>CM060942.1:625664783-628164783 GCA_030765085.1 Allium cepa
AGGACATACATACTTATATAATGTAAGCTAATTCAAGTGTACTGTAATATAGAGCAAGTAACTTAAAGGATGCTTGGGACCGCCCATCCTCTAAGGATCCATTAAACTATTTACTATGTAGTATATTGCGCTATTATAATAGTGTCTATTTATAAAATAAACATACTTTTTCTTAGCATTAAGGGGTTACCCATATAGCCCTTAACACGTAATAGTCCCAGTAGTCCATCCAATATCATAGCTCATCCTGATCGGAAAGCAACTAGAGGATACCACACGGGCTACGGGAGAAATCTAAACTCGTACCAGGCTCGGTATGGTAGATGACACGGCACAACTAGGCAATGCCAGGGTAGATATACCAATTGCTATCCAGGCTGGTGGAAACGCGTAGCCGCAGTTACCGCCCACCTCGGACTAACTCCCCAAAATCAAAATATAGAGGTGGCCACTGAATCAATCCAAGATCATAGTATAATATCGAAGAGGAGCGTCCGATCAGAGGAATGACCTCATTGGCCTGGAATTGCTCCTGTTTTAGCCACCTTATGTCAACTCACGGGAGTCGGGTCCACGTATTTACCTTACAGGAAACGCCACCACCGACCTACTTCATTCTGGAATCTCCACCGCGTACACGGTTGGTCAAAGTGGTTTTCGGTATCGACAGAGAGTATGTCCATATCCGATCCCGGTCTCTTTGCCAACCCATCGTTATTATAACCCGTGGTCATTTAAAAACAATTTATACTTTAAAACCAGTATAAACATTTCCATTTCAAAACTATAAATACGATATCATTTAAAACCCAAAACAACATGATATCGTTATATTCAAATATAATTCTTTTCCAAAACCATACTGCTTAAAATTTATAATATCTGGAAACCAAATATTTGAATTATACCTTTAAACCATAATATATTGGAAATTTTTCTTTTAAAAAAAAACATAACTCCCAAAACACAAATGGTTTGGATATAAATGGTTTAACTTTATGGTTACTTTGTAAAGAAGATAATTTACATAGCTTTACAAATATATTTCTTTATTTAAAGTTTAAACCATAATTTAAATATCACTTTATGTCCCCAAATCCGTTACAATTCCTATATATATATATCCAATTGGAGTATTTCCTATTCAAAACTAAGTTTGGATTTTATTCTTTCAACAAATCAATGTTTTATTATTTAGTCTTGAATATTCCCATAAATTCCATAAATAAACTCCCAATGTTAGTCATTTAATATCTTCAAAATTTACTTAATACTAGAATATTCATCTTAAATTTATTAAGGAAAATCCAGTTATAAATATCATATCTTAAGATTTTCCAAAACTTAACATAAAATAAAATTTCTCAAATTCCATGAGTTTTAAAACAATCAATTCTAGATTCTGTAGCACTTAGGAAATGCTACCTAAAGTTACGGGTAAAACTAGTCCAATTTCAAAAAGACCGCATTTTAAAATGCTGTAGCAGATTGATTAACTAAATAAATATTTCCAAATATAACTTATTTATCTATTTACTTATTAACATTTATAACTCATTCAAAAATTAAAATAAAATCCTTTAAAGATATTAAATCAAATATTTAACTTCCAAAATAATTTTTAAATATTTCAGAAAATATTATAAGAACCACGGGCCTGTATATAGTTCTCTAGCCTAGGTCAAGTGATACGGATTTATATCATTTCAACCCGTAATTTACAAAACCCCGGGTTCTATCATTTCAAACCCGCAATCCCAAGTTATCAGTTAAGCAGTTAACAGACTAGTTTAACAATAATCATTATTTCAGCCCATAACAATCCAACTTTAACAGGGAACTTGCAGTGGTGATTTAAGCAGTAAATAACAATTAATAATATAACTGCAGAAATAATATAACAGATAAATAACTGATGAGATGTCAATTTAAATGGGTTCATCATTCTACATCATACTACAGACAGATAATATCTAAATAGAATGTTTACACATACACTTACGATAATTTACACAATATATGTACATATGTCTGGTGAGAAAAACTCACCTGAGAGTTGCAGAAAATTTGAATTCAAAATGACGATTCACCGGTAAAGACCGACAGAAAATAACGATCAAATTTCTTCTGATGTTGCCTAGATTCAAATCTAGAACAAAATTCAAATATGGAATACGCGACTTTAGAATTTGTGGTCACAGAAGAATTTAAAAATAGAACAAGAATTGTTTTGATTTGCTCGACCACTCCACCGTGTACCGTGACCAAAACATACCCTAAACGAGAACCGGGTTAACCCAATATTTTACGACAAAATTTCTAAAGGCCGACTGACAAAAGGTGAAGACTCTCTACTATATGTCGTGATACGCACGTGCACACGTGCACACTACGTTCACGCCAACACACACACGTGCACACAAATCCTACCACCTGAATTTTTTTACCTTCTACTAAAAGTTTTAACCTAGATTTACATTATCTTTACATTTAACCCATTTTTACTAAATTTCCAGGCTTGATATCCAAACAGACAGAAAATATAAACTTTCCAGTTCACTTGCTCAACAGACACAACCATGCTCGTCCCACACCCTATCCTGTGTACTATGCACTGAACTCATGTGTGCATTTACACATTTATTCCTTCTGCCTGCCTGCCTTGCATCATATCCCCTTACTTATGCTAGAGTATGAACTCATGCCAACACATATTTACTACTGCCTAACTTGTTGTTCAAACAATATGGCTTAATCAGCTTAGTTCGATAAAAATAAACTTTGCAGGCTTTTACACTTATAAACAGACAGGGAACATCATTTGTCTCCCGAGCCTCCCTCGCTACTACTTCGAGACAATAATGCAATTTCTTCGAGTCAATTATGCACGAACTTCGGGTGATTTTTGCCAAAACTTCGGGTTACATGCACGCCTTCCCCTCTGTATACAATTGGACACATTTCTTTCTACCAAATCACTGAAGCTCCACACAACAGCTACTCAAAACATTTAGGCTAGACCCTTGTACCACTGACTCCCTCTCCTTCCAGTTGCTCAGTGACTTCACCTTCCTTCATTCTCCAGTCAAGTCAATCCCATCCCCACCAGGCTTTGCACTCATAGCCCAAACTTTGGGTAAAATATGCAGACAAGCCTATGATACCTATGTGCACTCCTGAACTGATTTCTTACTCCTGATATTATAGTTATTATATTATTTTTTTCAAGGTTCAAAAGCTTTTTATCCTAAGCCCTCATACTTTCTCTTATCAACTTCGACCACTCCCTAGGTCAGTCACCAACCTGGTCAAAGATTTCATTCAAGCCTGCCTATAAAATGTGCCTATATGCTCCCTTTTTTTTTATAGCTTTACATGTACACATGCAATAACATGCTGCTGCTTAAACAAAACAAGAACTTTCCCCTGGGCTTACATACATGTACATAGTGACACTTAAATGTGCACAGCCTCATTCACATATGCAGACACTACTCCCCTGATGCTTATGCCAACTTAAACCCCCCCATAACCCCTCATGCTGTCTAACCCAGATTCCTACTCCTAACAGTTCAGATAACATGCACACCCTATCATGGCACTCCCTATATGATGCAGACAAGTGAGAAAAACAGAGCAACGCAACTGGTTCTGAAACATTCCTTTTATCTTTACTACACTCTGATCTGAACAATATATGCAGACAATCATTCTATACTTATGTCCCCTTATATTTGCAATAAATCCTACCCAAACTAAGACACAAGTAACAGGAAGATAGCAGACCCAATATCCAATATGAGATGTGTGAGTGTTTCAACATGATCTACTACAACCATATTTCTCTCTAGCATCTACCAAACTCCGGTCCTACTTACACTGCTCTGCACAATTTTCTTCTGGCCCAAGCAGCAGAAACTTCCTATGCACTGAGTCCAACAAATATGCTTTTATATGATGGTAAATCATTTACAGATCTAACACTGTCTCATCATGGCTACACCAATCCTAAACTTAGTTTTACAACATATCTTAACACATCTTATGTTTAAACTTTGCAGTCTGAACTTGAATCTACACAATTCTACACTAACTTCATGCACCCAGAGCCACCACTTCCACTGCATCTTTACACAACCCCTATTCTACTACTCACCCAATCCCAGTCAGACTTAAAACAACTACCCATACAAAATACCCTCCCCAGTTGCAGGCAGGTGACAAGCCTCGTGGAAAATAAGGTGAATGGATGATGGTGTGGCCGAGCAAGGCATCATAAAAGAAAACAAGAAGCTGAAGAAAGGAGGAAATCAAGATTTATTACCTGATGAAGCTCGAGAGGAAGCAGAGGTATTCAGATGCAGAGAAGAGAAAGAAAAAAAAAATGGTGAGGTGGGTATATATCTATAGGCAAGGCCTTGCGTAAATTAGGGAGGATAGGTGAACACTTTTGATTTCCTTCCAGTTTGGTTTGAATGGGAAAATCAATGCGTGATTGAATGGTAACTGATGGTAAGGGCAAAAGCTGATATGCACGTTACTTAGAGCTTGCGTGATTTAAGTGTTGTTTCAATTATTTGAAACTTTGTATAACTGATGAGGACAGTGCAAAGGTTGATAAGTAATTGCCTCTGATTTGAACAAAACGGCAGAGGTTGCAATGCAAGGCTAAATCAGTGGAGAAAATGCAACAGTTATGTTTATAAATAGGTAAATGCGTGATTCAAACTGCTGCCAGTTTATATTTTTTTTTATATATAGGCAACGAAATGGCAATATTGATTAAATGCAATTGCTCCTTTAGTCTAAGAAATTGCAGAGCAAGTGGTGGTGAATTCAAAAGAGAGGTAAATGCATCAGTTACCAAAATGAATACGAGATAATGACCGGTCACAAGGTTTTGAATGTGATCTATTTTATTGAATTTAGCTAACATCTTGTTTTTATTAGTTTAACACCACTAAATAGAATGGTAAAGATTTATATAGGTTAAGAACGAAAACGTATATAATTTATTTAAAAATCAAATGGTCAGGTAAAACAACATACGTTTGCTAAAATTTTACTGACTGATATTTTATGTCCAAAGTATTTAAAACATGATTTTTGCACTACGCTAGACAGACGCAGTTTAAAACTTCAGAAATTTTCATAAAAATAGCATTTTTATTACGCTGCTTATACCCTAAAATTGACGCGTCTTTTAAACGCGAAATTTACAGTTCAAACATATCTTAAATTCTCACAGTTATTATTTAATTTTATTGGCATATACAATTTAAAAAAATATATCTCCAAATTAAATAATTAAACTATATTTTTAAACACATTTTATATAAAATATGTTTCAAAATTAAAAAATTTTAAAATAAAATAAATAGTTGAAAATTAGGGCTGTTACACTCTCCCCCACTTAAAAACTTTTCGTCCTCGAAAAGGAACGAAAGAAAAAGAAGCAAAGGAAGATAAGCTAGATAAACAAGTGTCTCAAACGGATAGTTCCGGATTTGAAGCACGAAAAAGAACTTCTAGAATCGGTTTTACCCTTTCAGTTTGACCGCCAGTCTATGGTTGCTCAGGGTCCCGATGAGTGGCAAGGAATTTCAAAGATTATAGAAAGATTTCTAAATAGACTGGTATAAGCAATAGCCTTCCCATTCTGTAGCAGATAGGGCAACCAAGGACACTCGAAGATAGCTTTAAAAATAAGATAATAAACTTGAAATGAATAATGCTTTAAAATCAAAATATTTATAATACTTTGAAAGTCATTAAAATTTTTAGATATTATCATTTGGAAAAACAATGCTACAAAATCATAACACTTTTAAAATAATCCTCATTTATATCTTTTAATTTCAATGCCAAATAATATTCATATCAAAGTTGAAATATTCCTAGGTTCATTTATTCAATTATAAAATTTTCAAAACATTTTATTTTGAGAAATAGCAGCACTTAAAATATGCTATAGTGGATATAATAGTATTTCTAATCAGTTCAATTTTCTTAACTCTTAAATTTTAACCAAATACCCTATACTTGGAATTTTCATTTGAAAACCAATATCTCAATTATCAAATTTTAGTGATATTGAAATATGTCTTAACTATTAAATCATAATTATTCACTTAGGGAATAACTTTAATTAGAATTTCTTAGTTAGATTTAAGGTTCCATGTTAAATCAACTTTGATTATTAGGTTCCTTTGAATAAATTTCTTAAATTCCTTTTTCTATATCTACCTCTATTTATCTTTTACAACTAAAATTTTAGTGTATAACATTTATTATAACCACCTAAATTTTAATTATAAAATCCCCTTTTTATAATGTATATTATCCAATTACATTGTTAACTTTTGAAACTCAAGGTAAGTTATATTGAATGGAATTGAGTATTATACAACTAAACTTTCAAATTCAATTATTTCCTGTTGGAATTTCTTATTCAAATTTATTTTTATTAAATTATTCTTCAAGATAAAACTTAAGAATTAAATTTCTGATTCTTCTTCAAACCATTTAGAGATAAATAAATATATATACATAATATGTCAAATCAAATATAAATTATATATATTAAGTTATACTTTAGAAATTCAAATCAAAAATCTCAAGGTACACTGTAGCCAGACTACAGGGTGGTCCCTTCACTTCGAAACTCGAAAATGAAAGTCGATGATGCTGCAGTCATCACCGAAATTATTTTCCAGCGACAAAGGGAAAAGCACTAGATTTAAAAATTTTCGGAAACAAATTTCTATTCGGAAATACTTATTATATCCTTTTAAACTTTTAATACAAGGTTTGAAATCATCGGAAGTTTAATTCTCAAGTTCTAGTTTTAACTTCATTTCTATTTGTAACCATTGTTTTATAGTTCAATTATTTATATATGACAAAACACATGGCTTACAAACTCATAAAAAAAATCAAAACTATTATCTCTTGACAACTAGTCAAATTAATTATAGAGTTCTGAAAATTATACTTATATATATATTAGATTTTATTTTCAAATACAGAAATAAAACTTTCAAGTCAAGGATAGTGATTCAAATTTTTGATGAACTCAAATCAAATAGAATTCAAGATGAGTTGAAATCAGAAAATCCGGTGATTAAAAATCAGAATAAGGAAACTGGGTAAGTCTATATAATCGCGGACAACCTTGACCGGGTCAATCGTGACTTAAAGGATCGGATCGATGTGGTTGGGGTAAATCTACATTTGATCCGAAGAGGTAGAGTTCGGAATAACCAAAGATACTAGCATATAAACCAATGAGAAATATAAATCTCCGGTGAATAAATGCTAATTGTAAAGGAGTTTCACCCCTTTATTAGAATGATGGCGAGACCGCAAATTTACTATGAAGATCATTCGAAGTGGAGTTATGGAATACTCCAGAATTTAAGGAAGATGAAACGTGAGGGACACGAATGAACTTTGGAACCGTAGGGGACGTTCTAGAACTCGAAAAGAGAATGATTCAATCTCTAATGAAGGTGATTCTGTAAATCCAATTTACCATATATTCTAAGTTTGCCTAGAACCAAAGCTCTGATACCAAATGTAACGACCCAGTATTTTCAACCCTTCGCATCCGCTCATGTCGGACTTGAAATGTTCAAAGTACTGCGTTGTAGAATAAATTTGGCAAAACTCAGAATATGCAGTAAATAAAATCACAGAATCACATACACAGATATCAGAACTTACAGCGGAAATAAAATTTCAGTGGTTCATGAAGCCACTACAAAACTTTGATCAACAGAATTTACATAGTTTAGAATCTGCAATACAGCTTTAGACATACATAGGAACAGAGTCTTCCAAAGCCTTGCTTGCAAAAAGATAAAGACTGAAAAGGCTTCCAGCAGCACGAATGATCTACGGGATGTCCTAGCTCCAGATAGAACTGAAAACCGCAACTCAGGCTGACCCGAGCGTAAAATAAAACATAACACTCGAGTCAGGACATACATACTTATATAATGTAAGCTAATTCAAGTGTACTGTAATATAGAGCAAGTAACTTAAAGGATGCTTGGGACCGCCCATCCTCTAAGGATCCATTAAACTATTTACTATGTAGTATATTGCGCTATTATAATAGTGTCTATTTATAAAATAAACATACTTTTTCTTAGCATTAAGGGGTTACCCATATAGCCCTTAACACGTAATAGTCCCAGTAGTCCATCCAATATCATAGCTCATCCTGATCGGAAAGCAACTAGAGGATACCACACGGGCTACGGGAGAAATCTAAACTCGTACCAGGCTCGGTATGGTAGATGACACGGCACAACTAGGCAATGCCAGGGTAGATATACCAATTGCTATCCAGGCTGGTGGAAACGCGTAACCGCAGTTACCGCCCACCTCGGACTAACTCCCCAAAATCAAAATATAGAGGTGGCCACTGAATCAATCCAAGATCATAGTATAATATCGAAGAGGAGCGTCCGATCAGAGGAATGACCTCATTGGCCTGGAATTGCTCCTGTTTTAGCCACCTTATGTCAACTCACGGGAGTCGGGTCCACGTATTTACCTTACAGGAAACGCCACCACCGACCTACTTCATTCTGGAATCTCCACCGCGTACACGGTTGGTCAAAGTGGTTTTCGGTATCGACAGAGAGTATGTCCATATCCGATCCCGGTCTCTTTGCCAACCCATCGTTATTATAACCCGTGGTCATTTAAAAACAATTTATACTTTAAAACCAGTATAAACATTTCCATTTCAAAACTATAAATACGATATCATTTAAAACCCAAAACAACATGATATCGTTATATTCAAATATAATTCTTTTCCAAAACCATACTGCTTAAAATTTATAATATCTGGAAACCAAATATTTGAATTATACCTTTAAACCATAATATATTGGAAATTTTTCTTTTAAAAAAAAACATAACTCCCAAAACACAAATGGTTTGGATATAAATGGTTTAACTTTATGGTTACTTTGTAAAGAAGATAATTTACATAGCTTTACAAATATATTTCTTTATTTAAAGTTTAAACCATAATTTAAATATCACTTTATGTCCCCAAATCCGTTACAATTCCTATATATATATATCCAATTGGAGTATTTCCTATTCAAAACTAAGTTTGGATTTTATTCTTTCAACAAATCAATGTTTTATTATTTAGTCTTGAATATTCCCATAAATTCCATAAATAAACTCCCAATGTTAGTCATTTAATATCTTCAAAATTTACTTAATACTAGAATATTCATCTTAAATTTATTAAGGAAAATCCAGTTATAAATATCATATCTTAAGATTTTCCAAAACTTAACATAAAATAAAATTTCTCAAATTCCATGAGTTTTAAAACAATCAATTCTAGATTCTGTAGCACTTAGGAAATGCTACCTAAAGTTACGGGTAAAACTAGTCCAATTTCAAAAAGACCGCATTTTAAAATGCTGTAGCAGATTGATTAACTAAATAAATATTTCCAAATATAACTTATTTATCTATTTACTTATTAACATTTATAACTCATTCAAAAATTAAAATAAAATCCTTTAAAGATATTAAATCAAATATTTAACTTCCAAAATAATTTTTAAATATTTCAGAAAATATTATAAGAACCACGGGCCTGTATATAGTTCTCTAGCCTAGGTCAAGTGATACGGATTTATATCATTTCAACCCGTAATTTACAAAACCCCGGGTTCTATCATTTCAAACCCGCAATCCCAAGTTATCAGTTAAGCAGTTAACAGACTAGTTTAACAATAATCATTATTTCAGCCCATAACAATCCAACTTTAACAGGGAACTTGCAGTGGTGATTTAAGCAGTAAATAACAATTAATAATATAACTGCAGAAATAATATAACAGATAAATAACTGATGAGATGTCAATTTAAATGGGTTCATCATTCTACATCATACTACAGACAGATAATATCTAAATAGAATGTTTACACATACACTTACGATAATTTACACAATATATGTACATATGTCTGGTGAGAAAAACTCACCTGAGAGTTGCAGAAAATTTGAATTCAAAATGACGATTCACCGGTAAAGACCGACAGAAAATAACGATCAAATTTCTTCTGATGTTGCCTAGATTCAAATCTAGAACAAAATTCAAATATGGAATACGCGACTTTAGAATTTGTGGTCACAGAAGAATTTAAAAATAGAACAAGAATTGTTTTGATTTGCTCGACCACTCCACCGTGTACCGTGACCAAAACATACCCTAAACGAGAACCGGGTTAACCCAATATTTTACGACAAAATTTCTAAAGGCCGACTGACAAAAGGTGAAGACTCTCTACTATATGTCGTGATACGCACGTGCACACGTGCACACTACGTTCACGCCAACACACACACGTGCACACAAATCCTACCACCTGAATTTTTTTACCTTCTACTAAAAGTTTTAACCTAGATTTACATTATCTTTACATTTAACCCATTTTTACTAAATTTCCAGGCTTGATATCCAAACAGACAGAAAATATAAACTTTCCAGTTCACTTGCTCAACAGACACAACCATGCTCGTCCCACACCCTATCCTGTGTACTATGCACTGAACTCATGTGTGCATTTACACATTTATTCCTTCTGCCTGCCTGCCTTGCATCATATCCCCTTACTTATGCTAGAGTATGAACTCATGCCAACACATATTTACTACTGCCTAACTTGTTGTTCAAACAATATGGCTTAATCAGCTTAGTTCGATAAAAATAAACTTTGCAGGCTTTTACACTTATAAACAGACAGGGAACATCATTTGTCTCCCGAGCCTCCCTCGCTACTACTTCGAGACAATAATGCAATTTCTTCGAGTCAATTATGCACGAACTTCGGGTGATTTTTGCCAAAACTTCGGGTTACATGCACGCCTTCCCCTCTGTATACAATTGGACACATTTCTTTCTACCAAATCACTGAAGCTCCACACAACAGCTACTCAAAACATTTAGGCTAGACCCTTGTACCACTGACTCCCTCTCCTTCCAGTTGCTCAGTGACTTCACCTTCCTTCATTCTCCAGTCAAGTCAATCCCATCCCCACCAGGCTTTGCACTCATAGCCCAAACTTTGGGTAAAATATGCAGACAAGCCTATGATACCTATGTGCACTCCTGAACTGATTTCTTACTCCTGATATTATAGTTATTATATATTTTTTTTTTCAAGGTTCAAAAGCTTTTTATCCTAAGCCCTCATACTTTCTCTTATCAACTTCGACCACTCCCTAGGTCAGTCACCAACCTGGTCAAAGATTTCATTCAAGCCTGCCTATAAAATGTGCCTATATGCTCCCTTTTTTTTTTTATAGCTTTACATGTACACATGCAATAACATGCTGCTGCTTAAACAAAACAAGAACTTTCCCCTGGGCTTACATACATGTACATAGTGACACTTAAATGTGCACAGCCTCATTCACATATGCAGACACTACTCCCCTGATGCTTATGCCAACTTAAACCCCCCCATAACCCCTCATGCTGTCTAACCCAGATTCCTACTCCTAACAGTTCAGATAACATGCACACCCTATCATGGCACTCCCTATATGATGCAGACAAGTGAGAAAAACAGAGCAACGCAACTGGTTCTGAAACATTCCTTTTATCTTTACTACACTCTGATCTGAACAATATATGCAGACAATCATTCTATACTTATGTCCCCTTATATTTGCAATAAATCCTACCCAAACTAAGACACAAGTAACAGGAAGATAGCAGACCCAATATCCAATATGAGATGTGTGAGTGTTTCAACATGATCTACTACAACCATATTTCTCTCTAGCATCTACCAAACTCCGGTCCTACTTACACTGCTCTGCACAATTTTCTTCTGGCCCAAGCAGCAGAAACTTCCTATGCACTGAGTCCAACAAATATGCTTTTATATGATGGTAAATCATTTACAGATCTAACACTGTCTCATCATGGCTACACCAATCCTAAACTTAGTTTTACAACATATCTTAACACATCTTATGTTTAAACTTTACAGTCTGAACTTGAATCTACACAATTCTACACTAACTTCATGCACCCAGAGCCACCACTTCCACTGCATCTTTACACAACCCCTATTCTACTACTCACCCAATCCCAGTCAGACTTAAAACAACTACCCATACAAAATACCCTCCCCAGTTGCAGGCAGGTGACAAGCCTCGTGGAAAATAAGGTGAATGGATGATGGTGTGGCCGAGCAAGGCATCATAAAAGAAAACAAGAAGCTGAAGAAAGGAGGAAATCAAGATTTATTACCTGATGAAGCTCGAGAGGAAGCAGAGGTATTCAGATGCAGAGAAGAGAAAGAAAAAAAAAATGGTGAGGTGGGTATATATCTATAGGCAAGGCCTTGCGTAAATTAGGGAGGATAGGTGAACACTTTTGATTTCCTTCCAGTTTGGTTTGAATGGGAAAATCAATGCGTGATTGAATGGTAACTGATGGTAAGGGCAAAAGCTGATATGCACGTTACTTAGAGCTTGCGTGATTTAAGTGTTGTTTCAATTATTTGAAACTTTGTATAACTGATGAGGACAGTGCAAAGGTTGATAAGTAATTGCCTCTGATTTGAACAAAACGGCAGAGGTTGCAATGCAAGGCTAAATCAGTGGAGAAAATGCAACAGTTATGTTTATAAATAGGTAAATGCGTGATTCAAACTGCTGCCAGTTTATATTTTTTTTATATATAGGCAACGAAATGGCAATATTGATTAAATGCAATTGCTCCTTTAGTCTAAGAAATTGCAGAGCAAGTGGTGGTGAATTCAAAAGAGAGGTAAATGCATCAGTTACCAAAATGAATACGAGATAATGACCGGTCACAAGGTTTTGAATGTGATCTATTTTATTGAATTTAGCTAACATCTTGATTTTATTAGTTTAACACCACTAAATAGAATGGTAAAGATTTATATAGGTTAAGAACGAAAACGTATATAATTTATTTAAAAATCAAATGGTCAGGTAAAACAACATACGTTTGCTAAAATTTTACTGACTGATATTTTATGTCCAAAGTATTTAAAACATGATTTTTGCACTACGCTAGACAGACGCAGTTTAAAACTTCAGAAATTTTCATAAAAATAGCATTTTTATTACGCTGCTTATACCCTAAAATTGACGCGTCTTTTAAACGCGAAATTTACAGTTCAAACATATCTTAAATTCTCACAGTTATTATTTAATTTTATTGGCATATACAATTTAAAAAAATATATCTCCAAATTAAATAATTAAACTATATTTTTAAACACATTTTATATAAAATATGTTTCAAAATTAAAAAATTTTAAAATAAAATAAATAGTTGAAAATTAGGGCTGTTACAATGAGAATGCCTCTGGATGGACATCCCCAAGAACCAAACCGGATCTCTACCAACACAAGGCCGGGTTACCCCTAACTGAGTAACAACTGACCGAATATGCCATCCCCCGGTCCTTTGGGACCTTTATCCGAGAGCTCTCTAATCAATTCACACAATCATAACAAAGTGTTTTCAACATGAGTAAGTATCTGGGCTCCATACCATGATACCACCCTTTTCCAGAAGGAAATGCACATATCCTAAAGGGCGCTACCCCTCATAACCTTGCCGCATCTTTCCTGTTTTGACCATTCCCGAGGTGTGAGGCTCGACGAAGTCACGTCCACAAAAACATACTTTATACAAAAGCCATGCTTTGGGTCAACAAATGATCAACACAATGATCACCAAGATAGACGATCAAACAAATGATCCTATCACAAATAATCAACACAATGATCATTTCAGCAACACTCAGCATGTCACATTACCAAATTGGGAATATATCGCTGATAACTTCAACTATATAACCTCTGAGCTCGTACGTCTCAGAGAAGGGTGTTAAGCTAAAAGAATAAATTCTCCGCCACCAACAGAAATATATTTGAAAGAAATCGGCTTTATATCTCAAATTGTAATGTCAGACATACAATCCATACAAGTCTGTTCCGGGCTCGAACAAAACCGAAGGCACTTACAAAGAAGTCCTTGCAATCCGGATATTCACAATCCTGATCGGATTCACCATCACATATGGAGAACTCAATACCGTAGCTACTCGGTGCAGAGTCAATCGACAGGTCATCCTATCGCTTTCGCAAATACCGGGTCTTCAATACCGATCTTCAATGCAATTCAAAACGACGTATCACATATTCGGAATGGGTTATACGACCCCATGGTCCTTTCCCGGTTAACCCGAATAGTGAGCGCTTATTCAAAAATAAGTGTGGCATTCAAATTCAAACAAATCACATCAAATACCCATTCAAAGGGAAATATTGATAGCCGGTTATTGAACTATCAATGGATATGCACAACATCACCAGATTCCAAATAATTTTCCAAATTATTTATTTTCCAAAATAAAATATCTTTACAAGATATATAATTTTCACACTTCAAAAGAATAAATCAATATTTATTTTTAAACAACTTCCCTTTTCATTCATAAATTCCATAGTGAATTTATATTTCAAAATATCCATGCACATACGATTTCAATTATTCATTTCAATTTATCTTCAAAAAGATAAATTCTCAAAATATTCACTTTATATTGGAAAACATTTCCATACTTATTTAATAAGTAATTTACAAATTTTATTTATTTTCAACACTTGGAAAATATTCAGTATACTTAAATCGAAATTAAGTATATATTTCATTCTTTAAGGAAATCATTCTCTTAAACATATTTATTTGGGCCAAAACGAATGTTGCGTAAAACATCGTTACGACAACCCAAAATCACTAGTATAGGGATTCGAAATTAAAATAGATATATAAATCCCAATACTATACAAAACACTTCCTTTCGGAAATCATTTACTATAACAATAGTGTTATAGTACACCATTCCCTTTTATTTCTCGAAAACGTCTATTTCAACAATAAATGTTGAAATCTATGGTTTCGAATCTCAATGCATTTAAAACATCGTTAGATCGTTTTAATTCTGTTTAAAATATCACACTCAAAACAATTTCTTTAACATATTATTCACTATTCAAAAATGTGAATATACTACGTTAACACATTTCATCATTTCTATACATTTTATTTCAAAGGATTATTCACAGTCAAAACGTGAATATAGCTCCATCAATAGGTTTCAGCAATTTACTTATCAAAATAATTCGTTTGCGAATTTATAAAACAACGTTTATAAATCCCTTTTCTATTTATCTTATAAAAACTTCTTTTTATAAATTCCTTTATTAACCTATTCCAGTTTATAACTAAATTATAAACTAAACGTTCATATTATAAGTTAATTACTTATAAAACGATTATTTTACAAAATCGTTCTTTTAAAGACTTTCTAATTTATAAATCTTATAACTTATAAGATCCATTTATTTAACCAATCTATTCTTCAAATAATTTCACCAAATTTATAAATCTTACTATTTATAAATTTCTTTTATAACTTCACAGTTTATAATTCCATAAATTTCATTCATTTATGAAATTCATTTCCACTTCATTCAAACACTTATAAAAACTCGTTTTATAATGTCAACATTTCAATTTATAAATATCCATTTATAAATCTCTTAACATAAATCAAATTATATTATTATTCTAAAACGTCTTTAATTTCCTTTATAATTTCACCATTTTGATTTATAAAATAATCAAATTTTATAAATCCTATATTTAAACTTTTAATAATATATTCAAAAATCCAATTTAAACTATTTTATAAAATCATTAATCCATATTTCTCAAAAATCAATCTTTTAACTATATTTCTCAAAAACATAATTTTATAACTTTTAAAAGTATAACATTTATTTATTTAAAATAAATAAATTTCCAAAAATAGTTTATAACGTATACTTTTCAAAAATCACCTTTAAAAATCATTTTAAAATCCCAAAATTTGGGTCCAATGATGCTACACACCAAATAGTCAATCACGACAAACAACGATATCATATATCGATATGATAATCCATCAAATATCAAAATATCTGAAATCAAATAAAAACTGTTGAGGAATCCTGTTGGATCCCTCCAACCTGTTTTCCTGCATCCACAAACATTAGCACAATACCAATTTCGCTCCAGTACGAAATTATCACGGTATATGTTTTTAATAAATATTATCCGCTTAATAACGGTGCAATAGGGTCTCATCCGCTAAAAAATACGGGAAATCAACAACTGCAATATATACATATGCCAATATATATATATTGATATTATATATAATACCAATTTCACTGTTTACGAAATATTCGCGGTATATGTTTTTATTAAATAACATCCGCTTACTAACGGCGTATAATGTCTATTTTAACAATCAATAGATATCAATCAACATTCAAACATGCATTCAAATATTTTAAATTTAACTATTTAAAATAAAATCGAAACTGATTCGATTGAGTGAGAAGTTCTCACCTTGATCTCAATTTCGTTTTAGCGATTTATTTCGAATAAAATTAAACGGACGTTTAATTTTACCCAAAATTCTCACTGACTCCAAATGACTCCAATCCAATTTCATCGCGTAGTGCTCGTCCATACGATTCCAACGCAACTGGTTTCGCGCGTTTTCGACCTCGTATGAAAAAGATATGATTTTTTAAAGATTACACGATTTTAAACTATATAATTTACAACAACTTTAATTAATTTTCAACCTTCTCTATTCCTAGCCATTGGATTTCCTGCAAACCCATCAAGACCGCTCCCTACCTTCTCCTCCTTCATGTGTACGCACCCAGTATCATAGCCGAACCCATGCTCGAAACTAGGGCTCCAAATTCGAGACTCCTCGACGCATGATAATTCGATCAACTAGCATCACGTCGTAGTCCCATCCACCACGCACCATCGGCCCAAGACCGGCCACGCGCGGCACCCCCCCAGCGCCTTGAAATGCGTGCGCAACCCCTTGAGAACGCGGCTCCCTTTCTCACAAATTACAACTCCAAATCACATCTCCACCGTTGAAGTTGTAGATCTCTTCATGCTCTACAATATTCGTTTAGGAAGTTTGTTGTAATTGTTAATGGATTTCGAGATTTGAGAGGGGGAAGAAGATGAAATTTCGGCCATACATTGGGGTAGTGGCGGCTGCAACGTGAATTAGGGTTTTCTTATTTTTATTTTTATTTTTTTAGAGTGAGGGTGCCTATTTATAGAATTTCGAACGACACTATTCATCCGGAAATTCCGAACTCCGATTTACGTGCCGAAACTGACGTTCCTAGGGTTTACCCCGTGTTCCGGACACAATGGAACAGGTTTCGGAAGCTAATTCGGATATCTGTGCGAGTTATGGCTATAAACGTTCGATTTAAATTAAACCGATTTAAGCGATTTTCTAGGCGTTTTAATTCGTAACGGACAAACGGTAAATCCAATTGACATGAAATTTGAAACCTTACAATAATATCACATTACGGATCCGATGAAACCGGTTTCGTCGAAATCCGAGACTTTTTGAAAAATGGCTATTTTAACTCGCCAAATTAATATTAAAAATAAATCGATGCGTTTCGAGCTGCTACGATCAAACGATAGCTCCGATTGACACGAAATTTGAAATCCGGTAATAACTAACCATTACGGATCCAATGGAACTGGTTTCGTTCAATTCTGAGACTGTTCAAAAATTGACTATTTTACTAGTCGATTTAAATATTAAAATATTCAATTTTCACAAATTAACTTTTAATTCGATTTTAAAAGTTCTAAAATATCATTCTAACTCCAACATGATAAAATAAAATTTTACAAATCATTTTCAATCATATTTAACCCAATTTCAATTATTTTCATAATTTAACTTATTAAATTATTGATTTAATTATTCAATTAAATCCAATAATTCAAAATAAAATTTATTCGACTTATAAATTTCACTTATAAATATCTAAAATTAATTAAATATTCAAATTTTAAATTATAAAAATTCTGAGTCGTTACAATAGCAGTCAAAAATAAGAGCGGGGATCACTTCCTAACTGTTAGTGGATGGATTCCCTTATTATTATCCTAGGAGAACAAAATGAGATTTATACGCACGGTACAACATAATCAGATATTATAACTCACGTGTTTCTTCTAGATATTTCCAAAGTTGCTTTTGGGTCCAAATTCAATAGTCGGTTATTTAACTATCGAGTAAACAAACATTCAAATCAGGGATTTAAATTTCATAAAAAACCAACATTGGTTAAGCGCTAAACAACACTAAGCCTCTTTTAATCATGTTTCATTTACTTATATTCACTTTGTAAATACTCGAATCAAAATCCTTTTACAAAGATATATATATATATATATACACACACACACATATATATCCACAAATCCCTCTTTCTTGACACTTAGAAAAATATCCATACACTTATCTCTATACTATAAGCATATTCACAAAACTAAGAAAGATTTCCTTTCTATATAATTCAAATATTATTTACAAATCCCTTACCAATCTAAGACAATTATAAAATCATTTATAACCTTTAAAACCACTTATAATATCATTTATCAAATCATTTATAAACCATTTTATAAATCCATGCAATTATTTATAAGGCTCTTAATAGAAACCTGTAAACCCATTATAATTTTCCTTTATAATTATCTAAAACCATTTGCAAAGCTCTCTTCATACATTATAAATGATTCTCCCTTATGTCTCCAAAACATTCTATATACTTCTCTTATATGCTCAAATCTGTTTATAAAACCTTATTTATAAATCTCGATAACGTTTACAAATAATAATAATCATTTACATTAAAACACTATTATGTAATAATAAACATTATAAATAAATAAGTATTAACCTTAAGCATCTTACAAATAGTAATTGATAAATTTCAAAACATTTTAGTAAGCAATAATAACTTTACCTCCAACATTTTTATAAATAAAAATAATTAATTTTCAAAACTGTATTGATAAATAATCATACCTAATTTCAAACCATATTAATAATTTAAATAGTTAACTTTCAAATATTTAAAATACTGATAACCCGCTTTAAAACAATATTAGTATAAATAACTAGCTTTTAAAACATAAATGTTTTTATTTGATAAAAATCCATACTTGACTTTCCACATAATCATTTCCATATTTATAAAGCTATATTTAAAAATCTATTCTATTTTATGAAACTTCCTTTCATCAAACCTGTTTATTTTTTAACACCGTTTATAATCCATTCCTTTCTATTTATTAAATACCATTTCATAATCCTAAATTTATCCTCACCAGCCATTTCCAAAATAGAATTAACTATTTTCTAAAATATCATTCCACGTCTTATTATAAATCCATAAATTTTGTGATTTATTTTCCAATTTATCCAATGATAAAAGTTTCCCTAAATTTATAAACACCGTTTATATATCCATGTTTTATATTAAAAAATACGATTTTACAAGCCTTCATTTCATTTGAAAAATATTACTTTTATAAATTTACACATTTATAAATTTCCACATATATAAATAAATCTTGATAAACATGTATATATATATCACTCTACATAAAACGGTTAATAAATATTTATACCAAAATATTTCTATGTTCCTTTAAAAAAAATACGCCTGTATTATAAAAGTTGAACTTACTTTTAAGATTTTAAAAACACTTTTATCATAGTTCAAAAATCTTTATTTTAAAATATTTTATATAACTATAAATCTATAATCCCTAAAAATCATACTTTTAATTTGAAATAAATATCTTCTTTAGATAATTCAAGAAAAATTATTAAAACATATATAATTTCCAAAATCACTTTGGAATCCATTTTTAAATCAAATCACTATTTTATAGTATTTAAAATACCGAAACTAAGGCCCAATGCTACTAAAGTATTAAACAACTAAAATCATATCCATGTCATCAAATATGGCATCTAACAACTCATATATCACAATATATATGAAAAGTAAAATCAACGGCGTAAGGAATCCGATTGGATCCCTCCATCCCGTTCCTCTACATCACCTATAGCATATAATCAAATAATATAAAAATAAACCACTTCCAAGTGCGCTCATCTTCCCTTTTTTTATTCAATCGAATATGTGCTCAACCAAACGACACCGCTGCCCCCACCATCGCTCGCGCTGCTGCCATCGCCGACTGCTTCACCTTGCTATACGCCTCGTGTGCGCACACACAAACCTAAAACCAAGCCCATGCTGCTTGCAAACGTAGCTCAATTGTCACCTCTGTGGTTCACTTCAACTCGAACCAACTGGTAGATAAGCTCCTTTTATCGAGACGAGCAACTTTTATGTTGGGGTTGAGGCTTGAAAATGCTCGTAGCAGCTTGGATGATTATAGGCCATTGGATCGAGATTATTTTTAATGGCGGCTGTGAATTAGGTTTAGGGATTTTAAAAAAATGAAATGAATGGATGGCCTTTTATAGAAAAAAATTCCAAAGCACTATTCACTTGGAAATTTTTCGAACTCTAAATGAAGCGTGTTGTCTGGCGTTCTATATGTTATACCCCGATTTCGAACATAATAGAATGTATCGGGAGCCAATTCCATCATATTCAGATGATTGCTTTTCAAAATAAAATTATATTAATTTAAATCTCTTTATTTAATTTCTACCAGTTTTGAACTCATGCGACCGAATGATTCGTTCGATCACCATGAAATTCGACTGCATATAATAATTCTCTATTACGGATCCAATGAAACTGGTTTCATCGAAATCCAAGACAGTTCCTCAAAATGCTATTTTCACACGTCGAGTTATTTTCAAAATCTAATTAAATTACTTTTAATGAAAATTTAAAAGTCTACTAACTTCCTTCTTATTCAAATAGAATTTAAATCAACTTTTGAAATAATTTTCATTCATATTAAATTCAAGAATTCAATTATTTAAACAATTTCAAATATTAAATTTAATATTTTAATTATCAAATAAATCATTGTATTTGAAATTCACGTTATTTAACTTAAAAAAATTAACTTTTCAATATTTAAAATCAATTAAATATTCCAAATTCAGATGACTGAGTTTCTAGTGCGTTACATTCTTCCCCCCTTAATTTTGTCCCCAAAATTGCCAAGGTAAGAAAAATGTCGCAAATCCATTAAATTTTAAAAAAACAATTAGCTGAAATAGATTTCCAAATTCATTTAAGTCTTTAACTTCATTCACCAATACCAACTAATTTCCATCCATTCAACCCTTTCAGGTTATATCTCAGATCAAACTTTAGTTATCAAATTTCTCCCAAAATTCTCAAAAAAAATCGAATGCCTTAAATTTAGGAAAAATTTCGCCAGCGTCTCTTTTGTGCGGCACGATTGTAAAAATTTACAATATATATAATCAGAAATATGCATCTCATCTTCAAGGATGAGGCAACCCGTAAAGAAAGTATAGAAGCACGATATGTAATCTGATATGTGTACCTTATTTTAGCACTAGCAAAGCATATACAACGAATATAATGTGAAAGTGAGCTCCAAATGCGAAGCATAAGCCATTTTCACCTACTAATCACAACAAACAATGAGAACAAGTATATGGCAAGTAATATCAATATATAACATGTACTAATACAATATCTATATGCAAATATGGTAAATGTAATAAGAAAAACCATTAACAAATAATATCCATCCAATTAATTCATAACCACATCAATTTACTTTTTTTTAATGTTAACATTTAATTTATCTACGCCCGTAGATGTACATATGCCATCCGTATGCAAAACCATACCTAGTCACTCGCTCGATCACACAATTTTATTTTCGAACAAGTATCGCTCACTCGACCACTCTAGTGCGGACTCGGATCCAGTTTCATGATTGGAAACTGGTGTAACAACCCAAAATTTAAGGATAAATTAACAAATAATTATAAGTGAAAAGAAATAGTGTTTATAATTAGAATTCATTTGAAATTAGTATTGAAATTAATTGGCAGTAGATTTATTGACATGTTTCAATTAGAAAACAAAAAAGGAATTAAATTGTAATGATTGAGTTTAATATAAGAACTTGCATTTGTGTCAAAATGGAATGAACATTTTAAATAAAAATAAATGCATGTCTTGAGATAAATAAAATAAACTTCTCATTTTTGAATATATGTATGATTTTATAAATAGGGAGTTTTGTTTTGTTATAAAGGAAGAGAAAAAAAAGTTTAATAGTTTATTTAAAAAGAAGGCATCCACTTTTATAAATTTAGATGACGATGTTCAAATGAGATGGGTTATTGTAAATGAGAGAAAATATGACCACATATTTATAAAAAGAAGGCATTTAATAAAATAAACGTTATATTTTGAAAAGAAAAGGAAAGAGTGTATTATGGAAGGATTACATTTCTTAAAGAAAATATATGGTATGTTATTTCTTTTTTAGTAAAGATTAAGGGTTTGTTTGATTTTTAAACATAAAAACATTAATACCAATCAATTAATGTAATTGATTGCTCCATTTAATGGTAAAGAATTGGGTTACGAATTAATACACAACATATATACACGTTTGTGGACATATGTTATTTATCTAATTACAACAGATGTGAATATGGAAAAAATGTAGACATAACAATTCATATGTTGTTTAATGAATTCAGATTTTAATATATAGAATATTGACATAACAATTAACATGTTATTCATCCAATTAATTCAAAAGTGAATATGTACAATACTAGCATAAGAATTTCTAGTTACTTATTAATTTATTTTAGACATAAACATGGAGAAATATTGATATGTTTATTTACTTGTTTCAGATGTAAATGTGAAAAGATATTGATATGTTGTCTATTTATATCAGACGTAAATATGTAAACTAAATGGGATGTTGAAAACTGAAATGAAACATGCGAATAAAGAGAGACACATGGAAATTTAATATGAAATAAAATGTCATAAATTAGAAATTAATTGAGGAGAAGAAAATATTATTTATAGTTTGTATATTATTGAGGGTGTAATTAATTAAATTAAATATAGGATAAGGCACTGGCAAGGCGCATTGTAAGATTTGACACAGCAATGAGCCAGCAGAAGTTTCTAGAGATTCTAATCTACTATTGAAAGTACACCTAAAACACTATAAATAGGACCTAAACCAACCTAGGTTTTCACTATAAAATCAAAACTTAGATTCCATTTCTCTCTCTCAAATATTTACCTAAATTCTTCATTTATAAAATAAAATTATATTATAATATACATTGAAATAAAAGATGGAGATTGTACAAATTAGAGGAGTTTTTGAGAGAACTTTTGTTGCTGTAAAAAAACAGGGGATTCTAGCTTTTGTCTCAGGTGAGTGATTGTAATTATTTTAAAGATTTATTTAAGTGATTTAAAATAATGGGATTTTCAATAGTTGCAGTTTTACTACGATTTTTGAAATAACCTTTTAGTAGTTTATTTACAGTTTCTAAAATTATTTTTTGTCTATTTCTTTTAGCTATTCTTTTTAGTTTATTTTTGTTAATTGTAGCTTTTCCATTTATTTGCAGTTTATTTACAGTATTTTACTTTATTACTGTTATTTATGCATTATTTACATGTTCTTCCTACGCCTTGAATTTTCTTCTATTCTCAGTTTTCTTTTATTTCTCCATCTTCTTTGCGTATGGATTAGAATAGAATTAACACGAAAATGGATTAAATCGTAAGAATTCTGAAATAACGAAAGGTAAGATGTAAATTATAAAGACTGTAATAAAATGGAATTAAGACTGACATTATGCCTAATTATGATATTAATTGGACTGAATAAAAGAAATTGGCCTAATTATAATTATGAGATGTAAATTATAAAGACTGTAACATAAATGGAATTGGACTGAAATCGTGCCTAATTATGATTAGAATTGGACTAATTTGTTGCTTAGTTATAACATAGAATTATAACTAAAAAGAGTAAAAGATGAAAGAGCTTATTTTCACACTTAGGCCTTGGGTTAAGTAATAAGCATAATTATAACATAGGTTATAATAAGAAAAAGAATAGAATGAGGCTTATTTTAAGATTAGGTAAAAATTAATATGCGTAGAAAGTAAAAATGATAATAAAGGCTTATTTAAATAATTTATCAAACTTAATCAGCAAATATGAAAGTAGGACCTGACCAAATAGCATTCCCTATTTGACAAAACGGTGTCTCACATTAGTCTGAAGTGAGATGAGGGCATGCTTATGCTAAGAATGGTAGTAATTGATCAAATAAAAGTCTAAATCACGATGGATTTGGATAAGGGGCGCAAGTAGATATTGTTTGGATGAAAGACCAGTACCAACGGCTATTCTTTTCAGTTAATTTTAGTTTACTTCTGTTAATTGTAGCTTTTTCATTTATTTACAGTTTATTTACAATATTTTACTTTATTTATTGTTATTTATGCATTATTTACATGTTCTTCCTACATCTTGGATTTTCTTCTATTCTTAGTTTTCTTTTATTTCTCCTTCTTCTTCGTGTATGGATTAGAATAGAATTAACACGAAATAGGATTAAATCGTAAGAATTTTGAAATAAAGAAAGATAAGATGTAAATTATAAAGACTGTAATAAAATGGAATTAAGACTGAAATTATGCCTAATTGTGATATTAATTGGACTGAATTAAAGAGATTAGCCTATTTATAATTATGAGATGTAAATTATAAACATTGTAATATAAATTGAACTGGACTGAAATTATGCCTAATTATGATTAGAAATGGACTAATTAATTGGCTTAGTTATAACGCAGAATTATAACTAAAAAGAGTAAAAGATGAATGAGCTTATTTTCACACTTAGACCATGGGTTAAGTAATAAGCATGGTTATAATGTAGGTTATAATAAGAAAAAGAATAGAATAGGGCTTGTTTTAAGACTAGGGGTAAATTAATAAGCGTAGAAAGTAAAAATGATAATAAAGCCTTATTTAAATAATTTATATATGTTAATAAGCAAAGATGAAAGTAGGACCTATACCAAATAGCATTCCCTATTAGGCAAAATAGTGTCTCACATTAGTCTGAAGTGAGATTAGGGCACACTTATGCTAAGAATGGTAGTAATTGGTCAAATAGAAGTCCAAATCATGAGGGATTTGGATAAGGGGCACAACTAGATATTGTTTGGATTAAGGACCAGTACCAACAGCATTTCCCCTATTTTCTATAGACACACGGTGATCTTACATTAGCCTGAAGTGAGATGAGAGGCACTCTTATGCTGGAAGTTTGAGGTAATAAGAAGACCCAATAGGTAGAGCAAAAGGCAGCATGGGCACGGTGGTAGTTACACGTGCGACTTCTATTCGGGTGCTCAGTAATAGCTATGAGTTCCAAGCGCTTGTTATGAGTGTTTTTCATAGAAACCATTGCCTTCTGTGTAGGGAGCTATATATGTCATTCGGATCCACAATGGTTGCTCTGTGCATCTTTCGTTGATACCATTAGCTGCTATATAGGGAGTTATATAGCGGTTCGTCCGTAGTAAGATCTATGGAGTAGCAGGTCGATCAAAAAGGTAGAATTAGGATTACATCTTAATTACAGGATTAGGAATTCAGCCTAACCAAAGCATAAATCAAGGACAAGTGCAAATAATCGAAAATAACCTATCTTATAGTTAATCGTATTTATTTTCAATTTATCTCTTTCTTATTTCCTTTGTTTCCTCTTTATATACTAGAACCGTTGTAGAGTCTATTACTTTTGCTTTGCTCAAAGACTCTAGTAATTACTATCGTTCTCCAGACTTTTAGTCTGACCCACAACTCTATTTCCCCCTTTTTCCCCTAGGTAATCAAGAGAGAGGACAATAGATTGTAGTTGCTTGGAGATTTCTTAGAGGAGTTTGCTACCATGTATTTCTTTTCTTTCAGCTTTTGTTCTTTCTATGTATTGGCTTATTATGAGGGATATTATGTACTCTGATTTCTGAGAGGATGAATTTTTATTTCATAAGACATGATAGGTTTTTGAGATATGGATGTTGTATTTGGTATTACACTTATTTATGAAGCAATTATGAAAATTTTATTTTAAATAAGTTATTATTTTAGTTTTCATTGTTTTTACCTATTTTTGCCTTGTGAAACTTAGTCTCTGTCAGTTTTATTTATACCTACAACGCACCACACCTTTTAATGTGTCCTTTTAGATATGTTAAGGGATGTGGAGTGTTCATATGGTATAGAGCCTAAGGTTACAGGATTTTTAAAAATTTATTTCGAAAATAAAGTATTTTCCAAAATAACTTGTTTTAAAAAGTATTTTAAAAAAGAAACTCTTAGAAATAGTTTTTAAGTATAATTTTTTTTATAAAAATCCCATCAAAGTCCAGTTTAACCTTCTTTCGATTTTTTCATGCCTAAGTTTCCTTTTCTTTACATAGTATGGCTGGCTAGTTTCGTAGAGCTATGGTACCAGAGGTGCAAGGGCAAGTGCCCAATACAACACCAGTAGGTGGAAATCCCTTTAATCCACCTACACCAGTTGATTTTTCTAAGCCATGCAAGGACTTCACTAGCATAGGGGGCAGAACGTTTTATGGTATGGAGGATTTCGAGGAGACACAAGCTAGATTGGAGGATATGGAGCGAAGGTTTAGGCGGTTAGGTTTGGAGGACCGACAGTGAATTCAACATATATATTGGCAGTTGAAGGGAAAACTTAAGGAGGTTCCTACAGGTTCTAAGAAGCAGTGGTGGAAGGAAAAGAAAGATAAGGACAAGAGGAAAGAGGAAGGCCCTCAAAAGCAAATTAAGAAGGGAGCGAAGTGCCATAGTTGTGGGATTATTGGTTATTACGCAAGAAACTGCAAGAAAGAAAAGATGAAGGGAAAGTGTTATACTTTTAGACAATCTGGTCATCTTAGTAAGTTTTATCCTCAAAAGATTGGGCAAGGAATGAGTGCACCTACAGCATAGATTCAAGCTTTGGATGCAACACCTTTCAGCAGCGGACCAGATCGAGGTAGAAAATTTTGGTTTCTATTTTTGATTTTTCCATTCGGACTCTTTTCGATCCTAGAGCTCACACTCTTTCATCTCTAGTTCTTTGGTAGATTGTTTGCACTTAGACATTTCTTTTGTAGTAGATCCCATTGTTGTTTCAAATCCCATAGGAGGATCGGCACACTTGTCTGTGATTTGTAAGGGTTTGAAAATTTTTATACTGGGCGTAGAATTTGATTGTGGCGCTTATATACTGGGATTTTCGAGGTATGGGATGGTTTGGGGGATGGATTGGTTATCCACTTATGGTGTGATATTAGACTGCGAGAAGGGAGTCGTTAATAAGGGTCAGTCATGTTGAGCTTCCTTTATTCCCTTGATTCATCACTATGAGAGCTAGATTATGTTCCAGTAGTTGATTTCTCAGACATTTTGAGGAGGTTCTTTGTATACTTTGTAATCATCAGTTGATGGCAAAATTCTTCAAGTGTCACTTTTGGAGTAAGGAAGTGCGTTTATGGCGCATAGAGAAGGTCAACCCATGGAAAGAGTTTGAGAAACGGTTTTGTACATTTAGGTTCAAATAAATGGATTTAGCGATAGTGCATTGGAATAAATATGAGCATAAAAGAGGAATAGGAGTAAAAGACTTTAGTAAGGAAATGAGATTTTCAAGATTTAGGAAGGGTACTTCTACGGTAGTGAGATGAAAATCCACCTTATGTTTAGCTTAATAGAATATAATTGTTAGAATTTAACATTTTCATTGTTAATATTTTCTTTTAGGAAATAAATATTGGGTTGTTGAAAAATGGTATGAAATTTAAATTGGTTTTTATATGATATAAATTTTGTTAAAAGTAATATTCTTTTTGAATAATTATAGCTGGCCAGTTTCATTGTAGATAAACAAAGATTTGAAATATAAAAACCTAGAGGTTATTAAGTATCGAAAACGTAGGTTACAACATTTATTATTGTAATAGATGTTTTCGTGAAAAGTAACGGGAGCATAGACTATAACACTATTGTTATAGTAGGTGACTTCCAAAGGAAATGTTTTTACATAGTATATGAGGTTTATTAGTATTTATTTTAATTGAATCCATACATTGGTATTTTTAGGTTGCAGTAACAGTGTTTTACGCAACATCTGCTTTGACCCACATAAAAATGTGTTTTGAAGAAAATTTTCAAGTATAGAAATAAAGTGGTTTGTAAGTACAATAAATATTTAAGCATGAGGAAATGTTTTCTGGTTATGGATATATTAAAAATAGTTTTGAAAAAGAGTTTTTCTGGAAAAAAGTGTAGGTTAAATACTAGAAAATTAGTAAATTTCATAGAAACTGTCTATGGTAAGAGAGTATAAATTAAAAATACTTTAATCTATTGGAATGAAATGAATAATGATAAAATTTTCTATGAAACCAAATTATAAATAAAGATGTTTTGTGCAAGTTATAAGGAATACGTGAAAGAGATATAGAAGGTATGTGATGCACCATATTTTGTATAGCCTATTTCAAAAAATACAAAATAAGTTCCTTGTAATTTCATGTAAACATAAAATCCTCTTTTAAAGGATTCATAGAATGTTTTACCATTAATAGTTTCTTATAAGAGAAAGTAGTTCCAATACATTAGGGTATAAAACTGTTAGGTGTAATAAGAAGATGTTTAAAGATATTTTAAAGGATAATTGTTTGGTGAAAAAATTAATAAGTTTTTGAAATGAAAAACATAATAAAAGTAAAATTTGAAAATCTAAATTTTTATAGAAAGATGTAAAAGTCTTTAGAAGACAAGGAGGAATAAGTTTTAGACATTAATTTTTGGAAGTTTCCCCCTCTATGTTTGGGGAATAATGTTAAGTAACGAAGTATTTTTGAATTTAATAGGAACTTAAAGATAACACTTTTAAAAACAAAGATTTTTGGGATTTGACATTTTAAAAATTTAGAAACATTAGTTTTTTTAAAATAAAGTGATAAATACCAAACCAAGTTCTTAAATGTGGAGTAGATAGGAATCATTTCCTAGGTGTAACAGAAAAGGTGTAAGGCTATAAAAGAGATAGCAGTAATTACTTTGGAAGTAATAATGGAAGTTTCCATAAAGTGTATAGGACATTAGTAAGAACCTAGGAATGTTGATTCATGAAGAACAGTAAAATGAAATTAGTAGGATAGTAAGACAAGCGTGGTTGAAAATGAGTATTCTTGATTTTAGAAGAACTTGGGAAAAGGATCTTTCTTTAGAGGAATCCACATCAGATAGTAGTTCTCAAGCTAGCATTGGAATGACACCTTCCAAAGCTCTTTATGAAAGACCACGCAAGTCGCTTTCATGTTGGATAGAGTCTACAGAGGGATTGCCTAGGTTCCGACATAGTTAAGGAGACTTTGTAGAAGATTAGTTTGATTAGGAGAAAATTTGTATCTCATATCCGCATTTCTTTGATAGTAATTTTTTGAATTTCCTAGTTCCATCTTTAGTTTTGAATAGGTTCTTTCCTTTATTATCCTTTGGAAGGGTAGAACTTAGGATTTAACCTATGGATGGTAGGATTTAATGTAAACATGTTATTAGAACATGTTAGGGATGATGTTTGCAAGTTGTTGCAAGTGTTTGCTAGTGGATGCTAATGGATGCATATACTTACACTAGGCACTATTTTCTCTTAGGGATCGTCCTAACTAGGACACTAAAGAATATGCATATGGATGTATACGCATTTGCATTTTATTTTATTCCATGGTTGCTATAAATGAATGATTATCATATGATTGTTCCATTTGGATGATGATTGTAGCACGCATATAGAACTATCAGTTATCATTAGGAAATTTTTGCATTCATTCGGATGTGGCACGGATATGATTGCATAAAAGGAGGTTAACTGAATCAGTGGACCGCCTAATCTTTTGCATTAATTAGGGACACTTACACTACACTAATTGCATAAGTATCATAAATCGCATTAGAAAAACTTAAGGACAATGGATGTAATGGGTGATGATTGAGTAGTTGGTTGTAGAACTTGGATGAAAACTTTTATTTCATTCTTTTATCCTTAGAAATTTTGAGGATGAAATCCCTAAAGGAGGGGAGAATGTAACAGCCTAAAATTTAAGGAGGAATTAATAAATAATTATAAGTGAAAAGAAATAGTGTTTATAATTAGAATTCGTTTGAAATTAGTATTGAAATTAATTGGCGGTAGATTTATTGAAATATTTCAATTAGAAAGGGAAAAAGGAATTAAATTGTAATGATTGAGTTTAATATAAGAACTTGCATTTGTGTCAAAATGGAATGAACATTTTAAATAAAAATAAATGCATGTTTTGAGATAAATAAAATAAACTTCTCATTTTTGAATATATGTATGATTTTATAAACAACGGGTTTGTTTTGTTGCAAAAGAGAAAAAAAGTATAACAGTGTATTTAAAAAGAAGGCATCCACTTTTTTAAATTTAAATGACTATGTTCAAATGAGATGGGTTATTTTAAATGAGAGAAAATGTAACCATATATTTATAAAAAAAGGCATTTAATAAAATAAACGTTATATTTTGAAAAGAAAAGGCAAGTGTGTATTATGGAAGTATTACTTTTCTTACAGAAAATATAAGGTATGTTATTTCTTTGTTAGTAAAGAATAAGGGTCAGTTTGATTTTTAAACAAAAATACATTCATACCAATCAATTAATGTAATTGATTGCTCTATTTAAAGGTAAAGAATTAGGTTACTAATTAATACACAACATATATACACGTTTGTGGACATATGTTATTTATCTAATTACAACAGACGTGAATATGGAAAAAATGTAGATATAACAATTCACATGTTACTTAATGAATTTAGATTTGAATATATAGAATATTGACATAACAATTCACATGTTATTCATCCAATTAATTCAAATGTGAATATGTACAATACTGGCATAAGAATTTCTAGTTATTTATTAATTTATTTTAGACATAAACATGGAGAAATATTGACATGTTAATTTACTTATTTCAGATGTAAATGTGGAAATATATTGATATGTTGTTTGTTTGTTTATTTCAGACGTAAACATGTAAATTGAATGGGACGTTGAAAACTGAAATGAAACATGTGAATAAAGAGAAACGCATGGAAATTTAATACGAAATAAAATGTCACAAATTAGAAATTGATTGAGGAGAAGAAAATGTTATTTATAGTTTATATTATTGAGGGTGCAATTAATTAAATTAAATATAAGATGAGACGCTGATAAGGCGCATTGTAAGATTTGACACAACAATTAGTCAGTAAAAGTTTCTAGAGATTCTAATCTACGGTTGAAAGCACAACTAAAACACTATAAATAAGAACTAAACTAACCTAGGTTTTCACTCTAAAATCAAAACTTAGCCTCCATTTCTCACTCTCAAATATTTACCTACGTTCTTCATTTATAAAATAAAATTATATTATAATATACATTCAAATAAAAGATGGAGATTGTACAAATTAGAGGAGATTTCTAGAGAATTTCGGTGGCTGTAAAAAAACAGGAGATTCTAGCTTTTGTCTCAGGTGAGTGATTGTAATTATTTTGAAGATTTATTTAAGTGATTTAAAATAATAGGGTTTCCAATAGTTGTAGTTTTACTATGATTTTTGGAATAACCTTTTTAGTAGTTTATTTACAGTTTCTAAAATTATTTTTAGTCTATTTCTTTTAGCTATTCTTTTCAGTTAATTTTAGTTTATTTCTGTTAATTGTAGTTTTTCTATTTATTTGTAGTTTATTTACAGTATTTTACATTATTTACTATTATTTATGCATTATTTACATGTTCTTCCTACGCCTTGGATTTTCTTCTATTCTCAGTTTTCTTTTATTTCTCCTTCTTCGCGTATGGATTAGAATAGAATTAACACGAAATTGGATCAAATCATAAGAATTCTGAAATAACGAAAGGTAAGATGTAAATTATAAAGACTGTAATAAAATGGAATTAAGACTGAAATTATGACTAATTATGATATTAATTGGACTGAATAAAAGAGAATGGCCTAATTTAATTATGAGATGTAAATTATAAAGACTGTGATATAAATAGAATTAGACTGAAATTATGCCTAATTATGATTAGAATTGGGCTAATTAATTGCTTAGATATAACATAGAATTATAACTAAAAAGAGTAAAAGATGAACGAGCTTATTTTCACACTTAGGCCATTGGTTAAGTAATAAGCATGATTATAACATAGGTTATAATAAGAAAAGGAATAGAATGAGGCTTATTTTAAGACTAGGTATAAATTAATATGCGTAGAAAGTAAAAACGATAATAAAGGCTTATTTAAATAATTTATCTAAGTTAATAAGCAAAGATGAAAGTAGGACCTAACCAAATATGTGACGACCCGGAATTTTGGACATTTGAAATTGAAATATTTAATTGATTTTTAATATTTAAAAGTTAATTTTAACTTAAAATTCAAATATCTCCATTTATTGGATATTAAATTATTGAATTAAACTATTGGAAATGGGGTAAAATATGAAATATTGAGTTTTAAGCTTGTTAAAAATATTTTAAAGGCTAATAATATCTATATTGATAATACTGAGGATAATAGAACCTTTGAATTCGAATTTAAAAGTGATTTGTTCTGTTTTAAGAATATATCGTTTAAATCGACATTTAAAAATAGCCTTCCGAGGCACAGTCTTGAAATTCGACGAAACTAGTTCCATTGGATCCGTAATAGTGTATTATTATCGAATTTCAAATTTCACGGCGTTTGGAGTTGTCTTGCGGCCATACAAAGTGTAAACGCTCTGAAATTTATATCAAAAATTCAATATAATGACTGGGTCCAAAAAGCTATCTTCTTTATACGATCAAGTTAGGACTCGAAACCTTTTCCATTGCGCTCGTAATAGGGTATAACATTTTGAACAACTAGCGGCATGCCTCGATAGGAGATTGAGATTTTGAGTTGCGATTTCGTGATGATTTAAAATTTAAATAAAATTATATATATATTCTCAATCTTTCAAAATTTGTATTTCCATCAGATCTTTTTGGCTGTCATCTCGTGGTTATTGTAGCAAAACCATTCCTTTACGCCAACATCTCCAATTGTGTTCCCTCATTCTTTTTGATAAGCACGCAGCAGATCTATATAGAGAAGATAATAATAATGGCCGAAAACAAAAATCTTCTCAAATTAAATCTCGTTCTCCTCCCCTCTTCTTCAATTCATTCGAATGAACCATATATGTATAAAAAATGTCTGCCCTCCTCTCTCTCTTCAGTTTCAAATCGAGAGCTTCATCGATCGACTCTTATGTTTTCGTACTTGATTCTTTTTGGTCCAGGCAAAGCCATAGCGGAGCAGGGGAGGTCGCGTTCGATAATAGGGAGGGCTCATTGGTCTCATGCTTGAGCACGTCGACTCGAGAAGAGGGGTAGGCCGCGTGCGAGCAATCACGGTAGATTGAGGGTGGGGGTTTTGATTTTGGCATTGCGGCGGTGGGTATCACGAGAGTTGATTCTCGCGTGCGGTCTGATGTGCAGTAGTGCCAGGGAGACTCACGATTTGGGTTTAGGGCTTCGGGTTCGATGGCGAGGGAGATGGAGGCCGTGGGAAGCGTGCTCTCACGAGGGCAGAGGAGTTCGATTCTCTAGCCAACGATGCGACTATGGGTGGTTCTGGAAAGGATCAATGGAGGGTCGCGTGCATGCAGCTGCTTCACGATGATCTTCCTGTTCGATTAGGTTTGTAATAGTAAGGTCCAAAGTTGTGAAGAAAATAGCCGATTTGGGTCGGATTGCAAAGCAAAAATCAAAGGTGAGTTAATCTCACTCATTTGGATTACCATAAATTTAATAGTTAAAATTTAAATTATTGGTTGATTGCTTAAATTGATGATTTATTGTCAATTTGAATGTGATATTATAATATTATGTATATATATTGGAGTGATTGTTATTCCCGCATTATATAGCGGATGAGACCCTATGCGCCCCGTAGAATAGCGGATGACCCTTTATGCCGCGATTTCCCCTTCGAAGTGGGATTTGGTATTTTATTTGTTGGCTAACATCTATGGATATAGGGAAACAGGTTGGAGGGATTCAACTGGATTCCTCAAAATGTTAGAATTTATTTTCATATTCGGTGATATGTTTCATTTGATAATCTGTGATAGATTATATTGATTTTATTGGGAATTGAAATATTGAATGCTACGGTTTGACCGGATATATTTTGGGTATATTGAGATATCAAAAATACAAAGATAGTAAAGGAATTTATTTTTAAACGGAGTTAATTTTGAAAATCGATTTAAAAACCGACTAAGTGTTGAAACTGTGATTAAAGGAGAATGAGATTTTGGAATTTATAAATGGGGTTTATAAATAAAGTGAAATATTTATTAGTGGATAAATTCGAAAGCATAAATTCACAGTGGGAATTTATAAGGAGATGGGAAATATGTTTTAAATATAAAAAGTTTTTTATTTTTAAAAGTGTTAAAAGAAATTTACGGGATTGGGACGTAAATTAAATTGCGATAAATCGAGCAGGATTTATAAAGGATTAGACGGGCTTTATTGAGATGGAAAGTGTATTTCCCTGAAAAGCAAAGTATATTTTCAGAGGAGATTTTTATGTATAAGTTGGAAGTTTAAAGTTGTCTTAAAAGAATGTTTTAGAGAAAATATTATTTAATAATTTTATTATTTTTAAGTAAATATTTATTTAGTTAATTATAGAAGTGATTATTTTAAAGGTTTAACTAGTGTTATGATTTAAAAAGATAATTATTAAATATTATACTTTATATGATAATTTTATTTTAAAGTAGTTTTGGCTAAAGTTTTACTTGGAAATTATTATAGAATTTCATAACTATTGTTTGAATAAAGTAACTTAAGTAGTTTTATTTAAAATGTTTTAAGTATATATTTTTGGGTAAAGTGATTTAAATTATTAAAATCTAAATTTTATAAGACTTGATGTTTTCAGTGGAAATAAAATAATTGGTTGAATTGATTGTTTATTTGATAGTTAAATAACCGACTATCAAACCTTGACCCAAATATGACTTTTGAAATATCTAGGAGGAGTACGAGAATTATATGGTACAGTTATCGTTTGAGATGATATACTGTACGTATAAACTCGTTCGTTCGTCTAGGACGTTTATAAGGAAATCCGTCCACTAATGGTTAGGAAGTGATCTCCGACCTTATCTTCATCTGTCTATTTCCTAAAGAACCGGGGTTGATTTTACCAGGAAATATCAAATGTTGTTTCGAAGAGACCGGGATCAGATATGTGATCCAAAAACCACTTTGATCCAATGAGTATGTTTTCGTGATGTAGACAAGAGCTTAGACTCAGAGATGGAGCAGTGAAGTGCAAGGGCTAATCGTTACTAATCCTGAAGGTGATTCCAAAATGGATGTAGTAAGAGTAGTGCCTTCGGTTCCATTCGGACCCGGAACGGACTTGTATGGATGAATGCTTTCAGAACATTGTCATTAGAGGACAATGAGCATTCTAAGTGAGATGTGTTCTAAAAAGGTAACGCTTAGCCTCGAGCCTCATCAACTGGGAATGACTGAAAATCAGGGGATATGTAGCAAGGCTAAGCAGGTAGCACCCAGTTAGGGTAAGGTCATCCATGTCTAGATGTTCCTTTTTATTCAGCTGTGTGGAGCGGTTGCTGATCCCAACCACGGGGTGATCTTATTCGGACTATCCAGTAAGGGGTAGCTCCGGTCTTGTGTTACGGAGGATCGGGAGGGGTCCTCGGTATGCTGATCTAGACCAGGTACCGTGATAGGTGGTACCCCAGTGCCTAGTCATTAGTTGGAAATCCATTCTCCCTACATGCCCTTTACGGTTTTGATTGTTGAACCTAGTATGCTGGAATTTAATGAATCTAACAATTTCATCTATTTGAATAAGTATTGTACTTAGACACTATTATAATATCAGAGCAATTTATAAGAAATGTTCTGGTTATCGTAAGGTAAAAGCCCGACATGTTTATTTATGGCGTGGTCTTACGAGATACCTTTGATTTCAAAGGGTTTGAAACTTTAATAATTCAATTGAGTGTGTTTTCTCACGATGGTTTTCTAGACTGACTCAGGTGATATTTACTATAATGCTCGGGTCAGACCGAGTATTATAAGATATAGGAGAGGATGTTGTGGAGCTCAAGAGACGAGCTGGATGGAGAGATATATCACACGTACTTGATGTATATTTCGATGTACTGTATAAGTTGTATAGTCAGCTTTTGTGAGAACAAGTTAATATAACTGTCCAGTATTTTGCTACTGATTGTGTTGTACTCTAATGATGTAATGTATAAAACAGATATAGTTTTTTTTGTATAAAGATCGGTCATTTATCTATTATATATTGTTCCGCTATGATTGTGAGATTCTGATGTTGTTTTCTATTTCTTCTTCTACCTCTTTCTTCTTTAACCCTAATAGTTTGTATTTCTGTCCACTTTGAGTTGAACTGATGAAGGATATTGTCGGCTCAAAGGGGTACGTATTTGTAACCATTACCATTGTAACAGCCCGCAAATCCGTACCCCTTTGAGCTGACAATATTCTTCATCGGTTCAACTCAAAGTGGTCGGAAATACAAACCATTAGGGTTAAAAAAGAAAGAGGTAGAAGAAGAAAGTAGAAAACAACTTCAGAATCTCACAATCGCAGCGGAACAATGTATAATAGATAAATGACTGATCTTTATACATAAAGATCTATATCTGTTTTATGCATTACATCATCAGAGTACAACATAATCAATAGCAAAATACTAGACAGTTATATCAGCTTGTCCTCACAAAAGCTGACTGTACAGCTTATGCTGCACAGCGGAATATACATCAAGTACGTATGATACATCTCGCCATCCAGCTCGTCTCCTGAGCTCCACAGGATCCTGTCCTGTATTTATAATACTCGGTCTGACCCGAGCATTATAATATAATAAAACCCGAGTCGGTCTGGAAAACCAGCGTGAGAAAACACACTCTATTGAATTATTAAAGTTTCAAAAATCCTTTGAAATCAAAGGTATCTTGTAAGACCATACCACAAATAAACATGTCGGGTTTTTACCTTACAATAGCCAAAACATTTCTTATAAAATCCTCTGATATTATAATAGTGTTTAAGTATAAATCTTATTCAAATAGCCAAAATTGTTACATTCATTAAATTCCAGCATACTAGGCTCTACAATCAAAACCGTAAAAGGCATGTAGGGAGAATGGATTTCCAACTGACTAGGCACTGGGGTACCACCTGTCACGGTACCTGGTCTAAATCAGCATACCGAGGACCCCTCCCGATCCTCTGCAACACAAAATCAGACTACCCCTTACTAGATAGCCCGAATAAGATCACCCCACGGTCGGGATCAGCAATCGCCCCTACATAGCCAAATATAAAAGGGGCATCTAGACAGGGAAGACCTTACCCTAATTGGGTGCTACCCACTTAGCCTTGTTGCATATCCCTTGATTTTCAGTCATTCTTGGTTGATGAGGCTCGAGGCTAAGCGTTACCTTTTTAGAAACACATTCACTTAGAATGCTCATCGTCCTCCTAATGATGTTCTAATAGCATCAATCCATACAAGTCCGTTCTCGGTCCGAACGGAACCGAAGGCACTACACCTACTACATCCATTTTGGAATCACCCTCAGGATTAGTAGCGATTAGCTCTTGCACTTCACTACTCCATCTTCGGCTCCAAACTCTTATCTTCCTTCCGAAAACGTACTCGTTGGATCGAAGTGGTTTTCAGATCATAATCCGATCCCGGTCTCTTCGAAACAACATTCGCTATTTCCCGATAAACTCAACCCCTGTTCTTTAGGAAATACACAGACAAGAATAAGATCGGAGATCACCTTCTAACCGTTAGTGGATGGATTTTCTTATAAACGTCCTAGAAGAACGAACGAGTTTATACGTACAGCATAACACCTCGCACGGTAACTGTACCATATAATTCCTATACCTCTTCTAGATATTTCCAAAGTTATATTTTGGGTCCAGATTTGATAGTCGTTTATTTAACTATCATATAAACAATCAATTCAACCAATTATTTTATTTCCACTGAAATCTCCAAATCTTATTAAAATTAGATTTTAATAATTTAAGTCACTTTTCCCAAAAACATACACTTAAAACCTTTGAAATAAAACTACTTAAATCACTTTACTCAAAATAATAGTTATGGAATTCTATAATAATTTTCTAAGTAAATTTTTAGCCACAAACTATTTTTAAAATAAATTATTGTATAAAGTATAAATATTTAATAATTATCTTTTAAATCATAATACTAATTTAACCTTTTAAAATCATTTTTCTATATGAAGGAAGTAATTTTTCGTAGATTATTATAAGTGTATATGGTTGTTTGGTTGTTAGAAAATGATAATATTAGACTATTATCATTGTTGTTGTGGAAATTGAATAAGAAAATTGAAGTTATAACCAAAAGTTAAGAGAAATAATTACATAACAGAATGGAATTTGTAAATGTGAATTATAAATGTGATTTATAATGAGATAAAATTCCAAAGTAATACTTGAATATGAATTGAAAATATTTGAAATTTGAAAATTTGAGAGAATTTAATTTTCTTTGACTTGAAAATGATTTTCAAAGGTTTTGGAGGAATAATAGCGATAATATTTCGGAAATATTTTTGAATTGGATTTGGAATCTGGTGAGATTTGGATTTTAAAAATATTTGTGATCAGATTTGCTTCATTACAGCATGATAGGGGGTTCTCCCTTCGTGTTTAGTGCCGAGCATGAGACTCTTACCCCTACATGTCCCTGTGAGGGTTGGTTGCGAGTCGAGAGGTTGGCCGTAAAAGCAAATTCGAGGTAATACTATATGCCACGGTGGGGCTGGGATGGTTGAAAAGCCTACCGGTCGCTACTGCCTTGCGGGATGTTACAAAATAGCATTCCCTATTTGACAAAACGATGTCTCACATTATTCTGAAGTGAGATGAGGGCACACTTATGCTAAGAATAGTAGTAATTGGTCAAATAAAAGTCCAATCACGAGGGATTTGGATAAGGGGCTCAAGTAGATATTTTTTGGATGAAAGGCCAGTACCAACAGCATTTCCACTATTTTCTGTGGACACACGGTGATCTCAAATTAGCCTGAAGTGAGATGAGGGGCACGCTTATGCTGGAAGTTTGAGGTAATAAGAAGACCCAATATATGGAGCAAAAGGTAGCTTGGGCATGATGGCATTTACGCGTGCGACTTCCATTCGGGTGCTCAGTAATAGCTATGAGCTCCAAGCGCTTGGTATGAGTGTTTTCTATGGACACCATTGCCTTCTGTGTAGGGTGCTATATATGTCATTTGGATCCACAGTGGTTGCTCTGTGCATCTTTCGTAGATACCAATGGCTGCTTTGTAGGAAGTTATATAACGGCTGGTCCGCGGTAAGGTGTATGGAGTAGCAGGCTGATTAAAAAGGGTAGAATTAGGATTACATCCTAATTACAGGATTATGAATTCAGCCTAACCAAAGTAGAAATCCAGGACAAGTGCAAGCAATCGAAATTAACCTATCTTATAGTTAATCGTATTTATTTTCAGTTTATCTCTTTCCTATTTCCTTTGTTTCCTCTTTATATACTTGAACCACTGTAGAGTCTATTACTTTTACTTTGCTTAAAGACTCTAGTAATTACTATCATTCACCAGACTTTTAGTATGACTCGCTCCTCTATTTTCCCCCTTTCCCCCTCCTTAGGCAATCAATGGAGAGGACAGTAGGTTGCAGTTGCTTGGAGATTTCTTGGAGGAGTTTGCTACCATGTATTTTTTTTCTTTCATCTTTTGTTCTTTCTATGTACTGGCTTATTATGAGGGATATTATGTACTTTGATTTTTGAGACAATGAAAATTTATTTCATAAGACAAGATGGGTTTTTGAGATATGGATCTTGTATTTGGTATTTGACTTATTTATGAAGCAATTGTGAAAGTTTTATTTTAAATAAGTTATTATTTTAGTTTCTGCCATTTTTACCCTTTTTTTTCTTGTGAATCTTAGTCTCTGTCAGCTTTATTTATACCTACAACGCACCATGCATTTAACGTATCCTTTTGGGTTATTAAGGGGTGTGGGGTGTTACATCTGCCATTCTCCTTGCATAGCCATATACTATGATAGAGAATACTAGAATAAATCAAAAATACATATCCAATATTCGGCGTCGAGAATCGAGTGAAACATCCTAACTCGGATTGATGTAAATCACCTCGAAATCGTATATTCAAATCTGGAACAAATAGTTATGTGAATAAAATAATGTACGTTCAACTTATGTATTTATTTCAATTCATTTCTTACTATATCACATTCTTTTTTATTTACATTCAATTCCTTTTACATTCATTTGATCCATATTCAATTTAAATCAAATTCAACTATTATATTTATTTCACTTACATTTAATTCATTAACATTCACTTATTAATATTCACTTTAATTCCATTTATGTTTTTACAATTATTCAATCCATACTAAATTTACTTAGTATATATTCTTTAATACTAACAACACTTAACAACCATTCCATAAATTTTTTACTTAAGTTTATAAACATTTTTATACAACATAATCTCATGTTTATTTCATTAGTTCAGTTCAATTCATTCGTTACATTAATCTGTTTAATTAATTCACTTCATTAATTCTGTTCAAATCATAATCAATTCATTTAACTCATATAATTTGTTCATTCCGTTTAGTTTGCTTGAGTTAAATTTCTTTTCAAAATTCATTTTATATAACTTAAATTTCATCTCATAATTCAAATTTAGAATTTCATCATTTAACATTCATATTTAACAAATTAAAAAAAATTAGCTTAATATTCTTTAAATCTATAAGTTATACAAACTTATTTACGTAAAATTTCATGGAATTTTTTAGAAAATTTATTCACCTAATATATTTACAATTCAGGGTTATATAATCACTTTACGTCTTAAGTATATATTTATTTCAAATCCATTTTCATTTAACCCTTCTTAAGTTAAACTTCATTTCACTAACTGATTTAACTTTACTTGAGTTGAATTTTTATTCCATATCTCGGTCCCAAATTTTCTTTTCTATACCACTTTCAAATTATAAGTTCAAAGACTTATTGTCTTATGTTTACTCAAAACATTTAGATAAAAAAATTCAGGTTTTTAAACACCCAGTTTTATTTCAATCATTTTGAAATCATATATATACATAACTCATTTATATATCAAATTACACTTCTAGAACATAAAACAAATTTGTTTTACTAAAGCAAAACTTCAATGGTAGCAATCCTATACTTAGAACTCGAAAATGAATGTCGATTATGCTGTAGTCATCATTAGAATTATTTTCCAGTGATTGAAGTGAGTTTAGTGCTTTCTATCTCTTTTAAATCCCATTTTAAAATATTATAACCAAAATATTTCCAAAATAGTACTATTATTATTTTTCCAAATCTTTGGAAAACAATTTTCAAATTAGTGGGACTTAAATTCTCCAATTCCCTGTTTTAAAGCCATTTCCATTTACAATTATAAATCACATTTATACATCATACTCGTATGATGTATCCCCTCTTATGAACTACCATTTCATAAATGTTGATTATTACAATTATAATTAATACTCTATAATTCATACTTATAAATTCACTTCTTTATATAACTCAATCTACAAATGTTTATCTTTTTTTGGATTATAACAACAACAACTTCTATTAGAACAACAAACACAAACAATAAATGATAATAATCAAATATTATCATTCTCTAATGACCAAACACTCTATATATAACTATAATAATTTCTGAAAAATTATTCCTTTATATATAAAATATAATTTAGGTAAAATTATTTAATTTATCTACTTTCAAAACAATAATGTGTCACTTGGCCTTGCTTAAGTGTTTAGAAACCCCTATTGATATCCTAATGTCCCACGTATCGACCAGAATTTATAAACCACTCAACAAATAAATTAACACAATATAAAACATTTTTATAATCACTAATAAATATGCGTTGATATATATACACTCAAACTCCTCCTATGGTCTCGCTTACCATATACAAATGAGTAAATTCCCACCAAAGCCTATGTGTACGCTCAACCTAAGCTCTAACACCAACTGTATTGACCCGCTAATCCACACAATTCAAGTTGACAATATACCACACACATCTAACCCAAATTGAACAGAAAGTTAAATAGCTATGGTAAGGAAGGTGGAAAGAAGAAGAGAAGAAAAGAAGAAGAAATTGAAAACAACACAAAATCTCACAATCGCAACAGAATAATATATAATATATTAATATTAATGGCTTTTACAGAAGAGGAACTGTTATATATTTACATCCAACAGAGTGCAAAAAAATCACCATCATCAACGTGGACAGTTATAACAACCTGTCCTCGCAATTGCTGGTGATTCAATAACAAAGCAGCAAAAAATAAACATATACGTGAATATGACTTGAAGACCTCCACTCGACTCCTGAGCTCCAATAAATCCAAAGCATTCTGTAAATATGCTCGATCTGACCCGAGCATTATCGTAAAATAACACCGGAGTCAGTCTGGAAAACAAGTGCGAGAAAACACACCCAACTGGATTTTAATGTTATGAAAAAACCTTTGAAAACAAAGGTATCTCATAAGACCACGCCGTACATAAACAGACAGGTTTATACCTTGCGATAACCAAACATTTTCTATATGAAATCCTCTGATATTATAGTAGTTTCTAGATACAATAACTTATTAATCATAGCCAAAATTATTACATTGCTAAATTCCAGCATAATAGATACATATTCAAGTTTAAGGCACTTATTGAAGAATGAATTCCAACTATGAAAGGGTAAGGGTCTACCCATCGAATCCGTACACCTCTAGATAAAATGTATAGGAGGCTATACTGTGACAACCCGACTTTCTATTCCTAGAAAATCGCATCATCAATTAAGAAAGAAAGGGATAGAAGAAGAAAAGAAAGAAAAGAAAGAAGAGACAACACTAGAATCTCAACAGCGGAAGGAATAAATTATATTAATAACATAAGTATTTACATAATATACAATACCAATCAGAGATACACAGCATACACATCACATATACTAGACAGTTATAAACACCTGTCTAGTATTTACAACTTAATACCATCACAACACAGAGAACACACAGCGGAACTATATATCTACAACGCAGAAGCCTCCTGCTCCATTGCTCCTCCATTATTCGTCAAAGCCAACCTGAATCTCTTGACTACTCGTAAAAATTTGAGTACCCAAGAGTTTAAGGAAAACAAAGATAAACTCCAGGTCAGACATGGGTCTGGTGTGAGTAACAGATTAAGGTTGCTTAACTTTAAAAAAACTTTTGAAAAGAAAGGTATCACGTAAGACTTCCCACACATAAACATGGAAAAGTTTTTACCTTACGCTAACCAAAACATTTGATAAGAAATCCGATGATATTATAATAGTGTCTAGGGTTTTTAAGTAAATATGAATTAGCTGAAATTGTTACATGATTAAATTCCAGCTACTAGCCACAAAAGTGGGTAATACAATCAAAACCGTTGGCACTTATTGGATTTTGGATTCCATACAATGGCAGGGCTACTGGGGTACCGCCCGTCACAGTACGTGGCCTAGATCACCGTACCGAGGAGTACGCCCGCTCCCCTGCAACACAAGGCCGGAACCATTCCTTACTGAACAGTTCCAAACAAGACAACCCCGCAGTTGTTTGCAACCAACCACCCACACAGCCGAATATACAGGGACTTCTAGACAGGGATCAATCTCGTTCTCCAGTGGGAGCTACCCACGAAGCCTTGCTGCACCTCCCCTGTTTTAGCCATTCCCGGTTGATGAGGCTTGAGGCTACAATTACCTTTAGAGAACACATCTCTTAGAATGCTCATCGTCCACCTGACGATGTTCTGAAAGCATTCAATCCATACAAGTTCGTTCCGGGTTCGAACGAAACCGAAGGCATTATCTCGTTACACTCATTTTGGAATCACCCTCAGAGTTAACGACGATAACCCTTGCACTCTGAATCTTCATCTCGAACCTATAAGAACTATTCCGTCAAACTCATTACGGAATCACCCACAGAGTTATACTGACGTATGGTCCTTACACCTCGAGTCTTCACAAAGCTCCATTTGGATTCACGACCTACGTTATTTGGAATCGATGTGGTTTTCAGATATCCAAATATGGAAACCCGATCCCGGTCTCATCGAAATCCAAAGCGTGTCTTTTAGGTCCAAGTTGTTTTAAATGTTTAAAACAATTCAATTTAATATTATCTATATACACACAGATAGATAATTCTCAACATCACAATAGATAATCAATATTATCGTCACATCAGATAATCTATATTATCAACTCAAACAGATAATTCATATTATCAACTTAATGCAACCATAGCATCCAAATCACACAACATCATTTATCTCATAACTGAGATCTCAACCATCCAGGGTAATAAATATCAATCATCATTCATAAGCAATTACTTATCAATCCAATCTATAATTAATTTAAAATGAATTAAATTAATTACTTCTTCCTTAAATTAATTTGAAATGAATTAAATTAATTACTTATCCATATAAATCTTGCTTACACATCAATTAATTAATTATATATCAGTCAATTAATTACTCTTAACAAATTACCCAAATTAATCATCTTGATTAATTATCCTTTAATTACCTTTAAGTAATTAACCTCTAATTAATTTCACAAATTAATTATCCCAAACCAAATTCAGTAGTTAACCTGTAATTACTTCATTAATTAATTAATTATAATTAATTACATTAATCCTTAATTAATTACATTAATTAATGCCTTCATTGATTAATTGTTCTTAATTAATCAATCCTTAATTATATCATTAATTATATAAATTAATGATCTCAAATTATTTATTTAAAATAACTTCATTAAATTAATTATCAATTATCTCTATTGATTAATCATTCTTGATTAATCACATTAAGTAATTACATTAAATTAATTACATCTCTTAATCATTTTCAAATAACTCAATTATCAAAATCTAAATTAATTACACTAAGTAATTTATTATTAATTACTCACTTAAGTAATTATTCAACATACTAATTCATAATAATTACACAAAGTAATTAATTTTCTAAAATTCCTCTATTACCCAAGTATTCTTCAATTAAATTACATCAAGTAATTTATTTTCTTAATTACTTCACTAAGTAATTATCCATTTTTAATTACATTTGTAATTACCTTTCAAATCAATCAGTGATTAATTTAAATTAATTAAACTTAATTAATTAACTTGATTAATCAAAAATAACTTAATTAATTACAATTCAGTAATTAATTTCCTTAATTACATTCATTAAGTATTTATACTTAAATAATTCTCAAATGATTATCTTCAAATTAATTAATACAATTAATCATTAAAATTAAATTACATTAATTAATTATAAAATAATCCTAGGTTAATGATCTTCATTAACCAATAACAAATCTTTAATTACTTCTCTAAATTAATTAACTGAACTAATCAATATTAATTCTTAATTTATTTAAAGAAACTCATTAATTTATTTCTAATTATTAAATTAATCAAGTGATAATTAAATACTTAATTGGTTATTAATTACTTGATTAATAAATTCAATTCATTAATTAAATTAAGCAAATCTTATTTAAATTAATTGATTTCTAAATCACACTTAAATCAAGTTTAATTAACTTACTTAAATCTTTTAATTAATTAAAAAAAACCCTTAATTATTTAATTAATTAACCTTATTATTAATTAATTAAATTAATTAATTAAAATCTTAATTAACTTAATCAGGTAATAAATTATAAAGTTCAAAAACCAATTAAATGAAAATCATTAATCTCATTAATGATTAAATTATCATTATCCAAGTAAATTAAAAATAATTTACTTTTAAAATTTTCTAAATTCCATTTTAAATTAAACTAAAATGAAATCAAACTTAAACAAGATTTTAAGTATTTAAAAACTCTTTAGTTTTCATTTTAAAGGATCACTTATCTCTTAAAGCAATTTTAAAAGAATAGTTTAACTTTAGCCCATATTCAATTTAAATAAATTTAAAATACCTTAAATATTTCAAATGATATTGAACATATAAATTCAATTTTTTTATATTACAACCAAAATTTAAACCATGCTTTCAGATTTAGATTCAAAGATTTAAAATTTAAAATCCTGTTTTAAATTTTCATTTCATGTTATAAAATTCTAAAATATTCAACTTGATTATAATCTTTGAATTTGTAACTTGTTTTTATTTGAAACTTCCAGATTCAACTTTAAAATTTGGATTCAGGTTTAAAATTCAGATTTGACTTAGAAATTTAAATCTTGTTTAAATTTTACTTCCAGATTTAAATTCACTTAAAAAAAACTGTGCAGGTTTCAGTTTTTACATATTTCATTTTCTGCAAATCTTGTTTATCTAAAATCTAGAATTCAAACCAATTTGAATTCATAATTTAATCTTGCTTTAAAACTTGTTTTAAATAAGGCTTTGTTTCTCTTTTTTTTAGATTAAATTTAGTTTTAAAATTTGAAAACCTGAAACAGTTCAGGTTACAGAAAATAACATTGCAACTAAAAAAAACTACCCGAGCTCAACTCCATCTTGCTTCGAGTCACCGTTGCCTTAACTCCGAGCAAAAACTGAAATTACCCGAGCACTACTTCTTCACCATATTCCAGAAACCAAAACTCATCCCTATGGCCACTATGCACATGAACATAGCCATGGGCAACTTTCCGATCATCTGTGATGATCATCCACATCTATCAACCCTTCTTGAATCCAGCTTGAACCTCTGTTCATCAGGAAAATCTCGAATTCAAAATCGAGTATATAAAACACAACCTATAACACTTCAAACCTGGCAACACAGCATGTCTCACAAAGTCTAAACCTGTCAACGACGAATCCTACCTCCTCCGACCACCAGAATATCAACGCCTCCGGCCTCACGATCACCAACCCCCAAACTATCATTTCCCAAAGCTACGTTGAACTCGATCACTTCTACAAACAGTGGTGATCGATTCTCTTCACCTAGTTAAAACTATGGTTCCCACCTCCACATCACAACTACAACTTCTCTGATGAATTAAATCACCATCAAAAAAATTTCTAGGCATCAATAATCACCCCTCTTCCATCTAGAATAACCCAGCCCTCTCCGGTTACAAAGATTTCCAGGAAATCAAGAATTCCCACTTCCAGTAAATAGCCCAACTGTACCTTAATTCTATTCCTAAAGATCTTGATTTTAGATTTTAAAATCATATTCTAGTTAGTGTATTCCATCTACAATATTGGATTTATAATTTATACTGTATAAATTTTGATTTATATCTACATGCTTTGGTGTTTTATGAGTTTCCAGAGATCATCCAATTTATATTTCTACTTACTTAAATCCTTAAATATTAACCTCAGGTGAATCATCAACTTTGATTTATCAACTTCATTCTAGCAGACACAAATAAAAAAATAAGGATTTTAAATATATTAAAAAAAAAAACTTGTACCAGGCAAACAAACAGATCAAGGAAATTTTAGACAGCATGCATACAAATAAAATTTTCCACCAGATATTTAATTATAAATATATGCACTAATTATTCATTTCAGTATACTAGTATGTAACAATATTTAACCTTCAAAGTTTTAAGAAGAAAAGTTACTCACCTTTAAATCTGAAGAACAGAGTCATCATGATTCTCTGATTTCTGTTATCATTCACGAATGCAGACTTGCAATTTAACTTTGACCAATATTAGATGCATGCAGGCCTGATTCAAAATTGATTCTAGATTTTGCATTTGAATTCCTGATCAACCTAGATGCATGCGGTAACTTTGAAATTGTATGTTGATATTCTTGTTATAGGTTTTGATATTTTGGTTTGAGGAGTGATTTAGATCTTAGATTTGTTTTCGAGGGATTTTCAGATTTTTATGTGAAATGTTTTCTCTTGATTCACTAGCATTTTGATTTTTAAAAGATAATAAAAGAAAGTGAAAAGTGTTTTTAAAAGGCTGAAAATACTTTAATAAAAATAAAGAAAAGATAAAAATACAATGACACTTGTCATTTTGTTTAATTCACTACTTAACACATGTAGTTTGATTTGTTAATATGTTAACACTTGTCTTTATTTAACTAAGTTATACTTTTAAATGTTTAAAAAGAGTTTTCCTTAATTTATTTTATGTTTATGTAAATATATATGAATTTCCTATTAAAAGTAAATGTAAATAAAACAATTTATAAATTAAAACTTATACAAATATTTTAAAGAATCAATAAATTTGAATTTCAAAAACAATTTCAATTCAAATTAAATTTTTGAATTCCTAATTAAAATCAATTTATTTAATTTAAAATGATAATACTATTTTCTTATTTTAATTCCTTTTTATATTTATGAAAAATAGTATATTTATTATTATAGCTTGAAAATAACAATTTAACAAATTTTATATGATTTATAAAGAAATTATAAATCACTTTAATATTTAAATGAATTTAAATCATATGTTATTTTATATTTAGACTTATAAAATATTCTCAATTCATATTTAATCAAATAATATTTAAAAAGAAATAAAATCAACTTTTTTTAAATTGAAAACAAAAATTAAGCTAAGATATAATTTTATACAATTTCATTTATTTTAAATATTATCAAACCATATAATTACTAGTTTAAATAGATTTTTAAAAGCTTAATATTAATTTAAACATAATTTCCTAATTACTCAATAATTTATTAGAATTTAAAAAAAAACTTCGTTTATTTATTATCATGTAAGTTAAATTCCAAACAAAGATAAACTATAATATATACAAATATATATATATACATTATAATTTAAACATTTATTTTAGCTTTTTAAAAGACAAATCACAAATTAAATATCTATTAAATCTGATTATTAAACCAAAACATATTTTATTAATCAATATTGTCAATATCAATTTAATTTTATATAAAGATTATTAAATTGATATTGTCAAAAATTCCGGGATATCACAATAACATGTTGCACCTCTGCTACTCAAGACTGGCCCAACACCTTACTGGATAGCATCAAATATGATCACCCCATGGTTGCGATCAAACAACCACAATGCGCCCTGAAGCATATATAAAGATATCGACACTAGATCTTGGGATGATCATACCCTAATGGGAGCGACCCACATAGCCCTACCGCATGTCACTGCTTTAGTCATTTTCTCGAGTTGATGAGGCTTGAGGCTATGATTACCTTTTATATAGCACTTCCTACTTGAAATGCTAATACTGCACTCCAGGAAACAATTTAATACTATCGTTCATCCATATAAGTTTGTTCTGGGATCGAACGAAACACTTGAGAGCTCTGTCTTCAATTTCCATCATCCTTAAGATGTCTTCACTTTGCAACGCTTAAGTTAGATCGAAAAGGTTTTCGGATAACAGATCCAATCCCAATCTTTTCGAAACAACATTCGATAGTTTTCGGTAAACTCAACCATGTTTCTTTAGGAAATAAATAGTCAAAAATAAGAGCAGAGATCATCCTCGAACCATTAGTGGATGGATTTCCTTATTACTGTCTTAAGAGAATTTAATGAGATTTATACGCACAATAAAACATCATTGAAGATGACTGTGTCATATAACTCATATGTTTCTTCTGGATATTTCCAAAGTTACTTTTGGGCCCGAATTCGATAGTCGATTATTTAATTATCAAATAAAAAAACATTCAAATTGGGGATTTAAATTCCATAAGAAAACCAATAATTGTTAAGCGCTAAGCAACACTAAGCCTCTTTTAATAATCTTTCATTTATTGAATTCACTTTGTAAATACACGAATCAAAATCCTTTTATATATATATATATATATATATATATATATATATCCACAAATCCCTCTTTCTTGATACTTCGAAAAATATCCATACACTTATCTAAACATTATAAGTATATTCACAAAAATGTGAAAGATTTCCTTTTTATACAATTCAAAAATCATTTACATATCCTTTACAAATCTAAAACATTTGTAAAATCATTTATAAATATCATTTCTCAAATCATTTATAAACCTTTTTATAAATCAATGCAATTATTTATGAGCCTCTTCTTATAAACCTATAAACCCTTTTATAATTTTCCTTTATAATTATCTAAAACCATTTGCATAGCTCTCTTCATACATTATAAATGATTCTCCTTTAAGTCTCCAAAACATTATATAAACTTCTCCTATAAGCTCAAATCTATTTACAAAACCTTATTTATAAATCTCGAAAACTTTTATAAATAATTATAATCATTTATTTTAAAACACTATTATATAATAATAAACATTATAAATAAATAAGTATTAACTTTAAACATCTTACAAATAGTAATTGATAAATTTCAAAACATTTTAATAAACAATAACAACTCTACCTCAAAAAAATTATAAATAAAAATAATTAATTTCCAAAACAATATTGATAAATAATCATATTTAATTTCAAACCATATCAATAATTTAAATAGTTAACTTCTAATTATTTAAAATACTGATGACCCAATTAAAAACAATATTAGTATAAATAAACAACTTTTAAACATAGATGTTTTTCTTTGATAAAAATCCATACTTCACTCTCCACATAATCGTTTCCATATTTATAAAGTTATATTTAAAAATCTCTTCTATTTTATGAAGCTTTCATAAAACCCTTTTATTTATGAACGCTATTTATAATCCATTCCTTTCTATTTATAAAATACCATTTAACAATCCCAAATTTACCTCACCTGCCATTTCCAAAATAGAATCCACTATTTTCTAAAATATCATTCCATATCTTATTATAAATCATAAATCCACAAATTTTATGATTTTTGTCCCAATTTATCCATTGATAAAAGTTTCCTTAAATTCACAAACACCGCTTATAAATCCATGTTTTTTTATTAACAAAATGCGATTTAGAAACCTTCCTTTCATTTGAGAAATATGACTTTTACCACATTTATAAATTTCCACACTTATAAATAAATCTTAACATACGTGTGTGTGTGTATCACTCTACATCAAACGGTTAACAAATATTTATGCCAAAGTATTTCTATCTTCATTTAAAAAAAACATACCCCATTATTATAAAAGATGAACTTACTTTTAAGATTTTAGAAAACCTTTACTGTAGTTCAAAAATCTCTATTTTAAAATATTTTATATAACTATAAATTTATAATTTCTAAAAATTATACTTTTAATTTTGAAATAAATTACTTCTTTAGATAATTCAAGAAAAATTATTAAAACATATATAATAATTACTTTGGAATCCCATTTTAAATCAAATCATTATTTTATAGTATTTAAAATACAAAAAATATGGCCTAATGCTACTAAAGTATTAAACAAGTAAAATCATATTCATTGTCACCAAATATGGCATCCAACAAGTCATATATTACAATATATATGAAAAGTAAAATAAAAAATTTGAGGAATCCTGTTGGATCCCTCTAACCCGTTCCCCTACATCACCTATAGCATATAATCAAATAATATAAAAATCAACCACTTCGATGTGGGATTCGTATACAAAGGGTCACCAGCTCTTACACGGGAACATAATAGGGTCTCATCCTCTCTAATAGGCGGGAATATATCCAAAGCAATAATATAACTAGTAAATCACCCAACAGTTAATAACTATCAACAATAAAATATTCACGCATCCAATAAATAATTATATTGACTATGTAATATTTTGATTAACGAAAAAGGTGAGCTTAACTCGCCGAAATGCCAGAAATTGCCAAAGCGCTATAGTTTGGATGAAAACTAGACGGTCATTCAATTTAACTCAAAATTCCTATTAGTTCCAAATCTGTCCAATCCAACTCTATAGCATAGCACTCACTTATGCGAACACAATGCAGCACGTCGCACTCGATTTGGACCTCGTATGAGTTAATTATGGATTAATGAACGTTTGAATTAATAAAATTATAATCAACTAAAAATAAATAAACGTTTAAAAAATTAAACCTTTCTTCTTCTTTCCCTCCTTGTACGCGTTCGTTCCAGGCGTGCTCGTCTTCCCTTTTTTTATTCAATCGATCATCGTACTCAACCAAACGATGCCGCCACCCCACCATCGCTCGCGCCGTCGCCGTCGTCGCCTGCTTCGCCTTCCTATGTGCCTCGCATGCGCATTCACAAACCTAAAACCGAGCCTTTACTACTTGCGAATGCAGCTCAATTGCCACCATCGTGCTTTAATTCCATTCCATCCAACTGGTAGGTAAGCTCCTTTTGCCGAGACGAGCAACTTTGATGTTGGGGCCAAGGCTTGAAAATGCTCGTAGTGCTTGGATGATTATAGGCCGTTGGATCGAGTTATTTTTAATGGTGGCTGTGAACTAGGTTTAGGGTTTTTGCAAAACCTTTTATAGAAAAAAAAAATCCAATGCCATATTCACTCGCAAATTTTTCGAACTCCAAACGAAGCGTGTCGCCTGGCATTTTATACGTTATTCCCATATTCCGAACACAATATAATATATATCGGAAGCCAATTCCATCATATTCAAAAGATAGCATTTAAAAATCAAATTATATTAATTTAAATCTCTTTATTTAATTTTCTATGCATTTCGAACTAGCATGACCAAATGATACGTCCGATCACCACGAAATTCGACGGCATATAATAATTCACTATTACGAATCCAATGAAATTGGTTTCATCAAAATCCGAGACAGTGCCCTAGAAGGTTATTTTCACACGTTGATTAAAACAAGTTATTTTCAAAATCAGTCTAAATTAGTTTTAATTCGAATTTAAAATTTAACTATCTTCCTTCTTATTCAAGTAGAATTTAAATCAACTTACGCAACCATTTTCACTCATATTAAATTCAAGATTCAATTATTTAAACAATTTCAAATATTAAATTTAACAATTTAATTATAAAATAAATGCTATATTTGAAATTTGCATTATTTAACTTATAAAAATTAACTTTTCAATATTTAAAATTAATTAAATATTCCAAATTCAGATGACTGAATTTTTGGGTTGTTACACTCATTGGCAGCTTATCATTGGCGAGATAGCCTTATCGTGAGTCATCTAAAGGTTTAAAGTTTTAGTATCATGATCATTGATCATGCTTCTTATCATTTATGTAGCCATTAATGATGCTGCATGTCTTCAACTATGTTTCAAGCTGTATTGTTAAAGCACTCGACAGATTCAATGCAGCGGATGTGCAAAAATTCACAGTGGGGATACAAGGAGGATATTTCGGGATACAGCGGATGACTCTAAAATAGCATATAAAACTCATACTTAATGTTTTTACAATTATATAAATGGTAATTAAATGAAAATTTAACTTCAATTGAAATATAATTAATACATAAATAATTTTAAATAAAAACATGTGCAACTATACTGTAATTAAATGTAAAATGTTATATAATATAATTGAATTTAGTAGAATATTAGAGTATTTTTGTTTCTGAAAATATATTAAAAATTCAATTAAATAAATTATTTTCATAATTTTCATAATGTATAAATGTTATTTTTCAATTCATTTCTTTTAAAGAAGATATAGCGGAAATAGCGGAATATAGCAGGAATAACTGGATATAGAGGAAGTAGCGGGGCTTAAAGCGGAAAGGCTATATTTAGGGCTATATGGAAAAATCATAGTGGTAGAAATCCGCAATGAAATATAGTAAGGTTATAGTGGGGTAATAGCAGAGCTTTAACTGCATAGGTTTTAAGTGACCCCACATACTTCTATTTTGAATACTCTCGATGTCAATTATACAAACGACAGGGACACCGCTTGTTTGGCCTTCGACATTATATATATAGTGAATAGCCAAAGTGAACTAAGTATGTTTTTACAATGACACTGCTTGTCTTGATGTTGCCATTAATCAGTGTTAGCAACATTGTTCCTGCTTATAAAAACACCAAACTTTGTTTTGAACAAGGTGATCATATTTCTTCTACGTCGATGACCTTACTTTCGGCTAGTATTTTATACTTAAAAGAATTAAAGTTTTGACTTCAACCTTGGATAGATGTCGACAATGTCTTAATGTCGTGTTTTATATGTTATTTTTATTAAAGGCAGAGACCCTTAAGCCTCTTTGTCGACATTGTTATTGACGTCGACATTAGACTACAATAACCTATTTAAAGGCAGCAAGCCATATATGTTATAATTTCGACTTTAAACATTAGAGATACCAATGTCAATTAAATTGTAAATTTTTACACTATCATTGGGGATACCAATATGGATTTCTTTCGACGCGCTAATTTTTTTATAAATTTGGGTTTATCATTCGGGATACCAATGTATTTTTGACACTAACCATTCGGGGTACCAATGTATTTCAATTATAATTTTTGACTTAGACCATTGGGTATACCAATGTATACCATTTATGATATTATAACGTTAAAAGGAGTAAAATTATTTGGGGATCCTAATAGACATAGGTTAAACATGTTGGTAAAATGAATTAAATTGTTTAATGATGGGTCCATAGTCATCCTAGGAAAACTAAGGAACGTGAGATGGATAATCCACATCATGCCGGAGATGGATAGTCTCTATGATGTGAATGAAGGATTCATAGTTAACCTAGGAAAACTATGAGATGTGTGATGGATAGTCCACATCAATTTTGAATGAATAGGATATGTGTGGTGAATAGTCCACAAAAATTAAATAGCTAAACCATATGCAATGAGTAGTCCATATGGTACGGGATGGGTAATCCAAATGATAAGTACATGTGAAATGGATAGTCCACATAATTTTGATAAAAACCATGGGTGATGGGTAGTCAACATGGTAGAGGATGGGTAATACAGAGAATAAATATATGTGAGATAGGTATTCCACATAAATATAAGATGGATAGTCAATGAAAACTTAGATGGGTAGTCTAATAATTTGGGATGGATAATCCAGTGTATATTGCATGTTTGCATATCAATATATTATTATGTTATAACCATTGTGGATGCATGAGTATAATATATGGTTGAGATGTTTTGGTTAAGGTACTAGTGAGGGAAAACCCATTCCGCTCAGCGGCATGGTCTCACTAAATATGTATTTGGTTCAAGGCGATAGGTTATTACTCACACTAGACTATTGTATGACCCGAAATATTTGTTTTTTCCCTTAAACTCTCGAGTACTCATTTGAGTAGGTCGGAAGTAAGGATTTTCAGGTTTACAGTTAGACGAATAAGCTTCCGGAAACGTACAGGAGGCAACCTAGCTATTTAGGAGTACCTATCTATTCTGTTATGTTGTTTGGTTATATATATATATATATATATATATATATATATATATATATTTTTTTATGTATGTATGTATGTATGTAATGGCAAGTTATATAATTGCCAAGGGTTAGACTTTGATCAACCAAAGGGGCGTCTTGACATGTCGCTCATGGTTTGTTTCGTAATAATTATAATTTCTTTGAATGTGGGTTTGCGAATGGGATTATGTAATGAATATGAAATATCATTTGTGAAATGAAATGTGAAAATTTGTTAAGAAAAAATCGTGTTTAATATTTTTCATATTCATGTGCTTCTGACGTGCTTCTGATTATTGATATGGTCAACATAGTCGCATTTTATCACCAGAAATTGGTACTATGGATGACTGCAACAACTGTAGCGCTTAGTTTTAGGCCTTAAAATGAAGAATGTTATAGAACCCGCGATCAGGCTGCTGGGATGTATAATAGCCTAATCTAGTTTACTCTACATCGTATAATAGGAGTATACACAAAATAGATAGAAATACTTATGGCGGTCAGCCCGCTCACTCTTAGTTCGCATCACCATGAAAACTATACCCCGTATATTCAACCCTTTTAGAGTGATGTCTACTCACATAAAGTAATCGAACAAATATCATCTCAGGCGTCTCAACCATCTAATGTTACTTGCCCTTTTACTCAAAGCTCGTAGATTACACTCATCATCACACAATTATTCTATACACTGAATCGAAGGAGTAATCGAAAAAGTATTACAAATGACCCATGCCACTCGGTATTAATTATCCATTTACTCGAAGTTCTCACGGTATAGAATTCCATGCAAATCACACATTTCAATTATTATTTTGATTCAGAAGGGATCTATAATAAGATCTCCTTTATCAAAACCTTTAACTAAATTTAGAAAAGAACGATATTAATTTCCAAAGAGGTTTAAATAATAAAATCTTATTCTTTTCTAAATTCTTTATTTAAAAACCTCTTATGCAATTACAAGGAAATCTATATTTTTAAACATTCATTCAATTTAAAATCTGTTAAATGCCATGCTAAAATAATTCATAACTTTGAAACTCTTCTTTAATAATTTAAATAACAATACCAAAGTTGTTTTATAATTTATAATTTCCTTTAAACAACAAATTTAAATAGTTCCATACTTCTATTGAGGATTTTCAATTAAAATAATTTCCCCAAAGCCATAATATGAAATTCCATAACCAATGTGTTTACAACCCGCATTTACATTTCAAATCCTCTTAATACTATTATTATTGAAAAGTAATTTATCAAGCCAAAATTATATCCTTTATAATACCTTCCTAAAATATATCAATTCCTTCTCTATAAAAATAATCAAACACGAAAATATATTACCTTTAAAATTCACTTAATAATATATATCCCAAAAATAATAGATAAATTACTCCTAACTTATTATCTCTTCCCAATATTATTTTACAAACTTCCAATTTATAAAATCAAATAAAATTATCTCATCATTTATAAATTTTAAATTCACTTTCAATAAAAATCCTTTAAATATTTTTTTAATCATGTACATATTAGAAATTTCGCTTATTTACTCAAATCCCAAAAATTAGTACTTTCCAAATAATTCCTATTCATAAAGTTTTCAAAATTATTCCATTTTCTATTTTCTATTAATATGTAACGGCTTCGGGACCATTCGCATCCGCACATGTCGGACTTGAATTGCTTAAAATATCATATTGTTAATTTATATTTGGCAAAACTCAGCATATACGGTAAATAAATCAATCACAGAATCACAGACACAGAGTAATATAACAATAAGCAGCGGAATAGATGAATAGTAGTTCATGAAGCTACTATATAAACAACAGAGTTTGAAATAAAATACAACAGAATATCTCAAATACAGTGAAGTCTCGAATACAAAAAGATGACATCTCTGAACAAATCAACTGGAAAAGCTGAAAGCTGAATAGATACAGATGGATCTCCAAGTGAAGCTCCAACTCCAAAGGCGAGTCTCAAATGTTGTGACACTCAGTCTAACCCAAGCGTAAAGCAAAAAAACACAAACACTAGAGTCGAGATTAACATTCTTTTGTTAATAAATTCAACTCAAGTGAAATGTCAACTGAAATACAAGTAACTTAAAGGATGTTTGGGATTTCCATCCTCTAAGGATCCGTGGAACTATCTACTATGCAGTAATATACGCTATTATAATATGTCTATAGTAAAGTGAACCATTAAAATAGCATTAAGGCGTTACACATATCTCCCTTAACACATTTTTATATATTCCTATAGTCTATACAGTACCGTAATTCCTCCGTAAATTGGAGGGCTATTAGAGGGCACTCCAGAGGTATGGTACAAACCAAACACGTAGAAGGCGCGATAGGGCATGCGACAAGGCACTCGAGGCAATGCCAGGGTAGATATACCGTTTGTAGATCCGGATCGGTGGTAACGAATAGTAGCTACTACCGCCCACCTCGTGATACACTCCCAAATCAAAGGTGCACCCAATAAAATCACAAAAGCAATAAAATGGTATCGAAGAAATGTGTCCAATAGGAGGAATGACCTCACTTGACCCGACATGGCTTCTGTTTTAGCCGCATCAAGCTGACTTATGGGAGTCAAGGCTACGCAAATACCATATAGAACCGTCACCAAACCATCCTACTTCACTTTGGAATCTCCACCACTTACACAGTCGTTAAAGTGGTTTTCGGTATTGGCAGAGAGTATGACAATATCCGAACCCAGTCTCTTTAACAACCAAACGCTTATTACATACCATGGTAATTTCTTTTCAAACAATTCATACTTCATATAAAAATATCATATTTGTTTCAACCCATATCAATATGATACCATTATTTGCTTTAACAATATTCATTTCTAGAATCGTAACACTCTCAAAGGTTGTAACACTTTGCGAAATCATAACACTTTTGAAATCAGAGCACTTTGAAATCATAACACTTTGAAACCATAGCACTTTCCACCTAAACAGCTTAGATGTTGAAAATAGTACATATATTAAAATATTTTATAAATTAAAATAGTTCATATATATAATAAAGTACTTTATATAAAAAAATTAGTTTCCACCAATTTCGTAAATCGATTTAAATCATCTTAAATTCCAAAATTCAATTTAAATCAATTCCAGTTTAACCCTTTCAATTTAAAGTTCAAAGATTCAAGTTTAAATATTCAAACATTTACAATATACATTTCAATTTTATTTCAACATTGAACTTTAATTTTATTCAAATTGGAAAATATTCACTTAATCATTTTAATAACAATTAAATAAAATCTCAGTTTATAAATTTTAATCAGTGTTAAATATTCAATCTCAATTTTATTTAAAGTTGAGAATATTCATTTAAACACTTTTTAATCAAATCAAGTTATAAATCATATCTACAAAACCTCAAAAATCAATAAGCTAATTTTTAAATAAATAATTTAAAACATATTATATACTAATTAAGTTAAAATTTATTAAATTAAACCTTATTATTAATTGTATTTTGTATTAAATCTTATTTTATATATTTTTAAAATAATAAATTATAAGAAAATCTTAAATTTTATATTTTTCAAAACTAACTTATAAATTAAAATTTCCAAAACATATAAATTTAAAAATATAAATTTTTCAAAATAAAATATCTTTACATTATTAAAATCCATATATTTCCTTTCAAAATTCAAAAATCAATTTCAGAATAGACCAACGGTGTTCGTATATAATTTTCTATCCTATGGTCAAGTGATACGGATATTTATCATTTCAATCCGCAATTTAAATATTTACGGGTGTATATCATTTCAACCCGCAATCCCAAAATTTAAAATCAACGAAAATCGCTTGGGTTTATCATTTCAACCCAAAACGATTTTCTGCTATTCTACAAGATCATTCGGGTATGTATCATTTCAACCCATAGGGAATTCTATACTAACAGGGAACTTGCAGAGTGAGAACAATTATGATCATAATATAATATATCAATAACAGGCATATATCATCAGTGATAAATTAAATAAAATATAAACATCGAGATATGGTGTCATATCTCATAGGTGAACAGTTATAGGTAATGGCATATCATATATAGCAATTATAAAATTAATAGTTCAAGTTAGCAGCATATTTCAATTGTCGTTTCAAATGAAATCAAATTTAATAAATATAAGAATGTTAATCGTGAGTGATTGCTCACCTTTCGAGGCTAGTGAGAATAGATAACACGACAAGCTACGATTTGAATCACGATCTGGACTATCGACCGATCCAAACTATCGACCGATCCAACAAAAAATCTCAAAGCGAAGTAAGCTGAACACGGATTTGAGGACAAAGCTGATAGATAGGAATCGATGAGAAAAAAATCAATCAGTTTGATAGAAACAGAATATAAAAAAAAAATTAAATTAAAACACATATACTAAAATCAAACATATATACATAATATATTTCGAAATAAATACTTATATAGATATACAAACATATCACATGTGTATATATACAACATAAAACAACAATCTTATATAAACTATATATATACTTTTAATATCTATTACAGAATGTAACTTATATACTACTTGTGTATTATTTATATAAAATAAAGGCATGCACACAGAATGTATAAGTTTTATATATAAAATTTACATATTATAAACAACTTTTATAACTATATATAGACAACAAATCATGTATAAGCTAATATTAACTTATATACACCTTTATATATATACTGTAACTTTTATAAACTCATGTATACATACAAAAGTTATTACAAAATCAAATTTTAAAATAATAATATAGTCTGTAACTAAATAATTAAATCATACTATAGAAAGAGAAGCAAGTGTGCATATATATATATATATATATATATATATATATATATATATTGTTTGCACCAAAATTGGTCACAAACCCCAATATCGTGAAAGTACCCGTTTATGAACATAAATCAGCAACATTCAACACAAATCTCATATCTAAGCAGTATCAAACACAGCAATTCAGAAATAACAATCACAAATACAGGATTTATAGTAGTTCGGCGATCTTGCCTACGTCCACTCTGAAGCTTATGATTTTATTGATTCACTTGATGATTTCAGTCGATTACAGCGGATTACAGTTGATAATAGCTCTGAAGTTTAATTACAATAGCGATAATGAAGAGTAGAATTGAATCCGGCAGAGTCTGGACGTTCAATGGCAAAAGATCCTCTTTTCTGAAGGCTTCAGGGTGCTATTTATAGGCGTAGGAGGCTCAGATCTAGCTCAAACTTCGGGAGACTTTTTCTGGCACGTGAGTGGGCCCACGCGACTGACCCCACCAAATTTCGACTCGATCTGAGATCGATATGAAATGATTTCGAATCCATCAAAAATTCATCCAATCGAGCTGAAACTTGGCAGGAACAATCTTTACCTTGTATGGAAGCTTCTGTGAAAATTTCGTTGCATTTGGTTTGGGAGATATGATCGATATGAGCTGATATGTTTCAGTTGGCTGTTTACTTCGACTCGATCACTTCGAATCCACGCATTCGAATCGATGGATGCACGTGCCTTCGAGACGACGTGGCGCGCACATCTCGCATCGATCCGCCTTTTGCTCCAAGTTGACCGCTTCGACTCTATGAGTTTCGCCTCGTTTGTATCGATGACCATTGTATTGCTCGAATCCACCAATGACGTGTACTTCGCATCGGTTCGTAGCGTGCACACTTCGTATCGATGGAGGTGGTGTTATTCGTATCAATGGAAGTTGTAACCATTCGATCGATACGAACAAGCGTACTCGGGATGGATACGAAGTGAGTACAACTAATGGATACGAACCAAGGTTTTCTGATGGATTCGATCAAATGCCTTTTTTATAGAATCGATACGAACTAAGGTTTATGGATAGTGCATCGATGGATGTGAAGCGGTGTGGGTTGATCGATACGAACGTCATCGATTCGAACCTGGTGGATGTGAATCTGATGGATTCGAATAGACCAATGCATGACTTCCTGATGGATACGGACGATGGATTCGAATTGCTCTAAACTCATTGGATACGAACATGCTGAGGCGATGCCTATTTGATCGATTCGAAACCGATCGATTCGAACTGACCGATATCATGTCTGATCGATTCGAACTTGATCGATTCGAAGTATGTTAAACTTGATGGATTCGAACAAAACAAATTTGATGGATACGAATCCCATGGATTCGAAATCGGCATCTCCTCAACAATTCGATGGATACGAACAGTGTGTTTTGGCTAACTTGCATCGATCATATCTCGTTCATACGAACTCCGATTAACCTGAAATTTGAAACACTGGCTTTTATTATCTTCCTTGTCATGTCCTATCAGTTGTAGCCTGATCCAGGCTCCGACAAAATTCATCGATATCCATAGCGAAGCAAAGTACAACCAATCTTTGAGACGAACTGCCTTTTGTTTTCGATCAATCTTTTAGTATCATGGCTTTGCCAAAAAGCGGGATAACATTTGCCCCCCAAAACATGCCTTGCGATAGGAAGGTGTGTTTTGTAATGCTTTGAGTTGGATGTTCATATCCTGTCAACAACCTGTAAAGAACTTGATAGTTTCATATGACCTCAAATGAAGATCGTTCGGGATCGTATGCCATTTGAGGTGAATCGAGACCGTTCGCGGTCAATGTCGTTCGCGACGGACGATGGAATGGGACCGTTCGCGGTCGTATGCCGTTCGCGGTGGATGTCGATCGTTCGCGATCAAGTCCCGTTCGAGGTTGATTGTGACTGTTCGAGGTTGGATATCATAATAAGTGAATCATGACCGTTCGCGGTCGGTGCCGTTCGAGGCAGAGTGTGATCGTTCGCGATCAAATGTCATATAAGTGAATTATGACCGTTTGCGGTCGGGTGCCATACGAGGCGAAGTGTGATCGTTCGCGATCATGTGTCGTACGAGGCGAATTGTGATCGTTCGCGATCATGTGCCATTCGAGGCGAATTATGATCGTTCGCGATCGTGTGCCGTTCGAGGTTGATTGTGATCGTTCGTGATCGTATGCCGTTCGAGGCGAATTATGTGTGCCCAGGGGGGACTTAATATTATCGATGTCGGAGTTCATGTTCGGGGGAGTTTTCGAATCAAAGACTTTGGCGGTTCATCGCCGTGCAAGAGGTGCTCGTGGACCGTTCGCGATCCAACGGGCATACAAGTAAACTCTTTTCACAGTGTTGCAAATATCAAAGCAATAATCATACGAATCCCACAACAGAAATGTCCAAACAAGCAGAGTCTAAATGTTCAAATCAAAATCAAAGCAAAAAGCAAAGCAAGGATGTCAAAGTGTAAATTCTCACTATGGTGTGGTCAATAGTCATTCAGAGCATGCCTATGGATCGTGCGCGATCGCTTACATGTGTAAATGATCTAACCGTGTTAGTGAGAGGTTTACGACTTGTTCATCATTATTTCAGTCAATCAATCAATTGATAATCAAACGTTGTCCCGGTTCAGGGTCACCTCTAGCCGATGTAGATGGTGGTTGCTCTGGCTCCACCGCTGGAGTTCGTCTCCTCACATACTGAAGTAGCATACCGTTCCCGATATGCCCTTCCACTTCATCTTTCATATGTCTGCAATCATTAGTGTTATGACGGTTCAGTTCATGGAATATGCAATACTTATCTGATTTCCTTTTGTCGGAAGCTGGATCCCTTCGCATTGGTCTACGATACGGAACCTGCTCTTTGGTATCTTGATAGATTCGTTCCAAACTATCATTCAACTCTGAGTATGTGGTGAACCTTGGTTCCTTTCGTGGTCACATTGATCTGTTATAGCTATTCTCAGCCTTTCGTTTCCCCTTGCTAGTTTCTGTACCTTTCTCAAGGGGATTTCCATCTTTGACCGCATAAACATTAAGTTCATCTCCTTCTTCTCTTTCTGCACTCGCATCTTCCAATCGCAAGAACTTTTCTGCCTCATGATAGAATTCTCCTAGATCCATTGGTGGATCTTTAGTCAATGAATTTTGAAATTTGTGCCATCAGCTATTCCGGACACGACTGCCATCATAACCATTGATGGATCTGGTCGATCCACCGATGTTGTTGCCACATTGAATCGCGTCAGGAAACTCCTCAAAGTCTCCCCAGCTTTCTGCTTCAAAATTGCCAAGCTCATCACATTCTTGGGTCTTGCAATGTGAACCCTAAATTGTCTCATGAATCTCTCAGTTAAATCTGCCCATGTTCCTATGGAGCCGCTCTCCAGTTTCCTAAACCATAGTGCTGCGATATCCGTCAGATATAATGGAAAGCACCGGGCCATAACCTCCTGTGATGCCCCCAGCACTTCCATATGCCTCATGTACCTCGTCAGATGGACCGCGGGGTCCGTCCTCCCATCATACATTTCCACTGATGGTAATTTGAACTCCGGTGGGTTCCTAACCATCCTAATTGCAGGAGAAAAGGGACTCCTGTTCACGTCTTCTAGATCTCTGTTTATTAATCCGCCTCTCATGGCTCGCCAGACCATTTGCGCCAATCTGTCATTGTCTCCAAGATGCAATCCTCGTTCATCACTTTCGACCTACCCCCCGAGTTCACGAGGGAATTCTGGAATCTGCCCCCTTGACTGACCGTTCGTTCCTCTGCTACCTCCAGGTTGCGCAGATGCTCCTCTCTCTCTCCGGGATTGGATCTACATGCTCCAAGTGTGTGCCTCCTAATCCAGGTGCTACACCGGATGGTCCTGCTCCGTTCTGAACTCCATCAGCTCCTCGATTTTGCGCTCCAAGTTGTCCAATTTGTTGAAACAAGCTCTGAATCAACTCCTCCTGTCGCTTCATCATTGTCTCCATCTCATCCCTGGTGATGAAGACCGATGCTTGATTCGCTCCTGAAGAAGCCTCTTGACTTTCTTCATGTTCACTTCTCTCTGGCCTTTGTCTTCTACTTGTTTGTCTTTTCATAGCTCTTAGATCTGAATTTTTAAATCTTCAAATTCAACTTCTCCTGAATTAGCTTTTCTCAGTGAAAGCACCAAAGTGTTTGCACCAAAATTGGTCACAAACCCCAATATCGTGAAAGCACCCGTTTATGAACACAAATCAGCAATATTCAACACAAATCTCATATCTAAGCAGTATCAAACACAGCAATTCAGAAATAAAAATCACAAACATAGGATTTATAGTGGTTCAGCGATCTTGCCTATGTCCACTTTGAAGCTTATGATTTTATCGATTCACTTGATGATTTTAGTAGATTACAGCGGATTACAGTTGATAATAGCTCTTAAGTTTGATTACAACAGCGATAATGAAGAGTAGAATTGAATCCGGCAGAGTCTGGACGTTCAATGGACAAAAGATCCTCTTTTCTGAAGGCTTCAGGGTGCTATTTATAGGCGTAGGAGGCTCAGATCTCGCTCAAACTTCGGGAGGCTTTTTCTGGCACGTGAGTGGGCCCACGCGACCGACCCCACCAAGTTTCGAATCGATCTGAGATTGATATGAAATGATTTCGAATCCATCAAAAATTCATCCAATCGAGCTGAAACTTAGCAGGAACAATCTTTACCTTGTATGGAAGCTTCTGTGAAAATTTCGTTGCATTTGGTTTCGGAGATATGATCGATACGAGCTGATATGTTTCGGTTGGTTGTTTACTTCGACTCGATCAATTCGAATCCACGCATTCGAATCGATGGATGCACGTGCCTTCGAGACGATGTGGCGCGCACATCTCGCATCGATCCGCCTTTTGCTCCGAGTTGACCGCTTCGACTCCATGACTTTCGCCTCGTTTGTATCGATGACCGTTGTATTGCTCGAATCCATCAATGACGTGTACTTCGCATCGGTTCGTAGCATGCACACTTCGTATCGATGGAGGTGGTGTTATTCGTATCGATGGAAGTTGTCTCCATTCTATCAATACGATCAAGCGTACTCGGGATGGATACGAAGTGAGTACAACTAATGGATACGAACCAAGGTTTTCTGATGGATTCGATCAAATGCCTTTTTTATAGAATCGATACGAACTAAGGTTTATGGATGGTGCATCGATGGATGCGAAGCGGTGTGGGTTGATCGATACGAACGTCATCTATTCGAACCTGGTGGATGTGAATCTGATGGATTCGAATAGACCAATGCATAACTTCCTGATGGATACGAACGATGGATTCAAACTGCTCTAAACTCAATGGATACGAACATGCTGAGGCGATGCCTATTTGATCGATTTGAAACCGATCGATTCGAACTGACCGATATCATGTCTGATCGATTCGAACTCGAACGATTCGAAGTATGTTGAACTTGATGGATTCGAACAAAACAAATTTGATGGATACAAATCCCATGGATTCGAAATGGGCATCTCCTCAACAATTCGATGGATACGAACAACGTGTTTTGGCTAACTTGCATCGATCATATCTCGTTCATACGAACTTCGATTAACCTGAAATTTGAATTACTGGCTTTTATGATCTTCCTTGTCATGCCCTATCAGTTGTAGCCTGATCCGGGCTCGGAAAAAATTCATCGATATCCATAGCGAAGCAAAGTACAACCAATCTTTGAGACGAACAGTCTTTTATTTTCGATCAATCTTTTGGTATCACGGCTTTGCCAAAAAGAAGGATAACAAATATATATATATATATATATATATATATATATTACTTTTCTCACAGCACAACAAGATTACGCTGTATATAACTATGTATATATAACTAGATATAAGTTACATATATACAGCTGATCTTATATATAAAAAACTATTATAGACGTATACATCAAAAACTCAATAGATCATATAACATAGTATATACACAGGCTTTCAAGCTTTTATATTAATAAACCTATATATATAGTACTGTTTTTTTTTCTAGCAAAAAAACCAGGCTTTACATAGTTATTTAACATATTTTTATAGATACTTTAAACATATGATAACTACTTTAAACAAGGTTACTAAGTATAAGTACATATATATATAGTTTAAATCTCAACTCAATATATACGAAACATATAATATACGAAACCTAAAATTTTATTTTTAAATATGAATATAAAGGGAAAAGTGTATTTTAATATATAACATACAATAGATTCCCAGGCAACAACTTATAATATAGTACATACGAATATATATATATATATATATATATATATATATATAAGTTTTGATATCTAACAACAATATATATCACTTTCAAAACTTCATAAATTTATACATATACACAACTAACGTTATATATGAAATTTATATAATACCTTATATAAAGAAAGTGGCTGGTTGCTCTACACGAGGAGGCTGTGTGGCGCGGGTCTTGGGTTGTGGCGGCATGGGCGTAGAGGGGAGAGGTTGAGAAAATAGGTGAAGAGGGAGAGTGGAAGGTTGGTCGACCGAGCTTGGTAGTAAAGTTGAATTGGGTTGGCTGCCTGCATGGAAAGGGTACGATTTGATAGGCTTGGGGATAAGGGAGGTCTTAGCCATAGCGGAGAATAGGGAAGAGAAGGCAGTGGAGAGAAGAAAGGTTGGAGGGAGGAGACAGGCGAAGTGGTTGCTGACTGGTTGATGGGATCGGGGCTGCGGTTGTGCCTTGGCCGAGGGTTGGACGAGGAAAAGGCGGAGGAGTGGGTTGCTGCATGGCAAGAAGGAGGCGGAGCTTGGTTGTTATTGGCTGGGGAAAGCAGTGATAAGGGGTTCGATGATGTGCTCATGAGGGAACTGCAGCGTATGGCGTGGGTTGGTCGGAAAAAAGAAAAATATAAAAGTGAAGTCTCCATTAAGATAAAGCAACAAAGAAGAGAAATGGGGAAAAAGAATGGACTTCAGAGGGAGAAGGAACGCGCAAATATTATATACATATTTTTTTTGTAATTGAACAGAACGAAAATTGGCAGAGAAACGGACCATTGCATAATAAATAGAAATAATGGAACAATAACGTCTGGCCATTGATTCTGCAAATAATAAATGCTAGTGATGTTAATATTAGCCGTTTGAAAATTGAATGGTCACCTAATATCAAAAGCACCAAAATGGATATTGATACGGCTATCCATTTTCACGGATTTTACTGTGTGCCAGATTCCAAAACACATAAATGAATATACTGTTGAGATCAGCACGATGGGACGAATAGAACGGTACACAGATATATGCGATACGCTTATCCTATTAATAGTTGATATTCAGTACCGAAAATGGTACAAGAACGCTGGAAATAAGATAAACGGGGCTAGAAAGGTCCAAATTTGAAGAAATGAATTATGATGTCTCATTTAGAAAATATAAATTTTATTATATAAAAATATTCAGGTTTGAAAAATAATTTATTTCATCAATTTAACCGATTCTAAATTGAAAATTACACAATAGAATTTACTTCCATATTTATCAACAAAAATCTGCCATTTGCTATGTTTGAATAGACGCATACCAAATACTAAATTTTTATTTTCAAATTCAATTATTTAAAATTTCATAAAAATTCAGTTAATTACGTTATTAAAACCGTTAAAATTTATGGGTCATTACGCTCTCTCCCACTCAAAACTTTTCGTCTCCGAAAAGGAATGAGGTAGTAGAATAGAAACAACCAGAAAGAGAAGATATATTGAAATACCAAATACAACAATTAATTTAAAACCATATAAACTACATTTAATTTAAGATTGGTTTATATTCAATTAATTGATTACAATTTATTTTATTTAATCAATCAAATTTATTGTGTTCATATTTGATTGGTTTCATTTCCATATATTTTTATTCAATTGATTTGTTTCCCATATATTACATTTATTACAGAAATCTTCACAGCGATTTATTTTAATTTTACTCATCTATTAATTCTATTTGATCAACCATAGTTAATTCCAGCTCAACATTCAACTTCAACTATTCAACCATATAGACTTCAATTTTAGATAAATTAACATTCAACAATTTGGTTTAATCCATTTTATTCAACCAATAAATAGTCATTCAATTTAAAACTGATTTTCTTTCTTTTTATCAACATTTCTTCCAAGCAAATTCATTTTTAAAACTCATTTATTTTATCCATTTATCTTCAGCTAAGTTGATTCCACTAAAATTCAAGTTCACTATTCTTAAGTTCATATTTATCTGCTTAAATTGTCTTCACTTTTATTTATTAAATTTATTTTCACTTAACATATTTTTCCATATATATTAAGTGTAATAGACATATTATAACCATATATTATTCAGCAAATTTATTCTCTTCAATTTATTATCCAATTTATTATTTATACATTCCATTAACAAAATATCCTTTTTGGACATCTTACCACTTTCATTTATATTATATTCAATTACCTATTCACATTTAACTATTTCTAAGTAAGTTATATTAAGGTTCTGAGTGTGATTAAATACTATACAAATTTTCTTTTATTTACAATATTTATATTAAGCCAGATTTTAGTTTGAACAATTCATTGCCTAAGTTTTCTTCTTGTACAACCCTTTATTATATCCTAACATTTTAGCTTTTTGAATATTTTAGGCAAGTTATCTATATTAGGATGCAATTTAATATTATACAAATAAGTGTTATTCAAATTCAACTATTTCAAGTTGGTTTAATTTCGTTTATCATTTTAAATATTCCAACTATTCAAACAATTCACTTTATTTCAATAATTGAAACCATTTCTTAATATAAAACTTAAGATTCAAATTTTCGGTTTCACTTCAAACTATTTGAAATAATTATATACATATATGTTGTATAAATCAAATCATTTCAAGAATTTCAAATCAAATCCATTTTCCAAAACAAACGTGTGGCAAAGCTACTAACTCATTTCTACACTTTGAAACTCAAAAATGAATGTCGATGATGTTGTAGTCATCACCGAAATTATTTTCCAATGACCAACGAATAGAGTACAGACTTAATTCTTTTAAAATTATTCTTTTGAACCAATTTCCATTCGAAAATGCTTCCAAATAATATATTCCAAAGCTTTAAAACCTAAAATTTTGAAAATACCGAAAATTGAGTTCTCAAATTCTTAATTGAAGTTTATTTCAACTCCAAATCAATTTATAAACCATGTTTTATAATTACATTTATTTATATCATGTTACAATAGTCAATGGTTTATAAAACAATAAATGATAATCAAATAATATCATTTCTAACAACCAACTATTTAATTTTAGAAAAATATACCTATATATGTAATATAATCATACACAAAATTATTTCATTTACAAAATTCGAAAACAATATTGTGTCAGTTTGCTCTGTTCAAGTGTTTTGGAGTTCCTACTGATAGTGTTGGCTAGACGAATCGATCGAAACTCAAAATCAACCTTAACAACTTAAACAACACAATATAAAACATTTTAATATTAATTACAAACACATTCCCTCACACGATGATTCAAGAATGGATCATAGAACAAGAATAGAGATTCAAATTTAGAGAGATTCTAATCAATGAGAAATTTAACAACGAAGAGAGCTCGCAAGGATAAAAGATAATTAAATTATAAAGGAAGAAATGATGGATACATTTATATTAATCGCGGCGACCTTAACCGGGTCAACCGAGATTCCAAGAATAAAATCGATGCGGAAATTAAATTCCCCACTTGAGAGGGAGAGAAGTGACTTCATCCAATATCAGAATAATCTCTGATTATCGGAGTGGTGTCGAGATTACAAGGGAACTATCCTGATCGTCTACTAGGGACGGTTCGGGCTTTGCAAGAAATAATAGCATCTAAACCGAGGATGTAGAAATCTGCGGTGGATCCACGCTTGTTGTAAAGGAGTTTTACCCCTTTACAAATCATTATAAGATTGACGGGACCGCCGATTCATTATAGAGATCAACCGAAGTGGAGTTATGGGATACTCCAGAATCAAGGAGAACACGAATAGGGCGAGACAAGAATGGATTTTGAAACGAAGAGGAAAGTTCCAAAATTCAAAGGAAATCCGGATCAAAAGAGGAAGGAATTCAAGCTTGACAAAACGTGATTCTGTAATTAAATTTACTCTATATGGTAAATTTTTCCTAAACCAGAGCTCTGATACTAATTGTAACGACCTGGTATTTCGGACCATTCGCATCCACACATGTCGGACTTGAATTGCTCAAAATATCAAATTGTTAATTTATATTTGGAAAAACTCAGCATATACATTAAATATATCAATCACAGAATCATAGATACAGAGTAATATAAAAATAAGCAGCGTAATAGATAAATAGTAGTTCATGAAGCTGCTATATAGACAACGGGGTTTGAAATAAAATACAACAGAATATCTCAAATACAGTGAAGTCTCGAATACAAACAGATGACATCTCTGAACAAATCAACTAGAAAAGCTTAAAGCTGAATAGATACAGATGGATCTCCAAGTGAAGCTCCAACTCAAAAGGTGAGTCTCAAATGCTGTGACACTCAGTTTGACTCGAGCGTAAAGCAAAACACAAAACACTCGAGACAGGATTAACATTCTTATATTAATAAATTCAACTCAAGTGAAATGTCAACTGGAATACAAGTAACTTAGAGGATGTTTTGGATTTTCATCCTCTAAAGATCCGTGGAACTATCTACTATGTAGTAATATACGCTATTATAATATGTTTACAGTAAAGTAAATTATTAAAATAGCATTAAGCCGTTACCCATATCCCCTTTAACACATTTTTATATATTCCCATAGTCTATACAATACCGTAATTTCTCTGTAAACTGGAAGACTATCAGAGGGCACTCCAAAGGTATGGTACAAACCAAACTCGTAGAAGACGCGATACGGCATGCGACAAGGCACTCGAGGAAATGCTAGGGTAGATACACCGTTTGCAGATCCGGACTGGTGGTAACGCATAACAACTACTACCGCCCACCTCGTGACACACTCCCAAATCAAAGGTGCACCCAATCAAATCACAAAAGCAATGGAATGGTATCGAAGAAATGTGTCCGATAGGAGGAATGACCTCGCTTATCCCGACATGGCTCCTGTTTAGCCGCATCAAGCTGACTCTTGGGAGTCAGGGCTATGTAAATATCATATAGAACCGTCACCAAACCATCCTGCTTCATTCTGGAATCTCCACCATGTACACAGTTGTTAAAGTGGTTTTCGGTATTGGCAGAGAGTATGATAATATCCGATCTCGGTCTCTTTAACAACCAAACGCTTATTACACACTATGGTCATTTTTTTCAAATAGTTCGTGCTTCATATCAAAATATCATATTCGTTTTAACCCATATCAATTTGATATCATTATTCACTTTAACAATATTCATTTTTAGAATCGTAACACTTTTAAAGATTGTAACACTTTCGAAATCATAACACTTACGAAATCATAGCACTTTGAAATCGTAACACTTTGAAATCATAACACTTTCCACCTAAACAGTTTAGATGTTGAAAATATTATATATATATATATATATATATATTAAAATACTTTATAAATTAAAATAGTTCATATATATAATAAGTACTTTATATATATAAAAATTACTTTCCTCCAATTTCGCAAATCGATTTAAATCATCTTAGATTCCAAAATTCAATTTAAATCAATTCCAGTTTAACCATTTCAATTTAAAGTTCAAAGATTCAAGTTTAAATATTCAAACATTTACAATATAATTTTCAATTATATTTCAACATTTAACTTTATTTTATTCAAATTGGAAAATATTCACTTAATCATTTTAATAAAAGTTAAATAAAATCACAATTTATAAATTTAAATCAATATTAAATATTCAATCTCAATTTTATTTAAAGTTGAGAATATTCATTTAATCACCTTTTTATCAAATCAAGTTATAAATCATATCTTCAAAACCTCAAAAATCAATAAGTTTAAATCAATTCCTATTTAAATTCACTTATTATCCAATTTAAATTCTAAGCCAACGTTAATTTATCTTTCCAATCTTTATTATTAAAGTTATAATTCTATTTTAAAATATACATATAAATTTTAAAATAAATAATTTAAAACATATTATATACTAATTAAATTAAATTCTATTAAATTAAATCTTATTATTAATTATATTTTTTATTAAATCTTATTTTATATATTTTTAAAATAATAAACTATAAGATCTTAAAATTTATATTTTTCAAAACTAACGTATAAATTAAAATTTCCAGTGCATATAAATTTAAAAATCTAAACTTTTCAAAATAAAATATCTTTACATTATTAAAATCCATATATTCCCGTCTAAAATTCAAAAATCATTTTCAAAATAGACCAACGATGTCCGTATATAATTTTCTATCCTATGGTCAAGTGATACAGATATTTATCATTTCAGTTCGCAATTTAAATATTTTAGGGTGTATGTCATTTCAACCCGCAATCCCTAAAATTTAAAATCAATGAAAATCACTTGGGTTTATCATTTCAACCCATAACGATTTTCTCCAATTCTACAAGATCATTCGGGTATGTATTATTTCAACCCATAGGGAATTCTATACTAACAGGGAACTTGTAGAGTGAGAATTGTTATGATAATAATATAATATATCAATAACAGGCATTTATCATCAGCGATAAATTAAATAAAATATAAACATCAGGATATAGTGTCATATCTCACAGGCGAACAGTTACAGGTAATGGCATATCATATATAGCAATTATAAAATTAACAGTTCAAATTAGCAGCATATTTCAATTGTCGTTTCAAATGAAATCAAATTTAATAAATATAAGAATGTTAATCATGAGTGATTGCTCACCTTTCGAGGCTAGAGAGAATAGATAACACGACAAGCTACGATTTGAATCACGATCTAGACTATCGACTGATCCAAACTATCGACCGATCTAACAAAAAATCTCAAAGCAAAATAAGCTGAACACGGATTTGACGGACAAAGCTGATAGATAGGAATCGACGAGAAAAAAAATCAATCGGTTTGATAGAAACATAATATAAAAAATCTTTGTTTTAGAATTAAACACTTATACTAAAATCCAACATATATACATAATATATTTTGAAATAAATACTTATATAGATATACAAACATATCACATGTGTATATATACAACATAAAACAACAATCTTATATAAACTGTGTATATACTTTTAATATCTATTACAGAATGTAACTTATATACTACTTATGTATTATATATATAAAATAAAGGCACGCACAAAGAACGTATAAGTTTTATATATAAAATTTACATATTATAAACAACTTTTATAACTATATATATATATATACACACACACAGCAACTCATATATAAGCTAATATAAACTTATATACACCTTTATATATATACTATAACTTTTATAAACTCGTGTATACATATAAAAGTTATTACAAAATCAAATTTAAAAATAATAATATAGTCTGTAGCTAAATATTTAAATCATACCATAGAAAGAGAAGCAAGTGTGTGGTGTGTGTGTGTCTATATATATATATATATATATATATATATATATATATATATATATATAAACTTTTCTCACGGCAAAACAAGATTACGCTATATATGACTACGTGTATATAACTAGATATAGGTTACACATATACAGGTGATCTTATGTACATATATAAAACTATTGTAGACGTATACATTAAATACTCAACAAATCATATAACAAAGTATATACATAGGCGTTCAAGCTTTTATATTAATAAACCTATATATATAATACTATTGTTTTTTTCCAGCAAAAAAACAAGCTTTACATAGTTATTTAACATATTTTTATAAATACGTTAAACATATGATAACTACTTTAAACAAGGTTACTAAGTATAAGTGTGTATATATATATATAGTTTAAATCTCAACTCAATATATACGAAAGTTGAAATTTTATTTTTAAAATATGAATATAAATGGCAAAGTATATTTTAATACATAACATATAATAGATTCCCAGGCAACAACTTATAATATGGTACATACGAATATATATATATATATATATATATATATATATATATATAAGTTTTGATATCTAACAACAATATATATCACTTTCAACACTTCATAAATTTATACATATACACTACTAACATTATATATAAAATATATGTAATACCTTATATAAAGAAAGTGGCTGATTGCTCTACATGAGGAGGCTGTGTTGCACGGGTCTTGGGTTGTGGCGGCATGGGCTCAGAGGGGAGAGGCTAAGAAAATGGGTGAAGAGGGAGGGTGGAAGGTTGGTCGGTCGAGCTTGATAGGAAGTTGAAGTGGGGTGGCTGCCTGCGTGGAAGGGGTACGGTTTGGTAGGCTTGGGGACAAGGGTGGTCTCAGCCATGGTGGAGAACAGGGAAGAGAAGGCGGTGGAGAGAGGAAAGGTTGGAGGGAGGGGACAGGCGAAGTGGTTGCTGGCTGGTTGATGGGCTCGGGTTGCGATTGTGCTTTGGCCGAGGGTTAGACGAGGCAAAGGCGGAGAAGTGGGTTGCCGCATGGCAAGCAGGAGGCGGAGCTTGGCTGCTATTGGCTGAGGAAAGCGGTGACAAGGGGTTCGGTGCTGTGTTCAGGAGGGAACTGCAGCGTATGGCGTGGGTTGGTCGGAAAAAAGAAAAAAAGAAAAGTGAAGTCTCCATTAAGATGAACCAACAGAGAAGAGAAATGGGGAAAAAGAATGGGCTTCAGAGGAAGAAGGAACGCACCAATATTATATACATATAATTTTTTTATAATTGAACAGAACGAAAATAGACAGAGAAACAGACCATTGCATAATAAATAGAAATGATGGGTATGGTAATAGCTGGCCGTTGATTCTGCAAACAATAAATGCTAGTGCTGTTAATATTAGCCGTTTGAAAATTGAATGGTCACCGAATATTAAAAGCTCCAAAATGATACTGATCCGGCTATTCGTTTTCACGGATTTTGCTGCGTGTTGGACTTCGAAACACACAAGTGAATATACTGCGGAGATCAGCACGATGGGACGAATATAACGGTACACAGATATCTGTGATATGCTTATCCTATTAAAAGTTGATATTGGGCACCGAAAATGGTGCAAAAACGCTGAAAATAAGATAAACGGCGCTAGAAAGGTCCCAGTTTGAAGAAGCGAATTATGACGTCTCACTCAGAAAATGTGCGTTAGATTATGGAGTTTATGGCTTCAAGTACACTTAAATGATGATTAGTAGAAGCTAATGATTACTTGGCCTTCGTACTTTCTCAAGGGCAGTTTGGTCATTCCCTAAATTATGGATTAGGATTTGATGCTTGTATAAATAACTCATTATGTTCATGTAACCTCTTCTACCCCCTTTAAGCCCTCTTATGGAGGCACTCTCTTCTCTTAGCTTTAGTTGAGAATAATTGTCTTTTCTTTTTTTTCATGGCTACTTAGCCATTTGTTTTTATTTTCATGTAACTTTCTTTTTCTTATGCAATTTAATTACTTGTTCATTTTATTTTCCTTGTTCATTTACTTTAATGTTGGTAGTCTAGATTTACATTCATGTTGGTAAGTCGTTTAAGGTATGTGTTAAAGTTTGGTGGCTTATATTGGCTAACTAATAGCACAAATATATCATACTTATGATGATAAGCACATCGATTAAAGCACTAATGACATAAAAGAGAGATCGTGATTTCATATGTGTTGAACAACATGATCTAGAAAGTGAATTTATTCTCTAAATTGTCATTTAACTCTTATATTTGCATCTCTTTTCTTTTAGTTAGTTCATTCTCTAATTCTCTAGCTTAACTTTCACTTGAAATTGGAATAATTTGATTGAACTGAAATTTTAAAATCATCAATTCCCTGCGGATCGACCCGTACTCGCCACGTACTTCAATAGTACGCCGTGCGCTTGTGGTTATTTTAATTTGAAATTTTTCGACTATTTTCTAAACCGATAGAAAACTAGCCAATTAACAAATTTTTGGCGCCGTTGCTAGGGAATTTGTTTTGATTAAATTTTCTATTCTTTGAATTATTTTGTGTTTGATTTTATTATGTGTTTGTTGTGTGTGTTAACTTGCATTCTAAAAATTAAAAAAATTGCGTATTTGTGGGATTTTTGATTGCATTTTTTTGTTGTGTGTTATTTTCTTGTTTGTTTTTCCATTTGCATTGCATATCATATTTTTTAAAAAAGCATCACAAGTTCATTTCAAAAAGAAAAAATGTTCCATTTCATTTTCTATACCATTTACAATTTTCATTTATATAACTTCCAAAAAGAAAAAAATTTATTACAGTCACTTTTTTTTCTGTTCTCACATTTTTGTGTCACTATTACTTTTCTGAAACCAACCCCTACATTATACAACTACCAACCACCTTCATTCATTTTCACCTCTGTCACAAGCTCCCCTAACAGTCCTTCCAAACTTGTCTCTCCATTTTCTTCATCAACCACCCATTACTCCACACTATCACACAACCACTAACCCAGCCTTACCATCAACATCCCGTACCACATAACACCTCTCTGCCATCAACAATCCTATTCACCACTGAAACCACTTCCACAACAACAACTTGCTGCAGCCTCATCATATCCTCCTTCATCATACAAGACCACAACTTCATACTCACTGCTGTCATTAACTCATTTACAATACTTCATTACCTCACTGAACCACTGTGCAGTTCATCAAAACTCTTACTTCAACAATAGTATACACATACAAGCTGTCAAAAACATCCAGTTGCATCTCCTCCATACTTTGAACAGTGCAGCTGCCTACAACCACACTCCACAAACATACCCTTGACAAACAAACACTACATTCAATTGTCTCAACCTTTCCTGCATCCTTCTGCTGTCTGCCACTACCATAACAGCACTTTAATTCTGACAACCAAGCAATGCAACATACCCCTGCCTGTCCAACAACAGTAACTCCACCACACTCCATCCTCTTCAACAAAAAAACACTTCAAACCATCAAAGCACTTACTCCATCTCTGCCACTGTCATTCTCTTCCAACCACATTGCACTGCTCCAAAATTACCACATTATACTCTCTCAATACCATCACTACAATCATTCATCAATTTCCTACAACCAACACTCTACATAATCACTGGCCATATCATACATCCACAACCAGACATCATATACCATAGGTTCGCCAACATTACACAAGCTCATCCCTGCCAATACAAACTTCACAACCAGTTGCAACAGTCAACCAGCACAACCTTCAACAAACATCACCAATTCATCCATACATCCTCTGCTGCAATCCCTCTTCCAAATCATCGACAACTACATGCGACATCAATCCCAGAACTCCAACACAATCCCATCAACCACCAGGAGAACCACTTTCCACTGTCGTGCTTCATCACTCGCGACTCAATCAACCATACTTCACCGCCTCTGCCTGACTTCCAGTAGCTTCCTCAACCTCGCGAACTGCTTCACTCCACACAGTAACAATACTCACTGCCAATCCAATGGCAAAACACCCAAGTCACTGCCTCTCACAACAATCCAACCTCGCCTCAATCAAGCATTGAACACCGCAGACATAACCCAAAATCGAATCAAACTCCCTAAACCACAGTCACCTCCATAACCGCAGTACCAAACCAAACTCGAGAATTGCAATCGCCATACCCGCCAGAACAAGCTTTGGTTAATATAATTTTTTCTTCTTCTGGGAATTGAAGTATAAATTACAGTTTCGATTTTAAGTTATTGGTGAAGCCTGGGAAGAATTAGGGGAAGTAATTTTAGTTTTGAAAGTGGGTCGGGTAAAGTTTGGGTTTGTTTACTTTTTTTAAGTTTGGGTTTGTTTATTTAGTTAAAAAAAATTGCTTTTGTACTTCGGGTTGAGTTCAATTTTCCAATCCGTTTTTTTTGTAATTTAAGTTTTTTTTAGTTTATAAAAAAACAAACAAAAAAAACAAAAACATTTGTATATATCTTGTTTTTATTTTCAGGTTGCCAAAGCATAATTGAGAAGAAGCAGAAGTGCTTGCTAAAATAAATTGCTTAATTTGTTGATCTTGCCAAAAAAAATTAACTGCTTGCTTACTAATAATTTTCTTTTTATTTTCCTTGCATTGTTGTTTGATTGCATTTTATAAAAAAAAAATCAAAAACAAAACCAAAAATCCATTCTTAGTTGCATTGTTAATACACGTTTAATTTCTGTTTTGCATTTCATCCTAGATTTTGATTAATAATAACGGTTAGAAATCAATACCACTTAATTGTATATCGACAATTTGTTCCTCTGAAGGTACTTAAACCTTCGGCTACATTGCTACCATGATTCGTGGTGCACCGATAAATCATGTCTGTTACCTGGCTGAGAACTATCTTGTTTATCAAAGACAATGTGTGATTATACAATTTTGGGTTAACTTAGGATAGCTAATCTATAATTAAACCCTTGCATTCATTTAGTTGCATTAGTTCATGCATATTTAAAATAAATATTCAAAATCCTGTAAATATTCATTTTCCTTTGATATTTTTAAATCATTTTTCTTTGAAATTTCAAAAATCCAAAAAAAAAATTATAAAAACCAAAATCCAAAAAGAATTATAAAATCTTTTCAAAAACAAAGAAAAAATTTGGAAAACTAAAAAATAAAACAAAAAATCAATTTTCCTTTTGAAAAATAAATTCTATTTGTAAATATTTTTCCTTTATAAAAAGAAATATTTTTTTTAAAATAAATTCTCTGCGAATACTTTTCCTTTACATAAAAAAACCCAAAATAAAAAAAATTCTTGAAAACATCGGAGTTTCCCTTTCCTTACTCATTAGAATTTTACAATAGTTTTGAAGATCAATATAATCCATATGATTTCACTCCAAATTTGTATGAATATTTTAGCGGCAACTGTTCTATAAACAATTCGAATTTTGAACAATAAAGTTTTCAAAACAATGACCAACCCTTGACTCTTGAAAATAGCATTTCAACTTTACTTGAATTCTCTACACAACAAAATCAAAGTATAAATGATTTGTGCAATTCATATTTGTGTAATAACTCGAGTCAAGGATTTCAAAATTTGAATTTAATTCAAAATTCAAACGATTTTGATTATAACCCATGCCAATTCAATTTCGAACTCCAAAATGAATTTCAAAATCAAAACAAAAATGTTATCCACTTTTTAAATAATTTTAGCAATGGGAATAATCTCGATTACGATACGAGTGAAAATTTTTGTTCTCAACAAATCTAAATCAAAATTTCTACAGTTAATAACTATAAATTGGATTTTTTTGGACAAATTAACGAAATTTACGATGATCACATGGATTCGTTGTTTGAAACATGTATGAAACAACGTGAAAAACAAAATAAAATTCCAACGTGTGACGAGTCAAGTGATAATACACCTTTTACCCAGATCGATGATTTTCAAATAACAACTTTCGAAATTGAAAATGACAATCTTAACGAAGTTGTTGAAAAGATGATAATTGAGTTGGATTTCAATTCTTTTGAAAATGTGGAGGTCAAGTAATCATTAGCTTCTACTAATCATCATTTAAGTGTACATGAGCCATAAACTCCATAAGCATGTGCATTAGCCTCTAATTTGTACATTAAGGTAGGTGGATAAGTGAGGTCCTCCATGATCTTCACTTTGAATTATTTCCATCTTCATTCCTTTGTGTTCTTTTTGTGCATGCATATCGTCTTCATGAAACAACTTGCAATTGAAATCAAATTCCTACAAAATAGTATGGAAATTTCTAATTAAATTTTTTCAAGTTAATTTATGCACAAAAATGACTATTTTGCCCTTGGATGAAGATGAATATGTGACAATTTGGAATTGATATAGATTTTGGTTAAAACAAGTTAAAATACCCAATAAGATCATTTATTTAAATTAATTAGAATAAATATGGTGGTAAAAATATGCACATTTATGTGCACATCAAGAGTTCAGTTTTAGTATTAAACCATGTAGAAAATGTTGAAAGCCTTGTTGTCGATACACTTAACTGTAAAATCACGAAGTCCCCATAGACTACTTAGGCTTCTTGACCAAACCAACAATGCTTAAAAAAAAGACTGACAAGTGACAATTGATAAAATTAATAAAAAATCATCAACTTGGAATGGAAGGCTTCTATATGGAGGTGGAAAAATCATATTAATTAACTCTGTTATGTCGGTACTCCCCATCTATTGGATGTCTTATTACCTTTTTCATAAATGGGTAATTGATATAAAAGATTAAAAGAAGCTTTCTATACTAGAGAGGCAAAAGTTCCTGTAATAGTATTAATCATCTTGCTAACTGGGAAACAGTTTGTAAATTCAAAGAGCAAAGGGGCCCGGGAATCATTAACCTTCGTATCTTCAATGTATTTTTTCTAGGAGAATGTTGGAAATTTAATAACATTAAAGAAAATCTTATATCAAAAGAAATAATCTCAAATAAATTTTATGGAAATACTTGTAACCTTCATTATATCTCTGCGAGTCCCAACTACGTGTCATACTATTGGAAATCTAGATTAAAATTTTATAAAAAATTTAATCTTCGTATTAATCACATAGTACATTTTGGTAACGAATACTCTTTTTGATATATGTAGTTTCAAAAATGCTCTAATTCTTGAAGTATATACACCTTCTATAGAATTTCCATTGAACTTTAACTTCAACCGCGCTTTTAAAGGTATCACCTTGGCTCAAATTTTAGCACTTTGTACAAAGCTAGGACTATACAACTTAGATAATGAGAGGGATAAAAAATTTGGTGTTGGGAAAATAATAAGACATACTCATCGAACTCAGTTTATAGGTTTATAAATTTTATTGGGAACAAACAGATCACCATTAAACTAATATAGAAAGTTAATGCTCCCCCTAAAGCAAAGATACACATGTGGCTAATCATGCATAATAAGCTAACACAGCCGATTGTTTAAAGAAAAAGAATATGCATCTAGATAAAAACTATCCTCTGTAATACAAACTTAAAAAAAATAACACGCTTATACTATAATTGTCCATTAACAAATTCCATCCATGTAAACACTCTTCTTATTTTTGATTTTATTATGGATTTTAATATGGCTAACATGGATTTAAACTATGACTATTATCGGAACATTCGTAGACTTCAATATGCCAAGTATTACAAAAGTATACTAGATAAAATCTTCTTAATTACGGGTTGATATCTTTGGTTTGAAAGAAACCAAAGGATGTTCAAATACATTAGCAATAATTCTGACAACCTGATTATGCTATGGTGTTACTCTGTTACAATTGAATTGCAAACCATAGTTATAAACTAACCAAACATGACTCCTTTAAGGAATTTCTCAAAATGGCAAAAGTTCACACTGAATCTTTGAGGGTTAAAATTATGTATAATAACGAAAAATATATTATGGCCATAAGTAATGACCTAATGGAACCTCATAATAACGTTAGCAATGCATACATATATCACCTACTTGATTGCTAAATTACTCGGTAAATTTTTCTTATTCATAGTTTTCTATCTTTACTCTTTCATACATATACATACATACACATATGTATATATAGACACACACATACACACATGTATGTGTGTGTATGTGCATGCATACATTTATATATATATATATATATAAGCTGGACTCGCATCTTTTGTTGAGTTTTTACAGGTTTAATAGGTCGTGATGGTTGGTCTGATTGCATTATGGCCACCTACCTAGATGGTACCTTCTATCATCGACGGAGGTTCTTATTCGAAAACCGTCTATGGTCACTTACATCACTCTGACTCAGCCATATCATTTTGTCCTTGGTAGCACTAGGACTGATCGACTTATGGCACTAATACTAAAGTTTCTTTAGTCCATTAAACTAAAAGATAGGTAGGGTTTCTTTTTTTACTTTATAAGAGGTACTTTTACTACCTACCAGGCTGGTTGGCAATACCTTTTTTAAATGTAGAATAAAATTATATGAGTACCCTCCTCTTAGAGAGGATCACTCGTTGTACTCAAAAAATATATTTTGGCCACCTTTTTGACATTGAGATTTGAAGTGAATTCCAAGTTTTGTTGTTTCACTAAATGAAGCACATTATTTTGTAATTGTATTATGTACAAACCATAATAAAAAGAGTAGTAATGTGGATTTAGACATGATTTCCAATAAACAACTATAATATATTGTGTTACATACTCTTATGCACTTTGCATTTTAACAATTTCTGGTCGCAATGGTTTCTACAGGTTATGTCCAAAAATGTTAGCACTAATTTTGTAATTCTATTTATCGCGTTCACTTTCTATATCATATAGGATAGTTTAGTATCATGCATGCTAGGGTAAAAGTAGATATTTCTTTAAAATGTATGAGATGTTTGCTCGTGGATGTTAAGCATACGGGGTTGTTATATTTGATTTCACCTTGGTTGTGTGGGGATTTCACGGGCAAAATTCCTAAAGGAGGGAGAGTGTAACACCCATTTTTTATGTATCAGAGGATCGTAAATATGATTTTTAAATTCATATGAGGTCGTATGACATTATAACTTTGGAAAATGCCTATTAGTAACATTCCTATCTTTATAATTTTTCGCACGATTTTACCGCTAAAAATTATAACTGTCATAATTTTTGAATGAAGCTGAATTGGCATCCGAGACCACTTCCATTGGAAAGATACAGCGGTTTCCATTTTTGTGGAATGGTTATAGTAGCGATTTGGACTCTTTGGCAAGGAGATATGATTGTTTGAAGATTGGTAGTTTTTGAAGCAGCATAGTGGGTAATTAGCAAGGTCGAGGGCAAGTCCACTAACCCACTTTCGGTTTAAAGACTATAATAGGTTGAAATATCATCCCAAAATTATTTCTACCATCTCCCAGATAGGTCTAAGCCTCTATTAACCCATTCTACACTTAAAACCTTCTCTTTTCTCCTTCAAACAAAGTCTAAATAATATATTAAGAGTAGGTTAGCAAGGGAAATTCATTAAAGATCTTCAAACCTACATTTTAGAAGAAGAAAAGAATCATATATTTGCTGTTCAATTTGGATTTGCATTGATTTGCATGCAAAACTTGGAATTTGGAAGGTTTGGTCAGTGATTTGCCATCTCTCACTTATTATATATGTATACATATATTTTAACATGTTTTGGATCCACTTTTGAAGTCAAAATTATGTTTTATTGTTGTTTAAAATTCTACCAGTAGTAAAAACGAGAATAAATGGATTTTTAGTGTTCTAAACTTATTATTCGGATGTATATAATTGCCTTGATATATGTTAGGCTATGTTATCGACACCTTTTGTGATGATTGCTATGAATGATTGTGTGATTTGCAACTTTTAATGTTGTTTGGTGCATGTATGATGTTTGTTTGTATGCTTATATGTTGAAAATGCTCGTCTGAGCGAACTAGAGTTAGAAAACGTGAAACCAAACTTCGACAGATTGGCTTGAATATGTTAGGAGTTGTATCGGTGCATATTCTAAGCGCTCGGGGTCAAAGAATGGAGTGTAGCGATGAAATTGATGCAAAAATGAAAGTTGGAGCTACTATAACTTTTTGGATCAACAACATTAGGATTGGCAGTGTCTTGCCCAGGTTAGGCCTCAGGTTCGGGGGGTGTTTGCTCAGGGTGAAGCTCGGTTTGGCTAGAAGAAGACTGGACAACGAATGTTATTCGATGATGCTATGTTTTGGGGGAGCGGATAGAATTTTATGTATGGGGTATGCTTCAAGTTTGGTTGAGATTCGAGTAAGGCCCGAGCAAGATTTTATGTCTGGTACTTTTGGGGTGTTCTTCGAGTTGAGGGGTCGGCTGCTTTGAATCTAGGGAGTGTTGCTTCGGGCTTGGCTCAGTGATAACTAGATAGAGAATGGAGGTTGAAAAATATTCGTTGTAGCGAAGCGATACTTCGGGGATTTATTCACGGTGTTATTCGGGGTTCTTGGGGGTGATGTGGAGTGAAGTAGGCAACTTTGAATGACTTGGAATGACCTTGGATTTCACGTGACAACTAGGGAAGCGATAGCATAGTGCTTCGACAATACGACGTCGATGATGATGACAACGGTTTTGGAACTTTAGTACAATGGTTCTATGACTTACGATGGGTGTCTAGAGTAATTTTGAAGGTCACGACTTAAAGATGAGAGTCGTGACGGTAATCCACAATGACAACTTCAACAATGAGGGCTTGTGAGTAGGATTTGCGACTATGTCTTACTGTGGAGATAGCTGTGATGGAATAATTGAATTCCACTATGGAAACGCACGCAAAGGGGTCGTAAATAACTTAGAGGTTTCTAGTGTGCTCGTAAAGAAGGGGTATGTAGGAAACTCCCATCTGGATTTGCGATCGTGTACGGATCTTACGATAGTGATTATAATAGGCTTTGCGATTGTGGGCATGGTTCCTAGCCTTTTGGAGTGGCATGGATTCGAGCACTAATGAAGTCGGGATTTCAATTGAGTCCCTGGTTTGCAATTATTCAATACGAGTTAATCATATATCAAATGCGCACGACAAGTGGTGAAGATTGTTTGATGGATGTTATGTTTGTCATAGTTATTTATCACTCTGGGGTGTCACACGGTATAGGTATTTTCGACTGTATACCAAACACTGGACGTTGTACTTCGACTGTAGTACACTTATATGCCTATGACAATAGATTAGCATATATCAACTATTATGTGCTAACTTATTGGATGTAGGGACATGATAGATATTGTTCTTTATACCATATGCCCTTATTATATAAGATTTTTATTGTATCATTGAGATGATGTATTGCTCACACCAAACTATTTTCCAACCTAAGGTTCTATGCATTGCATCTTATTATTTTGAGTACTCTTAGATGACAAGATTAGGGATGTAATATCCTGGAATTTTGGACAATATAAATTTAATAATCTGTGTTTAAATTTAAGTTGAATTGATAATTTTTGTTAATAAATTTGATTTGATTTAATAATCTTCTTTATTTAAATATTTAATTTGTGAATTTACCTTTAATAAACTAATAAATTATTCTCTATTTAATAATGTATATGTATTTATATATATTTTGAATAGATAAGTTGTTTTTAATTAAATTAGTATAGCATAATTTTAATGCTTTGAAATTAGTAATTGCGATTTATTTTTAATTTAAGATTTTCAAAAATATTTAATAAAATACTATATGATTTTAAATATGTAAGATAAATATTTTATTAGTTTAAAATTCATTTTAATTCAAGTTGAATATTAAAATAAGTTACAAAAATATTTGTGTTATTCTCTTTAAAATATTAATTGATAATGTGATTTGTAAATTTAATATGAAATTTAAAATACAATTTTAAGTATGAAACATGTATTCATGTATGTTATTGTAACCTCTTTTATAAATTTATTTTGATTATTTAAAAGTATCCTTTTCAAATGAATTACTTGTATATTGTTTTATCTATTATAATACTTTGCTTTGTTCTTTAGAAATTAAATATATGCATAACTAAGTCTAAGAACTAAATAATTTACTAAGTTTAAACATTTATTAACACTTAATTAAATAACAAATTACTCAAAGATACATGTGTATGTAATTTGGGAGATAAGTTAAACATGTGTAAGTAATTTAAAATATAAGTTAACAAGTGTTAACATTTTAGACAAGTGTCATGTTTCAATTTTATTTTCCTTAATTTTAATTTAAATCAAAACATTTGTTATTTTAACTTGCATGTTTCTTTTCTCTTCTTTTCTCATTTTTTTCATTTCTAAACAAATCTGAACAATCACCCTCTAGTTCAATTTCAAATGCCTAGCAAACATGCATTGCATTCAACTCCTCTTTTTCAAACATTCAAAAACCTGCAAAATCAAAAATCATAACCTGTAACTCCTCAAACTAAAAATACAAATCTGCAACCATGAAAGCAAGCAAAGGCCTGCATTTAATTCATTTTTCGAAACTCCGGAACATGCAAATTAAAACAAGTTGAAGCCTGCATTTCAATTTTAAGCAAGAAGGTCTGCATGCAAGGATTTTTCAAAATCTGGAAGCATTTAAAAAAAACATCAGGATTTGAAGCAAGTTCAAAAGAGTTTTTCAAATTCTGGGCTCTGCATCTATCACACGTGAGTAACACATTTTTAAAATTTTATTAGGTAAAGTTGTACATGCTTTTTAAATTAGGAATATACATAAATGTGAATGTGCTGTGGACATTTTTGCATATGAATATAATTTGGTGTATAGTGTTAACTGTGAATTTCTGTTTCAAAACTTCTATCTCCTGTTGATTTTAGATTCTTTCCTTTGATTTGTTTTGCTATCAGGATTTAATTTTAGAAATGGAATTTGTATATTATAAGATGAAGTAAGTTTTAAAATTATATATGCGATTAATCAAAGCCTATGTTAGCTGGAAGTAAAATCCAACAGATCAACAATTTATATACTGTGGAAATTCAAACTATAGAAATGTATGTTTTCAGGTTTATAAATAAAAACATCAAGCAAATTCAAGAATTTTAAATCAAAAATTTCAATTTATAGTGCTGTAAAATAAATACAGTTTTGAACTTACTGTATTTTACATTTTGATTAAGTTCACTTGATTCTTGCATTTGATTGGATTGAATTGGCTTCTGGAGATAGAGTAGCTATCAAATACTATAGATTCAATCTTGCTATTGTAATTTGGGTTTCCAGGTTTAGAACCCTAGATTTACTGAGTATAAGAAAATTTAGTGCCGCGGTCTCATCAATTGATCGAGTTCAACTAGGTTTGGCGTGATGGTAGCTGGTGGTTTGGGGAAGCCTTCGCCGAAGTTGGAGTGGCAATGGAGGCCGGAGGGGCGGGGAATTAGGTTGATGGTTTTGGGTAATGGCTGTTGCCAAGTTTGGAAATGATGTTCCAGGTTTTTGGGTTTAGAACTTGAAGTTAAATTCAAGTGAATTCTGGGATTTTGGAGGGTTGAAGGTTGATGTGGGGTTTGTGCTCGATGGAGGATGACCAGAGATGATGGCTAGTGATGGCCGGAGTTGGGGAATGGATGCACAGGGGTGTGTGTACATGGTAGTGTTGTTTTGGGTTTGTAGGGTTTTAAAACCCGTGATGGTCTTGAGTTATTTTTGAAATGACTCGAAGCAGGGAAGCTATAGTATCGAAGCATTTGAAGGGGTTGCTCGGGTATTAATTTTTGTTTCAGGTTTTAACAGAAACCTGTACTGTTATATTTAAATTTTTAAGTAAGGTTTTGAAATGAAAACTTAAAACCTGAACTAAGTATAAAGTCTAAACTGAATTTAAATTTGAATTCAATTAGTTTAATTTTAGGTTTGAAATAATTTAAATTTTGAAAATTTTATTTTGTCTTAAGCAAAAGCAGAAACCTGTTTCCAGGTTTTATAAAGTTGAAGTAAAAAGTAAATTGCAAAACAAAAATCTGAAATAAGACTTGAACTTGAAATTGAATTTGAAATTCAATAAGTTTAAAAATTTTAGATCTTTGAAACAATTTGAAATGCTTTTAAAATTCAAGTTTGGTTTTAAACTAAAATCAGAAAAACTGTCTTTCTGTTTTTTTTAAAAATTTAAAATTATAACTTCAAATTGAAGATGGAGTTCAAACTATAATGTTTTAAACCTGAGATTTGACTTTAATGTCAGTTTTTAAAATTAAATGAGTTTTTAAAATTTAAATTTGTTTTAACTATTTTAAGAAAGATTATATGATTTGGATTTAAAAATGAAGATGGAAGAATAAGTAATGTTTTAAATTTTTAGAGATTTAATCTGAAATGAAAATTTGAATTGTGTTTCAGTTTGAAATTTAAAAAGAAATTTATAAATTTGAATTTTGTTTGAAACAATTGTCTAAAATACTTTATATAAGAAGAATGTTTCTTAATTTTGAACTTAAGAAAATTGATTTCATTTAAATTATTAAATTAATTTAAATGGAATATTAATTATTATTTAATTATTAATGTGGATTATTAATTAAGTAATTAATAATTTTAAATTGATTAATTAAGATTTGAGATTAATTAATTAAGGTTAATTAATCTATAATTAAGGATGGTTAATTAAATTTTAATTAATGATTAAGATTTATTTAATCAAGTAATTAATGATAATTAAGATTTTAATTAATACTTAACTAATTAATAATTAGAGATTAATTAAATTGTAATTAAATATTAATTAATTGATAATTAATAATGATTGATATAAGTTCATTCTTAATTAAGTGATTAAGAAATGTTAATGAAGGTCATTAACTTAAGATTATTTAACAATTAATTAATATGATTAATTTTTAATAATTAATTAGATTAATTAATTAATAATAATCAATTGTTTAAGTTTTAATTACTTAATGAAGGTAATTAATGAATTAATTACTTGGTGTAATTAATTTGATTAATGTGATTAGTTTAGATTAATTTAGTTAATTAATTTAAACATTTGTGGATTGTTTGATAATTACTTTATGTAATTTATGAACTTGTAATTACTTAAGGAAGTAATTTATTAATAATTATAGGATGTAATTAAAGATATTTATTTTAGAAGTAATTTTGATTTAAATTACTTTGAAATTAATCAAGTGATTAATGAAGATAATTAATTAAGAATAATTAATTTATGGGATGAGTAATTAAAGTAGTTAATTACCGAATGGTTATTAATCATGGGTGATTAATATTTATATGTGGATTAATTTCAGATTAATTACTTATGTAATTAATTTATATATAGAGATTGATTAAATATATTCAGAAACTAATTAATTAATTAATGATGTAGTTTGGAATTGATTAATTAAGGTATAATTAATAATGAATAAATGATTAATTAATTAATAATTACAAGTTAAATATTTGCAAAGGGTTTAACATAATGCTAATTACTTATTGTAATTAGAGATGGTTAATCAATAATGATTAATTGAAATGAATATTGAGATGATGATTTATAAATTGATTTGTAATCAATTGATGGTTAAGTTAAGCAGGATTTTAATGATAAAGTAATTAATTTAATTCATTTTAAATTAATTATAAATGGTGTGATCATTAGATCATTGCTTATGTTCAATGATTGGTATTGGTTGTCTGATATGGTTTGTAATCTCAGTTATGAGAAGAGTTATGGATGCATTGGTTGCTTTTGGATGATAATATTGATTATCTGATTTTGATATGAATTATCTGTTGATAATAATAATGTTGATTATCTATTTTGTGGTGAATTATCTATCTGTGTATATATAGATAATATAATTGAATTGTTTTAAACTATAAAACAACTTGGACCTTAAAAGACACGCTTTGGATTTCGATGAGACCGGGATCGGGTTTCCATATTTGGGATCCGAAAACCACATCGATTCCCATTAAACGTTAGGTTGTTAATCCAAGTGGAGCGAGTGAAGACCCGAGATGTAAGGGCTATACGTCAGTATAACTCTGTGGGTGATTCCGTAATGAGTTGACGGAATAGTACTTATAGATTCGAGATAGTGATTTAGAGTGCAAGGATTATTGTCGTTAACTCTGAGGGTGATTCCAAAACGAGTGTAACGAGATAATGCCTTCGGTTTCGTTCGAACCCGGAATGAACTTGTATGGATTGAATGCTTTCAGAACATCGTCGGGTGGACGATGAGCATTCTAAGTGATATGTCCTATAAAGGTAATCGTAGCCTCAAGCCTCATCAACCGGGAATGGCTAAAACAGGGGAGGTGCAGCAAAGCTTCGTGGGTAGCACCCACTTGAGAGCAAGATTTATCCTTGTCTAGAGGTCCCTTTATTTTTCGGCTTAGTGGTGCGGTTGCTGATCACAACTGCGGGGTTGTCTTGTTTGGAACTGTTCAGTAAGGAATGGGTCCGGCTTTGTGTTGCAGGGGATTGGGAGTAATCCTCGGTACGGTGATCTAGGCCACGTACTGTGACGGGCGGTACCCCAGTAGCCCAGCCATTGATGGAATCCAAAATCCAATAAGTGCCGTACGTATTAGTTGTTCCCAACTATGTTGGAATGTGAGATGTAGCATTTCAGCTATTTCTGTATTTTACTTGAAAACCCTAGACACTATTATAATATCATCGGATTTCCTATCAAATGTTTTGGTTAGCGTAAGGTAAAAACTTTTCCATGTTTATGTGTGGGAAGTCTTACGTGATACTTTTTCTTTCAAAGGTTTTTCAAAGTTAAGCAACTTTAACCTGTTACTCACACCAGACCCATGTCTGAACCGGAGTTATTTCTGTTTTTCTTTAACTCTTGGGTACTCAAATTTTTATGAGTAGTCAAGAGAATTCAGGTTAGGATTCGGGTTAGCTTTGACGAATTGTGGAGGAGCAAATGGAGCAGGAGGCTTCTGCGTATAGTTATATAGTTTTCCGCTGTGTTGGTATCTCTGAGTGTTTTTGCATTGTGATTGAGTTGTAATAACTAGACAGGTGTTTATAACTGTCTAGTATGTGTTGTATATGTCTGTGTAACTCTGATATTTGATGTATACTATGTAATACTTATGTTATTAATATTATTTATTCATTCCGCTGTTGAGAATCTTGTGTTGTTTCTTCTTTCTCTTCTTTCTTTTCTATCCCTTTCTTTCTTAAGGATGATACGACTTTTGTGGAGAAAAAGTCGGGTCGTCTCATTTGGTATCAGAGCATTAGGTTGAGCGAATACCTAGGCTCTATAGTGGTGTCTATCTTGAGAGAGCGTATTTGTATTTATATATATATATATATATATATAATTATTTCTACCTATTTGTTGGATTACCTGTTCAGGTTTTTCCAATATAAGTTATAAAGGTAGATGAGGTAGAAGTGTGTGTAACACGACTACCATTGGTTGGAGTTTGAATGGATGAGGTTGGAAGTGTGTTTGTCGAGACTGTAGACCGAATACCGTCTCGAGTAAGTTTTGCTTGGTGTAAGTACTTCATCGATCTCTGTAGGTAACAAGTAAAGGTTCGGAGTTCATCTTTGAAGTGCCGAATTGAGTTTTGATCTGTCGGTAGGGCAGAAGCAAGCAAGTGATGGTATCTTGATATTTCAGGAAGTAGTAGCTGCGTGATGAGATGTAGTGACTATGGATATTTCCGAAGATGTTTCTTTGGAACAAGAGTAAGAAGTGAGTCTGCTCGGTGATGTGGCTGAGTTTAGCAGAATGTTCTGGGTTGGTAAGGAGTCTTCTGGCTGAGTAGTTTCTCTGAAGTGGAGTTCAGAAGCAGCAGAGTAGATCTTTTTCTCTGGTGAGTTGGCTAGGCCAGCATAAGCTGTTCTGTTTGGTTGAGAGAGAGCAGTTTCTTTGGATTTAAGCTGAGTTGATCGCAAAAGTGACTTGCGATAGTATGTTCTTTTGGATTGTTGGAGATTGCCCGGATTTCTTCCAGGAAGTCAGGAGTTTGTCTGCATCTGAAGATCGAGTTTTCTTTCCAGGAATGGGACTGGTGGTTCAGTTAATAGATGGATGGTTCCTTGAGATAGAAGTTGGTGAAGCAACTCAGGTTTGGGAGGAACATCTGAGTTTTCTTTATGGATATGTGGAACTATATTTCTATGCTGGGTTGTCTAGTTTGTGCTCATATTCTTCTGCATTTTCTTCTGTTTCGGATCAGAGTTATGCAGCGGAAGCAGTTTGGGAATGTTTCTATTTTCTTTTTCCGGATAAGAAGAAGTTTGTTCTGTCTTCTGTTGTTGAGAAGCAGGGTTTGTGTTCTTGGTTTTTGAGTGATCTTGAGGAGATCATTGGATTGTTTTGATTCAGTCTGTTTTTAATGGCATCAGCGTAGAGCTAAGCCGATCAGGAAGGATGTTGATAGCCCATGATCGTCCGAAGAGTTTTTATGGATAAGAGGCAGAGAATTTGGATTCTGGAATCGGAGATTTGATTTTGGGTTAAGTTTTCTCTGATTCAAAGAGCTACAAGTTTGGGAAGCTAGCTCCGTAGTGTTTTGGTTTCTTCTGTGTTTTGGGTTAGATGAGTGTTTGGTTATCTAGAGTTGAATTGCCAGTTTGGATAACTGGGATTCAGAGTGTTTCACGTATCTCTGAGGGAGTACGTGTTTGATATTTCTGGTTGTAGAACCAGTAGTTTAGGATGGTTTGGTTATTGAGTCAGACTCGTTTGTAGTCTGATATTCTGTATAGAATTGTTGTTAGGAGCTCTATAGCTTAATAGTATTCATTGTTTGTATTCTATAGAGCGAGTATCCCGATATATATATATATATATATATATATATATATATATACACACATACATATATATATACCGGGGAAACTCGCGAAAGTTTTATCCAAAATTCTTTTGGATAATTAGATTTGTTCTGATTGTGTGAATTGGTTGCTTTGGTTGATGGCATATGATTAACATATGCTGTGTTTTAAAATAAAATCTTTAAATAGATTATTAAATTACTTTTGTTTTAAACTTCGGGGACGAAATTCTTTTAAGGGGGAAGGATTGTAATATCCCGGAATTTTGGACAATATAAATTTAATAATCTGTGTTTAAATTTAAGTTGAATTGATAATTTTTGTTAATAAATTTGATTTGATTTAATAATCTTCTTTATTTAAATATTTAATTTGTGAATTTACCTTTAATAAACTAATAAATTATTCTCTATTTAATAATGTATATGTATTTATATATATTTTGAATAGATAAGTTGTTTTTAATTAAATTAGTATAGCATAATTTTAATGTTTTGAAATTAGTAATTGTGATTTATTTTTAATTTAAGCTTTTCAAAAATATTTAATAAAATACTATATGATTTTAAATATGTAAGATAAATATTTTATTAGTTTAAAATTCATTTTAATTCAAGTTGAATATTAAAATAAGTTACAAAAATATTTGTGTTATTCTCTTTAAAATATTAATTGATAATGTGATTTGTAAATTTAATATGAAATTTAAAATACAATTTTAAGTATGAAACATGTATTCATGTATGTTATTGTAACCTCTTTTATAAATTTATTTTGATTATTTAAAAGTATCCTTTTCAAATGAATTACTTGTATATTGTTTTATCTATTATAATACTTTGCTTTGTTCTTTAGAAATTAAATATATGCATAACTAAGTCTAAGAACTAAATAATTTACTAAGTTTAAACATTTATTAACACTTAATTAAATAACAAATTACTCAAAGATACATGTGTATGTAATTTGGGAGATAAGTTAAACATGTGTAAGTAATTTAAAATATAAGTTAACAAGTGTTAACATTTTAGACAAGTGTCATGTTTCAATTTTATTTTCCTTAATTTTAATTTAAATCAAAACATTTGTTATTTTAACTTGCATGTTTCTTTTCTCTTCTTTTCTCATTTTTTTCATTTCTAAACAAATCTGAACAATCACCCTCTAGTTCAACTTCAAATGCCTAGCAAACATGCATTCCATTCAACTCCTCTTTTTCAAACATTCAAAAACCTGCAAAATCAAAAATCATAACCTGTAACTCCTCAAACTCAAAATACAAATCTGCAACCATGAAAGCAAGCAAAGTCCTGCATTTAATTCATTTTTCGAAACTCTGGAACATGCAAATTAAAACAAGTTGAAGCCTGCATTTCAATTTTAAGCAAGAAGGTCTGCATGCAAGGATTTTTCAAAATCTGGAAGCATTTAAAAAAAAAAGCATCAGGATTTGAAGCAAGTTCAAAAGAGTTTTTCAAATTCTGGGCTCTGCATCTATCACATGTGAGTAACTCATTTTTAAAATTTTATTAGGTAAAGTTGTACATGCTTTTTAAATTAGGAATATACATAAATGTGAATGTGCTGTGGACATTTTTGCATATGAATATAATTTGGTGTATAGTGTTAACTGTGAATTTCTGTTTCAAAACTTCTGTCTCCTGTTGATTTTAGGTTCTTTCCTTTGATTTGTTTTGCTATCAGGATTTAATTTTTGAAATGGAATTTTTATATTATAAGATGAAGTAAGTTTTAAAATTATATATGTGATTAATCAAAGCCTATGCTACCTGGATGTAAAATCCAACAGATCAACAATTTATGTACTATGGAAATTCAAACTATAGAAATGTATGTTTTCAGGTTCATAAATAAAAACATCAAGAAAATTCAAGAATTTTAAATCAAAAATTTCAATTTATAGTGCTGTAAAATAAATACAGTTTTGAAATTACTGTATTTTACATTTTGATTAGGTTCACTTGATTCTTGCATTTGATTGGATTGAATTGGCTTCTGGAGATAGAGTAGCTATCAAATATTATAGGAAAAATATTGAATTGGATTAAAATTCAGTCTTGCTGTTGCAATTTGGGTTTCCAGGTTTAGAACCCAAGATTTACTGAGTATAAGAAAATTTAGTGCCGCGGTCTCATCAATTGATCGAGTTCAACTAGGTTTGAGCCTTCGCCGAAGTTGGAGTGGCAATGGAGGCCGGAGGGGCGGGGAATTAGCATGTTGACAGGTTGGTGGTTTTGGGTAATGGGTGTTGCCAGGTTTGGAAATGATGTTCCAGGTTTTTGGGTTTAGAAATTGAATTTAAATTCAAGTGAACTCTGGGATTTTGGAGGGTTGAAGGTTGATGTGGGGTTTGTGGTCGATGGAGGATGACCAGAGATGATGGCCAGTGATGGCCGGAGTTGGGGAGCGGATGCACAGGGGTGTGTGTACATGGTAGTGTTGTTTTGGGTTTGCAGGGTTTTAAAACCCGTGATGGTCTCGAGTTATTTGTGAAATGACTCGAAGCAGGGAAGCTATAGTCTCGAAGCATTTGAAGGGGTTGCTCGGTATTAATTTTTGTTTCAGGTTTTAACAGAAACCTGTACTTTTATTTTTAAATTTTTAAGTAAGGTTTTGAAATGAAAACTTAAAACCTGAACTAAGTATAAAGTCTAAACTGAATTTAAATTTGAATTCAATTAGTTTAATTTTAGGTTTGAAATAATTTAAATTTTGAAATTTTTATTTTGTCTTAAGCAAAAGCCGAAACCTGTTTCCAGGTTTTATAAAGTTGAAGTAAAAAGTAAATTGCAAAACAAAAATCTGAAATAAGACTTGAACTTGAAATTGAATTTGAAATTCAATAAGTTTAAAAATTTTAGATCTTTGAAACAATTTGAAATGCTTTTAAAATTCAAGTTTGGTTTTAAACTAAAATCAGAAAAACTATCTTTCTGTTTTTTTTTAAAATTTAAAAGTATAGCTTCAAATTGAAGATGGAGTTCAAACTGTAATGTTTTAAACCTGAGATTTGACTTCAATGTCAGTTTTTAAAATTAAATAAGTTTTTAAAATTTAAATTTGTTTTAACTATTTTAGGAAAGATTATATGATTTGGATTTAAAAATGAAGATGGAAGAATAAGTAATGTTTTAAATTTTTAAAGATTTAATCTGAAATGAAAATTTGAATTGTGTTTCAGTTTGAAATTTAAAAAGAAATTTATAAATTTGAATTTTGTTTGAAACAATTGTTTAAAATACTTTGTATAAGAAGAATGTTTCTTAATTTTGAACTTAAGAAAATTGATTTCATTTAAATTATTAAATTAATTTAAGTGGAATATTAATTATTATTTAATTATTAATGTGGATTATTAACTAAGTAATTAATAATTTTAAATTGATTAATTAAGATTTGAGATTAATTAATTAAGGTTAATTAATCTATAATTAAGGATGGTTAATTAAATTTTAATTAATGATTAAGATTTATTTAGTCAAAGTAATTAATGATAATTAAGATTTTAATTAATACTTAATTAATTAATAATTAGAGATTAATTAAATTGTAATTAAATATTAATTAATTGATAATTAATAATGATTAATATAAGTTAATTCTTAATTAAGTGATTAAGAAATGTTAATGAAGGTCATTAACTTAAGATTATTTAACAATTAATTAATGTGATTAATTTTTAATAATTAATTAGATTAATTAATTAATAATAATCAATTGTTTAAGTTTTAATTACTTAATGAAGGTAATTAATGAATTAATTACTTGGTGTAATTAATTTGATTAATGTGATTAGTTTAGATTAATTTAGTTAATTAATTTAAACATTTGTGGATTGTTTGATAATTACTTTATGTAATTTATGAACTTGTAATTACTTAAGGAAGTAATTTATTAATAATTACAGGATGTAATTAAAGATATTTATTTTAGAAGTAATTTTGATTTAAATTACTTTGAAATTAATCAAGTGATTAATGAAGATAATTAATTAAGAATAATTAATTTATGGGATGAGTAATTAAAGTAGTTAATTACCGAATGGTTATTAATCATGGGTGATTAATATTTATATGTGGATTAATTTCAGATTAATTACTTATGTAATTAATTTATATATAGAGATTGATTAAATATATTCAGAAACTAATTAATTAATTAATGATGTAGTTTGGAATTGATTAATTAAGGTATAATTAATAATGAATAAATGATTAATTAATTAATAATTACAAGTTAAATATTTGCAAAGGGTTTAACATAATGCTAATTACTTATTGTAATTAGAGATGGTTAATCAATAATGATTAATTGAAATGAATATTGAGATGATGATTTATAAATTGATTTGTAATCAATTGATGGTTAAGTAAGCAGGATTTTAATGATGAAGTAATTAATTTAATTCATTTTAAATTAATTAGAGATTAAGTAATTAATTTAATTCATTTTAAATTAATTATAAATGATGTGATCATTAGATCATTGCTTATGTTCGATGATTGGTATTGGTTGTCTGATATGGTTTGTAATCTCAGCTATGAGAAGAGTTATGGATGCATTGGTTGCTTTTGGATGATAATATTGATTATCTGATTTTGATATGAATTATCTGTTGATATTAATAATGTTGATTATCTATTTTGTGGTGAATTATCTATCTGTGTATATATAGATAATATAATTGAATTGTTTTAAACTATAAAACAACTTGGACCTTAAAAGACACGCTTTGGATTTCGATGAGACCGGGATCGGGTTTCCATATTTGGGATCCGAAAACCACATCGATTCCAATTAAACGTTAGGTCGTTAATCCAAGTGGAGCGAGTGAAGACTCGAGATGTAAGGGCTATACGTCAGTATAACTCTGTGGGTGATTTCGTAATGAGTTGACGGAATAGTACTTATAGATTCGAGATGGTGATTTAGAGTGCAAGGGTTATTGTCGTTAACTCTGAGGGTGATTCCAAAACGAGTGTAACGAGATAATGCCTTCGGTTTCGTTCGAACCCGGAACGAACTTGTATGGATTGAATGCTTTCAGAACATCGTCGGGTGGACGATGAGCATTCTAAGTGATATGTCCTATAAAGGTAATCGTAGCCTCAAGCCTCATCAACCGGGAATGGCTAAAACATGGGAGGTGCAGCAAAGCTTCGTGGGTAGCACCCATTTGAGAGCAAGATTTATCCCTGTCTAGAGGTCCCTTTATTTTTCGGCTTACTGGTGCGGTTGCTGATCACAACTGCGGGGTTGTCTTGTTTGGAACTGTTCAGTAAGGAACGGGTCCGGCTTTGTGTTGTAGGGGATTGGGAGTAATCCTCGGTACGGTGATCTAGGCCATGTACTGTGACGGGCGGTACCCCAGTAGCCCAGCCATTAATGGAATCCAAAATCCAATAAGTGCCGTACGTATTAGTTGTGCCCAACTATGTTGGAATGTGAGATGTAAGCATTTCAGCCATTTCTGTATTTTACTTGAAAACCCTAGACACTATTATAATATCATCGGATTTCCTATCAAATGTTTTGGTTAGCGTAAGGTAAAAACTTTTCCATGTTTATGTATGGGAAGTCTTAAGTGATACCTTTTCTTTCAAAGGTTTTTCAAAGTTAAGCAACTTTAACCTGTTACTCACACCAGACCCATGTCTGACCTAGAGTTATTTCTGTTTTTCTTTAACTCTTGGGTACTCAAATTTTTATGAGTAGTCAAGAGAATTCAGGTTAGGATTCGGGTTAGCTTTGACGAATTGTGGAGGAGCAAATGGAGCAGGAGGCTTCTGCGTATAGTTATATAGTTTTCCGCTGTGTTGGTATCTCTGAGTGTTTTTGTATTGTGATTGAGTTGTAATAACTAGACAAGTGTTTATAACTGTCTAGTATGTGTTGTATATGTCTGTGTAACTCTGATATTTGATGTATACTATGTAATACTTATGTTATTAATATAATTTATTCGTTCCGCTGTTGAGATTCTTGTGTTGTTTCTTCTTTCTCTTCTTTCTTTTCTCTTTTCTATCCCTTTCTTTCTTAAGGATGATACGACTTTTTGTGGAGAAAAAGTCGGGTCGTCTCAAGGGATAACAAGTCTGGATAGCGCATGGAGCTGTACGAAGTATGAGCAGGAGGCTACGCTATTATATATCTATACTTGGAACTCACTATCTCTTATATTATGTTGTGTAGTACTGTGGAGCTATATCTGTATTGTATTGCTTTGGTGATGGTTTAGAGTTTATTTTGGAGATTTGGAATGTATTAGCTCTACTATTTCTATTTTTTATAATATATGAACCTGTTGCACTCTGATGTTCTTATTGATGGTTTATTTGAGTATATCACTGTCTCGTCTTTTTTACATTTATGTTATTTTATTCTACTCTGTCTATGCACCGTGAGATTTTCTAAAGGTTCTATGTTTGGATTTTCTTTACCTTTCACCCTTAACAGCCGTCCTATAATAGTCGGGTACCTCCACGGTGCATTATATGGGTATATTAGGTACAGGTCGTGTAGGGCATCATCATTTGGTATCGGGGCTTAGATTGCTTAGACGACCTAAGTTGTTACTTGGATCCATTAGAGAAAAGAAGGAGCTATCGCCTGAGAATGGATAGGGTGATGTAAGAGAGCGTATGTGTTATATTTTTGTTTTCAAAACTATATAGCAATATATGATAGTAAGTCGCATTGCACATATAAGTAATATTGATTTTGCAATATCTTTATGAGAGTCTAATTATTTTTATTACAGTTTGTAAGAGTGGATATGCATATTGGGAATTCTACGCCAAAAGCTAAAGATGGAAGAGTCACTAGGATAGCTAATGATCCGGAAGTGCAGGCAACGTTCATCCATATGATGGTGAGCGTAATGCGAGCAATCTAAAGAGGAGCAACATGGTAGGGGATAGTAGTGTTCATGCAAGCAGGTTATTGTTCCTTAAGAAGAAGCTAAACTGCAAGTAGGCGGAAGTAGCAAGAGAATGAGGGATAATGAAAGTGGGAAATAGTCCCAAAAGAAAGGTGATCAAAAGAGAGGCAAGTAAGAGCTGAGGTGCTTTAACTGCAACGAAAGGGGTCATATAGTGAGGACTGTAAGGACCTAAAAGTTTGAAATTTGTTAAAGGAAAGTTGAAAAATCTGGAATAAATAAAAATTTGAAATTTGTTAAGAAATTAATAACGGGAATGGAACGTAAGAATGTTAAGGCAAGTTGATAAATAACTAATTTAGTGAAAACCCAATTAATTGAAACAATTGCAAGGTCATAATTGATTGTAAATAGTAAATTGGGAAATAAAATTCAAAGTTATATTAATTGGTGAAATAATACGTAATAAGCTATAAATTGGAAAAATAAATGTTAGATAATTAATTGTAATAATTGTATTTTGATAATAAAGTATGAATAGGATAATGATTGATGGAATAAAAAGAATGGGAATCAAGATTATTTATTTAAATTTAATAATTATATTATTTGAAATTAAATGAAATTAATATTTAAATATTACGTAAATAAGAATTGAGATGAAATTGGAGAATATTAATGTAATGAACCATGAACCAATGTTAATTTTATCTATTCGGTGATAATGGATTGAATAACAAGATTTAAAAATCAAATAAATGGATTTATTGGAATTTTAATTGATAATTAGTGAATTTATTTAAAGTTGAAATTTAATACAGTAATGGAAAAATTATTAACTTAAATTTGATATCTGAACTCGTCTTAATTATTGTGAATGTTTAAGAAATCAAAAGTGATAAGATTTGTTAATTATGGAATTGGAATTGAAAATGTTGATTTAATTGACTAACAATAATTTATTTAATTAACTAGAAAATAGCCATTTTGGCCACTGACTCGGATTTCGATGAAACTAGTTTCATATGATCCGTAACGGTGAATTATTATAGAATTTCAAGTTTCGTAACGATCGGGCTTGTCATTTGATCGTACGAGCTCGAAACGCCTTGAAATCAATGAAATTGAAATCACTTGAAATCACTTTGAAATAACTTGATTTTAGCATAACTTCTTCATACGATGGAATTTGAACTTGAAACCTGTTCCATTGCCTTTAAAATATTTTAAAACATCTATTTTGATATACGGGTTGACCCAATTTCGTTCCGGAATCAGAACGGGCTTTTCGGGCCATTTATCGTTGAACTTTCGATCCAAATCAATCCGGTCCATTCTAATTTCAATTTTGCATATATATACCTCGTTATAAACCCTAGCCTATTTTTTATTCCTTATTTCTCTACGTACAATTCTATTTGCTTCTCCTCTTTCAATGGCAGACAGAAACCTAAATCCCAAACTGCAAATTCACAATAAAAAATCAAATCGAAAATTTCAAACTCCACAAACTATATCGAATTATATATGAATTTGAAGTTCTCGATGAACGCAAGTCAGATATATGATTCGTTTTTCAACTTGAGTTTCGATGTGGCCAGAAATTGATGGAATACTCATGGTCGTTCATCGCGCGTCGATGAACGTTGTCGGATCGTCGAATTGACTTAGAGGTTTTGTAGAGATCGTTAAGCAGAGTGCATCGGTGGTGTTCGTTTTGTGAATCGACGGCTGGATCATCGTCGATTATGGATTAGGGTTAGAAAATTGGCGACGGCTTGTTACGGCATCGATCGTCGTCAGGGGAGCGTCGCTGGGTGGTCGCGGGTGGAGCGTGACGATCGCGCGATGGTCGGCGACAGGCCGGTGGTGGCACGACGCGCGCGATATCGCGAACGGTAGCGGTGGGTTTCCGTGCGTGCGTGGGTTTTTGTTCGCGTGGGCCTGTAAGGTTTTGTAGAGAAGGAGCAGTGTGGCAAGCATCTAGTGGTTCGTCCCCTTTATTTTATTTATTTTCTTAATTCAAATTCGTTCATCTTCTAATATCAATATCTTTTGCATACGAGGTCCGTTTCACGTGCGGTTTTCTCTGGTAGGATCGTATTGGAATTCCGGACATTTTTGCTCCAATATGGGTAGATTCTGAGACTGTTTGAATTTCAGGTTTAAATTGGATTTAAATTCAGTTTAAATTCAATAGGTGAGTGTTTTAACCCACTCACAACTTCTAAAATTTCTTATGTGTGTTAAATTAATTTTTGATGTGATTAGAAATTTATTTATGACTGTTTGACATATTTTTACTCATCATCTCATTTAAATTGAATTTATTGAATTAAATTATTATTTAATTTATTATTGCATATAAACTGCCAGTAAATACATGTTATTTATTATCTATTATATATTGATGTTATTGATTGAATTGGATGATGATGATTGTGATAAATGTTTGATGGTTTATATTGGATGAACGGATGTTGTATTTTATATTGTTATAAACTACAAATTGTTAGGGATTTTATTTCATTCGAGATTGCGGTTTGAAATGATATATAACCATGTTTATATTTTAAGTTACGGATTGAAATGATAAATATCCGTATCACTTGACCATATGGTAGAAAATTATATACAGACATCGCGGTCTATAAATAAAATATTTTGAAATGATTTCTATGGTTTTGTAAAGAAATATATGGGTTATATAAATATTGATTTTAGATGTTATATAAATGTTATTTTAGTGTTGATTTTAGCTATGTATAAATGTGTTGTTAAATATAAAATAAGTTAAATAGTAAAGTTTGATTGTTTTATATAATATGGTTAAGTATCTGTTTAAATTATATTGTATATAGAGTTTATAATGACTTAAATAAAATTATGGTTAGAAAATAAATATGAAATTGATTTGAATTAAATTATTCAAGAATTATAATCGAATAAATTTGATTTGAAACTTAAATAAATTTGAGATTTTAAGGGAATGATTTTTATAAATTGATTTTGGTTTAGAGTGACTTAAATGTATATCAAGTTGATTTGAATGAATATATCAAGTTAAATAAATTGAAAGAATATCCAGTTATTTGAAGTTTAAAGTTTTACTTAAATAATATGGGATTTATTAATTAAACATTTCAAATCTAAATAATAGTAATTGAATTTGATATATATGGATTTATCAAAGAATTAGTTTTGAAAGGGTGGAATATTTGAAGCATTGAAATATATGGAAATCGAAATGGCTTATTTGGGGGTTCAAATCTATATTTGGAATTGATTTGTGAAATTGAAGAAGCTATTTTATTATATGAAGTAATTCAATATTTAAGCCATTTAAGTGGTGTAGTTATGTTACAAAGTTATGAGCTTCAAAGTATTATGATTTGAAAGTGTTATAATTTCCAGTGTTTGGTTTCGAAGTGTATAACTTTAAAAGTGCTATGATTTTGAAAAGGGATATATTTGAAATAAAAATGATATTACATTGATTTGGGTTTATTAAATTGATATCATATTAATTTGGTTTTAAAAATGGAAATGATATCATATTTATATGGTTTTGGAATGAATATTATATTCTGGTTTTGAAGTATAAATTATTTTGAAATGACCATGGTGTTATAATAACGTTTGGTTGTTAACGAGACCGGTATCTGAAGTTGTCATACTCTCTGTCAACTCCGAAAACCACTTTAACAACCGTGTACATGGTGGAGATTCCAGAATGAAGTAGGATGGCAGCGGCGTTTCCTTTGAGGTGTATACGTGGACCTGACTCCCGTGAGTTGGCATAAGGTGGCTAAAACAGAAGCGATCTCGGGCCAAGGAGGTAGCCCCTCTTATCGGACACACTCCTTCGATATTATATTCTGAGTTTGAGGTTTATTTGGTAGCCACTTTTGATTTATTTGATTCGGAGGCGTGGCTCGAGGTGGGCGGTAGTAGCTGCTACGCGTTTCCACCAGCCTGTGTGCGTAATTGGTATATCTTCCCTAGCATTGCCTTGTGGGTCGTATCACCTACCCTAGCGCGCCTGGTACAAGTTTAGTTTTCTCCCATAGCCCGTGGAGTATTTAGGGTAGTCTCCCGATCTGGAGATGCGCTGATACTGGATGGACAACTGGGACTATTATTGTGTTAAGGGGGAGATTGGTTAACTCCTTAATGCTATTTAAAAGTAAGTTTATTTTACTATTAGACATTATTATAATAGAGAAATATTACTACATAGTAAATAGTTTAACGGATCCTTAAGAGATGTGAATCCCGAGCATCTCTTAAGTTACTGCACTCAAGTTAGACACTGGATAGGAGATGTCAAACCCCGTAAACATCTCTAACGCTGTTACACTCATATTTATTTTCGTTGATTTAACTTACATAAGATCTTTTAGTTCTGACTCGAGTGTTTTGTTTTTCAATTCGCACTGGTCACTCTGAGCATTTCAGGATTCGAAGACTTTATTTCTGGAGGACGAAGACGGAGACTCTATTACTATTATTTATTATATATTTCCACTGCATTCATACTGTTCCGCTGCATTATTTATTATTCTCTGGTATGTGTAACTCTGATATGTGTTGTATAAGTATAATCAAATATTTTGTAAGCAGCTTCTTGAACTGTTATCTGATTATTATATTTTGTCATTCCGCTGTGAGATTATATTTTTGTTTTATTTCTTTCTCTGCTTTTCCTATTCACCCCAATAACAATTCGCCCTTTTGTATGGTTTAAGCCTGACGTGTGTGGTTTATCGTTGATTTAAAACGTACAAAAAGACGGTCCGTTACATCTGGTATCAGAGCTTTGGTTTAGCGATAAACCTTAGCTTTGTGGGGTTTGACTCTTTATCAATTGGGTAGTAATACCCTGTGATGAGTCGCTGAGTGTATATATATATGAGAGAGCGTATTTGTTAGTGTTATAAAAAGGTTTTGATATTGTTTTAATTTGTTCCGTTTTGTATTTATAAATTCTGGTTGATGCATAGGACGCTATGACATCAATAGGGATTTCTAAACACTTAATAGGACAGACCGACACAATATTCGTTTTGAATATAGGTGAATGAAATAATTTTGCCTATTATATTTTCTCTATATAAAATATTTTTTTACTAATGGTATATTTGGTTGTAATATATTTGTTTGTTAGGTAGTGAAATTTTTAGATATTAGTTGAAAATAAGATTTGAAATAAAATAAATGAAAGATTGCAAACTTAGAACTTGAGTTCCAGGGTATTTGGAAATTCCTTTCATTTGATTTTGGAATATAATAATAATATTATTTAGAAGTATTTTTTGATATAAATATTTCAATATAAATTGAAAGAATTGTTTTAAAGAAATTTTGGAAGACATAAGTTCTGTAATCCCCTCTCTGTCGTTGGGAAATAATTTCGGTGATGAGTGCACGCATCACCAACATTCATTTTCGAGTTTCGAAGTGGGAAGACCACTGGTAGTTTTACTACAGATTTATTTTGATAAAAAAATAAATTTTAAATTGTTTTAAATATATTTGGATATATATATAAGTTGTAAGTATATACATTTATCTATTATTTTAAAATGGTTTGAAATTTAACCCGGTATTTAGTTCTTAAGTTTCGGCTAATTAATAGTTCAATTATTGTAGTGAAATGGAATGTAACTAGTTAATATTTGGAACCTCTAATTAAAATAAGAGATTAAATGCTAGGTTATAAATGAAATTTCAAGAAAGTTGAAATTGTAACCTGTAAAGCAAAGGATATGATTAGTGAACATTAATTTAATTTAAAAGAAATGAGAAAAACTTGTATAATTTTCAATTACCTTCTTAATGGCATATATATAACTTACCAAAAGATTTAAAAAGTTGAAATATTAATAAGAGAATGTAATGGAAATTATACAAGTAAAACTTGAAGTAATGAAAGTATTCAATGAAATTCTTTAATAAATAAGAATTTGATGTGTAGATGAAAGGCTACTAATTGAATATAATAGAAAGGTAAGTATTATAAATAAATGAAATAAACACTGAATGAATGAATGGAAATATGAAAATTTGCAAAAAATAAATGTAAATAAAAAGATAAATCATTATATAAATGAAAATGAAACCAAACGACGAATGTTATGAAATGAAATTAATAAGAATGAACTTGATCTATTGTTTGAAATTATTGTTTGCTTGGGTTTATGAGTTGTTTGGGTAAAAGATACTCTTAATTGCTTAGATGTGTGAATAATTTATTGAGTTTATCTAACTGTTGAGTAAGTGGAATACTTCATAGTTATTTGTCATTCTATGTGATTTAAAGTGTCTTAACCCAAACAAACCAATTGTTTGTCTTGCTTGAATGGTTGATTTGTATTTGATGTGTATGCTATTGGGTACGAATGATTGTTGTTTATATTGATTGTTCGTTAGTAGTTGAAACAACTTTAGGTATTTCATTTTATATAATTATTAACCCTTTTTAGATTATGTAAGTGAAATACAGGTTATGGAAGCAATCGCTACTGCTTTGGTTTCATAATTAAACGTTGTTTGCCCGATAAATAGGTACGTTCTCGGATTATAGTTTTATAGCGTATTATATTATTTTCCCCGTGTTGAGATATATTATTTGGAAATTATATGTGATATATTGTTATATTTGATATTATATTTTCTCCCGAGCATCTCCGTACAAAGGAGACTCTGTCGAAATTTTCTGTGAATTTTGGACTTAGAAAATTTCTGAAAATGTTTTCCAAACTTTATTAATTTGAGTATAAAAAGATTTAATGGTTGTAAAATTGGTATATTTTATTTAAAATAATTTATTTTTTAAATTTATTTGTTTATAAAGTTAACAATTTTGAATAAGATGTATTTTTTTACTTAATCCCTTCTTTCCCTCCTTTTTCCTTTTCGGGGACGAAAAGTTTTGAGTGGGAAAGCGTGTAACGACCCGAAAATTTTCAATACTTTAATTTTTAAATTAATAAAGATTTTGGTAATTAAATCTAGAATAAATAAAAATTTGAAATTTGTTAAGGAATTAATAACGGGAATGGAACGTAAGACTGTTAAGGCAAGTTGATAAATAACTAATTTAGTGCAAACCCAATTAATTGAAATAATTGCAAGGTCATAATTGATTGTAAATAGTAAATTGGGAAATAAAATTCAAAGCTATATTAATTGACGAAATAATACGTAATAAGCTGTAAATTGGAAAAATAAATATTAGACTTGTAATAATTGTCGGTTGACAATAAAGTATGAATAGGATAATGACTGATTGAATAAAAAGAATGAGAATCAAGATTATTTATTTAAATTAATAAATTAGATTAATTGAAATTAAATGAAATTTAATATTTAAATATTACGTAAATAAGAATTGAGATGAAATTGGAGAATATTTAATGTAATAAACCATGAACCAATGTTAATTTTATCTATTTGGTGATAATGGATTGAATAACATGATTTAAAAATCAAATAAATGGATTTATTGGAATTTCAATTGATAATTAGTGAATTTATTTAAAGTTGAAACTAATATGGTAATCGGAAAATTAATTAACTTAAATTTGATATCTGAACTCGTCTAAATTATTGTGAATGTTTAAGAAATCAAAAGCGATAAGATTTGTTAATTATGGAATTGGAATTGAAAATGTTGATTTAATTGATTAATATTAATTTATTTAATTAACTAAAAAATAGACATTTTGGCCACTGGCTCGGATTTCGACGAAACCAGTTTCATCTGATCCGTAATGGTGAATTATTATAGGATTACAAGTTTCGTAACGATCGGGCTTGTCGTTAGATCGTACGGGCTCGAAATGCCTTGAAATCAATTGAAATCAATTTGAAATAACTTGATTTTAGCATAACTTCTTCATACGATGGAATTTGGACATGAAACCTATTCCATTGACTTTAAAATATTTTAAAACATCTATTTTGATATATGGCTTGATCAAATTCTGCTCCAGAATCAGAGCGGGCCTTTCGGGCCATTTATCGTTGAACTTTCGATCCAAATCAATTCGGTCCATTCTAATTTCAGCTTTGCATATATACCTCATTATAAACCCTAGTGATATGCACGTAATTGTGCATATATTTACATCCATATTTATCTCTTTTTATTTAAATAATCATCATATTTGGGCATTTTAACATGTTTAAAACCAAAATTCAATTATTTCCAACCATCATATTTTCATCTTCATTCAGGGGCAAAACGGTCATTTTGTGCATGTGTCAATATAAGAATTTTTACTTGGACATTTTTTGACAATTTTTATAGGAATTTGGATGCATATGGAAGAGGCTTATATGAAGATATATGCATGCACAAATGAATACAAAGGAAAGAAGGGGGAAATAATTCAAGCCATGAACATGGAGGACCCCACCCACTTACCTAAAAGTACAATTTGGAGCTAATGGACAACTAAGTGGAGGTTAAAGCTTCATGCAAAATAAATGATGGATTAATTAGTGGTTAATAGTTACTTGTTGGCCACACTTCCTAAAGGGCATTTTTGGTAGCCCCCTAAAAATAGAATTAGGGTTTTATGCATGTATATATAGCCCCCTTATGTATATGAAATCATCTTCTACTCTTTCATTTTACTTAGGAAATTAAGAAATCAAAGTTTAAGCTCAATGTTCTATGAAATAAAAATGGCTTCCAAGCCTCTTTCTTCTCTCTTTTCTACATGCTTTTCTTTGTTTTATTGTTAATGTTTATTTCTATGCTCTCTTTTTCTTTATGTTCATAGCTTAGATTTACATTTATGCAAGTAGTTAGTAGCTAATCTCTTTTGCATTCTTTGCTTATTTTCTATTATCTTTTCTTTTTAATGTTGAAATTTATTTGTGTTGCTTCAATGCCACAAATGAGTAGCTAAACCCCTTCAATTTAGGGGTGATGAAGCTCTCTAAGTTTATGTAATTTCAACATTTTTATGATTTATGATCTCTTTGTTTATGCTTCATGAATGTGAATTTTGATATAAGTTTATACAAGTGGGTTTGATAGCTTATATTGCTTATGCAAATGAGCTATTCTTATTCAACATGAACACAATTTACATCATCATTTGCTAATTAATTTTTGATTATGAAATGAAAGTAAAAATGAAATTTGATGATCTATATTACTAGTTACAATAGTAAATAGATCATGCTTAAAATAGTTTTTTCTTTAGCTTCTTTATCATGAGAATTATAAGTGGTATAATTGTCGTATTATAGTTTGATGGTTTGAGTTATGTTAACTAATAACATAAACAAACCATACTTATGATAAATGCAGTGATTATTTCACTTAATATCAAAGTTAGAGATCATAAATTATGTGTTTGTTGATTTACAAAAATTTGAGAGTGGATTTGCCTCTAAATTGTTCTTTAGTCTAATAGTTTTTGAATCACATTTTTCTAGTGTTAGCCTCATTTTATTTCTAGTTAACAAATCCTCCTCATTTGGTTTAATTTGATTGAATAGAAGTTTAAAATCATCAATTCCCTGTGGATCGACCCGTATTCGCCACGTGCTACATTCGTACACCGTGCGCTTGCGGTTATTTTTGATTTAAATTCGTTCGACGGTTTTGTAAACCGATAGAATATCCGTCGATGAACAAGTTTTTGGCGCCGTTGCCGGGGAGTTGTTTTGATTTTAAATTTTTATTCTTCGGATTATTTTTCTTTGTTTGATTTTTGTGTGCTTTTTATTTTGTGTGTGTTTGCATTTTCCTTGTAAAAAAAATTTGTGTGTTTGTGTATTTCTGCGTGTGTTGTTCTTGTTTTCTTTTCATTTGCATATTAAAAAAAAAATACAAAATCACAATTCAAAAAAGAAAAGAAAAAACTGTTCATTGCATTTCTGTTTTCTGCTACAATTTCTGTTACAATTTTCAAAACAACTTCTGTTTTCTGTCACAAATTCTGTTTTTATTTCTCCTCTCTGTTCCTCTGTTTTGCACATCTGTGCACATACCAGTGCAGACAGCAGCTACCCCAACTTCTTGCAACCACCATCTTGCTTCAACACTTCACTGTCACACCTTCACAACTCCCCTTCACCATACCATTCTATCTACTGTATACATCACCAACTTCACATTCACCATCCACTACCCCTTCCCTGTCTGCCCAAACCACTGCACAGTGCTCAAACATCTCCAATCCTTCCCTTTGCTGTCATCAATCAACCCTCTGAAATCAACCACCCTCCTTCACTGCCCGAATCATCACCATTCCCATTTCCTGTTAACTCCCTGAAACAATCTTCCTCCAATCCCCACCAATCCACCAGATACATCAGTAACTACCACTTCACCACCGATCCCCCTTCAAACTGACTGTAACTCAACCTACAATCAAACATCTACAGTCGAACTTCACTGTGCCATACCTAACCAATCCCTATACAACCCTCCTTATCATACACCATCTTGCTACTGCACACAAACACAGTTCTTTCACCATCATACATTTCAGCACTTGTTGCCAACATACCCCTCTACAACAAGCACTTTTGCATCCACACTCACCCCTACCCATTTACATCACTACCTTCATTAACACCACTGCTTCATACAAGTGCTTGCTGCCTGCACTACTTGCTGCACATCTCCATTCATCTGCTGCCATAATCCACCACCACTGACACAACAACCATACAATAACATCGCTGAGCTTAAACCACCTCACAACTTTACCTCCTATTCCAATTCAGCCACAAACATCTCCCTACTACAATCACGAAACTCAACAATCCCCAAATAATTCGCCGCCAACAACTGCGATCACCGCTTCCATTACTGTATCGCCTTCACCTGCTTCAATCAAGTCGTCGCCAATCATCCTAAAATCACCCACACACCATCTCCAACAGCACTGTCCTTCCCAATATCACAGTGTACATTCAAACTACACTGCATCAATTTCCTATAAACAGACTTCTCCATACGTTTCACACAACAGCCTCTACCATCCCATTCTACCAATTCAACGCATCTTTTTTCTAAATCGACAACTTCCATCTACCATCCCATTCTACCAACAACCACCGAAAACATACAAACATACCTGATTGCAGCATCTCAACTTCGAACCCAAGGACTAACAGCCGCAAACCAAAATCAAATAGCCATCGTACTCGACATCGACATCAGACCACTGAGAGCTACTCATCCACACTCAAGCAACTGCAGCAATCTCCAATCACCGTATCAACCATACTCCACAAAATTCACACGCGAACCCCTCACCAAACCAATCTCCATCACCCCTTTCCACTTCAAATCACATACCTGTCATACATACCACGCAATCACCAGAACTCCGCCATCACAGTGCCGCACCCCACTGCAAAACAAAATCCTCCCTGAGACTCCAACCCGCGTCCCAAAATCCACAGCCAACACCCAAATCCGCAGCAGTAACCACTCGCAAAATCCCCTATCCAACCTCGCAAATCCAACCTTCGATCTTTTTCTTTGGAGACTGAGCTTTTTGTTAACTTGGATTGCTAATTTTTGAAATCACTTAGAAATTGGGAATTGAATGAGAGTTTTTTGTGTTTTGGGAAGCAAGAATAGAACGAGAATTTGGTCTTTGTGAAATGTTCATTCATAAGTTATTGGGTGTGCGGTTTAAATGGGCTACAGTTGATATAATTTTGTTTGTGGTTTGTGGGTTGAGTAGTTTGTTCTTAAGTTTCTCTTTGTTTTCCTTTTTTTAAAGAGACAGTAAATCTTCCTTTTTTTGTTTTTATTAAGTAAAACTTTACTTTTCAATTTTCTTTCCTTTTCACAAAAAAAACATAAAACATCAAAAAAGGTTTCGCTTTGTTTGATTTTCATTTGTTTTCACTTGTTTTAGTTTTCATTTTTTTTCCTTTTGTTTTTCATCTTTGATAAATATAATAAAAGAAAAAAAATTGTTGTATTTATCTTCATTCACTCCTTTTCAGGTTGCCAAAGCAGATTAAAAGGAACAACTGCTTGCCCAAAAATAATTGTTGCTTGCTTATAAGAAAATCGCCGCAAAAAAATAAAATTAATTGCTAATAATCTGCACGCTCTGGTATTGTGCATCCATCTCTATTTGCATTGTTGGTTGCTTGCATTTGCATAAAAAAAATTCAAAATCCAAAAAACCAAAAACAAACTTCATTTTAGTTGCATTATTAAAACACGTTTAATTTCTTGTTTTGCATTCATCTCATCTTATTTTCTTTTCTAAGGGCAATACCCCAATTCACATAAGGTGAGGGACTTCATCACCCTTTCCTTAGCCCACAAATGCATTTCGTCGTAGAATTTGACTAATAATAAAGGTTAGACGTTGGACCTAAGCGTGTCACGAGCTCACTTAGGGCTTAATTGTATCTTCATAATTGTTTTATTTGAACGATTTTATTTCTTGGTGTCTAGGCTACGGCAGAGTAATAACCAGTTATAAAAATTACGGTGATACGTAAATATTATACTGGTTGTTCCTCTGAAGGTACTTAAACCTTTGGTTGCATTGCTACGGTGATTCGTGGTGCACCGATAACCCCTGTCCGTTACATGGCTGAGAAATATTTTTGTTGATTTAAGACAAAGTGTGATTATACAGTTTTGGGTTAGGAGCTATTAAGGACAGAAAACTATAACTAAGTCCTTTGCATTCATTTAGTTGCATTAGTTCATGCATATTTTAAAAAAAAGAACTCAAAAAAATCCAAAAAAATTTGTAAATTCTACTTAACTTGGTTTTTAATCCAAAAGAAAAAATTCTTTTTTTTTCCTTTCCATTGAAAATTTTCAATCAAAAAAAAAAGATAAAATCTTTTCAAAAAGAAAAAAAATTTGAAAATTCAAAAAAAAAAATCAATTTCCATTTTCTAAAAACAAAAAAAATCCTTTTGGTGGATATTTGAAAATTCAAAAACCAAAACATATAAAAAAATCTGAAAAACCAAAAACTTTTCTTTTGAAAATAAATCTCACTTGGTAAATAGTTTTCTTCCTTGTAAAAAAAAAAGAAAGAGAAAATTCAAAAAAAGCAAAAAACAAAAAAAAGAACAAAAACGCGTTTCCGAATCTTCTTTCACTCCCTAAACTCAATTCTAACGCCTTTCGCTTCTCGACTTTCACTTGTGCATGAGTACTTGGACTCGTGACACAACAACGAATCGTTGGACTCGCGACCCTTCTACAAACCGTTTAACTCGAACAGACGATCCTCTTGAAATGGAGAACGAAAACGCACCTCGAACTCTTATGGATAGAATCTTTCCCGATAGAGTTTCTATTCCATCCTGCATCACGTTACCCGCCCCTACGGGTAACCATTTCGAAATCCATTCGAACCATATTGCCACGCTTCCAAAATTTGGCAATTTCGAGCACGATGATCCATACATCTTTTTGACTAAATTCGAACAAGTTTGTGCAACCATTAAACTCCAACAACTTTCTGATGACGGAATCAAATTTCGATTAATCCCATTTGCTCTTACGGATTACGCTGAAAAATGGTTGTACAGCTTACCTTCGAACTCAATTAAAACGTGGGAAGAATTTGTAAAAGCTTTCTTAAAAAAGTTCTACCCCTTGGAAAAAACAAGTAGAATTCGAAACGAAATTGTAAATTTTCATCAATTCAAGGGTGAACCATTTGAAAAATATTTTGAAAGATTCAAAGAGCTTCTGATAAAATGTCCACACCATAACTTTGAAAAATGGACGATTTGCCAAATCTTATACGATGGACTAGAAAACATCTCACGAACGATGCTTGAATTAATGTGCCAAGGCAATTTTCTTGCCCAACATCATGATGATGCTTGGCAATTTCTTGAAAACCTCGCTGAAAAGTCGTCCCAATGGGAACGCTCGAACGAAAAATCAATCTACTCACGATCGAGTGCACACTCGATAGGATCTTCTGTTGCTTTGGAAGCTAAGATCGACGCAATGATTAAAAAATTCGATAACGTTTTCTCATCGAATCAAATGAACCAAGCTTCCCAACCGATGTGTTATAAATGCAATGATCCTAATCATATAGCTGATCAGTGTCCCAACTCTATCGAACAAATCAATGCTTTCAGTAAAGCCAAAAACGACCCGTTTTCTCCAACGTACAACCCTGGTTGGAGAAATCATCCGAATTTTGCAGGGAGCCAAAACAATCCCAACACGAATACGATTCGTCCCAATTTTCAAGCATTTCCGAATAATGTTTCGAATCCTCCCTTTCAGCCCAACAATTTTCAACCAAACTTTGCGGGTCCATCCCATAATCAACCACAACAATCAAATTTTCAAACAAATTCTGCTCATCCTCCCCAAGACGATAAACGTTTAACTTCACTTGAGAAAACTCTTGAAACTTTGGCTAAGGCAACTACTCAAAGCCTTCAATCAAACAGCAATTTGCAAAATTTATTGACTTCATATATGCAAAACACAAACCAATCGATTGCAAAACTCGAAATGCAAATGAGTCAATTAGCCACGTCTGTAAGTGAACGTGAACGAGGAACATTCCCAAGCCAGCCCCTTCCAAATCCCAGAAATCAAAACGCAAATTCAAATCAAGCCCATGTTGTTCAAGATAGCAATGTCACCCAGTTGAATGCTATCACAACTCTCCGTTCTGGTAAACAAATCGATAATCAAGTCGTTAATCCAAATGATTCACCGGAAACTTTTCTCGATACTTCTAAAACAACGAACGACTCAGAACAGAACGTGGAGCCAAACGTCGAATCGAACGACAATCAAAATTCTTCTTCTTCTACTCGAGTAGACCCGCCTACCGAGTATCGTGTTCCATTTCCACATCGTCTTCGACCAAAGAAACACTCGGACTAAATGGAAAAGATGTTGAAAATTTTTAAACAAGTAAAAGTGAACATCCCGCTTCTTGACATCGTTCAGCAAGTCCCCACTTACGCGAAATTTCTTAAGCACTTGTGCACCCAAAAGCGACACACTCAAGTGCCCAAAAAAGTCTTCTTAGCCGCTAGTTTGAGTGAAGTCTTATCCCAATCCATGCCCGTTAAATACAAAGATCCTGGCTGCCCTACGATTTCGTGTACAATTGGAGACAAGACGATTAACAAATGTTTGATAGACTTAGGCGCGAGTGTCAACTTGATTCCATACTCCGTGTACGAACAATTAGGCTTAGGTGAGCTCAAACCCACGAAAGTTACGCTTCAATTTGCCGATCGTTCCATTAAGAAGCCCGTGGGATAAATTGAAGACGTGCTCATTCGAGTAGGGCAATTTATATTCCCCGTTGACTTTATCGTTCTAGAAACACAACCCGTGACGAATCCCTCGATTCAAATTCCGTTGATTTTAGGCCGACCATTCTTAGCCACCTCAAATGCCTTAATCAATTGCCGTAACGGATCAATGAAAATATCTTTTGGGAACATGACTTTGGACCTTAATATTTCCAATCTTGAAAGCCAATTGAATGAACCTTATGACCAAACGTTGGAAGTTAGTGCCATTCATGAAAATGTTGAAAACGAGACACTTGATCTTAACGATGAACGTGAGGCCGAATATGAAAAATTGTTTCACAAAATTCCCAACGATGTTGAATACACTCTTCCTTTTGAATCGCTTCCAGTTGAGTCCGAATCTCAACCCAATTCTTCGATTGAAAAAATTCCAAAGTTGGACCTCAAACCGGTTCCCGACCACCTTAAGTACGCATACTTAGGTGAAAATGAAACTTTTTCTGTTATCATTTCTAACAATCTTTCTCTCGACCAAGAAGCTTCTCTTCTCTCTATCCTTTTAAAAAATAAGGAAGCAATTGGATGGTCGATTTCCGATATAAAAGGAATTAGTCCCGCTCTGGTTCAACATCGCATCCATTTAATCGATGATGCCAAGCCTGTTCGTGACGCGCAACGAAGGCTTAATCCAAAAATGAAAGATGCGGTGCGTGATGAAATTCTTAAACTTCTCGACAACGGAATCATTTACCCAATCTCCGATAGTTCATGGGTTAGCCCAATACACGTTGTACCGAAAAAGTCCGGGATAACCGTTGTCAAGAACGATTCAAACGAGCTTATTCCAACTCGTACTCAAACGGGTTGGCGTGTTCGCATTGACTATCGAAAACTAAATGCCGCAACACGTAAGGATCACTTCTCCCTTCCTTTCATCGACCAAATGCTTGAACGTTTAGCCGGCCATGAATTTTACTGCTTCGTTGATGGTTATTCTGGCTATAACCAAATTCCAATCGCTCCCGAAGATCAAGAGAAAACGACTTTCACATGTCCATTCGGTACCTTTGCTTATCGACGTATGCCATTCGGACTATGTAACGCTCCTGCGACTTTCCAACGATGCATGATTGGCATCTTTTCCGACATGATTGAACGCTTTCTAGAAGTTTATGGATGATTTCTCTATCTTTGGTGATTCTTTTTCCCAATGTTTACATCACCTCGAGTTGGTTCTGATTTGATGTAAAGAAAAACATTTGACTTTGAATTGGGAAAATTGCCACTTTATGGTCAAACAAGGCATAGTCCTTGGACATATCATCTCAAATAGAGGCATTGAGGTAGACAAAGAAAAAATCGATGTCATTGCAAATCTACCCATTCCCAAATCTGTTAAGGACATTCGATCATTTCTAGGACACGCTGGCTTTTACCATCGTTTTGTGAAAGACTATAGCAAAATCGCCCGTCCTTTGACGACCCTTCTTGGAAAAGACGTTCCTTTCGATTTTAACTCTGATTGTATCTCTTCTTTTGAACGTCTTAAGAGCGAACTCATTTCTGCCCCAATCATTTGCGCATCCAATTGGGATCTTCCTTTTGAAATAATGTGTGACACTTCGAACTTTGCCTTTGGTGCTATCTTGGAACAACGCATCAACAAGATCCTTCATGTCATTTACTACGCAAGTATGACCTTGAACGACGCTCAACTCAACTACACAACAACCGAAAAAGAGCTTCTAGATGTCGTTTTTGCGCTTGAAAAGTTTCGACAATACTTGATAGGTTCACACATTACGGTCTACACTGACCATTCAGCGCTTCGATATCTCTTCGCTAAAAAGGATGCTAAATCCCGTTTGATTCGTTGCATCCTTTTACTTCAAGAATTTGACCTTACAATCAAAGACAAAAAAGCGTCCGATAATGTCATAGCCGATCACTTATCTCGTCTTTCGAACGCACCATCTTCCTTGCCGATCAATGAAAACTTCCCCGATGAACAACTTCTTTCGATTTCTATCGATCCATGGTACGCTGATATAGTGAACTACTTAGTCACTAAAGAAACTCCCTCATCTTGGTCCAAACAGGACAAATACAAATTCATGTCCAAAGTGAAATATTTCTATTGGGACGATCCATACTTGTTCAAATATTGTCCCGACCAAATCATCCGACGTTGCATTCCGGATAATGAAATAAGGAGTGTTCTTTCGTTTTGCCACGATCAAGCATGCGGTGGACATTTCGGTCCTAGAAAAACTGGGGAAAAAGTGCTTCAGTGTGGTTTCTATTGGCCTTCTCTTTTCAAAGACTCGTTTGAATTTTGTAAAACTTGTGATCGATGTCAAATGCTTGGACGAATTTCTCGACGAGATATGATGCCTTTAAACCCCATTCTTACGATCGAAATCTTTGATGTATGGGGTATCGACTTTATGGGGCCTTTTCCCAATTCTTTAGGAAACTTGTATATCCTTCTCGCTGTCGATTACGTTTCAAAATGGGTCGAAGCCGTTCCTTGCAAAACCAATGACCACAGAATTGTTGTGAAATTTCTCAAAGAAAACATCTTTTCGAGGTTTGGCACACCTCGCACAATAATCAGTGATAACGGAACCCATTTTTGCAACCGTTCTTTTGAAACTTTAATGAAAAAATACTCGATAACCCACAAGTTATCCACTCCGTATCATCCTCGGACTTGTGGCCAAGTTGAAGTTTCAAATCGACAAATAAATCAAATCTTGGAGAAAACTGTCAATAAAAATCGAAAAGATTGGTCTCAGAAATTGACCGACGCGCTTTGGGCTTACCGTACTGCTTTTAAAACTAACCTTGGGATGTCCCCATTTCGTTTAGTTTACGGTAAAGCTTGCCACTTACCCGTTGAAATTGAACACAAAGCGTTGTGGGCAATAAAAAAATTAAACTTCGATCATGAAAAAGCTGGCGAAAATCGAAAACTACAACTCAACGAACTAGAAGAACTTAGGAATGACGCGTATGAAAACGAGAAAATTTACAAAGAAAGAACCAAAGTTTTTCATGACAAATCAATCCCAAGGAAAAAGTTTTCGCCTAACCAGAAAGTTCTTTTATATGACTCGAGACTTCATTTATTCCCTGGGAAACTTAAATCAAGATGGACTGGACCATTTGTTGTACGAACTGTTTTTCCACATGGTGCCATAGAAATAGAAAATCCAAAGGATGGATCGATTTTCAAAGTCAACGGTCATCGGTTAAAACCCTTCTTGGAAATTCCCGGTAACCAAGAGGAGGAGCTCATGATCCTTCATGAGCCAAGCTATGTCTAGTAAGAATGTTAACCCCATTTTGTAAATATGTACATATTTTTCCCGCTACACTCATTATATCATGCATCGACTGTGGGGATACAGTCAAAATTAAGTGCGGGGGGGGGGGTCTCATTTTCATTTTCTTTAGTTTTTCATGGCATTTTTGAATTTTCATTTTCTTCAAAAAAAAAACTCAAAACTCCTAAATCTCAAAAACATTTTCTTTTTGCCATTTTGATTTATTTTTGAAGAAACACTATGGGATAAGTATAAGTTTTGGTTAATAAATTGAAATTTTTGAAAATTTATTTATCTTAACAAAAATAAAAATGAAGTTTGATTACAAATAACAATGGTTTTACTAGTATATAGGAAGGTTCATCTATGTTAATTATGAAGTATGTTCTAATTGAAAATCTTTGTTTAGAAAGTGGTAAATTTAAAGTAAGGATATAACATTTTTGTCTTCTAAGTTAAATGGTGCTAAGATGGTTTTGCAAAACTCTCTCTCTCTCTCTTAAAAAAAATATAAAAAATACAAAATAATAACATCTAAAGTATTCACTCTCATTTAAAATTCCTCACGGTTATGCATGGGTGAATTACTTGGAATCTTTGATTATGTGCTTTCATACTCATTTAAAAGTCCTCACGGTTATGTATGTATGGAACACATACACACAAAAAAACAGACTTAATAAAAACCACCTACGGTCGATAGGTGTATGCACGAAAGTGTGTGCACTCGCCATGCTCTGTACTCCCCTCACATAAGCCCGAAAGGCAGTGCATGGGTGGTATATCTGGCCTCAGTTTACATGAGCTAGGTGTATAATTTTTCTTGCAAATAATGAGAGAGCAAGCAATTGAAATCCTAACACTATCTTAACTTGTTTGATTTAACTTGCTATTGAAAAGAAATGAAAATACCACTTTAATAAACTTTGATAATCAACTAAGGATCCATTTCATAATTACATTGTGTTATCAACCGAAACAACTAGCCAAACTATGGTCTATCTGTTATGACAACTTGATTTTTATTGGAAATTTTGACGAGTAAAATTTTCAAGACAATGACCAAAACTTGTATTTAACTTATTCTTATCAATTTAAAAATAAATCCTTCATTTGTAAATATTTTCAAAAACTCGCATTCATCTCTTTGTAAATAAACCTTGCATTTTGTAAATATTTTCATCCTGCATTTGGATTTTGTGGGTAGTATCCGCTGAAAACCCTCACGAGACAACACTCGTCCTACTGGGGAGACCCAGAGATTTAACGGCTTGTTGCATAAGCTCAATGCAATCGTGCTCCCTACGAAAACGGATTTATCTTAGTTTTCCTTTATTCGCGTACGAATAAAAAGATAAGTGTGGGGGTATTTGATATGCACGTAATTGTGCATATATTTACATCCATATTTTATCTCTTTTTATTTAAATAATCATCATATTTGGGCATTTTAACATGTTTAAAACCAAAATTCAATTATTTCCAACCATCATATTTTCATCTTCATTCAGGGGCAAAACGGTCATTTTGTGCATGTGTCAATATAAGAATTTTTACTTGGACATTTTTTGACAATTTTTATAGGAATTTGGATGCATATGGAAGAGGCTTATATGAAGATATATGCATGCACAAATGAATACAAAGGAAAGAAGAGGGAAATAATTCAAGCCATGAACATGGAGGACCCCACCCACTTACCTAAAAGTACAATTTGGAGCTAATGGACAACTAAGTGGAGGTTAAAGCTTCATGCAAAACAAATGATGGATTAATTAGTGGTTAATGGTTACTTGTTGGCCACACTTCCTAAAGGGCATTTTAGATAGCCCCCTAAAAATAGAATTAGGATTTTATGTATGTATATATAGCCCTCTTATGTATATGAAATCATCTTCTACTCTTTCATTTTACTTAGGAAATTAAGAAATCAAAATGTAAGCTCAATGTTCTATGAAATAAAAATGGCTTCCAAGCCTCTTTCTTCTCTCTTTTCTACATGTTTTTCTTTGTTTTATTGTTAATGTTTATTTCTATGCTCTCTTTTTCTTTATGTTCATAGCTTAGATTTACATTTATGCAAGTAGTTAGTAGCTAATCTCTTTTGCTTTCTTTGCTTATTTTCTATTCTCTTTTCTTTTTAATGTTGAAATTTATTTGTGTTGCTTCAATGCCACAAATGAGTAGATAAACCCCTTCAATTTAGGGGTGATGAAGCTCTCTAAGTTTATGTAATTTCAACATTTTTATGATTTATGATCTCTTTGTTTATGCTTCATGAATGTGAATTTTGATGTAAGTTTGGGTTTGATAGCTTATATTGCTTATGCAAATGAGCTATTCTTATTCAACATAAACACAATTTACATCATCATTTGCTAATTAATTTTTGATTATGAAATGAAAGTAAAAATGAAATTTGATGATCTATATTACTAGTTACAATAGTAAATAGATCATGCTTAAAATAGTTTTTTCTTTAGCTTCTTTATCATGAGAATTATAAGTGGTATAATTGTCGTATTATAGTTTGATGGTTTGAGTTATGTTAACTAATAACATAAACAAACCATACTTATGATAAATGCAATGATTATTTCACTTAATATCAAAGTTAGAGATCATAAATTATGTGTTTGTTGATTTACAAAAATTTGAGAGTGGATTTGCCTCTAAATTGTTCTTTAGTCTAATAGTTTTTGAATCACATTTTTCTAGTGTTGGCCTCATTTTATTTCTAGTTAACAAATCCTCCTCATTTGGTTTAATTTGATTGAATAGAAGTTTAAAATCATCAATTCCCTGTGGATCGACCTATATTCGCCACGTGCTACATTCGTACACCGTGCGCTTGCGGTTATTTTTGATTTAAATTCATTCGACGGTTTTGTAAACCGATAGAATTTCCATCGATGAACACCTAGCTTATTTCTTATTCCTTATTTCTGCACGTACAATTCTATTTGCGTCTCCTCTTTCAATGGCAAACAGAACCCTAAATCCCAAACTGCAAATTCACAATCAAAAATCAAATCGAAAATTTTAAACTCCACAAACAGTATCAAATTATATACGGATTTGAAGCTCTCGACGAGCGCAAGTCAGATATATGATTCGTTTTCCAATTTGAGTTTCGATGTGGGAAGAAATCGATGGAATGCTCACGGCCGTTCATCGCGCGTCGATGAACGTTGGCGGATCGTCGAATTGACTTAGGGGTTTTGTAGAGATCGTTAAGCGGAGTGCATCGGTGGTGTTCGTTTGGTGAATCGACGCTGGATCATCGTCAATTTTGGATCAAGGTTAGAAAATTTACGGCGGAGGCTGCTCATTACGGTGTCGATCGTCGTCAGGGGAGCGTCGTTGGGTAGTCGCGGGTGGAGCATGACGCTCGGGCGACGGTCGGCGATAGGCCGGTGGTGGCACGACACGCGCGTTCGAGCGAAGGGTGACAGCGCGCTGTGCATTAATGGGTTTCTGTTCGCACGGGCCTGTAGTGTTTGGAGTGAAGCAGCGGCGTGGCAAGCGTCTAGTGGTTCTTCCCCTTTATTTTATTTATTTTCGTAATTTAAATTCGTTCATCTTCTAATATCAATATCTTTTGCATACGAGGTCCGTTTCACGCGCGGCTTTCTTCGCTAGAATTGTATTAGAATTCCGAACATTTTGGCGCTAGTTTGGGCGAATTCTAAGACTGTTTGAATTTTAGGTTTAAATTGGATTTAAATTCAATTTAAATTCAAAAGGTGAGTGTTTTAACCCACTCACAACTTCTAAAATTCCTTATGTGTGATAAATTAATTTTTGATGTGATTACAAATTTATTTATGACTATTTGGCATATTTATAATCATCATCTCAGTTAAATTGAATTTATTGAATTAAATTGTTATTTAATTTATTATTGCATATAAACTGCCAGTAAATACCTATTATTTATTATCTGTTATATTTTGATTTTATTGATTGAATTGGATGATGATGATTGTGATAAATGTTTGATGATTTATATTGGATGAATGGATGATGTATTTTATATTGTTATAAACTGCAAGTTGCTAGGGATTTTATTTCATTCGGGATTGCGGTTTGAAATGATGTATAACCGTATTTATGTTTTAAGTTATGGAATGAAATGATAAATATCTGTATCACTTGACCATAGGATAGAAAATTATATACAGACACTGCGGTCTATATATATAATATTTTGAAATGATTTCTATAGTTTCGTAAAGAAATATATGGGTTATATAAATATTGATTTTAGATGTTATATAAATGTTATTTTATTATTGATTTTAGCTATGTATAAATGTGTAGTGAAATATAAAATAAGTTAAATAATAAAGTTTGATTGTTTTAGATAATATGGTTAAGTATCTGTTTAAATTATATTGTATATAGAGTGTATAATGACTTAAATAAAATTAAGGTTGGAAGATAAATACGAAATTGAATTGAATTAAATTATTCAAGAATTATACTCGAATAAATTTGATTTGAAATTTAAATAAATTTGAGATTTTAAGGGTATGATTTTTATAACTTGATTTTGGTTTAGAGTGATTTAAATAAATATCAAGTTGATTTAAATGAATATATCAAGTTAAATAAATTGAAAGAATATCCAGTTATTTGAAGTTTAAATTTTTACTTAAATAATATGGGATTTATTAAGTAAACATTTCAAATCCAAATAATAGTAATTGAATTTGATATATATGGATTTATCAAAGAATTAGTTTTGAAAAGGGGGATATTTTAAGCTTTGAAATATATGGAAATTGAATGGTTAATTTGGGTGTTCAAATCTGTATTTGGAATTGATTTGTGAAATTGAAGAAGCTATTTTATTATATGAAGTAATTCAATGTTTACGCCATTTAAGTGGTGTAGTTATGTTTCAAAGTTTTAAGCTTCAAAGTATTATTATTTGAAAGTGTTATAATTTCCAGTGTTTGGTTTCGAAGTGTATAACTTTGAAAGTGCTATGATTTTGAAAAGGGATATATTTGAAATAAAAATGATATTACATTGATTTGGGTTTATTAAAATGATATCATATTGATTTGGTTTTAAAAATGGAAATGATATCGTATTTATATGGTTTTGGAATGAATACTATATTCTGGTTTTGAAGCATAAATTATTTTGAAATGACCGCGGTGTTATAATATCGTTTGGTTGTTAAAGATACCGGGATCGAAAGTTGTCATACTCTCTGCCAACTCTGAAAACCACTTTAACAACCGTGTACGTGGTGGAGATTCCAGAATGAAGTAGGATGGTGACGGTGTTTCCTTTGAGGTATATACGTGGACCCGACTCTCTTGAGTTGGCAAAAGGTGGCTAAAACAGGAGCGATCTCGGGCCAAGAAGGTAGCCTCTCTTATCGGACACACTCCTTCGATATTATATTCTGACTTTGAGGTTTATTTGGTGTCCACTTTTGATTTTTTGATTTGGGGGTGTGGCTCGAGGTGGGCGGTACTAGCTGCTACGCGTTTTCACCAGCCCATGTGCATAATTGGTATATCTACCCTGGCATTGCCTTGTGTGTCGTATCACCTACCCTAGCGCTCCTTGTACGAGTTTGGTTTTCTCCCGTAGCCCGTGGAGTATTTAGGGTAGTCTCTCGATCTGGAGATGCACTAATACTGGATGGACTACTTGGACTATTATTGTGTTAAGGGGGAGATTGGGTAACTCCTTAACACTATTTAAAAGTAAGTTTATTTTACTATTAGACATTATTATAATAGCGAAATATTACTACATAGTAAATAGTTTAACGGATCCTTAGGAGATGTGAATCCCGAGCTTCTCTTAAGTTACTGCACTCACGTTAGACACTGGATAGGAGATGTCAAATCCCATAAACATCTCTGATGCCGTTACACTCACATTTATTTTCGTTGATTTAACTTACATAAGATCTTTTAGTTCTGACTCGAGTGTTTTGTTTTTCAATTCGCACTGGTCAGTTTGAGAATTTCAAGATTCGAAGACTTTATTTCTGGAGGACGAAGACGGAGACTCTATTACTATTATTTATTATATATTTCCACTGCATTCATACTGCTCCGCTGCATTATTTTTTATTCTCTGGTATGTGTAACTCTGATATATGTTGTATAAGTATAATCAAATGTTTTCTAAACAGCTTCATGAACTGTTATCTGATTATTTTATTTTATCATTCCGCTATGAGATACTGTTTATGTTTTATTTCTTTCTCTTCTTTTCTTAATCACCCCAATAACACTTCGCCCTTTTGTACAGTTTGAGTCTGACGTGTGTGGTTTATCGTCGATTTAAAACGTACAAAAAGGCGGTCCATTACAACTGCAACAATCTTGGCCATATCAAGAAGGATTGTCCAGAACTACTTAGGAACAAGCAGATTGAGTCTGCGTATGTTTTGGACACCGTTCCAGCTTCGTCGAGTGCTCCATCGACGAAGGAGAAGGGGAAGAGCGTCATTATACATGGTATGTTTTCTATTCTTGATACACATGTACACGTTTTATTCGATGTTTGGGCTTCAAATTCCTACATATGTAGTGATTTGGTAGATAGACTCGACTAAGACCTGAGATAGTTGACTGACATTAAATTGTGGCAAACCCCGTTAGGGGCTCAGCCAACCTGTGCATGGTTTGTCAAGACTTAGCCTTTTCGATTCGTGGATGTTTATTTTTTTGTAATTGCTTTATTTTGGATTTTGTAGGGTTTGGTATTATTCTGGGGATGTAATGGCTGAGGCCGTACGAAATAGTGGTAGACTATAAGAGGCTGCTGTTGACGATAGGGATGGATGATAGGAGTAGATTGGAAATAGGCTTCCTACCTGACGATTAGGTGATGATTATCTTTTTTGATCCCTCACAACGAGTTATCATCTGTGCCTATATCTAGAGAGTATCCGAACATATTCGCGATGGTGACCGATTACCACCATCTAGAGAGATTGAGTTCTATATAGATTTTGGGAAGGATGCTATAATGGTTGTTATACCATTGAGATGTATGGCGCCGAAGGAGTATTAGGAACTATAGGTGCAAGTAAATGACATATTGTGATTAGGGTTCATTCGATGGGATATATCTGAGTAGGAGCACCTGTAGTGTTCACCACCAAGGTGGATGGCTCTTTGAGATTATGTGTAGATTACCATGAGCTGAATAAGGTGGCAAGGTAGAACAAATATCCACTCTTACGTATTGATGACTTATTCGATCAGCTCCATGGTGCTAGGGTGTTCTCTCAGTTGGATCTTGCGGTAGGATTTCATTAACTGAGAGTGGCAAAGGAGAGTATGTTGATTATAGCATTGGTATGCTAACTGATTTCTATGAGAGGTTGGTTATGTCATTTGGCTTGATCAACGCACCGACATCTATTATTGATCTCATGAACCATGTTTTTAGGGATCAGATAAATAAGTTTGTACCTGTTTTCATGGATGATATCCTTGTTTATTCGAGGGTAGAGAAAGAACACAAGGAGCATTTGACGATTGTGTTCGAGGCGTTGAGGAAGCACCGATTGAAGGTAAGATTTTCAAAGTGTCACTTTTGGAGGAGGAAAATGCGATTTTGGGTCACATTGTTTCTAAGCAGGGTATTGCTATAGACCCTGCAAAGGTGGAAGCAGTTTAGGACTGGGATTGACCCAAGACAGCTACAGACGTGAGAAGTTTTCTTGGATTAACGAGATACTATAGAAGTTTTATCGAGGAATTTTCTAAGGTAGTGGCGTAGTTGACTAACTTGATGAAGAAGAATCGAACTTCTATTTGAGATGTGAGGTCGAGCATGCGTTTGTAAGTCTGTAGGAGAGGCGACGAGTGCACCAGTGTTATTCATTCCAAGTGGAAATGAGAAGCTGGCTATATACATAGACGCTTGTAGTACTGGACTAGGCGCGGTGCTGATGCAGAGGGGAAAGGTTGCTGCCTATGCTAGTCGACAACTGAAACTGCACGAGAGGAAGTATCCAACTCATGACTTGGATTTAGAGATGATAGTATTCGCTTTGAAGACATTGAGGCATTATTTTCTTGAGGAAAGGTTTGAGTTATATACGGACCGCAAGTCACTGAGGTATCTATTCTCCCAAAGGGCCTTAGCCTTTGTTAGCAGTGATGGTTAGAGTTTCTAGCCTCCTATGACTTTGAAAATTCCAGTACGCCTAGTAAGGGAAATGCGATCGTTAATGCTAGGAGACATGCTAGTTTAGGAGCGATGTTTCTAGAGTTGAAGCAATTGGAGTTTATCATTGGCTATGATTTTAGACCTCGATGTGAGCTAGAGCCGAAAGTATTGGCAAGCTTGACGATCAGATCTACCTTGATTGAGCGGATCAGTACTAGTCAGAGGCAATATGCTAGACTAGTGGAGTTGATAGAGAAGATGGAGAAAGGGGTAGAGTCTGAGGAGATGAAGCAGTACGGGCTCAACCATAATGGTTGGCTCCATAAGGATGGGATATTATTTGTTTCTAATGTCGATGAGTTAAGGGATGAGGTGCTACGAGAGTGCCATCATTTGAGAATGACCACAATCTCAGCAGAAAGCAGAAATAAAATGAACCGTGATATGAGGAAGACATTATATTGGAAAGGGATAAAGAAGGACGTTGGGGCATTCATCTCAAAATTCATGAACTATCAATTGGTGTAGGTAGAATAGAAGAATTCGAACAGTTTTCTACAACCACATGAGGTAGCCGAGTGGAAATGGGAACAAGTTGGGAACATCAATTCATTGATGGATTGTTTGCAGACCAGAGGAGGGTATGATAACATTTGGGTCATAGTCGATAGATTGATGAAGAGTGCTAGATTTATATTCGTTAAGTCTAGTAAAATGTCATCTAAATTACCCTATTTGTAAGTGAAGTGGGTTGTGTGAATCCACAGTGTGTCTAACAGCATTATTAGCGATCGAGATATTTTGTACACTAGCAGGTTTTGGAAGAGCTTATAAGAGGCAATGGGCATAGAGCTACATTTCAGTACAACTAATCACCCACAAACTAATGGACAGACCAAGTGGGTGAATCGTATCCTGGATATCGCTTGCGAGCTAACATTCTCGATTTCGGTGGCTCGTGGGATGTTCATTTGCACTTAATAGAATTCTCATACAACAAGAACTATTGGTCAAGCATGCCATGGCACCGTATGAAGCATTATATGATCGACCGTGCAACACTTCTTCATGTTGGTGTGAAGCTGGCAAGAAATTGATACTTGGGCTAGATATGATTAGAGATACTTTGGAGAGGCTCGAGATCATTCAATAAAGAATGAAAGCTGCTTAGGATAGACAGAAGAGCTTCGTTGATAGGAGAAGATGTGACTTAGAGTTCTCCGTTATTCCCTAAACATGTAATCACTCAGGCCGACCCGAGTATTATATAAATAACATATGAGTCGAACTATATCTAGAATATAGGTTTCAAAAGACAGCAACAATTATATATCCCAACGTGACAGCAGACAACTCAATATATATATATATATATGTGTGTGTGTGTGTGTGTGTGTGTGTGTGTATCTAACACCATACCACATACCATGCACATCTCATCATCCAATCATTAAATAACTGAATAACACATCAAAAGGTCACATAATAATGTGGGCAAGACAATAATACATCTAACTATCAACATGCACAAGAGATCATCAAAGATCAAGTGGCATACTCTCAGAAATGCTAGGATTATCTCTCAGATAATCATAAAGTAGACACGCCCGGGTCCATCTTACTCAACATATATATAAAAACACATAACAATCACCCAAATCGAACATACACAAAATATAAATATTGCATACCCTTGGTAGCTAGGGTCATCTCACGGATAACCATATAAAAGATAGGTACATGGTCCAACTCTATGCCCTCAGCACCTTTGGCTACCCTCTATAGTTGTATAATCGATGTTTATGGGGTTACATAACTTCATAGACTCGCAGAGAGTAATCCAAGAGGTCGATAATTGCATAATAATCATCTAGACTTTCCAGCCTCAAAGTAATCGACTTGGCTCTTAACCAATGAAATAATCTTATGGCCTCTCAAGCCTTTAATAATCCACTAAACTCTCAGTATTGTAAATGGTCATCTAGAATCCCAGTCCTTTACGTTCTCAGCATAATAAGTAACTATTTCGACATCGGTCACAACAAATGATCAAATCGGCTAACAACCGTCTACACAATGAATTCATATAGGCGAATAAGAAAGTATTTACAGCATCTCATCAATAATAACTAGATGGGTGGCTGATAGCTTTATGCTTGCTCCAGGAGCCTACCTCACATGCTCTCGGCGCTACTCCTTCTGTCTTAGTTACCTCAACGGCCATCGTAACCAAATATCCATCAAATGTAAAACTACGCTATGTGATGGTCATGGTCCTATGAGTGCCTTAAAATAGCAATAGACTACTGGCCTTTGTGACACAGGGGTAATGGCTCTCAACCTTGGCTCTAAGCCATACACATCAGAAAAGTGTGTCACAAATTCGGGGAATGACCCAAAGCTTCCAATATTATATAAAATGAATCATTTTAAAATCACTATTTACATTTAAAATATTTATATTTCACTCCGTTCTTCCAATTTAATTCATATATTCCCTTCTGATCAATTTCTAGTGTCATGTTCAACTAATGCAATCATCTATATGTTTGCTACAACATATAAAACATGTATTCAACAATCAACAAATATTTCATTACAACAATAAATTTATAAGGATATACCTACCAATTCCAATCAACGCAACTCATTTTGACTACAATTAGTCATCCAATAATCAAATAAAAATCATGAAAATTTGATCTAGAGAAAGTTGTGAGTTATAAAGGTAACTCACCTAACTAAAGCATTCTCTTCCCTCTAAATTCCTCAAATCAACTATCTAATCCTAGCATCATCTTCCTGTGTTTTCCAACCAACAGTTACCACCACCCACAAATTCCATCGCTAGCACGAGGATGACATCAACTAGAACTCCAGTCTCGTTTATCGCACTCAAGCCTTTGGACGCACCCCCTTGAACGCACGCATCGCCACCTAATGCTCTGGTTGAGGCTATGATGTCGTTCTCCTTTTGGTTGAACGTCGTGCTCCAAAGCTGACCATCTTCTTCTCTAACATCACGTGCAACCGTGAGTGATTTTTTTTCTTTCTGTTCGATTTTTTGATTCGAGAATATTCTTAGGGGTTTTGAGGCAAGTATTAGAGAATAGGGTTGTATGGGCTTTGATTTTTGGAAACTAGGTTTGAAATGGGGAAGAGAAAAGAGGTTTGAGTTTCTTTTAGGCTTAGGAATTGGCTTTGTGTAATTAAGGGCTAGAATATAAATTTTCTACTTTGCCCATTTGTTTAATCATTTTTTATTTATATAATTTTTGTATTTGTTGTAAATAAATTATTATCCAATATAAATTGATATACCCTTTAAAATATTTATATTTAATTAAAAAAATTGTTCGATTTTAATATATTATTCGAAAACAATTTACTAAATTTAATTCAATTTATTAATCAAAATATTTTATTCACTAGACTTGAAATAAATATCAGAATAATAATTGTCAAAAATAAAAACCAAATATTTTTATTTTCATTATATTTACTTATTATTATGGCGTAGAAAGCAAGATTGTTACAGACTTCCCTCCCTATGAAAATTACAATCCATGCAATTTCTTATAGGGAGACGTCTTATACAATTTATACCTTGAATTTTCTTCACGTCTTCAGTCTTCTATCAAACTTAAATTACTCAATCCCCTATATGGCTCTCTCTTCTAGCTTCTCTTATCGTATGCTATAATTCAAATAGACTCGTTTAGTGATTTTATATTTTTATATACATTAAATTTTAGTGAAAATTTTCTAAGTGTAAGATATTTCGAAATTTTTTGGTAGAGTCTATTTTTTACTGACAACATTTCAAAAAATCACAACATAAGTATATCACAGTACATATGCATCCCAACACGGGGTATCCCGAAACACGGAGAATCAACATACTAAAAATACATATCGATAAACGTGTAAAACATGCCTTGTCTTAGCATTTTTTGCAAACTATTTAAGGTTAAAGCGATAAAAACAAGCCAAAGTTGCAATTAGTCTAAATATGCTCCAAGAGCATTTATTCTCAACTCATGTTCAAATAGTAGTCGCATATGAAGAGGTATAAGAAGTATTCATACATTTGATTTAAAAACAACATCACATTCTTATTTAAACCACTTTCTGACTAAAATCTAAAAGGTCAAAACCACCAAATCAAGTTATGGTTTCAAAGAGAGAATTGTTGCAAAATGTGCTAACTTTCCAAAACAACTTTTGGATTGTAGAAATGTCAAGTGAAGCTTAAGTTATGGTAGTTTTTCTAAAAGAAGAGAAAACTGAAAATGTTAAAAAAATGTGCAAGCCCACTATATAAACATTTATTTTTAACCTAGAAAAAAAAAAAAAATTCGCAAAACGCTTAAAAAAATTATTTTTTATGTTTCTAAGCTTTTCAAAAGAGCAAGATCGTCGAAATAGGACGAACCATTTGAAAGTTATGGTCGAATGAAGTCATCGCTGTTTTGAATGGTTTCACTTTTAGGACAGTGAGATACTTCATTTTTAATTCATGTTTTAACTATAGTTAATCCCATAATTTTGCATTTCATTTCAAACAAAAATGATACCTAAATGGCATGGCTTTCTAATGAACTTAAAATCGTCGAACACAAATTAACGGTTGCAGGTTTATGATCAAAACAAATCAATAGTTTTAAAACAAAAAATTTCTATGTTTTGTCAAAGCCTTTCATTTATTTATGGCAACACTTTATCATATTCAATTTTCAAATTTGTTTTTTTATTTTCACAAAATTTCATTTCATAAAATATCTATTTTTCCATCCAAAAAAATCAAAAGAATCCATGAATAATCAACTTTCAATTTTCATTATAAATTTTCCACTTTAAAGTCAAGGATTAAGCAAAGTTCATCTACTAATAATAGAAGGTGTACATAAAACAAAATAGGATTTTCATTTCTTTAAAGTAAAATGTTTCATCTTTCAAGCCTTCATTTTAAATTCAATATATATCATTATACCAAAATAACCATTTTCCAAAAACTCCTTTCTCATGAATCACATCTATAAATTATTCTGATGAAAATATTTACTAACTATTGTTAGTAAGAATACACAATGTCTTAAAATCTTTTTAATCCTAAATCATCAAATTCAAAAAAAATTCCTTTGTTAAAATATTTCATATTTATGAAATCAAAGTATTTAAAATCAATAATTTATTCCCAATGCAAGTGAATTATAATTTTATTCTAATTTTCTCTTCAATTAAAAAAACATATATAAGTTTATTTCTTAATACACACTACTACATCCATATTTTAACATCCATAGAAGCCACACCAATCATACAATCATCCAAAAATTTCATACATAATTTATTTCTAACATACACTATGTTGATATATTTCGAATTTAAAAATAGTTTAAAATATAATTTATAGACATTTCCTTGCCATTGATTCTAGTGACTTACTTCATCGATTGGCGGTAGTGTTGACTGTATAACCAACATTACCTCGCCATCGACTTCAGCTGTCCACTAATGATCGATGGCTGTAATCCTCATATAAAATATTTAAACATATGAAAAAACCCTAATTATTTATAAAACAATTCATTACTTAACTGCAATAGTACTTACATTCACACACACATAGAGGCGCGCACACACACATATATATATTTATTCTTAAGTCGAAACAATTCATAAAACTTAAAAATATTTTCCATATCTTCATGTCACCAACTCTACTAAAGCACCATTTCAAATTAATATTTCACTCATCAAAATATCTTACATCATCTCTTAAACAATTACTTATATTATTTTCAAAATATAACACAAAATGGTGTTTAAAATATTGTTTTCTTTTTATAACATTTTTCTCAAAAATATTACTTGTACTTTTCCTTAAATTACATACTTCTTTTAAAACAATACTTTTTCATTTTCTAAAACATTTTGCTTGTTTCAAAATATTTTTCATATCCCTCTAAACTCTTTAAAATTACAAATATAACTTTCTCTGAAATACTATTTCAAAACATTAGTTTCTATATAGCTTAAAATATTTGACCTCTTCAAAATATTACTTTACATTTCGAAAATTTATGTCCGTATGTCACGTCTTAGCATTTAGGAATCTCCGTCGATAACATTGATCAGGAGCATCGACTATAATTCTTAAAGCACTCCATGGACAAATTAACATTGTATTAATTTTAAAAATTCCTTTAAATATTTACGTGTAGATGTAATTTTAAAAAAATTTGATCTTTATTAAAACAATTGCTTATTTCTAATAAAACTTCATTCCAAAACTATGCACATTCAAATAAACTTGCTTCATAAAAAGAATTATTGAATATATTTTACCAAAAATATTTTTAAACCACATATGCTTATTTGTATATAGAAAATATTTACAAATAATCTTTATAACCAAAATAAAATAATAACTCATATACAACAATCTAAACATCCACTCATCAATTTAATTTTTTATCTTAGCATATTCAATTAAATAAGTATATGTCTATAGCATCTCATCAATAATAACTAGATAGGAGACTAGCGGCTCCAAGCCTACTCTAGAAGTCTTCCTTAGACGCTCTCATCGCTACTCATATAGTCTTAGTTACCTCGACGGCCATAATGACCCAATATCCATCAAGTGCTAGACTATGTTCTGCGATGATCGTGACCCTACCAATGCTCCACATGGTAACAAACTGATGGCCTATGTGACACAAGGGCAATGGCTTTCCGACATACAAATTAGAAAGGTGTGTCGTGGATTCGGAGAGCAAACTCGTAATCAGGCCGTTAGGATGGATACTAGCATAATCTGGTTTACTCCATGTCGTATAATAGGAGTATACACATAATAGTTAGACACATATGCTATCAACCTGCTCACTCTCAGTACGCATCACCAGCACCATAAAAATGGTTTAATCCTTTATATTATAATAATGAATAATAGTATTGAACAAAACAATAAGGATAATAGGATGGTTAATCAGATACAATAACAGAATCAAGTCGATCGACTCAAAAATTAACACACAGTTGCAACTGTAGGTAGTAAGAAACATTTGTTTAACTAAGATAAGCAATGGAATTCATTATTATGATTCATGAAAAATATCCAACAAAAAAAGGGTATGCAAGTACCAAAATGAAAGCAAGTAGGAGGCTGGAGAAGACTATTATTTAATGTAAAAATTGAATTACCCTGGTTGATATGGTAATATGTTTAAATAGGTATTGAGTGTGAATTTAGAGTAAGATATTCAAGGATAAAATAGAAAAAGGAGGAAGGTGATACAATGTGTGACCTTCAGGAAATGGATATAAGAGATGTTAGAAAAAAAATCTTGAATGCCTTACAATTCAGAAAATAGCACATAAAATACAAGAGCTATAGCTTGAGTGATTAAGTACCAGCATGTTCCATCTCCAAATTGTGTTGATAGTGAACCTTAGGATAGAACCAACAAATAAAAAATAGTTAGATATGCATAAAGTGTGCATCAGTATAGATAACAGTAACTATGCTTAAATTTTAATATCTGCTAGCGCTCCATGCCCTTACATGTTGTAAGACCCTTATAGGACATAAGACATACTCACAATATGCTTATGAAATGAATGCATGATATGTTATCTTACTCAACTTAATAATTAAATATATATTCCACAATTCTTTTGTTACAAATTTAGTTTGAAGACTATTTTACAAATTAAATATTTAATTTGCATAAATCTTGATGTCATAATAACTTAGTAAATTAATTGTATTGTATGTCATAATTCCACGTAATAGTGGATAGGAATTTCACCAATCTTTTATTAGAATTGTTTCTATGTTACTAGGATAAGTTACTCATACTATAGATATTAAGTTTTAAAAAATTGGAAATTACTTATCTTAAGTCCAAATCACTGTATCATATGCCAAAAATTGAAATCAAAAGCGAGGCAAAAAATTTAAACCTTGAACGTATATCTGAACATTATGCGCATTTGCATGCTACTCTAGATAAATGATCGCTTACACCATCGATCTACAACTTTTTACTAACATGATTACCTAATCTTCATATTATTACATTGATAAGCATTATCCATAAGAAGAGGAAGTATGAATATGAATATGAATTATAAATCAGGTCCTTCCAAAAGAATCATGCTTTAATGGGAAAAAAATCGATGTGCGTGTGTAAAGTTCTATTACGGGGAACTACTTTATAACTTTAACAAAAAAAAGCCGAGCATATTCAATTAAATATTATTTAATACTACTTTATATGTTCTGTGATTTCTCCTTTTTCCCTCGCGTTTGCTTCTCTATCAAAGAAACTACAGGGTTCAAATCATCAAACCTCATATGGGATATTAACCTTGAGTGATAACTCCAACTGAACACTTCACTCAAGATTGATCCAACAAAGATTAATCAATCAATCCAATAACACAATAAAATCAAAATATCAATCATCCAATCAAAATAATTAAGATGCTCAGTGGAAGGCAATCTATATACTTCCATTGCGCTACTTTGATCAGTAGTGGATCTTTCAACTCATACTCGCATCATTGCTACTTATTTATGTGACGCATCCAATGTGTGAGATTTAGATTAGAGCTTCTAAAGCTTCCCTAACCAAGTAATTGGATTCGTACTTCAAAACCACACGAAGGTCTAACGTTCACCGTAATACCGACACCACTTGTCGTACAAACCACTTATACCTTCACAGCCTCCATCAATTTATCTGCATCTCATTTAGAGACAAACATTTAGAAATAGGTAGAAGAAACATACAATATAGTAAGCAAAGTACAAATATGCCCCCAAATGATAACCCTAGTAATCATCATGCTCTCCTACAATCACTTAAATATATACAATAATCTACCATACACCATGGGGACAGGGATTCTAAGTATTGCCTAAGGTCAAGACTCGTGTCTATTATACTCTATAATGCTCCAAACCCGCTCTGATACCAACTGTAATGTCTGTCTCTCTGTGGCCATCATGGGTACCTCGGACGCACTGGTTCTATAGCCAGCCTCTTGACTGTCACAACCATATCTAATTGGGACATGAAGGGTTAGAAGTCAAAAATTGCCACCGATCACAATGCGAGAACCCACTATCATGCTGCACGTAGAAACTGGCTCTGATACCAACTATAACACCCCATCCTTATACGCATACTACCAAAGAGTATTACTAGGTAATATTGTTTGATAATACAGAGAATGAGAAGATATTAGGCTCTTATACGTGAGCACTCAGGTACTTGCACTTCAAAAAACAAATAAACAACTCGCATATACTTACTCAGTACCGACGCAAAGCAATAGACACATGTGTTTCCAATATAAAACAATACATAAATATAAAATAAATCATAGAGAACACAGAGTCATTAGCACGACGACAATATATAATATAAAATATACACAATCTGAGTGGAATAAAAAATAGGTCAAACTCTAACTATCATAAAAATATACAATGTATAAATCCAATACATACATCTCAACATCATCAATATACATAAGGCTACAAAAAACAGATAATGGTAAACTAGTCGACTAATAAACTAGCCACGGTCTATAGCCAACAATCAAAATCTGATCTCTTCATCCTTGAACCTATAACGTCTCAGACTGATTCGAGTATTATATAAATAACACACGGGTCATACTATATCTATAATGTAGGTGTCAAAAGATAGCGACAACTATATATCCCAATGTGGCATGCAAACAACTCAATATAAGCATGACACTATACTACATACCAATCACATCTCATCACTCAATCATTAAATAATCGAATAAAATATCAAAAGGGCACACAATCATGTGGGAGAAAAAATAAGACATCTAACTATCAACATGTATAAAAGGTCATCAAACATCATATGGCATACTCTCAGCATGCCGGGAATATCTCTCAGATAATCGTAAAGTAGATAAACCTGGTGTTCGTCTTACTCAACGTATAGAAAAAACACATAACAATCACCCAAGCCGAATAGATATGAAATATAAATATGGCATACCCTCGGTAGGCAGTGTCATCTTCAGATAATCATATGAAATATAGGTACAGGGTGTAACTTCATGCTCCCAGCTCCTCCAACTATCCTCGACAGCGCTATAATCGATGTGTACGGGGTTATACAACTTCATAAACTCACAGTCTCGCAAATAATCCAAGAGATTAATAATCACATCATAATCATCTAGACTTTCAGCCTCAAAGTAATCGACTTGGCTCTCAACCAATAAAAATATCATACGGTCTCTCAAACCTCTAATAATCACTCAACTCTCAATATCATAGATAGTTATCTGGACTCCCAGTACTATGTGCTCTTAACATCGTAAATAACTATTTAGACATACAAAAAATGATCAAATCCGCTCTCATCCATCTACACAATGATCTCATATAGGTGAATAAGTATGTGTCTATAACATCTCATTAATAATAACCAAACGAAAGACTAACAGATCTCGGCCTGCTCCAGGAACCTTCCTCTCATGCTCTCAGCGCCACTCCTACAGTCTTAGTTACCACGACGACCATCGTGACGTAATATACATTAATTGTACAACTATTCTATGCAATGGTCATGACCCTACCAGTGCCCTAAATGGTAACGGGCTGCTGGCCTATGTGACGTAGGGGCAGTGGATCTTAGCCATACACATCAAATGTGTCATCGATCCGGAGAGTGAACCTTTATATAAGGTCGAGCCATTATAAATGAACTAAAAAAGATTTTTTTTGAAGCAATTTTCTTCGTTTTGAAGCACTTGAACTAAGAAAGATTGTTTAAACTTAAATATAGAAAAGAATATATCAGAGCGGCAATAATTTAGGTATAGACCTATCTTTTATCCCTTAAACCCCCTCCCCCTCATATCATTCACCTTTGTTTTAAGTGAAGCCGCATACTTCTATTTTGAATACTCTTGACGTCAATTATGCAAATGACAGGGATGTCGCTTTTCTCGTCTTCAATATTATATATATATATAGCAACATAATAGTTGAAGTGAACTAAATATGTTTTTACAATGACACCGCTTGTCTTGATGTCGCCATTCATCGGTGTTAGTAATGTTGTTCCTACTTACAAAAACATTATGCTTTGTTTCGAAAAGGGTGGGTAGCCTATATTTCTTCTATGTCAATGACCTTACTTTCAGCATAGTATTTTATACTTAAAAGAATTTAAGTTTTGACTTCAACCTTGGACAGAAGTCAACAATGCCTTAACATCGTGTGTTTTATATGTTATTTTTTATAAAGGTGGAGAGCCATAAGCCTATTTTTCGACATTGTTATTGACGTCAACATTAAACTATATTAACCTATTTAAATGTGGTGAGCCGTATATGGTATAGATTCGACTTTAAACATTAGGGACACTAAAGTCATTTTAAATGTAAATTTCGACATTATCATTGGGGATACCAATGTGGATTTGTTTCGACATGCTAAATGTTTTATAAATTAAGGTTTATCATTAGGGATACCAATGTATTTTCGACACTCACCATTCAGAGTACCAACGTATTTCAAATTATTATTTTTGACTTAGACAATTGGGGATACGAATGTATACCATTTGTGATATTATAATGTTAACGGGAGATAAACTAATTGGGGATACCAATAGACATAGGTTAAAAATGTGCGTAAAATGAATTAAATTGTTAAATGATGGTTTTATAGTCATCCTAGGAAAACTATAGGATGTGAGATGGATAGTCCAAATCCTGCCAAAGATGGATAGTCTTTATGTGGTGAACGAAGGGTTCATAGTTAACCTATAATAACTATGGGATGCGTGATGGATAGTCCACATCAATTTTAAATGAATGGGATATGTGTGATAGATAGTCCACATAACTTAAATAGCTAAACCACATGTGTTGGGTAGTCCATATGGTAAGGTATGGGTAATTCAAGTGGTAAGTACATGGAGATGGATAGTCAAAATAATTTTGTAAATGAAACCATGGGTGATGGGTAGTCAACATGGAAGGGGATGGGTAATCCAAAGAATAAATATATGTGAGATGGAGAGTCCACTTAAGTATAAGATGGATTGTCAATGAAAACTTAGATGGGTGTCTAATAATTTAGGATAGATAATCCATTATATATTGCATGTTTTCATATTAGTATATTATTATGTTATAACCTTTGTGGATGCAAGAGCATAGTATATGATTGAGATGTTTTGGTTAAGATACTAGTGAGGGGAAACCTGTTCCGCTCAGCGGCATTATCTCACTAGGTATCTATTTCGTTCGAGATGGTAGGTTGTAACACCCCGTATTTTTATAACGTTATTTAGGATATTTAAATAGCTAAAATTAGACAAAATAATGTGGAGATTAATGGATTGAAAATTTTTTTGGCTAAGGGTAGCCGTGCTATGATAGTGCGTTAGCTCATATAAAATAACCTAAACAAAGGTGTTAGGAAATAACAAGGGCAATATGGGGAATAGGTGGAGCATATACCCTAAACCCTAAGAAGATAGAATGCTTACGTTCATTCTCATTTTTATCAAACTAAAAATACTAATGTCGGCCACAATTTTCACTCTCAAGAAGAAGATTAAAGCTAGGATTCAAGAGAAGGGAAACAATTAACTAAATCAACATCAAATCTCAATCTATAATCTCAAAGCTAAGGTGAATAATTACTACATCTCATATTCTTTTGGTTTTCAATTTTAAGACTAAGATACAAAGTGTTTTTGTAAGTAATTTCCATGTTTGAGGATTAAAAGTTATATGTATGTTTGTTGGTGAATTATGTGTGTTCATACTTATTTTAAATGATATGTTTGATATGAAAACCCTAATTGATAATATCCAAATGCCTTGAAAATTTAAATATAGGTTGGAAATGAAATTTTAGAGATGGGCTTCAATTTTCATAATTTTTCAAATTAAGGTGGATTTTATGTTAATTTTCTAGTGAAGGAAATTGTTTATTAAGTCATAAATTATTTTTGGCCACAATAATAATTGTTTAGGATTGAAATTTTTATATGTTAGGCAACATATTAAAATAGATTTTCTGGGATTTTTCCAGATTTTTCCTATGTGTTTGATGAATATATAAAATTATTTAAGGTATAAGACTTAAATGTTTTATATATTTAATTAAGGAGAAGGGGCATTTTGTAAAATAAAATGATTATTGTTTTTGAAAATAGTGGCAGCACATTTCTGAAAAGAATTTGTTAACCAATGAGAATTTGACAAACAATGGCAGGTTAGTTAAAAGTTATCCTTTTTAAGTTAAAACAAAGAAATCATACTTTTAGCATGATTCTGCCGGTTACAGCAGTTAACCTTCCAACCCAGACCTTTCGACAAGGTCGAAAGGTTCTAAGCTTTCGACAAGGTCAAACCAATGCATATGGTATCAAGCTACTTGGTACGTAATGAATTGGACAGAGTCGAAGGGTTCTTAGTCGAAAGGTTAATGGCCAAAGAGGTTGGGGGTATGTTTGTTTTATAAACTAAAAGCTTCCACCTGCTTTTCTTTCGAATTAGAGCTTTCGACTTGAATGCTTTCGATCGGATCAAAATGTTTAAAAGAAAGGTTTTAAACCTTTCGACACGGTTGAAAGGTTACTGCTGCTATTTTGTTTTGAAACCTTCCGTCATAGTCGAAAGGTTACTACCGCTTTATATAAATGTTTTGTTTTGAACCCTTCCGACAAAGTCGAAGGGTTTACGTTGATTGATTTCAAAAGGTTTACTTGTTTTAAAAACTAGTTGCTTCTCCATACTTTCGAAAGGAAGCAGTCAACTTAAGTGATTTACCCTTGTTTTATAAATTGAACTGTAACCCAAAGCTTTCAAAAAGTGGTTTCAAAAATGCTTTAAAGCTTTCGAAAATACATGTTTTATAAATATATGTTTTAACCATTATGGATACAGGGGCACATTATATGGTTTATGAATGGTTTTGCAAAGTATATGTTTCAAAAGGACGTTAGTGAGGGGAGACATGTTCCGCTAAGCAATGTGGTCTCACTTAACATGTTTAATCGGGATGTGTAATATAATTCATATCAGGCTTTATGTCTGACTCGAAGTTTATGTTTTTCCTTTAAACTCTCGGGTGCTCAAAATTAATTTGAGTAGGCTGAGGGATTAAGGTCTTTTCAGGTTTTAGTAGGATGACGAATAAGGCTACTGAAGAAATGCAGAAAGCAAACAGATAGCTATTTAGGATTTGCAGGTCCTATTTTGTTTTGATGTATTTCTGCTCTGATTGTTTTAGGTCTATTATGAACATATGACTCTGATCAACCAAGGGGGTATCTTCATATACCGCTCTTGGCGTAATTTGTAATAATTATATTTGATTTACGCCTGGGAATGATTTGGGATTATGTGTTATGAATGTGAAACATTTGGTTTTGAAATGTGATGAAGTAAAAAAAAAATTGAAATTCGTGTTTTGTTTCGTATTCAAGTGCTTCTGATATTATTGATACCATTAACATATATTAGTCGCCGGAAGCTAATATTATATATGACCGCAGCATCTGTAGCGCTTAGTTTTGGACCTCTAGATAGGGGATGTTACAGCTTGGTATCAGAGCATGGTTTATGAAACACTTTAACTAAAAATGATTTTTGAAAACACGGTCCTTAGGAATTAGAGTTAAGATCGAGGTATGGGATAACGCAATAGTAACGTACTTGTATTTGCTATGTATAAGTATATGCTATATCTCTAGACTCCTATCTTAGTTAGGCTATTTATCTGTATCTCAATAGGTTTGAATACAAATATGGAAGGAAGAAGTGGTAGAGTAAATCTTGGAGGAGATAGCATCACCACTAATGGAAATGCCCGACCAAATGCTATAAGAGGTTCTGGTCAGGCTCAAGTTGAAAATATGGGTGCTGAGGTTCCTCAAGTGGATATGGGAGCCTTGTATCAGTTATTGGCAAACCTTTTGCAAGTAGGAGCTGCTGGGAATATTGGTGGAGCAAATCATATAGTCCAGCTAGATATAACTATGCTAAGCTGAGTAGAGACTATATCAGTTTGGGAGGAAAGTCGTTTGCTGGAACGGAAGATGATGTCAAAGTGGAGAATTGGCTATTGAACTATGAACAGAATTTTATGGATCTAGGCTTGAAGGATGGAGAGAATAAAAGGCTGGCCTCAAGACAGTTGCAAGGGTTAGTGCTTCATTGGTGGAATAGTGTGACGACTGGAGAGGCAGAGGAAGAGTTGACTTGTGCTGACTTCAGAAGGAGGTTGGAGCAGAGGTTCTTGTCTAAGGTGGCCAAGTCGGCGTTAATGAGGAAGTTTATGGATCTTAGCCAAGGACAATTGTTTGTGATCGAGTACGCTACTAGGTTTGATGAGCTATCTCGATATGGTTATGCTTTGGTTGACATGGATGTCAGAAGGAATGAGAGACTCATTAGGGGATTGAGACCAGAGCTTGGCAGAATAACTATGGCCCATATCCGAGATCCTTCTAATGTATTAGTGGAAATGACCATTCGTAATGAGGAAATTCTTGTTGTTTCGGCTGGGAGAAGGCCGTTGAATTTCATGGTCCTGGGGGAAGAAGAGGAAGTTCTTTAAGAAAAAGGTCGCTCAAAGAGAAGGAGCCGTCAAGAAAGGGACAACGGATATAGTTTGCTACAAGTGTGATAAGAAGGGTCACTATGCTAATGAGTGTCATTCAAGAGATGGAAAGTCGGTGTGGGAAGTAGAATGCGCAATTATATAATTGCAACCAAATGGGGCAATATAAAAACAAATGTCCTGGAGCCGCCAAGGCAGGAAAATGAAAGGTCTTTGCTTTGGAGCCATCGTCCTTTAAACCAACTGTTGTTGAGAAAGGAAAGTCTGTGATGGAATGTACGCTTTTGATCCATGGCATACCAGTTAGTGTATTGTTTGATATCGGAGCATCTTATTTTTTTATTTCTCGATGTTTGGTAGATAAGCATAACCTCGAACCCTTATATCTAGTTACTTCCTTAAGGGTTGCAAATCCGATAGGAGGGTATGCAACGCTTGGGATGAGCTGTGACCATTTAGAATTTGACTTGCTAGGCCATACTTTTGATTTCTCTTTGCATGTGTTTGACTTTGGGGGATTTGGGACTATTCTTGGGATGGATTGGTTAAGTAAATATGATGCCAGGATATTTTGCCATGATAGGAATCACTTAGTCACCCGGATTATAGTGATCGGATAGGTATCAAGGTGTTGGAAGATGAGTTTCATCAAGTCTTTGTAGTTAGAGAATTTGCTGATGTATTTAAGCCAGTAATTGGACTGCCCCCGAAACGAGCCATAGAGTTTTGGATCGATTTGGTGCCGGGAGCAGAACCGGTGATAGGCCGCCGAGTAGGATGACACCTACAGAGATGAAGGATTTGAAGGTGCAATTGGTGGATTTGGAAGGCAAGAGTTTTATTCGACCAAGTAGTTCGCCATAGGGGAGCTGCCGCTGTATTTGTTAAGAAGTCGGACGGATCATTTAGGCTATGTATCGATTATCGTAAGTTGAATGAGAAGACGATAAAGAACCGATATCCATTGCCAAAAATTGACGATTTTTTCATCAGTTAAGTGGAGCCAAGGTATTCTCTTAGTGGATTTGGCGATGGGGTTTCATCAGCTTAGAGTGGCAGAGGATAACATCCTTTTGACGGCGTTTAGGACAAGATATGGATCGTACGAACGGTTAGTTATGCCATTCGTACTGACTAATATGCCTTCTTTGTATATCTGATGAATAGGATTTTTTGAGAGCACTTGGATAGATTTGTATTGGTCTTCATAGATGACATTTTGGTATACTCTAAGGATGAGAAGGAGCATGGAGTTCATCTTAGAGTTATGCTCGACACGTTGAGGGAGCACCAGTTAAAGGCTAAGTTTTCGAAGTTTTATTTTTGGAAGAAGGAAGTGAAGTTCCTTGGTCGTGTCATCGTAGAGAAAGGGTTGTCTATAGATCCGACTAAAATTGAGGCAGTGAATAATTAGAAGAGACCCAAGACGATGACCAAGATAAAGAGCTTTCTTGGATTGGCTGGATATTATCGAAGATTTATCAAGGATTTTTCACGGATAGCTGCACCGATGACCAAGCTTACACAAAAAGGTGTGAAGTTCGTATGGACTGATAAGGGTGAGGAAGCATTCCAGAGCGTGAAACATTTATCGACCCATGCGCTGCTGTTAGTGGTACCGGAGGGCAATCAAGATTTTGTTATTAAGACTGATGCGTGTGGAACTGGATTGGGAGCTGTCTCGATGCAAAGAGGTAAAGTGATTGCTTATGCTTATAGACAGCTCAGACCACATGAAATTAGATATTCAACGCATGACTTGGATTTAGTTGCCATCATATTTGCTTTGAAGGTATGGAGGCATTATCTTTTGGGAGAGAGATTTGAGCTTTATACTAATCATAAGTCATTGAAGTACTTGTTCTCTCAAAAGGAGTGAACATGAGATAGCAGTGATGGTTGGAGTTTATAGCTGCTTATGATTTTGGAATTGAGTACACACCCAGAAAAGAAAATAAGGTGGCAGATGCACTCAGCCAGAAACATTAGAATGCAGTATTGGCTATGATTTCTGAGTGGAAAGAGTTGGAAGCATTATCTACTTGTAACGTGTTGTTCAGATCTAAGGTAGGTTCTAGTACCGGAAGTGTTGTATTGTCGTGTTTAGAAGTTGGACCGGTAATGATTGAGAATATAGCTTCTAAGCAAGAGGAGGATCCAATTTTGGCTAAACAGATCAAAAGGTTGAGGGAAGGAATGGAGAGCGATGACCTTTCAGTCTTGATCAAAATGGGTGGTTGAAGAAAAAAGGAAGTTATGTGTTCCGAATGTAGAAACATGAGGAAGGAAGTTTTGGATGAGTGTCATTGCTCGAAGTTCACTATCCATCCAGGAGGAACAAAGATGTATCAGGATATAAAGAGAAGTTTCTTCTAGGAAGGTATGAAACGGGACATTGGTTTGTGTGTTAAGCAGTGCTTGAATTGCCAACAGCAAAGGCTGAACACCAGAAACCAAGAGGATTGCTTCAACCATTAGAAGTTCCATTGTGGAAGTGGGATTCTATCTCTATGGACTTAAATGATGGGTTGCCAAGATCTAATAGAGGGAATGAAAGTTTATGGGTCATAGTAGATAGACTGAATAAGAGTGCCTATTTCATTCCGATAAAGTCAACTAGGACGACACCTATTTTGGTGAAGTTATTCATGAAGGATGTAGTTAGACTGCACGGGATTCCTAGTAGTATTGTCAGTGATAGAGATTCTTTGTTTACTATTGAGTTCTAGAAAAGTCTACAGGAATCTTTAGGAACCAAGCTCAACATGAGTACCGCTTACCATCCGCAGACTAATGGGCAAACGGAAAGGGTTAACAAAATCTTTAAGGATTTGTTAAGAGCTTGTGTATTGGATATCAAGGGATCATGGGAGAACCATCTTCATCTAGTCGAGTTCTCGTATAACAATAATTATCAGACTAGTATTTAGATGGCACCGTTTGAAGCTTTGTATTGAAGACCATGCAAGTCTTCCATATGTTGGTTAGAGACCAGGGATAGATTGGTTCTTGGCCCGGATTTGGTGAAGGAAGCTACGGAGAAGATTGAGTTAATCCAAGCTAGGATGAAGGAAGCTCAATCTAGGCAGAAAAGTTATTCTGATAGAAGAAGAAAAGATTTAGAATTTTTTGTCGAAGAATATGTGTTTAATAAGGTTTCACTGATGAAGGGTATGATTAGAATTGGGAAATCAGGAAAGTTAGCACCTAGATTCATTGGTTCGTTTTGTATTGTAGAGAGGATCGGGAAACTCGCTTATAGAGTAGAGTTACAGACTAGTTTGGTAGAAGTCCATGATTTTTTCCATGTTTCTCATCTTAGGAAATGTGTTAAAGACCTAGTGACTACTATAGCACCTATAGTTTAAGAAAATTTAGTAGTGGAATCAAATTTGGTCATAGTTAGAAAGCTGATTCAGATTGTGGCTAGAGATGAGAAGAAGTTGAGGAACAAGATCGTCAAGTTAGTAAAGGTTCAGTGGAGTGACGATGCTAGACCGTACTTGGGAAATGGAGAGCAGAATTAGAGATAATTATCTTGACTTGTTTGATGGTATGTTTTACCTTTGATTGTTTCATTGTGTACCTTATTGTAATTTCGGGGACGAAATTCTTTAAGGTGGGGAGTCTGTAACACCCCATATTTTTATAACATTACTTAGGATATTTAATTAGCTAAAATTAAATAAAATAATGTGGAGATTAATGGATTGAGATTTTTTTTAGCTAAGGGTAGTCATGCTGTGATAGTGTGTTAATCAATATGAAATAACCAAAACGAAGATGTTAGGAAATGACGAGGGCAATATAGGAAATAGGTGGAGCTTATACCCTAAACCCTTAGGAGATAGAATGCTCACGTTCATTCTCATTTTTATCAAACTAAAAATACCGAGGTCGGCCACCATTTTCACTCTCAAGAAGAAGATTAAAGCTAGGATTCATGAGAAGGGAAACAATCAACTAAATCAACATCAAATCTCACATCTATAACCTCAAAGCTAAGGTGAATAATTACAACATCCTATATTATTTTGGTTTTTGATTTTAAGACAAAGATCCGAAGTGTTTTTTGCAATTAATTGCCATGTTTTGAGGATTAAAAGTTATATGTATGTTTGTTGGTGAATTATGCATGTTCATACTTGTTTTAAATGATATGTTTGATATGAAAATCCTAATTGATGACATCCAAATGCCTTGAAAATTCAAATATAGGTCGGAAATGATATTTTAGACATAGGTTTCAATTTTCATAATTTTCTGAATTAAGGTGGATGTTATATTAATTTTCAAGTGAAGAAAATTGTTTATTGTGTTATAAATTATTTTCGGCTAAAATAATAATTATTTGGGGTTGAAATTTTTATATGTTAGGCAACATATTAATTTCTAGGATTTTCTAGATTTTTCCTAAGTGTTGTGATGAATATATAAAATTATTTAATGTATGGGACTTAAATGTTTTATATATTTAATTAAGAAGAAGGAGAATTTTGTAAAATAAAATGATTATTATTTTTAAAAATAGTGGCAGCACATTTCTGAAAAGAATTTGTTAACAAACGAGAATCGGACAAACAAAGGAAGGTTAGTTGAAAAGTTATCCTTTTTAAGTTAAAAACAAAGAAATCATACTTTTAGCATGTTTCAGCCTATTACAGCAGCAAACCTTCTGACCCAGACCTTCCGACAAGATCGAAAGGTTCTAAGCTTTTGACAAGGTCAATCAATGCATATGGTATCAAGCTATTTGTTATGTAATGAATTGGACAAAGTTGAAGGGTTCTTAGTCGAAAGGTTGATGGCCAAAAAGGCTGGAGTATGTTTGTTTTATAAACCAAAAGCTTCAACGTGCTTTTCTTTCGAATTAGAGCTTTCGACATGGTTGCTTTCAACCAAGTCAAAATGTTTAAAAGAAAGGTTTTAAACCTTTTGACATAGTCGAAAGGCTACCGGTGCTACTTTTTTTTGAAACCTTCCATCATAGTCGAAAGGTTACTGCCGCTTTATATAAATGTTTTGTTTTGAACCTTCCGACAAAGTAGAAGGGTTTACTTTGATTGATTTCGAAAGGTTTACTTTTTTTAAGAACTAGTTGCTTCTCCATGCTTTTGAAAGGAAGCTTTCAACTTAGGTGATTTACCCTTTTTTTATAAATTAAACTGTAACCCAAAGCTTTCGAAAGAGTTATTTTAAAAGATGCTTTAGAGCTTCTGAAGCAGAGCTTTCGGCTTAGCCGAAAGGTTGCTTCGAATGCAGTCGAAAGGTTTTAAAAGAAGGTTTTCCACCTACATTAAATTGGACCCAAATTTTTTTTGAAAGGTTGTATTAAAGAATAATTAATGCTTTCGAAAGGATTTGTTTACTGAATGGTTTTAAAAGGGGTCGAAAGAAAAGCTTTCGAAGGGGTCGAAATCCAAGCTTTCAATGAAGTTGAAAAGTAACCTTTCGAATGGGCTCGAAAGCTAGCTTTCGACTAGGTCGAATGATTTAGTTTTTGAATGATTTTGGGAGGTTTTAAATGGAAGGATTTCCAAAGATTTTCTAAGGAAATGTTTCAAGTCGTTCTAAAATAGGATGTCAAAGGTTTTATTGCTTTTGAAAGGTTTGAAGTTCAACGGGTTCGAGAGATTTGAGGTTCAATGGTTTCGAAGGGTTGAGTTTCATTGGTTTCGAAAGATTTTGATTTTTAAGGGTTTTGAGGGTAGCAATGGAAATAATAAATGAATATGACCTACGTTAGGGATGCTGATGGAAATGCGTTAATCATAGGGCTAACATGGTATAAATGGAATCATGGGGCTAACATGATACAAATAGATTCATGGGGCTAGCATGAGTCAAATGGAAAATTCAAATAGAATCATGGGGCTAGGATGATACAAATAGAATCATAAGGCTAATATGATATAAATAAAATCATGGGGCTGACCATGAGACCATTAAATTCATGGGGCTAACATGTAATAATTAGATTCATGGGGCTAGCATGAATCAAGGTTCAAAATGATGGGTTCATAGTCATCCTAGGAAAACTATGTGATGTGAGATGGATAGTCTACATCAACTTAAGCAAAATGAATGTGGAATAGGTAGTCTCTCTTTGATATAATTAAACTCTAATTGGGGATGGGGAAATCCTAGTTGTTTTCAAGTATGCATATTGTAATGACCCACTATTTTAGACCATTCAAATTGACAATAATCCACACATGTCAAACTTGAATAATTCAAAATAACAGATTGTAATAATATTTGGAGCAAATAAAACCAATCACAGAATCACAGACACAGAAATATCAGAACAACTCGCAGCGGAATAAAAATACCATAGTAGTTCATGAAGCTACAATAACAAAATCTCAAAACAAAATACATAATATCAGTCTGAAAACAAACACAATAGAGATCCCAAATACATAGAAGTCCACTAATACAAGAGCTGAAATAGAAAAACTGAAACAGATAAATAACTAGATAAGCAGAATCTCCAGCGATTCCTAGCTCCAAAAAGAGAAATCCAAAGCTGTGAATACTCAGGCTGACCCGAGCGTAAAGTAAAAACACAAACACTCGAGTTAGGACATGCATACTTATACAATGTAAACCAACTCAAGTGAACTGTAGTAGTAATGCACAATAACTTAAAGGATGCTTGGGACCACCCATCCTCCAAGGATCCATTAAACCATCAATTAAACAGTAATAAACGCTATCATAGAAATGTCTATATTAAAGTAAATTAAGCAAATAACAGTGCTAATGTGGCTAGGGTAGCGCAGAGCTGCAGAAATCGCTCATCTCTAATCACACTCTCACCTCTAGTCACACTCTCACATTGAAGGTGTATATCCAAAAATCACAAGGCATACAAAGAAGTGTATCCGTGGTTAAAATTCCAAAAAGGTTCATAATTTCGAATTAAAATAATTCATTTAAACCATAAAAAGGTGGAGTCATTATACCTTCAAATCAAATATTAAATTCCCAAAATTTTAGCCTTTTCAGAGTTCATTTATTCACTTAAATACATTAAAACAGGGAAATTTCAGCTTTCGCAGCACTTAAAAAATGCTACGGTAATTTACATTTGAAAACAATTCAATTCAGCAAAGGCAACATTTAAAAACTGCTGTAATAGTTCAGGATTCAATTGTATTCAAAAATCTCATTTCAGCCAACTGCAATACCTAACAAGTGCTACTGTAGCCCTTTTATTAGTTTTAGACTTTAATTTAGTTTCTGCAACTACAGCACTTAGCAAAGTGCTGCAGATTCATTTATTCCAAATTTTAGTTGATTTTAGTTCATTTCAGAAATGATAGCATTTCTGAAGTGCTACTAAAAGAATTTCCAGATTTACAATAGAATTTACCATTTTAACTTATAAAATTTCATATTTTCCACTTTAAAATGGTCATTTAAATACCCTTTAACTTATGATTTTTAAAAAGTATATTTCACAATTAAATATCAAATTTTTAATAATAATTCACTTATTAAGTTCAGCATGCAATTTTCTATTCTTTGCATTTTTAAAAATTAACTTAACACTTTAAGTTTTAATTTCCGTTTCAAAATATAAACTTAATTTCCATTTTATTTACTCAACTTAAACTCCATTTTTAAATAAAATCTCAAATTTCAAATTTAAGTTATATTCCAAATTTCAACTTAACCATGCATTTATTTAACATATTTTAACTTATCAAAAAATCACAAATCCTTTATTAAAACATTTTTAAATTCAATTTGCATCAAATTATCATAAATTTACATTTTAAAATACTAAAAAAAATTTGAAAAAAACTTTATAAAATAACCACGGGTCTGTATAAAATTTTCTAACCTAAGTCAAGTGATACGGATGATATATCATTTTAATCCGCAATTTACAAAGAAAAATCCGGGTTCTATCTTTTCAAACCCGCAATCCCAAGTTAAATAAAATAAATAAAAATCGTTCAGGCCTATCATTTCAGCCTATAAAGATTTTTCCCTATTCTACAGTCTGTTCGGGTATGTATCATTTCAACCCATATGATTCTATTCTACAGGGAACTTGCAGTGTGAGAAACAGAAATAAATAAACAGCATGACAGAATATAACATAGCAGATAATGTGACAAGTTTATAATAGAGTTTAACATCATATAATTCATATCAGGCAGGTATAACATGATATAATATTCTAAACATTCACTTGTTATGAATTCACTTATTATATAAGTATAAATGTCATGAGTGAATACTCACCTTTTTACGCTGGAGACAGAAAGTCAAAACACACAGAATAAATTCCAGAAAGCACGATATGGTATGACACAGTACGACTTTGATTTAAGTGAGTGGAGAGAGATAAGATATTAATCTTGTACACAACAACCAAAACAAGGCAACATACACATGAATATTCAACACAAAACACGTTGAAATAGATTGAAATAAAAAGCAACAAAGGACAAAATAGCTTGACCTTGCTTTAACCATTTAAATGCTTAGCCATAGGGGTTCATGTGCTTCTCTACGATGATGCTTTAGCTCAGGTTTGGCATAAATATAGCACGGCTAGAAGTGTGAAGAGATAGGTGAGTTACAACATGAAGAAGACAAAGGGTCAAGGCAAAATAGGATGGTTTTTGGTGCATCACTTGGCTCAGCTATGGGTCAATTGGGCTCAGCCATATCAGGTATAGGTCTGGCCAGTGGAGAGGCTGATGGTCCAAGGTGATGTACATCAGGTGGTGGTGGCTATGGTGGTGGCCAAGGCAAGATATGGAGGAGATTGTGAAGTATGTGGCCGGCTAGCATGGTTTTGTGGAGTTTTATACAAAGTTTTATGGTGATGGCTTCACTTGGTGGTCATGGCTAGCATTGGTCAGAGGAGGGGATGGTTAGACCGTGTATGGTGAGGGGAAGAAGGTGATGTGGTGTTCGGTGAAGGTGGTGAGGGGTTTAGGCCAAACAAAGCATATGAAGATTCAAGCAAAACAAATGAAAATTCAATAGAAAAATGAAGAGAAAGTAGAAAGAAAGAAGAAGCCATTACCTAAATTTTTTCTCAGATTTGAATGGCTGAAAGAAATGATGAAATGAAACATTTTCTTACGTGAATTACAAAATAAAACTCACGGCAATCAAAGAGAATGGACGGCTAAAGAGAATGAAGAGACAAGGCATTGAAAAGCCATAAGTTGAAAAGGTTTTTGTCTCTTAGATTTTCCTATTTCTTTTATTCAAAATAAACCAAATAAAAATTCAGTAAATAAAAATAAAATACAAACAAAATAAAGTGAAAAAGAAAATAAAATAAAAAAATAAAAAGTAAATAAAGAAAATAGTTTATTATATTGAAACTAGCATTTAAAATTGTAAACAATATACAATTAACATTTGAAAATTATAACTACACCTTTAAAATGTTTTAAAAATAAAATATATACATAACATGTCATGTTACACATATATACACAAATTAGAACATGATGTGACAAACAAAAGTATTATTTATATAAATTAAAACAAACAATTTTGTTAAATAAAACAATTTACATACAATAGTTTAAAAAGCATAACTTTCACAATATAAATCAGATTTCAACAAAACGAAAACAGTGTACTTAAAATTTAATTTATTTCATAATAAAAGATAAAATTCAAATATTCAAATATTTAAGTTTTAAATTTAAAAGTCAAAGTTTGACCATATTGACCAAAATCCACATTTTTGGAAAATATTCTATTTATTCATGTTTGAAATTATAATTCACATAAATATCAAAATTTATATTTTAAAATAACGAAATTTATTCATTTTAATAAATAAAAAGTTTTTAAATCAGAAATTCAATTAAAACAATCAAAATATACAATTAATATAATCACAAAATACAGGGTTGTTGCACATATCACCATAATGTTTTATAAATATATGTTTTAACCATTGTGGATGCAGGAGCATAGTATATGGTTTTATGAAAGGTTTTGCAAAAGATGTGTTTTAAAAGGATGTTAATGAGGGGAAACCCGTTCTGCTAAGCAGCATGGTCTCACTTAACATGTTTAACCTGGACGTATAGTATTATTCATACTAGGCTTTATGTCTGGCTCGAAGTTTATGTTTCCCCCTTGACTCTCGGATGCTCAAAATTAATTTGAGTAGGCTGAGGGAATAAGGTATTTTTTAGGTTTTAGTAGGATGACAAATAAGGCTACCGAAGGCATGTAGGAGGCAAATGGATAGCTATTTAGGATTTACAGTTCCTGTTATGTTTTGATGTATTTCTGCTGTAATTGCATTAGGTCTATTATGAACATATGACTCTGATCAAACAAGGAGGTATCTTCATATACCGCTCTTGGCGTAATTCGTAATAATTATATTTGATCAATGCTTGGGAATGATTTAGGATTATGTGCTGTGAATGTGAACAATTGGTTTTGAAATGTAATAAAGTAAAAAAAAATGTTTTAAAATCTGTGTTTTGTTTCATATTTAAGTGCTTTTGATATTATTGATACCACTAACATAGCCATATTTAGTCGTCAGAAGCTAATATAAAAGATGACTGCAGCATCTATAGTGCTTAGTTTTGGGCCTCTAGATAGGGAATGTTACACAGGTTATTCTTCACACCAGACTGTTGTCTGACCTGAAATTTTTGTTTTTCCCCTTAAACTCTCGAGTACTCATTTGAGTAGATCAGGAGTAAGGGTTTCAGATTTCCAGTTGGATGAATAAGCTTCCGGAGACATACATGAGGCAATCCATATTTTTAGAAGTATCTATCTAATCCCCTTTGTTGTTGGCTTTATCTGTATGGATATAATGGCAAGTTATGTAATTGCCATGTGTTAGACTCTGATCAACCAAAGGGCATCTTCATATGTCGCTCTTGGAGTATTTTTCATTATTTATGATTTCTCTGAACATGGTTTTGCAAATGAGCTTATATAATGAATTTGAAATATCATTTGTGAAATGAAATGTAAAAATTTTGTTACGAAAAATTGTGTTTAATATTTTTCATATTCATGTGCTTCTGATTATTGATATGATTAACATAGCCGCATTTTATCAGCGTAAATTAGTACTATAGATGACTACAACATCCATAGCACTTAGTTTCAGGCCTCAAAATGGGAGATGTTACAGAACCCCCAATCAGGCCACTAGGATGTATAATAGCTTAATCTGGTTTATCCCTCCTCGTATAATAGGCATATACACACAATAGGTAGACTCTCAGCCTGCTCACTCTCAGTTCGCATCATCATAAAAATAATACCTAGTATATTCGACCCTGCTAGAGTGATGTCTACTTATAGAAAGTAATCAAACAAATATCGGCTCAGGTGTAACGACCCGAAATTTTTTACCTCGAAAATTGACACTAATATGTTCACTATAGAAGTGCCGAGCAATCGAACGCCGAAAATTTTAGATTGTTAGAGAAAGAAGAAGAAGGTAGAAGAAGAACAAAAAACAACAGCATCTCACATTCGCAGCGGATTAAATATAATGTCAAATAATAGCATATATACAAGAAAGCTGTAATTATCAGTTTACATACAATTCATCAGAGTTACAACCATTTACAAATAGACTAGACAGTTATATCAACCTATCCAGACTACTATCAATACAACTCTATTACACAGCAGAATATACTCCATACTTTCCTGCCATCTAGCTCGCCTCCTGAGCTCCAGAACGTCCTCATTTGAAAAAGCTGTAATACTCGGTCTGACCCGAGCATTACATCAAAGTAACACCCGGGTCAGGCTGGAAACCAGCATGAGTAAACCCATCTACCATGAAATTCTAATGCATAAAACATATTTAAAACCCGGGGTAACTCGTACCTTACTACGAGTTTCTTAACTTTCCATAGTCAAATACACATCTTACAATCATATCTAAGCATTATTACTCAAATTAAATGACCAAGTTTACATCATTTATTCTGTTCCAGCCTATTTATTCCAAAGCCAAATCCATAAAGAATTATTGTAGATTACAAATCGAAGTGGTTTCAGGTATTTACTGATACCTGACCCCGGTCTCTTCGAATCCAATGTCATTCTTAAAGTCAAATTATTTAAGTTTAGACAATACAATTTATATTCAGGATATCCTATCCACACAATAGTTCATCTCAGATAAATAACCCACATTATCACAGTTCAACCAAAGTATCTCATATCACAAAAGCAGCAAAAATCACATGTCAGAGATCTCAATAATCTAAGGCATTCAATATCATTCAATCATTAATAAGCAAGATTAATTAGTCACAACATTCCTAATTAATTTAAATGAATTAAATTAATTACTTCTATCACTTTTTAAATCCTGCTTACTTGACATTAATTAATTACAAATAAATTAATTAATGATCCTTTAATTATCATCTTTAATTACATTAAGTAATTAGCCTTTAATTAATTACAGAAATTAATTAACCTTCAACCATTCACATTAAATAATCCTTTAATTACTCTCATAAAGTAATCAACAATAATTTATTACATTGATCCTCAATTAATTACTCTAATTAATTATTCTATAATCATTTATATTGATTAATTATCCTTTAATTAATTACATTAATTAACTAACCCTTTTATTAATTTCCTTAATTAATCGATCCTTTAATTAATTACACTAAGTAATTAATCCTTAATTACTTCCATTAAGAAATTATCATTTAATAAATCACTTTTAGTAATTACCCATTAATTATCCTCCTTAATTAATGACATTAAGTAATTATTCTTTAATTACTTTCATTAAGTAATTATCATTAATTAATTACATTAAGTAATTTAACCTTTAATAAATTAATCATCTTTTAATTAATTACCTTAATTAATAAATCACATTAATAAATCAATTCTTTAAATTGATTACACAAATTAATTATCCTTTAATTAATTATCTAAATAATTAAATTAATTAATTATTCCCTGATGACATAAATATTTTAACCATCCTTAATACATTAAATAATTATACTTTATTTAATTACATCATTTAATTCACCTTTAAAAACATATAGGATTTTACCTATTATAATAATTACTTTTAAACAACAAATTTAAAGTATTTTAAAACTTTGAAAACTTGTTTAAAACTCACTAATACTTTGTTTAAGAACTTGGTTTACATTTTCCTTTGAAACTTATATATTTTGATAAGCTTTAAAAACTGATCGCTACAACTCACAAATACCAGGGCTAAATCAGTAAAATTCCGGAGCTAACCCTGTGCATTTCTCGCGTCAACTCATCTTCGAGGCAACTTTCGTTCTACTTCGGGTCTAACACGAGAAAAACCTCCCTCCCCAAAATCAACAGGAACCCGAAGCACTGATACATTAGCGATACCGTGCACATGCACCACCCATCGGAGCAACTCCGACCAACATCATCATCACCAGCGAGTCGACCCTGACCTCCCTACTTGATTACGACCAACCATGCTTCAATTCGAACGCGAAATCCAGAACGAGCCTGCGAACCCAAATCTGGAACGATACATCACCAAAAACCTACCCTGCGACGCTACCACCGATCACCAGAAATCTCGACACCCCGTCCAGAGCTTCGCCATCGACTTAAACTCCTATTCTACCCACCATGACCAAGTCCGATGCACTCTAGTCACCACGACGAACTCGAGAATCTCATCAATCCACCCAGGCCTTAAACCCTACAATCGCCTCGCCATGCCACCACGGTGAAAGATAACCCTTCCGACCATTTTTGCTAACATCGCCCACCTCCAGGCTAGCTTCAGTCACGACCCCGAGAACCCTAACATTGTCGACCACCAGTAATAGCCCAAAACCCATTATCTGATCAACTTTGAATTACTCTCATGATCCCAATCTAAAAATTGTGATTTTCATTTTAAAAAATCCTAGTTTTTAAAGGAGATTCAGGTTATACACATGAATCAGCAAACCATGATGATTGATTTTAACATGTTCTTAAGTTATCTACTGTTCTTCTTGATTTTCAGAAAATTTTCAAACTTATTTCACATAAATATATTTTTAAAATTTTAATTATGATTAAACAAAGATAACTTGTTTAAATTCCTCAGCCTATAAGAGATTGTATGAAGAGAACTTGATTTTTGTTCAAGATTTAGCTTGTTAGTATAAAAAAAGAGATATGCATAGTGTTTACAGACATGCACACTTATAAATCTACATATATATAACATGCAAACAATTTTCACATCATTATATAATATGCACATCACATGCAACAGATTAAACAAGTGTTAGATTGTTTACTCACCGGTAAAAGATGTTGAACAGAGCTTTTGAAACAGTTTTGTATTTGAAAAAAAACTTGAATGCTGGAGAAATTGCTTGAAAACTTATAAACTGAAAGCTTTTGATCTTTGAAAGCTGAAGCTTGACAATGCTTTGAAATCTGGAGCTTTGATGATTCAAGTAGTTGATTGCTTATGAATTTCTGGTTATAGTAGTTGTATACAGGCATTTTGTTGTATCTCTGGTTTGTAGATTTGTGTTTCGGGCTTTAAGTTTCTTGTGGTTTGTAAAATGTTTTATAGGGTTTTGTTTTGAGTTTTTGAAATGAGGATAGGAAAAAGAAAGGGAAGAGCAAAGATAGATGTATATATAGACTAAATTTATGGTTTTATTAAAAATAAAAGAAAATAAAAATAACATGGTGACAATTGCTTAACTTGTTAACATTTGTCATTAATATGTGTTAATTGTCTTCCATTTGTTAAACTATAACAGTTAACTAACATGTGTAATTATGTATGTCTTTATTTATTTTAAAAATGTTTCTATAAAACTTTTGTATTTAATTTAATAATAAATAAATACGTTTCTCAATTCATATAAATAAAACCCTTTAAAGAAAATAATATAAAACTAATTATATTCTAAATAAAATCATATATAATATATTTTTAAAATATTTATCTTTTGAATTTCCATTTCAAATTCAAATTTTAATTTAATTTAAAATCAACTCATATATATATATATATATATATATATATATATATATATTTAAACAAACACATATTTAATTTGTTTGAAAATAGTAAGTTTGCCAATTCTAAATAATTATATTAGGAGATTATCAAATAAATATTTATCCAAGTATAAATATTTATTATCAGATTTATTTGTTCAACTTATCAATCAGTGTTTTCAATAGTTAAAATCAGATAATTATCCAATTACCTGATGTCCAAAAAATCCGGGTTATCACATCAGGCGTCTCATCCTACCTAATGTTACTTTCCCGTTTACTAAATGCTCGTAGATTACACTATACATGAATTAAAGGAGTAATCAAACAAATATTACCAAACATCAATACCACTCGGTACTAATTATCCATTTACTCAAATTTCTCACAGTATAGAATTCCACACAAAGCACAAATTTCAGTTATTATACTTGATTCAGAAGGGATCTATAATAAAATCTCCATTATCAAAACATTCAACTAAATTTAAAAAAGAACGATAATGTTTTCCAAAGAGGTTTAAATAATAAAATCTTATTCTTTCCTAAACTCTTTATTTGAAAGCCTTATTTACAATTACAAGGAAATCTATATTTTTAAACAGTCATTCAATTTCAAATCCGTTAAATGCCTATTTAAAATAATTAATAACTTTGAAACTCTTCTTTAATAATTTAAAATAATAATACCAAAGACGCTTTGTAATTTATAATTTCCTTTAAACAACAAATTTAAATAACTCCATATTTCCAATGGGGATTTTCAATTAAAATAAATTTCCCAAAGCCATAATATGAAATTCTATAACCAATATGTTTACAACACGCATTTACATTTCAAATCCTTTTAATAATATTATTATTGAAAAGTAATTTATCAATCCAAAATTATATCTTTTATAATACCTTTCCAAAATAATTCAATGCTTTTTCTATAAAAATAATCAAGCATAAAAATATATTACTTTTAAATTCACTTAATAATATATTAATCCCAAAAATGATAAATAAATTACTCCCAACTTATTATTTCTTCACAATATTATTTTACAAACTTCTAAATTATTAAATCCAATAAAATTATCTCATTATGTATAAATTTTAAATTCACGTTCAACAAAAATTCTTGAAATATTTTTTGTAATCATGGACAAATATATACAGATTAAAAATTTCACTTATTTACTCAAATCCTAAAAATCATTACTTTCCAGATAATTCATATTCACAAAGTTCTCGAAATTATTCCACTTTCTATTTTCTATTAATAATAACATTTCCTCCCAAATCAGTATTTGGTAACTCGCCTTATTGAAGCATTCTCTTCCCTTAAAATTCCTAAATCTACTACCAATCCTAACATCATCTTCTATAAAACATAGATTGGTGACGCAGCGGATAACTTCAAGTTGTGATCAAATGATGCACAACGAACAAAACAACGATGGAATGATGCAAATATGGATTGATGGATTAAAGATACCAAGGATAAATGCCCAAATCCGTTGATCTCGCGAGATACCGGACTCTAGCTATCTTTAACACGTTGATCGCGCACGATACCGTGTTAGAAGATCTACGATTCTTCGACGTTGATCTCGCGCACGAGATTCCGTGAACCGGCTTCAAACTCGTTGATTCGAGCGCACTCGAATAACCGAAAATGGAGAAAGGAGATAACACTCAACTTCCAATTTTAAAAGAGGCACAAAGCACTCAAACAAAGTTTATTCAAAATCAACTTACTCAAACGATACAACTCACCCGCTATTTATAGGATTTACACACAGCAGCACACGACTTAACACAGGTCGTTAACGACCTAACAATCACAAGTTACAACACGTGTGACCTAACAATCCAATGACCTACGACTTAACAAGTCATGAGTTAACAGTACAGACGACTTAACATCATGATTTACAACTTACATTTACATGCGACTTAACAACATGACAAGTACAAGTTTCAACACAACAACATTCACAACATCACGACCTAACGACATACGAGGTAAGAAAATTACAACAATATACGACTTATCATCAGCGACATAAGACATGAGCTTCAGCGACCTAACATCAATGCCCAGCTTCAGGAACTTGCGACTTAGCGACTTAAGGACAGGAGCGGTATAAGGTAGGAGCGACCTAAGGCTTCGGCATCAGGAGCGACTTAAAATACACGGCAGCGACCTACTGGCATTCATGACATAAGGAGGTTCGCGACTTAATGAACTCGCGACATAGGAAGCTCGCGACCTACTGGAATGCTTGAATTCTGCAGCGGTTTCAATCTCGCGATCTAAGGTATGTCGCGCCGCATCACTTATCTTGGTAGGTTGTGAGTTGCTAGGTCGTTCGCGACTCAAGGAACCCAAGCGACCAAAATCCAACGAGCTATCTTCCGAGCGACTTAAGGTGTTGGGGCGACTTAACTCTTTATGCGCTGCATCATCCTCCCCCGGTTGACAAGAATTCGACCCCGAATTCATACTTTCCTCTTCTTCAAGACGCTTATCCTCATGATACGGAATCAAGTGTTTGAGGTTAAAAACATCGGCAGTATGGATATGGTCCGGCAATCTCAACCGATAAGCATTATCATTGATCTTCTTCAAGATTTCTACTGGACCAATCTTTCGAGCTTTCAATTTGTTGTAAGTTCCAACTGGAAAATGATCTTTCGTCAATACTGCGTAAACAAAATCACCTTCTTTGAAGTCCACACTCCTTCGCTTCTTATCTGCAAATTGCTTATACATCTCATTTGACTTAAGCAATCGTTCATGAACAGTCCTGTGACATTCCTGCAACTCATGCACGAAATCACAAGCTCGTTTAACAACCCCTTTCTGACGTGGAACTATCGACAAATCCAACGGTCCTTTCGGAATCGCTGAATATACTATTTGAAATGGACTGAATCCAGTACTTCGATTAACTGCAGGATTATGTGCGAATTCTACCTGACATAACTTCACATCCCAGCTCTTCAAATTATCTTTCACAAGACATCTCAACAAGTTTCCCAAAGATCTGTTCACCACTTCCGTTTTCCCATCAGTTTGTGGATGATAGGCGCTACTAAAATTCAGCTTAGTCCCAACCATCTTCCACAGACTCAACCAAAAATGACTTAGAATTGAGTATCCCGGTCAGAAACAATGGTCTCAGGTAGCCCATGTGGTCGATAAACCTCTTTAAAGAACAATTGAGCAACACGGACTGCATCGGCGGTCTTTTTACAAGCTATGAAATGTGCCATCTTCGAAAATCTATCCACCACAACATATATAGAATCGTTCCCTCGTTGAGTTCTTGGCAAACCCAAAACAAAGTCCATGCTAATATCAATCCATGGTCTAGTAGGTACGTGCAATGGCATATACAATCCTGTATTCGTAGCTGTCCCTTTGGAAACTTGACAAATGTGACATCTCCGCACAAATCTTTCAACTTCTTTTCTCATGGAAGGCCAAAAATATGATTGAGAAATCAACTGCAAGGTACAATCTCTTCCCACATGACCCTCTTCATGCAATTCCTTCACAATCTTCATTCGCAAACTACACTCTGGTATACACAACCGATTTCCTTTAAATAGAAAACCATCTACCAACACATACTCATCGGTCTTCACTTTCTTGACTTCATCTACAATCTTTGCAAAATAAGGATCCTCAACAAACAATTCTGGAAGTACATCAAACCCCGTCACTTCAACTCTCATTGTAGTCAACAAATGATTTCTTCTACTCAATGTGTCTGCCACTCGATTTGTAACTCCCGACTTATGCTTTACCATAAATGTAAATTGTTGCAAATATGCGATCCACGAAGCATGCCTGGCTGCAATCTTATCCTGTCCCTGCAAATGCTTCAACGCTTCGTGGTCCGTATATAACACAAACTCTTTATGAAACAAATAATGTCTCCAGTGCTTTATGGCTTGGACAATAGCATAGAACTCCAAGTCATAGGTACTGTATCTTGTCTTGGCTCCAGAAAGTTTCTCGCTAAAATAAGCAATTGGTCGACCCTTCTGACTTAATACTCCACCAATTCCAACCTTAGATGCATCAGTATCTAGCTCAAAGAGCAACTGAAAATCCGGGTATCTAAGAATCGATGTCGTAGTCAAGAGTGTCTTGATCTGTTGGAAAGCAGAATCAGCCTCTTCAGTCCACACAAACTGCTTTCCTTTCATACAATCTGTCACTGGTGCCATCACGCTACTGAAATGTGGAATAAACCTTAGGTAGAATGATGCTAAACCATGAAAACTTCTAACTTCTTTTATCGTCGTGGGTTGTGGCCATTCCTTGATTGCTTCAACTTTATTCTGATCCACCTGTATTCCTCCTTCAGATACAACATATCACAGAAATAAAACACTTCGAGTCATGAACACGCACTTCTTTGTTGCCGCATAAAATTGTTCCTGACGAAGTATCATCAACACTTCCCACAAGTGTTGTAGGTGTTCTTCTGTGCTTCCACTATATATCAATATATCATCAAAATATACCACTACGAACTTTCCAATAAATGGTCGAAAGATCTGATTCATCACTCGCATAAAAGTACTTGGTGCATTCGAAAGACCAAATGGCATGACCAGCCATTCATACAACCCTTCCCGCGTCCTGAATGATGTTTTCCATTCATCCCCTGGTCGAATTTGAATCTAATGATACCCACTCTTCAGATCAATCTTTGAAAAAATAGCAGCTTCATTCAACTGGTCTACAAGTCATCCAATCTTGGCATCGGAAATCTGTACCTCACTGTAATCTTGTTTAGTGCTCGACTATCCGTACACATTCTCCAAGTTCCATCCTTCTTTGGCACTAACAAGTCTGGTACTGCACAAGGACTTAAACTTTCTTGTACGCGCCCTTGTTCAAGCAACTCTTCCACCTGCCTTCTCAACTCTTCGTGTTCCTTCGGACTCATTCTATAATGTGGTCTATGTGGTAACACAGCTTCCAAAACAAGATCAATCTGATGTTGTATGTCTCTCAACGGTGGTAACTCTTTCGGTAATTCATCAGGAAATACATCTTCAAATTCCTTCAATACTGGCTTAACTTCCTCAGGAATTTCAACCGTTTCACTACTTTCACGTCCAATCAACAGAAATACTTCAGGCTCATCTTCTACTTCTTTAACAAACTCCTTCAAAGATAACAGAGTCTTTAGTTCTTCGATTTCCTCCAACTTGTTTTCACCTTGTTGTCGCGGTTTAGGAACTAAAGTGATTCTAGTGCCCTCGAACATGAAACTATAGCAGTTGGTCCTTCCATCGTGTTGCACAGCTCTATCGAATTGCCATGGTCTCCCCAACAACAAATGACATACGTCCATATCTACCACATCACACCAAATTTTATCTTTATACTTCTTTCCGATGGAAAAAGTTACACAAGCTCTTCGACTAACCTTCACTTCCCCACCTTTCCTCAACCAAGCTAATTTGTATGGTTTGGGATGCCTCTCTATCTTTAACGCCAACTTCTTTACAGCTTCTGTAGAGATGATGTTATCACAACTTCCTGCATCGATAACAAACTTACAAACCCTTCCCAAAATAGTGCACGTTGACTGGAAAATATTACTCCTCAACCAACTAGTCTCCTCTTCCTGCTTTGGTGTCAAGCAAGATCTCCTCATCATTAAAGAATATCCTTCATCTCCCGCCAATAATTCTTCTTCCTCCTCAACTTGTGGTGAATTGGAACATTCTATTTCTGCATCCTCATCCTCATCCTCAACCTCAGCAACCATCACTCGCTTCTTAGGCTTCGGACATTCATTGCTCTTATGACCAATCTCCTGACAGTTATAACACTTGAAATTGTTGTTGACCTTGGTCTTAACAACTTCATTGACAACCGATTTACTAACAGCCTTGGAAACATTAGTATTGCTAGCAGCACCCTTGATCTGGTTGTTAGAATTCGTAAACACACCACCTCCTCTTCTACCTTGCTTCTCCCAAGCTAGAGCATTCTGGTGTACTTCAGCAACGGATCTCGGATCAAACATATTCACCATATCCTAAATTTGCATTCTCAATCCTCCAACAAATCTAGCTGTCAACTGTTCCTCCGTCTCCATGATATCATTTCTAGCAACCAGTTGATAAAACTCATCTGCATAGTCATTTACCGACTTTGTCCCTTGTCTCAAATTTTGTAAGCGCTGATACATAAGAGACTGATAATTATAAGGCAAAAAAGTAGCCTTCGTCAACTTCTTCATCTTCTCCCATGAAATAATCTTCTACTTTCCCATCCTTTCCCGCATAAGTTTAGTTTGTTGCCACCATGCCATAGCTCTTCCCCTCAATCGTGTAGCAACCAACTTAACTCTACGATGCTCGGGTACTTCCTTGAAGTCAAAAATTTCCTCAACATTTGATAACCAATCCAGAAACTCTTCCGCTATCATTCCTCCTTTGAATTCTGTAATCTCTGTTTTCATCCCCGACTCCCATCGACAATCGTCTTCTACATCCCGATATTGATTTCGCACTTGGTATCGATCTCGATAATGAACACTACATCTATCACCATCTTCATCATAATCAAATGTACTTCGATATCGATCTCGACCATCAACATCTCTATGATCACGCATATCTCTTCTATTATGCCTTTCAGCATCACGATATGGCTCATCTCCAAACTCTCGTGGAGTTCTTCTCTCTTCAATTCTGTACTCATGGTGTTCTCGCCTAGGTGAAACTGATGATTCTCTTCTATCTCGATAAGATTGTGGTGACACCCTCCTCGCTTCCGTAACCGATGGTGAAACTCTGTTTCCTCCATGGTTCGAGATTGGTGACCTTCTCCTTTGACTTTGATTCATATCGATCATCAATTTCTCCAACTTTCCAATACCTTCATCAAACTTTTCATTAATATGTTGTTCCATTTGCTCAGCTTCTTGTCTTCTATACACATCTTCAATATTTTGAAATCGATTAGCACGTCTCGGAGGCATGTTTGTCAAACAACAACTGATCTAACTCTCGGCTTTAACTCTGGAATGACGTACTTTGATACAAAGTAATGCACGGCTCCTTCGCTGAACCTGCTCTCGGCTCTGATCAAACTTTAACTCTCGGCCTTGATCAAACTAGCTCGGATCCCAAACTCCAACACTTCAACTCGGCTCCCAATAGGCTCGGCTTAGCTATGATTGGCTAAGTCTAGCTTTGATACCAAACTGACGCAGCGGATAACTTCAAGTTGTGATCAAATGATGCACAACGAACAAAACAACGATGGAATGATGCAAATATTGATTGATGGATTAAAGATACCAAGGATAAATGCCCAAATCCGTTGATCTCGTGAGATACCGGACTCTAGCTATCTTTAACACGTTGATCGCGCACGATACCGTGTTAGAAGATCTACGATTCTTCGACGTTGATCTCGCTTACGAGATTCCGTGAACCGGCTTCAAAATCGTTGATTCGAGCGCACTCGAATAACCGAAAATGGAGAAAGGAGATAACACTCAACTTCCAATTTTAAAAGAGGCACAAAGCACTCAAACAAAGTTTATTCAAAATCAACTTACTCAAATGATACAACTCACCCGCTATTTATAGGATTTACACACAGCAGCACACGACTTAACACAGGTCGTTAACGACCTAACAATCACAAGTTACAACACGTGCGACCTAACAATCCAACGACCTACAACTTAACAAGTCACGAGTTAATAGTACAGACGACTTAACACCACGATTTACAACTTACATTCACGTGCGACTTAACAACATGACAAGTACAAGTTTCAACACAACAACATACACAACATCACGACCTAACGACATACGAGGTAAGAAAATTACAACCATATACGACTTATCATCAGCGACATAAGACATGAGCTTCAGCGACCTAACATCAATGCCCATCTTCAGGAACTTGCGACTTAGCGACTTAAGGACATGAGCAGTATAAGGTAGGAGCGACCTAAGGCTTCAGCATCAGGAGCGACTTAAAATACACGGCAGCGACCTACTGGCATTCACGACATAAGGAGGTTCGCGACTTAATGAACTCGCGACCTACTGGAATGCACGAATTCTACAGCGGTTTCGATCTCGCGATCTAAGGTATGTCGCGCCGCATCACTTATCTTGGTAGGTTGTGAGTTGCTAGGTCGTTCGCGACTCAAGGAACCCGAGCGACCTAAATCCAACGAGCTATCTTTCAAGCGACTTAAGGTGTTGGGGCGACTTAACTCTTTATGCGCTGCATCAATTGGGTTCTTTGGATTTAATGTTCAAATTGAATTTTTGGAAAACCGAAAAAAATTTATACCGAAATTAAAAATATGGGTGTAATTTGAAAATTTTTTGAGAAAGAGTTTTTCACATACCAAAACTGAAAATAAGGGACGAAACCAAATTTCCTCTTTAAAACTGCATAAAAACACGATTATGAAAGTGGAACTATAATGAAATGGGCAATGATGATATGATAATGAACTTGGTTTGCTAATAAATTGCGCTGGTGACTAAAGATGGACAAAGAGCATCAATCGTTGCAATTTATATAGATGCATTTATGAACTCAAATATTAAAGCAAATTATGGAGAACCAACTTATACAAGTATAAAGATCTGGAATAAACTAATAGATCAACACATCTATCCAACTTTAAATGAAATTACTTTTTAGAAAAATCATTATGATTAGTTGCTTGAAACCTGGATTACATATCAACATATGCAGTACTGAAAGTCCGTTCATTCGTACAGAACGGACTTTAGTAGATAACTGTTATATGCTAAATTTCACTCATTTTATTTTGGCTCGGTATCAACTAAATCTTAGGTAAATTATGTGGTTCGAAGCTATTAGAGACTCAAGAAATTAATGTGATCATGGAAGAATAGCTAAACAGAGTTAAGCAAATGATAGAAGAAAATTCAAAGAAATAAAATCGATTGCAAAATCAAAGAAAATTAGTTACAAAATTTCCAACCAGAACTATTTGGCATCATATTTTTGATCATTATTTTCACATGATTACGTTTTTACATTTGAGAACCATACTCTCCACAAATTCTAGCCTACAAATTCAAGTGTTTACATGTGTTTCCATTTATTTTGGACCTACTAATGATTCTAGAACCTATAAATATGTGGGAACTTCATAGATAAGGGGACTCTCATTCTTTTAAAATCAATTCTTACAATTTCGACCGAAATTATTCCCCATGATCAAAATATTTCGACCTTTGTCGCCATTGAGAACCACACATCACTTAAAACCAAAAACCACACATCACTTAAAACCAAAAACTTGAGTATAATGGTAGACGGTATCCTATGAAATAAAATTTGTTCTAAATGCAACTTTAGGTAAGGAGACCCTTTGTTGCTTTTACTTTTCAACTTATCAGTGGATGTTTTCTCTATGATTATTAAATTACCCATTTCAAACAGGTTCTTGAGAGCATAGTTAATGATATCACTACCGAAGGACTTTCAGTTCTTTTGTTCACTGATGACACAATGCTTTTTAGATCGCGTTTGTCTCCTTACAATACAGCTCTTAAATTTATTCTATATAGTTTGAAATGCTTTCAGATCTCAAATTAATCTTGACAAGATTTCAATTTTAGCATTTAACCATCTAGAAAACATTTAAAGCCTTGTTGTCGATACACTTAACTGTAAAATCATGAAGTTCCCTATAGACTACTTAGGCTTCCTTATCAAACCAATAAAGCTTAAATAAAAGACTGACAAGTGATGATTGATAATATTAATAAAATATCATCAACTTGGAATAGTAGGCTTCTATCTAAAGCTAGCAAAATCATCTTAATTGACTCCATTGTTTGGCACTCTCCATCTATTGGATGTCTTTTTACCTTTTTCCTAAATGGGTAATTGATTGAATAGATAAAAAGAAACTTTCTGTACTGGAGAGGCGACAGTTCCTGTAATAGTATTAATCGTCTTGTCAATTGGGAAATGGTTTGTAAATTCAAAGAGGAAGGGGGTCTGGGAATCAGTGACCTTCATAACCTCAATGTGTTTCTTCTAGGAAAATGGTTTTGAAATTTAATAACATTGAACCTTATATCAAAAGAAATAATCTCATATCAATTTTATGGAAATACTTATAACCTTCATTATATCTCTACTAATCCCAACTACATGTCATACTTTTGGAAATCTAGTTTAAAATTTTCTAACATTTTTAACCTTCGTATTAATCACATAGTACATTTTGGTAACAAAAACTCTTTTTGATATATGTAGTTTCAAAAGTGCTCTAATTTCTAAAGTATATACAGCTTCTACAAAATTTCCATTAAACTTTAACTTCAACTGCGCTCTTGAAGGTATTAACTTGGCTAAATTTTTTGCACTTTGTACCAAGCTGGGACTATACAACTTGGATAATAAGAGGGATAAAAATGTGGTGTTGGGAAAATAATAAGATATACTCATTATTCAAAAGATTTAATGTGGTGTTGGGACTATACAACTTTGTGGTGTTGGGACTATACAACTTTGTACCAAGCTGGGACTACACAACTTTGTACCAAGCTGTAACGTCCCTATTTTTTGATAACATTATTCAAAAGATTTAATTATATAAATTAAATAGAGTAATGATTATAAGGAGATTAAGATTGGATTAAATAACTTAATAGGGTCGTGCTTATTAACAAAGTAATTGGGCATTAAATGGGTTTAAAGGTTAATTAAACAACACAAGGGCATATTAGTGAATCAACCAATTACTTATACACGAATATCACCTCTCTTCTATGTCCATTCACGTTTCATTTTTTCTCCTGGTCACAAAATCTAAAACCAAAATCAAACCCGGTCATTACCAAAGAGGAAAAGAATGAATTTTTAATCTAAAGCCATCAAGCTAGGAAGGATTAATCAACAACAAATCTCAAGTTCCTTATCAAATCTAAGGTGAATAATAATTTATTCTATCTCTATTTGGTTTCTATAACCCTATGATTTCGGATTTATTTTTAATTTCATTTCTTTGAAATTTTGGATGATGATATGCTTAAATTATGAATTGTTTGATTTAAACAATTACCTTATACATATAATTCATACGGTATTAAAGGTAAAACCATGAGATATTGATTTTGAAATGCCATGGAAAATTTTTAAGTTAAGTAAAACAAAATTTTGGAGATGGGTTTTAACTTTCAGAATTTTTCAAGTTATGAAATTTTTATTATGAATTTTTGATGGAAAATATGATACCATTGGGTTAAATATTTATTTTGTGAATTTTAGGAAGAAATTCGGTCTAAAATTTTAATATGTTTGATTATATGATTAATTCGAATTTCTGTGATTTTTGGGGAGTTTTCCCAATTGATTTACTAGGGGATATAAATTATTTTGAAAGGGAGCTTTTTTGCAAATGTCAGATTTAGGTTATTTTGAAAGGTTTTAACATATAAATCTTTTAATTTAGGATCTGAATAAATGCAGCAGTTTTAGAAGTAAAGTAATCAACAAAAATTTTGGCAGCCAATTAGTGTTTTTCAACTAGGCAAGTAGTTAAAAACAAATTACTTAAAGTTGCTATGATTCAGCCTTTAAACCAGAAAAAGGTTTTTCGCCTATAATGGAAGTTACCTTCCGACACCTTTGGTTCCACCCCATTATAGTCGAAACCATAGAAGTCAAAATCTTCATAATTAAAACCGATACACATGGTATCTCCTAGAAGGTACGTAGTAGATTGGAAGATGGGCGGCGCTTTAGCGTCGAAGGATAAGCTTCCGATAGGGACGAAATACTGTTATGAAAGCAAAACCTTGCCTTGTTTTATTTAAAAGCTTTTGACTAAGTCAAAACAATTTTTCTCGAAGGGGTGTTTCTTTAGCTTTCAAAGCAGGTTGCCATGTTATTACCAAAGTACTAGCTTTCGAAGTGGATTTCTTTTCCTTTAGATAAAAGCTTTCAAAAGGGGTTGGTTTCGACATAGTCGAAGCCTAGCCACTACTCTACCTTTCGACCATATTGCCCAATAATACTTTCAAAGAGTTGTCCTTGTTTTTACTTTAAACCAAACTTTTTACCTGATTGCTTTTGAAAGGGGTTGGGGTTTTGAATGAGACGGAGTAAAAAAAGGATTTCGACCCAGACCTTCGAAGTTTTGATTTTTAGTCTTTTGCTTTCAAACTAGATGGCTCAGACACTATCAATCTTTTCCCCAAACTAATTTTTATGGGTTTTGAAAGAGATGCTTTCATTTATAACCATTTTGACCCAAATTGTTTTAAAAGCAAGACCCAATGTTTTCGGAGGGTATTTCATTTGTTTTGAAACATATGTTTTAACAAACGTTTTCTGGTTATCATCGAAAGGTTTTAATTGGTTTCGAAGGGTGTGTATATATATATATATACTTAGAGTTTTGGAAAGAGGATTTCTATGCTTTCGAAGGAGGTTATCCAGCGGTTCGAAAGTGATGTTTTAAGGTTTCAAAACAAATAACCCATTATCATTTTAAGGAAAAACCATGCCATAAATAAATAAAGATTTTGAAATGTTATTCACTTTGTTAGTAACTCATAACTGTATTTTGGAAAAAGGGCAAAATAACCAGCTAGGTTGATCCGGTAGTGAATATAACTTAACGGATGTTAAAAATTTAACTAAACATATTGGCAGGGGCTAATAGATTTACAGTACGCCCATGAAAACTGTATGATACTGGCAGGGGCCAATAGGTTCATAGTCAGCCCATGAAAACTATGATTTGATACCGGTAGGGGCCAATAGGTTTGTAGTTAGCCCATGAAAACTATATCTGGATTAAGATATTGGCAGTTGGTCAATAGGTTCCTAGTTAGCCCGTGAAAACTAGGATAAGAAATAAGATATTGGAGTCAGCCAATAGGTTCCTAGTTAGCCCATGAAAACTAGGATAAGAAATGAGATAGTGGAGTTACCAATAAGTTCTTAGTGATCCCATGAAAACTAAGTAATTGGACAGATAGTCCTTAACATCTAAAGGTTAATAATAACCTTAGAAACTACAACCGAGACATATTGTCAAAATGAATGTGGATGGATAGTCCAGAATTGACTAAATCATTTTTCATGTCATCATAATGTTTTGAAATACTGTGTTTTAACCATTGTGGATGCAGGAGCACAGTATAAGGTTTTATAAACTTTTTAGGATACTAATGAGGGGGAAATCCATTCCGCTAAGTGGCTTGGTCTCACTAGATATCCAAATAGTTTGAGATGGTAAATTATTGTTCATACCAGTCTTTATGTCTGACTTAAAGTTTTTTTCCCCATAAACTCTCGAGTACTCACTTGATTTTGAGTAGGTTGAGAGTTAAGGTTACCAGGTGTTCTTTAGCCGAATAAAGCTTCTAGAGGCATGTAGGAGGCAGATAGTTGTTTAAAGTTATTTTGTTTCTGTTGTATGTTTGATTGTAAAGGCAAACTATTTTAATGCCTTATTATGTACTTTGATCAACTAAGAGGACATCTTTATATGTCGCTCTTGGTGTATTTATTTATTATATGTTATCTGCACATGGCCAGTGAACTGGGATTATGTAATCAATTTGAAATATTTTGGGATATAATGTGGATTTTATTTGCTATCTAAATTTTTCCATGTTCTTGTATTTCTGTGGAGCAATGTACCTAATGTCGCCGTATTCGGTTGCCGAGGATTAATAACTATGGATGACTGCATCATCCGTAGCCATTATTTTTGGACCTCCAAGTATGGGGATGTTACAAGTACCCACTAGTTTTGGATCTCCAAGTAGGAGGATGTTACAAGTTGGTATCAGAGCTTAGGTTCGTGAAACTTTAAAAGAAACTTAAAACCTAAAAGATTTTTCAAACATAATCCAATGAATCAGATAATAGGATTAGGATTTGGGTTAACGCTATAGTAACGTACATGTATTTTATATATATAGTTATAGATATATATAAGTACGTATCCCGCTCTCTTAGACCATTCTTCTATATCTTACTAAGGCTCGTATGCAGATTTACAAGAAAGGAGATGTGGAAGCAGAAACAGAAGAGGAAATCTTAGTAGAGGAAGCACCACGACTAATGGAAATGCTCGATCCACTACCAAGAGAAAACCGGATCGACCTGCTAATGCTAGTAACCAAACCGTTGAAGCCAATATGAGTGCTGGAAATCCACCAATATATATGGGGGCAATTTATCAGTTCTTAGCCGGCTTGATGCAAGCTGATGCTGCTGCTGCTGGAGTTGCTGGAAATGGAGAAAGAGCAAATCCTGTGGCTCCGGTTGGGAATATTGCTTTGCTGAGTAGAGAATACACCAGTTTGGGTAGGAAGCCATTTTTGGGGACAGGGAGTGCCGTAGAAGTTCAAAATTGGCTATTGCATTGTGAGTGTATATTTGCAGATATGGGTCTGAATGATGGGAAAAGGAGAAGGTTGGCCTCTAGATAGTTGTAGGGGTCAGCACTTCATTGGTGAAATAGTATCACCGTCGTGGTTCCGAAAGAGCAGTTAACTTGGAATGATTTTAAGACCAGATTTTTGTTGAAGTTTGTATTTGAGTTTGCCAAGTCTAAGCTGATGAAGAAATTTATGGATTTAGTACGAGGAGATATGTCAGTAGTTGAGTATGTTACCAAGTTTGAAGAGCTGTCTAGATATGGGTATGCCCTTATAGATACTGACATTAAAAGGAATGAGAAGTTCATACGGGGATCGAGGCCCGAACTTGCTAGAATGATGATGACACATGTTCCTGATCCTTGTAACATTGTAATGGAGATGACTATTCGCCATGAGGAGTTGCTTGCTGATCTGGCTAAAGAAAAGTCAGTGGAAACCTAGGGTTCTTAAGGAAAGAAGAGAGTTTTTTAAAAAGAAGGGAGTCCAGAAGGGAGACACGACTAAGAGGTCGAAGGCTGAGGTAGTTTGTTATAAGTGTGACAAGAAGGGTCACTTTGCAAATGAATGTTAGTCAGGAAAGGGGAAGAAAGTTGCAGTTACGAAGAATCTGAAATGCTTCAACTGCGATCAACTTGGGCATTACAGGAATCAGTGCCCAGAGCCAGTTATGGAGGACAAAGGAAAAGTTTTTGCTATAGGACCATCTAGGCCTACTGTAGCAAATAAAAGAAAGACTGTGATGGAAGGTAAGCTTTTGATTCAGAGTATTTTAGTTAGAGTACTTTTGATACTGATGCATCACATTCATTTATATCTCAGTGTCTGGTTGATAGATTGTATCTAGAACCCAGCTACCTTGTTACTTCCTTACGGGTTTTGAATCCCATAGGATGGTATGCAATTCTAGGGTTAAGACGTGACCAGTTAGAGCTTGACTTGTTAGGTCATAAGTTTGCATGCAGTTTGTATGTTATTGATTTCATAGATTTCAGGTTCATTTTAGGTATGGATTGGTTGAGTAGGTATGAGGCTAGAATATTTTGTCAGGATAGGGAAATATCACAGAGACACCCTAATAGTTATAACCAAGTGATATTCTCAGTAGAGAATACTGACCGAAGTGTTAGTGCTTTGCTTAATGCTATGGAGGTAAGAAACGAGTTAAGTCAAGTTCAGGCAGCAAGAAAATTTGTAGATGCTTTTGAGCCAGTCATTGGATTACCTCTTAAGAGAGCTGCTAAGTTTAGAATAGATTTTGTGCCAGGGGCTAAACCTATAAGTAAACCACCTAGCAGGATGAAACCAACTAAGATGAAGGAATTGAAGGTGCAACTAGTGAATCTAGAAGGAAGAAGTTTTATTAGATCAAGCAGCTCGCCTTGCGGAGCAGCCGCGGTGTTTGTGAAGAAACCAGATGGGTCGTTAAGGATATGTATTGACTATCGTAAGTTAAATGAGAGGACAATTAAGAATAAGTATCATTTGCCAAGAATAGATGATCTGTTTGATCAGTTGAGTGGAGCCAGGGTGTTTTCCCAATCAGATTTGCCGATAGGTTTCCATCAGTTAAGAGCAACGAAGGACAGTATTCCTTTGATAGCATTTCGAACTAGATATGGTTCATATGAGTGGTTGGTGATGCCATTTGGATTGACGAATTTACCTGCTTTCTTCATAGATTTAATGAACTGAGTTTTCCGAGAGTACTTGGATAGGTTTGCACTAATGTTTATTGATGGCATTCTAATATACACTGAGGATGAGAAAGAGCAATTATCTTAGAGCGGTGTTGAGACACTGAGGCAGAATCAGCTAAAGGCAAAGTTTACCAAATGTCATATTTGGAAGAAAGAGGTAAAGTTTCTTGGTCATATGGTTGCAAAGAAAGTATTTTCAGTCGACCCAGGTAAGATTGAAGTAGTGAATAATTGGAAGGGACCAGAGACGGTTACTGAGATTAGGATTTTTCTTCGACTTATTGTCTACTACTAGAGGTTCATTAAGGATTTCTCGTGGATAGCAGCACCTTTAACTAAGCAGACCAGGAAGGAAGTGAAATTTCTTTGGTCCAACAAATGTAAGGAGGCATTCCTTAAGTTAAAGCATTTGTTGACTAATGCACCGGTATTAGCAGTTCCAAACGAAAACCATGGATTGGTGGTGTATACTGATGTGTGTGGAACTGGATTAGGAACAGTGTTGATGTAGAGTGATAAAGTCATTGCCAGTGCATCCAGGCAGCTTAGACTACATGAGGTTAGATATCCTACTCATGATTTGGAGTTAGCATCTGTGATCTTTGCATTGAAGATTTGGAGACATTATCTCTTAGGAAAGAGATTTGAGTTGTATACCGATCATAAGTCTTTACGGTATTTATTCTCTCAGAAGGAGTTGAATATGAGACAGCAGAGGTGGCTGTTGTTTTTGGCTGCTTATGATTTTGGTATAGAATATACACCAGCAAAAGGTAATAAGGTGGTAAATGCCCTTAGCAGGAAACATCAAAATGTGTTGTTAGCTATGCTAGCGGAATGGAGAGATTTAGAAGCTTTAGCCAGTTGCAGTGTGCAGTTAAGATCGACTGCTACTTCTAGCCAGAGTACCACCAGATTATCTTGTTTAGAAGTTCGACCAGTATTGCTTGAGAGAATCGCTTCTAAGAAGAAGGAAGATCCAGTATTAGCTGAGAGGATCAGAATAATTGAGGTTGGAACTGAAACCGATGATTTAAAAGATTTTAGCCTTGACCTGAGAGAGTGGCTGAGAAAGAAGGAATGGTTGTGTGTTCCAAATGAGGAGGACTTAAGGAAAAAAGTTCTTGGAGAATGTCATTGATCTAAGTTAATGATTCATCCTGGAGGAATAAAGATGTATTAGGATATGAAGAGGAGCTTCTATTGGGAAGGCATGAAGAGAGATGTTGGCTTGTGGGTTAGAGATTGTGCAAATTGTCAACAAGTGAAAGCTGAACATCAAAAACCAAGTGGATTACTACAACCTTTAGAGATTCTAGTTTGGAAATGGGATTCGATATCCATAGATTTTATAGACAGTTTCTAAGGTTAAATAGAGGTAATGAAAGTATATGGCTTGTAGTGGACAGATTAACCAAGAGTTCCCATTTCATTCCAGTTAAGTCAACCAGAACGACACATGATTTAGAGAAGTTGTTCCTGAAGAACATAGTTAGACTGTATGGAGTTCCCGGTAGTATAGTCAATGATAGAGATGCACTGTTCACTAGTGAATTCCGGAAGAGTCTGCAGGAAGTGATGGGTACCGAGCTTAATATGAGTACTGCGTATCACCCTCAGACAGATGGGCAGACAGAGAGAGTCAACAAAGTGCTCGAGGATTTATTGAGAGCTTGTGTATTAGACTTTGGTAGATCTTGGGAAGATCACCTACGTTTGGTCAAGTTTTCCTATAACAATAGTTATCAGACTAGAATAGGAATGGCATCATTTGAAGCTGTGTATGGAAGGCCACGCAAATCCTCAGCATGATGGTTAGAGGCTGGAGATAGATTAGTCTTAGCTCCAGATTTGGTTAGAGAGGCATCAAAGAAAGTTGAGTTAATCTGAGGAAGGATGAACGAAGCTCAGTCCTGACAGAAGAGTTACGCAGACAAGAGGCGTAAGGACCTGGAATTCTCAGTTGGAGATAAGGTTTTCATTAAGGTATCACCTATGAAGGGTGTGGTACGATTTGGAAAGTCAGGAAAGTTAGCCCCAGGATATGTAGGTCCATTCTAGATTATAGAGAGGATTGGAAGGCTTGCATACATAGTAGAGTTGTCGAGCAGTTTGACAGGTGTCCATAATGTATTTCATGTATCTCATCTTCGCGAGTATATGCATGATCCAGAGAGTACTATTGCACCGACGGGGTTGGATGACTTAGTGGTAGAGCCTAATTTTACTTTTGTTAGACAACCAGTTTGGGTTGTAGCTAGAGACGAGAAAGAATTAAGGAACAAGACAGTCAGGTTGGTGAAAGTCAGTGAAACGGGAATGAGAAGGACTATACTTAGGAGACCAAGGACGGGATTAGAGATACTTATCATGATCTGCTTTAAAGGTATGTATGTATCAGATTTATATAGATAGTAGCTAGTCAGCTAGACTAGTATGGTTGTCAGGTGTTGTTATAGATGACGGCTATGTTTAGTATTTAGTCCTTATGGAATTTCGAGGATGAAATTCTTTAAGGGGAAAGCCTGTAACATCCATAATTTTTTGATAACATTATTCAGAAGATTTATTTAGATAAATTAAATAGAATAATGATGATAAGGAGATTGACATTTGAATAAATAATTTAATAGGTCCGTGCTTGTCAACAAAGTAATTGGGTTTAAAGTTTAATTAAACAACATATGGGCATATTAGTAAATTAACCAATTAATCATACATGACTATTACTTATCCTCTATGTCCATTCTCGTTTCATTTTTTCTCACGATCACAAAATTTGAAACCTAAATCTAAGCCGGTAATTACCAAAAAAGAAAAGAATGAATTTTTAATCTAAAGCCAAGCTAGGAAGGATTAATCAACAACAAATCTCAAGTTCCTTATCAAATCTAAGGTGAATAATAATTTATTCCATCTCATTTTGGTTTCTATAATCCTATGATTTTTGATTTATGTTTTATTTCATTTCTATGAAATTTTGGATGTTGATATGCTTAAATTATGAATTGTTTGATTTAAACAATTAACTTATATATATAATTCCTACGGTTTTAAAGGTAAAACCATGAGATATTGATTTTGAAATGCCATGGAAAAAAATTATGTTAAGTAAAACAAAATTTTGGAGATGGGTTATAATTTTCGTAATTTTCCAAGTTATGGAAATTTTATTATGAATTTTTGATGGAAAATTTGATACGATTGGGTTAAATATTTATTTTGTAAATTTTAGGAAGAAATTTGGTCTAAAATTTTAATATGTTTGATTTTATGATTAATTCGAATTTTTGTGATTTTTGAGGATTTTCCCAATTGATTTACTATGGGCAATAAATTATTATCAAAGAGTGGCTTTTTTGCAAATGTCGGATTTAGGTTATTTTGAAAGGTTTTAACGTTTAAATCCTTTAATTTAGGATCTGTATAAATGCGGCAGTTTTAGATGTAAAGTAATTAAAAAAAATTATGGTAGCCAGTAAGTATTTTCCCACTAGGCAAGTTGTTAAAAAGAAATTACTTAAAGTTGCTATGATTCAGCCTTTAAATCAGAAAAAGGTATTTCGCCTTTAATGGAAGATACCTTTCGGCACCTTTGGTTCCACCCCATTATAGTCGAAACCATCAAATTCGAAATTTTCATAATCAAAACCAATACACATGGAATCTCCTGGAAGGTACGTGGTAGATTGGAAGATGGGCAGAGCTTTGGCGTCGAAGGGTAAGCTTTCGATGGGGTCGAAACATTGCTTTGTTTTGATAAGTAAAATCCTTGCCTTGTTTTACTAAAACCTTTTGACTAAGTTGAAACGTTTGTTTTTGAAGCGGTGTTTGTTCAACTTTCAAAGCAGGTTGCCATGTTAGTACCAAAGTAATAGCTTTCGAAGGGGATTTCTTTTCCTTTAGATAAAAGCTTTCGAAAGGGGTTGGTTTCAACCTAGTCGAAGCCTAGCCAGTACTATACCTTTAGACCATATTGTCCAATAATGCTTTTGAAGAGTTGCCTTTGTTTTTACTTCAAACCAAACCTTTTTTTAATTGCTTTTGAAAAGGGTTGGTGTTTTGTAGGAGACAGAGTCGAAAGGGGTTTTCGACACAGACCTTTGAAGTTTTGATTTTTAGTCTTTTTCTTTCGAACTAGATGGCTCTGACACCATCAATCTCTTCCGCAAACTAGTTTTTTGGGTTTTGAAAGAGATACTTTCATATATAACCATCTTGACCTAAATTATGTTTTAAGAGTAAAACCCAATGCTTTCGAAAGGGTGTTTCATTTGTTTCGAAACCTATGCTTTGAAGAACGTTTTCTTGATACCGTTGAAAGGTTTTAATTGGTTTCGAAAGGTATATATACCTAGATTTTTGGAAAGAGGATTTCTAAGCTTTCGAAGGAGGTCATCCAGGGATTTCAAAAGTGATGTTTTAACGTTTCAAAACAAATAACCCATTCTCATTTTAAGGAAAAACCATGGCATAAATAAATAAATATTTTGAAATGTTATTCACTTTGTTATTAACCCATAATTTTATTTGGAAAAAGGTCAGAATAACCAGTTAGGTTGACCCGGTAGAATATAATTTAACGGATGTTAAAAATTTAATTAAAGAAATTGGCAGGGGCCAATAGATTTACAGTAAGCCCATGAAAACTGTATGATATTGCAGGGGCTAATAGGTTCATAGTCATCCCATAAAAACTATGATTTGATACTGTAAGGGGCCTGTTGGTTTGTATTCAACCCATGAAAATTATATCCGGATTAAGATATTGGTAGTTAGCCAATAGGTTCCTAGTTAGCCCCTGCAAACAAGGATAAGGAATAAGATATTGGAGTCATCCAATAGGTTTCTAGTTAGCCCATGAAAACTAGGATAAGAAATAAGATATTGGAGTTACCAATAGGTTCTTAGTGATCCCATGAAGACAGATAGTCCTTAACATTTAACAAGTTAACAATAACCCTAGAAACTATAACTGAGACATATAGTCAGAATGATTGAGGATGGGTAATCCAGAATAGACTTAATTGTTTTGCATATCATCATAATGTTTTGAAATACTATGTTTTAACCATTGTGGATGCAGGAGCACAGTATGTGGTTTTATAAATGTTTTAGGATACTAGTGAGGGGAAAACCTATTCCGCTAAGCGGCGTGGTCTCACTAGATATCCAAATAGTTCGAGAAGGTAAATTATTATTCATACCAGGCTTTATGTCTCACTCGAAGTTTTCGTTTTCCCCTTAAACTCTCGGGTACTCAATTAATTCTGAGTAGGTTGAGAGTTAAGGTTTCCAAGTGTTCTTTTAGCTGAATAAAACTTCTAGAGGCATGCAGGAGGCACATAGTTGTTTAAAGTTATTTTGTTTCCGATGTATGTTTGATTGTAATGGTAATCTGTTTTAGTGCCTTATTATGTACTCTTATCAACCAATGGGGCATCTTCAAATGTCGCTCTTAGCGTATTTTATCATTATATGTTATCTGAACGTGGTCAGCAAACTGGGATTATGTAATCAATTTGAAATATTTTGAGATGGAATGTGGATTTTATTTGCTGTTTAATTTTTTTTGCCATATTCTTGTGTTTTTGTGTAGCAATGTACATAATATCGCCGTTTTTGGTCGCCGAGGTTTAATAACTATGAATAACTACGGCATCCATAGCCATTAGTTTTGGGCCTCCAAGTAGGGGGATGTTACAATGCTCCCCCTAAAACAAAGATACACATGTGGCTAATCATGCATAATAAGTTAAACAAAATTGATTTTTTAAATAAAAAGAACATGCATGTAGATAAAAACTATCCTCTATAATACAAACTTAAAAAAATAAACACATTTGCACATTAATTGTCCATTAACAAATTCCATCCATGTAAACACTCTTCTTATTTTTGATTTTAAAATGACTAACATGGATTTGAACTTTGAGCACTACTGGAACATTCTTAGACTTCAATATGCCAAGTTTTATAAAATTATACTGGATAAAATATTCTTAGTTACCAGTTGATGTCTTTGATTCGAAAGAAACCAAAGGATGTTCAAATTTATTAGGACTAACTCTGACAACCTGATTATTCCATAGTGTTGTTCGATCACAGTTGAATTGCAAACCCCAATTATAAACTAGCCAAACATGATTCATTCAAAGTTGGATTTGCAACAAAGATTGATCAATAAGTCAAGTTCTACTAATCCAGTTGACATGAAACACGAAGGCTAAGCATAATACAATATGGAGAAGCTCTTGTAGGGATCACATGGCATTTGGAAAAAGCTGGAGGGATCGGTACCTATCCCTCCATAGGGATCGGAAGAAATCAGGATTTAAGCAAGACCGCTTCATGCAAAACGCGATATCTCACAAACTGTAAGTCAAAATGGCATGAAATTTGGAGGGCAGGTAGTTAACGTCATAGGGAATCACCCAGAAGGATCTCACCCCATTTGGACACTAAAATAGGGATAAGTGCTGATCCATATTATGGGCCTCAATGGGCTTGGAAATTTTTGGGTGGCCTCATCTTGGTCTCCCGAACCTTCTGTCAGAATTTCAGCCCGATCCATGCACGTCTTCCCCTATAAATACAGTAGGCATAGCGTCAGAAAAGGGATCTTCTTCTTCTTTCTACTTCTCTTTATCTTCAAGCTAGGAAACACTCTGTCAATTTTATTCTTGGATTCGGATTGTAATTGTAAACAAACTTCAGTATAATAAAAAGGATTATTTGGAAGTAGACGTAGGCAAGAGTTAGCCGAACCATTATAAATCTTGTCTCCTTTTACTTGCTTTCTGATTGTTTTAATATTGTTCTTCATTTATATCTCTTCGTATTTCTATAATTGGATTGGATATTGGAGCTTTTGCATTATTGGGTGTTAGTGGCCAAATTTGATGCCAACATATTTCTTATGTTTATTTTTGATATTTATATTTAGATATTTACTTAAATTTATAACTATATTGATTATTTACATTACATTGAATATTCTTGTTAAATCTTTCAAAATTATATTATAAAGTTTTATTAAGTTATAATTTGACTAAAATGTGTATAAACTATATTTAAATGATTCTACAAAGTATCAAATTATTTTACAAAGAAACGGATTTTCAAAACAATATTTTAAAGTGTTTTTCAATTTTGTGAAGAGTACGTCGGCATACTCTATCTATGTATGTCGACATAGTGGCTGTATTTTAAAAATTCAAAATTGGAAGTGTCTTTTCGTCGTATCTCTTCGTCACTGGACATGACCGTTGTTTCTCTATACATAAACATCCAAACAAATTTTTATCATCTGCTTTCTTATTCTTCTCTCCTCTTTCCACTCTCATTTTCTAAATCAAAATATAACCAAACTCTGCCAAAATTCAACCAGAATCAAACTCAATCGTTACTGGTTTAATTCTCCTTCATCTTCTCTTTGATTTCGTTCATCTCTCTCACTCAAAAAAAGATCAAAGTATTATTCAATAGTTATAGGATCAATTGTGATCAAGATCAAAGATTAGAGTCTGTAAAACTCTATCAAATCATACTACTATACTTGCGGGTGTAATTATAGCCCGTAAAATCAATGGGGTGAGATTTTAGCCTATAAAATTGATTGGGTGTGCTTCTATCCTGAAAATCAAGTGACTCTACCCAGAGGTCGGGATTCTAGAGGGTGTGTCTCGTAGCCTTTAAATCGAGATTGTATTTGCATTTACTAGTTGGAAAAAAATATGTACAAGGAATTGTATGGGACTGGATGTATGGTAACTACAAACCAGTATAAATCTTGGTGTGTTCTTTACTTTTTACTTTTATTGCATTTACTTTTATATGCACTTTGATTCTATGATTGTTTCTGTAATTGTTAGTTACATCATTCCAAGTAGTTACTTACAAAATTTAAAAAATATTCATTTAATCAATTAAATACTATTCACCCCCGCCCCCTTCTAGTGTTGATTTAGCCATAAGAACCCTATTCCGTTGACTCGCATATGCTTATATGGTTGAAAATGCTCACTGGAGCAAACTAGAGGTTGGAACCATGAAACCAAACTTTGATGGATAGGCCTAAATATGTTAGGAGTCGTATCGATGCATAAGGAAGGCACATGGGTCAAAAAATGGAGCGTAGCCATGAAATTGACACAAAAATGAAAATTGGGCCTTTTCATTTTTGTTCGACGACATTTCGTTCGACGGTGTCTTGCCCAGGTTAGGCTCCGGGTTCGAGGGGTGTTTGCTCGGGGTGAAGCTCTTTCGACTAGAAGAAGACTGAACAATGAATGTTATTAGATGGCACTATGGTTCAAGGGAGCAGATAGAATTTCCTGTCCGGGGTATGCTTCGAGTTTGGTTAAGACTCGGGTCAGGCCCATGCAATATTTTATGTCCGGTGCTTTCGGAGTGTTCTTCGGGTTGAGGGGTTGGCCACTTTGAATCTGGGGAGTATTTCTTCAGACTTGGCTCGGTGATAACCGGGTAGAGAATGGAGGTTGAATAATTTTCGCTGTAGCATAGTGATACTTCAGGGATTTCTTCGCGGCATGATCCAGGGTTCTTGGGGGTAATGTGGAGTGAAGTTGGTAGCTCTGAATGACTTGGAATTACCATGGATTTCGTATGGCGACTAGGGAAGCGATGGCATAGCGCTTCAACAAGATGATGCCAATGATGATGACAATAGTTTCAAAACCTTAATACAATGGTTCTATGAATTACGATAGGTGTCTAGAGGCATTTTGAAGCTGATGACTTAACGATAGGAGTCGTGATGATAATCTACAAGGACAAATTCAACGATGAGGGCTTGTGAGTTGGATTTGTGACTGTGTTCTAATGTGGAGATAGCTGTGACAGAATAATGATTGAATTCCACTATGGAGACGCGTGTAAAGGGATCGTGGATAACTTACAGGTTTCAAGTGAGCTCATGAAGAAGGGGTGTGTGGGCAACTCCCACCTAGATTTGCAATTGCGTCTGGATCTTAGGAGAGTAGATTATCCTGGCTTTGCGATTATGAGCCTGGTTCCTAACCTTTTGAAGTGGCATGGATTCAAGCACTAGTGAAGTCGGGATTTCAATTGAGTTCGTGGTTTGCAATTGTGCCATATGAGTTATCATATATCAGATGCATACGATTGGTGGTGAGGATTGTTTACTGGATGCTATGTTTGCCATGGTTATTTATCACTCTAGGGTGTCACACGATATAGGCATTTTCAACTGTATACTAGACACTGGACATTGTACTTTGACTGTAGTACAATTATATTGCTATGATAATATATTAGCACATATCAACAGCTATGTGCTAACTCATCGGATGTAGGGACAGGTTAGATATGGTTTTTTATACCATATTTCTTTGTTTACTATATATGATTTCTATTGTGTCGTTGAGATGATTTATTGCTCACAATAAACTATTTTCCAACCTGAGTTTTTATGCTTTGCTTCCTATTATCTCGAGCACTCTTAAATGAGGTAGTGAGGGATAACAAGTCTGGATAGTGTATGGAGCTGTATGGAGTATGAGTGGGAAACTACACTTTTTTATACTTGAAGCTTACTATCACTTGTATTACATTGTGCGGTATTGTCGAGCTATATCAGTACTTATATTGCTTTAGAGACGGTTTGGAGTTTTTTTGGAGATATGGGATGTATAAACTCTACTAGTTCTATTTTTGTATAATCTATGAACATGTTGCACTCTGATGTTCTTATTGATGGTTTATTTGATTATATCATTGTCTTGCCTGTTTTATATCTATGCTATTATATTCTATTTTGTCCGTGTGCTATGAGATGTTCTATAAGTTTTGTGTTCAGATTTTCTTTACATTTCACCCTTAATTAGCCGTCCTACATCGGTAAGGTATCTCCATTGTGCATTATATGGGTATATTAGGTTCAGGTGGTGTAGGGTGGTCGCCACATTTTGTATCAGAGCTTAGGTTGCATAGACGAACTAAGTTGTTACTTAGATCCATTAGAGATAAGAAAGGAGCTATCGTCTTGGAATGGATCGAGCGATATATGAGAGAGCGTACTTATTATATTTTGGTTTTCAAAACTATATAGTAGTATATGATAGTAAGTTGCATTGCACATATGAGTAGCATTGATTTAGGTTATCTTTATGAGAGTCTGATTATTCTTATTACAGTTGGTAAGAATGGACATGAATATTAGGAATTCTACCCCAGAAGTTAAAAATGGAAGAGTCGCTAGGATAGCTAATGATCCAAAAGTGTAGGCAACGTTCATCCATATGATGGTGAGCGTAATGTGAGTAGCCAAAAGAGGAGCTACATGAATAGTGGATAATAGTGCTTAAATGCAAGCGTAGCAGGTTATTGTTCCTCAAGGAGAAGCTAAACTGCAAGTAGGTGAAAGTAGCAAGAGAATGAGGGACAATGAAAGTGGGAAATTGTCCTAAAAGAAAGGTGACCAAAGGATAGGAAAGTAGGAATTGAGATGCTTTAATTGCAACAAGAGGGGTCATATTAGTGAGGATGTAAGGACCCAAAAGGTAGTGAAAGGAAGTGCTTCAACTGTGGTAGGATTGAGCATGTTAAGATAGATTATCTAGAGTCGATTAAGGATGCGTAGCCTCAAATGAAGAATTGTCCGAGGAAGGGAAAATGGAAGTCTATTTGTCATGATTCTAGGGAGAAGGGTCTCATTGCAAAGTAATGTAAGGTGGAATGTAAGAAGTGCTACAACTACAACAATCTGAGCCATATCAAGAAGCACTGTCTAGAATGGCCAGGAAAAAGCAGGTTGAGTCTTCTTATGCTTTGGGCATTGTCCCAGCTTCGTCGAGTGCTCCATCGACGAAGGAGAAGTGGAAGAGCATATTTATACAGGGTATGTTATCTATTTTTGATACACATACGTGTTTTATTCGATATTAGGGTTTCACATTCCAACATATGTAGTGATTTGGTAGATAATTCGGACTGAGACCTAAGATAGTTGACCGACCTTTAAATTGTGGAAACCTCATTAGGAGCTCAGCCAGCCTATGCATGGTTTTTCGAGACTTAGCTTTATTGATTAATGGATTTTTATTTGTTTGTAATTGCTTTGTTTTGGATTTCATGGGCTTCGGTATTATTCTAGGGATGGATTAGTTGATGATGTGCAAAATAGTGGGGGACTATAAGGGGCTATTGTTGATGATGGGGATGGAAGATAGGAGTAGATTGGAGATAGGATGCCAACCTGATGATTAGGTGATGATTAGATTTTTATATTAATTTGAGATCACTCACAACGAGTTTTCATTTTTTCCAATATCTAAGAGCATCCAGACATATTCGTGAAGGTGGCCAGATTACCACCATCTAGAGAGGTTGAGTTCTATATATATTTTGGGAAGGATGCTAGAACGATTGTTATGCCATTGAGGTGTATGGCACCGAAGGAGTATAATGAACTAGAGGTGCAAGTAAATAACCTATTGTGATTTGGGTTCATTCGACGGGATATATCTGAGTGGGAACACCTGTAATATTCGCCACCAAGGTGGCTCTTTGAGATTACGTGTTGATTACCATGAACTGAATAAGGTGGCGAGGTAGAACAAGTATCCACTCTTACGTATTGATGACTTATTTGATCAGCTCCATGCTGCTAGGATGTTCTCTCAGTTGGATCTTGCAACGGGTTTCATCAACTGAGAGTGGCAAAGGAGATTATGTTGATCATAGCGTTGATATGCTATATGGATTCTATGAGTGGTTTGTTATGTCATTCGGCCTAACCAGCTCACTGGCATACCCTATTGATCTAATGAACCGTGTTTTTAAGGATCGGCTAAATAAGTTTGTACTTGTGTTCGTGGATGATATCCTTATTTATTCGAGGGTAGAGAAAGAACACAAGGATCATTTGATGATTGTGCTCAAGGCGTTAAGGAAGCACCGATTGAAGGTTGGGTTTTCAAAGTGTCACTTCTAGAGGAGGAAAGTGTGATTGTTTCGAAGCAGGGTATTGATATATACCCTACAAAGGTGGTAGCAATGTAGGACTGGGATTGACTCAATACTGCTATAGACATGAGTAGTTTCCTTCGATTAACGGGATAATATAGAAGTTTATAAAGGAATTCTCTAAGGTGGTGGAGTCGTTGACCAACTTGATGAAGAAGAATCGGACTTTTATTTGAGACGCGAGGTGTGAGCATGCATTTGTGAGTTTGAAGGAGAGGTTGACGAGTGCACCAGTGTTAGTTATTTCGAGCACGAATGAGAAGCTGACGATATACATAGATTCTTGTGGTACTGGACTAGGTGTGGTGTTAATGCAAAGGGGAAAGGTTGTCACCTATGCTAGTCGACAACTGAAATTGAACGAGAGGAAGTATCCAACTCATGATTTGGAGTTGGTCATGATAGTATTTTCTTTGAAGATATGGAGACATTATTTTCTTGGGGAGAGGTTTGATTATTATACGGACCGCAAGTCGATGAAGTATCTATTCTCCCGGAAGAGTCTTAACCTTCATTGGCAGCGATGGTTAGAGTTCCTAGCCTTCTATGACTTTGACATGTCCTATATGCCTAGTAAGGGAGATGTGGTCACTGATGCTTTGAGTAGGAGACATACTAGCTGGGAGCGACGTTCCAAGAGTGGAAGCAATTGGAGACCCTGATGTGAGCTAGAGCAGAAAGTGTTGGCAAGCTTGACGATCAAGCCTACCTTGATTGAGCAGATTGATACTAGTCAGAGGCTAATTTCTAGACTAGTTGAGTTGATAGAGAAGATGTAGGAAGTGGTAGAGTCTAAGAAGACGAAGCAGTATGAGCTCAACCGTGATGGTTGGCTCCGTAAGGATGGGAGATTTTTTGTTCCTGATGTCGATGGGTTGAGGGATGAGGTGCTACTAGAGTGCCGTCATTCGAGGTTGACCATACATCTTGACAACAATAAAATGTACTGTGATATGAGGCAGACATTATATTGGAAAGGGATGAAAGATGATGTTGGGGCATTCATCTCAAAATGCATGAACTATCAATTGGTATAGGTAGAAAAGAAGAATCCGAACGGTTTGCTGCAACCTCTCAAGATTCCCGAGTAGAAATAGGAACAAGTATCGATGGATTTCATCGATATATTATTGAGGACTAGAGGAGGATACAATAACACCTGGGTCATAGTCGATAGATTGATGAACATTGCTAGATTTATATCCATTAAGTCTAGTATAACGACATCCAAATTGGCCGATTATAAGTGAAGTGTATTGTGTGGTTCCATGGTGTGCTGAACAGCATTGTTAGCGACCGAGACCCATTGTTCACTAGCGGGTTTTGGAAGAGCTTACAAGAGGCATTGGGGACAGAGCTATATCTTAGTACAACTAATCACCCACAAACTAAAGGACAGACCGAGTGGGTGAATCGTATCCCGAAGACCTCTTGCGAGTCGACATTCTCGATTTCGATGGTTTATGGGACGTTCATTTACACTTAGTAGAGTTTGCATACAACAACAACTATCAATCTAGCATCAGTATGGCACCATATGAGGCATTATATGATCGACCGTGCAACGCTCCTTTATGTTGGTATGAATAGGGCGAGAAATTGGCACTTGGGGCAGATATGATTAGAGAGACTTTGAAAAGGATCAAGATCATTCGACAAAGAACGGAAGCTGCTTAGGGTAGACGGAAGAGCTATGCTGATGGGAGAAGACATGACTCAAAGTTTTCCGTTAGCGGTATGACATTTGTCAAGATCACTCTGCTGAATAATGTTATTCGATTCAGTACTAAGGGGAAGTTGGCGCATGATTCGTTGGTCCTTTTTCGATACTTGAGAGAATTATGAAACTTGGCATATAAAATCGACTTACCTCTGAAGATGAGGGGCGTGCACAATGTATTCCATGTCTCTCACCTATTATCTTGAGCTAATATGGGTATGTATTTAGAAATCAAATAAACAACTAACTTATACGTACTCGGTATCGGCATAAAGCAATTGTTTGCGCCAAAATTGGTCATAAACCCTAAATATCGTGAAAGCACCAGTGTATGAACTTAGATCAGCAATATATGATTACAGATTACAGATCTAAATAATATAGAAAATAAAAATGAAGAATAAAAAACTTAAAACGGAAAGAAATAGACAGAGACACAAGGTTTATAGTGGTTCGGCTATCTCCGGCCTACGTCCACTTCAAAAGATAATCTTTTATTGACTTTGCTCACTGGTTACAGCGGATTACAGCAGTAATTTTCGAGTACAACAGTGAAGTTTGAGTACAATGGTGATTTCGGCACAGTCTGGACGTAGCAGAATTCAAGTCCCATTTCTGTAGGCTTTGGGATGCTATTTGTAGGCATAGGCTGCAAATATCTCGCTCAGATCTCAAGAGACCTCTTCTGGCACGTGAGTGGGCCCATGCGATCGATCCCAGGTGATTTCGACTCGATCCGTTATCGATACGAACGAATTTCATATCGATTAAGATCTTGTCCAATCGAGTCGAGATCGATAATGAACGTTCTTTAGGTTGTACGCAAACTCCTGTGATAATTTGGTGGCGTTTGGACTTGTAGATTGTGAGTTACGATCAATGCAAGTTCGTGTTCACTGGTCGGCTATCGCGTTCGTATCCATGTCTTCGTCTCCATCCATTCGCATCAATCCACATGTACCTTCTGCTTATTTCGTGTCGACTCCCTATTATTGGTGCTGCCTTGTTCGTATCCACGCTTCTTCGTATCGATCGAGCTTCACTCCTTCATATTCTTCGGCCACTCTCCTGCTCCTATCCATGTTGATCGACACGAAGAGTATCGATTCGAAGTATCCCATGTTGATCGATACGAACAGTATCAATTTGAAGTAGTCCATATTGATCGATACGAACAGTATCGATTCGAAACATTCCATGTTGATCGAGACGAACAGTATCGATACAAACCAATTTTCACGAATCTTGATCCATCCATATCTCGAGCATACGAACTTCGATTGACCTGAGATTTGAAACGTAGCTTCTCCTAGCCTTGTTTATCATTCCCAATCGATCTCGTCTTAATTGGAGCTCGGACAAATTTTGACGACATCGATCATAGCCTTGTCTCCAATCGATTTTCAATCCTGATATCCATCCTTTCTGGCCAATTTATTGATATCCCGGCCTTGACCAAAAGGTGGGATAACATTTGCCCCTTATAACGTGCCTTGTGGTGATAAGGTATGTTTTGAAAAGATCTGATTCCGACGTCTGGAGTCCATAGTCCGTCCATATCCATACCATCCGACTCATAATCCAATCCATTACCAAGCCATCCTATCCGAGTGCCATAGCCATATCCTTATCTGCCTTCTTGACTGCTCCGAGTCGATGTCCGATTCCAAATCCAGTAACCAAATCCATAACTAGTTCCATATCCATCTAAATTCGACAATCGAGTCCTAATCTATCCTTATTCAATAACCGAATCTAGGACCTCTCCGGGTCGATATCCAAGTTTTTAGCTATTCATAGCTGATATTTGAATCCATAACCTCTCAAAGTTCTTGTCAAGCGCAATCCACACCCGATGACCTGTACCAAGAAATTCCTTGGTTTTCGTGGTCCAGTGTCCCTGAATGCTGAGTAATGCCATGGCTTGAGTCCTAAGCCGAATCATGGTTGCTTCGGACCCTTGTCGAGTATAGTCCATACTCGACGACCTGAAATAATAACCGATAATATATGGCCTAAGTCCTAGGCCGAATCCTGGTCTCTCCGGACCCTTGCCGAGCGTAGTCCATACTCGACGACCTGAATAAGTCGGTTCGCCATGCTCGGATGAAGCGACTTACCCCTTGCCAGGCATAATCCATACCTGATGACCATTTACCAAAAGCCAGATAGAAAACCCATTCGGAATCCAATCCAAAATTCAAACCAAATCGGGAAATCAAAAATCCATACCAGAAACCCAAAACAATATCCAAACTAGAAAATAAGCATCCAGACTAAAGCCAAAACCAGAAAACAAACAAAACTAGGAGTTCAAACTAAACTTTGAAACCAGACCAGAAAAAAGCAAATGTTAAAACCAAAAAAAAAAAGAAAAGGAAAAAACAGATTTCACAAACTATAGCGTCACGGTTCATCATCGTCTCAGAGCATGCCTAGGGGCTATCTCCATCCCCTACATGAGTAAGTGACTTACCAGTTTGCCCAGAGTTTGCTACTTATTCCATATCATTCCTGTCAGTTGATAACCAGTATACCATCATTCCTCGACCTTGTGCCATTGATGTTTGAGGTAAATGGTGGCTGTTCTTGTGCCATCGCCGCATTCCGAGCTCCGACATACTACCACAACTGACCACTGCTTACATGCTCCTCGATTATATCCTTTAGATGCCTGCAGCTGTTGGTATCATGTCCGTCCAAACTGTGAAAGAGACAATGCCTTCCTGATGCCCTTTCACGTTCCGAGGGTTCTCTCCTTGCTGGCCTTCGGTAGGGAAGGCAATCCTGAGTCTCCATGAATATATGTTCAAACGGCTCGTTCAATCCTGTGTAAGTGGAGAATTTCGACTCTCTCCACCGCTTCCTAGCATTTCCTGATTCGTCATCCAACTTCCTCTTTCCCTTATCTTTTCCCAAGCTTTTGTCGGATGGTTCTCCATCCTCGGCCGAATTCACTTCCTTCAACTTCATATCTGAACATGCATCCTCATGTTGAAGGAATCTCTCGGCTTCATGAAAGACCCTAAGATCCATTGGTGGGTCACGTATTAATGACACTTTGAGATCCGAATTATCTCTGACTCTGAAAATGATGCCATTAAAACCATTAATGGATCCGGCCGATCCACCTAAGCAACCGCTGCATTAAACCGAGTTAGGAAAGCTCTGAGTGATTCTTCTGTCATTTGCTTCACTGACGTTAGCATCATTACATTCTTTTGTCTTTTGATATGAATCTGAAACTGCTTCATAAACATGTCCACCAATTCTGTCCATGTCTTGATAGATCCGTCTTCCAACTGTCTGAACCACATAGCAACTATATCCGTCAAGTACAGAGGGAAACATCGGGCTATTACTTCCTTTAATGCCCCCCAGCACTTCCATATGTCTTGTGTACCTCATCAAGTGATTAGTAGGATCAACATTGCTATTGTATACCTCCAGCATAGGTAGCTTGAACTTTGGTGGGTTCCGGGCCATTCTAATTTCACGGGTAAATGGACTCCTGTTTACTCCTTCCAGATCTCTATTTGCTAAACCTCCACGCATAGTTTGCCTGATAATCTCAGCTAATCCAGCGTTGTCCACCAAGGGTTGCCCCCTGAGTCCCCGAGGGAATTCTGGTACGTATTCTTCATCACGCGCTCCTATATTCCTGCCAGCATCTTGTTGTGCGGTATCACCTAGAGTCCCTCCATGGGTCTGTCCATCATTGCCGGGTGGTGTGCCCTCTATCCTGGATCCATCCAGATTAGCAGTTGTGTGCTTATTAGGGGCTGCTCCCTGTTGTGCTGCTCCATCTGATTGCCTGTTGGGTTCTTCTGTTCTAGCTCCGTGGATCTAAACTCCAGCAACTCAAGCTGTTCCTGCCTGTCCAAACTGTCTGAGAAGGTTTTGCATCATTTCCTCTTGTCCCTTTAGAATCTCTTCACGCATAGCTCACATCATCATCTCCATCTCGTCTCTGGTGATGAAGGCCGAAGTCTGATTAGCTCCTGAAGATGCTTCCTGGCTTCATTCATGTTGACTTCTCTCCCGCTCTTTGTCTCCTTGTTGATTGCATTGTCATGGTTACTTTTAGATCTGATCCTTTAACCTTTCAAATCTAAACTCAAATTCGATATAGCGGGTGCTAGTCGTTCTCAGTGAAAGCACCAAAGTGTTTGTGCCAAAATTGATTACAAACCCCAAATATCGTGAAAGCACCAGTGTATGAATACAGATCAGCAGTATATGATTACAGATTATAGATCTAAATAATGTAGAGAATAAAAATGAAGAATAAAAAACTTAAAACGGAAAGAAGTAGACAGAGACACAAGATTTATAGTGGTTCGGCTATCTCCTGCATACATCTACTTCAAAAGATATTCTTTTATTGACTTTGCTCGCTGGTTACAGCGGATTACAGCAGTAATTTTCGAGTACATCAGTGAAGTTTGAGTACAATGGTGATTTCGGTAGAGTCTGGACGTAGCAGAATCCAAGTCCCTTTTCTGTAGGCTTTAGGATGCTATTTACAGGCGTAGGCTGCAAATATCTCGCTCAGATCTCGGGAGACCACTTTTAGCATGTGAGTGAGCCCATGCGATCGATCCTAGGTAATTTCGACTCGATCCGTGATCGATACGAATGAATTTCGTGTCGATCAAGATCTTGTCCAATCGAGTCAAGATCGATCATGAACATTCTTTAAGTTGTATGCAAGCTCCTATGATAATTTGGTGGCATTTGGACTTGTAGATTATGAGTTACGATCGATGCAAGTTCGTGTTCACCGAGGGGCTATCGCGTTCGTATCCATGTCTTTGACTCCATCCATTCGCATCGATCCATATATGCCTGCCGCTCATTTCGTGTCGACTCCCTACTATTGGTGCTGCCTTGTTTGTATCCATGCTTCTTTGTATCGATCGACTTCACTCCTTCGTATCCTTTGACCGCTCTCCTGTTCGTATCCATGTTGATCGACAAGAATAGTATCGATTCGAAGTATCCCATGTTGATTGATACGAACAGTATCAATTCGAAGTAGTCCATGTTGATCGATACGAACTGTGTCGATTCGAAGCATTCCAAGTTGATCGATACGAATAGCATCGATACGAAACAATTTTCACGAATCTTGATCCATCCATATCTCGAGCATATGAACTTCGATTGACTTGAGATTTGAAACGTTGCTTCTCCTAGCCTTGTTTATCATTCCCAATTGATCTCATCTTAATTGGAGCTCGGCCAAATTTTGACGATATCGATCATAGCCTTGTCTCCAATCGATCTTCAATCCTGATATCCATCCTTACCGGCCAATTTATTAATATCCCGGTCTTGACCAAAAGGTGGGATGACAGTAATAAACATATGTGTTTTCAAAATAGAACAATATAGAAATGTAAAATAAATCACAGAGAACACAGAGTCATCAACACGGTAACAATATATAATATAATATATACACAAGTCTGCGTGGGATATAAAATAGGTCAAAATCCCATTATATTAAAAATATACAATGTATAAATATAACACATACATCTCAACATCATCAACATACATGAGGCTGTAAAAAATAGATAATGGTACACTAGTCAACTAATAACCTAACCTTTATTTACACCCAACAATCACAATCTGCACCCTTAGTCCATGAACATGTAATGCCATGGGCTGACTTGAGTATTATATAAATAACATATGAGATGGATTATATCTAAAATGTAGGTGTCAAAAGATAGCTACAATTATATATCCCAATGTGGCATGCAGATAACTCAATATATGTATGACACCATACCACATACCATGCATATCTCATTACCTAATCATGAAATAATCGAATAACACATCAAAAGGGCACACAATCATGTAGGTGAAACAACAATACACCTAACTATCAACATGAATAAGAGGTCATCAAACATCAAACGGCATACTCTCAACGACGCCAGGATTATCTCTCAGATAATCGTAAAGTAGACATGCCTGGGTCTGTCTTACTCAACATGCATAAAAAAACATAGCAATCACCCAAATCAAACATACATGAAATATAAATATAAGTATTGAATACCCTCGGTAGCCAGGGTCATTTCTTAGATAACCTTATAAAAGATAGGTACATGGTCCAACTCTATGCTCTCAACACTTCTAACTATCCTCTATAGCAGTATTATCTATATGTACGGGGTTACATAGCTTCATAGACTCGCAGTCTCATGAGTAATCCAAGGGGTTGATAATTACGTAATAATCATCTAGACTTCTAGCCTTAAAGTAATCGACTTGGCCCTCAGCCAACGAAATAATCTTACGGACTCTCAAACCTCTAATAATCCACTAAACTCTCAGTATCATTGATGGTCATCTGGACTCCCAGTCCTATGTGTTTTCAGCATAGTAAGTAACTATTTCAACATTGGTCACAACAAATGATCAAATCCAGTCTTAGTCGTCTACGCAATGATTTCATATAGGCGATAAGTATGTATCTACAACATCTCTTCAACAATAACCAAACGAGAGACTTACAGTTGTATGCTTTCTCTAGGAGCCTTCCACACGTGCTCTCGGCGATACTCCTATAGTCTTAGTTGCCTCAACGGCCATTGTAACACCCAGTATCCATCAAGTATAAGACTACACTATGTGATGGTCATGGCCATGTAAGTGCCCCAAACAGTAACAGGCTACTGGCTTATCTGACATAGGAGCAGCGGCTCTCAATCTTGGCTCTCAGCCATACACATCAGAAAGATGCATCATAGATACGATCCAATGCTTCTAATATTATATAAAATAGCTCATTCCAAAATTACTATTTAAATTTAAAATATTTATATTTCACTCAAAGCTTTCAATTTTAATTCATTTATTCCATCCCGTTCAATTTCTAGTGTCGTGCTCAACTAATGCAATCATCATTTATTTTCCCATATATATGTAGCATGTACTCAATGATCAACAAATATTTCATCACAAAAACAAATTTATAAGGATATACCACCGATTCTAATCAATTCAACTCATTTTAACCATAATTCGTCATCCATTAATGAAATAAAAATCATGAGAACTACATATAGAGAAATGTGTGAGTTACAAAGGTAACTCGCCTAACTAAAGCATTCTCTTCCCTCAAAATTCTCAAAATCAACTACCCAATTTTAGCATCATCTTTCTACGTTTGCCAACCCGCGGCTACCACCACCCATAAATTCCACCGCTAGCACCAGGATGACGTCAGCTCAAACTCCAGCCTCCTCTATCATGCTCAAGCCTTTGGATGCACCACCTTGAAAGAATGCATCACCGCCTCCAGTTCTGGTTGAGGCCATGATGCCGTTCTCCTTTTAGTTGAGCGTCGTGCTCCACAGCTGACCACCTTCTTCTTAAATATCACGTGCAACTGTACACAGTTTTTTTCTTTCTGTTCGGTTTTTTGATTCAAGAATATTCTGAGGGGTTTAAGGCAAGTACTAGAGAATAGGGTGGTATGGGCTTTGATTTTTGGAAACTAGGTTTGAAATGGGGAAGAGAAAAGGGGTTTGAGTTTCTTTTAGGCTTGGGCTTTGTCTAATTAAGGGCTAGAATATTAATTTTCTGCTTTGCCCATTTGTTTAATCATCTTTTCATTTAAATAATTTTTGTATTCATTTATAAATAAATTTCAATCCAATATAAATTTATTTACCTTTTGAAATATTTATATTTAATTAAAACATTTTATTCGATTTTAATACTTTATTCGAAAAGAATTTACAAGATTTAATTCAATTTATTAAAACAAAATCTTTTATTAATCAGACTTCAAATAAATAAGAATTTATTTTCAAAATATTAATTGTCAAAACGAAATTCGAATATTTTTATTTTTATTATATTTACTTATTGTTATGCGTGGAAAGCAAGGTTGTTACAGATTACCTTCCTTATGAAAATTGTATCCATGCAAATTCTTATAGGGAGGCGTTATATACAATTCATACCCAGAATTTTCTTCATATCTTCAATCTTCAATCAAACTTAAACTACTCAATCGTCGATGTGGCTCTCTCTTCTAGCTTCTCTTGTCGTATGCTATAATTCAATGGACTCATTCGACAACTTTCTATTTTCATATACGGTAAGTTTTAGTGAAAATTTTCGAAGTGTCGTATTTTTCTAAAATTTCGATAGAGTCTCCTTTATACAGAGAACGTTTACATCCCAACACGGGGCATCCCGAAACATGGGGAATCAATATACTAACAAATATATACCAATAAACATGTAAAACATGCCTTGGTCTTAGCATTTTTAGCAAACTATTTAAGTTTAAAGCGAGAAAAAGCAAGCCAAAATCGCTAGTTAGTCCAAATATGCTCCAAGAGTATGTATTCTCAACTCACGTTCAAATGTTAGTAGCATATGAAGAGGTATAAGAAGTATTCATTAATTTAGTTTAAAAACAACATCACATTCTTATTTAAACCACTTTCTGACAAAATTTCAAAGGTCAAATACACTAAATCAAGTTATGGATTCAAAGAGTGAATTGTTGCATAATGTGTTAGCTTTCCAAAAAAACTTTTGGAATGTAAAAATGTCAAGTGAAACTTGAGTAATGACAATTTTGTTACAGGAAGTGAAAACTGAAAATGTTAAAAAAAATGCACAGAAATGAAAAAAAATCGCAAAACGCTTAAAAAATTATTACTTATGTTTTTATCTTTCTAGAAAATGCAAGATCGTCGAAATAGGACAAACCATTTGAAAGTTATGGTCGAATGAAGTCATCGCTGTTTTGAATGGTTTCACTTTCAGGAAAGTGAGATACTTCATTTTTAATTCATGTCTTAACCATAAACAAATTAAAGGTCGAAGATTTGTAATCAAAACAAATCATACTTTTAACACAAAATTTTCTATGTTTTGTCAAAACCTTTCATTTATTTATGGCAACACTTTATCATAGTCAATTTTCAAAACAAAAATATTTTCACAAAATTTCATTTCGTAAAATATCTCTTTTTCTATACAAAAGAAAAATCAAAATAATCCAATGACTAATCAACTTTCAATTTTTCATTTTAAATTTTCCACTTTGAAGTCGAGGGTTAAGCAAATTTCATCTACTATAATAGATGACGTACATAAAACAAAATGGGATTTTCTTTTCGTTAAAATAAAATATTTCATCTTTCCAGACTTCATTTTAAATTCAATATATATCTTTATAGCAAAATAACCATTTTCCAAAAAATCTTTTCTCATGAATCACTTTTTTAAATTATATTGATTAAAAAATTTACTAACTATTATTAATACCAATACACACTTTCCTAAATTCTTTTTAATCCCAAAGCATCAAATTCAAAAAAAAATCCTTTACTAAAATATTTCTTATTTATGCAATCAAAGTATTCAAAATCAATAATTTATTCCTAATGTAAATGAATTTTAATTTTATTCCAATTTTCTCTTCAATTAAAAAAAACAAACATATATAAGCTTATTTCTTATTACATGCTACTACATCCATATTTTAACATGAAAAGAAGCCACACCAATCATACAATCAACCAAAAATTTCATACATAATTTATTTCTAACATACACCCAGTGGATATATTTCGAATTTATAAATAGTTTATAATATAATTTATCGACACTGCCTTGTCATTGATTCTAGTGATTTACTTCATCAATTGGTTACAACGTTGACCATGTAATCAACATTATCTCGCTATCACTTCATCTATCCACTAATGCTCAACGGCTACAATCCTTATATAAAATATCTAAACATATGAAAATACCCAAATTATTGATAAAACAGTTCATTACTTAACCACAATAGTACTCACATTCACATACAATACATACATTCATACACACACACACAAATATATATATATATATATATATATATATATATATACGTATATTCTCAAGTCAAAACAATTCATAAAACTTCAAAATATTTTTCATATCTTCATGTCACTTATTCTACTAAACCACCATTTCAAATTAATATTTCACTCATCAAAATATCTTATATCATCACTTAAACCATTATCTGTATTATTTTCAAAATTTAACACAAAATGTATTTAAAATATTTGTTTTCTTTTCAAACACATTTCTCAAAAATATTACTTGTATTTTCCTCAAATTACGTACTTCTTTTTCTTCATTTTCTAAAACATTTTGCTTGTTTCAAATATTATTTGTACCACTCTAATCTCTTCATAATAACGAATATAACTTTCTTCGAAACACTATTTCAAAACATTAATTTCTATATCGCTTGAAATATTTTACTTCTCTTTAAAACATTACATCACTTATCAAAACTTTGTGTTCATATATCACATCTTAGTGTTTAGGAATCCCCATCGACAATGTTGATCGTGCGCATCGACTAGAATTCTTAAAGCACTCAACGGACATATTAACATGATCTTAATTCCAAAAATTCCTTTAAATATTTACTTATAAATATACTTTAAAAATTTTGATCTTTATTAAACAATTGCTTAATTCTAATAAAACTTCATTCCAAAACTACGTACATTCAAATAAGCTTGCTTCGTAAATGAATTATTGAATTATATTAAAGCATCATCTAATATCACACTTATGCATATACCGACATATTTTTGCCAAAAATATTTTTACACATACATATGCTTGTTTGTATCTAGGAAATATACAACACTCTAAACATCCACTCATCAATTTAAATTTCTATCTCAGCATATTCAATTAAATAAGTTTGTGTCTATAGCATCTCATCAATGATAACCAGATGGAAAACTGACAGCTCTCAGCCTACTCCAGGAGTCTTGCTCACGCGCTCTCATCGCTACTCGTATAGCCTTAGTTACCTCGACGACCATTGTGACCCAATATCCATCAAGTGCAAGACTACGCTATGAGATGACCTACCAATTCCCTAAATGGTAACAGACTGTTAGCCTATGTCACATAAGGGCAGTGGCCCTCTGCTATATACATCAAAAAGGTGTGTCATGGATTCTGAGAGTGAATCCATAATCAGGCCGTTAGGATGGATACTAGCATAATCCAGTTTACTCCGCATCGTATAATAGGAGTACACATACGATAGATGTCTATCAGCCCGCTCACTCTCAGTTCGCATCACCATAAGCATACTACCCCGCATATTCAACCTTGTTTGAGTGATGTCTACTCATAGAAAGTAATCGAACAATTATTAGCTCAAGCATCTCATACCACCTGGTGTTACTCCCCCGTTTACTCAATGGTCATAGATTGCACACATCATCACACAATTATTCTATACAATAAATTAAAGGAGCTTTCGAAAAAGTATTACCGAATGTCCCTTACCGTCGGTATTACTAATCCATTTATTAAAATTCTCATAATATAGAATTCCACACAAATCACACACTTCAATTATTTTCTGATCAAAAGGGATACTGATTTGAAAAGAGGTTTAAATTATAAAATACTATTCTTTTCTAAACTCTCTATTTAAAAAAATCTTATATAATTACAATAAAATCTATGTTCTCAAACATTCATTCAGTTTAAAATCCGTTAAATACCTTTCTAAAATAATTCATAACTTTGAAACTTTACTTTGATAATTTAAAATAACAATACCAAAGGAGTTTTATAATTTATAATTCCCTTTAAATAACAAATTTAAAGAATACCATATTTTAATAGGGATTTTCAGTTAAAATAATTGCCCCAAAGCCATAATATGAAATTCCATAACCAATGTGTTTCCAACCTGCATTTGCATTTCAAATCCTTTTAAAACCGTTATTATTGAAAACTAATTTATCAAGCCAAAATTCTATCTTTTTTAATACCTTCCCAAAATAATTCAATTCTTTTTATATAAAAATAATCAAACGTGAAAATATATTACTTTCAAAATTCTCTTAATAATATATATCCCATAAAATAGTAAATAAATTACTCCCAACTTATTATCACTTCCTAATATTATTTTACAAACTTCTAATTTATTAAATTCAATAAAATTATCTCATCATTTATAAATTTTATATTCACTTTCAATAAAAATCCTTTGAATATGTTCTATAATCGTGGGTGTATGTGTGTGTATGTATTCCAAATTTCACTTATTTACTAAAATCCAATATATTGTTACTTTCTTGATAATTCCTATTCAAAAAGTTCTCAAAATTATTCCATTTTTCTATTTTCTATCAGTAATAACATTTCCAATATTAAATAAAATAACTACTCCAAAATCACTATTTATATTTCAATTACGTTTAAAGCTTCCCATTTTAATTCGTATTTTCCCTTCCGATCAGTTTCTAGTGTCGTGTCCAACTAATGCAATCATCTATTTATTTGCACAATATATAATAAGTGTACTGAACAATCAACGAATATTTCATCACAATAATAACTTAGTAAGGATACACCAACCAATTCCAATCAATGCAACCCATTTTAACCATAATTCATCATCCAATAATCAAATAAAAATCATGAAAATTAGATCTAGAGATAGATGTGAGTTACAAAGGTAACTCGCCTTCTTGAAGCATTCTCTTCCCTTAATATTTCCAAATCAACTAACAATCCTTACATCATCTTCTCATGTTTGCCAACTCGCAGCTACCATCACCCACAAATTTCACCGCCAACACGACAACATCAGCTCCAATTCCAGCCTCATTCGTAATTGTCAAGCCTTTGGATGCACCCCTTAAACACAAGCGTCACTTCCTCCTATTCTAGTCAAGGCTGTGGCGTCGTTCTCCTCTTAGTCGAGCGTCGTGCTTTATGGTTGACCACCTTTTACTCCAGCATCGCGTGCAACCATGCGCAAACATTTTCTTTTTTTCTTTTTGTTCGATTTCTTGATTCGAGAATATTCTAAGGGGCTTTTAGGGCAAGTATTAAATAATGGGCCGGTATGGGATTTGATTTTTGTAAACCATGTTTGAAATGAGAAAGAGAAAAAGGGTTTGATTTTGCTTTTGGGCTTTGTCTAATTAAGTGCTAGAATTTTAATTTTCTACTTTTCCCATTTGTCTAATCATCTTTTCATTTAAATAATTTTTATATTTATTTGTAAATAAATTTCAGTCCAATATAAATTTATATACCCTTTAATATATTCATATTTAATTAAATCATTTTATTCGACTTTAATATATTACTCAAAAAAAATTACTACTTTAATTCAGTTTATTAAAAAGAATCTTCTATTAACTATACTTCAAATAAATAAAAAATTATTTTCAAAAATTTTCAAAAATTTAATTTGAATATTTTTATTTTTATTAGATTTTCTTATTATTATGGCGTAGAAAGGAGGGTTGTAACATTTTTGTTAGTGATGATTGACGAGGGATGTAATAAGAGAAGGTATGGACTAACGATGTAGTGAGATGACAAGGTGATGTGGCTTGACCAAGCCCGACCCAAATAATTTACTGCCCCATCCCAAAATGAAGATTCCGTGAACAAAAATGTTGTGTCAAAATTTGTTGCCCCAGCAAGACTTGAACGTAGCACATCATGGAGCAAACGATGGGTAATACAATTGAACTACAACTTTCAACGTGGGTAATTTCTAACCAGTTCTTTATATTTAAATACTTTATGTATTGACCCCATCGCTATAATCATATTATTAAAGAACGTTACAAATAATGTCGTCTGATAACACAGAGATTACAGCTGGTTAAGGGCGATCTAATGTGAATATATCTTTATACTAACACTGACACGTCTTTGTTACCTTTTGAGGATCTAAACTGAAAATTTTGACGTGTACAATATTAATACAAAGTGATAAACATACCGATTAAAAATATTCAAAATAGTATATAATATAAATAAATTAGCATCAGAGTCCAAGATCACGGTGGAATAATGTACATCATATACATTATAAAATCTGAGTCTATAAATTATCAATACTAGACCCACATAAATATATACATCTCATCTAAAATACAATATCGGGTACACAGTGAATACTAAAGAATATACATGACACATCCGCTTAAATGTCAATATATACAATAATGAATTAGACCAAAATAGTCTACTCTAGTGCTAGAACAAAATCCAAAGGTCATCGAGTCCATGTACCTGTAGAGTTTTGACCTGACCCGAGTATTATAAAATAAATGGATCAGACTATATCTAATAAAATGTGAGATATTGATATCATAAATATATGACTTAATAATAAAATAAGTCATCTCAAAATATGCCTAAAACCAATGGATCATATAAGACATATCAAACCAAATTGTCGCTTAAAAAACCATATAAGTATATAACTTTACAATAAAATAAGCCATAATAAATATGCTAAAACCAAAATCATATAATACTAAGGCATATTAATCCCAATCACCATTTCATAATTCCATATTAAATCTCTAATGGACTATCATCTAAAATATGGTGATAACAAAATCAAAATTTCTTCAGAGCCAAAAAGAATGATACCGAAAGATTTAATCATAAATCTCTGAAGAAATAATCATCACTAAATGAAATAATAATTGTAGTCATCCATCAGTTGGCACGCAATCTACTACATAGAAAGGAAACCTACAGAAAGAGAACGCAAATTAGGAACAATGCTCAAAGAAAAGAGCAGCCATATATCTAATCCGTCCTATGTAAATTCACCTATTGAAAGAGGTAAACATCGCCTAACTATATAAAATCAAAATAAACCGATGGGTTGCAGTGTCTTTAGGAAATGCGGATTGCGGGTCTTAAGGCTGGATTAACACTAGCGGGGGGTGAATAGTGTTTAATCGATTTTATGGAATTTTTGAAATCTTTTCATAAATCAAACATATACGAATGCAATTTCACAAACACAGAGACAATCACAGAATCAGACATAGATGCAAATAGTAAAAAAAAAGTAGTAAAGGAAAGAACACACGGAATTTTATACTAGTTCGGAGTTACCCTACATCCAGTCCCACATAATTTCTTGCGCAGATTTTTTTTCAAATATAATCTCGATATTACAATCTCGATTTCAAAGCCACGAGACACACCCTCCTGTCTCCGAGTCCAGGGAAAATTTTCTTGATTTAACCAGGCTACAAGATCACCTAATTGATTTATGGGCTATAATCACATCCAATTGATTTACGGGCCACAATCACACCATTTCCAATATCACTTTGGTAGATAGAGAGACTCGATACACTTTTTTGATTATAAATGATCCTATAACTCTGAATAGCACTGGAATCTTTGAGAGAGAGTTACAGAGAATCAAACTAGAGATGATCGAGTTTGACTCACTTAGGATTTCGACAGAGTTTTGTCAAAATATAAGAGAATACTTAAGTGGAGAAGGAGTGAAGAAATAAAGAAAAACTAACTTAAAATTCATTAAAAAAAACTGGTATTTATAGAAGAACAATAGTCATGTCCATTCGCGAAAGGTTATGATGAATAGACGCTTCTTTTGAAAATTTGACATTTGAGTTTCTATGGATACCATGTCGACATGGGGGGATGGGGTATGTCGACATGCCTATGTATATTTTGAAAATTAATTTTGCTTTAATATAATTTCTATTCTAAAACTTGTCAAAATAGTTTCTAAAATTTGTAAACCATTTTGAAAACAGTTTAAACTTATAAAAGTGATTTAAAAAGTAATCTTAAAATTATATAACCTATAATATGAAAATAATATTAAAAACTAAGTATAGAATATATTTTTGAAATTTAAAGCTATAATATTAAAACCAGGAGATAGTTTAAAAACAAGAGATGATTTTGAAATTAAAATATAAAAGATGGTAAGAATAGTTTAAGGATAAAATATTTAAACCGAGAGAGATGACTTTTAAAAGATAGTTTTTGGAAAAATAGTTAAAATAACTTATTTTGAAAATTTCAAGGATTCCATTCCTGTAACGACCCGCAAATCCGTACTCCTTAAGTCAACACTATTCTACCTAAATCAACTCAAGTTGTACAGAAATACGAACCATTTGGGTTAAAGAAGAAGAGGTAAAAGAAGAAAATAGAAAACAACAACAGAATCTAACCATCGCAGCGGAATAAAATATAATAGATATTAACATATCTTTACACCAAAACAAATAAATGAGTTTATATATTACATTATCAGAGTAAATCAATCACAGCTCAACATCAATAACATACATCTGGATATATAGCTAATCAACACAGCGGAATATATATAAAAGAAGTACGAAAGTACGTATCATCATCCAGCTCGTCTCCTGAGCTCCACAGCATCATATCCTGTATTCTATAATACTCGGTCTGACCCGAGCATTACAGTTAAATAACACCCGAGTCTGTCTGGAATAACAGCGTGAGAAAATCACATCAATTGATTATTAAAGTTTCAGTTAAAGTTTCATAAATCCTTTGAAAACAAAAGCATCTCGTAAGACCACGCCACAAATAAACATGTCGGGTTTTTACCTTACGATAGCTAAATCAATTTTTATAGAAATCCTCTGATATTATAATAGGGTCTATATACAAATACTTATAAAATAGCCGAAATTGTTACATATATTAAATTCCAGCTACTAGCCACAGAGTGGGTAATACAAACAAAACTCGTACAAGGCTCATAGGGAGAATGGATTTCCAACTAATGACTAGGCACTGGGGTACCACCTGTCACAGTACGTGGCCTAGATCACAGTACCGAGGAGTACGCCCGCTCCCCTGCAACACAAGACCGGGACTACCCCTTACTGGATAATCCCGAGAGAGATCACCCCACGGTTGGGATCAGCAACCGCCTAAGCCGAAATAAAAGGGACATCTAGACAGGGATGACCTCACCCTGCTTGGGTGCTACCCACTTAGCCTTGCTGCATAACCCCTGATTTTCAGTCATTCCCATTTGATGAGGCTTGAGGCTAAGCGTTACATTTTTAGAACATATCCCTTAGAATGCCCATCGTCCACCTGACGATGTTCCGAAAGCATTCATCCATACAAGTCCGTCCTGGGTTCGAACGGAGCCGAAGGCACTATTGCTACTACATCCATTTTGGAAATATCCTCAGGATTAATAGCGACTAGCCCTTGCACTTCACTGCTCCATCTTTGAATCCAAACTCGTTTTCCACGAAAACGTACAAACCGGATCGAAGTGGTTTTCGAGAAATAAATCCCAATCCCGGTCTCTTCGAAACGATCAACGCAGTTGGCCATTATTGATAGTCGGTTATTTAACTATCAATTAACATTCACAAACATCCATCAAACAATAAATAATTTTCCAAATTATTTATTAACCTCAAAATATATTCACATGATATATTTTCATTTTCAAAACCCTTTTGAAAACAGTTTCCAGCCATTCTTTCTTTTTCAGAATAAACTGTCCCAAAATTTTTCTATCTCCACTGAAATCACCAAGCACAAAACTAGATTTTTAAAATAATTTAAAACACTTTACTTTAAAAGATACTTTAAAATATTTATGTTAAAACTACTTCAACAATTTGTTAAAAATACAAACTATATGAATATTTGAAAATAAAGTTACTTAATAAAATATAAAACAAGATTTTCACTTTTAAAAACAAAATACTAAGTCACTTTATAAGTAATTACTACTATAATAGATTTGAGAAAATACTTACTTTAGAATTTAAATATTAGAAATAATAAATTTTCCAAAACTTGGTTTTTAAATCAACTTTAAAACTATTAACTTATATTTAAAAAATTACTTTAAAAACGTACTTGATTATTCAAGGAGAATTTCCAATCTCAATCACTTAAATCAATTTTCCAAATTGATTCCCAATTTATTCCATTTGAAATAAGTTTCTTTACTTACTCAGTTCATTTCAAAATTCATTAATTATGGATTTTATTATTCTTATTATTATATATTCTTTTATTTGATTTTAAATCTCTTAGCTGAAATATACAAATTCCAGATTTTCCCAATTTCTTCTTTATTCTTTCCAAAATTTAAATCTTAAATTTAATATAAATGCTATGTTCTTTTAAATAATAACACTGAAGTTTAAAATTCATTAACTTTCTTTTTATTCAAAATTTCGTTTCCATACTCAAGATTCATTTATTAAAATTTTAAAGTCACTTTATTTCCTTTCCAATTCATTCTTAAATTTATTCAAATTTTCTATAATTATTTTACTTACAAATTCACTTCTTTTATTTTCTTTCCAAAATCCAATTTATATATTTTTTGTAATTCATTATACCCAATTATATCCAATCAAACCATAGAATTCAACATTCCCATATAATTCATCATAAAATATCAAATAATCACAACAGAGGGTATTAAATAATTTAAATAAATGTTGAGGGATCCAGTTGGATCCCTCCAACCTATTTTCCTGCATCCACAGACGTTAGCACAACATAAAATATCAATTCCTCTTCGATGTGGAATATCACGGTATATAGGTTTTAAATATAAAATCATCTTCTATTTAATGCGGAAAATCAAACATTCCAAGATATACTATATACTACTATATACAACATAACACACCAAATCAAATCAATCAATCAATTTGTTTAAATTTAACTATTTAAATTAAAATTAAAATTCAACTGAGCGAGATTAACTCACCTTTGACCTTAATTTGCAATCCCATCCAAACCGACTATTTTCTTCACGATTCAGACCTTGTATAAATATTATAAGGTTTATTAATATTCGAATTGATCGAACAATTAATTACTTATTTAACTTAACTAACACTGTAGTTTTAAACTAGTAATTTAGTTTTAAACTAATTCCCCTTTTTTTTAAAAAATCTTTTAGTAACTAAAATTATTAAATAAGTTTATTGAACAAGTAAATAACCACAACCCCTGCTTTTAAAATAACTCATGAGTGAAAATATATATATATACTTTTACATAGATGTTGTCATTTATATTTCTTTCTCTCTAAAATCTATACTCATAAAAATTTATTTAGAGAGATTCAAAAACCCAGTTTTCATGTAAACTTTCAACATTTTAAAATTCCTATATATTTTCAAAATCTTATCTAGAAATAAATTCCTCTTTTTATCTCTATATACATCATTAATTAAAACAGAATTGCTTCCTCCTTACAGTAAATATTTCTCTGTTTTAACCTATATATATATATATATATATATATATATATATATATATATATAATTAAGTTATACTGAAGGCAGACCGATTATACTTTACTGTAATATTATTATTATGAAACACTATATAAATTTTACCTCGGTTAAATCAAAAAATAAAAAACTAACCGATACCTTAACCAAAATGTGATCCCACGACCCAGCACGCCGTCGCCATCCCCTGCCTAGACCGGTCAACGCCTGATCAGCCTCGATACTGATCACCATCGCCGACCTATCCCCTGACCACTTGTGAGCCCTAAATCGACTTCGCCTAAATGCCAGAAATCCCTAGGCCACGGCATCGACCACAAGGACAACCCCAAGCCCAATCCCCAATCAAATCGCCTCCCCTCGTCGCCAGATCCATAGCGACCAATGAGCTTCACTTCCCCTCCACGGCCTCATGCTCGCGAGCCCAAGCTCCATGCTTCGCGTTGACGTCGCTCCCTTCCCCTTTGCTCGCGTGCACAACTTCACTTCATTTAAATCATTGCCTCCCCCTATTTTTTTATCGAATGAATCTGAGCGAATGGATAAAAGGGAAAGAGGAGCGCGAGTTTTGAACTGCGAATGTGGGAAGGAAAAAAAGGAATTCGTGGTTATAAATTTTGAAGGCAGCTGTTATTTTTATTTTTCAGAGAGGGATTTTGATTTTGAAGAGAAGAGAAAGGATGAATTATCGAACGAGATGAATCATTTATTCGGCCATTTTTCTTTCAGCTGTTAATTTTGAACGATGAAAAAGAAAGGAGAAGGTCGCCTGATTTAAACGAAGAGAAAGATCCTTTGTGTAAAAATTTGCTGCGCGTGCCTGCCATTGTTTGCTACAGAGGAGGCATAAAGTTTTGATGGAGAAAGAAGGCAGGCTAGTGAGAGAAAATCTCGGCTGAAGGAAAAAGGTGATGTGAAGAAAATTTGACCGGTCAAAGTACATTATATTTGAATTTAAATTTAAATCGTCTCGGTTTACGCAACTCAAAACCTTGACCTCCTATCGAGACATGCCGCTAGGCATTTATAATGTTATACCCCTATTCCGAACGCAATGGAAAAGGTTTCGAGTCCTAATTCAATCGTATGGAGAAGATAGCTTTTGGACCAGTTATTATATTAAATTTCCGATACGGATTCAACACGTTTATATGTCGTACGCTCACACAACAACTCCAAACACTATGAAAATTGAAATCCGATAATAATATAATGTTAAGGATCCAATGGAACTGGTTTCGTCGAAATCTGAGACTGTGCCTCGGAAGGCTATTTTTAAATTCAATTTAAACGATATAAATTTCAAAACTTAACAAAACACTTCCAAATTTAATTTTAACACTTTTATTATCTTCAGTACTATTAATATAAATTTTATAAGCCTACAAATTATTTTTAACAGGCTTAAAACTCCAGATTCAACATTTTACCCAACTTCAAATTATTTAATTCAATAATTTAATTATCAAATAAATAGTAATATTTGAATTCAAGTTAAAATTAACTTTTAAATATTTAAAATCAATTAAATATTCCAATTTTAAATGCTCAAAAATTCCGGTTGTCACATTCCTTCCCCCTTAAAAGAATTTCGTCCCTGAAATTACTAGTTAGGAAGAATGGCCCAATACCCGTTACTATTTTTCCAAAACCAAACAGTTCAATCAACTTGTCATAACATATCTTTTATTAAAGACCCACTATTACTTCAACCAACTTCCCTAACCCTTCCATAGTTTTCGACAACATTATTTACTCCACTTATTCAAATTTAAATTCAAATTCAAATTTAAATTATCTCAATTTTCTCAAAAAAATTCTAACTCTCTAAATTCCCGAAAAATTTCGCCAGCGTCTCCTTTGCACGGCTAGCTCGGTACAACTACAAAAGGCCTCTACGAGCTCCCAAATTCCAAAAGGAAACAAAAATCCAAATGGTTAGATCAAAAACCCAATCAAATTTCATATAGAAATTTAAAAACACATACCTTTTTAGTCGGGCAATTCAAATTTATCTTTTGAAATCAAAACCTATTCTCCTTTCCCTTTATAATACCTGCATATCTCACTTAGCAATATGTCCAATCACAACAATCAAAAAAACAATTTACCGACTTCCTTACAAATGTCAATATTTATTCATTCAAATATTAACTTAGAATATATTTGCAGTATCAATTTCCAATTGCGAATTCACCATTCCTTTCTTAAGTTTAGTATAAGCATTTAATATGCTTCTTTCTTTATTTTCACCTTACCACTTTAGTTTATATCTATTTCTATTCAAATCGATTCTTTCATTACCATATGAATTCAATTTATCTTCAACTATGAATATTTGAATTTTATTTTCCATTTATAACTAATTTATGTCATTATTTTAATTAGTTTCATTTACTAATTTATTTCAATTTCCAATTTGAAATCGTTTTGTCGTTACAAAAAATTTCAAAAATTTTCCAACTCCCAAAATTTCTGAAATTTTTTGGCAGAGTCTCCTTTGTACGGAGGAGCTTTTGCAATTTGACAAAAGATATAAATATATATACATCGACCCACCCGATCGAAAAACCAAAAACAGTTCATATTTCCAATTTTTATTGCGTAGGCGTACCTTATTTAGCATTTATAAGCAAGCGGCTTATTATTTTAGCAATTAGCGCAACCAAATTGTGACGCCCCACCTCTATACCCACGCTAGCCAAGGACACTACAAGGTAATGCCGTCAACTAACACGGAGAATAAGGCTGGTTGGGAGCAACCATCTATAGCCTTGCTCTAACTATCTATTGAATACATCGACAATAAACATAACAATAAGGTCGACATACCCAATGAATACTTAAAACAAAACCATAGGTGGTTGGATCTATCAGAACAGAATATAACAACTCAAATGTAATATACATCACAGAACAGTAAATCATCATATACACATATACAGATACATAACAGAGTTTACAAAACAATACAAGTCAAGTGGTATAGCAGACCACATATACAGACGAGTCAATAGAATACATATCAGAGTTACTACAAAATGGGACTACACAAAAAGCTATGACAAAAAGAAGCTAGCGGAATAGTCCATGCAGAAGCAAAATAGGCTAAGTCCAAAAGTACCTAACCTGAAACATCTCGGTCTGACCCGAGTATAAAAATACACGGGTCAGTCTAGCTAAACAAATCAATTAGATAAACTGAACAACAATAAACCTGCAAGGTTACAAAGTATAACAAGTATCCCTAAAAGAGATAACACAATCATCTAACAAAAGATGAATCATATAGAACAAGCCTCATATCATCGGCAACATATAGAAACAAAGGATAAGGATATCCCAAAGTAAGCCAAAAGGCAAATAACAAATACCAATAAGGTATACAAGTTCCACAAGGTAAACGCTACGCATCATGCGGCTCAAAAAGACCAACACCGAAGGGCGATACCTAGGGAATATACATATGAATGAAACATCAGAAAATTTGCTCGAGCTCAGTACTGTACAAACAAGGATCCATGAGCCCGAAGACTCCAAACTCAATATCACCCATGCGGCTCATAACGACCAATATAGAAAGCGATACTATAGGGCACCCCAATATCACCCATGCGGCTCATAACGACCAACATAGAAAGCGATACTATAGGGCAACAAACCTGAAGGCACAAACCCGAAGGCACATACCCAAAGGCAACAAACCGTAGTGGTGAAGGTCAGAGACCCAGTACTGGACACCACTAACTGGCGGAATGTGTCACAACTCTCGAAAAGCAATCCGAAAAGTGTTAACGTATGTCCCATAACCACTCGTTCGCACTAAACGATTTACTATCCGTCAGCCACTTTCACACTCAAAGTAGTACAAAGTTTACCTCATGTCATCGATAAACCAAACCCGAAGGTCAAAACAATCAATTGAATAGGTCGGGGACTAATCGGGAAGACAAACGCATGGATTCATGGTCCGTGTTTTACCCAACCATTTAATCACCCTTCCACTCCGCTCGAAGTGCGAAATTGTGTATGTGCGTTTTAAATAGAATTTAAGAATTGGAGAAGGAAACTTTTAATACGATTTAGAGGGATTATTTATAAAAAAACCCGTGAATGAAGTCAAAAATAAGCTATCAAAGTCAAAGATGCAATAACAACCACTAAAAAGCAACTTGAATCGATAAAATTTGGAAAACAAATCAAAATATGCAAAAATAGGCAAAACAGCAAAATAGGACCAGGTCGGTCGACCGGTTGCAGAGCTCGGTCGGCTGGCCAGATGCAGAAAACATAACATGGCTCGGGGTAGCAGGTCGGTCGACGGGCTACAGGGCTCGGTCGGCCGAACTGCAATTTTCTGCAATTCCTTCCCTTTTTCCTCTAAATGCAAACTCCCTCAAAACGCAATCATTCGAGCAATGGACCTAAGGAGCCTTAGCCAATAGATACCCCAGCTCCATTAGCTCTCCGATTCGCCACCAAAATCATGTTCAAATATCAAAGTTAGGATCTTTAAAGAATTGAACCCAAACACTAAAAATTTGGATATTCACCAATTCAATCCAAACCAAAAGCAAGTGCATATGAACAAGGTGTTAGGAATTCATACCCAACATCAATGAAATCAAGAGAAGTAGATGTGAGTTCAAAACTCACCTTTAACCCAAAACAAAGAAGATGAAGCTCAATAACAAGGAGAAGACCAACCAAACACTACTTCAACTCAACAAGCTTCAATCTAAGAATAAAACACATATTTTCCAATTTAGGTTTAGGAAATTTTCTGAAATTGAAGAGGAGAAGAGTTGGAGAAGATGAAGAAGAGCTTACCAAGGGATTCTCTTTGATTTTGGAGCAAGAAATCAAGTTGGAAGTTGAAACTAGGGCTTGCAAATTTCTATTTCTCTTTCCCTTCCACCATTTCAGTTTTAGCTTAAGAAATGAAAATGAAATGAAGATGAATGAAGAGAAGGGGCTAAGCTAGGGTATTAGTTAAGCTAGTGGGCTGAACCCAAACCCAAAACCCAATAGAAAAAGTAGCAAAATTTGACTTACTCCAAACATATCAAAGATTATACTCAAAAAGATCGCAAACGCCATTTTGGAACCAATAGAGGTGGTTTCGAGTCCCAATTCGGCCGTTTGCAAAAAGTAGCTTTTCGGACCCAAAAATCCGACTAACGACGCTATATTTAAATAAAGCATTCAAATATATAATCGTTAAATATGCGGGTTGTTACAGATCTCCCCTCCTTACAAAATTGCGTCCTCGCAATTTCTAGAGACGATATTTGTAACAACTACATACATACAACATTCAAAAGAAAAGGAAATAAGCTTGAGATGAGAGGACATACTCACCGTTTGCAAGCTAAGAAAGAAAACCCGGATAAGATCGCTCAATAAATTCTCTGGTTTCCCAAGTACAATCATTGGGATTAGCGGACAATTGAACTTTAACGAGCGGCACGTCCTTGTTCCGAAGGTGTCGCACCTCCGTGTCAAGTACGCGAATAGGCTGTTGTACAATAGATAAGTCCGGTGAGATCTCAAGCTCTTGCAAATCAGGAGAAGTAATAACAGAATCCGACTCCCGAAGACACTTCCGAAGTTGAGAGACGTGAAACACGTCGTGAATACCAGATAAATGAGCTGGAAGTGAAACTCTATAAGCCACAGGGCCAATACGTTCAGTAATAGAAAATGGTCCTATATAACGAGGTGCCAATTTCCCAGTCGTACTGAAACGCATAACCCCTTTCAAAGGAGAAACACGAATAAAAACAAGATCACCAATCGAGAACTCGAGAGGCTTCCTACGGTTGTCCGCGTAGGATTTCTGATGACTTTGTGCCTCTTTCATTCTCAACCGAATAAGATCAATCTTCTCGGAAGAATGACGAACAAAATCTGGACCAAGAATAAGTTCTCTTCAGATTCCAACCAACATGAAGGTGACGACATGGCCTTCCGTATAAGGCTTCGAAAGGAGCCATACCGATACTAGATTGAAAACTATTGTTGTAGGAGAATTCTACAAGAGGTAGGTGATCCTCCCAACTTCCACCAAAATCAAAAATACAAATACGGAGAAGATCTTCCAAAATACGATTCACCCGTTCAGTCTGTCCATCAGACTGCGGATGATAAGCTGTAGAAAAATTAAGCTTTGTTCCCAAAGCTTGCTGAAGACTCTTCCAAAAATGACTCATGAATAAAGGATCAGGTCACTCACAATAGAACTAGGAACACCGTGAAGTCTCACGATTTCCTTGACATATAACTTAGCCAAATGCGAAGCAGTCCTATTAGACTTAATAGGGACAAAATGAGCAGACTTAGTGAGGCGATCAACAACCCAAATGCTAGAATGGCCCGATCTCGAACGAGGTAGGCCGTCAATAAAATCCATAGATATCTGATCCCATTTCCACAATGGAATCTCAAGAGGCTGAAGAAGACCAGAAGGACGCTGATGTTCGGCCTTAAAACGCTGACAAGTTTTGCGATTACTCACATAACTCGCCACATCGCGCTTCATGCCTTCCCAATAACAAAAACGACGCATATCGGCATACATCTTGCTACTACCAGGATGAATGGTATACTTAGAACGGTGACAATCATCAAGAATGTCATGCCTAAGTGCAAAATCAAAAGGCACAAAAAGACGGTTCTTCTTACGAAGACACCCATGAGAATCAATGCTAAAATCTTGCAACGCCTCATCACAAGATTTAGACTCACAAAGCTGAATAAGATGCAACAAATCAGGATCACGCCGCTGAGCATCGGCAATACGATCCAATAAAATAGGTCGAGCTCCCAAACTAAATAATAGAATAGGAGAATCAGAAGATGAATCTCGATCATGAATTTCACAAAAAGATAGAGTCTCAAGAATATCCCATTCGGCAAGCATCATAGAAATAACAGCCAAATGTTTGCAACTAAGCGCATCTGCAACACGATTACCCTTACCAGGGGTATACTGGATATCAAAGTCATACGAAGCAAGAAACTCGAGCCAACGTTGTTGTCTCATATTGAGTTCCTTCTGAGTAAACAAATACTTCAAAGATTTATGATCGGTATAGAGAATGAAGCACTCGCCCAATAAGTAGTGTCGCCAAATCTTCAAGGCAAAGACAATGGCGGCAAGCTCAAGATCATGAGTGGCATAGCGAACTTCATTCGGACGCAGTTGCCTAGAAGCATAAGCAACTACCTGATCCTTCTGCATAAGAACAGCACCGAGACCACTACCACAAGCATCGGTGTAGACCACAAGATCATGATTCCCTTCGGGAACCACAAGAATAGGAGCATTAGTGAGAAGTTCCTTCAATGTCAGAAAGGAAGCTTCACACTTGTCGGACCAAATAAAACGAATGCCTTTCCGAGTAAGGCAAGTGAGAGGAAGCACAACACGGGAAAAATCCTTAATGAACCGACGATGATAACCCGCCAATCCAAGGAAACTATGAATCTCATGAACATTCTCAAGCCTCTTCCAATTCTGAATGGCTTCGATCTTTGAGGGATCGACTGAAATGCCATCGGAAGATACAACATGGCCTAAGAACTTAACCTTATTCTCCCAAAAATGGCACTTGGAGAATTTGGCTCTAAGCTGATGATGACGGAGAGTACTCAAGACAATACTCAAGTGATTAGCATGCTCGGCTTCAGACTTAGAATAAATAAGGATATCATCAATGAAAACAAGGACGAACTTATCGAGATATTCCCAGAATACTCGATTCATTATATCTACAAAGAAAGCAGGAGCGTTCGTCAAACCGAATGGCATAACGAGCCACTCAAAAGAACCATATCGAGTGCGGAAAGCTGTAAGAGGAATGCTGTCCTCCGCGACTCGTAACTGATGAAAACCTGTGGCAAGGTCAAGCTGAGAAAAGACCTTAGCACCACTCAATAGATTGAACATATCATCGATCCTAGGCAATGGATACGTATTCTTAATGGTCAACTCGTTAAGCTTGCGATAATCAATGCAAAGCCTAAGAGTTCCATCAAATTTCTTCACAAAGACAACCGCGGATCCCCACGGAGAAAAACTGGACTGAATCAACTGCTTGGACTCAAGCTCTAAAAGCTGCTTCTTGAGTTCCTCATTTTCCTTTGTAGACATCCTCGTAGGAGGACGACTAACTGGCTGCGCGCCTGGAATGAGATCAATGCGGAACTCAATTGCCCGCTTGGGTGGCAAACCCGATACAGGCTCAAATACATCAGAAAAGTCACAAGCAATAGGAATACGAGATATATCATCATCATCTCGCGAGTCAAGAGAATATAAAGCCATCTCGAAATTATCCACATCCCGAAGAACAAGAGATAGCTGAGTAGGCGAATCCGGATGTCGAAGATACAAAATTCTCTCCGAACAAATAATCCTGGCATCATATCTCACTAGCCAGTCCATACCCAAAATCATATCAAATCCCAGACAAGAGATAACGTGCAGATTCGCACGAAAAGAAAAGCCACATAAAATAATCTCAACATCATCACAAAGCATACTAAGGGTCGCGGATCCCCCAATAGGATTCACAATCCTCAAAGAAGTAACCACACAAGAAACATCCAAAGATAAATCATCGACGAGCTTCTTCGATACGAAAGAATGTGAAGCACCCATATCGAAAAGGACTCGAATACTATGATCATGAAATAAAATCGAACCTTCCAAAATAGATGGAGATATACCTTTGGGTTGAGAAGGACCTTCAGAAGCCTTAGCAGCATAAAGCCTGCTAGACTTGGCACCAACCGGAACAGTAGGGCAAGCTGAAACATGATGACCTTACTTCTTGCAATAACGACAGAAGAGCGGTTTAGGACAAGCTCGAATAATATGATCCGGAGACCCACAATTGAAACACTTCCGGACGAAAGCTGTTCCAGAAGACTGAGGCTGAGAGCTAGAACCACAAGTATTCCTCTTCTTAGAAGGAAAAGACTTCTTCTGAAATGGAATCGGCCTCTTGTTGGGGTTCTTAGAAACCTCAACATCCTCACCACTATCACACTCCTTCTCGACAGCTTCGAGATGAAGTGCCGAATCAACCAACTCCTCAAAAGAAAGCTTAAGCTGGAGCAACAAGGACTTCTTAAGACCAGAAACAAACTTCAAATTCTTCTTATAAGAAGTGCTAACGAATTCAAGACCATACTTAGATAAAGCCTCGAATGATGCAACATACTCAGAAACAGAAGACTTCCCTTGCTTCAACTCAAGGAAGCGACGGGTCAATAAAACTTTTTCATATTTAGGAACGAACTTGAGTTCAAATCGCTCCCGAAACTGAGTCCAAGAAAGAGTAGACTCATCAATCTCGGCTACAAGAAGCTCATACCAATCAAGAGCACGCTCTTGTAATAAGCTAGAAGTTACAAGAACTCTATCATGGTCAGAAAGATCCATACGAGAGAAGATACGCTCGCACGTGTGAAACCAAGCTTGGACTTCAAGAACGGATTCAGAGCCTTTAAACGGCTTCCCTCCTAGATGAGCAAAATCACTGCACTGACGTGCAAAGGCAAACTTGCGAGGTGGAGACACTCGAGGAGGAACTGGAGGCTGAGTGCTCCTAAACAACTCCATAAACTGATCGGCAGACATATAAACGCCATTCGGATGTGTGCCACTGGATTGCCCAGCATCCGAACGTCGTCCCCTGCCTCTTCCAGCCATACGCTGAAAGTAAGATAAGAACAAGATTATTCACAAGGTAGATATTGCAATATGGAATACTACGGAATAAAATGCATTCCTAGACGTATTCCCAATTTCTATCTAACCTTGATGGAATAAAGAGACATGATGATTCAAAGATTTGTATCACTTGTGCACTTTGATGTACCGTAATATGTGCATCTATTCTGTGTTTATTATATTTTGTTCTGAACTCAGCTCTGATACCACGTTGTGACGCCCCACCTCTATACTCACGCTAGCCAAGGACACTACAAGGTAATGCCGTCAACTAACACGGAGAATAAGGCTGGTTGGGAGCGACCATCTATAGCTTTGCTCTAACTATCTATTGAATACATCGACAATAAACATAACAATAAGGTCGACATACCCAATGAATACTTAAAACAAAACCATAGGTGGTTGGATCTATAAGAACAGAATATAACAACTCAAATGTAATATACATCACAGAACAGTAAATCATCATATACATTGTTCGACGACGGAAATTCTATCGGTTTAGAAAACCGTCGAACGAATTTAAATTAAAAAATAACCGCAAGCGCACGGTGTACGAATGTAGCACGCGGCGAATACGGGTCGATCCGTAGGGAATTGATGATTTTAAAATTCTACTCAATCAAATTAACCAAAGTTGGAAGAGTGATTAACTAAAAAAAATGACAAAAGAAAATAGATAAAAATATGAGAGTGTTAAGACAATTTAGAGGCAATTTCCACTCTCTAGATCACATAAATCAACAAAATGAAGTTATGATCTCTCTTTTCTTGTCATTAGTGAATTAGTTGATGTGCTTATCACAAGTATGGTATATTTGTGCTATTAATTAGCTCAATATAAACCATCAAACTATAACACAGCCACTAATACACTTTTAACTCTCATGATATATGACAACAAAGTTGAAATAAAAATCTATTTTAAGCATAGCCTATTAACTATTGTTTAGAAATATAGGCTATCAAATTTCAATTTCAACATTCACTTCTTTGCCATAATCATATTTAAATGAAGAGGCAATTTGTGTTATGTTTGTTTAAGCATAGCCTATTTGTTATGAATAACATAGACTATCAAATTCAAAGCTAAACAACATCATTAAACCACTTCAAGTGTTTCCATTAAAGCACAAAAAGAGAGTATAAACATCAAAATGTTGCATCTACATACTAGAGAGCTTCATTACCCCTAAATTGTAGGGATTAAGCTCTCATATTTGTTATCAAATCAACAAATGTAGAAAGCAACATGAAAGCAAAAAAGAAAGGAAAATAAAAGCTAATGGAAAAGGCAACTATTCTAATTGCATAAAGGAAAATCTACACTACTTGCATAAAAGGAAATGAACATGTAATTAAAAAGAAACAATAATTAACATTGCATAAAAGAAAAGAATTACATAAGAGAAGAAATGGCTAAGTAGCCATGAAAAGAGAAAGAGAGCTTTCTTTTATTTTCTAAACTAAAACTAACTAACTAAGAGGAAGATGGCTACATGAAACAAAAAGGGTATTTATACAAGTTAGAAACCCTAATGCATATTTTTGGGGAGTACCCAAATTGCCCTTGGAAGAAGTGTGGTGGCCAAGTTATCATTAGCTTTAATAATCCCCCACTTAAATGTACATGAAGCTTTAAATGTATTTTAGCATGTGCATTAGCCTTTAATTTGTACATTAAGGTAGTGGGTAGGTGGGGTCCTCCATGTTCTTCACTTTGAATTATTTCCATCTTCATTCTTTTGTATCTTCTTTGTACATGCATATTCCTTCATGAAACCACTTGTAATTGAGTTTAAATTCCTACAAAATAATATAGAAATTTCCCATTAAATTTTCTCAATTTGATATATGAACAAAAATGACCATTTTGCCCCTATATGAAGATGAATATGTGACAATTTGAAAACAATTTGAATTTGGTTTAAACAAGTAAAAATACCCAATATGATCATTTATTCAATTTAAATAGATTAAATATGGTGGTAAAAATATGCATATTTACGTGCACATCAAATACCCCCACACTTATCTTTTTATTCGTCCTCGAATAAAGTAAAACTAAGATAAATCCGTTTTCGTAGGGAGCACGATTGCATTGAGCGTATGCAATAAGCCGTTAAACCTCTGGGTGTCCCCATTAGGACGAGTGTTGTCTCGTGAGGGTTTTCAACGGATACTACCCACAAAATCCAAATGCAGGATGAAAATATTTACAAAATGCAAGATATATTTACAAAGAGATGAATGCAAATTTTTGAAAATATTTACAAATGAAGGATTTATTTTTAAATTGACACGAATAAGTTAAATATAGGTTTTGGTTATTCTCTTGAAAATTTATGTCATTTACTGGTCAAAAATTCCAACAAAAATCAAGTTATCATAACAAATAGACAATAGTTTAACTTGTTGTTTCGGTTGATAACAAAGTGTAATTATAAAATGGATCCTTAGTTGATTATCAAAGTTTATCAAAGTGGTATTTTCATTTCTTTTCAATAACAAATCAAATCAAATAAGTAAAAATAGTGCTAGGATTTCAATTGCTTGCTCTCTCATTATTTGCAAGAAAAATTACACACCTAGCTGAGGTAAACTGATGCCAGATATACCACCCATGCACTGCCTTTCGGGCTTATGTGAGGGGAGTACAGAGCATGGCGAGTGCACACACTTTCGTGCATACACCTATCGACCGTATGTGGTTTTTATTATGTTCTTTTTATTTTTTACATGTGTTCCATACATGCATAACCGTGAGGACTTTTAAATGAGTATGAAAGCACATAATCAAAGATTCCAAGTAATTCACCCATGCATAACCGTGAGGACTTTTAAATGAGAGTGAATACTTGGATGTTATTATTATTATTATTATTTATTATTATTATTATTTAAGAGAGAGAGAGTTTTGCAAAATCATCTTAGCACCATTTAACTAAGAAGACAAAAAAAATGTTATATCCTTTACTTTAAATCAACCACTTTTTAAAACAAAGATTTTCAATTAGGATATACTTCATAATTAACACTATGAATCTTCCTATATACTAGTTGAACCATTATTATTTGTAATCAAATTTCATTTTTATTTTTGTTTAGACAAATAAATTTCCAAAAATTTCAATTTAATAAACCAAAGCTATATATTTATCTTATAGTGTTTCTTTTAAAAATAAATCAAAAGAAAATTTGTTTTTGGGATTTTTTTTTATAAATTTTTTGTTTTGTTTTTGTGATTATAAAGTAAAATAAACCATGAAAAAAAAAAGAATGAAGATGAGTCTCCCCCCACACTTGATTTTGACTGTGTCCCCACAGTCAACCCAAGTGGAAGGAGAAAAATAAAATAAAAATCTAATATTTACATGAAAGATTATTATTTACAAGAGATGAGAAAGTATACAGTCAAAAAGTAAATGAAACGGTCTTCTAAAGACCGATTCATTTGTCTCGTCAAATGTGCGAGACACATCTTAAGCACGAAAAACCAAATAGTAAAAGATTTCGCAGTTGAATGTGGATTTGGAAAAACGAAAGTCATTTTATTGAAAATAATATGAGTTGTTTTATTTTCGACGATTTTTGGGGTAGATAGAAAAATTGGTTGAAGTTTAATTTCTTTCAAAGTATCGATTTCAAAACCAAAATGGTGATCAAAATTTTCCCCTTCAAAATTCAATAACTCGTTTTCAAAAAGTCCATAAAACTCATGTTCGTTAAATTCGACTTCATTTGTTGGATTATCAACAACTTCATCATGTAAATCGAGTTTCAAAGTTGTCGTATTCAAATTTTCAGAAAAAGGAAGATCGAAGTTTAAATCGAGTTTCGCACCCTCAAAAGAATTGAAATCCAACTCAATTACCGTATTTTCAACAACTTGATTAAGATCGTCATCATCAAATTCAAAAGTTGTTATTTGAAAATCGTCGATTCGGGTAAAAGGTGGATTATCACTTGACTCATCACACGTTGAGATTTGATTTTGTTGTTCACGTTGTTTCATATAAGTTTCCAACAACAAATCCGTGTGATCATCGTAAATTTCATTCATTTGTTCAACAAAATCCAATTTATAGTTATTAAATTGAGAATTTTCGATTTGGATTTGTTGAGAACAAAAATTTTCACTCGTAACATGGTTAAGATTATTCCCATTGCCAAATTCGTTTGAAAAGTTTTTCCCATTTTCATGTTGATTTTGGAATTCATTTTGGAGTTCGAAATTAAATTGGCATGGGTTATAATCGTAATCGTTTGAATTTTGAATTGAATTCAAAATTTGAAATCCTTGACTCGAGTTATTACACAAATCTGAATTACATAAATCATTTATCTCTTGATTTTGTCGTGCAGAAAGTTCGAGTAAAGATGAAATCATTTCAATGCTATTTTCAAGAGTCGAACGTTGGTCATCGTTTTGAAAATTTTGTTGTTCGAAATTTGAATTATTCACAAAATAGTTGTTGTTAAAATATCCATACGAATTTGGACTGAAATCATATGGATTATATTGATTTTCACAACTATTGTAAAATTCAAGCGTATAAGAAAAAGGAAACTCGGACATTTTCAAGAATGTTTTTTTTTTGGTTTTTTTTTTTATAAACGAAAAATATTTACAAAGAAAATTGATTTTTGAAAAGGGAAATCGATTTTTGTTTTGTTTTTGAATTTTCAATTTTTTTTGGCTTTTGAAAAGATTTTATAATTTTTTTTTTGGATTTTTGTTTTTATAATTTTTCTGGATTTTTGAAATTTCAAAGGAAAAGGATTTAAAAATTTCAAAGGAAAAGGATTTAAAATTTCAAAGAAAAAGAAAAGGAATATTTAAAAAAAAAATTGTTTTTTGTTTTTTTTTTTAAATATGCATGACCAAATGCAACTAAATGAATGCAAGGGTTAATTACAAATGATTTATCCTAAGTTAACCCAAAATTGTATATTCACAAATTGTCTTAGATAAACAAGATAGTTCTCAGCCAGGTAACGGGCAGGATTTATCGGTGCACCACGAATCACCGTAGTAATGGAGCCGAAGGTTTAAGTACCTTCAGAGGAACAACCACTATAATATTTACGAATCACCGTAATATTTATAAATGGTTATTACTCTGCCGTAGCCTCGACACCAAGAAATTAAATTGTTCAAAAAAGACAAATTGTCAATATACAATTAAGTGTTATCGATGTCTAACCGTTATTATTAATCAAAATCTAAGATGAAATGTAGAACAGAAACTAAACGTGTATTAACAATGCAACTACGAATGAATTTTTTTTATTTTTTAAAATGCAAATGCAAGCAACCAACAATTCAATTCAAATAAAACTAGAAATGAAAGCAGAATTTTTTAGCAAGCATAGCAATTTATTTTGGCTAGCTAAGGAAGCAATTTTCAGCAAGCTATTCTTCCTTTATTTCCTGCTTTGGCAACCTGAAAATTAAAAACTAAGATATATACAATAAATTTTTTTTTTTGGTTTTTTTTTTTTTGAAAGGAAACTTAAAAGTAGGGTAAAAAAAAATTGTGGCAATGAAACCAAGAAAAATTTGAAACCAATTCACTTTGTTTTTTTTATTTACAAAAGAAGAAGAAGATTGAAAAACCAAAAAGGGATATGGACTAAGAAAAAACTTAAAATTAAACAAAACAAGAAGACAGTCCAGCCCGCCTTATATGAAGTACACCCGGCCCAATTTGGTCAATCAAAAATCAACAAAGAAAGTTTAGCCAGTTAAAAACTAAATCGCACTTTGCTGTCTTCCCTTTTTTCTTTTTTTTTTCAATCATATAAGCACGGACAACATCGCTCCCAAATCTCAAATCAAATTCTCGATTTCAATTTTCAAAATCAAATCCAACTCATAATTTCGCAGCCAGAGATTGTTTGAATTTGGTTAATTTGAGATTGGTTCGACTGGGTTGCGGGTTTTGATTTACGATTGCTGAGGTTGTCGATGTGATGAGATGTGGGGGGAAGAGGAGTTGCAGTGGAAGCTGCGGCGAGGTTGTGATGCAGGGAGGAGGAGCGGTTTTGAGTTAGCAACTTCGGTGATTGATTTCAGGCTGGTGAGCGAGGCCTAGAGTGGGGTGGTATCGATTAGTTGTGACAGTGGGTGGAAGCAAGTCTGTTGTGAAAATTGTATTGCAGTGAGTGGTCAGTGAATGAGTGCACAGAGGAAGCAAGAATTGTATTGCTGCTGCGAGTAAGTGAGTGACCGTCGTGGTCAGTGAGAAGTAAGTGAAACTGCTTGCTGTGATGTGAAGCAAGTTGCTGTTTGTTTTGATACTGGACTTTTATTTTTGATATTGAAGCAAGAATTGTATGATGATATTGGAGTGTTTGTTTTGAGGAGTTGTTTGTTAATGCGGTGAATTGGAGAGGAGAGGGTGGTAGAAGCACTGATGGTGATGAACTGTACTGGCACAGTTTTGATGTTGTAGTCCGGTGTTGGCGGAGTGGTATGATGATATTGGTTATGTTGTAGTCCAGTGTTGGCGAGATGATGGCGTGGTGGCAGAAGTTCTGGTTATGCTGTTTGGATGTTAGTGGTCACAGTAGCAAGAAGTGGAAATGTAAGAGGAGTTGGGGAAGGATGTAACTGCAGTGGTCGTGGTAGGGGGTTGCTGAAGTTTGTCGAGACAATGAAGTTTGATGGCAGAAGTCAGAGGGGATGTATGAATGCAGATGGTAGGGGGTATTGTTTGGTGAGTATTGGTTGTAGAGGAGTAGGGAATTGACAGAGGTGGGTAGCAATTTGTGGCACTGCAAACAAAATTCAGAGACCAAGGAAATGCAAACATAAAACAGTGCAATGTGAAAGTTTTTTTTTCTTTTTAATTGTAAATGGAAAATGTAATTGACAATGAAAATGAAATACAATTTTTTTAACAGATTGTGTATCTTTTTTTTAAATGCAAATGCAAATGCCAATAGGCTAGAAAATAAAGCACACAACAGAAATGCACAAAATAAACAAGCAAACACACACATTTTTTTTTGAATGCAAACAAACACACAAAATTCAAACAAAAGTAATCCGAAGAATAGAAAATAAAATCAAACAAATCCCCGGCAACGGCGCCAAAAACTTGTTCGACGACGGAAATTCTATCGGTTTAGAAAACCGTCGAACGAATTTAAATTAAAAAATAACCGCAAGCGCACGGTGTACGAATGTAGCACGCGGCGAATACGGGTCGATCCGCAGGAAATTGATGATTTTAAAATTCTACTCAATCAAATTAACCAAAGTTGGAAGAGTGATTAACTAAAAAAAATGACAAAAGAAAATAGATAAAAATATGAGAGTGTTAAGACAATTTAGAGGCAATTTCCACTCTCTAGATCACATAAATCAACAAAATGAAGTTATGATCTCTCTTTTCTTGTCATTAGTGAATTAGTTGATGTGCTTATCATAAGGATGGTATACTTGTGCTATTAATTAGCTCAATATAAACCATCAAACTATAACACACCCACTAATACACTTTTAACTCTCATGATATATGACAACAAAGTTGAAATAAAAATCTATTTTAAGCATAGCCTATTAACTATTGTTTAGAAATATAGGCTATCAAATTTCAATTTCAACATTCACTTCTTTGCCATAATCATATTTAAATGAAGAGGCAATTTGTGTTATGTTTGTTTAAGCATAGCCTATTTGTTATGAACAACATAGACTATCAAATTCAAAGCTAAACAACATCATTAAACCACTTCAAGTGTTTCCATTAAAGCACAAAAAGAGAGTATAAACATCAAAATGTTGCATCTACATACTAGAGAGCTTCATTACCCCTAAATTGTAGGGATTAAGCTCTCATATTTGTTATCAAATCAACAAATGTAGAAAGCAACATGAAAGGAAAAAGAAAGGAAAATGAAAGCTAAAGGAAAATGAAAGCTAATGGAAAAGACAACTATTCTAATTGCATAAAGGAAAATCTACACTACTTGCATAAAAGGAAATGAACATGTAATTAAAAAGAAACAATAATTAACATTGCATAAAAGAAAAGAATTACATAAGAGAAGAAATGGCTAAGTAGCCATGAAAAGAGAAAGAGAGCTTTCTTTTATTTTCTAAACTAAAACTAACTAACTAAGAGGAAGATGGCTACATGAAACATAAAGGGTATTTATACAAGTTAGAAACCCTAATGCATATTTTTGGGGAGTACCCAAATTGCCCTTGGAGGAAGTGTGGTGGCCAAGTTATCATTAGCTTTAATAAACCCCCACTTAAATGTACATGAAGCTTTAAATGTCTTTTAGCATGTGCATTAGCCTTTAATTTGTACATTAAGGTAGTGGGTAGGTGGGGTCCTCCATATTCTTCACTTTGAATTATTTCCATCTTCATTCTTTTGTATCTTCTTTGTACATGCATATTCCTTCATGAAACCACTTGTAATTGAGTTTAAATTCCTACAAAATAATATAGAAATTTTCCATTAAATTTTCTCAATTTGATAAATGAACAAAAATGACCATTTTGCCCCTATATGAAGATGAATATGTGACAATTTGAAAACAATTTGAATTTGGTTTAAACAAGTAAAAATATCCAATATGATCATTTATTCAATTTAAATAGATTAAATATGGTGGTAAAAATATGCATATTTACGTGCACATCATACACATATACAGATACAGAACAGAGTTTAAAAAACAATGCAAGTCAAGTGGTATAGCAGACCACAATATACAGACGAGTCAATAGAATACATATCAGAGTTACTACAAAATGGGACTACACAAAAAGCTATGACAAAAAGAAGCTAGCGGAATAGTCCATGCGGAAGCAAAATATGCTAAGTCCAAAAGTACCTAACTTGAAACATCTCGGTCTGACCCGAGTATAAAATAAACGGGTCAGTCTAGCTAAACAAATCAGTTAGATAAACTGAACAACAATAAACCTGCAAGGTTACAAAGTATAACAAATATCCCTAAAAGAGATAACACAATCATCTAACAAAAGATGAATCATATAGAACAAGCCTCATATCATCGGCAACATATAGAAACAAAGGACAAGGATATCCCAAAGCAAGCCAAAAGGCAAATAACAAATACCAATAAGGTATACAAGTTCCACAAGGTAAACGCTACGCATCATGCGGCTCAAAAAGACCAACACCGAAGGGCGATACCTAGGGAATATACATATGAATGAAACATCAGAAAATTTGCTCGAGTTCAGTACTGTACAAACAAGGATCCATGAGCCCGAAGACTCCAAACCCAATATCACCCATGCGGCTCATAACGACCAACATAGAAAGCGATACTATAGGGAACCCCAATATCACCATGCGGCTCATAACGACCAACATAGAAAGCGATACTATAGGGCAACAAACCCGAAGGCACATACCCGAAGGCAACAAACCGTAGTGGTGAAGGTCAGAGACCCAGTACTGGACACCACTAACTGGCAGAATGTGTCACAACTCTCGAAAAGCAATCCGAAAAGTGTTAACATATGTCCCATAACCACTCGTTCGCACTAAACGATTTACAATCCGTCAGCCACTTTCACACTCAAAGCAGTACAAAGTTTACCTCATGTCATCGATAAACCAAACCCGAAGGTCAAAACGATCAATTGAATAGGTCGGGGACTAATCGGGAAGACAAACGCATGGATTCATGGTCCGTGTTTTACCCAACCATTTAATCACCCTTCCACTCCGCTCGAAGTGCGAAATTGTGTATGTGCGTTTTAAATAGAATTTAAGAATTGGAGAAGGAAACTTTTAATACGATTTAGAGGGATTATTTATAAAAAAACCCGTGAATGAAGTCAAAAATAAGTTATCAAAGTCAAAGATGCAATAACAACCACTAAAAAGCAACTTGAATCGACAAAATTTGGAAAACAAATCAAAATATGCAAAAATAGGCAAAACAACAAAATAGGAGCAGGTCGGTCGACCGATTGCAGGACTCAGTCGGCTGGCCAGATGCAGAAAACATAACATGGCTCGGGGTAGCAGGTCGGTCGACCGGCTACAGGGCTCGGTCGGCCGAACTGCAATTTTATGCAATTCCTGCCCTTTTTCCTCTAAATGCAAACTCCCTCAAAACGCAATCATTCGAGCAATGGACCTAAGGAGCCTTAGCCAATAGATACCCCAGCTCCATTAGCTCTCCGATTCGCCACCAAAAACATGTTCAAATATCAAAGTTAGGATCTTTAAAGAATTGAACCCAAACACTAAAAATTTGGATATTCACCAATTCAATCCAAACCAAAAGCAAGTGCATATGAACAAGGTGTTAGGAATTCATACCCAACATCAATGAAATCAAGAGAAGTAGATGTGAGTTCAAAACTCACATTTAACCCAAAACAAAGAAGATGAAGCTCAATAACAAGGAGAAGACCAACCAAACACTACTTCAACTCAACAAGCTTCAATCTAAGAATAAAACACATATTTCCCAATTTAGGTTTAGGAAATTTTCTGAAATTGAAGAGGAGAAGAGTTGGAGAAGATGAAGAAGAGCTTACCAAGGGATTCTCTTTGATTTTGGAGCAAGAAATCAAGTTGGAAGTTGAAACTAGGGCTTGCAAATTTCTATTTCTCTTTCCCTTCCACCATTTCAGTTTTAGCTTAAGAAATGAAAACGAAATGAAGATGAATGAAGAGAAGGGGCTAAGCTAGGGTATTAGTTAAGCTAGTGGGCTGAACCCAAACCCAAAACCCAATAGAAAAAGTAGCAAAATTTGACTTACTCCAAACATATCAAAGATTATACTCAAAAAGATCGCAAACGCCATTTTGGAACCAATAGAGGTGGTTTCGAGTCCCAATTCGGCCGTTTGCAAAAAGTAGCTTTTCGGACCCAAAAATCCGACTAACGACGCTATATTTAAATAAAGCATTTAAATATATAATCGTTAAATATGCGGGTTGTTACACAAATCCAGCCACACGGCTTCCAGGTACCTGTACTTACTCAATTTAAACATGTAAGTTCCATATATATGAAATTTAACAACATTTCACTTACTTGCAATAGCTAAACACATGAATTCTAACAGAAATGCACAATAAACACTTTTTATAAGCAATTTAAATATTCCAACATTAATTTTAATTGCTTACAACCAATCACACATCATTTCACTTAATCCGAATGGTTAACAACTCACAAGCTTACATTACTTTATTTTTAAGCAAAACAAACTCATATTTAATTCAATTAATCTCAAAATCAATTTATTTTACTCCTATCAATTCATAGCATCTTAATTACTTCCATTTACATCAAATGACAATTTATTCTATGCAATTTGACGAGATCTATGTGAATAAATAAGTACTTATGTTTTATAACCAATTTAAATTAATTCTATTCCATTTTTAAATTTATTCACAATCCATATATTCTCATTTTCATTGCATTTTAAATTTGAATCCATTCACTTGCATTTCATTCCATATTGGTTTATTCCAAACTATTTTATTTAGCTCGAAAACAATCCAGGCTATTTCATTTAATAACCATTTCAATTTTATTTAGGATCTATTCATTTGCGATTCATTTCTTATCCGCATTCCTTTAAAACCATTCTATTAACTTGAAAACATTATATTTTCCTCATTTTCCCTAGTTATTTCAATTCCTTAACAATTTAAATGGTTTACAATTATTTATTTAAGAATTTTCATTCCATTAAATATTACCTGTAACTCTCCGAATTTTATTTCGATTAAAATTTATTTTCACTTGATTTAAATCCAACCCAATATCATTAAGTTTAGTTTAAGTTGAATTCAATTCAACTCTCCTCCATCTATTTAGCTTAAGTCAATTTACTTCAATTTATTCAAATTTTATACTTAAGCTCATATTCATTTTACAGGTAAATTTTTCTCTTCTATTCAACTTAATTCTATCTCAATTAAATCTCATTTTAAAACTACAATTTCTTTTGATTAGTTATTATAAAATTTAACCTTTCAGATTCAGCTCATTCAATTGATTACAAGGCCATTTCCAATTTATTTCTACTTATTCGGATTTTATTCGCAATACAAACCATTACTATTTTAATCCATTTTCATTTTTATTCGATACATTTCAGTTATATCTAAGTTGTTAACACTTCAAGTCAAATTTTAATTAATAACTCAAGTTCTGATTACACCATTTACTTTTAGTTTACCATCCAATTTATTAACCCACAATTCAATTACATTTACTTCACTATCGATCCAGGTCGAATTTGATTTATAACTTGAGTTTTATTTTCAAACTTCATTATTAACTCACAACTCAGCTTTTATTTAACTACATTGGGTTCTCATTACATATTTCATTATCTAATTTATTATCTAAATAGTTTTTCCCCAATTTATAATCTAGAACTTGATTTTAATCTCAAAATCTCTTCATTAAATTTTCTTAAGTTTAATTTATTTTATAATTCAAGTTTGGATTTTTGTTTCATTTTCCAATTCATCAAAATATTAATTTTGGATTTTTCTATCCCACTTTTTAATTTTACAAGTCACCGCTTGTTATTACACATTTCCATTCATTCTAGGCTTGAATATATTCATCTTTACTTTTAACTCAAGCCTTACGCTTATTCATAACCATCTTTACTTGAATATATCCATCTTTACTTGAATATATCCATCTTTACTTGAATATATCCATCTTTACTTTTAATTCTTTTATAAGTTGCTCTCATTTATTTATTTCAATTCAATCCTTATCCAACTTATTTTCCATTTATTCAGGTAAGAATCTAATTCCATTCCAATAACTCAATTGAATTTTTATTCCAATTCAATTTTATTTTAACTCAGATTTATTTAACTCAATTCGATTTCAACTTAATTCGAATACAACTGGATATTATTTTCAGCCTATTCAATTAATTTCAATCCAGTTAAATTTTATTTCCCAAACCAAGTTAATTTCATTTTTAACTTTTCACCTTAAATTTAAATTTTCAACACTCAAAGCTTATATTTCTTCCTGATTTAAAAATCATCTCAATTTATAAGCTTACAACCTATCTCAACAGGATTTTTAAACACCCGGCTTTTGGTTTCAAATTATTTTGAAATCTCCAACACCTCAAATCACACTTCTCAAATATTTAAACCAATCCCGGTTTTTATCCACAACAAATTTCCTTTGAAATTTTCAAAAACAGCTAGCTTTTCTAAACAAATCAATTTGGCAGCAATCCGTCACTTAGAAACTCGAAAATGAATACTGATGATACTGCGCAGTCATCACCAGGATTATTTTCCAACGACTGAAGTGAGCTCAATGTTATATCCCTTTTCAAAATTTATTTGAAACAATTTGCTTTCAGAAATACCCTAAAATAACAATGCTATTATTTATCTTCAAAACACTTCCAAAACCTCCGGGTTTTAAATTTTCAAATTCTGGCTTAATTCAAATTTTAACTATAATTCATTTGTATAGTTTATGATTATACAAATTCTCATTTGATTATATTCCAATTTATAAATCACATTTATAATTCATATCTATAAATTTCATTTCATAATTGAATTTTATCTCCTTATCCTTTGGTTATATTTCAATTTCTAGTTAAATTTCCACTCAACAATGATAATAATTTAATATTATCATTTCTAACATCCAAGCAACCATGTATTAGCTAAAATAGTTTACAAAAACTTTTCTTTATATCAAAAATATATTTTTGGGTAAAATTATTTCATTCACCCACATTTAAAACAATACCATGTCGAACTGTTCTATTCAAGTGTTTAGAAATCCCTTCGATACAGTTGTCCAGACTGCGCCGATGAAGGTTCATATGCCACTAAATAAACCAATCAACACAATATTAAAACAATTTATATTCACTAACAAATACGCACTCATATCTATTAATACGCACAAACTCATTCTAGAGTACTACGGACTCTAATTTAAATGAGTAATTCCCACCAGAGCCAAGGTTATCACTAACCTATGCTCTGATACCAAGTGTAACGACCCGCAAATCCGTACTCCTTAAGTCAACACTATTCTACCTAAATAAACTCAAGTTGTACAGAAATACGAACCATTTGGGTTAAAGAAGAAGAGGTAGAAGAAAATAGAAAACGACAACAGAATCTAACCATCGCAGCGGAATAAAATATAATAGATATTAACATATCTTTACACCAAAACAAATAAATGAGTTTATATATTACATCATCAGAGTACATCAATCACAGCTCAACATCAATAACATACATCTAGATATACAGCTAATTAACACAGCGGAATATATATAAAACAAGTATGAAAGTACGTATCGTCATCCAGCTCGTCTCCTGAGCTCCACAGCATCATATCATGTATTCTATAATACTCGGTCTGACCCGAGCATTACATTAAATAACACCCGAGTCAGTCTGGAATACCAGCGTGAAAAAATCACACTCAATTGATTATTAAATTTTCAGAAATCCTTTGAAAACAAAAGCATCTCGTAAGACTACGCCACAAATAAACATGTCGGGTTTTTACCTTACGATAGCTAAATCAATTTTTATAGAAATCCTCTGATATTATAATAGGGTCTATATACAAATACTTATAAAATAGCCGAAATTGTTACATTCATTAAATTCCAGCTACTAGCCACAGAGTGGGTAATACAAACAAAACTCGTACAAGGCTCGTAGGGAGAATGGATTTCCAACTAATGACTAGGCACTGGGGTACCACCTGTCACAGTACGTGGCCTAGATCACAGTACCGAGGAGTACGCCCGCTCCCCTGCAACACAAGACCGGGACTACCCCTTACTGGATAATCCCGAGTGAGATCTCCCCACGGTTGGGATCAGCAACCGCCCACTAAGCCGAAATAAAAGGGACATCTAGACAGGGATGACCTCACCCTGCTTGGGTGCTACCCACCTAGCCTTGCTGCATAACCCCTGATTTTCAGTCATTCCCATTTGATGAGGCTTGAGGCTAAGAGTTACCTTTTTAGAACATATCCCTTAGAATGCCCATCGTCCACCTGACGATGTTCCGAAAGCATTCATCCATACAAGTCCGTCCTGGGTTCGAACGGAACCGAAGGCACTATTCCTACTACATCCATTTTGGAAATATCCTCAGGATTAGTAGCGACTAGCCCTTGCACTTCACTGCACCATCTTCGAATCCAAACTCGTTTTCCACGAAAACGTACAAACCGGATCAAAGTGGTTTTCGAGAAATAAATCCCAATCCCGGTCTCTTCGAAACGATCAACGCAGTTGGCCATTATTGATAGTCGGTTATTTAACTATCAATTAACATTCACAAACATCCATCAAACAATAAATTATTTCCCAAATTATTTATTAACCTCAAAATATCTTCACAAGATATTTTTTCATTTTCAGAACACTTTTGAAAACAGTTTCCAACCATTCTTTCTTTTTCGGAATAAACTTTCCCAAAAATTTTCTATCTCCATTGAAATCACCAAGCACAAAACTAGATTTTTAAAATAATTTAACACACTTTACTTTAAAAGATACTTTAAAACATTTATGTTAAAACTACTTCAACAATTTGTTAAAAATACATACTATATGAATATTTGAAAATAAAGTTACTTAATAAAATATAAAACTAGATTTTCACTTTTAAAAACAAAATACTAAGTCACCTTTTAAGTAATTACTACTATAATAGATTTGAGAAAATACTTACTTTAGAATTTAAATATTAGAAATAATAAATTTTCCAAAGCTTGCTTTTTAAATCAACTTTAAAACTATTAACTTATGTTAAAAACCGTACTTGATTATTCAGGGAGAATTTCCAATCTCAATCACTTAAATCAATTTCCCAAATTGATTCCCAATTTATTCCATTTGAAATAAGTTTCTTTACTAACTCAGTTCATTTCAAAATTCATTAATTATGGATTTTATTATTCTTATTATTATTATTATTTTATTTGATTTTAAATCTCTTAATTGAAATATACAAATTCCAGATTTTCCCAATTTCTTCTTTATTCTTTCCAAAATTTAAATCTTAAATTTAATATGAATGTTATGCTCTTTTAAATAATAACACTGAAGTTTAAAATTCATTAACTTTCTTTTTATTCAAAATTTCCTTTCCATACTCAAGATTCATTTATTAAAATTTTAAAGTCACTTTATTTCCTTTCCAATTTATTCTTAAATTTATTCAAATTTTCTATAATTATTTTACTTACAAATTCACTTCTTTTATTTTCTTTCCAAAATCCAATTTATATATTTTTGGTAATTCATTATACCCAATTATATCCAATCAAACCATAGCATTCAATATTCTCATATAATTCATCATAGAATATCAAATAATCACAACAGAGGGTATTAAATAATTTAAATAAATATTGAGGTATCCAGCTGGATCCCTCCAACCTGTTTTCCTGCGTCCATAGACGTTAGCACAACATAAAATATCAATTCCACTTCAATGTGGAATATCACGGTATATAGGTTTTAAATATAAAATCATCCGCTATTTAATGCGGAAAATCAAACATTCCAAGATTACTACTATATACAACATAACACACCAAATCAAATCAATCAATTTGTTTAAATTTAACTATTTAAATTAAAATTAAAATTCAACTGAGTGAGATTAACTCACCTTTGACCTTTAATTTGCAATCCGATCCAAACTGGCTATTTTCTTCATGATTCAGACCTTGTATAAATATTGTAAGGTTTATTAATATTCGAATTGATCGAACAATTAATTACTTATTTAACTTAACTAACACTGTAGTTTTAAACTAATAATTTAGTTTTAAACTAATTCCCTTTTTTTTAAATCTTTTAGTAACTAAAATTACTAAATAAGTTTATTGAACAAGTAAATAACCACAACCCCTGCTTTTAAAATAACTCGTGAGTGAAAATATGTATATATACTTTTACATAGATGTTTACATTTATATTTCTTTCTCTCTAAAATCTATACTCATAAAAATTTATTTAGAGAGATTCAAAAACCTAGTTTTCATGTAAACTCTTCAACATTTTAAAATTCCTATATATTTTCAAAATCTTATCTAGAAATATATTCCTCTTTTTATCTCTATATATATCGTTAATTAAAACAGAATTGTTTCTTCCGTACAGTAAATATTTCTCTGTTTTAACCTATATATATATATATATATATTAAATTAAGTTATACTGAAGGTAGACCGATTATACTTTACTGTAATATTATTATTATGAAAAACTATATAAATTTTACCTCGGTTAAACCAAAAAAAACTAACCGATACCTTAACCAAAATGTGATCCCACGACCCAGCACGCCGTCGTCATCCCCTGCCTAGACCGGTCAACGCCTGCTCAGCCTCGATACTGATCACCATCGCCGACCTATCCCCTGACCACCGGCGAGCCCTAAATCGACTTCGCCTAAATGCCAGAAATCCCCAGGCCACGGCATCGACCACAAGGACAACCCCGAGCCCAATCCCTAATCAAATCGCCTCCCCTCGTCGCCAGATCCATCGCGACCAATATTGAGCTTCACTTCCCCTCCACGGCCCCGTGCTCGCGAGCCCAAGCTCCATGCTTCGCGTTGACGTCGCTCCCTTCCCCTTTGCTCGCGTGCACCACTTCACTTCATTTAAATCACTGCCTCCCCCGTTTTTTTTACCGAATGAATCTGAGTGAATGGATAAAAGGGAAATAGGAGAGTGATTTTTGAACTACGAATGTGGGAAGGAAAAAAAGGAATTCGTGGTTATAAATTTTGAAGGCAGATGTTATTTTTATTTTTCAAAGAGGGATTTTGATTTTGAAGAGAAGAGAAAGGATGAATTATCGAACGAGATGAATCATTTATTCGGCCGTTTTTCTTTTAGCTATTAATTTTGAACGATGAAAAAGAAAGGAGAAGGTCGCCTGATTTAAACGAAGAGAAAGATCCTTTGCGTAAAAATTTGCTGCGCATGCCTGCCATTGTTTGCTACAGAGGAGGCATAAATTTTTGATGGAGAAAGAAGGCAGGCTAGTGAGAGAAAATCTCGGCTGAAGGAAAAAGGTGATGTGAAGAAAATTTGACCGGTCAAAGTACATTATATTTGAATTTAAATTTAAATCGTCTCGGTTTACACAACTCAAAACCTTAACCTCCTACCGAGACATGTCGCTAGGTATTTATAATATCATACGCCTATTCCGAACGCAATGGAAAAGGTTTCGAGTCCTAATTCAATCGTATGGAGAAGATAGCTTTTGGACCAGTTATTATATTAAATTTCCGATACGGATTCAGCGCGTTTAAATGTCGTACGCTTACACAACAACTCCAAACACTACGAAAATTGAATATGATAATAATATAATATTACGATCCAATGGAATTGGTTTCGTTGAAATCTGAGACTGTGCATCGGAAGGCTATTTTTAAATTCAATTTAACCGATATAAATTTCAAAACTTAACAAAATACTTCCAAATTTAATTTTAACACTTTTATTATCTTCAATATTATCAATATAAATTTTATAAACCTACAAATTATTTTTAACAGGCTTAAAACTCCAGATTCAACATTTTACCCAACTTCAAATTATTTAATTCAATAATTTAATTATCAAATAAATAGTAATATTTGAATTCAAGTTAAAATTAACTTTTAAATATTTAAAATCAATTAAATATTCCAATTTCAAATGCTCAAAAATTTCGGTCGTCACAATTCCACTAGAGAAGGCCGTGGGTTCCATCCCACTAAAGAGGTCATGGACTCCATCCCACTATTAAAGCGAGAAGGTGGATTCCATTCCACAATTAAAATCTAAATAAAGATTTTAGTGCTATTATGAAATTTTAACATAAATCTAGACACTGTTACTTATCTTGATATTTTGAACTCTTGAACTCTAGAAATCTTGAACTCTTGATATCTTGAACTCTTGATACTCATGAGTCTTTAGTCTTGAATCTCTATACTGTAGAGTCTTCATTCTCAATATCTGCATATATATCCTGCAAATACATATATATCTAGACATTAATATTAGTATTTATATTTTATAACAAGTCCTAAGGTTGTTGTCATCAAAACCATCATCTCAGGAACTAATAGTCTCCCCCTTTTGATGATGATAACCTTTGTTTATAAAATCTACTCCAACAAACTTCGATTCTACTCCGACTCCCTCTTATTCCAACAACTAACCCTTAATCTACTAACTCCCTCTTAATCTAAGCCTATCTAACCTGTATTTTAATTCTCCCTCTTCGTCATCAACAAAAACTAAGCCTAAATTACAAAACTCCCCCTAAATCATATACTATAGCACTATACAAGATAGTAATACGGTATAGTAGAATATAAATGAGGCAGATAATAATATGAGTAAAATATAGTAGGGTAAATGTGAGAGATATGAAAATTTCAAACATAATCAGTCAATATAATTATCAAACCACACCATTTCAATCATATATTACATACCATGTTCAAATTAATTCAAACAATTCAAATCAAGTCAAATCAAACCAAATAATTCAAATAAAATCAAACCAAATCAAAGTAAATCAAACCATACAAGTCAAATCAAACATTTCTTGGAACTTTAACCCATCCTTCTTCACCGAAGATAGGGTCTGCCTTTATAGCATCCAATTCTTCATTATCCTTGTTCAGAGTTCCTTCTGGATTCACTCCGAGTTCTTCTTTGTTGAGTGCTGAAATCATCCATCGAGTGGCATCGAAGTGCCTTTCTTGCTCCTTTAACATCTGCATTTGGCTTAATTCTAAGTTTCGTTGAATGCGAAGGATAAAAGTAAGTATGTTCTTGAAAGATTTGAGAGTTTCTTCAAGATTATCACTTAGATTATTAATAGGAGAGGCCATTTTTGATAAGATATGAAGAAATTCAATAGAAAATAAGAAGAATTGAAAATGTAAATTTTTCTGGAATAAATAGGTATTTAAATAGATAACAAGTCATTTGAAATGAAAAGACACAAGGTAGTTATGTCAATTTCAAATTCAAAACAAAATTTACTTTCTGGCTGTTACATTTCGACATAGGGGTAGGGGGATGTCGACATGCCCCTATTGATTTTGGCAATATGCTTTGTTTCTTTATATATGTACAAGTCTATATATATAAACTTACATAATATAATAACAAGGTTTCCAGAGATATTTTAGAGCTCATAAACAGAAAATAAAGGATTTTCATTGATAAATTTAGTTAACATTACATAAACAATACATAACATTGACTAAAAGAGATACAAACTAATACAACATGAGTATTAGTTAGAGGATGATGAAGATGATGATAGTCCAAGCTTGTGACTCACTTTTCCAAAAAACTTGTTCATTTTGGTAGAAATTTTGTCCAACTTTTTACTAACGGATCTTTTGAGAATCCGTTGGTTTTCCACGATAATCTTTTGGTTTTGAGAAGTGTTTTATTTGATGGATTGTTAGGAGTTATAGCGTATTCAACGCTTTCCAATGAAGTCTCTTCCTCATCCTCTCCTTCTTCTTCAATTTCCATCTCCTCCCCTTCTTTCTCCACCTCCTCTTCTTCTTCCATCTCTTCATGAGCCAACCTTTCATCCATTTCGACAAGTGTTTCATATGGTTAAAACATAAGCGGAATTTTCACGAGAGAGATATTAGCATGGTTAAACACTTTTCTAGAAATGAACTCGTCTCTCTTATAATCAACACCAAAATAGTTAAAATTCCGAGTAAGATAAATCCCATGATATAAAGTGTTTTATCCTAAAGTAAAATTTTTGAGACGAAGTTCAACCAAAATTACTTGCGTCCAATTATTGTCATAGTGCCCAAAAATAGCAAAAGGAGTCTTAGAAACTTTTAAGGTCAGGTGACTGAAATTTTCCGATCTTGGAGTTATGGCATGTAGCAAAAGAAGGTTAACAATTCTTGCTTTAGGACGGAAATTTCAATTTATAAATTCATAGTTATCATCCCCTTCAAAAATGTGATGAAATGTCTCTCGATCATGTTCATCAATTTGAAAATCCAAAAGATCCATTCCCGTATACTTACAACCAAGAACATTACCCAAAATTTCACTATTTAAAACAATACGCGTTCCTTTAACGCGACTCCACACTTTCCCTTTATTTCCTTCATAAAAACCACGATTCAAATTTGCATAAAACATCTTGACAAGATTTGGATAACAAACAAAATCATTTTGAGAATCATCAGTTAAGCTAAGAATTTGATTCTCTTCAAAAAGAACATTGATTTCATAGGAAGAAAAAACATTAAAGATAACAAATTTTCCCATATGGACCTTTCCAAAGTTCACATAGCTTATATAAGCCTTGACTGCTTTCGGATTATTGTAGAGGAACTCTTTGATGGCCTTGGACAACCTTATGGTGGAGGGAGTGCTTGAAGAAGCCATTTTTGAAGAGAGTAGAGAGCTTGAGAGTTTGAAAGAGAGTTTGAATTTTGAAATGAAAGTGAAAAGATAAGATAAAATTAAGGAGATAAATAGATATCTAAGACTCGTGTTCTCTGGTCAAGAGACACCTTTTCAGAGCATTAGAGCTGCTGAAAAGGTGGAGGGAAATTCAAATTTCTGAATTCAAATTTGAATTTTAAATTTCTGGTAGGGATGTCGACATGGGGGGTTAGCGTCATGTTGACATGGATCCTTTAATTCATATAGCTTATTTTTCCTATTTTATTTAATATCTATCATATAATCTAATTTATATTTGATCTGAAATGATATTAAATATAATAACACTTTAATATTTATATTTTATTATTAAAATAATATTATTTTGAAAATCAAATTTTTTTAATTCAAACAATAAGCAATTTCAAAACATACAAACAATCAAACATTAAAGCAATTTCAATCAATATAATTTAAATGCGTACCTATTTTTAGATCCATATTTTCGAGATCATCAGAAATGTGAATAGCTGTAAAGCACATGTTTGAAGTTTCTGTCTCTTGACCTTCATCACTAGAGGATGAGTCTGAATCGTCTAGTGTTGCAGTATATACCCTCTCTTTTTTCTTTGACGGATCATTACTTGGAGGAAATTTCTGCTTATCCGGATGCGGACATTCTCTTTTTAAGTGGCATGCCTCATCACAATTGTAGCATCTGACATTGTTGTGAGTCTCATTATTATTTCCAAAATTCTTATGATAATTTCTCTTGTAGTTATTCATCTTTCTGTATTTCAGAAACTTTCTAAAATTCCTTGTCATCAAAGCTATTTTTCCTTGTCATCAAAGCTATTTCTTCATTGTCGGAGTCTAAACCATCTGTTATTGCATCAAACGGTATTGACTTCTTTTCTGAGGCCATGCTTTCTCTTCTCCCTTGCATTTGTACTTCAAACGACATCAAATTCCCAATTAATTCTTCAATTTTTAGTGTACATATATCATTAGCCTCTTTAATTGCTAGAGTCTTCTAATCCCATTCTAGAGTGAGTGAATTCAAAAAAATTCTAACTTGATCTTCTTCGGAAAAGTTTTTTCCTAATGCAATTAGTGAATGCACAATGCCTTGAAACCAATTATACATGTCTGAAATGGACTCATTTGGATTCATCTTGAATAATTGAAACTAATTGGTCAAAATGGATATTTTGGTCTGATTAACTTTGCTTGTTCCTTCATGAGTAACTTGCAAAGTTTCCATATCTCATATGCAGAATTATAGACAGACACTCTATTAAACTCATTCCTATCAAGTGAACAAAATAGAATATTCATGGCTTTGGAATCGTTTTATGCAACGGTCTTTTGCTCCACAGTCCACTATGCAAAATTAGTTGTGGGTTCAATGTACTCAGTTTATATAATATTCCAAGTGTCTAATCCTATTGACTGTAAATAGATTTTCATCCTACATGCCTAATACGCATAGTTACTATAAGAAATGCAGATTACGGATCTTAAGGCTAGGATTAACACTAGAGGGGGTAAATAGTGTTTATAAAGAATTGTTAAATCTTTTCGAGTTTTTGTTAATTTAAACACAGATGTATGCAATATTCAAACACAGATATAATCAAAGAAACAAACATAGATGCAGAAATAAAGTAAAAGCAGTAAAGGAAAGAACACACCTGATTTTATACTAGTTCGGAGTTACCCTACATTCAGTCCCGCACAACAAGTATGGATTTCCTTTCAAAAACAATCTTTACAATTACACCCTCGATTTCAAGGCAACGAGGTACGCCCTTCAGAATCACAATCCTCTAGGTAGAGATACTTGATTTCTCGGGCAACAAGTTCACCCAATTGATTTCCCAAGTCTACAATCACACCTTATCTCGTTTGATTGATTTCTAAGGCTACAATCACACCTTTTCTCGCTGAGTTGATTATAAAAAGCCTATAACTCTGAATAGCACTGAGGATCTTGCTGAGATAGTGATAAAGAATCAAACCAAAGATAATCTAGTTAGATTCAATGTTGATTTCGACAGAGTAATGGTAAGAATTTGTACATAGAAATATGGAAGAAGAAGAAGAGGAGTGAAAACCGTAAAATATATGTTGAAATTCATTGAAACCAACCCCTATTTATAGAGGAACAACAGCCATGTTCATTCGTGAAGAGTTATGACGAATAGACACTTCTTTTGAAATTTAAATTTTGAACTCAACTGACACTATGTCGACATGGGGTACTTGGGCATGTCGACATCCCAAAAGAATTTTTGATGTTTTGTTTTTCTTTGAAAATAACTTTTATCTTATTTTAAAACTATTTTAAACTTTTATAAATATACTTAAATATAGTTGAAATACATAAATAAATATAATATTTTGGTATATATAAAATTCTACTATAATTTTATATTTAAATCTAAATATATAAATATTAAAAGATTAAATATACTTTTATTTTAAAAGATAGTTTAAAACCAAGGATAATTTGATTTTGAAATTCAAGATTATTTTGAGGCTAAAAGTATTTGAAATTAGGATAGATGTTTTTCGATTATTTTAAAAGGAAGGTTTTGAAATCATTTTGAAAACAAGATATAATTTTGAAAAATCATTTTGAATAAAAAGTTAGCGGATACAAAACAATGTTCCACTAGATTTTTCGTAGGTTCCATCCTACTTAGGGTTCCATCCCTTTAACAGGCTCAAAGTGGATTCCATTCCACGAATAAATTAGATTTTAAGATGCTAGCGCTTTTCTAGGAGTTTTAACAAAATTTCTAAGTAAAAAATAAATTACTTGAAATCTTGAACTCTTGATAATCTTGATACCCATGAGTCTTCAATCTTGATATCTTGAATCTCTATACTATACAGTCTTCATTCTTGTTACCTGCATGGTTAAATCCTGCATATACATACATACATACATATATATATATATATATATATATATATATCCAAACTTATACTATTAGTATTTATATTTTATAATCTATTCTAAGGTTGTTGTCATCAAAACCATCATCTCACGGACTAACAGTTACTGCCATTAAAAAGTGGTGGTCGGGCAGTAGACTGACCCTCTACAAATGAACTAGTGATAGTGTTGACATTACCAGTGTTGGCAGCCATTTGAAAACTTTTTCAAAAGTCGGATTATGAAAACTTTGAAAAACCAATGCTCCGATATTAAATGTAGGAAATGCGGATTACGGATCTTAAGGCAGGATTAACACTGGAGAGGTTGAATTAGTGTTTAACCGATTTTATGGAATTTTTGAAATCTTTTCAAAAATCAAACACATGCAGATGCAATTTCACAAATACAGAGACAATTACAGAATCAGACACAGATGCAAATAGTAAATAAAAGCAATAAAGGAAAAAACATATCAGAATTTTATATTGGTTTAAAGTTACCCTACGTCCAGTCCCACACAATTTCTTATGCAGATTTCTTTTCAAATATAATGTCGATATTACAACCTCGATTTCAAGGCCAAGAGATACACCCTCCTATCTTCGAGTCCAGGGCAAACTCTCTTGATTTAACCAGGCTGCAAGATCACCTAATTGATTTACGGGCTACAATCACACCCAATTGATTTACGGGCCACAACACGTTGTTTCCAATATCACTTTGATAGATAGAGAGACTCGATACACTTCTTAGATTACAAATGATCCTATAACTTTGAACAGCACTGAAATCTTTGAGAGAGAGTGACAGAGAATAAATTAGAGATGATCGAGTTTGATTCACTTAGGATTTCGGTAGAGTTTTGTTAAAATATAAGAGAATACTTGAATGGAGAAGAAATGAAGAAATGAAGAAAAACTAACTTAAAATTCGTTGAAAACAACTGGTATTTATAGAAGAATAACAATCATGTCCATTCATGAAAGGTTATGACGAATAGACACTTATTTTGAAAATTTGAAATTTGAATTTCTACGGTCACCATGTCGGCTTGGGGGGATGGGGTATGTCGACATGCCTATGTATATTTTGAAAATTAATTTTGCTTCAAAATGAATTCTATTCTAAAACTTGTCAAAACAATTTCTAAACTTTGTAACAATTTTGAATATAGTTTAAACTTATAAAAGAGATTTAAAAAGTAATCTTAAAAATATATAATCTATAATATAAAAGTAATATTAAAAACTAGGTATAGAATATATTTTTGAAATTTAAAGCTATAATATTAAAACCAGGAGATAGTTTAAAAACAAGAGATGATTTTGAAATCAAAATATAAAATATGGTAAGAATAGTTTAAGGCTAAAATATTTAAACCGAGAGAGGTGACTTTTAAAAAGATAGTTTTTGGAAAAATAGCTAAAATAAATCATTTTGAAAATTTCGTGGATTCCATTTCACTAGAGAATGTCGTGGGTTCCATCCCACTAAAGAGGTCGTGGGTTCCATCCCACTATTAAAGCGAAAAGGTGGATTCCATTTCAAAATTAAAATCAGAATAAAGATTTTAGTGCTATTGTGAAATTTTAACATAAATCTAGACACTGTTACTTATTTTGATATCTTGAACTATTGAAATCTTGAACTCTTGATATCTTAAACTCTTGATACTCATGAGTCTTCAGTCTTGAATCTCTATACTGCACAGTCTTCAATCTCAGTACATGCATATATATCGTGCTTATACATATATATCTAGATAAGAATATTAGAATTTATATTTTATAACAAATCCTAAGGTTGTTGTCATTAAAACCATCATTTCATGAACTAACAGTGTCTATAAACTACGATACGTGTAAACATCTTCCTTTTGAAAGAGCAGCAGTATTTGCACCATAACAAACCTACCGAAAGAGATCTGCCTACCCAACTTTAAAAATATACCGACTCTCAGGTTGATGAAAAACGAGTTATCGTCTATTAGGAAACTATCGGCCTAAATTCTAAACACCCTAAGATACTACAACTCTATGTATAGCTCACTTTCACTTTAGTAATCACTAGAATCTAACTAACTGTCCCATACCAGAAAGTGAAACTCTAGTATTTACTAAAAGCTAGTAAATTCCACTCAAACTCTATTTAACAAATTATAATAATAAGCGAAAGAATTGACGAAATGCCCCATACCAATCTGACAATTCAATCGTTTATTCAAAAAATTACGTCATAGAAAAGCACGAAATCCAATAGAAATTCAAATCAAGCATGCATAAAAATAGCCAAAGGCTAAACAAAATAAAGGCCAATAATAGTTTATAGTCTGAAAGCAAATAATAAAATTTTATCATATAGAAAATGATTTCCAAATTTCTTTATTTATAAATTACATTCAAATTTATCACCTTTAAAATCCATAATATCATATATAAAAAGAAAAGAGTTATAAGGTTTTAAATCTTACAAATAGAATTTCTTTGCTAAAATCATGAAATTAAATAATTCTTTCTTTTGAATAATTAACTTACTTTATAAAAAATTATAGAGATATATTATTACTTTTTCATAAGTATTTATAAAATTTAAAATCCTTATTCTCAATCTTTTTAAAACAAAATAATTTTGATACATAACGATACGCACACACTCTCTCTTTCCATATATAATTATAAACTTTAAATTCATATTACTAATAAAATGTTAAAATAAGACTTTTTATTACTTAAATTAAATATGATTTCTACAATCATTACTTAAAAGGAAATTTAAACCTTTCTTATAATCCATAGTTGCTAAAATTAGTGGATTGTATAACCAATAGTAAGCTCAAGAGCTCACAAAACAAAGCAGCGAATATAACAATTTTCATAAAAAAATCATGGTATGGCATGCTAAAAACAATGTATATACAGGCAATGTATATAGAAACAATCAACAATATTTAGTTCTATCACAATAAGCAAAGCAACCATCCGAAACAAGCACCAAAACCAAGCTAATAACCCAATAAAACAATAAGCAAAATGCAAGAGAAGAGAGAAAAGTGGTGAAGAGAGACACAGCCTGGAGCATTGCTCCAAGTCTATGACCGATAGACCGGTCTGATGCATCGGTCGACCAGTGCCACTGCCCGGAGCACGCTCTAGGAAGTGCCCAATCATTCCCATGTGCTCGATTTTTATGGCTCGCTTTTCGATGAGCTATTGACCTTACTTGAAACACTATTTGGTCTTGCCAACCGTCCAACTACAACTGATATACATCTGCGTGTTTACTATATGTGTTGTTATACATAGATTATCACCAAAACCCACTTTACAAAGATCACATACAATCAAATTTCCAAGCAATCAAATAATAAAATCAAACTATAACTTAATTTAAATCATCCTTATTCAAAGATATAGAGTTTATGAGTGTTCAGCTCACCTTAGATTCATATGAAGAAAGATCTGAATTCGACTAGGTTGAATACTAGCAATCATCTTCTACAATTCTTACTCTAACATTTCTTCTCTAATTACCCAAATTCAAATAGCCCTTTTCAAATCAAAAATTTCAGAAATTATCAACTAATCAAAACACCAAATTGATTATCTGAGAAGGTAAGTAAATTAGCAAGGAATTCATATCTTCTTGAATTGGGTTTTCTAGATTTTTCTTTCAATTGCTGCGATTAATTCTGGGGCTCAATTTGAATTTCCCCTTTCCACCATTTCATTTTAGTTTGCAAATAAAAAACATGAAAGAGTTGATGTATATGAGATTAGTTTTTGAGTCGGATATTATTGGGTTAGGCTAATAGGCTTTAAGAATTGTTAAGGCCCAAGTTCAAAAGAATTTGTTAATTAAATTTCCTTCTTTAGCCTAATACATTTAACAAATCTTTAAATAAAAAACAAATTCCAATTATTCAAATTCCTAAAGAATACTTTATTCCATAGTTTTGAATTAAACTTCTATTAATACTAAAATAATAAAGTATCAAAATTTTGAATAAAATTCCCTTGTTAAAATTAATGATTTCAAATCAATTATTCAAATTTAGATTTAATTTCTCAATCTTTAAACTCAAAATTAATATTTATTAAAAAATTATAATCAGATGATAAATAACAAGGTTGCTACACTTTATAACTCAAATATTAGTAAATTTTATCCCGACCCAGTGGGTTGTCCCGACCCACGGGCTTGGTGGGCCGCCCTTTGGAACGCCTTGGGCTCGACAAGTGAAGGGATGGTTGGGATGCTTGGGTTGAGAGGTGCACGTGTTGCTGGGGTTAGGATTATGAAAGATGTAGGGTTTAACTGGATCGATGATGGCAACAGCAAACGATGGTAGTGCATGGTGGTGCGACAATGGCTGGAAATGTTGGTGGAAAGGAAGCGACATGGTAGATGGAGTTAGGAAGGTTAGACACGAATTTTAGGATCAAGAAGAAAGATATGATCGGGTGTTTAAGAAAACATTCTAAACTTGATGGTCTAGAAACTAAAATTGAACTCAAATTTGTCCTTTAAACTAAATTTCAACAGAAACTAAAATTAGACTCAAGTTTATGTTTTAACTTAATTACCTTTTTATTTTCTTGCTTAAAATAAAATTAGTTGGTATGTAGTTATTAGAGATTGTAGGTTTGAGCTTCTTAATCGTCAACTATCGCTGATAGTCTTATGATTGATCCAAGGTATAAATCATGGTTTGATGCATAATATAGAAAGTTTAGATCGTGAAATTGGCTTTCTTATATATATTTCATTTTTTAAGTAAATAAAAAAAATGGTGTTTAGGAGATCAACGGTTGGTTGATGCTTTTCTATAATAATTCCATCCATTAAATACATTATGTCATGTTTATGAGCATTTTAGTTCATTATGTCCAACATCACTGTATCAATGTTTAAACACTCTGATTTTACTTCGAGAGATCACTGATTCGAAACTTTTGCAATGTTGTTCGAACCGTTGAACGTATATACACATATAATGTATTGTATACTACTTAAGAGTTGTATTATTATATTTTACCACCTTAATATTCAATATGTATTATTTTTTAAAGAAAAATAAACAAATAAAAGAGAATACTTTATGTCATGCTTAAGAGCGCTACTTTGAAACCCAGAAACCTAAAGTAGTAGAAGATACGGAGTGAAAACTCGATGTTCCTATAGTGCACTTTGATTCATGAAATCACGCTACATCATCGTATCTTATAATAAAACTAGTGCGAACCCGTGCTATGTACATGGTGTTCATAACATAATTTATTTCGTGTACATTTTTCTTTTTTGTTGTAATATGAAAATGAGTACGTACGTTTATGGACTGAAATTATTTATATTAGCACTCTTCTTGAACAACATTTGTACACTTTGAATAAAATATCCACTTAAGTAATTACAATGCACAAAAAGTGTAATAACTCTTTTTAGAGAATAATGGACATATACAAAATACACTGACTTCAACTATTAATTATTCTTTACTTGCTAAGCATTACATTACTGAGCATGCATATTGATTTATATAATGTATAAGCTCAACATAGATTCATCTTATAGAAAATATAAGTCCAAATATGTACACATTTAATATGATAATAGTTCCATATATGACATAAAGAAATCGTGCTAAAAGAAAATTAATGTTTGAAAGTCAATTTGAATAAACAATATTCTGACATTTGCAATAGTACACTATTTCACACTATCCAATGCTAGCTGGATTAGAATAATATTTATATAGCTTGAAAAGCTATATTTTTATACATATAACGTAATACAACATGAGAAATATATGTAAACCATAAACATCCTTTAGGCTATTCTTAAATTCCTAGTTAGACCGAATAGTTTCGTTCACTCTTAAGTGAGTATGCTATAGAATCCCTATACTTTGGTTTATTAACAGACTAATTTATTGTTGTTGCTGGAAATAAATCCTTATACCTTCAATATCATTAATGGCATTGGTCAATAAGCTAACGCTCAAGGACATCATAATCTAATTTATGAAACAGCCAAATAACTTTTTCTTTTATTTCAAATAATCATACCACCTTAATAATTAAACAACACTAAATTTAGCATAGCTTCAATAGAAATAATACATCACCATAAGAAACATTACATGTGGATACACAAAAATATATAGATGACATAACATCGAAGATAACTGTAAGAATAAATAACATATGAAAATACAGTCAATGTAGCAAACTATTAGAATATCATGCAATTATATGCCATTATGAATGCTTGTAAAAAAAACTTGTTTGTATGTCTAACAGGGCATTTTATAATATTTGTAACCTGATACTATTGTTATGCCTGTAAATGCAAAAATTAGGATATACTTTTTGAAATATATTGAATATATAATGTTTCTTTTCAAGCATAAACAAATATGTCAAATATATCATGTTGCCATAAAAGCACGAGTATTGCCTAAATATTAGTATGGTAAGTTTGTTAAGAAAATTAGGTATAAATATATGTGTTCTCAGTCATTTTAGTTTTTTACCAACCTTGTTAAAGTAAAAGGATTCTATTTTATGAATAGGTAATGAGTTCCAAAATTACTATTTCTCTTTGATACACATATTTCTTACATTGAAAAAGCATTTGTTAGATCTACATAACAATTCATGTTACATGTTTCGAAAATAGAGTTATGCAATAAATGCCACTGATAGAAGGAATAAATAAAAAGAATTAATTGATTACATATTAATTCTATAATTGATTAGAATTAAAGAGAATAATTAATTCTCTCATCTATTTGAATATATGTTTATAGTTTGAATTCAGATTAATCAAAATTAAAAGCAATTAATTTCATTCATTTAGTGATTGGTAATTATGTTTGATATGACCTTTCTACTTAAAATAGTTTATTAGAACCATTATGAATAGTGGTATCTCTAATTTATAGTTATGAGTTATCTATAATAATTTAAAACTCCAAAAAATTCAAAGTAGTGTAATATAAAAATGAATTTCATAGAAAAAATCATAAATCTCACCTGATTGTTGCATAAGGTTACCAAGACTTTGATGATAACCATGAATATGTGTTGACTATGAACATTTTATAGTCCATTAAATAACGGAGTAGAAAAATATAATAAGCCTAAATTGATTAAGAAGAACAGTGTTAGAATTTATTAAAAAGATGAAATCTACATTAATTAAGTGCGCATAAAGCATTTTCAAATAAATAAGTTTTCAAAACATATATTTAAAATTAAATCTTTATCAAAATTATGAAATTATCTTATGAAGGAAGAACAAAAGTGTTGCGTATACATTTATACTTTTCTCATAAATTGAGCATGAAATTTGTTATTTGATAATTATTTTATCTTGAAATATAATGTTCCCTTTCCAGCTTGATTTTCTTATATACTTATGTTTGAGAATTAAATGAAGATCAAATTAACCTTAATTTGATTGTATAGAAAAGAAAAAAATAAGGTTTGTTGTATATATGCATTGGTAAACCAGCAACTCCATGCAAAATAAATGGAAGAATCAAAATTCCTAGACTTACTAATAAAAAGCATAATATTAAAAGGGAATTTGATATCAAACGTAAGAATAATAATTGGTTCAACTTTACCAGTAGTAGATTTTAAAGAACTACAGAAGCTTCTTGGGTTGTTATACATTTGAAATGTTGCTAGTAAAAGGAAACAAAAACAATAATTAACTACGGTTAATCTTGTAATTGATATACGTAGATGTGGCGCAATGGAAAAGGGGTTCCTAGTTCTGGTAAAAGACCAAGGTTCGAGCCCTCCCTTGCACACATTTCTCACAAAAAACAGTACTCCAGGAGATATAGGTGCCATGAGTTGAAGTGGCAGACACAACTTAATTCCCCTTCGAATAGGTCTGTCCGCGGACCCTTCTGGAGGTCCTCTGTATCGGTTAGATTCAAAAAAAATCTTGTAATTTATTAGCATTAAAAAATATTAAATGTGTAATTGATTCTCTCCTTAGATTGGATTACAATTTATTTCTAAAATTACTTTGGATTTAAATTAGTCTAAATTAAAAGCAATTAAGTACTTTCATTTATTGTACATAGAAATATTTGATATGATCTCCTATTTCAAATAGTTTGCATGCAACCATTATTAATAACTATATCTCTAATTTAATTTCAATTAATAACTATATCTCCAATTAAATATTCTTTCGGTATCTATGTATTACAATTAATAGCATAATAATTCCCTGCAAAATAAATGCAGAAGAGAGACATAATTACCTCTGAATAGTATCTCACTTTTGTAAGGTATTACTTTATAAAGGAGGTAATTATTAGATCCAAACCAAAAATATGATTGATATAAAATATGAGAAATAAGAAATAAATTAATATTACCTATAATAGATATTATAAAATAATAGAAGCTTCTACTTTGGTTGTGAATTAATAAAAATTCAATAAACTCTTACAAAATAATTGCATAACTAAATTCATAACCATGCTAATCAAAACAAAATTAAGAGGAAAACAAAATTTTGGGATAGAAAATTTAGATTAAAGAAGTAAAATCATAAATTAGGATAAAAGAAAAAAGTTCAGACTTGAATTAACAAAAAAGACATATAATAAAATAAACATGTATCCTTTAGATCGCGCTTGTTGATCCAGTAATCTGATGTCTTCTGTCAACATTTAGATAAATTATCCATAAGAATCATATCCCTAAAGCAAGAAGTAGATATACAACTCTTGCATAATGTGAATAAAATAAAAAAAATTAAGGTGAATATGAAAGGGGAAGAACTATTGATGTTTTCAATCAAATTATAATCATGTTAAAAAATATATGAGAAAAGTAAATAAACTATTTGAAAGAATCTCTAATTTGTTCCTAATTTAAAATTGAATATCTTATATGAAGCTGGAGATGGGAAAAAACACAATCGTGAAAGGACGGAGAACAAATTGCAGATAGAGAAATTGAGGAAATAAGAAGTTTTTTAGTATTTAATGTGCTAACAAGAGGAAGAGACAACATTGCATTTATTGTGAAATAAATGTATTTATTACAGTAAAAGTGATCAGATATATGTATTATGAAATAAACAAACTAAATTATGATAACTTACAATGAATAATAATGGTCTTACCATTTATGAAAATCTCTATATTGTTACTTTTTATCTCTCGCTTCAAATCAGCCAACATGGAGTTGATGAATAACCAACTTGATTTAAAAAAGAAGAAGACAATGGTTTGAATAAATGATCGATAACATTAAGAATTAGCAAATACAACCTAAATTAGCAAATAAAGAAGAAAAAACCTTTGAAAAATATTCGATCATATACAACATCGAATAATATCTATAGCAAAAATAAGTAAGTTATATTTCTTATAATAGATCAAAACAATTAGTAATTTATGGAGTAAACATGACTATCAAAATTTAAACAACAAACATACAAGGTACGAACATAAAAAATAAAATAACACACAGCTTATGAGCAATTGGTATTTATAGACATCTATTACCACGAAGATATATTTTTAGTTATAATAATAGTTCAAATATAAATGCATAATAGTATAAAGTGCTTAATATGAAAGAAATAGCAAATCTAACGATGTATATGAGTAGATAATACAAAAGGAAACACGGCCATGTCATAAACTAATAAAATATTATTCACTTGGTTTCACAAAAATTAAAAGGAGATAAACATAAATGGATAATAGTTACAAGTATAATGAGACAAATAAAAAAGCAAGAAGTATTGGATTCATGAGTATACTTTCATCACTATTAAATAAGAACTTAAGAACGATAATCAAAAGGTTAAACAAAAGTCAAATTAAATAAATTTAATAATCGAATCTTATCTTGAGGTTTCCTCATCCACTTCATTACTCAATGTTGAAACATTGAATATTAAGATAATAAAGTATTTGAGTCTTGAAACGACTTAGATTTGATGAGAGATATAAAAATAATGATTTTCTAGTTTGAACATAAGAAAAATTGAAGAAACGTGAGAAAATAACAAATATGAACCGAGTATAGAGAAGAAAAAAGAAAATAGATGCATAATAATTATTTGAATGAAGGAGAAGAATATATAAATATGAAAGTAAGAAGAGAAAATGAACATGGAACAACTCTGAATAGCCGAAATAGAAAATGAAATGGCATATTGTAATAAATATATAATGAAAATTTAGTTTGAAGCTTGAAATGAAAAGTAATATTTGAGGGCTGAGGGAAACTTTTTTCCCAAATCAAAACAAAAATATAAACGGCCACATATTGAACTTTATATATAATAAAATAAATATCACAATGAATAAGCAACCAACCAACTAGAAAGTAATAAACTTATATTCAATATATTCATCGTATTCACATTGTAGCATACGACAAGAAAGTTTTACATGCCTGAAACCATTAAATGATTTGCTCCAAAATCTTGTAAAGATTTAAACGTACGTGGAGACGAATAATACATGCCTTGTTAATCCTCAATACAACACTGGTCTGGAACAGAAAAGGAACTATACGTTACAACAGAAATACAGATAAAACTGCAACACATTTCAACATTAACCTGGCATTCACATCAAAATGGTTATACACATCTTACACTGAGCTATAACTGATAGCATTTAGGCAGATTTTGGCTCAACTGATGGGACTATGGATAATAAGTAATCCAACTTCTTCGCAGAGTATTAGGCTAGGAAAATTTTGTGAAAGTATCCACAATCCAATACCATGTCCAGTGAGATATAAATCCTCCTGTCATTGCTATAGATTAGTTGTGATATAAACATGGTTAACATAGTAATTTAAAACTGAACACTAAGAAGCTTATTTGATTTTAAAATTTGAGTTCTACGTTTTCAATTTGTACTTCAAAAGGTATGGAAGAGGACTAGATTGTGGAAAAAGGACTATATGTAAAATTAGCATATAAAATTGAAAATCTCTTTTTTCTTGATTTCTGCCTTTTGGGAAATACCAAAAACTATTTTCTTCCTGCTTACTTTTGTGGTAATGGTTATAATTTCCTACCCCTTTTTCTCTTCCACGCTTTTTGGAGTACATACTGAAAACGCAAACATAATACTTAAATTGTAAAGCCAAATAGACCCTAACATTTTAATCGGTTCCATTAAAGTTTGTGTTTTATTCTACCTGGTTCACCTTAAACATATTAAGTAATGTAAGCAATTCGAGCTAATAATAATAGGGGTTGTGCTATAACGCAAAACACATTGGAAGTATATACCAATTGATACACACACAAGCACTTTGGCGTGAGTAATGCACGTGCATACAAAAATAGCTGTGCAAGAAAATAAAAATAAAAAACAATCTTAAAACATTAAATTACAATTTTGTATATAGCTTTGATGAACATAAATTGGAAAATATAAAGAAAAAGAATAAAAACATTTTTGTTGGGACTGAGATTCGAACTTGTGACCTCATCTATATATCAATACTATCAATTAAAAGTAAATGTTAACTTTTGCAAAGATTAAGGTTCGAATTCATAACCTCAGTTGCATAAGGATATTTTGGGAAGATAATTGTAGAATCAAAATAAAAAAGTCAACTATTATAATGACATATGCATGCGAGAGAGAGAGAGAGAGAGAGAGAGAGAGAGAGAGAGAGAGAGAGAGAGAGAGAGAGAGAGAGAGAGAGAGAGAGGGAGGGAGGGAGAGGAGGGAGAGTGTGTGTGTGTGTGTGTTTTTCTTACCAATATATATTGAATATCAGATTGATCGATGAAGGTATTGCAATTCTATCTCTAATGCTGAAGCAGCTTCAGCAATACTAGACGCGCAAGAATCCTTGAGGTTCAAAATAAGAATTTCTAATCTCTTCAGATCAGATTCTGATATCGACAATTTCAGCGCCTGAGACAAATACAGCCGACAAGCGAATGCAAGAGCGTACAATATACGCAGAATATGTATGTTCGAAGAATCACAATTTGAAGAATCCAGAGAATAGCTGATTCTAGGAAGGTTGCTTAAAAGACCCAAAGTAGCTTCTAGTGGTGCAGCTTTCATTAGTATGACAACACATTCTGATGCCAAATTCGCAATATTGGGTTCAGGATTCACTACCAAGTCAAGAAAAGCACTGATATTTCTGCTAAATTCATGTATATCTTTCACGTCACATTGTTGACACATGTCAACTGAAGTATCATACAGAAGAGATGGATCGATGGATATGGCAACGCCTTTATTGTTCCCTATGCTTCGAAGGATCAATGCTTTGCATAGAGTTAAGGTTGGTTCGAGAAAATCTTCCATTTCTTTCGCATTTATAAACTCAAGTAAGTTTCCAATTTTTCTGACTACTTGTAACCGAGATAATGCCTCGTTCTCCATTTCTGGAGCAGATAATAAAGCCAAACAAAGCTTCACATCATTGACATTTGCATTAGAAAGATCGCGTGATAGAAATTCAAAGCACTTTGAGATAGTTATAAGGTGCAAGATATCTGACACCTTGATGTAGCTAAACTCAATAAGCATGAGTAGAAGCTTTTGAGCGTACATTGGAATAGGATCGTCATCTTCAATGAATTTGGGATAAAGAGGTAGAAAATATGTTTCAGAAATTGATTTCAGATCACGCTTCAATTGGTCATTGTCTGAATTTGAATCGTCGGACATCTCACTTAAAATCACAACCATCACATCAAAGATTATTTTTAAACAAAGAAACCTAGCATCACCATCTTTATTTCCTTTATACAAATTGGCCAGACTAGGAATAAGTCGACAAGTGAATATCCTAACATCGCTGTGAATAACAGAAGGCTCGTCTGTGGTTGCTTCAAGTATTTGAAGCAGTGTAATTTGGAAGTCATCCCTTCCCTGCAAACAGAATACTTCAGAAATTCATCCACAAAATCATAGGTAGAACAAATCGATAACAAGTATTTTTTTTTTTTCATGTTAGTTAAAGATCAAACATCCAAAAAGGGACTTTTCCATGCGCAACTATTAGAATTACCTATGTGCACATTTTTTGTTCTATAAAGGGTCCATGCACAACTATTAGAATTACTTGTGTACATTTTCTGTAGTATAAAGGGTCCATGCACATATAAAGAAAACGGGCACTTCCATTTTTAAAAAAAAATTAACATAAGCTTTCACAAACTTACTCACAAAAAACTTGGTGAATCTAATGGTATCAGGATTCAGCTGTTTTCTGTTTATCAAGGATACAAACAAACAAAAAAGAAATTTTAGACGTGCAACAATTAGAACTCCCTATGTGTACATCTTCTGTGCTATAAAGGGTCTGCACATTAAAAGAAAACAGACGCTTTCGATTTTAACAACTTAACATAAACTTTCATACAAACTTATTCAAGTATCAGGCGTACAAGTGACTGTTGTGACATTGCCAGGCATAGTATTCTATCACTGAAAACAAAGAGGTCATATTGTTAGACTGGGTAAATCCCTAGCACATATGAATTATTTAAATAAAATAAAAGCAGAACACAATTTTAGTGTATGACATTTACCTGAAAAGGTGCTTCTAAGAGCTTGATGATATTTGCTAGTTGAAGCAATACATTATTGCTTATAACCCTATGTTTGAACAAAGAGCTACCAAGAAGATGAAGAATAACTTGAAACAAGTGGGTGGTAGCTTTTGTATTACTGCGTGCCGTAAAGGCTGCAAAGGGTCCATGTCGCTTGCCTCCGATAATATGTAATATATCGCTGGAGACAGCTTCAAGGATTTCTGGAACTATAGAAGCAATTGATTGGACAAACGCTTCCATGCATTGCTGAATAAACACATCTTTCACTTTCATCAAACGATCAACTGCAGAATACAATTTAGCATTGCAGAGAAAACAAGGAAGCCATTTGCGACTGCTTTTACAAAGAAGAGCAACGAATATAAGAGACTTTCCACGTAAAATTTCACTTCCTTGCTCGATAATTGATAGAAGTCCAGGAACCAATGATTTTTCCTCAAGAGATGATAAATTTCGACTCGTACCATTGATCGACTGGCTGTTAATTATGGCCAAGTTAAGAAGATTTAAACAGTTTTGTTGTTCACGGGGACTGCCTTTGATTAAAGCTGAAGCAGTGTCTTTGAAGGAAATTTTATCAAATATGAACTGTATGCATGATGGATTGAATCTAGCAAGACGTGCTAAACATGATCCAGCAATGAGCCTTGTACTCTCTTGCTTGCTGGTAGATTTGTATATGTAACAGAGATTTCCAACAACATCTTGGCATGCAAATCTAGCAGTCCAATCCCCACCTTGGCTGCATATGTTTTCGACTGTTCTTAGGGCATAAAGTTGAGTCATGTCATCTTCTCCCTTTCGCAAGATTGATGCCACCAACACAATAACAGAACTGGATACCTTTTCAAACAAAATTTGCAACTATGATTCATGATTAAATATCAAACAAGTGCAAGGCAAAAACTGAAAATTATAGCTTCTACAGAAGTGCTTCAGGTTAATACTGGACAGGGATAAATAATGACAGTTATGTGGCAATGGCAACCCACATGCAAAATCAAGAATGTAGCCAAGCAATGTGAACTTTTACTTATCATCTGTTAAATTGTAACACAAATATATGTACAACAGACAGAGAAAGAATTGAAGAAGACAGAAAAAGGAAGAACGTATGAAAGCAACAAAACTAGAAATTTGGTCTGACATAACCAAAAAAATCGCTGACAGAATCCAAGGATATATGTGCTAAAATTTAAGGCTGGATATTGTCTTGAGTTTGTTGAGTGTGTGTGTGTGTGTGTGTGTGTGTGTGTGTGTGTGGGGTTATATTTGTATTTTAAAAGCTAGGATATAATGTAATAAGATACTAGACAATATCTTAAGTCTTGTATTAAAACTAGACAATATCTTAAGCCTTGTATTAATTGGTGGCTACTATAAATATATGAATTGAAGTTTTGTTAATATTTTGGATTAAGTAATTTATTTGTTAAAAAAAGAGTTAAATCAGTTTTTAAAAAAATTGAAAATTTCTTGTTTATTGTACTTGTTTTCTTGTTAATCTGGAAGGAAAAAAAACTGTTAAGTGTTATCAATACCTATAAACAAAATTCCTAGACAGATTCTAAGGAGACGAAGAACACAGGTATGAAGAAATTGAATAGGAGAAATTTGAAGTTATGCAAAACACGAATGGAGAACTATTAATATCTAGTGGATCTTCACAAACCATTGAAAATGAAGAGAAAAAACTGAATAACTTGGGCAAAGCATGACGGACAACTATGAACAAGAACGTAATTTTATCTATCAGATATTTTTTGAATAAATCAACGTTTCATCTAGTTTCCAACGAAACCTCAGCCCATTATTATTTATGGAAAAAACAAAAAAGAATTATTGGAAGAATTCAACAACAAGTTTCGGATGAGGAAACTAGTTAATTTGAACGAAAATTTAAATGAATTTCAAAGGATTGTGAATCAAGTAGAGGTTAATGAATACAAGGTTGATGATGAGACGAAAGCTTTAATGTTGTTAAGTTCATTGGAAGACTTTTGTAAGGGTGTTTTTATTCGAACTCCAATTCCGTTTAAAGTGGACTTTTTTTCTAAAGGGCCTTAAAATTTTGACCAAGGATGCAAAAAATTTCCCTTTCTTTTTCGATTGAGGGATGTCAAACCAAAGTTTAAACTTCCGGCCATCACGCCGAAATTATAGAGATTCCGTTCCAGTTCTAGCGTGCACCGAGCCTGAATAGGTAGAAAATCCCGTTTCGTGATCCAAGACATAAAAAATTACACTGTAAATTCAGCTAAAAAACACGGTAAAATTAAACAAGAATCTTACACTTTTGTTTCAATAAGCAAATTCACATGATAGATAATCATATTTCGGCTATAAAAACCTTAGGATTGCCTTTGTTGATTTGAGCAAGTTGAAAGTTGAGATTGAAGCAAGCATCTCGACCTAGCATCCATCAACAACGACGATTGAAGAAATCTCCTACCTATCATTCAAGACGATGAGGTATTCCACGTTTTATTTTTCCGAATCCATGCGTTGAGTTGAATCGAAGTGAGCGGAGAAGGGTTGGTGTATTTTGTATTGTGTTTTAAATTGGGTCAGGCAATAACTTATGGGTAGGATAATTTTGATTAATAATTTTAGTTAATCGTTTATTTATTTCACTCCAATTTATTTTTCAAAAAAAAATTCTTTATCTTTGAGTGTTGTGTTAACGGTCATAAGTAACTATAGACATGGGATATATATATTAATCATGTGGACATGCATTGAGTATGTACACATTCAGTATTATTAGAAATGAGGAATACACACACACAAATGACAGACTAGTATACCTTAAACGTTGCAATAATATTGGAGATTATTCGTATTGTGGAATAGATCAACCATATACTGCTGAAACGTCAAGCGGTCAAAGATGAACCTTCATCATTTGATAAAATGATGACAACATTTGTAAATCCAGATCAGATGCAGTATCAGATGCAGTACTATGCTTTTCCAACATATTATAATCCGACACAAGATGAAGACAACGATGACCACAATTCATATGATGCTCGAAGTAATAGTTTTTTGTATTAAATTTATTTTATGTTGTAAGTTTTATATTTTCTATGTAATTCGAAGAATTTACTACAGATTGTGTTTACAAAAAAAAAAGGGTACCGGCATTCACAAATAGGAATTAAAGAAGAATTTCCGAAACGGAATCGAAACTATGAAATTTTCGATGGCCAGAACGGAAACGGAAAACAGAGTTTTGAACCTTGTGTCAAACATAACAGACAATTGTTCTTTAAAAAAAAAAGGAAAAGACAATGAGCTGCTGTCAAATTGTGAGCGTTTGCATAAATGAAATTGTGCCCTCTTTAATCGAAGTTGAAATTCCAATGATATTACCTTTTGAAAATTTCATTAAACAATTCAGATATGGGTGAAAAAGAAAGAACGTTGACCAATGTCAGACACATTCCAAAATATCAAGTAACCTACTCTCTAACAGATGATTAGAACAAAATGGGTGTATGTAAGGTGACCATACGAAGAAGTGGAAGTGTAAGCTTGAGTAATCCATGATATCATGAAATAGGAGTGTGCGTGTGTGCGCATGTGAAAAACATAAAGACCGATAGAGCAAAGGGTCATGTCAACAAAATCGAAGATTTCAACGACACGACAGAAAGATATTGAGTCGGAGCAGACATGATCATTTGAACCTAAACTTATAATCAATAGAACGGGCTACACATGCTGTACATTAAGATCGAACTTCCTTTTGAGTTTGTTGAGTATTTTAGAAAATACTAGCGTGTTTATATGTACTTTTAAAGGCCGGTTTTTAGTGAAAAGGTATGTATATTATGGTTCAGGGATTGTATTATTTGGTAGATACTACAAACATATGTATTAGGATTAGCTCTCCTCAAAATAAAAATAAAATCGAAAAAAAAAGACTTCTTAAATTTGTCGAATCAAAGAAATTATTTTGTAAAGATATATTGGTAATTAAGTTTTGAGGTTTTATTGTTTATTGTATTTATTTAATTTTCTTCTTAATCCAGGACCGGAGAGATGCGAAAAAAAATCCTAACATCGTCAATCCTACTAACCATTAGGCACCATAAATGAAATACACATTCGAACGTCGTGCATAATCGATCAAAAACAAATATCTCTCACACAAGAAAAGATACAAAAAAGATAGTTGTACAGTACATTTCTCTATAGATAAGAATAAAAAAATAAAGATATCTTCCTTTTCAAATTAAGGTTAAAAAACATAAATTTAAGAACTTTTGACTATGATGCTGAAGCTCCAAAACTTGACACGATATTTTATCAAATTAGATATACATAAACAAGCAAGTACAAGTTCACACTTAAATAGCGAGTGTGAACAAAACCCTCAACTGATAGAGCATTGAATTATCAACGCTTTGTGGGTCTGATACATTAAACAAGGTATGCTAAGCCACTATATCTGTTAAAGAGTAATAAGGATGAAGATGAGTGTGAATTCTAACCTGCCATCCAGAAAGGCGTCTGCTATCCTTGGATGGTGATTCTTTAGGAATATTGTCTTTACCCGCACTTACATTCTGTGTAGAAATATAAAATAGCAACTCTCCTAGAGCAGCCATACAAAACCTCCTTACTTTCTCTTGCTGATCTCTTAATCCATCCGTCAACGCATCAATTATGCCTGAACTCGACAGATCAGCTTCAATAATTGTAGAATGGCGAATTAATAATCCCATCACTGATGCAAGTTGAACACGTAAAGTAGCCACTTTAGTAGTGCGCAGCATTTTAACAAGAAACAACATGATCGGACCATTGGTAATAATATTTGCAGCATCTGCATTTCCGCTTAACATCTCTATGTACCTAATTGTATTCTGTCTCTCTGTTAGTTGAGATCTCCCACTCAAACTATGCATTATGCGGCTATGAAGGGTATTTAATTGCTCAGGTTGTAGTTTAGCATAATCTAACACAGGAATGGCATAAGGAAGTGACAGATTAGTGTCCGAAGCTTTTTCTCCCTTTCGGCTAGGCATAACTGGCTTGACTAATAGATCAGACTGATGCCAAAAGACTTCGGAAATATTATTAGACAATCTTGATGAACCTGTCTCAGGGGAATTTTCAGAATTTACTCGTGAACCTTTTCGCATGTTTGTACGTGGTGGTGGTGTAGCCTCGACTTCACTTAGTTCTAAACACTGGATCTGCTCTGCTTTCTTGATATCATCTGCACTGACAGTATTTCCTAGAGGAGTCTTAGTATCTTCCTTATCCCTGTCGTCGTTTTGAATCAACATCTTGACATCAGGAGTACAAACATTTTGACTTTCAGAATCAGACTCGTCTTGTGTGCTGTCCTCTTCAGGAGTTTCACTAAAATCAAGTTCCATGTCATTGTTTTCAATTTTCACTTCTGCGTCCTGTTCCGTTGTTTTAGGTAATGCACGCCTATAGTTCTCCTTGTCATTCTCTCTCTGCATATTCAACTTGGCTACTCTAGATAATCTTAAAAGATTTGCGCCCTTACGAGCATTAGAATTCTCCCTGTTTTTATCATCATTTCTACCTGAAGATTTTAGGGGTTTTCTACCAGTATATGCATATTTAGAAGGTGTTTCAAGCACTTTGTCGTTCTCATTCTGCTTCAAAACTCCATTTATGTTAGTTTCACATCGTTTAGGAGGAGTTTTCTGTTGAAAACTTCTATCCCTGCTTCTTTCTGAAAGACATGGTTTGACAAAATGCTGAAGCATATTATCAAAAGCGGTCTGAGGAGGTAGAGATATTGGAGTGAGTTTTGATCTCCAAAAACTATGGGCGCAAAGTTCAGGCCACTGTATTCTTTCTGCAGGATCTTTGACCAAAAGACTATCAATCAAATTCACTAATGATTTGGATGGGTTATTAGGGAGGGGCGGTATAGGATCTGACAGGATAGAATTTGCTAATTGAGTAAATTCATTTCCTGTAAAAGGTGGTCTTCCAGCATAGCATTCATATAATACACAGCCAAGTGCCCAGAAATCTGAAGCATATGAATGAACTCCTCCATCTTGAAATAGCTCAGGAGCCATATAACAAGGTGTTCCTCTTTTCGATTGCGGAAGCTGCATGAATCATACTTAAGAAATTAAAGTGGTCGGATGCATAGCTTGTAAGTGCTAATATTGTTTGAAACACATTAGTAACATGCAACCAAATAGCTTAAAGCGACTGAAAAAGAAAAGAAAAGAAAAGAAAAAAGCATAAGGTCCACATGGTATGAGATATTCAGAGTATAGGAGGCGATACTGCCATATGTTTAAACTTGAATGTGATACATATTAGAACTGGAGAAATAGACATTTGAGATGCGATTTATCGGTATGAGCTTAAGCTAAGCTAAATTATAGGCACTGTGAACTGACCTGGGTAACCGAACTTTTTTCAATATCACTCAATCTTCTTGCTAAACCGAAGTCACATAGCTGAAATGTAAATAAGGTAGAAGTTGAATCAAACTTCATTTACAATTCAAAACAAATATCTGATGAGAATTAAAGTGTTAGAAGCACCTTCATACATCCATTTTCATCGAGTAAAACATTCGATGGCTTCAAGTCACAATATATTATTCCTTTAGAGTGTAGAAACCTGAATGCATAAACATGCAAAAGATTTAATTCAACAGCTAAAAATTTTGTGGGAAAAGGATACATACACATTTATTTGATGTCATTATAAGGAACGTATATATTCAAAAAGAAAAGTAACATACTGAAGAGCTTTAACAAGGTCACGGCTAAGATCGTGTATAGAATCTTCAGGAAGCTGAGTGTCCTGGAGATCAGCGGTATGCTTTCTTAAATCAGACAACGTCATAACATATAAAAAGAGGTAACATATATAAATTGAGTAAAGTAGACTATTTATTTGAGAGTGGACTCTGCCATAAACTGACACAAAATTATATGAAAAGTCAAAACAGATAGCTATGCTAATTCTGAAACAAACTATTTGAAACAATCACCGTGATATTCAAGTAGCTGTAACTATGTATTTTTAACTTTATAATGTTAACATCTCATTTCTCAGAGATGTCAAGACACAATCCCCTGCAGTGTTGTTGAAGGTGGGGCAGTTGATATAAACTCTTGAAGAATTCAAGGCACGACTCAGTAAAGCAAGTAGTCAATTATTCTCAAAATCAAGCTTGTACTAGAATGTCAAGGGTGGTAAAACAATATTAACTTAGAATAAAAATGGTTTAATCGTTTATATTATAATACTGCATAATAGTATTGAACAAAACAATAAGGATAATAGGATGATTAATCGGAAACAATAACGGAATCAAGTCGATCCAAATAACTCGAAAAATAACATAAAGTTGCAACTGTAGGCAGCAAGAAATATTTGATTGACTAAGATTAGCAACAGCATTCATTGTTATGATTCATGAAAAATGTCCGTCTAAAAAAGGGTATGCAAGTACCAAAATGAAAGCAAGTAGGAGGCTGGAGAAGACTGTTATTTATAGTAAATTTTAAATTACTTTTTAGTTGATAATGGAAATATGTTTACATAGGTGTTGGGTGTGACTTAATTTAAAGTACGATATACAAGGATAAAATAGACAAAAGGAGGAAGGTGACGCAATGTGTGACCTTCAGGCAATGGATATGAGAGATGTTAGAAAAGAATTCTTGAATGCCTTACACTTCAGGAAATAGCACATAAAATACAAGAGCTATAGCTTGAGTAATTTAAGTACCAGCATTCTCAATCTCCAAATTGTGTTGACAGTGAATCTTAGGACAGAACCAACAAGTAACAAATAGTTGGATATGCATAATGTATGCATCAGTATAGATGACAGTGATTTTGCTCTAATTTCAGTATCTGTTGAGGCTCCATGCCCTTACATGTTGTAAGACCCTTATGGGACAGTAGGACATACTCACAATATGCTTGAGAAATGAATGCATGATATGTTATCTTACTCAACTTGATAACTAAATATATATTCCGCAATTCTTTTGTTACAAACTTGGTTTGGAGACTATTTTACAAGTTAAATATTTAATTTGCATAAATCTTGACGTCACAATAACTTGGTAAATTATTCATATTGTATGTCATAATTCCAAGTAATAGTAGATAAGAATTTCACCAGTCTTTTGTCAGAATTGTTTCTAACTTTCTATGTTACTAGGATAAGTTACTCGTACTATAGAGATCAAGTTTTAAAAAAAAACAGAAATTACTTAAGTCCAAAGACTCGTTTGATCACTGTATCATATGCCAAAATTTGAAATCAAAAGTGAGACAAATATTTAAACCTTGAACGCATATCTGCACATTGTGCGCATTTACATGCTGCTACTAGATAAATGATCGCTTACACCACTGATCTACAGCTTTTTACTAACGTGATTACCGATCTTCATATTATTACATTGATATGCATTATCCATTGGAAAAAAAATATGAATATGAGTTATGAATCAGGCCCCTTCCAAACGAATCGTGCTTTAATGAAAAAATATTCGGGCTGTGTGTGTTTGAGTAAAGTTCTATTATGGGGAACCATTCTGAAAACTGATTCTTAAAAAATAGACGCTCGTAAGTGGCGAAGTAAATGTAACTTTGATTTATATATGGCTTTGGTCGCAAGTCGCATATTCAATGTTCTCTTAAGATTTTCAAACATAACAAATATATGCTATCGGATAAATATAGCACCATGAACTGTTTTCTCCCTCACCATTTCCATCCACTTCTTAAGTAAATCTCTCACCCTGTTCCTTTGCATCATATTGTGTCAATCAAGTTATCTGACTACTAAATATTTTTCACAATAGGTTATGACAACATTAAAGTGGATACTAACATTGACCATCAGAACCATGTATATGCTCCACGGTATATTTGCTGGCATTCAGTAATACGAGTGTTACGGTACGCGCTTCGCGCGTAAAATATTTTTCTTATAAATTGTACACGTTTAAATCAGTAAAAAAAATGATTTTTATTTTTATTTTCAAGTGATATTAAGAATTGTATATTTGTAAAGAAGTATTTTGAATTTGTTAAGGAAATTTAATTTTAGATCATATTTTTAGAAGCGTTTTACATTTGTAAAGCATGTTTAATTGTTAGATCACTTTTAAGGGTGTTTGAATTTGTAAAAGAAGTTTAATATTAGATCCTATTTTTAAATGATTAAGATTTGATAACAAGAAAATAGGCATAGGGAAGAAGTTGCAAAAAAAATTATTTTCAGAGACAACAAGCTTGTTTTTTAGTCTGAAAGACACTTTTTAGTGTAAACAGAAAATGATAGTTACAACTATCATTCTGTGATTTACACACTAAAAAGTGTCCTTCAGCCTAAAATGCAAACTTCTTGTCCCTAACACTAAAAATTTCTTTAACATTTTCCCTGAGCCTAAAAACCCCATTTGATAATATATAGAGGGGTGTTTTTGATAGTTCACATCGATACAAAAAAGTGTGACACCAAAGCTATTACAAGTATTATTAACGATAATGTGTAATATGTGTAATCTCTCTGGTATCTCGTACTTGATCATGTTTGAACACTGCCAGTTGGTAAGAATTAAGCAAACAATACCGATTGTTGAGAGTACAAACTATAGGAAAGAACAAACCAATAAACAAAGTAACTACATACTTGCTGCAGAACAGTCATAAGGTCTCCACCAACACAATACTCCAGCACCAGCCACAAATGAGCTGACGTCTCATACCTATACAACAAGCCTCAAAAAAATCACTATGTATTACCAGAAAAAATGTAATTGAATGCAAAATACACTCAATAAAAAACTAAAATTTCCATCAATCTCACCAAGAATAAAATTTCAGCACATTTGAATGCTCTAAACTATGAATCATTCTAACCTGCAGAAAAATTAACACAAAATCCAATTTTATTTGATCCAACAGCTAAAAAGGAACTTTTCCGGATCATGTTTGGAGATTAAAGCTCACTTCTTGAAGCACTTTAGGCCTTTGAGATTTATCCACACTCTTGATAGCATAATACTCAATCGTCTGCTTCTTCCTCCCTTTATATACAGTCTAGGACACAAAAGCAACTCGGTGTTTCACCAAATCTATATTTTACAGAAACCCCTAAATGTATAAAATTGAAACTAGGAGCAAGATTTACCGAATGCTTGCCGCGGCCTATGGCTTCGTATACGTGGTAGTTGTTCATTTCGACTGATGAAAATTTAGGGTTCTGTGAGTTGATTTGATGAGACAATATAAAAATGTGTTGATTTTTTGTCTCTGTTTTTTTTTTTTTTTTGAATTTCTATTTTATTTAATAATCTTAGAGAAGCGGGATATGGAAATGAAGCACCGATGGTTTTCATCTTTTCGTCATTTCAAAACGCGGCCTATGGACTGGGTTGAGAATTCAAATTGAAAAGTAGACCCTTTTTGTCATAAAATACTTTATGGAGTTACTCGGACATTTCTACAGCGTTTTTGCACATAAACATGATTAGAGTTTGTCTGAGGTTGGACAGGAAATAAGATGAAAGTGGTTTATTTTTTATTTGTAATAAATAATTAGTAACTTTTTATTGATGATTGATTTTAATTAAATAATTTATATTTAATAGTTAATACTTCAAAACTAATAAGCAGTGAATTTAAATTTGAATTCAAATTCAACTACGAATTCATATAAACAACAAATTCAAATAACTAGAAATTCAAACACTACAAATTCAAGCAGAAGTACAAATTTCAACTACAAATTTAACTTTGTTCCCGCAATACCCTTAATTTTATTTTGATCCACTCATGTGCAGCATCTTCAGAACTAACATTTTCATACCCCTTTGAAAAATCCTTATTGAGAGATAATTTGGGAATCTCAATAATGTTGTAATGCCCAACTTCATTTACAGCTCGTGGCAAGTCATGGCTTCAACCAATTTATGGCTCGTTTTGGTATGGTGTTTCACTGTCTTTAGAAGAACTTGACGTGTAACAACCTGTTGCTAAGAAGTTGATGATTGGGATTTATAAAGGGAATTAATTTAATTAAAATTTTTAAATAATAAAATGTGGATAAACTGAGGTAATTTAGGAATCTAATGGTGTAATATTTCTGTAAGATGAGAAAATATTTTTATTTGGTTAATTATTGATTTTTATAAATAATCTGGCTATTTCTAAAAGCTAAAATAATTTTTAAAATGATGCATAATTTGTATACAATAAAACATTAAAAATATAAAAGAGATTATAATATTTTTTTTAAAGATGAATTTTTACTTCATTTATATGAGAGGTTTGGAATTTATTTGTAAATGGACTTGAAAATGGCAATTAAGGGATAATCAATTAATAAATGATCAAATTGTAGAAATAATTTTCTATAAAAATATACTATGTTGCCTAAATAATAGTAGAAGGTAGTTATGATCTTTTTTTGGGTTTTGAAGCCATTTTGAATGATTAGAAAAGGTTAATGATTTAATTAATACTTCACCCAGTGACTTATCTATCACGGTGTGTCTATTTTCAAACTTTTAGTAGAAGTTTGAAACCCTAGCTTCATCTTCTAAATTCAAATAAAATCAAAATAAAATACCAAAAAAATCCCACATTAAAATATTTTCTTCTCAACGTGATCTACACCACTAAGAGATAGCAAGTTCCTATTTTGAATTGCATGGAGCTAAGGTTTGGTGATTTCCAATGAGTGAAGCAAGAAAGAGCGAAGGAGTTCTTTGAGGTTTGGTCTACTGTTGCATTCAGGTGAGTGAATCTTGATCCATGTATCTTTGTTTGAAATGGAACGTCTGATGATGAATGTTGATTTTGTGCTAGTATAATAGTATAGAAATCTCGTGACATTGCTTGTGCTCACTGTTAGTTACTCCGAACTCATTCACTTCTTACTTCCCATTTCCTTATAAATTGATTTTTTGTTGCATGCCATGTGAATTTTGATGTTGAAATTGTTGTATCGATGTGTGCTTGAATTTGGGTTTGATCAAAGAAGAAACAGGGGGAGAATCGATGGAAAATGGCAATGGGAAGGGGACCAAGTGCTACAAGCTCTAGGCTCGACCAGAGCGGTCGACCCCACCTGCCACGAGTGGTCAACCACTTGTGGCTTTAGGTTGACCATTTCTGTTGACCAATCCTGCAGCTTGAAGCTCCAAGTTTTCGAACTGTGCACTTTTCTTAAACATTTTTTGTAAAATAAATTAAAATTTTGTTTTGGAAAGTAGATAAATGATGTTTTCCAAATATAAAGTAAATAATCAGTATCTTGAAGCGACCCTAAATTCAAACCCAATGTGAGGCTTAGACCTTAGGTGGTTTTAAATTGAATTTTTATCCCGGTCCTTAGTGATCAGATTTGTGTCATGTATGCGGATGAACTGCATTTCGTTGAGCATAGTTACAAGTTGCCCTATATATGTATATATCTATTTGATTGAATGTTGGATGTCTGATTGTTTAAAAAGAAAATTATAATGATCATTAAAGATTGATACTGGGAACTATCATTTGAGAGCTAAAAAAGCCTACTGGTTTAAATAATAGGACCTTGTGGTGTCTTCAAAGGTGAAGCTACCGCAAGGCATAATAGAACGATTAATCTTAGTTAAAATAAATTATTCTGGCGAGTTTACAGGCTTGTCCTTGGGTGGTCCATTTAGAAGTGGGTTAGAATAAATATCTTTGGATAGAGTTTATAGTACTCCATACTAAGATTTTCAGGATGAAATAATTTGATGGAAATTAAATCTTGAAAATATTTTGAAGGAAGATATTTATAAAACTCCATTCATTTACATATTTGAGGATAAGTGCAGTAGAAAATAAAATATGTATAGTACAGACCTTTCTCTGTAATGAAACTTACGAGGATGCAATTTTCATAGGGGGGAGGGAGTCTGTAACAACCCAGGTTTGAGGCATACCTCAAATTAAATCTAAATCTAAATATAATTTTAACCGTAAGGGTTGTTTATAATGAAAATTTGGGGATTTTTTTTCTATTTCTTTTTCCAAAATTAATGTGAATCTGAATTAAATTGGAAGGAGAATTTATATAAATGGTTTTCCAAGTGGGAAAATTTATTGTTTGGGATTTATAAAGAAACATTAAATATATGGTCAGATTTTTTATTTATAATAAAATAAAATTGGGTACTAAATTAATGGAAAATAAATTCAAAAGGATTTAAAATAAGGGATTAAATTTAATTAATCTTTAAATAACAAAACAATTATAGTGGTTGTAAATTGCAAAGTTTAAAGTGGAATTTTGGGAAGAAAATTTAAGAGGAATGTTTAAAACTTTGAAAATAATTTGAAACCTTGTTAAAAGGTATAAGTCCAAATAAAAGTAGATTTTGAATTGAATTTGAGGATAAAGATCCTCTTGTGATTCTTATGGTTAGTTTTAAAATTGATATTAAACTTAGATTTTTTTAAGAAGATTAGGAGTTAAACGTGGAATACACACGCACACACACATTTACAATATCTACGATGGGGTTTTCCACTAAAAGAGGTGGATTATTTTCGGAGTTGGATTTTTCAAGAGGTAGGTGTCACAGCTAAGCTTTCTAGCAAATCAAAAATTATTGAATTCCGACGAGAAACAAAAAAGACATGGTAAGAATACTAACTGTGATTAGCTCAAAGAATGTGAATTAATAGCTAAGACATTCACAATCAACAACATAATTCAAGCAATCAATCATATGCAAATAAATTAAAACTAGAATTGTGAGATTTACTCACTAATTGGCTGTAGATTTTGTTGCTTGTGATCTCGAGCTTCTTTCTATCTCCTTGCAGCAGCTTGACCTAAGAGCACTCAGAAAATAACCTAAAATCCTACTTCAAAACCCTATAGAAAAACTGCAACTGAGATCTACATGATGTATAAGAGGTTGGAGAAGATTACCTAAGATTATTTGCTTCAGAAATCAATAATTTAACTCTCTCTATAAAGTTGATTTGGGGAAATCCAAATTAGGGTTTGCTATTAGGGAAGAAGCAAGTTGATTGGCTATGAATTTTCTAAGAAATACATAGGAGCTAAGGTGAAAAATCTCACAATTCTACTTTTAATTCATTTGTATGTGTTTGATTGCTTGAATTGTTTTGTTGATCGTGAATGTTTTGGCTATTAATTCACATTCCTTGAGCTAATCACAATTAGTATTCTAGCCATATCTTTTTCGTTTCTCATCGGAATTCGATAATTTATGTTTTACTGGAAATTGTAGACTCTGATCTACAACTTTCATGTTTTGAGTTTATTAATATCCTGAGATTTAAATGGTCAAAATTGTTTTTTTGTTTTGTTGTCCTGAGAATGAAGGATATGAATTAAGTAATTTAAATCTGAAACTTGTTTCAACCATAATTTCTGAACTGTAAGTCCAAATTTGATGATCTTTTCTTTTTGGAAAGAATAGACATTTATCTACGACTTTCATGTTTTGAGTTTTGCAAAATTTTGAGGTTTAAATGGTCGAAGTCACATTTTTTTATCGCTAGCCTGAGAACGAAAGACATGGATTCCTTTCGCGTGCATATTTATCATTTTGGACTGTAGTGTATGTATAGTGAGTGGATAGTTATGACCACCATCTTGCAAACCATCTGTTGTATTTGTATTCATTCGCTTCAGCTTTGTATCCCTTGTATATTCAGCTATGCACTCTATTATTTTATGATTCTATGTTCTTTTATTATCATGCATTGTTCTAAATATTTATAAGCCACTGTGGTTTGTTTTGAGCCTAGATCGTATACGTCGAATCCACTTGGAAAAAAAAGCTAAGACTCAATCTGACCTATCAATGCTCGCTCAAAGCAAAATTCATGAATGGTCGTCCCTAAACAGCCTTATTCTCTGCACTAACAGACGGTAGTACTTAGTAATATCATTTATTAGTGTGGGTCTAGAGGTGGGGCATAACATGATAATCTTGAGTATTTAGCATTAGAAAGTATATACAACTTCTTGTCAGAAGTTGTCTCTTCTAATTTTCAAAACTCTCAGATATTGAAACTTAACTTGAAAGAGAGTAATGTCCATATTTTATTAACTTCCCCTTTTACAAATAAAGGATTCGTTAATAAATAAATCTTATGTTAAAATAATTCAAATAGTGAAGTAAAGATATTCCTACAAACGAAGCCTTAAAATTATTTTACACCCTTATTCAGAGAATATTAAAAGTGAAAGAGGCTAGGATACCTTAAAATATATATTATCTTGAAATTGGGTATGGTGCTGGTTGGTTATTGAAAGTGTAAAATATTTATGACTGATTTTTAAGAGTTGGAAATCTAAAAATATTTAGAGGAAAAGTAATTTTGCAAATTAATTTATGAAAATTAAGAGACTCCTTACGTTAGTGATTTTTATTTAAACATAGAGAAAGAAGAAGACTTTCGAGAATAAATTTTTGAAATATATAATTTGGAAGCATAAAATTTTACATTGAATGAATCTTTAAATAAGAAAATAATTATAGTGGTTGTAAGTTGCAAAGTTTAAAGAGGAGTTTTAGGAAGAAAATTAAGAGGAATGTTTAAAACTTTGAAAGTAATTTGAAACCTTGTTAATAGGTGTAAGTTCAAATTTGATGATCTATTTCTTGTTAGAAAGCATATTTTATCTACAACTTTCGTGTTTTGAGTTTTTTAAGATCCTGAGGTTTAAATGGTCAAAATTGTGTTTTTGTTTCGATGCCCTGAGAATGAAGGACAGAATTAAGTAATTTAAATCCGAAACTTATTTTGACAATAACTTTTGAAATAAGTTCGAATTTGATGGTCTTTTCTTGTTGGAAAACTTAGACTTTTATCTACAACTTTCATGTTTTGAGCATTGCAAAATTTTAAGGTTTAAATGATCGAAATCGCATTTCTTTGTCATTATCCTAAGAATAAAAGACAGAATTAAGGAATTTAAACCTAAAAATTATTTTGACCATAACTATTGAAGCATAAGTCCGAATTTGATGATCTTTCTATTGTTGAAAAGACTAGACTTTTACACAACTTTTATGTGTTGAGTTTTGCAAAATTTTGAGCTTTAAAGGGTCGAAATCACATTTTTTGTAGGAGGCCTGGGCATGTGTTCAAGCAGCTTCTTCCCTTCTCTTGTGCTGCTCATTTTACATTTTTTCCTACTGCTTTGTGTGCTTGTTTCACTACTATTTAAGCTTTGTTTGATGATGATTTCATTGCTTATTTTCGAGTTTTGAATGGCTGCTTGTTGCTTTTAATTCCAAAGAGTTTTTACTCTATGGGTACACTTACAAACACATAATTTTTATGCGCTAGTTTCAAGTGTTTTTACAAAGGAATATTCTGTAAATAAATTATAAAAAAGGGTATTTCTATATATATACATACCAATATATAGTTTCTAAAAGAAAGGATCTTTGGAGAAGTATGTACTTACAAATATTTATAGTTTTCAAATCGTTCTAAAACAAGATTTAAATTATATATATAACCATATTTTTCACTATATGATTACCAGCCTTTTAAACTAATATTTCAAAATAAATTTTGAAAAGATCTATTTTCCTATACAAAATCACGACCTCGGTTGAATGAAAAATTGAATTTAAACGATTCAGTTAAACAAATGCCATGGGACGCTTGCGTTTTTTCATCAATTAATTCTTAGACTTGTTCGATTAAACCCCTTTATGCACACAAGTGGAGTTTGCTTGCTCGTAGCAAATGTTTAAGTAAACCCGTGTGGTATGGGACACACGGTCGTTACTCGAATGGTTACTATTTGGAAGTATACGATACTTTGACAAATTTACAGGCTTGTCTTCTGTAATAATCCATTTACCGGCGGATCTTATAGGGTTTCATGCCCATCTAGGGATTATAGGTTTTCATGCCCGCCTTAGGGATCTTATGGGTTTTCATGCCCATCAAAGAATTATGGTTTTTCATGCCCATCTCAGAGTTTTATGGGTTTTCATTCCCATAGTAGGATAACACGCATGTTCGGTGAGTTTTCATTCTTACCAACCTTGGGTATTTTCAAGCGCCCTCCCTTTTTATTTCTAGATTTCTATTATTGATTTCTAGATTCTACGAGATTTGAGTTTTCACCAAAATATCTTGGGATCTGCTTTCAAAAGGCTAAAATTGGATTTGGATTTTTGGTGAGTAAGTTTTGAGGAATATTGATATTCTTTTGAGGTTTGCTATTATATGGCCTTGTGTTATTATTGAGATATATTATCTTATTATCATTTCTATCTCGCACTGATTTGAATTAAAATTAAACTGACTCGTTTATTATTGTATAATACTCAGGTCAGATCGAGATATTTCAGGTGCTTCTATTTGATGCTTTCTAGAGTTAGACCTTGTAGGAGATAGTTAGATATACATTATTATCATTTTGTGTAATCTCATGTAGTAGTTTATTTCATATGTCGAGACATGGATTCCTTTTGTGTACATATTTATCATTTTGGGATGTAGTGTATGTACAGTGAGCGGACAGTTATGACCACCATCTTATAGACAATCTCGTGTATTTGTATTTATTCGCTTAAACTTTATATCCTTTGTATATTCAGCTCTGCACTTTGTTATTCTGTGATTTTATGTTTTGTGATTATCATATGTTGTTCTGAATATTTATAAGCCACCGTAGTTTTGTTTTTAGCCTGGATCGTATACGTCGAATCTACTTGGAAAAAAACTAACACTCAGTTCGATGTGTCGATGCTCACTCAAAGAAAAATCCATGGATGGCTACCCCTAGCCAGTCTTATTCTCTACACTAACAGAGGTATTACTTAGTAACAACTTTTGTCAGTGTGGGTCTAGATGAGGGGCGTTATAGCTTGGTATTGCCTAGCAATAATTTGTATTTTCATTAAAAATAAATTAGTGAAAGAATTAATAATATAAATTAAACAAAAATTAATTTTAGAATTTAAAAATCTAAATAAATTCTAGAAAATTATAAAATGTTTTCTAACAAATATTACTCAATCTTAAAAGAGTTTGTCCATGATTTTGGAATGAGAAAGGAATTTTAAAACTATTTCTATAGTTGTAAATCTGTATACTAGGTTTATATAAATAAGAAAAATTATATTTTGATTAGTAAATTAAATATAAATTTTGAACTAAATAAATATATTTTCCTCTAAATAAAATGTTTTTCCATAAATAAACCTGAATGTAATGTGATCATTTTTTGCATAACAAGAAATTTGAATAAATGGAGTTATAATACCGTTTAGTATGAGACTTTCAGTAATATTTCTCCAGTTATTCACTAGACTTATTATATAAAATATTATCGTATCGAGCAAGTGTAGTTTACAAGCAATGAGTAAACGAGCAAGAATCACGAGGTGGTATGGGGTGCCTAAGTTGATATTTGTTTAGGTACTTTTGTAAGCGGATGTCACTCATACGTGATGGAGTAATACAGGGTATTGTATATAGGATGATGTGTTTTGAGAGTGAGCATGCTGAGAGCCACAAGTGTGTGCATTTATTATATGTATACTCATAATTATTTTATGAGGAGTAAAACTATATCATGCTAGTGGACTGATTGTAGGGTCACCGTCCCTGTGTCAGATAGGTCAGCGGTCTGTTACCATTTGGGGACACTTGTAGGGCTGTGACCAATGCATTGTGTAGTCATGCAACAAATTAGTGCAAAATGGATATCGTGTCACGATGGCTGTCTGGGTAACTTAAGATTGTAGGTGTTTCCACCAAAAATTAGAACACCCAAATCAAATAAAAAAAATTAAAATGGTAAGATCAAAAGAAAGAGAGAAGAACATGATTTTTAAAGTAGTTAGACTAGAATCTTAAGTCTAGATCACTTTTAACTTTTGTACTGACTACTTTTGCTATTACAACAAGATTATAATGAGATTTCGATTCAAACAGATCATTTATAAATTAGGCGGAGTATTTATGCAAAAACTAGTAAGCAATCTAAATCCATTCCCGTTTGCATTAGGTTTGTAGTAACAGACGAAATCGACCACCAAAATTGCTGGAGTTGGTCTGGATCAAGACAAGTGACCAAATCCAAATCTAGATATGCATAGATATTATTATCTTCTAATCAGTCTTCGTGAGGTGGTGCATCCATTCTATAGATATTGTCACACAGCTTCAGGCAATCGTAGAGTCACATCTCCTCGAAAAATATATGAGTTGAAGTCTTTATTTAAGATCTTTGGTAATCCTCGGGAATTTTTGATAACTACCACATCTTCTGGTCAGGTAAATTTCTATCCCATTGTCATCTCATTCTCACATCATCCATTTCATTCATTACTTCTCCTTTTTTAGAGGATCGGTACGGATCCATATGGATCGGTACCGATTGGTCCAAGTATGTTACTACTTAAGTAACATTTAGTGAAATTTCAACCTTCACTTTATTTTCCAAACCTTTTTCCTTCATTTTCCTTCTACTTGCTTGCAACCTTATCATTCCCGCAACCTAATCAACATTTCTACCATTTCCAAACTATGAAGTTCATCAAACTCTGGTTATCTTTCAACACCAAACCATCTGAATCATCGCCACTGATCCATTTGAATTTTATTCTCAACTTCACCAATTTTAACCTCACTCCAATTCCAGATCTCCACTTTGACTCCTTAGGTGGGTGCTAGCACCACGTCTCTTTATGTCATCATATCAATACCCATTGTTGTCATCTCCGATTTCATGCCGCCAAGCCATTTTAGGCTACCTTCATCACTGCCACCATGAACTTTCCATGTCCAAGGCATGCCACTCATATTACTCAAGGTGGTGATGGTAAAGTCTTTGAGCAAAACCTCACCCACATCGAAAAATTCTTCGGTCGACTTTAATAAAGTCTTAGAGCAAAACATTTGTCTAATTGACACTTAAACTCGATACAATATTCACATAATCTTGCAAAAAAAACTTTAGGCCACTTTGGACAATGGTGTCGTTAATGTAAATCTTATGTTAATAAGTAATATCTGACACATAGTGTCATCGTATGCCATAGCTCATTGCCAGCATGAGCTGGATATCTACATAGAGTGTGCATGTTCATCGTGCCAAGGAAACAAGAAACACACTATGCAGATTGAATCACACATCACTACCCTTGTCGATATATAACTCTGTTGGCCAACACATATTAACATTTATTGCATCATATACATTGACTATACATAACTTAATTAAAGTGCTCACTGAATTCAAATCATACCTAATCATACTCATATATCAAGCTTTAAGTAAATTATGGAGCTTAGACACTCCCAATGTATCTCCGCCTTAGGTGCGATTCCTTTTACTTTCGAGATCACTCCGACGATAGGTTCATCTTTACCCGACATGTACTTAAATGCCTTCCAGGCCTTGGCAATCTTTGTCATTAACTTGAACGATCTCTATAAGTCATCCTATTTGCAGCTACAGAAAAATCTCAAATTGATATCGCTTCTGAAATTTATCTAGAAGGCATGATGATCCTTAACGACCCCCAGACTCTCTGACCGTGACCTTAATAACCGCGGACATTAAAAGGGTTTATGATCGCCATTTTATGATCGCCATGGAATCCCTATAGAAGAAACTCTAACTCTGAAACTCCATTTAAGGGCACATAAACCTCTAGAAGGTAATATCACATGTAACCGCTACATGTGTCTCTATGGAGGTGTTCCTTCATTCAACCACTTTCTTCAACTGATTCTTCAATTCATGAAACTTACCCCTACTTGGCTTCACCTGAATGGGTACACCGCATTAAACTACATGTACACGATCTTTCTCAAGCACTTGGCCAAGGTGCCTACACTCGAAGAAATCAACTATCCCTATAGTTTCAAGAAGATAGATGACCATCCATCCCTGACTTTTTTGAATCCTCTAAAGGTTGTTAAATCGTCATTATCCTCTATGATAATGTCAATTAATTCAAGGATGAGTACTTTTTTGTCTCCTTCCCTGACAGCTTCACTCAAAAGTGGCTATCAGGATGTTAGTTCCATCATCACACCATAACTCACTACAATCTATTTCACTCAATTCACTAACATCAATTCTCTTTAAATTTAATAGATATTACCAGAAGAATCACTAATATTGCCATAGTTTGGACACTTCAACTCTTAAATAGCATCCTAATAGATGAGAGAAAAATGAAGCTCCTATTGAATGATTCTCAATTGCATCATTTTTGGCTACTATATAACGTTTAGAGTCTTGGTCTCATCCTATTAAACGAAGAGCTATACAGGATGCACCTAAGGTTGAAATCAATGCTATAGCCCTTACACAATAAGAATTTATGCATGCAACAAGGGATATCCCCACTGACCAAGATGAGGATAACAATGCAAATAAAGACGAGGATGAGGATAAAGACGAAGACGAGGATGAGGATAAAGACGAAGACGAGGATGATGATGAGAATATCAATAGTGCATATGAGTCGACCGAGGAGACAAGTGGCAATGAAAGCACTCTGCCTCATTCCCTCAGCCAAAGAGAATAAGATATGAACTCCTCGATCAATTCCTAAGACATGCTAGATTTCATCTAGAGAGGAAACTCCATCCTCGAGCATCAATATACCTTTGGCTAGCTTGGCTAGCTTGGCGATCTTGGTAGCATTCCAAACCGCACTCCAGAATTTAACATTGGAAACTTCAGTCTCCCAGGCATCTCTTCCTAAATTCGAAATGCATTCGATGTGCCTTATACCTCTATGTGGGATGTAACTTCAGTCAATTGACCCCAGTATGGTCCATAGAATTAATAAGACACATGACACCTTGCATAACACTTAGGATCACAATACACTTACTCTGCACATGCCACTATGCAATTTCCAATTACTAATTCGATCCTATTTCTTTTCAAATACAATGGAATGCTTTGGGCTTTTTGGTGACCTTGACGATAAATTGACTAAATGTCTCAACTGCAAATCCTTTGATTCTTCATGTTACAGACATGATTTTTCACAAGAGTCTGATACCGAAATATTTCGAAATAAACTGAAATAAAGGTAGGAGGAGGAAAGGTGGTGCCATTCATATCACGATCAAGAATCTTGCAATCATAATGGGTTAACGCAAAGATCAGTCTCTCCTTCTTGAACATGTTCACCGCTTCTGCAGTCCCAAAGGCCCGACATTTCATTTTTGTCCTCTATAACTCATGTTTCTCCCACACCACCTCCATGCCAGGCTTTGGTTCCTTCCTAGAATTCAAACATGCTTCCAAGCCCATAAACTCATCAACTTCTGAACCTATTTTGCAAAGGTCCGACAAAGAGCATGTTCCTAGGGCATCCTTCACATGCATAGTTGCTTCTGGCCCGGTTACAAATCCTAATCTCATTGAGATGAAAAAGGACTTTCCTCACTTATGCTTCACTATGATTAAGTTCAATTATACTCTAAAGAACATCCTGTGAGAGGTGGCTACTCATATCGAGGTTGTCGTCTATGACGTCTTTAAGCAGTATTATATTTCGAAGAGGCTCGCTTATGCTATGTTGGACACTAACAAAGTTGACCTACCGATAATTCAAAAATATGATTCAAAGAAGGATCATGAGAAAATCCGTCTATTTTATAGTAAAGATATTGATAACTCAAGGAAGTGGTGATGAAGAAAGATAAGACAGTAGAGGATGCCGAGAAAAGCACCAAGATGAGCTAAAAGCCTTCGAAGGTAAATACATGTTGTTGGACGAACAACTTTAAAATGCTTAACGCAAGAGCGATGAGTTAGCTAAGGAGAAGGCGGTGCTATAGACCTCCATTGACACATATGCCCTCATGATTACAAACCTTAAGACCAAGGTGGGAAAGTAGAAGAAAGAAAAGGAAGATGCTCTCATGTTCTTAAAAGAACACATAATCAAGGTCCTCGACATTAACAAGGAGAAGAAGATTCTAGAAACTCAAGCCATCGAGGCTGAGAAAATAGAAGAAGAAATCCATGAGAATATCGAAGTAAACTTGGTATATTTTTAGCAAACTTTACCAGATTCGAAAACCTCAAGTAGTTGGATGATAGATATCCCAAAGCTTAAGCCCTAGCTTAGGTGGAGATTCTTAGAAAAGAGAAGGAATACATCGGCGAAGTTGAAAAAGAAGAACTTAAAGTCGACCTTCTTATTGATGAAGATCTGGAGACCCTTGCTAAGGGTTAAGCAAAGTGGGCCTTCAAAGATTCAACTTCTACCTAGATGCCTACTGAGGTTCTTCCCGAATCCACCATCCAACAGTCACCCCAAACAGAGAATGTTACTTTGACAATGGGCCGCTCTAAGGCCTTCGTAATTCCTACACTGGGTCATCAATACTCGTCTATGCTTTTCTTTCTTCCACAACTGCAACAACAACTACATTAGAAATAACCACTGTGTCAATCTCACCTTCTAGTGCATACAACCCCGAGGATCCGGCTTCACGCCTTCAGCGGTTCCTCCTAAGCTTCCTGTCTTATCACATATTCTAAAGGAAGGGCAGAATGAGACTCCTCTTCAAATTCCTACATCATCTCTCATAGGAATCGCCAAAATGAGTATGTGTAATGCAAGCCATTAAAATGAGCATAGATATAACTCCATAGCCAAAAGAAGAAAGAAGGCAATTCGGCCATAGTATCACCAAAGGAAGGAAACTTTACAAAACTAGACACCCTCTAACCAACAAACCACATTCGAAGACAACTGGAAAAATACGAATCCATAAACAACCAATAACGTAACAAGGAAATTACAGTCAGAAAACACTATAATAGTTAAACTAAATTAAAGAAAGATCACACAATCTCTATAATGGAACCGCACTAACACTGTAACAACATACGGTGGGAGTCAAACAAGGGAGTTACCCCCTCAAAATGGAGACCAAGTGCTACCTACAAGCAAAAACAAACTAAAAGAATCGATCTACTAATAGAAGATAAGGATTGTACCAACTCTCTTGAGAGGCCATGCCATCATCTCCTTAAAGATTGCACCAACCTCTCATAAGAGACTATGTCATAGTCTCCTCCAAGCCTGCACCCACGTTGCTCAAAGACTGTGCCACCAACCCATTAAAATCTAATTCATTACCCCTCTAAAGACTATGCCACCTTTCACTTAAAAATAAACTTTACTTCCTCCTTAAAATCAATCTCACCAGCTTGTATATATCTACATATTTCCTTCCTCGGACTAGTGCCAACTCTATCCTCAGATCTATGCCTCCACCTTCATGAAATCTATATAACATCAATAAAAGAATAATGAAATAACTAAATAGGGACTTTATTACTATGTTCAAGAGGAACTGCACTGACTAAGAACAATACATAAGCTACAACACCATAAGATAGTAGAGCACAGTCTTAAGAATGACTACAGAGGTTAACCCCCTAAGGCTCCAAAGTTCAAATTTTCCACCTAACTTCAAATTCAAAATTCCCATTCTCTCCAAATATATGAAATTGTCAAAAGAAATTGGCTCAGTTTTAAAATTTTGATATAGAGTAAATCCCCAAAGGGAATAATTCTTCTATAGATTCCTTGACCAAGCTAATGAGCACTGAGGTTGTACAAGAAATGAAAGCAGTTCTTATGGGACATTTAGCTGAACTAAGCATTTCTAAAATGCAACCAATTCCAATGCTAACATGAGCCCAATAAGCAAGGGGCTAGAGGGATGCAAATAAAGGAGAACTGGAAGGGACATAAGGTAACCGCTTCCTATCAATAGTGAACCAAAAAGAAACAAAATCTAGGATGAATCCTATCAGAAGTTTCCTACTGGAAGGAACCTTGCCAATAGATAGGAACACAACAAGGAAAAATAGATATCAAGCTACTTACTTTATAATTTTTGATGGAATACTTTACAAGGGAGGTATTTAACTCCCTATTTAAGATGTGTGATGAAAGAGGAAGGAGTAAGGGTCATGAGAGATGTTCATGAAGGATACCGCGGAGATCATTCGAAGGAAACAAAGTTAGCTAATAAGATATCAAGACAAGGATATTTCTAGCCAATTGTGTTAGCGATGCATAGGAGTTCATCCAAAGATGTGATATGTGACAGAGGTTTTGCCATTATCCCAAGGCATCCATAACACGGTCTTACCCTATGACCAGCCATGGCTGTTCGCCCTATGGGGAATTGATTTGATAGGACTGCTTCCGATGTCCAAAGGGGCCATAAGGTTCAAAGTAGTGTAGTGGATTTGTAATATCCCGGAATTTCCAGGAATTTAAAATGCTGATAATCTCTTAATTTAAATTATTTGAAATTGATAAATTGTTATTTTCAAAGATAATTAACCAAGTAATATTTTAATTGTGGTTATAAATTGGTATATTGTTTTCAAAATTTATAAGTGTGTTTAAAATGTATTTATATCTGTGTATTTAAATCTGTGTGTTTTAAATTTATTTTAAAATAGGATAAATTATTTGTAAATAATAATAAGCTTATTTTAAAAATGGATGTTTATATTTATTTAAGTTGATTTTTAGATTTGGATTTTTTTTAAATTGACTTTGACATTGAATATAAATTAGAATTTAAAGGGATATACATGCATCTTAAAATAAATGATAATATAGTTTGGTTTTAAATTATATAGATAATGTTTTTAATTAAAACAAGATTTGTTTTATAGAAATTTGGAATTTTATTTATTTAATAAGGATAAATATATAGCTTTTGAAATAGCACTTTTAAAAATAAGTTTGAAAATATTGTATATAACTTTATTTAAATTATAATTAATTTTTATTTTATCTTCTTTTCAAAGATTGTACTTATATAAATTTAGCATACTTGTGTAAATGTATAAATGTATTTGTTTTATTAGAATTTCAATTTAAAAAGTGTTTTTAAAATTTAGAAACATGTTTGTTAATTAGGAAATTAATTTAAAAAAACTTTAAAATCTTTTATAAATAATATAGAAATAAAAAGGACAAGTGTTAAGTTTTAAACTCACTTGATAACATGTGTTAGCATATTAATTAAGTATAAGACAAGTGTCCATTTTCTTTTTAATTTTCTTTTTAATTTATTAAATCTGAAAACGTACCAATATAATCACCAACTTCCTCCATTTTCTTTTTCTTTAAACATTTTGTTCATTCCTAAGAAAAACTATAAGCATCAATGCACCATCACTCAAACTATTTCTGGGATCAAAGCCTGAGACAATTCCTCAAAATGAAAACCAGAAATCATCAAAACAAATCTGCATCAATTCTTCAGTTCAAACCATGTTCAAAAATCTGAAAAACAATCCTCAAAATAAAACCTGAAACACTCCTCAACTCAAATCATGTTCAGTTCAAAAACCTGACATTGAAATGCAAATCAAACTGCATGTCTGTAGTTTATTTTCAAACTAAATCTGCATTTGAATGTCTACAGTTTTTCTCAAAACAAAATCTGCAATTATTCCTCAAACTCAAGTATCTGCCTCAAAACTTCAAATGAATGCAAGTTAGCAATATTAGATCTGCAATTTTTCCCTGTCTACATCAACTTCCATGTGCATGCAAATGGGTCAAGGCAATCTGAAGGTTTCTCTGTTTCAATAAAGCTTCAAATTCAAAATTATTTTGCGAACTTCCAGTTCCAGTCATCTTCAATGTCTTCTTTTGGATGTGGTGAGTAAACATTTTACTAAAACTTAATTAGTTAATTAGCTGTTGCTATGAGTTTGTGATGATGTTTATATATATACATATAAGTTGTTTCTGTGTTGAGATTGATATGCAGTGGAGTTTTTATGTGGATCTTTGTAGTGTAGTTCAATTTCTTCTCTGTTATCTACTGAAGGATCTGAGAAAAATGGATTAAATCCTCAAACAATTCCATTCAAAATTATTAAGTCATAGATTAAACTGAAATAAGTTAGTTCCAGTATAAGCTTTAAAATAAAAAGAAAATATAGAACTAAGTCTCTGGTTTTTGAAATATACTTAGAAATTTAACTATGCAGAACAAAATTATCATAAATGGTTGAACCAAGTATTTAATTTGGTTAAAACAAATATATAAACTAAAGTATCATTGGAAGTTATGAATTTTGAAAAGAAATTCAAAAATTTTAAACCTGTATTGAGTATGTATTTGGGTTTTTACTGCAAATTGGGTTTTGATCTATAACTGATGATCTTTACATTTGGATTGCTTGAGATTCTTCATGGAGTCAGTATTTGCATCAGAGAGTATAGCAAAAATAGTAGAAGAATTTATAAATCTATGTGGAGTTTGATTTTTGCCAGGGATTAGTTTAAAACCTAGTTTTGGAAGCTTACTGTAAATTGATTTCTACATCCCCAAAATTGCATCGAGTTGTATGATTTTTGGGGAGGAGCATGCGCGGTGAGTCAGCAAGCTAAGGCCGGGGGTTATGGTGCTTAATGATGACCGGCGGCAATGATTTTGGGGTTTTGCTGATGATGTTGGGTTTCAGTAACCACCAAGATGCTCGATTTTGAATCGAGGTAGGAGTTGTTGTTCTGTGGGTCGAAGGTGGATGTAGGGTGCTTGGATGACTCGACGGTGGGTTCGACGTTGGCCAGAGGTGGCTCTGACACCGGTGCAGGTGCACGAGAGAGGGTAGGTGTCTGAACATTTGGATTTTGTTTTGTTTGTGTTTCTGGATTAGTTCGGGTAGTAGGGGAGGAGACTCGGGGGGAAGCTCGAGTACATCTAGTTGTGGCTCGAGTTATTACTGGGGTCAATTGCAAATTTTAGGAACTGTTAAGTTTTAACAGTTTTAAAGATTTAAATCAAACAGTTTTAAAAATGAAATTAAACTGTTTTGATAATAAGAAGAGATGTAGATGTACTTAGTTTTGTTTCAAGTACACATGGTTAAAACGAAGTAAAATGTTTTAAACCAGTTTTTAAAATTTAATTGAAAGTAAATTTTTAAAAACTTTAATCAAGTTAAATCATTTCTTGAAATTCATTTCTCTATAATAAATGTTTGAATAAATGATGTTGTACTATTTGTAAACTTAGATGTTTTAAGTAAATTCTTAAGTTATTTTCAAACTTAAGATTTAATTGAATAAGGAAATGTTTTATCCTAAAAACTTAAATAAAGTTTGATAATAAATGTAATAATTAAAAATGGTTTATTAATTGAATTATTTAAAGATTAATGATTTATAAATTAACAATTAAAGTTTTCAAAGTAGTTTATTTGAAATTAAGGATTGTTAATTAATAAAGAGGTAAGTAATTAATGATTACTTTATATTTTAAAACTTAATTAAAGATTTAATTAAGTTAAGTTAGTTGTTAAGATAAAATGTTTTTAAAATAATTAAAGATAATGTTCTATCTTAAAGATAATTAAGTTTAACGAGTGATAATTAATTTAGTTAATTAAGAAATTTTAAGTCTAATTAATTAAATTAATTAATTATTTTAAAAGGGGTTAATTAAGTAATTAATTAAGGATAATTACTAATTTAATTAACTAATAATTATGATGGATTAATTAATGATTAGAGGTTAATTAATATGTAATTAGAAATTAATTAATTAAGTAATTAAAGGATAATTAAACTAGTAATTAAGTTTAATTAGGTTTTCTTAATTAATAATTAAGAGTAATCTATAATGCTAGTTAATTAAGAATTAATTAACTATTTTTATTTAAGGTTAATTAATTTTAATTAAGGATTAATTAATTATATTTATGGATTAATTAATTTGTAATTAAGATTGTTAATTTATAATTAAGTTTATTAATTAATGATTAAGAGAATTAATTGGTTAATCAAGGTTAATTAATTAATTATAAAAGTAATCAGTGATTAATTATTTTGTAATTAAAGGATTGATTAATAATCAAGGTTTATTAATTAATAATTGAAGGTTAATTAATCTATAATTTAAGATTAATTTGGTTAAGAGAAATTAAGAAATGAATTACTCAATTTTAATTGATGAGATAAGTGTGATCAAGTAAGCTAATTAATTTGTTGATTAATTAAATATAGTCACTTGATAAATGATTAAGTATGTTTACTTAATAAGTTTGGCAAGGCTAATTACTTAAGGTAAGTAATTGATGAATTACAGGAGTAATTGATATAAGGTAAATTACTGATTTGGAAGTAATTTTAAGATAGATAATTACTTGTTAAAGTAATTAAGAGTTTATTACTTGGTGTAATAAATCAAAGAATTTATTAAAGTAATTAAAAATAATTGAAAAATAATTAAGAATAATTAATTGCTATTTATAATTTATTAAGTTGATTAATTAAGAAATAACGTAATTAATTATAGTTAATTAATTTATGGAAGTAATTAATTAAGGTTCATTAATTGATACGATCAATGAGAATAATTAAGGATTAATTTCTTTATTAAGAGTTAATTAATCAAGGTTGATTAATTAGGATGATGATTAATTAATTGGTTTAATTAATGAATAACTAAGCAAGATTTATTTTGATAAAGGTAATTAGTTTAATTAATTTTAAATTAATTAAGAGATTAGGTAATTAATTTAATTCACTTTAAATTAATTAGAGATAGAGATAGTTAATTTAATTCATTTTAAATTAATTATATTGTGGTATGAGTAAAATCATTGCTTATGTATGAATGGATGACATTGATTGTCTTGAATGCTTTGTGATCTCAGTAATGAGATAAATATGGTTGTGTGATATGAATGCTTGGTTGCATTGTGATGAATACATAGATTATCAATTGGGATGTTTATATATAGATTATCTATTATGATATTGATAGTGTGGATTACCTGTTATTTGATAATGCTGATTATCAATTATTGATTTGTGAGTTATCTATCTGTGTGTATATAGATACTGTATTGAATTGTTTTAAAAACCTTTAAAACAACTTGGATTTAAAAGACACGCTTTGGATTTCGATGAGACCGGGATCGGGTTTCCATGTTTGGATATCCGAAAACCACATGATTCCAAATAACGTTAGGTCGTGAATCAAAGTGGATCTTTGTGAAGACTCGAGGTGTAAGGGCTATACGTCAGTATAACTCTGTGGGTGATTCCGTGATGAGTTTGACGGAATTAGTTCTTATAGATTCGAGATGGTGGTTTAGAGTGCAAGGATTATTGTCGTTAACTATGACGGTGATTCCAAAACGAGTGTAACGAGATAATGCCTTCGGTTTCGTTCGAACCCGGAACGAACTTGTATGGATTGAATGCTTTCAGAACATCGTCAGGTGGACGATGAGCATTCTAAGTGATGTGTTCACTAAAGGTAATCGTAACCTCAAGCCTCATCAACCGGGAATGGCTAAAACAGGGGAGGTGCAGCAAGGCTTCGTGGGTAGCCCCCACTTGAGAGTAAGATTTACCCCTGTCTAGAGGTCCCTTTTATTTCAGCTGTGTGGACGGTTGAATAGCTACAACCGTCGGGGTTGTCTTATTCGGAACTGTTCAGTAAGGAATGGGTCCGGCTTTGTGTTGCAGGGGATCGGGAGTGGTCCTCGGTACGGTGATCTAGGCCACGTACTGTGACGGGCGGTACCCCAGTAGCCCTGCCATTGTATGGAATCCAAAATCCAATAAGTGCCAACGGTTTTGATTGTATTACCCACTTTTGTGGCTAGTAGCTGGAATTTAATGAATGTAACAATTTCGGCTATTTCTTATTTATTTGAAAACCCTAGACACTATTATAATATCATCAGATTTCCTATCAAATGTTTTGGTTAGCGTAAGGTAAAAACTTTTCCATGTTTATGTGTGGGAAGTCTTACGTGATACCTTTTCTTTCAAAAAGTTTTTTAAAGTTAAGCAACTTAAACCATTTACTCACACCAGACCCATGTCTGACCTGGAGTTTATTCTTTTTTTCTAAACTCTTGGGTACTCAATTTTTACGAGTAGCCAAGGGATTCAGGTTAGGATTTTAGGTTGGCTTGACAAATTCTGGAGGAGCAAATAAGCAGGAGGCTTCTGCGTATAGCTATAGAGTATTCCGCTATGTGCTCCCTGAGTTGTTGTCTTTGAGTCGTATTGTATTGAGTTGTATAACTAGACAGGTGTTTATAACTGTCTAGTATGTGTTGTTTTAGCTGTGTATCTCTGATGTATATGATACTATATTATGTGATTAATATAATTTATTCGTTCCGCTGTTTAGATTCTGATGTGTTGTTTCTTTCTTCTTCTCTATCTTTTCTCTTTTCTATCCCTTTCTTTCTTAAAGATGATGCGATTTTCTGGTGGTAGAAAGTCGGGTCGTCGCATTTGGTATCAGAGCATTAGGTTGAGTGAATACCTAGGCTCTGTAGTGGTGTCTTTCTTGAGAGAGCGTACTTGTAATTTTTATATATAACTATATATATGTATATATTTCTACCTATCTGTTAGGTTACCTGTTCGGGTTTTCCAATATAAGTTATAAAGGTAGATGGGGTAGTAGTGTGTGTAACACGATCTACCATTGGTTGGAGTTTGAATGTTTGAGATTTGAAGTGTATTTGTCGAGACTGTAGACCTAATACCGTCTCGAGTAATCTTTGTAGTTTGGTGTAAGGATTTCATTGATCTCTGTTAAGGGTCGGAGTTCATTGTTGAAGTGTAAGTTTGTTTGCGCTCGTGAGAGCGGATTTTTGAGAATTTGGATCTGTCGGTTGGGCAGAAGCAAGTGATGGTATTTTGATACCTCAGGAAGTAGTAGCTGCGTGATAAGATGCAGTGACAATGGATGTCTCCGAAGATGATTTCTTTCGGAGCAAGTTTAAGGAAGTGTGTCTGTTTCAGGTGTTATAGCTGAGTTCAGCAGGATGTATGTGTTTAGTTAGAGGTCCGAGTTTCTCAAAGAATTTGGATAAGAAGTCTTTGGCATCTGTGTTAACAGTACAACTCGAAAGTGTTCTGTGCTTCAGCAGGAAGATCTTTTTGGCTTAGCATTTCCTAGAAATGGAATTCAGAAGCAGCAGTGAAGATCCGTTTCTTCGATGGATTAGTTGTTTAAGGATAAACTGTTCCGATTAGTGGAGAGAGAACAGTATCTTGGATATTGGATTGGTTGATCGCGAAAGTGACTTGCGATAGTTGGTGATTATCTTAGATAGTCTTTGCCTGGATTTGTGGCATCTCTAGAGGATGTAGAAGTTATGGAATTTCTGAAGATTTTTCTGGATATATCTTCAGGAAAGTTAGAGTTTTGCCCGCATTGGAGTTTGAGTTCTGAATCGACTTGATGTCAGGAGTGATACCGGTGATTCAGTTGGGTAGAAGGTTGTCTCCTAGTTTGATTGTTTGATGAAGCAGCTCTGTATTTCTTGGAACTTCTGTTGCACCATATTTCCGAGATGTGATATTTAGTTTGTGCCTGTGTTCATTCGACGGCATTTTCATCTGCTCCAGATCAGAGTTGTGCAGCGGAAGCAAGGTGGCTGTTGTTCTTGAGTAAAAGCAACCGGATGTTGCAGTATTTTGGATTAGAGAGTTTTCTACTGAATTTATTTTTCACGATCTAAGGCAAGTTGGAAAGTGATTCTGTTCTGTCTTTTCCAGATAAGAGAAGTTGTTTTCTTTTGTTGATAATAGAGTTTGGTTTTAATGGTGGATTGATCTTGTGTGGATCAGTTTGTTGAGTTGATCCAGTTTGTTTGTAGAAGCATCAGCGAAGGCTGAACAGATCGGGAAGGATCTGTAGGCAGCCCGGATCATCCGGTAAGTTTTGAGGTTAAGTAACAGAAGAATTTGGAATTGGAAGTTGGAGGCTTCGATGTTGTTGAAGTTTTCTCCGGTAAAGGGAGCAATAAGATTTGGAGAGCTTCGAGGCATATTGGATTCTTCTGAGTTTTTGTAGAGATCAGTGCTTTGGTTTGAAGAGTTGAATTGCCAGTTTGGAAGACTACAATTCAAATTATTTCACGTGTCTCTGAGGGAGTACGTGATTAGTCCATCAGTGGTTTTGAGACTAGTAGTTCTGTGAAGGATTTTGTTGTTGATCAGACTTGTCTATGGTCTGGTATCTTGTGCAAATTATAGATCTAGCTGAGTAGGAACTCAGTAGCTTAGAAGTATAGCTAGTTGGGTTTAGTAGAGCGAGTATCCCTGTGCCTGTACTGGGGAAACTCGAGATAATTTAGGAAGTTTATCTGGATCTGTGTCCGGATAGCTAGTGTTGTTTGATTGAATTGGTTGTTTGGATGAAATTGTTTGTTTGATTGGTAGTGTATGGTTGTTATGTATGTTTGAATTGGTTGAAAATAAAATAAAACTTCGGATTGTCTTTGTTTTAAATTTCGAGGACGAAATTCTGTTAAGGGGGGAGGATTGTAACATCCCGGAATTTCCAGGAATTTAAAATGCTGATAATCTCTTAATTTAAATTATTTGAAATTGATAAATTGTTATTTTCAAAGATAATTAACCAAGTAATATTTTAATTGTGGTTATAAATTGGTATATTGTTTTCAAAATTTATAAGTGTGTTTAAAATGTATTTATATCTGTGTATTTAAATCTGTGTGTTTTAAATTTATTTTAAAATAGGATAAATTATTTGTAAATAATAAGCTTATTTTAAAAATGGATGTTTATATTTATTTAAATTGATTTTTAGATTTGGATTTTTTTTAAATTGACTTTGACATTGAATATAAATTAGAATTTAAAGGGATATACATGCATCGTAAAATAAATGATAATATAGTTTGGTTTTAAATTATATAGATAATGTTTTCAATTAAAACAAGATTTGTTTTATAGAAATTTGGAATTTTATATATTTAATAAGGATAAATATATGGCTTTTGAAATAGCACTTTTAAAAATAAGTTTGAAAATATTGTATATAACTTTATTTAAATTATAATTAATTTTTATTTTATGTTCTTTTCAAAGATTGTACTTATATAAATTTAGCATACTTGTGTAAATATATAAATGTATTTGTTTTATTAGAATTTTAATTTAAAAAGTGTTTTTAAAATTTAGAAACATGTTTGTTAATTAGGAAATTAATTTAAAAAAAAACTTTAAAATCTTTTATAAATAATATAGAAATAAAAAGGACAAGTGTTAAGTTTTAAACTCACTTGATAACATGTGTTAGCATATTAATTAAGTATAAGACAAGTGTCCATTTTCTTTTTAATTTTCTTCTTAATTTATTAAATCTGAAAACTTACCAATATAATCACCGTCTTCCTCCATTTTCTTTTTCTTTAAACATTTTGTTCATTCCTAAGAAAAACTATAAGCATCAATGCACCATCACTCAAACTATTTCTGGGATCAAAACCTGAGACAATTCCTCAAAATGAAAACCAGAAATCATCAAAACAAATCTGCATCAATTCTTCAGTTCAAACCATGTTCAAAAATCTGAAAAACAATCCTCAAAATAAAACCTGAAACACTCCTCAACTCAAATCATGTTCAATTCAAAAACCTGACATTGAAATGCAAATCAAACTGCATGTCTGTAGTTTATTTTCAAACCAAATCTGCATTTGAATATCTGCAGTTTTTCTCAAAACAAAATCTGCAATTATTCCTCAAACTCAAGTATCTGCTTCAAAACTTCAAATGAATGCAAGTTAGCAATATTAGATCTGCAATTTTTCCCTGTCTACATCAACTTCCATGTGCATGCAAATGGGTCAAGGCAATCTGAAGGTTTCTCTGTTTCAATAAAGCTTCAAATTCAAAATTATTTTGCGAACTTCCAGTTCCAGTCATCTTCAAAACCTCTGTCTTCTTTTGGATGTGGTGAGTAAACATTTTACTAAAACTTAATTAGTTAATTAGCTGTTGCTATGAGTTTGTGATGATGTTTATATATATACATATAAGTTGTTTCTGTGTTGAGATTGATATGCAGTGGAGTTTTTATGTGGATCTGTGTAGTGTAGTTCAATTTCTTCTCTGTTATCTACTGAAGGATCTGAGAAAAATGGATTAAATCCTCAAACAATTCCATTCAAAATTGTTAAGTCATAGTTTAAACTGAAATAAGTTAGTTCCAGTATAAGCTTTAAAATAAAAAGAAAATATAGAACTAAGTCTCTGGTTTTTGAAATATACTTAGAAATTTAACTATGCAGAACAAAATTATCATAAATGGTTGAACCAAGTATTTAATTTGGTTAAAACAAATATATAAACTAAAGTATCATTGGAAGTTATGAATTTTGAAAAGAAATTCAAAAATTTTAAACCTGTATTGAGTATGTATTTGGGTTTTTACTGCAAATTGGGTTTTGATCTATAACTGATGATCTTTACATCTGGATTGCTTGAGATTCTTCATGGAGTCAGTATTTGCATCAGAGAGTATAGCACAAATTGTAGAAGAATTTATAAATCTATGTGGAGTTTGATTTTTGCCAGGGATTAGTTTAAAACCTAGTTTTGGAAGCTTACTGTAAATTGATTTCTGCATCCCCAAAATTGCATCGAGTTGTATGATTTTTGGGGAGGAGCATGCGCGGTGAGTCAGCAAGCTAAGGCCGGGGGTTATGGTGCTTAATGATGACCGGCGGCAATGATTTTGGGGTTTTGCTGATGATGTTGGGTTTCAGTAACCACCAAGATGCTCGATTTTGAATCGAGGTAAGAGTTGTTGTTCTGTGGGTCGAAGGTGGATGTAGGGTGCTTGGATGACTCGACGGTGGGTTCGACGTTGGCCAGAGGTGGCTCTGACACCGGTGTAGGTGCACGAGAGAGGGTGGGTGTCTGAACATTTGGATTTTGTTTTGTTTGTGTTTCTGGATTAGTTCGGGTAGTAGGGGAGGAGACTCGGGGGGAAGCTCGAGTACATCTAGTTGTGGCTCGAGTTATTACTGGGGTCAATTGCAAATTTTAGGAACTGTTAAGTTTTAACAGTTTTAAAGATTTAAATCAAACAGTTTTAAAAATGAAATTAAACTGTTTTGATAATAAGAAGAGATGTAGATGTACTTAGTTTTGTTTCAAGTACACATGGTTAAAACGAAGTAAAATGTTTTAAACCAGTTTTTAAAATTTAATTGAAAGTAAATTTTTAAAAACTTTAATCAAGTTAAATCATTTCTTGAAATTCATTTCTCTATAATAAATGTTTGAATAAATGATGTTGTACTATTTGTAAACTTAGATGTTTTAAGTAAATTCTTAAGTTATTTTCAAACTTAAGATTTAATTGAATAAGGAAATGTTTTATCCTAAAAACTTAAATAAAGTTTGATAATAAATGTAATAATTAAAAATGGTTTATTAATTGAATTATTTAAAGATTAATGATTTATAAATTAACAATTAAAGTTTTCAAAGTAGTTTATTTGAAATTAAGGATTGTTAATTAATAAAGAGGTAAGTAATTAATGATTACTTTATATTTTAAAACTTAATTAAAGATTAATTAAGTTAAGTTAGTTGTTAAGATAAAATGTTTTTAAAATAATTAAAGATAATGTTCTATCTTAAAGATAATTAAGTTTAACGAGTGATAATTAATTTAGTTAATTAAGAAATTTTAAGTCTAATTAATTAAATTAATTAATTATTTTAAAAGGGGTTAATTAAGTAATTAATTAAGGATAATTACTAATTTAATTAACTAATAGTTATGATGGATTAATTAATGATTAGAGGTTAATTAATATGTAATTAGAAATTAATTAATTAAGTAATTAAAGGATAATTAAACTAGTAATTAAGTTTAATTAGGTTTTCTTAATTAATAATTAAGAGGTTATTAATCTATAATGCTAGTTAATTAAGAATTAATTAACTATTTTTATTTAAGGTTAACTATTTTTTATTAAGGATTAATTAATTATATTTATGGATTAATTAATTTGTAATTAAGATTGTTAATTTATAATTAAGTTTATTAATTAATGATTAAGAGAATTAATTGGTTAATCAAGGTTAATTAATTATAAAAGTAATTAGTGATTAATTATTTTGTAATTAAAGGATTGATTAATAATCAAGGTTTATTAATTAATAATTGAAGATTAATTAATCTATAATTTAAGATTAATTTGGTTAAGAGAAATTATGAATTACTCAATTTTAATTGATGAGATAAGTGTGATCAAGTAAGCTAATTAATTTGTTGATTAATTAAATATAGTCACTTGATAAATGATTAAGTATGTTTACTTAATAAGTTTGGTAAGGCTAATTACTTAAGGTAAGTAATTGATGAATTACAGGAGTAATTGATATAAGGTAAATTACTGATTTGGAAGTAATTTTAAGATAGATAATTACTTGTTAAAGTAATTAAGAGTTTATTACTTGGTGTAATAAATCAAAGAATTTATTAAAGTAATTAAAAATAATTGAAAAATAATTAAGAATAATTAATTACTATTTATAATTTATTAAGTTGATTAATTAAGAAATAATGTAATTAATTATAGTTAATTAATTTATGGAAGTAATTAATTAAGGTTCATTAATTGATATGATTAATGAGAATAATTAAGGATTAATTTCTTTATTAAGAGTTAATTAATCAAGGTTGATTAATTAGGATGATGATTAATTAATTGGTTTAATTAATGAATAACTAAGCAAGATTTATTTTGATAAAGGTAATTAGTTTAATTAATTTTAAATTAATTAAGAGATTAGGTAATTAATTTAATTCACTTTAAATTAATTAGAGATAGAGATAGTTAATTTAATTCATTTTAAATTAATTATATTATGGTATGAGTAAAATCATTGCTTATGTATGAATGGATGACATTGATTGTCTTGAATGCTTTGTGATCTCAGTAATGAGATAAGTATGGTTGTGTGATATGATTGCTTGGTTGCATTATGATGAATACATAGATTATCAATTGGGATGTTGATATATAGATTATCTATTATGGTGTTGATAATGTGGATTACCTGTTATTTGATAATGCTGATTATCAATTATTGATTTGTGAGTTATCTATCTGTGTGTATATAGATACTGTATTAAATTGTTTTAAAAACCTTTAAAACAACTTGGACTTAAAAGACACGCTTTGGATTTCGATGAGACCGGGATCGGGTTTCCATTTTTGGATATCCGAAAACCACATCGATTCCAAATAACGTTAGGTCGTGAATCAAAGTGGAGCTTTGTGAAGACTCGAGGTGTAAGGGCTATACGTCAGTATAACTTTGTGGGTGATTCCGTGATGAGTTTGACGGAATTAGTTCTTATAGATTCGAGATGGTGGTTTAGAGTGAAAAGATTATTGTCATTAACTCTGAGGGTGATTCCAAAACGAGTGTAACGAGATAATGCCTTCGGTTTCATTTGAACCCAGAACGAACTTGTATGGATTGAATGCTTTCAGAACATCGTCAGGTGGACGATGAGCATTCTAAGTGATGTGTTCACTAAAGGTAATCGTAACCTCAAGCCTCATCAACCGGGAATGCCTAAAACGGGGGAGGTGCAACAAGGCTTCGTGGGTAGCCCCCACTTGAGAGTAAGATTTACCCCTGTCTAGAGGTCCCTTTTATTTCGGCTGTGTGGACGGTTAAATAGCTACATCCGTCGGGGTTGTCTTATTCGGAACTGTTCAGTAAGGAATGGGTTCGGCTTTGTGTTGCAGGGGATCGGGAGTGGTCCTCGGTACGGTGATCTAGGCCACGTACTGTGATTGGCGGTACCCCAGTAGCTTTGCCATTGTATGGAATCCAAAATCCAATAAGTGCCAACGGTTTTGATTGTATTACCCACTTTTGTGGCTAGTAGCTGGAATTTAATGAATGTAACAATTTCGGCTATTTCTTATTTATTTGAAAACCCTAGACACTATTATAATATCATCGGATTTCCTATCAAATGTTTTGGTTAGCGTAAGGTAAAAACTTTTCCATGTTTATGTGTGGGAAGTCTTACGTGATACCTTTTCTTTCAAAAAGTTTTTTAAAGTTAAGCAACTTAAACCGTTTACTCACACCAGACCCATGTCTGACCCGGAGTTTATTCTGTTTTTCTTAAACTCTTGGGTACTCAATTTTTACGAGTAGCCAAGGGATTCAGGTTAGGATTTTAGGTTGGCTTGACGAATTCTGGAGGAGAAAATGAGCAGGAGGCTTCTGCGTATAGCTATAGAGTATTCCGCTGTGTGTTCTCTGAGTTGTTGTCTTTGAGTTGTATTGTATTGAGTTGTATAACTAGACAGGTGTTTATAACTGTCTAGTATGTGTTGTTGTAGCTGTGTATCTCTGATGTATATGATACTATATTATGTGATTAATATAATTTATTCGTTCCGCTGTTTAGATTCTGATGTGTTGTTTCTTTCTTCTTCTCTATCTTTTCTCTTTTCTATCCCTTTCTTTCTTAAAGATGATGCGATTTTCTGGTGGTAGAAAGTCGGGTCGTCACAGGATTACCTCACCAGATAGGTAGAAGCCGAGACCCTTGCAACCACAATGTAACACCTATTTTTTACATATCGGAGGATCGTAAAATATTATTTTTAAATTGATATGAGGTCGTATGACTCTATAACTTTAGGAAATGAGGACTTGTGTTATTTCTTATCTTTGGTATTTTTTTGGACGATTTTACAACTTATAATGGTTATAACTTTTGATAGAAGAAAATTAGCATCCAAGACCACTCTCATTGGAAAGACGATGGTTTCCTTTTCTATAGAGTGGTCATTGTAGCAATTTGAACTTTCTGGCTAGGAGATATGGCCCTTTGAAGATTGGTAGTTTTTGGAGCAGCTTTGTGGGTAATTTGTGAGTCTAGGGGGCAAGCCCACTAACACATTTAGGTTTGGTGGCTATATCAGGCCCTTTGGGGTGATGTGAGGTAAAGTCGGCAACTCCAAAAAACTCGAGATGACCGTGGATTTTATGGGACAACTAATGGAGCGTTGGCGTAGCTCTATGACTCGACAATGCCAACAATAATGGCAGTGACTTTGGAACTTCGACACGATGATTCTATGACCTACGATAGGTGTCTAGAGGCATTTCAAAGACGATGACTCATTGATGGGAGTTTTGACGGTGATCTATAGGGGCAAGTTCAATGATGGGAGCTTGTGGGTAGAATTTCCGACCATGTTCAACTAGGGAGATAACCGAGTTACAATAACAATTGGGTTCCATTATGGAGATATGTACAAAGAAATCTTTGATATCTTGGAGGCTTCTAGTGTGCTCGTAAAGAAGGAGTGTGTGGGGATGCCCACTTAGATTTGTGATTATGTCTGGATGTTGCGATAGTAGATTACCTTGGGCTTTTGCGATTATGAGCCTAGTTCCTAGCCTTTTGGAGTGGCATTGATCTGAGCACCAATGAAGCCAGAATTTTGGTTGAGGTCCTTGATTTGTGATTGTACCATACAAGTTATCATATATCCAATGCACATTAGTGGTAATGATGATTATTTGACGGATGTTATGTTTGCTATGGTTGTTTGTTACCCTAGGGTATCACACGATGTAGGTATTTTCAATTGTATACCTAGACGTTGGACCTTTTACTTCGATTTTGGTATACTTATATGGTTCTGATAGTACATTAGCATATATCGACTATTATGTGTTAACTCTTTGAATGCAGGAATGTGTCAGGTATGGTTGTTCATACCCTATGTCCCTATTTACTATATATGATTTTTATAGTATTTTTGAGATGATGTATCGGTCACACCAAACTGTTGTCTGACTGGAGGTTTTATGCTTTCCTTATTATTATCTCGAGTACTCTTAAATAAGTAGACTAGGGATAGCAGGTATAACAATGCATGGAGCTGTACAGAGTATGAGTAGGAGGCTTTACTTTCGTATATCTATACTTTGGAGCTTAGCATCGCTTATATTCCGTTGTGCAGTACTATAGAGCTATGTTAATACTTGTATTTTGAGAGGCATTTACAGAGTTTATTTTGGAGATCTAGATGTATAAACTCTTTATTTCAATTTCTGTATTGTTTGTAAACCTGATAAACTCTAATGTTCTTATTTATGATTCATCTGATTATATTACTGTCTCGTCTGTTTTACATCTATATTATTATATCATACATTATCTGTGCATTGTGAGATGTTCTACAGGTTCAGTGTTTGGATTTTCTTTTCTTTTCACCCTTAACTATCGCCTACATCCGCCGTGTACCTCTACAGCGCATTCTACAGGTATATTGCATACTAGAGGTGTATGGCATTCGTCATACATAACTTCTAAGAAGATAGTCACTTTTATTGTCAGAAATATCATCAATAGGTTTAGGATCACTTATAAGATAATCTTCAACAAAGGAATGCAGCTCGAAAGCAAGGAATTCTCCAACTTGTATGAGAAAAATGGCATTATCAAAAATTTCTCCTTGGTGGCTCACGCACAAGCTAGTGGGCAGGTTGAAGTGGCAAACAAAATAATAAAGAATCTACTAAAAATTGGCTCATGAAGGCCAAGGGAAAAATAGGATAAAGAAGTCCTTTGGCACTACAGGCATATAGAACATCCATTGGATCCTCCACTGGACATACCCCATTTTCTCTAACATATGGTTATGAGACCATGCTACAAGTTGACATAGATGTTCCCTCACACCGATGCTTATCATATGTGGCAAAACAAATCCATAGTGGACTTCATATAGGAAAGAAGAGATGAGGCAGCGATCAGGTCTATAGTTTATAGACAGCAAATGAATAGAACATATAATTCAAGACTCAAAGAAAGAAATTCCACAAGGGAGATCTAGTCCTAAGAAAATAATGGCTAATATAAAGGACCTAACAGATGGAGTACTTTGACCGAACTGGGAGAGACATTTGGTAATCGCAGAAACAGTCTAAAACGGTGCATACCGCCTCTGCAGACCCGATGTTAATCTAATTTCAAGAACATGGAACTCAAAGCACCTCCGATCATATTTTGTTTGACATTAATTTTCTTTTAACAAAATGTAATGAACCAAACCATGATTGAATAAAGTTAATGAAATATTAAACCATATATACAGATATTGGACATCCTGAACCATTAATGACTCCATAACTCATGTTGTTAGCCAAAACTCCACTAGACGTAGGGATATTAGACTACCCGAATTGGTATAAAAATCATATGCATGAAATAGAAGGTTGTAAACAATGACCCGACTTCATAGTCAAAACATAAAACATCTGAATCCCAAGTGAGGAAACCATGCCAAGCATAAAATAAAAAGGAAAAACCACATTCAAAACCAAGAATAGAAATGGAAAGATGAAAAAGGAAGTTCACACCATAAAGGAGAAAAAGGAAAAATTCAAAGAAAGTATGTACAAAATCTCAAAAGTTACGCGTACAATTTTATAATATCATTATGGATCCCTATTACAATTTATTACATAATGCAAAAAATACACCATAAAGAAAATGCCCTAGTTAGACTACGACCTCTCATCTATTTTAAGCTTTCTTCTCTTTTCGGAAGTAGAAACAGTTTGAGATTGGGGAATCTTAGTCATGACAATAGAGGAACAATGAGGCTCTCCTACGACAAGAAGCCTTAGATCATAATTCGCACCGACCCAAGGAATGCCAAGATCCCACTCCCTAAAAACGTAGTCAGATTGTAAAGAAAACTTAGGTCCAACTTTGGTATGAAGTGGGTGAGCACATCAACTATAGACTTTACAGCTATATCGACCATAATGCATTTAACCTTTACTGCTTAAGTTTTTCTACTAACTCTGATTACGTCTATAGGAGCTACAATCGCCATAGAATGGGAACATGAGGAAGTCATGCCTTGGAATATGGCATCATACTCGAGTATCTAGTCCTCCAGTTCATTAATTAGTTCTGTTAATGCACGACCCATTAGTTCAAAATCATCCAAAAGTTATACTTTAGTCTTTTTGGTCTTCTTTGCGAATGCACCAACAGTTTGTTGGCAGTCGAGCGACCCTCAATCTTCATTTCTTTCTTAGAACTTCCCAACCTCTTTTTATAAGCAATCTTCAACTCATCAACCTTCTTTTAATAATAGGTTGTGATTTCATTTTTTCCCTGAACAGTCACCTTGTTATCTAGGCCGGGGGGAGCTTTTGGAACTGCTCCTACGGGGGATGCGTAGAAGGAAATCTCAAAGGTGATTGCCCTCTCCATCCAGCCAATGAGCTACTTGCTCGGATAGCTCTTCAATGGTTTTCTCAAATCTCTTAGTATCATCTTCATAGGTAGCCCTACATAATCCCTCAGCATTTTTTAATAACTCCTTTAGGTCCTTTATCTTTTCATTTGTAATATTCAGATCCAAGCATTAATCATATAATAATATTATCTAAAGCTTATTTAGCCTCATTCAGTTCGTTTATCAAATCTTGGAGTTGTTTTTTCATCTGCTCCCTCTCTAAGCCCAGATTGAGAAGGTCATCATCGGTGGCTTTCAAACCACCACCAACATCATCGCATGCCACAAAGACGTTGGTTAGGACCGGGTCAGACATTGATAGAACAACGAGCTACACACCGCATAAAGGATAAAATAACTAGTTAAATAAGTAAATGCACATAAATAAGTAAATGCACATAAATAAATAAAGGTTTTTTTTATTAAAATAAATAATTTTATATAATATATGCCTAACGCATCATCATGACTGCTAATGTCTAAGTCTATTCCTAAGCTATAATAAGTAGGGATACCATAAAGGAAGTAGTTCGCTCTTTAACGAGGAGCCCCACTTGCGCATTACTAGGTCGTAAAGTGCATCCTTTTCATGAGTAACTTTTATAATCCTAAATAAAAGTCCTTGAGATTCCTTCCTTAGTTGAATAATGGATATTTTCAACTCGATCTCTTTCCCACAAAAGGCTACTTTTTGGTAAGCATTCCATGGCTTACTTTTCTAGACCCTTAATATACACTTTCGGATATCAAACTAGATTATCCTTGTTGGGCGACTTTACTAAAAGAGATTTATCGACATTAATAATCCTTACCTAAAAAGAGAGAGGTATTAATTCTAGTACACAACCATATCTGATATGAAGCGCCAAATTGACAATCAGTATAACATAAAAAGACGAAACAAAAGAAATACTAGAACACTTGAATCTTGTAATCGCTTACAAAGACTTAATAAAAATACCACGATAACAACAAATGGAAGTGTTAATGTATTAGAAGTGTTATTACAAATTCCCTGAAACTCTAAAGAATGACTAGAAAATAACAAAAGACTAAAGTTCAAATATTTACTTTTGTGGAGTGGGATAAGTCACGAGCCGGATTAGCTTCAACATCAAGTGTATCCTTGGATGCTTCCATATTGCCTAAATTGTCTGAATTAATTAGAATAGTAACCGAGGAACCCGCCTTACTGCGCTCCTTTACTCATAACCTATGGTAATGTTCATCGATAGCCTTTGCAACCACAGGACTGGTTAGAAATCCAAATCTCACTTCCGTCTCTGGATCATCAAGGCGCTATGTAAAAAACTGTCTATTAACTTACGCATTTATCTAAAATACATTGTAAGTGGAACTCTCAGCATCTTTAATTGTTTAAGCCAGTTTCTTCTTCATCTGCTTCTCCTCCCTCTTAGTTGTTGAAAGATCACCCTCAGCTCTTGTCACATAAGCCTCAATCTTTGAATATTTCACTGTAAGCTCGTCGAGTTCCTTCTTGTACCCCTATTTTCATTTACACCTAGCTCGATGTCCCCCTTAAGCTTTTGAACATCAGCCAACAAAGTTATTGGTGTTCGTTCAATGGATTCAACTCGGCGATTCAGCTCCATCGCCAATGAATACCCCTACATAAAACGAATAAATAGATAAGTACTTGTTCGACTAACGTATAAAGAAAATTATCTTTAGAAGTGAGTTTGAAAAATTACATAAGACACACTCCAATGAAGGTTTTGGAAAACTTCAATATAATGGGACTTTGTAATCGAAAGAAGCAATAAATAAAAGAGAGAAAAGGTAAGGGTCAAAATATCATCAATTATGAGTCGTCCCATCTGCTCAGCTAAAGTAAAGATGACACTACCCTCTAGAATAGGTAAGAAGCTTTAAGAAGTAGGAAGCATATTATGGGGTGGCACTGCCATGGTAGGAATGTCAGCATGAGTTGGAGGAGGAAGGGTAAAACTGTCCATGGATATCACCTCTCCAACTCCGACCCTATTTCTCTTGGTTGGCTTCTTGGGTTTGAACGCATTTAAGAATTCAGACATGTTAACTACGTAATTTGATCAAGGAAGCATTCAAAAGCGTATATAATGTTAAACAAAGATAACTTTAAGAAAAATAACCATTATTGAAGCACATAAAGAAACACACATGTATCCAAACTCATGTACACTAACATATTCATATGAATAACAAATGCACCATGTGACATAGAGGTTACGAAGTCGTGAATGAATAACGAACAAGAAAAGTGATGAGGAAGCCATATTTGCATAGTAACACTTCAGTAAAAAAATTAGAACCTTTGTGAATATCTTTGTCAAGATTGAGTACGTTGGTTCTGCACACTAAAAATTTGTCTCGTTCCTCATTGGGAAAATCATGGCATTTAACTATACACACATACACATATGAAGGGAGGGAAGGAAAGCGAAAGGAAGGAGGAGGAGAGGAAAAGTATATAATTCGACGCAGCTTAAAGTTACAAAAAACGATAAAAAGGTAATTACAATATCAGGGGATCTTAAAGAAAGGATAAAACCATCTCAATTAGAAATATAGAAAAATCGAGCCACTTATCTTTGAGTCTTATGAGGAGAAACCGAGAAGAGGGATTTTAAGGCTTGAATGAGAAAAAATTCATTGTAGCCAGCAGTCGTATTCTTACGAATCGAGTACAAAACAATAGCTCACAACATGTAGGAGGTGTATTCAAGCACTTAGCGTATAAGAGTCGGTAGTAAGAAACAGGAGATAGTTGGATCGAGGATAGGTTGGCAGTGGATAATCATTCTCTAATGATGGGATGGTGTGGAAGATAGAGCCCATTCTAGATGTGTTCTGGAGTTATCAAAACATATTCTTCTTGGGTCATGTTAATGCGGCCAGAGGAGGTAGGAACCCTAAGCACATAATCCCTAAACCCAAAGTGGTCCAAAATCCCTTACGCTTGACCTTCTTTACAAATTAGCAAGGTCATTTCAATAAAAGAAGTTGAGCCATGACCTGAATTGTTCGGAGGATCATCATGATCCATGAGTGACTAAAAGAGAAAATGAATGTATTGTATGCGTATAAAAGGGGAACCGACTAATCACTCATAGCTAATCAATCAAATCAAACCAAATCAAGGACGAGTAAAAGAAATAAGCTCATTTAAAATACCGAATTGATCGAGCAACCTATATAAACATTTCCCCGGACACATACAAAGCATGGTATTTATGATAATAAATCAAAGGGAAGAGAAAAGACGTATGGAAAACATATGAAAGCGCAATATAAAAAAGGGGATCTGACTTGTGCTTCAAATGATCTTGAATCAAAGTGAAGAGTGCTGTGAAGAAATAAAGAGAAAGGCCCTACAATTAGAAGTTAAAATTTCTTGAATGGTAAAAAGAGAAATGGAAAAGGGAGGAGGAATTTATACAGTTTCTTATAAGAGAATCTCAACCCTAAAAAACTTAAAAGGCACGATAAACAATAGCTGTTAGATTTTAATAATAACAATTCCAATTACACAAAAATAAGGAGGACTTGTTAAAATTCATAATGACTTGTATGTAACAGTCAAAAAAATAGCCATCCACGATGAGATAAATGTAGAGAATATTAAATTTGATGCGATTGGATAGACAACAGATAAAAATGGAGGCGAAAACGACAATTCCTCACTAACATACATTTGCACAGATTTGGGGAGCAATATGTTACACCCAATTTTCTCCTGTAGACATGTGTGACGCAGGTTAACAAAATGAGCACATAGAGAACCGCACAACTAAAAGAAGAAAGAAGGCAATTCGACCACATTATCACCAAAAGAAGGAAACTAAATAAAGCTAGACACCCTCAAACCCAACAAACCATATTCGGAGACAACCAACTGAATAAAAAGTCCATAAACAACCAACAACGTAACAAGGGAATCAAAGACAGAAAACACCACGTTAGTTAAATTGAATCAAAGAAAGACCCCACAATCTCTATAGACAAACTGCACCAACACCGTGACAACATATGGTGGGAGGAAAACAAGGGAGTCACCCCATCAAAAAAGCAATCAAATAGGTGCTACCTACAAGCAAAACCAAACTCAAAGAATTGATCTACCAGCAGAAGATAAAAACTATACCAACTCTCGTGAAAAAATTGCATCATCGTCTACTTAAAGACCGCGTCATCATTTCCTCTAAGATTGCACCGACTTTGCTCGAAGACCGCCACTATCCCATTAAAGTACAATTCATCGCACCTTGAAAAACGGGCCACCTTTCACTTAAAATTCAGCTTCACCACCTCCTTAAAATCAATGTTATCACCTCGTAAATATCTGCATCAACACCTTCCTAAGACCAGTGCCTACGCCATCCTTAGATCTATGTTGACATCTTCATAAAATCTATATATCATCAATAAAAGAATAGCAAAAGCACTAAATGGGGACTTTGTCACTATGTTTAAGAGGAACTACACTGATTAAGAATAATACAGAAGCCATAATGCCATAAGCTAGACAAGCGTAGCCTTAAGAACGACTCCTAAGGTTAACCCCTAAGGCGCCAAAGTTTTAATTTCCTACCTAACTTCAAATTCAAAATTTCTCCCTTTAGCCAAATATTCCAGCCTGAAGAAATTTCCCTGGCCTTCGTCCATGTTAGCAATCCATGCACAAGACAACGAGCAATGTGATTAATGACATATGGAAAAATCGAATGGTAGGAGAGCAATGACGAATTATGAGATTAGCTATCCGTGTGATATCATGGTATCATAAATAGAAGGTTACTGTAGCAAGGAAAGGGACTTTTGGACATTCGCTGAAATTTATACTAAATATACTTGTACTCTCTGCCGTTGAACAAATGTTTGTATCAAAAAGAAATATATAAGCAAAGATTTGGCCAGTGCACGTAGGATTCTCCAGAATCCGAATCATGTAAATTTTTACGTCCTTTACTTTTTTTGCACTTCACTTAGTCCCTTTTGTGTTGGATTTTTTTCCATCTTTTCCATAATTGAACATAAATTGGACTTGACATTTTGATGAACGGTTAGAGTACAACTTCAAAATTGTATAAACGTACAGCGACATAATTACTACCCTACGACAATTTAATATCACTTAAAATTTGTTCATTCTTGATTACAAGAATCATTCAACGTCATAATTACTTTGTAACTAACTTTGTGTTATGGGACGAAAAATATTACTAACAAGAAACAACCACAGGGTCAATCTCAGCTTTTGGTGCGTACAACCCTGAGGATCCAACTTTGTGCCTCCAATGGTTCCTTAATCTTCCTATCTTATCCATTGTTCTAAAGCAAGGGCAGACTGTGACTCTTTCCCAGATTCCTACATCATCTCCCCGAGGTATTTCACTAACCTTTCTTGTATTCGAGAAACTTCAGATGTCTTATAGGGATGTCTCTAAACTTTCTTTTCAATTTGTCAACTTTCAGGTAATCACTCATAGCTTCGCTACCAGGTGTAATCTTCTCCCCAAGACCTGAAACTTCCGCTAGCGAGTCCATCGTCATTTCTACGCTAACTTTTGCCCCAGCCTCATTTTATGGGTCCACTCCTAGGACCGAGGTAGAAAAGACCGCTTCTCTAAAAAAAGAAGGCATGGATGATCCTGATCATTCATTGGGCAACAAAGACGTACTCATTAATAATATCAGGGGGCCTTAGAGCTAGTCCATTTATGGCTAAGTGGGAGGCTATCAATTTGTCTAAGCTAAAAATATAAAAAAAGAACCAGACTTAGAGAATTTTCCAACGCCCCTTCCTATATCCCTACCAATTCTCTTCTTCCCAATTCAATTTCTACTTCCCTTACTATGGGGATATCTATTGAAGTTTCCAAGCCTCAAACTTAGTCGAAGAGTGATAGCAACTGGGACGAGGATCCAAAGATCGACTTGCACCCCCAAAGGACACTAATATAAGGAAAAGAAAGCCCTTAACCTCTAGGAAGGAAAAGAAGCAGATGAAGATGGGAAAGCATCAGCGAGAATAGTTCTTTTTTGCATTTTTGCTCTTTTGGATCTTTGTACGTAGGTCGTTGATGTGTGGGTACGGCCCACCTTTTTGTATAAAAAGTTCAGGTAATGAAAGATGCCTTTTGTTTAACTCTGTCTCAATTACTTTATTACACTTTTTCTGCCTATGTACTCACTTGTATGTGTAACACACAATTATATGTAATTTGGTTACTTATATATAATACCTACATGTGATCCCTGCAATGCCATTATTCATTGTAACTTTGTACAAATAAATAAGATTTTGCAATTGATCGGTGTTGTTTTATCGCATAGCTTCATTTATTATCAGTCAAACATGTCTTGTTTAGCTAAATAGTGATGTATTTCATTGATTAACCCTGCATATATTCGATTGAATGTATCTCGTTTAACCATAAACAAAGTTGTACCTACAATAAGATACAGTTCTATAGCGGTTCATATCTCTAGGAGACAACTTCTTAGATGCCTATCTCCGAGCACCCACCTCTAGCCTTGTCTATCTCCGAGCATTGGTCAAAGGTAATATGTGTAAGGGAAAATCATTCAATTGACCCCATTCCGATTTTACTCCATAAATCCAATCATGAATTAAAGGAGTTCACCGGTACCTATCTTCGGGTACCTAGACATATGGTTTTCATAACATAAAATGTATGCTTATTTCGTAGATCTTGCAGCACAAAGTTAGACTTTAAGAATACAGTTCCATTGATTCAAAAATCAACTTTATTTATGGACGAAAGAGTTGCAGTTATCGCCTTATTACACTAAATCATAATGAATAAGTTACTTTATGAAATCGAATAAAATAACACCATAAGTGTTCATAATGTCATTCCTATGGAATTGGGATCCTATCTATTGACATTTTGAAAGTTCCATCTTCAAGCTTCTATATAATCACATAGGGATCTTCCCAATTCGGACCAAGTACCCCCGTACCCGGAAAGACCCAATTCAAAATGAGGTCACCTATCTCAAAGGTGTTTCTGACCTTTGTATTAAACTATTTTACTACTCTTGTCAGACGAGCAGCTACCCTCAGATCAGCCTCTTCTCGTTTTTCTTCAACTAAGTCAAGGGATTGAAGAAAGAGCTCATCGTTATTCCTGGGATCATAGTGCAATCTCCTATGAAAATGGACTTCATTTTTGATTGTAATCATTGCCTCAATTTTGTAGGCTAAAGCAAACGGAGTATGATTAGTTGTGGACTTATGGGTTGTCTGATAAGCCCATAATGTCGGTGATAACTCATTCACCTTGTTGCCTTTGGCTCTCTTCAAACTCTTCTTAATAATGGATCTGATGATCTTTTTCACTGCCTCCACCTATCCATTTTCCTATGGGTGTGCCACTACCGTAAATCTTTTCTCAGTTCGGTACCGAGTATAGTGTCCTTTGAACTCGATAGTCTCGAATTGAGTTTCATTACCATTGATTATATTATATGAATACCAAACTAATACAAATGTTCCTCGCTACAAAATTGGACATTTTATTCAAAGTATCAGTTGTAAGGGGTTCAACATCAGCCCATTATATGAAGTAATTCATAGCCACTATTGCGTAATTTGCTCCGCCTCTCGACATCGGTTGCACATCAAGGATGTCTATTCTCTATATCGCAAACAGCTATGGGCTAACCATTTATGTAAGTTTAGTGGATAGGGCTTTTATTATCTTTGCAAACCTCAAGAACTTGTCACATTACCTAGAATAATCTGCTGCATCCTGATTGATAGTTGGTCGGAAATATCAGTAGCGAAAACCTTCTATGATAAAGTTTGCCCTTTAGTGTGATCACCATAGTTTCCTTCATGCACATCCCCAAGAATCTTCTTAGCTTCTTTTTTTGGTGAAACACTTTAGCAAGGCATTATTGCACGATGAGACTTATTTTACATAGGAGCTTCCATCATTTGTTCCTTCCATTAGGGAGAGTCCCTTTTAGCCAATACTCTTTAATTATAGTAATCCATGGCTCATTTTCCTCTTCGACTTCCAAGATCAAATCAAAATCCATCTTATTTATGCTTGAAGTCATCTAAACCTCTATTGGTACAATTCCAAATAGCTGCACATCCTCGGAGCTGGCCAATTTGGCTATTGAATCAGCGTCTTCATTCTTTTCTTCAAGGATTCGCATTATCGTTTAATGCTTTACATCATCTAATAATTTCTACAGTTTTAATGGATAATGAGAAAATCTTGCATTCTTGGCCTAAAATTCCTTCTTCACCCAGCAAACCACTAATTGAGAGTCACTGAATATATGCAATGTCTTGACTCCCAATTCTTTTGCGATCTTATGTCTCGCAATCAATGCTTCATATTTAGTGTAACGGCTGGCCTTTTCGACCCTTAGAGTCTACTCTAATACATCTACGGTATCCAGTGCCGAGCATCCAAGTGTTAGAAAGATAAATTGTTGGGGTGAAAGAAAAGAAAAGAAAAGATAGAATAAAACATCACATCGTAACGAGTAATATGTAATATACAAATGATCTTTACAGAAGAAAACTGTAATACATACATCAATCAGAGTAAACTACCCTATCATTAGTATGGACAATTGTACCAGCCTATCCCTACAAGTGTTGATAAATATAATACAAGAAATGCAGTGGAAAATAAAATATGTGAAAACACCTTGGAGGCATCCAGCTCGTCTCTTGAAGCTCTAAAGCATCCATAACTGAATTCGAATTATACTCGGGGTTGACTTGAGCATTAGAAGAAAATAACGCCCCGATCAATATGATAAACCAACATGAGAAACTTAAATCATATGGATTTTTAACATTATAAAACCTTTCAAAAATAAAGGTATCTCGTAATACCACGTTGCACAAACACGAATGGGTTTTTACCTTGTGATAACCAAACCCTTTTATTATAAAATCCAATGATATTATAATATTATCCAGGGTTTAAAATAAATATATAATATAGTTGAAATGCTTGCATCTCACATTCGAGCATATTTAGTATACAACTAAGTCCATAAAGGCACATATTGGAAAATGGATTCCATCAATGACAAGGCACTAGGGTACCGCCTATCATAGTCACCTTTAGAAAAATGTACCGAGGGCTCACATGGGCACCTTATCAACACAGCACCGACCGATCCATTCCTGGATAATACCGAGTACGATCATCCCTCGGTTGAATCCACAACCATACTATGCTCAAAGAATACATCCAAAATAATATAGATCTGGATTAAGGATAATCATACCATATGGTAGCGAACCACATAGCCCTACTGCATATCCCTTATTTTAGTCATTACCGGATATGAAGCATGAGGCTACATTTTACCTTTTTAGAAAATCCCACTTGAAATGCTAACATTTCTCTCAAGGAAACAATGCAATGCCAGCATTCATCCATATAAGTTGTCCGGAACATGAAAAAACCGAAGGCACTACTTCTACTACATCCTTTTTGGAAGCACCCTTAAGATTAGTAGCAGGTAGCCCTTACACTTCAAAGAGCTCCATCTTTGATTCCATCATCTTCAAGGTGTCCCTAAATGGAACATTTATGTTGGTTCGAAGTGGTTTTCGGATAACTCATGCTTATTCGATCTCGATCTCTCTGAACCGACAATGATAGTTTCAAAACTAGCAAAGATTTTTGTAACGTTCCATTTTTAAGCCCACATTTTCAAAACTAGCAAAGATTTTTGTAACGTTCCATTTTTAAGCCCACATTAACAAAGAATATTACTAAGAAATATTGTCTGTTAGTGCAGAGAATAAGGCTTGTTAGGAGCAACCATCCATGAATATTACATCAAGCAAGTATCGATATGTCGAATTAGACAATGATTTTTTTCAAAGTGGCTTTAATGTATACAATCCAGGCCTAAACAGTACTATGATGGCTATAGAAATTGCCCAAAACAACATAAGATATCATGGTACATAGAATTGTAGAGTACACAGTAGAACAAATACATAGGTTACATATCGGAAGAGTACATATACACATATACAAAAAACAGTCTATATAAGGGTGGATATGAAAATTTCGCTCAATATACATACATAAGTACCTAAAATGCTATACATACAAAAGGAGTCTCAAGGTCGATACGTGAATATATAAATAGAGTACAAAACCCTTAGACCACACAAAAAGATAAAAATAGTAGCTAGTAAGGATCATATATGATAGGCTTCAAGCTAGACATCCCTAAAAATCAACGAGGGGTACTTGAAATAACTCAGTCTGACCCAAGTATTATACAAGATAATAAACGGGTTAGCCTTGCACTGATATGTATCAATGAGATTAGCTAGGCATGAAAAAGTAAATACCATAAGTGCATGTACTTATAAAGGCAAAGTGATCATATGAATATTAAGTATTTTCCATATAAAAATGTAATCCAAGAGATAGTAACCATCCAACAAAATTCTCAAATTAATCAAATAGTACCAGTGAAAATTGAAGGATTCACCATGCCAAACTTCTAAAAGAATTTGCCTTTTAGAGGCGAAATATCGTAATATGATGAAACAAGAATCATAAATCAAGTTATGAGATTCAATTCACATAATATATCAATAATTGGCTCCATATGAGAAGACAAGCTGACACTCGTCGATTATGCATGCAAATGTGAGGTATAGTCCCCTCTTGGACAGAGGAAATGGCCCCACTCAGACACATGAGCACGAAGACTATGATACCACAAAGACGAACCCGAAGATAACGCCAAACACAAGGACGAATCCGAAGGTTATGCCGAATATAAGTTAGGTACTGTCCCTTTATGGGCCACAAAGATGAATCCAGAGATTACGTCGAACACCAAGACGAACTCAAAGGTTACGCCGAACACAAAGACGAATCTGAAGGTTACACTGAATGGAAAGTGTAATATACTTTCAAATAGTAACCAAATGGATTCTGCTAAAACATCCCATACCACTTGGTGACATTCCAAACGTTTACTAAGTGATTGTAAATCCCATATCAAGAGCAATACAAAAATAATATTATTAATAAAAATATTCAGTCGGCCAAATCCGGTAATTAACCGATGAGGTAAACGTAAACGTCTCATACCATTTGTTTTACCAAATAGTTTAATTAAATTTCTCATCTAAATGAAATATTATATATATATTTTGAAATTCGGTTCATAGAAATCTTTTACAAAATACTTATTTTTGAAATAGATTATTAATGATAAATGATAGGATTTCCAAAAAATATATATACTTATTAAAACTACCTTAAAATCATCTTGGTTGAAAGCAAGTTTGAAATCAACATATAAACAATTTTAGATTGTAAATTGCTTGTTTTGAAACTATATACATATTACATAAATACATATAAAATTCATGTAGCTTTAGATTGAAATAAAATTTGAAGTTCAAGCAATAAAACTCCAGAATTCAGATTCCAAAACCAAAGAAAAAAATCATAAAATAACAAAAAGGCATCAAAACTGGGAAAGCACACGGCAACAACGAGAGAGGCAGAACCTGGAGCTCATGCTCAAGATTATGACCCGTCGACTGGTCATATACCATCGATCAGCCAGTGGGGACCTGGAGCGTGAGCTCTAGGCTCCGTTCCCTCCCAACGTTGGTTGTAAATTTTACTGGTGCAATTCCAACGCTTTCCGACAACATAAATTGCCATATGGACTTTAAAAATCAAGCATGCATTTGACAAGGATTCATTGTGGCAATCAAAACATTGAATATTGGTGAACTATGAAGTGTAGTAATTACTGTACAAAGCCTAAACAACAATAGCTCACTAACAGAGAGCAGTTCACAATTTCATCCATTTTAGCCCGACATTGCTATTAATACAAGAGGTGACTTTTACTCACCTTATTTACTTCAATTTGCAGTTGAATTAGAGATGGATTAGAGCTTACTTTGCTCAGTTACAACACCTAGAAGCTTATGCAAGAAGGAATAAGACAACATTTTTTAAATATCGAAAATTATTGAATAAAAACTTAAGAAAGATAGGGTTTGGTTTGAGAATCATACTTGAAAATTATAATTTAACAACAATATTCTTTAAAATTGGCTAGGATTTGGAGAGTGATTTCTAGGTTTTGAGGTGAAGAGCAAAATAGTTTACTAGTTAGTGAAATGAGAAAACAGCGTATTATTTTCTTACTTTATTTCCTAGGCCCGATTAGCATTTTTAGACTATTTTGGGCCTAAATAAAATATCACTTAACTAATTAATTTAGCTCTTATGTTAAATAAAAGAAAAGGCAATTTCTTTCTTTATTTTCCTATAATATAAAGCATGTAGACTTAGGATTTTAATCCCCATAATTTACATTAATGCACCACTATCTAATCTAATCAATACAAACTTATTTACTATGTTTAAATTATAAAGAGTACAATTTTTATCCATTCCTCTTTCAATAGTATAATTTGTATATATAGATTTAAGTTCTAATTTATATCTTAGTTTTATTTTTAGCAAAACAACACTAATTTATTGTATTATATTCAACTATAATGATTAGAATTAATTTAACTCCAAATTCTAATAAAATAGGTTATTTTGTTATTAATTTTACTTATTTCCATTCATTAGAAATAAGTGACATCCTTTATTACAAAAATCCAGTTTTACTAATAATCTATAATATCATAAAGTCCAAATTGACTCATTTTGAGGTTATTGCAATATTTTACAAAATTATTCTATTATTTCAATTAAAAGTGTAATTTATTTTAATTACCTTATTTAAATCTTTTCAATGTACTTCCATTTAAATTATTTTTAGATTCCTTTACTATTAAATAAAAGGACTTAATCACAAACACAATATTCCACTTGCAAAATCTTATTCTAATTCTTTTTGTCAATTAAACCAAACCCGTTAGAATTTGGAAAAGAAATGAAATAAATTCCCAAATTTCATTTATATTAAAATTTTGGTTCAAATTATATTTTTCCTTTGGATTAACTATTAATTAATTATTTTCAAGTATGCCTCAAACCGAGGGTTATTATAGACCCTTCCTTAAGAAAATTGCTTCCTCACAATTCTTCTTAGAGGTAGGTGCAAAAAATTAGAAGCATGAGTTAGTTCAAGAAATAAAGCACAAATTAAACAAAGGTCTTACCGCTATTGAGTTCCAGAAAGCAGATTAGGATGTGTTCGCTTGATTAGTTCTTTGGTTTCACAAGAAAAAACCTTAGGATTATCAGACCGTTGAACTTTTAGAAGAGCGATATCTGTACTATGAAGTCGCTCGACATTCAAAGCTATAATGCGAATAAGATTTTGTTCATAAGTCAGATTGACTGAGATTTCAAGTTCTTCGAGAAGCTAGGCTCAAGGACCTAGATCAGATTCTTTAAGACATCTACGAAGCTTATATGAAACACATCATGGATACCGGAAAATCGAGTTAGAAGAGAATCATGATATGCCACATTGCCGATGCGTTTAGTGATTGGTATGATCCAATATATCCAGGAGCCAATTTCCTCGATCGACTGAAACACATAACACCTTTTAGAAGGGATATAAGAATGAAGACTAAGTCTAATAGAGAATTCAAAATATTTTCTCCTATTATCTGCATAAGATTTCTGTCTACTTTGGGTTTGCTTCATTCTTTACTGAATAAGATCAATTTTCTCGAAAGCCTCGCAGATAGATTCAGGCCCAAAACTAACTTTTTTCCAGACTCAAGCCAACAAGAAGGTAATTCGACATGAACTTCCATATAGAGGTTCGAAAGGAGAATTCTGATACTGGACAAGGAGCTATTATTGTAAGAAAAATCAACACGAGGGGTACGAACTACTCAACTACCATCGAAATCAATAATACAAGCATGAAGAAGATCTTCCAAAACTTTGTTCACTCACTCCGTCCTCCCGTCAAACCAAGGATGATAGGCAGTGCTGAAATTAAGTTTCCCGATCGCTAACTATGGCACTGGAAATGCCATGTAGCCCGACAATCTCCTTAATATAAAGCTTAGCTAGCCGAGGAGCTGTCTGGTTAGACTTGACATGAATGAATTGGGCCGATTTCGTCAATCTATAGACAATCAACCACACACTATCATGACCTGATCTAAAATGGGGACATCGAAAAAATCTATAGAAACCTAAAAAAGAGATATACGATTATTGCTAGATCGATTAAAAAGAATTCAGATTTAAGATCATAAGTTTGCACTACCAAATCCACTTTCAAACAGGAACATCTAATGGCTGCAAAAGCCCACTGGGCTTTTGATGCTCTGTCTTCACTAATTGACAAGTCATACAGCTCATTACATAGCTTGCAACATCTTGCTTCATCCCTTCCCAATAGAAGAGACGTTTCAAATAATCTCCTTAATATAAGCTTAGTTAGCTGAGTAGCTATCTAGTTAGACTTGACAGGAATAAAGTGGGCTGATTTTGTTAGTCTATTGATAATTACCCACACACTATCATGACTGGATCTAGAATGGGGGAAGACTATTGACTAAATCCATAGAAACCTGAAAAGGAGAGATACGATCATTGCTGGATCGATTCAAAAGAATACAAATTTATGATCATAATTCAAATTTAAGATCATAAATTTATATTACTTGATCCTACTTCTAAACAGGAACTTCTAATGGCTGGAAAATCCCACTGGGTTTCTAATGCTCTGCCTTTACTAATTGACAAGTCATACAACTCTTTACATAGCTTGCAACATCCCACTTCATCCCTTCTAGTAGTAAAGACATTTCATATCTACGTACATCTTACTACTACTAGGGTGGATAGTGTAGAGACATTTCATATCCACATACATCTTACTGCTAGGGTGGATAGAAATTTAAGATCATAAGTTTACACTGCCTAATCCCACTTTCAAACAGAAACAACTAATGGCTGCAAAAGCCCACTGGGTTTCTGATGCTCTGCCTTTACTAACTGACAATTCATATAACTCTTTACATAGCTTGTGACATCCTGCTTCATCCCTTCCCAATAGTAGAGACGTTTCATGTCCACATACATCTTACTACTACGAGGGTGGATAGTGTAGAGATGTTTTATATCCACATACATCTTACTACTACCGGGGTGGATAGTGTATCTAAAGTGATGACACTCCTCTAAGATATCCTTCCATAAATTCCCGATATTCGGTACAATAAGTCTTCCATGTCTCCAGACAAAACCTCGAGCATCAATTCCAAAATCCTTCAATTCATTGCTTTAGATTCATCTTTGCAGTTCAAACTAAGATATACAATATCGGGGTCTTATTTCTGAGCTTCAACTTTGATCCAACAAAGATGGATGAGCCTCCAAGCTCGCTAACAATACAGATGAATTAGAATCTGGAGTGCGATTTCAAACCTTGCAAGAAGATAAATTCTCAATATCCTTCCACTCAGCCACCATCATAGAAACTACCACCTGATGCTTTCAACTCGACGCATCCGCAACTCGATTCCCATTTCCCAAAGTATACCGAATATCAAAATCATAGGAAGCGAGGAATTTGAGCCACCTTTGCTGACACATATTGAGCTCCTTCTTGGTAAATACATGCTTCAAAGATCTATGGTCAATATAGAAACAAAATTTTCGCCAAAAAGATAATGACCCTAAATCTTAAGAGCAAAGATGATGGCTGCAAGTTCAAGGTCGTGCGTAGCATATCTGACATCATTCAATTTTAATTGCCTCGATGCATATGCAACCATGCTGTCTTTTTACATTAATACAATGCTAAGACCCAATCTACTAGAATTGGTACAGTCTACAAGGTCCTGGTTCCTTCTGAAACCACTAGAATGAGAGCATGAGCAAGAAGTTCCTTCAAATCATAGAATGATACTTCACACTTATCCGACCACACATATTTAACTCCCTTCCTTTTCAAACTAGCGAGGGAAAAAACTATCTTCGAGAAATCTTTATGAATCGATGGTAATATCTTGCCAATCCTAGAAGTCTCTGAATCTCAGATACATTCTTCAGCCTCTTCCAGTTCTGGATGGCTTCAATATTTTGATGGACCAACAGAAATCCCTACTTCTGAAACCATATGCCCCAAAAACTTGACTTGCTTCTACCAAAAATGACACTTAAATAATTTTGCTTTTAGTTGATTTCTCTAATGTATCTTCATAACAGTTTCGGGATGCTCCACATGCTCCTCCTTGGACTTGGGATAAATAGGATATCATCAATAAAGACTAGAACGAATTTATCGAGAAATTCTCGAAACACTCAATTCATAAGATTGATAAAGAAAGCTAGGGAATTCGTTAGTCCAAAGGACATCACGAGTCACTCATAAGAACCATAATGGGTACAAAATGCTATTAGAGGAATACTATCCTCTGCCACCCAAAGCTGATCAAATCCATTTGCTAAGTCTAGTTTAAAAAAGACTTCTATGCTACAGAGTTGATCGAACATATCATCAATACAGGGTAACAAATATTTATTCTTTATCGTAAGTTCATCAAGCATACAATAATCAATACAAAGCCCAAGGGTACCGTTTGCCTTCTTAACAAACAACACTGCTGCACCCCAAGGAGATAAATTAGATTGAATAAACTACTTGGCTTCTAACTCGGACAACTGCTTTCTCATCTCCTCATTTTCCTTTGCCGACATCCTCATGGGAGGACAACTCACTGACTGAGCACCATGGATCAAGTCAATTCAAAATTCAAGAGCCTGCTTGGGTGGTAACCTCGAAATAGGTTCAAAGATGTTAGGGAAATCTCTAACAGAAGGAATACAAGATATATCATCTCTTTCTTGAGACTCAAGAACAAACAAAGAAGTTTCAGAACAAGAATCAATATTTTGAAGAGCTATAGAAATATGCTCTTCAAAATTTGGATGCTTAAGATGAATAATTTTTTTGGAACAAGTATATGAGCTTCATATTTATTATGCCAACCGAACCCCAATCTCATACCAAAACCAAGATAGTAGATCACATGTAAATCAACAAAAAAACCACCATGGCCAATCTCAACATGTCTACATAGCATACTAAGAGTTGCGGACCCTCCGATAAGGTTCACAATCCTTAGCAATGTAACCAAGCATATAACATCGGATAATAATGCATCGACATGCTCTTTCAATACGAATAAGTGTGAAGCACCTGTATCGAAAAGAATATGAGTAGGAAGATTTCTGAATAAGATAGTGCTTTCAAGAATAGTTGGAAGAGTACCTTTATTCTACCTAGAACCATTAGAAGTCTCAACCACATGCGCTTTCCCTCCTTTTGTTTCCTTTTCCTGGGGAATTGACCAGGCAACTTAGTACTCGGCCTCCCTATCGATCTGTTAAACTGGATCGTTTGGCATCACGTTACGTCCGGCATCCAAGCAGCACTCGGAATCCAAATTCGGTCAGCGTCAATGAACGTTCGGCATGATAAGGCCGTTCGGTATCAAGGAGCGTTCGACATCGAGAAACGTTCGGTATTGAATATAGTTCGGCCAAAGATGAACGCTCGGCATAAGATCGTTCGGCAACCAAAGATTGCTCGGCCTCCCGAGTACGTTCGGCCAAAGACATCGTTCGGCCAAGGGATGTTCGGCATCCGTGAACGTTCGGCCTACAAGTTACGTCCGACTCCTGGAGCGTTCGGCATTCATGCTCCACTCGGCATTACTGGACTGCTCGGCATTCCAGCCTCGTTCAGCCTGAACCCCTCACTCAACACCACATCATGTTCGGCACATATCTCGTTCAGCCATCACCTACCGTTCGTCATCCATAATCGTTCGGCACCAATGGATGTTCGGCATGAAGAGCGTCTGGCCTCATGTTGTTCGGCATAAAGATGGAGGTTTGGCACTTGGTTGTTCGGCATGTTTGGATCGGCATGCAGAGCTTATTCCATTCGGACCGAGATATTCAGATACCAGGCCCACCAGGGAGTCCAACACATTTTCATCTATAAATAGAAGGGCAGGGGCACAGTAAAAGGGGGAATTTTTAGAGAACACTGGGGAGAATCTTCCACATTCAACCCTCATTCAAGACTTAAGCTTATTATTTAGCAATTGTATTTAAGTACTTAGAAACGGATTGTATCTGTAATCAAGCATCAAAGAAAGGAATAAAGATCAACTTCAAAGTGGACGTAGGCTACTACGCTGAACCACTATAAATTTGGTGTTCTTACTTTCTGCACTTGAATTTACATTCTCTTCTCTGTTTTAATTTAATTTCTTCATTAATCTCTCTACACAATCTTTCTAAGGGTGTTAGTAACCGATTTTGGTGCTTTCACTGAGAATTGAATTCTCAGGCTATTAGGATCCGCTTTGTAGCTACAGGATTACATAAATCCCCCAAAGGAGATCCAAAATCATTCACAAGGCATCTGTTGATTCTACTCAGAGTTACAACCAACAACTCTACCATGGGGAGACCACGAACCAGATCGACCTCTCATAATGCAGATGTCCATGAAACTACTAGCGTACAATAAGTTGAACCTAGAAATCAGCTGGCAACCAGAGGTGCAGGGCCCTCCACCCAAATCCAATTGGAAGTCGTTTCCCGAACGTAGTTCAATGACCTGATAAGAGAACTCAAGGAAAGTAGAAGACAACTTGCTGAACAGATTCAAGCCAACACTAACCTCATGACTCAGCTCGCTCAATAGCAGCACTAAAATGCCGAAGGAAACCCTGCCCCTTATTCTGAATCTGATAGCTCAACCTCAGCTGACGAACCTCCTAGGCGTAGACGCCGTAAGGAGGAAGATGCACAAGCAGGCATTGGGAATCAAGCCCGCGAAGAGACCAGACACCCGAATCTCCAAGATCCAAATCAGGCGGGACATCAACCCGCACGGTCCCGTGGAACAAAACCCAACCTTCCATCCTCCATACAAACTCCGGACTTAACAGCTATGGTCAGGCAGTTGATAAGAGAAAACCAAGGCTTGACCAATAAAGATTGGGGAGTGACCAGAAGCCATACCCCCTTTACGGATGGTATCTTGCAGGCTGAGTACCCCAAGAAGTTCAATATGCCGACTATCCCAGCCTATGAGGGGAAGACTGATCCCAGGCAACATGTGATGAGTTATGGATGGATGATGGATTCCTCAAGAGCCAATGATGCGACCAAGTGTAGGTGCTTCCCAATCACTTTGTCTGGTATTGCCACCATGTGGTTTACTCGACTCCCACCTTGATCTATATCCAGCTTTGAAGAATTAGCAACAAAATTCATAGAACAATTCAGGATACACACCACTCGTCCAAAGGATGTGATGTCCTTATCAAGCATAATCCAAGCTTCGGGAGAGTCACTGAAAACATACTTGCAGAGATTCATGTTGCTGCTACTGAAGTGAGAAATCCAAACGACCATGCAATTTTGATGGCGGTAATGCATGGAGTAGATGCAGACTCTGAATTTGGAGATTGGTTGGCGGGAAAGCCCCCAGCCACGCTGGAGCGTTTTTATTCGAAAGCTTACCAATTCATAAGAAGCGAAGAAGCTCGATGGACAAGACGAGACAAGGCACCAGGGCCTGCTCAGGAGACTGTGAAAAGTACCATCGCCATGAAGCAAGCTGGCGATAATTCGGGAAAAGCTCAAACCAACGTAAAAAACAAGCCTGGACAGTCTAAAGGATCCGAAGGTGGAAATCCTGGGAAGAAAAGAGAGACCGGGAGATGGAAGTTAAGGATCCTGACCTACAATGAATACACCTCGCTCAACGCATCACTTGAGAACATCTATTTGTCAACTTGAAAAACTTTTCAGTATAGAAAACCATGCCCAAAGGAATCAACGGAGGAACAGAAGCGGACTGGGAAGTATTGCCACTTTCACGAGTCTTATGGGCACAACACAGAGGAGTGCAGGCACCTCCATGATGCTATTGAAAAGTTGATTAGACAAAAGAAGTTGCAGGAGTTCGTCAAAGATCCACAAGACGGAAGACAAGAGACGTCGGACCCCGGACGTGGGCCAGCTCCACGCCAACCAGAGCAACCTGCTCGAACTGTGGGTAGATTGGTTATCAATACGATTGCAAGAGGACCTTATCCTGTAGATAAGAATTGGCAGGAGATGGAGCAATATGCTAACTCTTTAAGACATGCGGAATATGAGTGTTATTCGAATGCGAAGGATGGGACTCCTGCAAAACAGCAGCCAATGATGGATGATGATATTGTATTCAGGAGCCGAGATGCGGACAAGGTGGAGGCCCGTACCATCGACCCGATGGTCATATCTGCGACAATCGGGCTGGCGTATGTGAAGAGAATTCTAATTGATTGTGGAAGCTCCGTTAACATCATCTTCAAGAAGGCATATGACCAAATGAAACCAAAAGCTAAGGATTTGAAACCCTCCAATGCCAGAACACTTGGCTTTAATGGCGCAGCAACAGATGCAGTGGGATATGTGGAGTTGCCAGTTGAACTGGGGCAAGGCAAGCGTAGGAGGGTGCGAATCCTACCATTCATAGTGTTGGACGTTGACTCTCCATATAACGTATTTCTAGGACGTCCAGCCTTGGCAGAATTTAGGGCAGCATTGGCCCCTTGGTGTCTGATATTAAAATTTCCCACAGACAGCGTATTGGAGTGGTGCACGGCGATCAGACGACCGGACGTGCCTGCTATGTGGCTAAGCTGAGAGATGCTCACCGTAGAGAGAAAGGAAAGGTTGTGGACCGCTCCGTCCGCAGCCGAAATGCTGATGATTGACAAGTAGCGCCCGAGCCTTGGCTCGGGCAACATTCTCGGATCTATAGGGACATAGATCCGAGAGATGATGATGGGGAACACAGGGAAACAAATGCAGCATGGGCTGAACTAACCATTGACATCCCAGTTAGCCGGAGCGACCCATCACGAGTTCTTAAAATTGGGTCGCAACTCGACTCTTTATCCGCTGAGAGCCTTACTGATTTCCTCTGAGCGAATCTTGATGTTTTCACCTGGACACATTCTGATATGTACGGGATTTCTCCTGCGATTGCGAGTCATATGTTGAACATAGACCCGAAACATGTACCTGTGAAACAAAAAAGGAGAGGTATGGACCCGGAGAGGTCCGCAGCTCTCATAGAGGAGGTGGACAAGCTCAAGGCCAATGGGTTCGTCCGCGACGCCCTCTTTCCCGAATGGTTATCTAACCCAGTGTTGGTGAAGAAAGCGAATGGAAAGTGGAGGACTTGTGTTGATTACTCCAATCTGAATAAGGCATGCCCGAAGGATAGTTTCCCTTTACCTAGAATCGACCAGCTCGTCGACTCTACCGCCGGACACGAATTACTATCATTCATGGATGCGTACTTTGGATATAATCAAATCCCAATTCACCTCCCAGACCAAGAACACACCAGTTTCGTCACGAACATGGGACTGTACTGCTATGTAGTAATGCCATTTGGGTTGAAGAACGTAGGAGCGACTTATCAACGCCTGGTGAATCGAATGTTCAAAGATCAGATTGGTAAAACAATGGAAGTCTATGTGGATGACATGATCGTGAAGTCGCGGCAGTCAAACGACCACATCCGATACTTGGTGGAGATGTTTGACATACTCAGGCATTATGGAATGAAGATCAACCCGTTGAAGTGTTCATTCGGCGTAGCGTCAGGCAAGTTTCTGGGATTCATTGTAAATGCCCGGGGAATCGAGGCTAACCCAAAAAAGATTCAAGCTATCCGAGATATACAAGTGCCCAGAACCATAAAACAGGTACATAGCTTGAATGGAAAGGTGGCCGCGCTGAGCCGATTCATATCCAGGGCCACAGACAAATGTATTCCTTTCTTCGGTGTCATAACGAGAGGAAAGAGGAATTTTGAGTGGACATCCGACTGTGAGGAAGCATTCAGGGCTCTTGTAAGGCACTTAGAAAGTCCTCCGATATTGTCGAAACCAATAGACCACGAAATGTTGTACGTATACTTGGCTGTATCCCAGCACGCTATCAGTGCAGCCCTGGTTCACGAGGAAGACCGGGTCCAGAAGCCCGTTTACTATGTTAGTAAATGCTTAACGGGGGCAGAACGAAATTATCCGAAGATTGAAAAACTAGCCTATTGCTTGGTGATTGCAGCACGCAAGCTTCGCCCGTATTTTCAGGCACACTCAATCAGTGTTTATACCGATCAGCCTTTGCGACAAATACTCCAACGACCGAAACTTCCGGAAGGATGTTAAAATGAAATATTGAGCTAAGTCAGTTCGACATCACCTACCTGCCGTGAAGGGCCATACAAGGACAGGCACTAGCTGACTTCATTGCTGAATTCACTGTGACAGACGAATTAAACGATCATAATGTCATACCTCCCGTTCGATGGAAGATGTACACCGATGGGGCATGCAACCACCATTTTCGGGGGTTGGCGTAGTTCTCGTAACTCCTAAGAACCGATCGATCTGCTATGCTTTGAAGCTCGAATTCACAGCAACAAATAACGAAGCCGAATATGAAGCGTTGATCGCCGGCTTGAAACTTATCAAAGATCTGGGAGTAAAATCGATTGAAATCTTCAGCGACTCGCAGTTGGTGGTGTACCAAGTGCGAGGTGACTACCAAGCAAGGGGGCAGAGACTTGCCACATATTTGGTTCGAATTCAGGCACTGCTAGCGAATCTCGAGCACTACGATATTTCGCATGTCCCGCGTGAGCAAAACAGGGCAGCTGACTCGTTGGCAAAATTCGCAAGCACCGGCGACGCACAACAAATGAGATTATTTCCTATCGAGACCCTCCGTGCTCCGAGTATAGATATGATGGAGGTAGATTTCGTGTTGGAAACAGAAATTGAGAAGGAATCGTGGATGACCTCAATCAAGCAGTACTTGTTATTCGAGATCTTTCCTAAAGAAAGGAGCGAAAGACGACAAGTCCTTCGTAAGGCTTCTCGTTATGTAATACGGGATGGAATAATGTATCGAAGGGGATTCTCGACCCCAATACTCCGATGCATTGCCCATGATGAGATAAAACGAGTCCTGGAGGAAGTCCATGAAGGAGAGTGCGGCGACGATACTAAGAGGCAGACATTAGCAAAGAAGATCCTCAGCTATGGATACTACTAGCCAACTGTGAATCGGGATGCTGCAGACTATGGAGAAGATGCGATAAATGCCAGATATATGCAAAAATCCCGAGAGCTCCGCCGACGGAACTCACGCAAATGGTAAGTCCCTAGCCATTTGCAATATGGGGAATTGACTTAGTTGGTTCTTTACCCATAGCTAAAGGTGGAGCGAAATATGCAATAGTTACGGTCGACTACTTCACCAAATGGGCAGAAGCAGAGCCTCTGGCCACGATAACCACCGAGAAGGTTATTAATTTCATCGTACGAAATATCATATGCCGCTTCGGCCTTCCACGGACCATCATTACAGACAACGGGACTCAATTCGAAAGCAAGGAGTTCAAAGAATTTTGTCAGAAATATGGCATTGAAAAGAAGTTTGCAGCGGTTGCTCACCCGTAGGCCAACGGACAAGTGGAAGCCGTAAACAAGATAATCAAGTCCATATTGAAAAAACGTCTGGAAAAGGCTAGAGACAGGTGGGTGGATGAACTTCCAACAGCACTTTGGGCCTATAGGACCACCCACAAGACCGCGACTGGCCACACTCCATTCGCGTTGGCGTATGGCACGGAAGCTGTCATACCCATGGAACTTGAGGTACCATCACATCGGATAACTTATTACGACCCCGAGTCGAACCAAAATCTTTTATTGGAATCGTTGGACTTCATTGATGAAAAACGTGAAGAAGCCAATTTGAGAGCGGCCGCATACAGACACAGAGTCGCTAAATATTATAACGAGAAGGTCCGGCCAAGAATTTTTAGTGTGGGAGACCTCGTTTTGAAACTAGTTTTCCCGATCCCGTCTCATATGAATCCCGCATGGGAAGGTCCATACGTCATCGAACGAAAGCTTGGAGATGGAACTTTCAAGCTAGCGACCGTCGATGGTGCGACACTCCCCCGAGCATGGAACAGCGAGCACTTGATGCGTTATTATACTTAGTTTATTTCTTTCATGTATTAGTTGCACTTATTTCCATTATGCTTTTATTTCTAATTCTTGGCATGTAATAAGGCGATTTAGCTTGCTTTCGTTAATAAAGGCTTAAAGCCATCTTTTCCATGAATTACTAATGTCTCTACAAATGATGATCCTGTGACGGGCAAATAAAATTATGTTATCCCGGCTAACGTACGAACGCGCACGGACACTTAAAAATCTCCAAGTCCCCGGAGTGCAGACTGGAGTACTCTAAGTCCCCAAAGCGCAGACTCGAGTATAAAACACTTAAAAATCTCCAAGTCCCCGGAAGGCGGAATGGAGTACTCTAAGTCCCCGGAGCGCGGACTCGAGTATAAACGACTTAAAAATCTCCAAGTCCCCGAAGCGCCGACTGGAGTACTCTAAGTCCCCGGAGCGCGGACTCGAGTATAAACGACTTAAAAATCTCCAAGTCCCCGAAGCGCCGACTGGAGTACTCTAAGTCCCCGGAGCGCGGACTCGAGTATAAACGACTTAAAAATCTCCATGTCCCCAGAAGGCGGATTGGAGTACTCTAAGTCCCCGGAGCGCGGACTCGAGTATAAACGACTTAAAAATCTCCAAGTCACAGGAGCGTGGACTGGAGTACTCTAAGTCCCCGGAGCGCGGACTCGAGTATAAACGACTTAAAAATCTCCAAGTCCCCGGAGTGCGGACTGGAGTACTCTAAGTCCCCGGAGCGCGGACTCGAGTATAAATGACTTAAAAATCTCCAAGTCCCCGGAGTGCGGACTGGAGCACTCTAAGTCCCCGGAGCGCGGGCTCGAGTATAAACGACTTAAAAATCTCAAAGTCCCCGGAGTGCGGACTGGAGTGCTCTAAGTCCCCGGAGCGTGGACTCGAGTATAAACGACTTAAAAATCTCCAAGTCCCCGGAGCGCGGTTTGGAGTACTCTAAGTCCCCGGAGTGCGGACTCGAGTATAAACGACTTAAAAATCTCCAAGTCCCCGGAGCGCGGACTGGAGTACTCTAAGTCCTCGGAGCGCGGACTCGAATATAAACGACTTATAAATCTCTAAGTCCCCGGAGTGTGGGCTGGAGTACTCTAAGTCCCCGGAGCGCGGACTCGAGTATAAACGACTTAAAAATCTCCGAGTCCCAAAGTGCGGACTGGAGTACTCTAAGTCCCCGGAGCGCGGACTCGAATATAAACGACTTAAAAATATCCGAGTCCCCGGAGTGCGGACTGGAGTACTCTAAGTCCCCGGAGCGTGGACTCGAGCATAAACGACTTAAAAACCTCCAAGTCCCCGGAGTGCGGACTGGAGTACTCTAGTCCCCGAAGCGTGGACTCGAGTATAAACAACTTAAAAATCTCCAAGTCCCCGAAGTGCGTAATGGAGTAGTCTAAGTCCCCGGAACGCGGACTCGAGTATAAACGACTTAAAAATCTCCAAGTCCCCGGAATACGGACTGGAGTAATCTAAGTCCCCAGAGCGCGGACTCGAGTATAAACGACTTAAAAATCTCTAAGTCCCCGGAGCGCGGACTGGAGTACTCTAAGTCCTTGGAGCGCGGACTCGAGTATAAACGACTTAAAAATCCAAGTCCCCGGAGTGTGGACTGGAGTACTCTAAGTCCCCGGAGCGCGGACTCGAGTATAAACGATTTAAAATCTTCGAGTCCCCGGAGTGCGGACTGGAGTACTCTAAGTCCCCGGAGCACGGACTCGAGTATAAACGACATAAAAATCTCCAAGTGTCCGGAGTGCTGACTTGAGTACTCTAAGTCCCCGGAGCGCGGACTCGATATAAACGACTTAAAAATCTCCAAGTCCCCGGAGCGCGAACTGGAGTACTCTAAGTCACTAGAGCGTGGACTCGTGTATAAACGACTTAAAAATCTCCAAGTCCCTGGAGTGTGGACTGGAGTACTCTAAGTCCCCGGAGCGTGGACTCGAGTATAAATGACTTAAAATCTCTAAGTCCCCAGAGCGCGGACTGGAGTACTCTAAGTCCCTGGAGCGCAGACTCGAGTATAAACGACTTAAAAATCTCCTAGTCCCCGGAGTGCGGACTGGAGTACTCTAAGTCCCCGGAGTGCAGACTCGAGTATAAACGACTTAAAAATCTCCAAGTCCCCGGAGCGCGGACTAGAGTACTCTAAGTCCTTGGAGCGCGAACTCGAGTATAAACGACTTAAAATCTCCAAGTCCCCGGAGTGCGGACTGGAGTACTTTAGGTCCACGGAGCACGGACTTAAGTATAAACGATTTAAATAACTAGGTCCGTTGAAGATGGACTGGATATAAATGACTTGAAGACATCGAGTCTTCAGCGTACGTATTAGAAAATATTCTAAGTGCTTGGGGCGTGGAAGAAAAAACAAATGGTTCTCAAAGAATTTCCGAGCTATATGAAGATGAACCAAGAGGTCTATTATATCCACAACAGCTTGTATTTGAATCACAATCACAAAGAAAATTGAACGACAAGAGCCATGGAAAGACAGAAAAACTAAGTTTTACTCATCAAAGATAAGTTTCCATTACAACTCCTTTGAAGCTCGGAATCAAAAGTTTATTTACACAAACTAAGAAAACAAAAGTACTTGCCTAATCTAAACTGACTCTCGTTGAACGAGAGTAATGATTACTTCTTGTGCTTCTTCACCTTCTTCACCTCCGTTGTCTTCTCAGATGACTCCTCTCCTCCGTGTTTACCCTTGGTACCCTTCTTTGATGGAGGAGTGACAGTCGAAGAAGTATGAGGGACATCCATGGGTTTAGATCTGCCAGGGAGAATGATCTTCGGCGGCTTATTTAAAGGATCGTCGGGGTCCGCGGTTTGAGGTTCGACCTTAACCTTGGTCGTTTCTCTCTTCTCCTTCTCCAGCCGCTCCATCATACTCAGCTCGGATGTGTGTTCGAAGGCGCCTGGGATCTCTACTTCGTAACTCCCCTTGATGGGAGAAGAAGTCTCATATTTATCTTCATCTAGCATCCCAATCACTTAAGCATCTGGCCCATGAGCCTCTCCTGCCTGATTGGCCTCACCTACATTTTCCTCCACCTCCTTGGCGACATCGCTCCTCGGTTTGGGCCTAGGATCAGAACGACCTGCGCGAAAGCATGAAAAACAAGCATTAGAATACAATAGTTCTTCCTGAAGAATGACAACATTTGAAATCTTAAAGTGAAGGGTTCTCTACCAGGTTCCGGCAGACTCTCAATCGTCAAGGGGGTCTCATCCTCCGGAATAGGAGATAGAATATGGACGCCAAGGCCGGGGTCCTCCGGGTTGTAACCAATATGCTGCTTAAATGGATCAAGTATCGGCCGATCGAGTAGGCACACGAGCTGAAGGCGCGGCCCCGGATGGACCAGTAATAACTTCTTTACCTTTCCTTGAGGGGGAACCATTGCCATATATAGTTTTAGCTGCAGACAAGTCTGAAGGCTCGTTTCCCTTGAGATACTCTTTTATCAATGGCCCCTCATCAATATCTTCGGTGCCGTGCTCGGTCTTCCTGATTTCTATCAAAGCCTCCCATGCCTCGGCTAGAGATTCAAGATAACCCTTACCTAAGAAAGTCAAGTCTCGATGCATGAGAACGCAGGTGTTGAACTCAGCGATTAGCGGGTCAAACATATTTTTGTCCTCCTCCCTGCCTTCTTCTCTAGCCGCCTCAAGACGCGAGTCGATATCGATGGACGCAATCCTTTCGCCCTCTTCACGGGCCTCACTCTTTAACGCCTCAACCCTGGAAAGGTCGCCCTCAAGTTTTTCTTTCAAAAGTCGAGTGGCAACGATCTCGTCACAGTATCGTTGTGGCTCCTCTTGGGCGGCCGTTTTCTCTTTGCTCTCCCTGCGAAGCTGCTCCTCAAGCTCCTTGACTCGGAGGCTGAGCGCGCCCCTCTCCTTTTGAATGGAGTCCTTCTCTAGAGCCAAAGCCACACACCGTTGAACCGCCTCGTCCAGTTCTTTCTTGTGATTTGACTCCAGACGAGTAACGGCCTCAGCAGTGTCCTTAGCTCTCTGATGGGCGACCTTGAGCTCAGACTTGTAAGTGGCCATTTCTTCGTCCTGAGCTTTAATGATATCCTTGTCGTGGATAGCCTCAAGCTTCAGGCGGTCGATTTCATGCTGGCGCTCCACGAAAACTTCAGAAAGTTTTTCGGCTAGATGAACAAACGCGTCATGTTGAACATAGACGTCATTCGTACAAGCAAGAGCGCTCTGTTTGGCATGTCCGGGAATAGGGTGAATCGCCGGGAGGAATTTCAGGCCATCGAAGTAGATTTTTGGAAATTTATCTTTAAGCTCGGCCAGCCTATCTGATACTGTTGGGTCTGTTGCAGGAGCAGGGGGAGACGAACTTTGAAAGTTCGCCCCTCCTGTAAGAATCTCGGGACTGTCGAGTGGAAGAGGAGTCAGAGTGTTGGTCCCGGGGAGCATCAGGTTGCGATCTCTTATGGCCGCGCTTGTCTTTACTTTGCTCCACGTGAGAAGAGGTATCCTGGTGGTATTTTGGCTGATAATAAGTTTTTCTCCAAGATGACGAATCCCATGAATGATAGTCTTTATCGCCGTCACCATCCCTATCTCGACGTCTTTCGAAACTCGAGTCCCATCCAGAGTGGTGAAGAACAGACGAGCCACGAAGGTGATCGAATCCATGTGAATGCCCCATACCACCTGTACAGAATTCAAATAGCAACGAATTAGCAAAGAGTAGTGTGACGACAAAAGTCTAAGCGAAAAATTGGAGTGCAAGTGTTCGTGTGTGTCCTAGTGTTTCCCCCCAACGGACTAGTCGCTTTGCTAATAGGAGTTTTCTCTCCCTGACTCTGGGTTGGAGCACCTGCGTCGTCTCTAATGGGCGAATGAAGTTTGAATGCCTCCGGATCGTCAAAGTCATAATTGAGCAGATCATCTGGAATAGAGAGGTTCGATAAGCCCTTTAAAGAACTTTCTACGTGCTACGAAGAAGCCTCTTTCTCCGTCGGGATAAGCGTAACTTTCGAAGTTCCGCCAACCTTCTCCTTTCTGATTTTATACGTCAATCCTTTTTTCCTCTGTGAAGGAGAAGATGACATTTCGATATCATGCACTTCAACTATAGAATCTTGGGCTGGACCTAAATTCTCACCTTGTGCTTCGGGTGTTTCACCCTCCTTGATTTCCCCCTCTTCTTGTACATCAGGGGTGTGGCGTGCTGACGACTCAGCTAATTTTTTCCCTTTGCCGGAGACCGGCCTGGGTATAGTAACGCCTTCAGGAAGACTTACCCGACGACCTTCTGCTAACAATCCGAACCTCGATAGTGACTCATTTGAGATAAGAGTTCGGATGTCTCGTTCTTCGATGGGAAGAGCTCTAATAGCTTCAACGGCCTCAGAATACCCGTGGCCATCGGGACGTGGATTGATACTTGAGAAGATGAAACAAGAGTTAGCATAGGCATAGCTTCGGCCAAAACATGAGTACCATTCCAAGAAGAAGACTTACTTCCTTCGACCCATCTCCTCGCGAAACCAGGGGGCAACGCACATAGAACCATTATTATTTGTACAGGGAAAACTTGCTTCACGCCCCGGTTAAAATTTGGCATTTGTGATGCGGCTTAAGGAACACAAAGGAGGGGCTATCTCTCCGCTTCTTGATCATATAAATATATCTAATGTCGCCAGGAGTGGGAGGCCTAGAGAAGACGGTCATAAAGAGTAGGTAACTGCCATAGATGAAGGCGTGACCGTTTGGGTGCAATTGCGACGGGGCGATGTCGATGTATTGCAGCACATCTCGAAGAAACAAATTGAACGGTGGCACACTTCCAACCCAGCACATGAATTTATTGCATGCTGTGTATCCGACTGGGGGCAAGTGTGGCCGGTCGTGCCCCGATGGAACCAGCACGCCGTCAAAAGGAATTCCATGGATGGAGCATATTTGCCGGAGCGCAACTTCATTGATTTTTGAAGCCTGTGAATCGACAGGGTTGTCCGAGAAGATCGATGCCTCTAGGGCATCGGGGGCTAAGTTATGTGCAGGGGAGGTTGATGGATTTGAGATGTCTGCGACTTCCTGTCGAGAGGATGACCCTGGTCTGTCAGAAATCATGGCGGAGCTGGATCTTTTCGACATCTTCAATAAATAGTGAATTTGGCTAAGCACCTGTGTGAACTATACTTGAAAAATGTTCGACGTTAGAATCAACAACACAAATATTCCCCCCAAGTGGTGTGTGTGCTAGTGCGATCAATCATGCGTAAGCATTAAAAAATTAAAAGTCACATGGTTACTGATATGAAACTAAGTTTCGAATCGTCGACTTCGAAGACCGTCATCGCTGACCATCTCCAAAAGCCTGCCTTATGGTGTTCACAATTTCGGATTCAAAAAATATTAGAAGAAGTTATCTGATTATGTCAATTTAAGTTCAAAATTATGTCTACTAAAGCTAGGAAGCTGTCAGTCCGGATCAGTTCGATATGCTAGTATGCTGGGGGTCCTTGCCTTTGTTTTGTTATTTGATTAGGCAAGTTAAATAAGTATCCGGCCTAAGCTAAGGGATGGTCCGGCATTCATAATGGTTCGGCCTAAGAGTTGTTCGGCTTAACTATCGTTCAGCCAAATCATCGTTCGGCCTAAATGTTGAACGACCAAACTACCGTCCGGCCAAATTGCTGTTCGACCTAAGTTTGTTCGGCCAAACCATCGCTCGGCCTAGGCATCGTTCGAACGAAATACTGTTCAGCATAACTGTCGTTCGGCCTCCTGTCCACTCCCCGTTTCCTTTCGAACTTGTCCCACTCCAATTCGTTCGGCATAAGGAGATTATACCGAACCACAGCCCAGTCAAAAAATTACGCACAGTCCCGAACACTGAGTCCATTCTTGTGCAACCGTAAGGCTGCTCGGCATTAAGAGATCATGCTGAGTCGCCGCAATACACCATCACACTTATCTTCTCCGGTCCATTCACCTCGAAATCACCTAAGAGTGTGCTATGTAACAGCCCTAGACCACGACTGAGCCACAACTCATTACCCTTATTCACACGCCTCCTATTTTTCTACGGTCCATGAACGATTTGTTTGAGTAATATCTAATGCCTCCTGAGTCGAGAGGGAGCAGAAGTTTCTTACCAAATATTATGGAGGGAGCTTGGGGATCGGTGAGTTTCGGATTGAAGATTGCTAAAACTTGGCTAAAGAAAGGCATGATGGATTGCACGTTCTCGAAAAATAACGGAAATAAAAGTGAAAAGAGGGGAAGAAGGAGGATGCTAGGTTTTATTGGGAAGAAGGAGAAGTTGAAGAGGCCATAACCGGTAGAGCCGGTCAAAAAGGTATCGTTCGGCATGCATAGAACGTTCGGCTTCGACCGTATCGTTTGGCATTTACATTACGTTCGGCACACACCCCCACAACTGGTATCCTAAGAAAGCAACCCCCAAGAGTGACGGGCCAGGGTTTGAAGAAAAGCACAAATCACTCCTGGTCCAAAGCATATCACGTTCGGTCACGCGATACACTTTGGGGGGCAAGTGTTTCCTGGGGAATTGACCAGGCAACTTAATACTCGGCCTTCCTATCGATCGGTCAAACTGGATCGTTCGACATCACGTTACGTCCGGCATCCAAGAAGCACTCGGCATCCAAGTTCGGTCAGCGTCAACGAACGTTCGACATGACAAGGCCGTTCGGCACGAGCGCCTCATTCGGCATCAAGGAGCGTTCAGCATCGAGAAACATTCGGTATTGAATATCGTTTGGCCAAAGAAGAACGCTTGGCATAAGATTGTTCGGCAACCAAAGATTGCTCGGCCTCCCGAGTACGTTCGGCCAAAGACATCGTTCGGCCAAGGGATGTTCGGCATCCGTGAACCTTCGGCCTACAAGTTACGTCCGGCTCCTGGAGCGTTCGGCGTTCATGCTCCACTCGGCATTCCTGGACTGCTCGGCATTCCAACCTCGTTCGGCCTGCACCCCTTACTCAACACCACATCCCATTCAGCACATATCTCGTTCGACCATCACCTACCGTTCGTCATTCAGAATCGTTCGGCACCAATGGGTGTTCGGCATGAAGAGTGTCCGGCCTCATGTTGTTCGGCATAAAGATAGAGGTTTGGCACTTGGTTGTTCGACATGTTTGGGTCGGTACGTAGGGCTTATTCCATTCGGACCAAGATATTCAGATACCAGGCCCACCAGGGTGTCCAACCCATTTTCGTCTATAAATAGAGGGGCAGGGGCACAGTAAAGGGAGGAATTTTAGAGAAAGCTAGAGAGACTCTGCCACATTCAACCCTCATTCAAGACTTAAGCTTATTATTTAGCAATTGTATTCAAGTACTTAGAAACGGATTGTATCTGTAATCAAGCATCAAAGAAAGGAATAAAGATCAACTTCAAAGTGGACGTAGGCTACTACGCCGAACCACTATAAATTTGGTGTTCTTACTTTCTGTACTTAAATTTACATTCTCTTCTCTGTTTTAATTTAATTTCTTCATTAGTCTCTCTACACAATCTTTCTAAGGGTGTTAGTGACCAATTTTAGTGCTAACAGTTTTCGAGCTAAAGCACTACAACCATCTATCGAGTGACCTTTTTTGTAATAAAGCAGACTATGAAATTATTGCAATCCTTGGCAATATAGCCTTTAGCTCCACAATTATAACATCCTTCAGAACCAAAGTGTAAAATCTGAGTAGCAGGGCCTTGCTTTTTTGCTTTCTTGTTAGGAAAAGAAGGCTTTGATTTATTAAAATGCTGCTTTTTTCCCCAACGAACTTCTTCTTCTCACTAGTGGCATTGTCACTACTATCCTTGTCTGCCTCTTCCAATCTAAGGGTTGTGCCCACTAACTTCTCAAAAGACACATCTAACTTCAAAAGCAAAGCCTTAAGATATTTATTCAAGCCATAAATGAATTTCTCGTTCTTATTCAATGTGGTATTAATATGCTCAACCCTATATTTAGATAAAGCTTCAAAAGTAGCCACATACACGGAAACAGAAGACCTGCCTTGCCTAAGATCAATAAACTTCTGAGTCAAAGAAGCTTTCTCTGCCTTAGGCACAAACTTAGATGCGAAGCATTCCCGAAATTGTTCCTAGGTAAGCTCCTCCTCTACCTCGGCCACCAATAACTCATACCAATTCAGCGCCCACTCCTGGAGCTGACTGGATGCCACCTGAACATGATGAAGATCAGAAAGGCCCATTCAAGAAAAGTTGCGCTTGCATGTCCTAAGCCATGTTGGACCTCAACAACACCTTCCAAACCATTGAAAGGCTTGCCTCTCAAATGGGTGAAATCACTGCATATACATGCAAAGTCTGATTTATGGGAAGGAGAATTAGAGGAAGGACCAGAAGATTGATCATTCTTAACTAGATCCATGGTTTGCTGAGCGAACATATGTACTCCGTCCTGGCTGGGTTCGCTGAATTGCCCAACATCGGAATGGGTTGCTCTTCCGTCGGTCATCTCGCTTCTGAAATAAATAAAGATGGATCAAAGACCATTAAAAGATTATACTATACAATGATAGAAGTTGCATAAGGATAACAATCAAACGAATAGTTTCCCATAATTCCCTGGGATAGTTCCGATTTCTAAGAGGGAGGAATCCTACGGATCTAACGGAAGCCTAAGGGACGGTCTCTAAGACTTGCTTATACACTATAATTTTTTTATTAGTTGCATTAATTAGTATCTTTTAATGCTAAATGCAACTGCTAGTCCTTTATAAAAAAATAAAAACAAATAAATAAATGCTGCCAACTTATACCGCCCATCATTTCATGAAATTTTGGTAAAATTTTATTTCAACCGCTCCCTCCCTAAAAAAAATCTACAGCCTCAACGTTTTGTTTCATGCTTCCTTTGCTGCTTTGTGACCTCGCAATGCTGCCTCACCGTCGTCAAGGATTTTGATTTGGAAACCGCTTATTTTTGGGTTGCTCGCGAATTGGATGCAACTACTGTCTTGTTAGATCTAGAAGCCACCAGATCTTAGTCACGATGAGGTTACCGGTACGCTTGTGTCGATCTGGTACTAAAAGTAGTTGTGGTCAATTGTTGATGTGATGTTATGGCTCATTTGAATCTACTTATATGCTATTGCCTGAAGATGCTCGTTTTCAGATACTTACATGTCAGATGCTTGGACATGAAGGTGAGGTTGTTCTGTGTTTTAGTTTTGACTTGTTGGAAAATTGCTAATGACTTTGTTACTTGATGATGAACTCATCGCCTTGTTTCTGTTAATAGTTTATATCCATCATTTTCTTATTTTTGCTATAATTGATATTTGTGAGATCACAGAACTTATATGGATTCTCTCATATTGGATATTCACTTGCAATTACAACCTCTATTGCTTGTATGTGAAGCATGTGGTGATCAAAAACCAGTAGCCACCCCTGGTCATGTAAAATTTGTACCTTGCAAAATGATAACAAGCTAGATAAATTAGCCGCATGGCATGAATGGGGGTATTCATATGACTCACCTGCATCTACTCATGCACCCAGTAATGGCACTTGAATTGCATTGCATTAGTATCACATAGAAAGGTAAGTTGGTCCTTGTCTTAATAAATTCATACCCTGATTATTATTTGATATTTTACGATTTTATATTTACTAGTAAAACATCAAGGTTGCTAAAACATGCACAATGCAATGTTGGTTTAGTTATAGGTGGATGCTCCAAGTGATTGAAGAGTGTATACGATCATCCAAGTGATTAAAGCCAAACATCAAGGTTGTTGAGCTTACTACAACATGGGGTGGTAAACTAGATCAGCAAGGTGGCTTGGTGGTGTGCTTCAGCCAACAACAAATGGGATTCCAATGGCAATTATTGAGTTAAACTCCTTAATGTCGAATCTTCATTGTTTGATGATATTTTGCCTTATAGAGTTGATATACATGATGTTGGAATACATCAGTTGCATGTGTAAACTTTAAGTGTTAAGGTAACAAAAGGAGTTAAGCAATGGGACTTTATTTAAATGTTAAGACGTTTGGAGAAGCAACAACTTACATCCTCCGATGAGAATATTTCAAATGAGCTTGTCCAACTTAAAGAGGATCTTGAATATGTTCGGGTAAGCTAAAGACTAAAATATCTTTTGTTCAACTTTAAGGTTGCATTTTGGTTTAAAATAAAAACTCTAATTGTTTAATGTTGATTAGTTACGGATGTGAGTTAGTGTTTATTTAGTGTTTTTATGATCTAATTATAGGTATTTAGAACTTAAATAAGCACAAAAAAGTGCTTAATGCTTAGTAGTTATAAATAATTACAGAACATTTATTATAGTAATTGCTTATTGGCATTCAGTACTTCTTTAATGGATAGACAAATCCTAAATCTTAAAATATTGCAGAAGACATTTGATTTCGGTCTCCACATATTGCAATTTTTGTTTATAGCCTCAACCATTCTTTAGGATGAATAATTGGTTCTGCACATGCCAATTTTTTAGTTAAGGTATAAACTGATACAAATTGGTAATAGCGATGCATTTTCGTTTTGTATAAAAGTATCATATAAAGGCCACAATTTTATAACTTGTGTATTTTGCAACATGTACACTTAAAATTCCAAAATTTTAACCAGGATTATGTTTTATTCTGAATTTTATTAAATAAAATGTATTTTATAATTCTCAAAATGCACAGGCATCTGGAAATCAAATTTGGGTCATAACTATTTGGAAATTTTATATCTTTTACAATGAGCATGTTAAGTGTCATAGCATGTACACTTATATTTTTTGCTTTCTATTTCCCTATATTTCTGTTCTATCCAATTCACACGACTGAAGTGTTGCATAAACATATTTGTTGAATTTGTAAAGATTGGTTTAATGAATTTGTTAAGACCTAGCATTTATGAGTGCACTATTGCTCTCCTAGTAGTTATCCATTGTCAATAATCACATTTAACTTGTTTGATGATATAAATCTTTTTAATTTCAGTTTGACGTTGTATAAATTATTCATATGCCATGTTTATTATATGACTATTGATGCAGGAGTCTGGTGCCTTGGGTAAAGCAATAAGAGATATACCTTCTTTAACTATTGGTGGTTCCAGTAATTTCAATGTTGTGGCCTTCAAAGAAGCAAATAAAGTAAAGCTTATCAAAGCCATTGTAGAACAAGTTCGTGATGGTAGCACCTTGCGACTCGATTTGCTCCCACAGTTCCAATTTGTCCAAGCATTTGTTATAGCAGTTAATTTCTTGGTATCGTATGTTTCAGATGCATGTAAATTATATGTGTGGTTTTTGATATTTAAAACACTATATCATTGTTTGTACTTGCACTTTGAACTTAGATGTTTTGTTCTGGAACTTCGAAGTTTTATTTTTGAATTTTGAACTTTGATAGGAACGCCAATGAAACTATTTACTCATTACACTTTAGTATAAAGGTGTATATGCTAATAAAGAGAATTTGTTAATATGGTGAAACATTTATATGATTCATAGACACAGCTGTACAAGTTACTCAATCCTAACTCCTACTATAATGAGTTAACCGAGTTTTGTAAATAATAATAATAATAATAAGAATAATAATTAACCAAGTTAACCAAGTTAATAAAATTAACTAAGTTTTGTTAAAATTAAATAAGTTTTATAAAATTAACCAAGTTCAAGTTAACTAAATTTTATAAATAATAATATAACTAATTCAGCAAAGTTTTATAAACAATAATATGATGATGAAGAATTAACTAAATTTATAAAAATTAATTAAGTTTATAAAAATTAACTAATTTTATAATAATAATAATAATAATAATAATAATAAATTAACCATGTTAATAAAAATTAACTAAGTTTTGTTAAAAGTAGATAAGTTTTACAAAGTTAACTAAGTTTAAGTTAACTAAATTTTATAAATAATAATAATATAGCTAATTTAACAAAATTTTATGTATAATAACCAAGATGATGAGGATGATGAATTAATTAAGTTTATAAAAATTAACTAAGTTTATAATAATATTAATAATATAGTTAAGTTAACTGAGTTTTAACAACAACAACAACAATAATAATAACAAATTAACCATGCTGATAAAAATTAACTAAGTTTTATTAAAATAAAACAAGTTTTATTAAAATAAAACAAGTTTTATAAAGTTAACTATGTTTAAGTCAGTGAAATTTTATAAATAATAATAATACAACTAATTTAACAAAATTTTATATATAATAGTAATGATGATGATGGTTAATTAACTAAGTTTATAAAAATTAACCAAGTTCATAAAAAATAACTAAGTTTATAATAATAATAATAATATAATTAAGTTCACTGAGTTTTAATAATAATAATAATATATTACCTAAGTTAATCAAGTTGACAAAATTAACCAAGTTTTGTTAAAATAAAACAAGTTTTATAAAATTAACAAAGTTTAAGTTAACTAAATTTTATAAATAATAATATAACTAATTTAACAAAATTTTATAAATGATGATGATGATGATGATGATGAATTAACTAAGTTTATAATAATAATAATAATAATAATATAACTAAGTTAACCAAGTCTTAATAATAATAATAATAATAATAAATTAACTAAGCTAATCAAGTTGATAAAATTAACTAAGCTTTGTTAAAAGTAAACAAGTTTATAAACTTTATCGTTCATAATAATGTTTTAATTTGTTGGTAGGAAGGTTGTAGAGAACCATTTTGCTAGATGGTTTCCAAATCAATTGTAGGGAATAAGTAATTTTGAGTACAAATTTGTCAGTCATTTTGAAAGTTCCATGATAAATATGTATAAATTATGTTGCCTTATTTTTAAGTGATATTCATATCAATATTTTAACTATGTAGGTTTTTTAGTTAGCACCTGTTTCAGCTATAGGTTAGTTAGAAGCCAACAACTGAAATATATGACTTCCACGCTTCTTATAACATTCCCTATCTAGAGACCAAAAGCTAAGCGCCATAGATGCTGCAATCATCCATAATATTAACTTTCGGTGACTAAGTATGGTAATGTTAATGATGTCCATAATATCAGAAGCACATGAATATGAAACAAAATCGTAGATTTAAAACATCTTTTCTGATTACATTTCACAAAAACATGTTTCATATTACATTACATAATCCTGACATTCCCAGGTTCAGATCAAATATAATTATTACAAAATACGCCAAGAGAAATATATGAAAATATTCCTTGGATGACCAGAGCACTATGGTTATAACTGACTTAATACAACACAGCGGAATAAAACAAACAAAACATCTCCTAAATAGATAACTTCAGCCACATGCTCATCTTCGAAAGCTTTATTCATCCATCTAGTAAAACCTAAAAGTCCTCAACCCTCGGCCTACTTAAATCAATTTTGAGCACCCAAGAGTTTAAGGGAAAAAAATATAAACTTCGAGTCAGACATAAAGCCTGGGTGAATAATACTATACATCTCGGTTATACGATATTGAGTGAGACCATGCCGCTTAGCGGTACTAGTTTCTCTTCACTAATATCCTTTTAACATATATCTTTTGCAAATCATATCCTACAACCAAAACTAGTTAAAACTGTAAAGCATTATCATGTAAACATAGATATCAGGTAACAAATGGACTATCTGTCCGAACAATATAGTTTTGTTTAGCTAACTACTAACTTTTGGCTGACTCAAGCCTACCAAACAAAATAAACAAATAATCTAACATCTGTTAGATCCTCCTCTTCTGGATGGTCTGTCCCTAACTTAATTCTCCAGGGTCAAATGATTCTAATGGTTTTGCGGGCTCACCAATAACCTACCTTTATACAAATATATTTCTTTTTGTGTGTAACATCATTTTAGTCTTACCTGTGACAAATCTCTACACACTAGAATTTTGGACTAAACTAGCTAAGGGATAACAGCTAATGTATAGGCCGCCACCCTATACCAGTCCCATCTGGTACACAAATATCCAAGTTATTTTACTTAGGGTTAACTACCCATAATTTCCTTGAAAACCTCTTTAAATCATACTTTAAACAAGGAAAATAAATTCTATGCTTTACTCAAATCACCTTTCCATGGTATATATACACTTTACACAAATCTTTGTTGATGAAAACATTTTAAATTTTTGAAAGTACCCATTTCGATCTCATTGAAACTTCGAAACCAAGTAAACCCTTTATAACCTAGGCCGAAAGGCCAAAACATTCCTTTCGAAACCATTCATATAAACCTTTCGAAACCATTGAAAAACCTTTCCTTTGAAAATTATAAAACCTTTCCTTTGAAAATTATAAAACCTTAAACATCCTTTCTTTAAAACACTTAAGCATTGCCTTTCGAAAACATTGAAAAACCTTTCCTTTTAAACCTTTCGAAACCATTGGGGAACCACCCCGTTGAAACCTTCAATGAAACTTTTCAAAAGCGTTAAAACATCAAACCTTTGATAAGTATTTGGGTTCAAGTAAAACATGTGGAAATCTCTTCGAAACCATTTTAAATCTATCTTATTCGAAACCTTTGGGTTCTACCTTCAACAGAACAAATGGGTCATAGAACATTTAAGTAGAAAGGACTCTTTCGAAAGCAATTCCTAAGTAAATAAGTGATGGTGTCGAAACCAACCTTCCGAAAGCATTGAAGAAGCAGCTTGGGTTTTATAAAACAAAACAGCCCTTTTGAAGGACTTGCTTCGATAGGTAGAAAGCGGAAGCAAAGGGGTTTCGACCCCGATGAAAGCACTTACTTAAACAAAAAAGGTGCAACCTCTTAAAAACCATTCTTTTAAAACATTTGACCCAGTAGGAAGCAAACTAAGTCGAAAGCGTTCTTTTCGAAAAAAAGACGGCTCATTTTCATGTGAAAGCAAAGTAACGCTTCGACCCTATCGAAACCTATTATCTCGGCTTCATACCTTCCGCTTAGTTCAATTCACTATGTACCAAGTATTGATACCAGGCGCATTGGTTTCAACTGAGAAAGAGGAGGGGTACTGGGTAGAAAGCATAACGCCGAAAGTGGTGGAACATGTAAAAAGCATGTTTAAACTGATTTTTATCCTTTTAAAGTAATCTCTTCAACTAACCGCCTTGTTTGTCAAAATATTATTGGTTCCTAATTTTATTTTCTACAAGTGCTGCCAATATTTCATAAATAAACAATTAAATTTATATGCAAATTACCCCTTCTCCTTTTTGTAAATATATAAAACATTTAAGTCCCATATCTTAAATAATTTTACATATTCATTAAAGCACTTAGGAAAATTCTACAAATTTTTTATAAATCATTTTTAATATGTTTTCCAATATATATAAATTTCAGACCCAAAAATATATATTATATAGCCGTAAATAATTTTAAACCCAATAATACTTTTCTCACTAGAAAATTAACATAAAATCCATATTAAATTAGAAAATTATGAAAATTGAAACTCATCTCTAGAATATCGTTTTTGTTCTAAATCAGAAATCACAAGGCATTTGGATGTCATTTTCACATCAAAACATCTCATAAAGCCTATATGAAAAAGCATAAATCAATTACTAGCATAAATAAACATTTTATCATTCAAAAACATGGCTAAACTTAGCAAGATAAATCGGGTTTAACCTAAAACCAAAAATAATTAGAAAACATGAGATGTTGCCATTATTCACCTTAGCTTTGAGATTAATGAGTTGTGATTTGATCTTTGATTTTGTTGATTAAGCTTTCCTCTTGATCCTAGCTTTATCTTGTTTTCCCTTAATGGTGGCCGACCTCTCACTTTGGTTTTACTTTTGTGAATATAGAAATGAACATATAGAATATGGCTTAAGGGGTTTAGGGTATATGGATAATACTTGTTGTTATCCCGCCTTTTGGCAAGGCCGAGATAACCAGGAACTGACTGGAAAAAGACAAGATCACATGTCCTCAATTTGGAATGATTGATTGGGCAACTACAAATATCGATGAATTTTGCCCGAGCCCGGATCGGGCTACAATTGATAAGACACGTCAAGCTAAGCTGTGGAAACCAGCGTTCCAAATTTCGGGGCAATCCGAGTTAGTATGCACAAGTTATCGCCAACGGGAGATGGACGAAATGATATAGGTTCAAATCCCTCAGGAATAGCATAGGTTCGAATCGATCAGAAGTAAGCCATGCTCCGAATCCATCGACCACACATTGGCTCGAATCCGTCCAAGTAGCCTTGCTTCGAATCCATCTTCACATGCCCACGTTCGAACCCATTATGGCTTCCACTCCATGCCGTAATTGTCTTCGAATCCAATAAGCAAAGGAAACTTCGTATCAATCAACCACGGCCTTCCACGATCGATACGAAGGAACACGTATTTGACCGATTCGAAGGAAGCGACTCTTCGAGTCGATAACCTCGAATCCATCAAGTCCACACAGCTAAAACCTAGGAATATGACCCAGAAAACTCGGAGAAAAAGGAGGATTGACGCGAAGCATACGCACCACGTCATCACTTTCATGTGCAGAAGCATGGATTCGACCCTATGGGTTCGAACCTCGAACGGATCCATGGGGCGAAAAACTCCATCTTGAATCGATCATAACTCGAGATCTACAAATCCAAATGCTATAAAATTTTCACAGGAGCTTGCATATACATAGAAGAATGTCCACGCCAAGTTTCATCACGATTGGACACCTTTTTGATCGATTCGAACCAAGGGTCGAATCGATCCCAAAGTGGGCCCGGATCTCCAAAATTCGGCCATGTGGGCCCCCTCACGTGCCAGAAGCGTTCTCCCTTGATTTTAGGCGAAATATCGGCCTCCTACAACTATAAATAGAGCCCCTGGTCATTCAGAAAGGAGGGGGGATAATTTTTAGAGTAAGAAAACGCCCGGACGCTGCCAAAATTGCTTCAGAGCGCCACCGCTGCTTTTGATTTCTAATTTTGGCTTACTACTTGCTGTACTTTGACATAAAAAAAGTTGTATTCTCCGAATATCAAGCAATAAAGTAACAAAACTTCATATTGGACGTAGGCAATACGCCGAACCACTCTAAATCGTTGTCTCTCATGCAATTTACTTCCTGTTATTTGGAGTTTTTGTTAGATAATCCACATTTTAATTTACTTTCTTCATTTATTATCTCTTAAAAAACTTCCGACGAGTGTTGTGCCCAATTTTGACACAAACACTTTGGTGCTTTCACTGAGAATTGAACTCATGTTTTCTCCTGCTCTTTGGATCTGTCATCGATACCGGATTGAATAAATCTAAGAGAGAGATCCAGGTCATCAAATCCAACGTCCTTCCCTTCTATTCAGATTTGTACAAAGTCTAGGAAAGGAATTCAGCTTTCAAGATGGTTAATACAAGAACCACCTCAAATGCTATCGATCAACAAGAGCAGGATCGACAGAATCCTGTGCCGCCACCTCCATCTAATCAGGATGCTACTGGGCACTCCGAACCGTCAGGTTCGGTTACCCGACAAGAGTTGCAGTTGCTACTCCAAGAGCTGACCCAGAGTCGGCAACAACTAGAAGAACAGCTGCGCGCTAATGCTGAGCTAATCGACAAGCTGGATTGCCAGAAGCGAAAAAGGTCCAAGAGAGACCACGCTTCTTGCTCCTCCAGCGAGAGTTCTTCATCTTCTGATTACCACAATCGATCACCACGACCCCGACTAGATGAGAGTAGCATGCCAGTCACTGGAAATCAACCGGCACTGACCGTTGGACAACTGAGAGTTGGTCCATCAGCCAGTTTCCAAACCGGACCCTCCTCCCGAGGAGGTGTCGTTCCTCACCACACCGCAGAATACCGCACCACTAACATTGCGGCTAAACCAGGAGTCGACGCCCAAGATCAGTCGGACCCGGACCGTCGTCATAGCGGACGTACTCCTGAACTATACGTCCCAGAAGACCACGACCAAGAAGGCAAAACTTGGACCGTCGACAATATCTGATCCAGCCCCAAAGAATGGAACGTAATCATACTCCGGTGCAGGCTGCACAAAACGCGCAAATGCCGGATCTTTCAACTATGATACGTCAGATGATCCGTGAGAGTCAGGGATTCACAAATGACGATTGGGGAGTTTCCCGAAGTCAAACTCCTTTTACAGACGATATCCTTACTGCCGAACCCCCACGGCGATTCAGAATGCCAACTTTACCCATGTACGAAGGAAACTCCGACCCTAACCAACATATTCTGAAATATTAATGGTGGATGACCGCTGCCCGCGCCGACGATGTCGTAAAGTGTCGTAGTTTCCCCATATCCTTGGGGGGCATCGCCACCATGTGGTTCACCCGATTGCCACCTCGATCCATCTCTTCATTCAACCAGTTGGCCTCAAAATTCGTTGAACAATTCCGCATGCACGTCGCAAGGCCGAAAGATGTCAACACTCTGTCTAGTGTCACTCAAGCTCCTGCAGAAACGCTCAGACACTATTTAGAGAGATTCCATACGGCATGTGCGGAGATCAGCAATCCAAACGATAACTCCATCCTTATGGCGCTGACTAAGGGGATCGACCCCGATTCTGAGTTTGGCAGCTGGTTAGCAGGAAAACCACCTGCATCGTTGGACCGTTTCCACGCCAAGGCGGCTCAATTCCTGAGAAGGGAGGACGCGAAACAGTCTAGGAAGCAAACTGATGCAGGACCGAGTACGAAAGGGATTCAAAACAATGCAGCAATCAAACAGTCCGGTGAGAGCTCCGGAAAAGTTCAGTTGAATGTTAAAAACAAACAAGCTCGGCGAAGAGAGAGCGTGAATCAAATTAAGAAGCAAGATCAAAATCGTGGCTCTCAGCGCAAGAATCCAATGTTTAATAGTTACACTCCTCTGAATACATCACTAGAGGACCTATATTTACAAGCCCGTGATACAATTCAGTATCAAAAACCTGCGCCAAGACCGTCGTCAGAGAAGCAAATCCAGACGGGAAAGTTTTGCCGGTTCCATGAAAGCTACGGGAATAATACAAACGAGTGTCGTCACTTACAAGATCTCGTTGAAAAATTGATCAGAGAAAAGAAGCTGGAACAGTTTGTTCAGACGCCGCAACCGAGAGAAGCGGGCCCATCAAATCAAAGTAATAAATCCAATTATCTGATGCAGGAAGACTCCACCCCCACCGGCTGGAGGTTGGTAGTAAATGCTGTTGAAGGTATCCCTCATCCAACAAAGCGGAGCTGGGATGAGATGAAGTCATATGCCAGCCCTACTAGGCATGCAGATGCTGCATGCCATAGACATTTGAAAGATAGAGTTCAGATCAAACGACAGAAAGCAATGACCAACGACATCGTATTTCAGTGTAGTGATGATGACAGAATCATAGTCCCAACCGCCGATGCACTAGTCATATCAGCTCAGGTAGGCCATGTGTGGATGAAAAGGATTCTGGTTGACAGCGGAAGTTCCATGAATATAATATTTAAGCGAGCCTACGATCAAATGAATCTGAATACCGAAAACTTGAAACCATGCCAATCCAGTATTCGCGGCTTTGACGGGAGCGCGGCCATACCCGTTGGAGAACTAGAAATACCAACAGAGTTGGGAACAGGACAATGCTGCAGAATCCGGACGTTGCGATTCATGGTGATGGACACAGATTCACCGTACAATGCTTTCTTGGGCGAACCAACCCTTACTCAATTCAGGGCTGTTATCACCCCATGGTGCCTAACCTTAAAATTCCCCACTGACAAAGGAGTTGGTGTTGTTATGGGAGACCAGGCCGACTTAAGGACCATCATACTCCAAAAGCGAGTTTCCCGGTCGCACGATGTCAATGATCAACCCCAAACCTTCAAAATTGGTAATTTCGTCTACGAAAAAGTACACTCAACACCACCGCATGTGAAACCAACGTGGGAAGGGCCATGTGTGATTGAACAAAAATTCGGGGATGACCTGTTCTTGCTGTCAACATTGGGCGGTCCAATTTTGCCAAGAGCTTGGAGAAGCAAGGACCTTCGCCATTGTTACGCATGACAGGCTTTGTTCAATCTATGAATACTTTATAATTTTCTTTATATTCTGAAGCTTGAACTTGTAATAAGGCACTGACTTTGCCATATTTTCTTATTTCAGCAATAAATTATTATCTCTTCAAGCTAGAACTGTGATTCACCAAATGCAACGTTCAACAATCACAACACACGAAGAGATAAATTCCATCAAACAATGGAATTTATTCAAATAACGAGTGACTGTGATACGACCGGCTACTCACTAAGTGAAACCCCAGCTCGGGGTCAAGCCATCACATCAAAGGCTCAATAGGACCAACACACGGCAGTCCTACAACGGACTCCAACTTCCTAGAGTGTGAATTGGAGTATAAACATCCAATAAATCGTTCCCAGAGTGCGAACGGACTCCAACTTCTCAGAGTGTGAATTGGAATATAAACATCCAATAAATCGTTCCCAGAGTGCGAACGGACTCCAACTTCCATCCAATAAATCGTTCCCAGAGTGCGAACGGACTCCAACTTCCCAGAGTGTGAATTGGAGTATAAACATCCAATAAATCGTTCCCAGAGTGTGAACGGACTCCAAATTCCCAGAGTGCGAATTGGAGTATAAACATCAAATCCATCATTCCCAGAGTGTGAACGAATTCCTAAAAAGCCCAAATAGGTGTGACTGACCATCTATCGGCTGACTCCAAATTCCCAGAGTGCGAATTGGAGTATAAACATAAATTACAGGTTCCCGGAGTGCGAACCGAAGCATCCGTGCTAACTCCAAGTTCCCAAAGCATGAATTGGAGTATAAACATAAATTACAGGTTCCCGGAGCGCGAACCGAAGCATCCGTGCTAACTCCAAGTTCCCAAAGCATGAATTGGAGTATAAAACAACTCGTTCCCAGAACGTGAACGAGTTATAAACATAGATTACAAGTTCCTGAAGTGTGAACCGAAATATCAATACTAACTCCAAGTTCCCAGAGCGCGAACTGTGTTACAAGTATCGATAACTCTCAAATTCCCGCAATGAGAACCGGATTATCGATCTCAAATTATCCTAAGTCCCCAGAATGTGGACATGTGCTTATGATTTGCAGAAAATGCGATCAACCACCAAAGTACAAATGTTATTCCCCGAGACTAGGGGGCAGAAAAATAAAGAAAAACAAACACTGCAAAAACACTTAAGTAAAAGAAAAGAACAACTTCCCATTCCATCAATCGACAAAAACAAGTTTGATTACATGGCAAGTCAAAAAGTTTCAATTAAGTGGAGGCCGAATCCACATATATACACGGCTCTAGAAGAACAAAAGAAAAGGTAAAAGAATTGCCATTTCACAACCACATGATAAAACGAGAAGTTCGCTCCTTTTTCTTCCGAGGTTTCTTCTTCGGAGTTGAGTCGCTAGACCCACTACCCGGCTTCCTACGAGACTTTTTGTCCTTCTTTGGAACATCCTCAGGATCTGGCATAATATCAACGTCTTCCTCAGAGCTGGAAGGGATAGAGATCCTCTTGCGAGGGCGAACTGAAGGCATGGGGGCGGTGACATGTGTTTGTTCAGCAACGCTCGAGACAGTTACCGTGCCACCGGGAGAGATCACCATTAAAGAAGATAAGCTCGAAGGAGCAGTGTCGCTACCAGGACCACCAACCATCACCATCATGGCCATTTCAGCGCTTATCTCAGCTAAAATCTCTTCTTCTCGAGTCAACTGAGCTGCGCTAGATACGCTGGTGGTTGTTACGACAGAACTAAAGACTGGAGCAGCTCCACTCCTCGAGAATGAAGGATCAGGAATAGGGTCAAGAGAGTGACCAAGTAGCTCTTCAATCATTTGAACATCGAATGACATCGAGCTTCCCTCTCCCATCTCACCGGCCATAGCAGCAGTTGAGATCGCCTCGGTGACAATAACTCCGTGCGTAGGATATAGAACCGGAGGAACCGAGGGCACGAATGCGACATTCTCAATCACTGAACAAAGGAGAGCAAAAGTAATCAGTCCAGAAAATTCTCTCGAAAATCGATACTTTAAGACATGAGGGAAATAATCAAAGTACCTTCTTTGCCTTGCCTTGGAGCTTGAACAGGCTCGGAGACAGCAGTCTTGCCAGAAGACAACTTCAGTTGGTCCGGATTGTAAGCAGGAATAACTTGCGGATCGACTGCAGCGATGACTTCGGATGAAGTAGGGATAGGGACTTCGATGTTCTCGCTATGATATGCGACACCCGAACCTTCACCAATCTCCGCTTGATGAATGCCAAGTCTTTCTTTCTCAACAGAAATTATCGCCTCGTGAAGAGTTTTTCTCTCATCCTCGCTAAGCAAACATGACTCGAGCTCAAACTCATCTAACACTCCATCCGGGCAAGACATCCTCTTGTTCTCCAATAATTTCTTCCAGGCATTATAGAGAGGCATCGAGTAATCTCCCAGCCAGGAGAGATTTCTATGTTCTAACACATTGGCATTATATGTGTCCAAGAGTTCGTCAAATTCGGCCTCCATCTTGAACCTCTCTGCCTGGACTCTCTCCTCCACCTCTGTTTCAACCTCCTTAACCCTTGCAACTGCCGCATCACGCTCAGCTCGGAGGGACACAGCTTGCTCACACGCTTCTTGCGCGGCCGTATTAGCATCATCTTTTTCCTTGTTCATATCAGCAAACTTAGCCTTTAATTCCTCTAGTTCTTTGACTGCCGCATCCCGCTTGGCTTCAACATTTTTGTACCGATGGCCCAAATCTTCAACCAAAGTGCAATGTGCCTGTTGCATCTTCGCCATCTCAACTAATGTCTCATCAACCTTTTTTAACGACTCGGTTTCGGCCTTACGGAAAGATTCCGCCTCAGATTGGAGTATGTCAACAATGCGATTCTTCTGAGCCAAGTCGGCTTCCAGTTTCTCGATAATTTTGGCCCGGTCGAAGGCTGCTTTTGAAGCTTTAACAGCCGCTTTATACCATTCTTTGTACTGAGCATAGAAATCGCGGGTGTAGCTAAGTGCCGTAGTCACGGCGTCTTCGGGGATTCTTTTAAGATTAGGAGGAAAAATACAAGCGTCGAAGCAAATCTCCAGAAAATCCCTCTTCAATTGAGCAAGTCCTATGGCCCCTTCACCAGATGGTTCAATAGGGGCCTCCTCCGCGGCCGTGGTCATAACAACCTCAGTTCTAGAACGGTGTGGCTCGAGCCTCGAAACCTGCGAAGACGGTTGATGTCACAGAGGTTCAGACACCTGAATATGGCTTCGGGGTGGCGGGGAGAACGAGAGGAGGAGCGGTGTCTTTGATCTCTATCCGATCGCTCCTGACTGGAATAACTGCGATGATAATCCCTGGCATAATATTCCTGGCCATGATGCCTCCGTTCACGATCGCGATCGGAGTCTCCACGTCGAGATTTGTAATAAGACGAAGGGTGATGTACTCGTCAGAGTTTGTCCAATGTAAAGTGACGGCCATACATAACACCTGAAAGAGGGAAACAATTCAGTTAAATACCATGCGAAAGCAATACGATTTGTGCGGAAGTCGTGTAGTGTTATGAAAGTGTATGCAAATATGCAAAACCCCCGACCAACCAGAAGTGTCGACTGCACTAACAGGTAAAGGCTCGCTTATTTCTAAAGCTTCCCGGAGTTCATCCAACCCGGACTCGTGGTGGAGAGATACGTATTCCGGGATGGGAATGTCATCCAGTCCTATAAACATATTTCCTGGTTGATGAGGAGCAGCGTCAGAGGTAATAATTCTGGGGGTCAAACGAGATACGACTACAGACTTCTGTCTCTTAAGTTTAGGGACAACAGCCTTGCCTTTCCGCTTTTCTTCTACTCGGGAAAGATCAGCTGCAAACTCGGTATCAGTAGGCGTCCTCTCATCATCGTTCATTTCTCTTATCACTATGCAGGGTTTCCTTTTCACCGTCTTCTTCTTCGTCTTCGAAGCCGGTTTCGCCAACCCCTCGATGACAATACTCTGGTTCGTATCAATTAAACCCAGCGTCCTTAAGTTATCATCAGTTAACACCGAGTCGATGTGCCGCAAATCACTCAGGACCTCTTGTAAACTTCGGAAAATGCCTTTGTAGTGTCCACCGTCAGGCCTTGAGATGATAGCTGCAAGAAAAACGCCCGATATTAGTTCAAGTGTTAATAACGACTGTTAAAGAAGGCTTGTGCGATTTACGATACTTACGTCTAGACAGCCATCGCCCAGCGAACCCTGGGGGGCATCGAACAAAAAACCATTCGTTCTTAAAATAACTAAGTCTGGTCCAGGCTCCTGTCACAATCTGGCATTTTCTAACTGCTTCCAAAAAGGTAAAAGATGGACTATCGCCCCTGCTCTTGAAGTTGAATATGTGTCTAATCTCAGTTGGCCTTGGCGGACGAAAGAGATGATCCATAAATAAAACGAAAACACTGTTCAGCAATGCGTGTCCATTGGGATGAAGTTGTGAGGGGGCGATTCCAATGAACGATATCATCTCCCTGATATATTGGTTAAATGGAGGGAGAGTTCTAGCCGCACAGGCATGGCGATAGAAAGCAGTATACCCCTCGGGCGGATTGTGAGGTCTATCATCAACGCCCGGTAGCAAAACGTCGTCGGGGGATAAGTTATGTTTCAAACATATCCGACCCAATAATGCTTCGGAGATATTGGACTGGACGGAATCAACGGGGTCCTCGATAAATAAAGCCTCCGGCAATTCGTCCGGAGCCGGATCTATTACTTCAGGAGGGATTTCTGGAATCTCAAGCACTGGAGGAGGCGAGCCTTGTACCTCTTGTTGTTGAGAACTTGAATACTCCATAATTAACTAACTCACCAGAAAGCAGCGTTAAGTACAAAAGAAGCCCGTATATTCCCCGGTGTGAAGTATATGAATATGTCGTGCAGTGCAAGTGATGTGCATAACTTTAGCAGATTTTACAAGCTAGAGCAAGATGTCTGAATGACGAAACTTTGAAATTTGAGAATGGAAATGACCGTCATCACTGACCGTCACTTCCACACCATCCAGATGCTACTGACCAATTCAAGTATAAATCTGTTATGTTTTGATTAAGTCGCAGTTCCATCAACGAGCTTCAAAAAGGAAGTTAAGTCTTACCGTCAAGTCCGATTGTGCAAGGCCGAAGCTCGTCGGAGTCAAGTATGCTAAAGTTCATTAAGTTCATCAAAATTCAACTTGAGATTGGTCGTAGTTCAGATGTTGGAGCAAATCAGAAGATCAAAAGTTTCAGATGTCAGAACATTCGAATCGATCGACTCAAATCGATACGAGTCGAATCGAAGGCGTTCGAATCCATACACCTCGACTCCATGAAAGGTCGACTCGGTGAAGCCTTAGGGTGGAAGAGCACTTCGAATCCATAAGCGCTGCATAGCTTCGAATCGATCACATTACATAATTTCGAATTGATCAGGGTATCACTGCTTCGAATCGAAGCCTCGCGCTTGATATCGATTCGAATAGTTCATTCCTGGATCGTTTTGAAATCTTGCATTCTTGATCGATTCGAACTACACATGCTCAGATCGATGCGAAGCAAGGATGCTTCTCCATGATAACACATAAGATCGAAACGACTTGGATGGTTTCGCTCCCCAGATCCATCGAGTCGACCAACTCCATTCAGATCTCATGACTCTTCAGATTTGTCAGATGAAAAGAATTGAAATCGATGATGAAAAGTCCAGTTTCATCGTAATACACTCAAGTCAAATTCCTTAATTACCTAGTTGGATTCGATTAACAGACGAAAACTTGGAAAAATTGGATCGATTCGTGTAAGATGCAATTGTCTCTGGCTCTGGAGGATCGATTCGAAGATATGGTTAAAGCAATAGTAAAAAAGTAAAAAATAAAAGTGAAGTTGGCCTTGAGTATTTATATGGGTTCCACTGAAAGCGCGTGACTCTTCGACTCTCGGTTGTGGTGACTTTCTACCACCGGTCACTCGCCATGCTCCATCGATTCGAACGACCGCTCAATAACCCACTACGTTCGAATCCATCCCAGCGTAGAGCCGTTGCTTCGAATCCATCACACGGCTGAGTCCATACTTCACTTCGAATCCATTGCCTTCCTATCCTTTACACGATTGAATCCATCCCAACTTTATCGATTCGAGGAAGCACTAAGCAAAGGCTGGATTAAAAACCATCGACTCGAAGATAATCGATTCGAACATACGTGACTTCGAATCCATCAAAGGACGTCGATGAGAGCAAACGAATCGCTATGATTTGAAAAATTACTTGTCTACCTTTTATACCAATTCAGGAGAGGATCGATACAAGAGGACGATTACACACAATCATAAAAACGGTGTTTTAACTCGAATCTCAAGATCGGTTCAGGAGAGGACCGATGCAGAATTCGATAACAAACCGAACTGACAACGACTTGTAATCACGCAACGTTAACCAAAGTCAAGATGGTACATATATGCACATATGTCTGACTAATGTTTGATCTGTATTATTCACAGGGATCAAATGTCCATTTCGTCATGATATAGACGACGAATAGTCGATCGCGATCATACGACGATTGGCTACAGCAATAAAGAATACAACTCTCAGCAAAGCATGTTCTAATTGTCCAACGATAGACTGCAGCTTTTCAAAGCACGTCATGTTTACACAAGACGTACTTTGGGGGGAAAATGTTATCCCGCCTTGGCAAGGCCGAGATAACCAGGAACTGACTGGAAAAAGACAAGATCACATGTCCTCAATTTGGAATGATTGATTGGGCAACTACAAATATCGATGAATTTTGCCCGAGCCCGGATCGGGCTACGATTGATAAGACACGTCAAGCAAAGCTGTGGAAACCAGCATTCCAAATTTCGGGGAAATCCGAGTTAGTATGCTCAAGTTATCGCCAATGGGAGATGGACGAAATGATATAGGTTCGAATCCCTCAGGAATAGCATAGGTTCGAATCGATCAGAAGTAAGCCATGCTCCGAATCCATCGACCACACATTGGCTCGAATCCGTCCAAGTAGCCTTGCTTCGAATCCATCTTCACATGCCCACGTTTGAACCCATTATGGCTTCGACTCCATTCCGTAATTGTCTTCGAATCCAATAAGCAAAGGAAACTTCGTATCAATCAACCACGGCCTTCCACGATCGATACGAAGGAACAGGTATTTGACCGATTCGAAGGAAGCGACTCTTCGAATCGATAACCTCGAATCTATCAAGTCCACACAGCTAAAACCTAGGAATATGACCCAGAAAACTCAGAGAAAAAGGAGGATTGAGCCGAAGCATACGCACCACGTCATCACTTTCATGTGCAGAAGCATGGATTCGACCCTATGGGTTCGAACCGTGTCGATTCGAACGGATCCATGGGGCGAAAAACTCCATCTTGAATCGATCATAACTCGAGATCTACAAATCCAAATGCTATGAAATTTTCACAGGAGCTTGCATATACATAGAAGAATGTCCATGCCAAGTTTCATCACGATTGGACACCTTTTTGATCGATTCAAACCAAGGGTCGAATCGATCCCAAAGTGGCCCGGATCTCCAGAATTCGGCCATGTGGGCCCCCTCACGTGCCAGAAGCGTTCTCCCCTGATTTTAGGCGAAATATCGGCCTCCTACAACTATAAATAGAGCCCCTGGTCATTCAGAAAGGAGGGGGGAGAATTTTTAGAGTAAGAAAACGCCCGGACGCTGCCAGAATTGCTTCAGAGCACCACCACTGCCTTTGATTTCGAATTTTTGCTTACTACTTGCTGTACTTTGACATAAACAAAGTTGTATTCTCCGAATATCAAGCAATAAAGTAAAAAAACTTCATAGTGGACGTAGGCAATACGCCGAACCACTCTAAATCGTTGTCTCTCGTGCAATTTACTTCCTGTTATTTGGAGTTTTTGTTAGATAATCCACATTTTAATTTACTTTCTTCATTTATTATCTCTTAAAAAACTTCCGACGAGTGTTGTGCCCAATTTTGACACAAACACTTATTCCTATATTGCCCTTGTCTATTTCCTAACATTTTATTCCATTTCAATTTACTTAGTTCATTTGTTAACATGGCATGGCTACCCTTACTAATCACAAATCTCAATCCCCTAACCATTACATTATTTTATTTAATTTAGCTATTTAAATGTCCTAAATAAAGTTACTCAAAATTAATGGTGTTACAATCTTCCTTTCTTAAAGAATTTTGTCCTCGAAATTATGATAAGGTACAAAACAAATCAATCGAAAGGTTAAGTGTCTCTAATCCTTCTCTCAGTCTCCCAATTACAATCTCTTTCATCGTCGCTTGGACTTTAACCAATCCAACTATGTTGTTCCTTAGCCTCTTCTCATCTCTCGCGACTATACGAACTGGCTTTCTAACTATAGTCAAGTTTAGCTCTACTACTAAGTCCTCTAACATAGTCGGTGCTATAGTAGTCTTCAGATCTCTAACACACTTCCTTAGATGAGAAATATGGAAAACATCGTGGACTCATGCCAAACTGTTCGGTAAATCTATTCTATATGCAAGTTTCCTAATCCTTTCTATAATAGGAAATAGTCCTACAAATCTCGGTACCAATTTCCTTGATCTTCTGAATCTAATCACACCCTTCATCGGTGATACCTTAATGAAAACATGGTCTCCAATAGAGAACTCTAAGCCTTTTCGTCTCTTATCAGCATAGCTCTTCTGCCTAGATTGAGATCCCTTCATCCTCGCTCTTATCAACTCAATCTTCTCTGCAGCTTCTCTATCTAAATCTGGACTAAGAACCAACCTATCACCAGTCTTTAACTAACAAACTGGAGATTTGTGTGGTCTTCCATACAAAGCTTCAAACAACGCTATTCCTATGCTAGTCTATTAACTATTATTATAGGAAAACTCAAACAAATGTAGATGATCCTCCCAAGATCCATCAAAGTCCAATATGCAAGCCCTCAACAAATCCTCGAGTACCTTATTGACTCTCTCTGTCCACCCATTCGTCTGAAGGTGATATGCACTACTCTTGTTAAGCTTGGTACCTAATACATCCTGTAGACTCTTCTAGATTTCACTAGTGAATAAAGCATCTCTGTCACTGACTACGTTACTAGGAACTCCATGAAGTCTAACAATGTTCTTCATGAACAACTTAGCCAAAACAGGTTTCGTCCTGCTTGATTTTTATTGGAATGAAATGGGCACTCTTGGTCAACCTGTTCACTATAACCCACATGCTTTCATTCCCCCTATTTGACCTTAGCAACCCATCTATAAAATCCATGGATATCGAATCCCATTTCCAATATGGGATCTCTAAAGGTTGAAGTAATCCACTTGGCTTATGATGTTCGGCATTCACTTGTTGATAGTTTGCACACTGTTTAACCCACAAGCCAACATCCCTCTTCATACCTTCCAAATAGACTCTCCTTTTCATATCTTGATACATCTTGGATCCTCTAGGATGTATCGTAAACTTGGATCAATGACATTCTCCAAGAACTTCCTTTTCTCAAGTCCTCAACATTCGAAACACACAACCATCCCTTCTTTTTGAACCATCCTCTCTTGTCAGTGCCAAAATCTTTCAGATCATCGATCTCAATTCCAACCTTAAGCCTTCTAATCTTCTTAGCTAATACTAGATCCTCCTTCTTCTTAGAAGTAATCTTTTCGATCATCATCGATCGAACTTCTAAACATGACAACATAGCAGTTTCTTTACCGGACTCAGCTTCAGATAACCACTGCACTTTGCAAGTTATCAACGCTTCCAAATCCTTCCACTCAGCTATCATTACCCATACTGCATTCTGATGCTTTCTGCTAAGTGCATCTGCAACCTTGTTTCCTTTTCCTGGTGTATACTCAATTCCAAAATCATAAGTAGCCAAAAAAATCTAACTACCTCTAGTATCTCATATTCAGCTCCTTCTGAGAGAATAAATACGTCAAGGACTTATGATCCGTATATAATTCAAATCTTTCTCCCAAAAGGTAATGTCTCCATACCTTCAATTCAAATATCACCGCAACTAATTCCAAATCATGCGTTGGATACCTCACTTCATGTGGTCTAAGTTATTGTGAAGCGTAGGCAATCACTTTACCTTTCTACATTAACACAGCTCCTAATCCAGTTTCCCATGCATCAGTATACACCACCAACCCTTGGTTTCCGTCTAGAATTACTAACACAGGTGCATTAGTCAACAAATGCTTTAACTTAAGGAATGCTTCCTCACACTTGTTGGACCAAATAAACTTCACATCCTTCCTGGTCAACTTAGTCAAAAGTGCTACTATCTGAGAGAAATCCTTAATGAATCTCCGGTAATAGCCAGCAAGTACAAGAAAACTTCTAATCTCGGTCACCATCTCTGGTCTCTTTCAATTTTTAATAGCTTCGATCTTATGTGGGTCGACTACAACCCTTTCTCTGAAATCACGTGACTAAGAAACTTCACTTTCTTCTTCCAGAAGTGACATTTCGAAAATTTTGCCTTAGATCGGTGTTGTCTCAACATCTCAAGCACCACTCTAAGATGAACTTCATGCTCATTTTCCTCCTTAGAGTATATCAAAATATCATCTATGAAAACCAACACGTACCTATCCAAGTGCTCTCGAAAAATTTGGTTCATCAAATCCACGAAGAATGCTGGCGCATTAGTTAGTCCAAACGACATCACTAACCATTCGTACGATCCATATCTAGTTCTAAACGCCGTCAAAGGAATAATATCCTCTGCTACTCTAAGCTGATGGAAACCTGTTGCTAAATCCAATTTAGAAAAGACTTTGGCTCCACTCAACTGGTCGAACAAGTCGTCAATTCTAGGCAATGGATATCGATTCTTTATCGTCTTCTCATTCAGCTTATGATAATTGAAACATAACCTTAACGATCCGTCCGACTTCTTAGCAAACACTACGGCTGCACCCTAAGGTGAACTACTAGGTCTAATAAAATTCTTGCTTTTCAAATCCACCAACTGCACCTTTAACTCTTTCATCTCAGTAGATGTCATCCTTCTTGGTGGTTTACTTACCGGTTCTGCTTCAAGCACTAAATCTATCCGAAACTCAATGGCTCGTTTCCGTGGCAGTCCTACTACAGGTTTGAAAACATCTATGAACTCTCTAACAACAAAAACACGATTTAATTCATCTTCTACCTCCATAATACCCAGCAAAGAAATCACCTCATGGCTTGGGTATTCTACGGTATATACAATCCGATCACTATAGTCAGCTTGTCTAAGGGATATTTTCCTATCATGGTGAAATATCCTAACATCCTTCTTACTTAACCAATCCATACCAAAAATATGTCCAAACCCTATGAAATCAAATGCATGCAAACTACAAACGAAGATAGGATCTAACAATTCAAACTTTAGGTGGTCGCACTTCATCCCAAGTGTCACATACCCTTCTATCGAATTTGCAACCCTTAGGAAGTAACTATTATGACGGTTCTAGGTTAAGTTTATCTACCAAACAATGAGATATAAAAGAATGCGATGCACCGGTATCAAACAGAACGCTAACAGACATACCATGAATCTAAAGCGTACCTCCTAGCCCAGCTTTTCTTTTTCCCCCTGCTGTTAGCTTCGGCTCCAATGCAAATACTTTGCACCTTCCATCCTTAGCAGGCTCTTTGCACTGGTTCTTGTAATGACCAATCTGATCGCAGTTGAAACACCTCACCCTCTTTCTTCTTTACAACTTTCTTTCTCTTGCATGTCCGACACTCATTGGCATAGTGTCCCTTCTTATCACACTTGTACTTGACTACTTTCGTCTTTCCCTTCTTAGGGGCTCCACCTTCTGAGCTTCTTTCTTATAAAAGAACTTACTTTTCTGACTCTGCCCCATCTGGACCTTCTTTGCCTTATTCCTCTCCAGAGAAGCAAGTATCTCCTCATGTCTTAACACCACCTCTACTACAACATCACAAGGTTCCCTAATATAAGCTAATGTAGCCCTTGCCAACTCAGGCTTCAACCCCTTTATGAACTTCTCATTTCTCTTCATCACAGTATGCACAGTGGCATATCCATACCTAGCCAACTCCTCAAATCTCCTAGCATACTACAACGTAGTCATCTCCTCGTGTTCTAACTCAGCAAACTTTCTGATCAAGGTAGACTTCTTCATCACAGACATGAACCTCTCCTCGAACCTCCTCTTAAACTTAGCCTATGTCATTGTTTCTTCGTTCACTCCAACTGTCACACTATTCCACCAAAATAAAGTTGCTCCCTGAAGCTGTCTCGATGCAAGCCTCCTCTTTTGCTCATTATTGAGCCCCAAGTCTGTAAAGATCCTCCCATAATGCAGTAACCATTTTTCTACTTCAATATCGTCTTCAGTTCCAATAAATGGCTTTCCTCCCAACCGGACATAATCCCTACTTAGAATAACGTAGTTATTCACCACCGGAGCTTCCTAATTCCCTACTCTAGCATTTCCTCCAACTACTCCAGCAGCAACACCCGCTTGCATCATGCTGACAAAGAATTGATACATAGCTCCCGTGTTAACTTGTGGGACTCCGACATCCACATTTCCAGCTTGTGCCTGACTTGGGTTTCTCCTGGTATTTAGTCTGGCATTTCCAATTGTCATGGTGCTTACCCCAAGGTTAACTCTTCCACTTCTAGCATCCATATCTGTATTCAAGCCTCGTGAGATACAGAAGAATGGCCTAAGAGAGATAGGAGAATAGAGATATAGCATATACTTATATATAACAAATACAAGTACGTTACTATAGCATTAACCCATACCCCGATCTTATCTCTAATTCCTTAGGATTATGTTTTAAAAATCATTTTTGTGACGACCCGGAATTTTGGACAACTTAAATTGGGATATTTAATTGATTTTAATATTTAAAAGTTCGTTCGTAACTTAAATTTCAAATATCACTGTTTATTGGGCAAGTAAATGATTGAATTTAATTACCGAAAATTGGGTAAATTATTAAATCTTCAGTTTTAAGCCTGTTAAAAATAATGTGAAGGCTTGTAAAATTTATATTGATAGTACTGAAGATAGTAAAGGTGTTAAAACTGAATTTGGAAGTGATTTGTTAAGTTTTGAAATTTTATCGTTTAAATCGAAATTTAAAAATAGCCTTCCGAGGCACGGTCTGGGAATTCGATGAAACTAGTTCCATTGGATCCGTAACATTGTACTATTATCGGATTTCAAATTTCATAGTGATCGGAGTTGTGGTGTGAGCGTACGACATATAAACGCGTTGAATCTATATCGGAAATTAAATATAATAACTAATCCAAAAAGATATCTTCTCCATACAATCAAATTAGGACTTGAAACCTTTTCCATTGCATTCGGAATAGGGCTATAATATTATGAATGCCTAGTGGCATGCCTTATTAGGGATTCGCAATTTTGAGTTGCGCAAATTGAGATATTTTGGAGATTTATTTAATTATATATTTATTGACTAGCCAACTATTTTTTTTCTTCTTCTCAAATACGCCACCTTTCTCCATTCAAACACGCTACCTTTCCTCTCTTTCTTTTCAATCAGATCGTGCCTCGTTCCTCTTTAAAATCATGATCTCATTCTCAAATAAAATCGAATGAAACACGTTTTCTTCCCCCCCACTGCTCTCTTTCAGTTGAATGAAGATGAAATTAAATTCGTTTCATATAAAAAATGGCCGCCTTCTTTTAGATTTAATCCAACAAAATCGATTCGTGAAAAATATATATATATTACAATTTGTTCTCCCCCTCGAATTCAAAATCAAATCAAATGCCTTTCTCTTGGAAAGGGGATCGATACAAGCTCATTAGCATCGCGGGGAATGGCGTTCGAATTTATGGGTGAAGTTAGGGTTAGATGTATGGGAGTTGCGATCGATGTTAGAGGGCCGTTTGTAGAAATCGAAGTCGAGTAGCGGTGGTGGCGAGTTCTAATCGCGTGAGCAGATGGGGTTCGTCTCGGTTCGAACTCGAATTCACATGCAAGTGGAAAGGCGCGCACAGAGGATAAGTTGGATGCATAGACAAATCGGAGAGGCCAGGTGTTGGTTAGGGTTCGACTAGTGCAGTCACAGGAATGAGTTCAGGCTTAGGGCATCAGCGATGATCGCGAGTGAGGTCAGAGACTTTCAAAGTTTACTAAATGCTATGGTAGTGAGATATTCGTTTTTCTTCTTCTTCGATTATACTTGATTTAATAAAAGTAAATATGTATATATATACACATGCCTATTTTAATTGAAGATAAACAGGAAAGTTTTATACTGGAAGATTTTGGAATTTATATATAGTAGGAATTTTAAAATTTTGTAGAGTTACGAATTTTATTTTTAAAATGTATATAGGATATTTTAAGTATATGTAGTTTCAAAAGGGAAATAAATATACATGACACAGTTCAAATTGACTAACTTATTTTAAAAGTAAAGTATTAACGTAATTTATTTGTTTAACCGGTTCATTTAATTATTTCGGTCACAAAAAAAATTATTAAAGGAAATTGGTTTAAAAATTAATTATTAGTTTAAATCAAATTAATAAATGGTAATTTATTTCTCGATCGGTTCAAATGTTAATAAACCGTACAATTGTTATACAAGGTCCAAAATCATGAGGTAACTAGTCGGGATGGATAGGATTGCAAATCAAAAATCAAACGTGAGTTAGTCTCACTCATCTGGTTGCTATTTAAATATAAATGGTTAAATTTAAATAATTGGTTGAATGATTGAATTGATTTGATGTGCTATATTATATATAGTAGTATATAGTATATATTGGAGTGATTGATTTCCCGCATTTACAGCGGATGAGACCCTATGCGCCACATAATAGCAGATGATATTATATAAATCCCATATACCGCGATATTCCACCTCGAAGTGGAATTGGCATTTTATATCGTGCTAACATCTGTAAATGCAGGGAAACAGGTTGGGGGGATCCAACTGGATTCCTCAAAATTATTTAGATTGTTTAATATTCTGTGTTATGAATATTTGATATTCTGTGATGAATATTATTGATAATTGTAATATTGAATGTTATGGTTTGCTTGAATATATTTCGGTACACGAGTCATCAAAATATTTAGAATTGGATTTTTGAAGAGAAATATAAGAGTAAATTTTAAAGTGAAATAATTATAGAATAAAAATAAGAATGAATTGGAAAGGAATAAAAGTGATTTTTAAATCCTAATAAATTCCGAGTATGGAAAAAAGGAATTTTGAATAAACAGAGTAATAATGAATTTTAAAACTTAAGTGATGTTATTTAAAGGAATAAAAGAATTTACTTTGAACAATTCAAGGTTTTAAATTTAGTGAAAAGGATAAAGAAGAAGTTTGGGAAATACGAAATTGATATTTTCAGTTAAAAGATTTTAAAACATAAGTAAGAATTAAAAATCCGAAGTCAATGGGTTTGAAATAAATGAGTAAGTAAAGGAATTTATTTCGAAATGGAGTAAATTGGAAATCAATCTGGAAATTGATTTTAAGTGTTTGAAATTGGAAATTGAAAGGAGAAGGTGACTATGAAATTTATAAACAGGGTTTATAAAAGTGAAGTAATATATCAGCGGATATCTGGAAGAATAAATTCATGGTGGGAATTTATTAAAGGAATGGGTAAATTTGTTTAAAAATAAATGGTGATTTATTTTTAAAAGATGTGAAAGGGAAGCGTATTCCCCTGGAGAGCCAAGTGCGTTTTCAAAGCAAAATTTTAAATATAAGTAAAAGTTTTAAAGTTGATTTAAAGGTAAGTTTTAGAAAATTTAATATTTTTAAATGTTCAAAATTTTAAAGTAAGTATATTTTTCTAATAGCGGTAATTATTTAAAGGTGGCTTGGCATTATGTTTTAAAAGTTAGAAATTTAGTTTTATATTGTACAAGTAGTTTTATTCTAAATATTCTTAAGTATATATTTTGAATAAGTACTAAAGTTATTTTTAATTCAAATGTTTTAAAGTATATTTTATAATAAAGTGTTTTTAAATTATTTTCAAAATCTAAAGTTTTTGTACTTGGTGTTTCAGTGGAAATAGATATTTGAAAATTTATTTCATGAGAAAAGTGTGTTTTGAAAACTGTTTTCAAAAAGGTTTGAAAGCGGAAATATATCTTGCGAAGATATTTTGAGGTTAATAAATAATTTGGTGAAATTATTTATGGTTGATGGTTGTTTGTGAATGTTAATTGATAGTTAAATCACCGACTATCAATATTGGACAATGCGATGATCGTTTCGAAGAGACCGGAATCGAGATTAATTTCTTGAAAACCACTTCGATCCGGTTTGTACGTTTTCGTGAGGAAGACGAGTTTGGATTCGAAGATGGAGCAGTGAAGTGCAAGGGCTAGTCGCTACTAATCCTGAGGATGATTCCAAAATGGATGTAGTAGGAGTAGTGCCTTCGGTTCCGTTCGAACCCGGGACGGACTTGTATGGATGAATGCTTTCGGAACATTGTCAGGTGGATGATGGGAATTCTAAGTGAAACGTTCTAAAAGGTAACGCTTAGCCTCAAGCCTCAACAATCGGGAATGACTGAAAATCAGGGGCTATGCAGCAAGGCTAGATGGGTAGCGCCCATTAGGGTGAGGTCATCCCTGTCTAGATGTCCCTTTTTTCGGCTTAGTGGTGCGGTTGCTGATCCCAACCGTAGGGTGATCTAACTCATGATTATCCAGTAAGGGGTAGTCCCGGTCTTGTGTTGCACGGGGTCGGGAGTGATCCTCGGTATGTTGATCTAAACCAGGTACCATAACAGGTGGTACCCCAGTACCTAGTCATTAGTTGGAAATCCATTCTCCCTACGCGCCTGTATGGTTTTGATTGTGCCCAACTATTGCTGAAACGTGAGATGCAAGCATTTCAGCTAGATTCTATTTTACTTTCTATTGACACTATTATAATATCAGAGGATTTTAATAAAAAGTGTTTTGGCTATCGTAAGGTAAAAACCCGACATGTTTATTTGTGGCATGGTCTTACGAGATGCTTTTGTTTTTCAAAGGATTTTTTGAAACTTTAATAATCAATTTGAGTGTGGTTTTCTCACGCTGGTATTCCAGACTGACTCGGGTGTTATTTAACTATAATGCTCGGGTCAGACCGAGTATTATATGATACAGGAAAGGATGTTGTGGAGCTCAGGAGACGAGCTGGATAACGATACATACTTCCATCCTTGATTATTATTCCGCTGTGTATTCAGATTGTGAGGACAGGTTATGATTACAGTGTATTGTGTGTTATGTATACTCTGATGATGTAATGTATAAACAGATTTGTTTCTGTGTGAAGGTCATTTATTATCTATTATATTTTATTCCATTGCGATGGTTAGATTCTGATGTTGTTTTCTATTTTCTTCTTCTACCTCTTCTTTTTTAACCTTCATGGTTTGGTTTTTCGGGCGTCGAAAAATCGGGTCATGACATTTTGGTATCAGATCCTAGGTTGGTGATAACCTTGGCTCTGTTGGGGATTACTCATTGAAAATGGAGTTCGTAGTACTCTAGAATGAGTTTGAGCGTATTAATAGATATAAGCGCGTATTTGTTAGTGAATAGAAATTGTTTTAATATTTTGTTGACTTATTAGTTGAGTGGAATATGAATTCTGATCAGGTAAGTTTGGCGCTATTCGAGAAGAGTTTATAAACACCTAACACGATAAATTGACACAGTATTGTTTTAAAGGTGGATGAATGAAATAATTTTACTCAAAAATATATTTTGCTATAAAAGAAGTATTTCCTTAAATTGTTATATAACTTGGATATTTGGATGATAATATTTTAAACAAATAAGATTATAAAAAAATCGGAATGACTTGTATAATCAAAAGGGAAATTTGTATGTGCATAAATTATACAAATGAATTATAGTTAAAATTTGATTTAAGTCAAAATTGGAAATTTAAAACCCCAGAGATTTTGGAAGTGTTTTTCGAAGTGCTTTGAAGACAAATAATAGCATTATTATTTTTAAAAAGTATTTCATAAAGGAAATTGTCTCAAATAAATTTTGGGAAGGGCTATAGCATTGAGCTCACTTTAGTCGCTGGAAAATAATTTCAGTGATGACTGCAGCATCATCGAAGTTCATTTTCGAGTTTCTAAGTGATGAATTGCTGCCAAATTGATTTTTTCAGAAGAACTATTTTGTTTTTGAAATTTCAAAGGAAATTTGTTAGGAATAAAAATAGGATTTGTTTGAAAATTTGAGAAATGTGATTTTGGGATAATGCTGATTTCAAATTGATTTGAACCAAAAGCCGGGTGTTTGAAATTCTGAATCCTTATTTGAATGAAAATCATGATGAGGTAAGTTATAAACTTGTAAAGTTGAGATGATTTTTAAATAAGGAAGGAAAATATGAGCTTTGAATGTTGGAATTAAAATTTAAAGGTGAAAGTTAAAAATGAGGATTTAACCTGGATTAAGATTAAACTTGGGAATTTAATTGATGTTGGAAGAAATAATTAGCAAATCTTGAATGTGATTGGAATGGGAAAATAGAAATTAAATTTGGATTGGGAGATAAAATTTAATTGGATTGAAATAAATTGAATTAAACTGAAAATAAAACCCAGTTGTATTTGAATTAAGTTGAAATTGAATTGAAATAAATTGAGATGTAGATGATATAAAGTGAAAGTAAGTTCTCACTTAAATTAAATTCAAGTGGATTGAGTGGATTAAAGAGAATGGTATGATGCTAGATTTAACTGAAGTTAAGTTAAATAAAATTTGAATTGAAATAAATTCAGTTGAGTTATAGATAATATTGAATGGACTAAAATTCTTACTTAAATAAATAAGTGTAAACTAAGTAAGTATTGAATTGGGATAAATAAGCTTTGGAAGCTTATAAAAGAATTGAAAAGCATTGAAATAAAAATATAATCCCTAGTTAAAAGTAAAGTGAAAATGCGATTGACTGTAAATGGAGGGAGAAGTTTGAATATTAATAAGTGAATAGCTTATAAAAATGTAAAAAGCAAATAAATAAGCCGAAATAAAAGTGTTGGAATTTTGGAAAATGAAAGAAAATCCAAACTGGAATTATTAAAAAAAAATTGAACTCAGGAAAATTTAATGAAGTGATTTTTGTAATAAACTCAAATATTGATTTAAAGGTTGGAAGTAAGCTAATTACCTAAATAAATTATTTGATAAAGTATGTTAATAAAATTTAACTCGGTTAAGTAAAATGGATTGTAAGTTAAAAATGAAGTTTGGAAACAAACTCGAATTATAAATAGAATTCGACTTGGATTGATAATGAATTAAAATAAGTGGAGATGTTGTAAAAATAAAATGGAATTGGATTATAATAGAAATGATTTGAGTTACAAATAAAATCTAATTCGAGTATAAATGAGTTAAGTATGTGCGTGGATATTATTTTGATAAATTGAGAAGGTGAATTAAAATAAAATGGATGGGCTAACTAAATTAAATGGAATTTGATTAGATGAGAACCAAATTAAATAGAAGTGAACTTAAGTTTGAAGTTGGAACAAATTGAAGTAAATTAACTTAAGTTAAAAATAATTAGAAGCTCGACTTCGAGTAAGAATGGAAGTCCATTCAATAAAAGTTTGGGTTAAATTAATTTGGGAAATAGTTATTAATATTAGAATGGAATAAAATTCAATATAAATTGTATTGGAATCAATTTAAAATGGTTATAAGCTTAAGTAATTATTTATTCATATGAACATAGTCGAATTGCGTAGAAATAAATTGTCGTTTAACAAAAACGAGATTTAATAAAATTCTATGAATTGATAGTAGTGAAATAAAATTGATTTTGAAATCAATCGAGTTGAATATAAGCTTGTTTGGATAAAAAAATATATTTGAATGTAAGCAATTGAGTTGTAAACCATTATAATTGAATGGAATGGCATATGAATTGGTTGAAAGCAATTGGATTAGTTTTGAAATCATATAAATTGCTCATGGAAAGTGTTTGGTGCATGTTGCTTATGAAATGCATGTGTTTAGCTATTGAAAGTAAGTGAAATGTTAATAAATTTTGTATATTTAGTACTTACATGTTTGAATTGAGTAAGTACAAGTACCGGAAAGCCGTTTGGCTGGATTTGGACGCGCAAATTGCTAAAATAATAAGCCGCTTGCTTAAAAATGCTAAATAGATGTACGCCTACGCAATAAAAGTTAGGAAATATGAACTGTTTTTGTTTTTCCGACCATGTGGGTCAATGTATATATATTTATATCTCTTGTCAAATTGCAAAAGCTCCTCCGTACAAATGAGACTCTCCCAAAAAATTTCGAAAAATTTGGGAGTTCGACAATTTTTGAAATTTTTTTGTAGGGACAAAACGATTTCAAATTGGAATTGAAATAAGGAATTTTGGAAATGGAAATTGGAACTAACTGTTTAGTTGGAACTAAAGGATTAGGAAAGTGAATTTGGGATTTTTGATTTCAGAGGATAAATTGAAATTTGCTCGGCAAAGGTATGTATTTAAATTTCTGTATGAAATTTGATAATTTTCTAGTCTAGCCACCTGGCTTTTGTTTTCTTTTGAAACCTGGGGGCCCATAGAACCGAGCCAGCCGCGCAAAGGAGACGCTGGCGAATTTTTTCGGAAATTTAAAGAGTTAGAAAATTCTTGAGAAAGTTTTGATAATTTAAATTTGGATTTAAATTTGAATAAGTGGAGTAAATAATGTAGTTGGAAACTACGGAAGGTTTTGGGAAATTGGTTGAAGTAATAGTGGGTCTTTAATAAAAGATATGTTATGGCAAGTTGATAAAACTGTTTGGTTTTGGAAAATAGTAATGGGTATTGGATCATTCTTCTTAACTAGCAATTTCGAGGATGAAATTCTTTTAAGGGGGAGGAATATGACGACCCGGAATTTTGAACAATTTAAATTGGGATATTTAATTGATTTTAATATTTAAAAGTTAGTTTGTAACTTAAATTTCAAATATCACTGTTTATTGGGCAATTAAATGATTGAATTTAATTACTGGAAATTGGGTAATTATTAAATCTTTAGTTTTAAGCCTGTTAAAAATAATGTGAAGGCTTGTAAAATTTATATTGATAGTACTGAAGATAGTAAAGGTGTTAAAATTGAATTTGGAAGTGATTTGTTAGGTTTTGAAATTTTATCATTTAAATCGATATTTAAAAATAGCCTTCCGAGGCGCAGTCTCAGAATTCGACAAAACCTGTTCCATTAGATCCGTAATATTGTACTATTATCGGATTTCAAATTTCGTAGTGATCGGAGTTGTGGTGTGAGCGTACGACATATAAACGCGCTGAATCTATATCGGAAATTAAATATAATAACTAATCCAAAAAGCTATCTTCTCCATACGATCAAATTAGGACTTGAAACCTTTTTCATTACATTCGGAATAGGGCTATAACATTATGAACGCCTAGTGGCATGCCTTGTTAGGGATTCGCAATTTTAAGTTGCGTAAATTGAGATATTTTGGAGATTTATTTACTAAATGCTATGGCAGTGAGGTATTCGTTTTTTCTTCTTCTTCGATTATACTTGATTTAATAAAAGTAAATATGTATATATACACACATGCCTATTTTAATTGAAGATAAACAGGTAACTTTTATACAGGAAGATTTTGGAATTTATATATGGTAGGAATTTTAAAATGTTGTAGAGTTACAAATTTGATTTTTAAAATGTATATAGGCTATTTTAAGTATATGTAGTTTTAAAAGGGAAATAAATATACATGCACACATTCTAAATTGACTAACTTATTTTAAAAGCAAAGTATTAAGGTAATTTATTTGTTTAATTGGTTCATTTAATTATTTTGGTCACAAAAAAAACTTATTAAAGGAAATTGGTTTAAAAACTAATTATTAGTTTAAATCAAATTAATAAATGGTAATTTATTTCTCAATCGGTTCAAATGTTAATAAACTGTACAATTGTTATACAAGGTCCAAAATCACGAGGTAACTAGTCGGGATGGATCCGATTGCAAATCAAAAATCAAAGGTGAGTTAATCTCACTTATCTGGTTGCTATTTAAATTTAAATGGTTAAATTTAAATAATTGGTTGAATGATTGAATTGATTTGATGTGCTATATTATATATAGTAGTATATAGTATATATTGGAGTGATCGATTTCCTGTATTTTGTAGCGGATGAGACCCTATGCGCCGCATAATAGCGGATGATATTACATAAATCCCATATACCGCGATATTCCACCTTGAAGTGGAATTGGTATTTTATATTGTGCTAACATCTGTGGATGCAGGGAAACAGGTTGGAGGGATCCAACTGGATTCCTCAAAATTATTTAGATTGTTTAATATTCCGTGTTATGAATATTTGATATTCTGTGATGAATATTATTGATAATTGAAATATTGAATGCTATGGTTTGCTTGAATATATTTCGGTACATGAGTCATCAAAATATTTAGAATTGGATTTTTGAAGAGAAATATAAGAGTAAATTTTAAAGTGAAATAATTATAGAATAAAAATAAGAATGAGTTGGAAAGGAATAAAAGTGATTTTTAAATCCTAATAAATTCCGAGTATGGAAAAAAGGAATTTTGAATAAACAGAGTAATAATGAATTTTAAAACTTAAGTGATGTTATTTAAAGGAATAAAAGAATTTACTTTGAACAATTCAAGGTTTTAAATTTAGTGAAAAGGATAAAGAAGAAGTTTGGGAAATACGAAATTGATATTTTCAGTTAAAAGATTTTAAAACATAAGTAAGAATTAAAAATCCGAAGTCAATGGGTTTGAAATAAATGAGTAAGTAAAGGAATTTATTTCGAAATGGAGTAAATTGGAAATCAATCTGGAAATTGATTTTAAGTGTTTGAAATTGGAAATTGAAAGGAGAAGGTGACTATGAAATTTATAAACAGGGTTTATAAAAGTGAAGTAATATATCAGCGGATATTTGGAAGAATAAATTCACGGTGGGAATTTATTAAAGGAATGGGTAAATTTGTTTAAAAATAAATGGTGATTTATTTTTAAAAGATGTGAAAGGGAAGCGTATTCCCCTGGAGAGCCAAGTACGTTTTCAAAGCAAAATTTTAATTATGAGTAAAAGTTTTAAAGTTGATTTAAAGGTATGTTTTAGAAAATTTAATATTTTTAAATGTTCAAAATTTTAAAGTAAGTATATTTTTCTAATAGCGGTAATTATTTAAAGGTGGCTTGGTATTATGTTTTAAAAGTTAGAAATTTAGTTTTATATTGTACAAGTAGTTTTATTCTAAATATTCTTAAGTATATATTTTGAATAAGTATTAAAGCAATTTTTAATTTAAATGTTTTCAAGGATATTTTATAATAAAGTGTTTTTAAATTATTTTCAAAATCTAAAGTTTTTGTGCTTGGTGTTTCAGTGGAAAAAAATATTTGAAAATTTATTTCATGAGAAAAGTGTGGTTTGAAAACTGTTTTCAAAAAGGTTTGAAAGAGGAAATATATCTTGCGAAGATATTTTGAGGTTAATAAATAATTTGGTGAAATTATTTATGGTTGATGGTTGTTTGTGAATGTTAATTGATAGTTAAATCACCGACTATCAATATTGGACAATGCGATGATCGTTTCGAAGAGACCGGAATCGGGATTAATTTCTTGAAAACCACTTCGATCCGGTTTGTACGTTTTCGTGAGGAAGACGAGTTTGGATTCGAAGATGGAGCAGTGAAGTGCAAGGGCTAGTCGCTACTAATCCTGAGGATGATTCCAAAATGGATGTAGTAGGAGTAGTGCCTTCGGTTCCGTTCGAACCCGGGACTGACTTGTATGGATGAATGCTTTCGGAACATTGTCAGGTGGATGATGGGAATACTAAGTGAAACGTTCTAAAAGGTAATGCTTAGCCTCAAGCCTCAAGCCTCAACAATCGGGAATGACTGAAAATCAGGGGCTATGCAGCAAGGCTAGATGGGTAGCGCCCATTAGGGTGAGGTCATCCCTGTCTAGATGTCCCTTTTTTTGGGCTTAGTGGTGCGGTTGCTGATCCCAACCGTGGGGTGATCTTACTCGGGATTATCCAGTAAGGGGTAGTCCCGGTCTTATGTTGCAGGGGGTCGGGAGTGATCCTCGGTATACTGATCTAAACCAGGTACCGTGACAGGTGGTACCCCATTGCCTAGTCATTAGTTGGAAATCCATTCTCCCTACGCGCTTATACGGTTATGATTGTGCGCAACTATTGCTGAAACGTGATATGCAAGCATTTCAACTAGATTCTATTTTACTTTCTATTGACACTATTATAACGAGCATTACGGCACGCACTTCGCACGTGATAAAGGTACATGAATTGTTTTTATACAAATTGCATTTGTTTAATACGTTTAAAAAAATGTTTTCCACAAATATGTAGCCATATGTTTGTGTTAAATCATTCGTAGTTAATTTGAATTTTTATTTCTAATTTGCAATATTTAATTTTTTGTTAGTTTGAAATTTTAGTTATATTATTAATTTATAAAAAACAAATTTGTAATTTAGTTTATTCGTTAGATCCTATTTTTAAGGAAAAATTGAATTTAAAGGAAGCTTAATTGTCAGTTCCTATTTTTGAGCTACACTAAATCTTCATAATATATGTATGTATAGAGAAATTATTGGTATTTTACACTAATATCAGAAGAGTGTGACACCAAATATATTACAACTTTTAATAAAGAAATACATATAGGGGCAATTTTGGAAGTTCACGGTCGGACCAAAAGTTTACGCTTCCAAGCCAACTATTAATAAAGATATCAGAGGATTTTAATAAAAAGTGTTTTGGCTATCGTAAGGTAAAAACCCGACATGTTTATTTGTGGCGTGGTCTTACGAGATGCTTTTGTTTTTCAAAGGATTTTTTGAAACTTTAATAATCAATTTGAGTGTGGTTTTCTCACGCTGGTATTCCAGACTGACTCGGGTGTTATTTAACTATAATGCTCGGGTCAGACCGAGTATTATAGGATACAGGAAAGGATGCTGTGGAGCTCAGGAGACGAGCTGGATAGCGATACGTACTTCCATACTTGATTATTATTCCGCTGTGTAATCAGATTGTGAGGACAGGTTATGATTACAGTGTATTGTGTGTTATGTATACTCTGATGATGTAATGTATAAACAGATTTGTTTCTGTGTAAAGATCGTTTATTATCTATTATATTTTATTCCGCTGCGATGGTTAGATTCTGATGTTGTTTTCTATTTTCTTCTTCTACCTCTTCATCTTTAACCTTCATGGTTCGGCTTTTCAGGCGTCGAAAAATCGGGTCGTGACAATTTTAGTTTTTAGTTTTTTATAAACATCCCATATCTGGAGGCCTGAAGCTAAGCTCTACAGATGCTGCAGTCGTTCATAGTATTAACTTCCAGTGACCAAATACAGTAATGTTAATGATATACCTAATATCAGAAGCACAAGAATATAAAACAAAATCATAGATTTAAAAAACAACATTTCTGATTACATTTCACAAAAACATGTTTCATATTCCATTACATAATCCCAACTATTTCCCAGTTTCAAATCAAATATAATTATTACAAAATACGCAAAGAGCGATATATGAAGATGCCCCCTTGGATGACCAGAGTACTAAGTAGTCATAACTGACTTAATACAACACAACGGAATAAAAGAAACAAAACATCAACTAAATAGCTAACTTCAGCTTTCAGCTCGTCTTCGGAAGCTTTATTTGTCCACCTACTAAAACCTGAAAATCCTCAAACCTCAGCCCATTAGTCAATTTTGAGCACCCGAGAGTTTAAGGGAAAAAACATGTACTTCGAGTCAGACATAAGGCCTTATGTAAATAATACTATACATCTCGGTTATACGATATTGAGTGAGACCACGCCATTTAGCAGAATGGGTTTCCCCTCATTAATATCATTTTAAAACATATCTTTTGCAAATCATATCCTGCAACCAAAACTGGTTAAAACTTAAAGCATTATCATGTAAACATACATATCAGGTAAAAAATGAACTATCTATCTGAGCAATATAGTTTTGTTTGGCTAACTACCAACCTTCGGCTCACTCAAGCCTACCGGACAAAATAAACAAATAATCTAACATCTGTTAGATCCTCCTCTTTTGGACGGTCTGTCCCTAACATAATTCTCCAGGGACAACTGATCTTAATGGTTTTACGGGCTCACCAATAACCTACCTCTGTATAATATATTACTTTCTATGTGTAACATCATTTTAGTCTTACCTATGACAAAGCCCTACACACTGGAATTATAGTCTAAATTAGGTAGGGGCTAATAGCTAATGTATAGGGAGCCACCCTACACCTGTCCCATCTGATATACAAATATCCGAGTCATTTTCCTTAGGGTTAACTACCCATAATTTCCTTGAAAACCTTTTCTTTCAAAATGATTTAATCCTTTAAATCATACTTTAAATAAGGAAAATAAATCCTATGCTTTACTCAAATCACCTTGCCATGTTACATATATGCTTGACACAAATCTTTGTTAATGAAAACATTTTAAACCTTTGAAAGTACCCCTTTCCATCTCATTGAAAGTATCCCTTTCAAAACCAAGTTAACCCTTTATAACCTAGGCCGAAAGGCCAAAACATTCCTTTCAAAACCATTCATATAAACCTTTCAAAACCATTGAAAAACCTTTAAAACCTTAGACATCCTTTCTTTAAAACACTTAAACATTGCCTTTTAAAAACATTGGAAAACATTTCCTTTCAAACCTTTCGACACCACTGGGGAACCATCCCTTCAAAACCTTCGATAAAACCTTTCGAAAGCATTAAAACATCAAACCTTTCAAAAGTATTTGGGTTCAAGTAAAACATGTGGAAATCCCTTCGAAACCATTTTAAAACCATCTTCTTCGAAACCTTTGCGTTCTACCTTCAACAAAACAAATGGGTCATAAAACATTTAAGTCGAAAGCACTCTTTTGAAAGCAATTCCTAAGTAAAGAAGTGATGGTGTTGAAATCAACTTTCCAAAAGCATTAGAAAAGCGGCTTGGGTTTTGTAAACAAAATAGCCCTTTCGAAGGTATCGCTTCGAAAGGTAGAAACCGGCAGCAAAGGGGTTTCGACCCCGATGAAAGCACTTACTTAAGCAAGAGGCTCAACATCTTGGAAACCATTCTTTTAAAACATTTGACCCAATTGGAAGCCAAATAAGTCAAAAGCATGCTTTCGAAAGCAAAGCAGGTGCATTTTCATTTGAAAGCAAAGTAATGCTTGGACCGTATCGGAACCCGTTGTCTCGAATTCATACCTTCCACCTTATTTCAATTTGCTACGTACCAAGTATTGATACCAGGTGCTTGGTTTTGGCTGAGAAGGAGGCGGGGGTACTGGGTCAAAAGCATAATGTCGAAAGTGGTGAAATACGTAAAAAGCATGTTTAGACCGATTTTTATCTTTTTAAAGTAATCTTTTCAACCAACCTGCCTTGTTTGTCAAAATATTATTGGTTGCTAATTTTCTTTTTCAGAAGTGCTGCCAGTATTTCAAAAATAAACAATTTAATTTATTTGCAAAATACCCCTTCTCCTTTTTATAAATATATAAAACATTTAAGTCCCATATCTTAAATAATTTTATATATTAATTAAAACATTTAGAAAAGTTCTACAAAACTTTTTATAAATCATTTTCAATATGTTTTCCAACATTTATAAATTTTAGACCTAAAAATTATATAATATTTAGCCGTAAATAAATTTAAAACAAAATAATCCTTTTCTTCACTAGAAAATTAATATAAAATCCACATTAATATAGAAAATTATGAAAATTGAAACCCAACTCTAGAATATCATTTCTGATCTAAATCTAGAATCGCAAGGCATTTGGATGTCATTTAACAGGGTTATCACATCAAAACATCTCATAAAATCTATATGAATAAGCATAAATCATCAACTAGCATATATAAACATTTTATCATTCAAAAACATGGCTAAACTTTGCATGATAAATCGGGTTTAACCTAAAATCGAAAATAATTAGAAAACATGAGATGTAGTCATTATTCACCTTAGACTTGAAATTAAGGAGTTGAGATTTGATCTTTGATTTTTTTGATTAAGATTTTCTCTTGATCCTAGCTTTATCTTCTCTCTCTTGTTTTCCCTTAATAGTGGTCGACCTCTCACTTTGGTTTTACTTTTGTGAATACAAAGATGAACGTATTAAATATGACTTAAGCGGTTTAGGGTATATAGATAATACTCATACCTATATTGCCCTTGTCTATTTCCTAACATTATATTCCATTTCAATTTACTCGGTTAATTTATTAACATGTCACGGCTACCCTTACTAATCATAAATCTCAATCCCCTAATCATTATATTATTTTATTTAATTTAGCTAATTAAATGTCCTAAATAAAGTTACTCAAAATTAGGGGTGTTACACTTCTTTTCTCATTGTGCACAATAGAGTTTAAAGCAAAGTAAATTGTAATCTTACTTTATTCACTATCAAGTTGCAGTAATGGTTACCATCTTTTCTTCTACAGTCACAGTTGTTATCCTCGGTAGAAGGAGTTGCAAGATCTCAACTTCACCTGCTCTTGCTATTTATCATTTTCATTCCTTTGCATAACAGAAAACATTGATGATCATATTCTACAAATAATATTGATTTATTTACTTGTTAATGCCCTTTGTTCTAGAATCTTATTCCATACACACTGTATTCATGATATTACATGCAAAATAGTATCTCTTCTATAGCACTACGCCAGAGCAAGCGATCCAAATCCATAAATATTCGACATTATATAGTCCCATTGAGTGATAATACTTAGCTACATTTGAATAAACAATAATGGTGACAAATATCAATTATAAGGTTGTCAAAAATGACAAAGAATCAAAGAGGAGTGAAATGCTGGTCAGGGAAGGCAAAAGGCGTAGCTGGTGCATTGCTTATGCTTCCTCCCTTGAAGAGGATGAAGAGTCAGGTATCTCTCTTTAAGCATACAATAATTTGTAATTTGGTTATGGATTTTTTGTAAACGTAGTTATTTTGTTTAAAATATTTTGTATTGAGGTGTTTGTATATCGTTTGCATTTTATGATTAATGTGTTTTTTTTTGAAAGAAGGTTCAAACTTTTCTATTAAGAAGGAGAAAATAAGAAAATACAAATGCCGAAATAAGGCAAGTCCAACAATCCAAGCTGTTAGCAAATAAAAATTATAAATTAACAGGGAGAATAAGGCCCAAGCTAACTAAATCTAATACAAAACAAGGCCCAAACTATAGACAGATAGCATAAGCCTTCAACCCGAACCAATACCAAGACCCGCTTACCAGACGATTCGCGACCATTCTCGAGTAGAATAAGGCAACTCAAATCTAAAACTCACTTCATTTTCTCTTAACTGCTGAAAAGTACAACTGAAACTTCAATGGCGGCTCGAGTAAAACGTTTAAACTTCGTCTTCAACAACCAGATCTATACAGTCTTCACTCCAGATCTGAGGAGACTGAAGCAATTACAGTCTTCACTCCAGATCTGAAGAGACTGAGTCAGGGAAACCTCTGTCCTACTTCTTACAACAAGTCTCTACTCTTAGAGGCGTAAAAGGACGGCAAACCAACAAACGGTAGCGATGGTAATTCTCTCGGAGGAATATCCAGCATCTCTCAAAAGTGAAGTCTTTAACATTCTATTTCCAGCAAGATTGTCCAACTCCATAATTGTTTTCGATAAATAGCTAATGTTTATAATTTCCTTAGGTCAAGAGATGCAATGAACTCCAGCAATTTTCTGTGAGAAACTGCAACCAGACACGTTCATTCTAGATCAAATTAGTATTATGATAGTATAAAAATATGTAAATTAAATGAGAGGGCGTGAGGAAAATGTAAATAAAACAGGTACACGAGAACCTCAGCCTAGATACAGAAAGGAAAGCAGAAATCAGGAGAGAGAGTCATATGATAATGAAGAATCAACCCCAATTCAGCGTTGGGAGGTATATCCCCATTTATTTGCTATACAATCGTGCTTGCCTGTAACGACCCGTATTTTACGTGTCGATAGATCGTAGAATTTGCAGGTCGATAGTGTTGTTTGTGTTGCCTCTAGCTTGAGTCGTTTAGAAGTTAACCCGGGTGGAGTATGAGTTGTGACCGACTCATGAGCATTGCCGAGCTAAGGGATGAGTCGTGACCGACTCATAGGGGACCGACTCAAGGAGGGGTTACGGGTTGGAGTGTTGGCCGAGATAAGAAATTCACCGACCTAAGAGTTGCCGAGTTATAGAAGTAACGACCTAAAAGTTAGGCGACTTAGTGATGGTGACCGACCTATAGTAAGTCGTAGACGACCTTAGGAAGTGGCCGAGTCAACGAGTTACGACTCATAAGGTTTGCCGAGTTAAGGGGTTAGCGTGTTAGTAGGCAGCGACTTAAGGAAGTCGCCGAGTTAGCGACTTAGAGTTAGGTCGTTCAACGACCTAAGGGCTAGCGTTAGGACGCTAGGGGGATAGGTCAGCAGGCACGTTGAGTCGTTGGGGGGCTTAGGTCGTTGAGTCGGTCTGGTTTGTTAGGTCGCGTGAGTACTGTTCAGACTTAGGTCGTAAACGACCTAAGTTAGGTAGTGAGTCGGCAGTGAGTTAGGTCGTGGGGTCTTGAGTCGTGTGTGTCATAGTTAAGTCGTCATACGACTTAAGACTTGGGGAACGCGGCAGTATTTTAGGTCGGAGGCTTTTTAGGTCGTGACCGACTTTGTGTTAGGTCGGCAAGGAGTTGAGTCGGCAGGGTCTTAGGTCGTAGGTCGGCATGCTAGTTAAGTCGTCAGGCGACCTAGGACTTAGGAAATGCGGCAGTGCGTTGAGTCGTTAGGTCGGCCTGTGTTTTAGGTCGCGTCTGGGTTAAGTCGTAAGTCGGCCTTGGTTGTATGTTGTGTTGGTTAGGTCGTAGGTCGTAGGGGCTGATGAGTCGGCAACGACTCATAGTTAGGTCGGGGACGACCTAAGGGGCGACGACCTAAGGAGTTTCCAGCCTATAAATAGAGGGGTTTGGCTCACTTTTTGGCACCGGTTTTTGAAGCGACGAAGTGCTGCCATTTTGAAGACTCGACTACAGTATTTTCTTCACTTCTTTCTCTATTTCTATCAAGTGCTAACATCCATTGAAGATTGAAGATCAAGATCAAAGATCAAGAGCCAAAGTTGAAGATTTTCATCCGAAGAGGCTAGATTTCACCGTTTCAAGTGAAATTTCTCCGGATCAAGCCCAAGTCCTTGCTGTCCAGATCTGAAGTGTGTAGTTTTTGTAGTGTTTGGGTGATTTGGTGAGTGGTAGTTATCTCTCACGCGGACCCAAAGGAGTGTAGTGGATTGGTAGCTAGTTTATGTGTTTGAAATAGCATTTTCTCGCATTGTCCTTAAGTCTGCATGTAGATCCATCATTTTTGAAGATGTTTACCTATGCATATTTGTTTAACAAGTATTAGAGACAAAACCCATGTTTTATATTTGATAGATCTATGCTAAAAACCTATGAATCATGCATGTTGGACTTATGCTCATTTATTTATGATATTGCCATTTTTGTTGATATTGCTTATTAAATCTTGTTGAATGCTTGATTGTTTGTATTGATGAATGATTTGGATTGTTTCAAGTTAGCTAGTGGTTGATTTGGAACAAGATGGTTCGAGATGATTCAAAAGCTAGGTGGAAAAGCTCTTGAATGTGGAAGCTGCCTGTAGCATATGAAGCGGATGTGGAAGCTCATATGGATGGATTCGAGGATGTGGGATCTTGCCATGATACGAGAAGGCAAAGCATGATTGAGATGGGACTTTGCTATGATGCGATAAAGCAAGGTGTGATGTTGGAATGGGACGGGTCATGATGACGTTCCAAGAAGAGATACTTTGCTATGATGTGATGAGGCAAGACATATGTTGTGATGGGACGGGTCACGAAGACGTTCCAAGCACGGGCTGCGACGACGTGCAAAGTTATGTTGATTACTCGGTGATGCGATCCGAGTTGGTGATAATGGTTAGCTTGAGAGGCGCTTGAGCTAGTATGGAAATAGTCGTCGAGGAGGATGACTAGGAGGCTGAGATCTTATCGTTGTTGAAGGTTCTAGCATGCTCAAAGCAAGGGTACGTTGGAACGGGCTGCGACGACGTTCCAGGCACGGGCTGCGACGACGTGCTAGTACTCTGGGTAGTTGCGAAAATTCCTAGGCACGGGCTGCGACGACGTGCGGAGTTATGGCTAGAACCGGGGTTACCATTAGCCCTTGACAGGTGGTCATTCAACTAACGGTGATATCAAGGCAATGATACAGTGATAGCCAGAGTCATGGATGTTTGGTTGTACTATCATTCGGTCTCAAGTGCGGTGTTTTCTGGGTGCTTATCTGATCTTGGTTTAGGCCTTGGGGGTTTGTATTTGGAAAACATCGTCCTTGACTCGAGTGATTATTGCTTTATTTTTATTACCTGCTATGCTATGATTGCTTCTCCTTAGTGTGTGTCTGGGGGCTATCACTGTGAGAAGAGGTGGAGTGGGATGGTTTAGTTCCTATTCCTTTTATTCCTTATGCTCTTTTGGTATGTTTGATAGTTAATTTACTGCTCACTAAGACTTTGTCTGACTCAAGGTTTTATGTCTCCTCTTATTACCTTGGGCTGTTCATCCATGTTGGGATGGGCAGACTAGGTAGCAGGTGACAGGTGCTGTGCTAGGAGTTCTACGATGAAGATGACGAAGACGAGCAGGAGGCTTTGCATATTAGTTTTCTTACTATATGTACTGGGTATCCGCTGCAGTATTTGGTTGAGTGATTTGTAGTGAGGCTTTCATGTATGGATTTGAGTAGATGATTGTATAAAACTACTGTGATGCTTATATGATGATGTTCTGTTCTATGGAGCTTCACTATATTATATTTCTCTATTGTATTTTATCCATGCGCTGTGAGTTGTACGATAGAGATTCTTTCGATTTTTATTTTACCCTGACTATCGTCCATGGCTGCCTGGCACACCTTTCAGCGCACTATTCTCTTGTTTTGGTGCGGGAGTCATGGGCGGTCGTCACATTTGGTATCAGAGCTTTGGTTAATCGATTTCAGCCAACGCTCGCTGACGTAATTACGTAAGAGAGACGTAATTGTATTTTGATGGATGATTACTATATATAATATAGTAGCTTAGAAGGATTTGAACTCCTTATGCAGTTGTTTCTTAAGGTGTTCTAATCATTCTTTTTACAGATATTAAGAATGAGTCGTAGAGGAAGACCAGCTGCTAGGGAAGGCCATGCTACAGAAGGAGCTGCAGATTATGGGGCTATGTTCGAAGCGATGATGACTTCGATTATGAGGAGGATGCCCGTTCCAGGGCCTACTGTTGATGTTGGAGTTCAAGTCCAAACTCCGAGACCGGTGGATTTCGCCAAGCTCTGCAAGGATTATACTTCTCTTGGAGGAAAAGCTTTCTTAGGGACGGAGTCTACTATTGAAGTGCAGAGATGGATGGATGCTTGCCGAAGGATTTTTGGTGATCTAGGGATTGAGGATGCAACTAAGAGGAAGCTTGCATCGAGACAGCTTCAGGGAAGAGCTGCTGATTGGTGGAATTCTATCACTATAGATACACCAGAAGAAGAGATTACTTGGGAGCAATTCCGAGTTAGATTTGAAGCTAAGTTCATCTCTACGGCTCAGAAGTCTGTTTTGTACAAGAGGTTTGTAGAGCTCAAGCAAGGTGGGAGACCAGTTCTTGAGTATATTTCCGAGTTCGAAGCTTTGTCTAAGTATGCCAGATCGTATATTGATTCTCCCTACCAGAAGAACGAGAAGTTTGTGACTGGTCTGGATGCTTATCTTGGGAGGCAGTTAGTGGATCACTTGGACGATCCATTTGAGAAGCTGGTGGAGAAAGCCCTTAGGCATGAGAGTTTGTTCCCTAAGGAAAATTCTGTTGTTGCTGTAACCAGGGAAGGATCTAAACCACAGCAGAGTGGGAATAGGAAGAGGAAGCAGCAGCAGCAGAAGAGTAAGGATGGCCAGAAGAAGCCAAAGGGCGAAGTGACCTGCTATAATTGTCAGAAGAAGGGCCATCTCTCCAAGGATTGTAGGAATCCAAAGGCGCCGGCGAAGTGCCATAACTGTGATAAGCCAGGGCATTTCAGGAAGGATTGTCCAGAACCGAGGAAGGACAGGCAAGTTGTGCAAGCTTATGCTTTGGGAGTTGTGCCGTCGTCTTCAAAAGCTCCGACTGCTGAAGAAAAGGGGAAGAGTGTGGTGGTTCAAGGTACTCTTTCTATTTGTGGTGTTCCAGTTAGAGTGTTGTTTGATACTGGAGCGTCGCATTCTTTTGTTTGTGATGATTTGGTAAGCCGGTTAGGTATGAAACCGGATATTGTTGATAGGCCATTGGTTGTGACTAATCCGGTAGGGGGTTCGTCATGTTTGTGTATGTTATGCCGTGGTCTAGTTGTGTCGAGTCATGATTGCTCGTTTGTTTGTGATTGCTTTGTTCTGAACTTTGCGGGGTTCGGAATTATTTTGGGTATGGACTGGCTTAGGAAGTATGCGGCTAGGATTGATTGTGAGAGGCTTGAGGTGACAATCGGGAATGTGGAAGGGCGAAAGGTTGTGATACGATGTAAGCATGAAGAAGGCGTCTTCATGAGCTTCATGTATTCGCTAGTTGTTCCACGGGAAGGACTGTCATCGGTGCCTATTGTGAATGGATTTGAGGATGTCTTTGACGAGGTCAAAGGGTTGCCGCCGCATAGGGAGATCGAGTTTCGTATCGATCTAGTTGAGGGAGCCAGACCTGTTGTGATGCCTCTTAGGCGGATGGCACCGAGGGAGCAGCAAGAGCTGAAGGTGCAAGTTGATGACCTTTTACGGAAAGGATTCATTCGGAGAAGTGTGTCCGAATGGGGTGCGCCAGTTGTGTTCGCAACCAAAGCGGATGGATCGTTGAGGTTGTGTGTTGATTATCGTGAGCTGAATAAGGTGACTAAGAAGAACAAGTATCCATTGCCGAGAATAGATGACTTGTTTGATCAGCTTCACGAGGCTAAGGTGTTTTCTCAGATGGATTTGGCAACGGGATTTCACCAGTTGAGAGTGGCGAAGGATAGTGTGCCGAAGACTGCTTTCAGGACACCATCCGGGTTTTATGAGTGGCTGGTAATGCCGTTTGGGTTGACTAACGCGCCAGCATATTTTGTGGATCTTATGAATAGAGTGTTCAGAGATCAGTTGAATAAGTTCGTGCTTGTGTTCGTGGATGATATTTTGGTTTATTCCAGAACTGAGGAAGAGCACAAGACGCACTTGAGGATTGTTTTGGAAATCTTGCGGAAACATCAGCTGAAGGCTAAGTTTTCGAAGTGTCACTTCTGGAAGAATGAAGTGAGGTTCTTAGGTCATGTTATTTCTGGAAATGGAATAGCGGTTGATCCCGCTAAGGTGGCAGCGATCCAGGATTGGGTTAGGCCTAAGAATGCATCTGATGTGAGAAGTTTTCTTGGATTAGCAGGATATTATCGTCGGTTTATCAAAGACTTTTCCAAGATAGCTGCACCGTTAACAGGATTGACGAAAAAGAACCAAGTGTTCAGATGGGATGCTAAGTGTGAGCAAGCTTTTGAAATCCTAAAAGAGCGACTGACGAGTGCTCCTGTTTTGACTATTCCAAGTGGGAATGATGAGATGGTGGTTTACACCGATGCATGTGGTACTGGACTTGGAGCAGTGCTAATGCAGAAGGATAAAGTTGTTGCGTATGCTAGTCGACAACTGAAGCCGCATGAAAGGAACTATCCAACTCATGATTTGGAGTTAGCGGCGATTGTGTTTGCTTTGAAGATGTGGAGACACTACCTATTGGGGGTTAGATTTGAGTTGTTTACAGATCATAAGTCGTTGAAGTATCTGTTCTCCCAAAAGGATTTGAATCTTCGACAGCAAAGGTGGTTAGAGTTTCTAGCATCTTATGATTTTGGTATAGCCTATACTCCGGGAAAAGGTAACGCAGTGGCTGATGCGTTAAGTCGAAGACATGCAGGTTTGGGAGCCATGTTTTCAGAGTGGAGGAGTCTCGAGTATTTGGCTGAGTTTGATTTCAGGCCTAGATGCGAGTTGGAACCTGAGATGTTGGCAAACTTATCGATAAGGCCTACTCTGGTGGAAAGGATTGGTGAGAGCCAAAAGAGAGATGATAAGCTTGTCAGGATTATCCGAGATTTGGAAGCTGGATTAACTCCAGAGAAGGATAAGGGATTCGAGGTCGATCGAGAGGGTTGGCTTCGAAAGCAAGGAAGATTGGTTGTTCCCGATGTGGATGGATTGAGAGATGAAGTTCTAAGGGAAAGTCATCACTCGAAGTTGACAATTCATCCAGGTGGTAATAAGATGTATCGGGATATGAAGAGAGCTTACTACTGGGAAGGTATGAAGAAGGATGTTGGAAGTTTTATTTCCAAGTGTATGAATTGCCAGTTAGTGAAAGCTGAGCAGAAGAAGCCCAGTGGATTACTTCAGCCATTAGAAGTTCCTACATGGAAGTGGGAGCAAGTGTCGATGGATTTTATTGATGGTCTACCTAGAACCAGGACAGGGAATGAAGGGATTTGGGTCATCGTAGATCGTTTGACTAAAAGTGCAAGGTTCATTCCTGTTCGATCGACTAGGACTGCATCGAAGTTGGCTGAGTTGTATGTGAAGTGGATTGTTCGATTCCATGGTGTTCCGAAGAGTATAGTGAGCGATCGAGATCCGTTGTTCACTAGTGGATTTTGGAAGAGCTTCCAGGAAGTTTTGGGAACTGAGTTGTGTTTGAGTACAGCTTATCACCCTCAAACAGATGGTCAGACTGAGAGAGTCAACCGAGTTTTGGAAGATCTCCTTAGAGCTTGTGTTTTGGACTTCGGAGGATCATGGGAGGATCACCTTCATTTGGTGGAGTTTGCTTATAATAACAGTTATCAGTCGAGCATTGGTATGGCACCATATGAGGCATTATATGGAAGACCGTGTAACTCTCCGACATGTTGGTTGGAAGCTGGAGAAAAGCTGATACTTGGGCCAGAGATGATTCGACAGACTTCAGATTGTATAGAGATCATTCGGCAACGAATGAAGGCAGCCCAAGATCGTCAGAAAAGTTATGCCGATAATCGTCGTAAGGATTTGGAATTCGACGTAGGTGATATGGTTTTTGTGAAGATTTCTCCTCTGAAGAGTGTCATTAGATTCGGAAAGAAAGGAAAGTTAACTCCGAGATTTGTTGGACCATTCCCGATTATCGAGCGAATTGGAAAGCTCGCTTATAGATTGGAGTTACCGGAAAAGATGGCGGGTGTGCACAATGTTTTTCATGTATCTTATCTACGGAAGTATGTGCACGACCCAACTACTGTGGTTTCTGCTGATAGCTGTGAAGACTTGGAGGTTTATCCAGTTGTTTCGAGACCTCGTAAGCCGCTTCGTATTGTTGAAACCGATACGAAACAGCTTAGGAGGAAGACGATTACGTTGCTCAAGGTACAATGGAGTGATGATGTTAACGACTGTACATGGGAGGAGGAAGAGAGGATGAAGGCAGCTCATCCCGGACTCTTCGAGGTATGGCCCTAAAGTGTCGTGACATCTCATGAATTTGTAGCTTGTTCTGAGTCTTAGAATTCTGCATGCTAGGCTAGAATTGGTTGCATGGTTTGTTGATTGCTTTGGATGGTAGGCATGCGGAATATCTTTGATTTCTGATTGTTTGCTTGGAATTTCGGGGGCGAAATTCCTAAGGGGGAGAGAATGTAACGACCCGTATTTTACGTGTCGATAGATCGTAGAATTTGCAGGTCGATAGTGTTGTTTGTGTTGCCTCTAGCTTGAGTCGTTTAGAAGTTAACCCGGGTGGAGTATGAGTTGTGACCGACTCATGAGCATTGCCGAGCTAAGGGATGAGTCGTGACCGACTCATAGGGGACCGACTCAAGGAGGGGTTACGGGTTGGAGTGTTGGCCGAGATAAGAAATTCACCGACCTAAGAGTTGCCGAGTTATAGAAGTAACGACCTAAAAGTTAGGCGACTTAGTGATGGTGACCGACCTATAGTAAGTCGTAGACGACCTTAGGAAGTGGCCGAGTCAACGAGTTACGACTCATAAGGTTTGCCGAGTTAAGGGGTTAGCGTGTTAGTAGGCAGCGACTTAAGGAAGTCGCCGAGTTAGCGACTTAGAGTTAGGTCGTTCAACGACCTAAGGGCTAGCGTTAGGACGCTAGGGGGATAGGTCAGCAGGCACGTTGAGTCGTTGGGGGGCTTAGGTCGTTGAGTCGGTCTGGTTTGTTAGGTCGCGTGAGTACTGTTCAGACTTAGGTCGTAAACGACCTAAGTTAGGTAGTGAGTCGGCAGTGAGTTAGGTCGTGGGGTCTTGAGTCGTGTGTGTCATAGTTAAGTCGTCATACGACTTAAGACTTGGGGAACGCGGCAGTATTTTAGGTCGGAGGCTTTTTAGGTCGTGACCGACTTTGTGTTAGGTCGGCAAGGAGTTGAGTCGGCAGGGTCTTAGGTCGTAGGTCGGCATGCTAGTTAAGTCGTCAGGCGACCTAGGACTTAGGAAATGCGGCAGTGCGTTGAGTCGTTAGGTCGGCCTGTGTTTTAGGTCGCGTCTGGGTTAAGTCGTAAGTCGGCCTTGGTTGTATGTTGTGTTGGTTAGGTCGTAGGTCGTAGGGGCTGATGAGTCGGCAACGACTCATAGTTAGGTCGGGGACGACCTAAGGGGCGACGACCTAAGGAGTTTCCAGCCTATAAATAGAGGGGTTTGGCTCACTTTTTGGCACCGGTTTTTGAAGCGACGAAGTGCTGCCATTTTGAAGACTCGACTACAGTATTTTCTTCACTTCTTTCTCTATTTCTATCAAGTGCTAACATCCATTGAAGATTGAAGATCAAGATCAAAGATCAAGAGCCAAAGTTGAAGATTTTCATCCGAAGAGGCTAGATTTCACCGTTTCAAGTGAAATTTCTCCGGATCAAGCCCAAGTCCTTGCTGTCCAGATCTGAAGTGTGTAGTTTTTGTAGTGTTTGGGTGATTTGGTGAGTGGTAGTTATCTCTCACGCGGACCCAAAGGAGTGTAGTGGATTGGTAGCTAGTTTATGTGTTTGAAATAGCATTTTCTCGCATTGTCCTTAAGTCTGCATGTAGATCCATCATTTTTGAAGATGTTTACCTATGCATATTTGTTTAACAAGTATTAGAGACAAAACCCATGTTTTATATTTGATAGATCTATGCTAAAAACCTATGAATCATGCATGTTGGACTTATGCTCATTTATTTATGATATTGCCATTTTTGTTGATATTGCTTATTAAATCTTGTTGAATGCTTGATTGTTTGTATTGATGAATGATTTGGATTGTTTCAAGTTAGCTAGTGGTTGATTTGGAACAAGATGGTTCGAGATGATTCAAAAGCTAGGTGGAAAAGCTCTTGAATGTGGAAGCTGCCTGTAGCATATGAAGCGGATGTGGAAGCTCATATGGATGGATTCGAGGATGTGGGATCTTGCCATGATACGAGAAGGCAAAGCATGATTGAGATGGGACTTTGCTATGATGCGATAAAGCAAGGTGTGATGTTGGAATGGGACGGGTCATGATGACGTTCCAAGAAGAGATACTTTGCTATGATGTGATGAGGCAAGACATATGTTGTGATGGGACGGGTCACGAAGACGTTCCAAGCACGGGCTGCGACGACGTGCAAAGTTATGTTGATTACTCGGTGATGCGATCCGAGTTGGTGATAATGGTTAGCTTGAGAGGCGCTTGAGCTAGTATGGAAATAGTCGTCGAGGAGGATGACTAGGAGGCTGAGATCTTATCGTTGTTGAAGGTTCTAGCATGCTCAAAGCAAGGGTACGTTGGAACGGGCTGCGACGACGTTCCAGGCACGGGCTGCGACGACGTGCTAGTACTCTGGGTAGTTGCGAAAATTCCTAGGCACGGGCTGCGACGACGTGCGGAGTTATGGCTAGAACCGGGGTTACCATTAGCCCTTGACAGGTGGTCATTCAACTAACGGTGATATCAAGGCAATGATACAGTGATAGCCAGAGTCATGGATGTTTGGTTGTACTATCATTCGGTCTCAAGTGCGGTGTTTTCTGGGTGCTTATCTGATCTTGGTTTAGGCCTTGGGGGTTTGTATTTGGAAAACATCGTCCTTGACTCGAGTGATTATTGCTTTATTTTTATTACCTGCTATGCTATGATTGCTTCTCCTTAGTGTGTGTCTGGGGGCTATCACTGTGAGAAGAGGTGGAGTGGGATGGTTTAGTTCCTATTCCTTTTATTCCTTATGCTCTTTTGGTATGTTTGATAGTTAATTTACTGCTCACTAAGACTTTGTCTGACTCAAGGTTTTATGTCTCCTCTTATTACCTTGGGCTGTTCATCCATGTTGGGATGGGCAGACTAGGTAGCAGGTGACAGGTGCTGTGCTAGGAGTTCTACGATGAAGATGACGAAGACGAGCAGGAGGCTTTGCATATTAGTTTTCTTACTATATGTACTGGGTATCCGCTGCAGTATTTGGTTGAGTGATTTGTAGTGAGGCTTTCATGTATGGATTTGAGTAGATGATTGTATAAAACTACTGTGATGCTTATATGATGATGTTCTGTTCTATGGAGCTTCACTATATTATATTTCTCTATTGTATTTTATCCATGCGCTGTGAGTTGTACGATAGAGATTCTTTCGATTTTTATTTTACCCTGACTATCGTCCATGGCTGCCTGGCACACCTTTCAGCGCACTATTCTCTTGTTTTGGTGCGGGAGTCATGGGCGGTCGTCACATTGCCTGTGATGTTTTTAAAAAATTTGGATTTTGACATTCTGATATTTATGGTGTGAAAGATCTGAGTGCATATCTGAGACGTATCAGTGAACCGATTGTGAAAAATTCTTTCATTCCTTTCTCTCCATATGTGCCAAATACACGTAGACAACGAAAGCTGAAACAAGTCTGTATCTAGGTTTTTTCCTTTTGCTAAAGAAACCATTTTCTGTAAATCAACCTTCAAAGTAAATGAGAACAGATTTTTTGGTGATTTAAAAATTTTTTTACGACTCCACATCCAAATATTTCCTGTATAATTACATTGAAAGAATAGGTGGTCTGTTGTTTCAATGTGATTATTACAGAATACGCAGTTAGGGTCCACATCTATATGTCTCTGAAGTAACCTTTCTTTAGTCAAAAGAAAGTCGTTAATCGCTTTAAAAAGACAAATCGCCATTTTAGGGACGTGAATTTTATTCCAAACTATAGTCGACCAAAATTTAATCTCATAACTGGTTCTCACTGAATTCCAAACTTTTTTAAAATGGTAACACCCATCCCTAGAACATTTCCAAGACCAGAAGTTGTATGAAAATGATAATTATATGAGTGATTATTGGTTTTATACTAAAAATGTTAATTCTTACTATGTATAATATATATCTTATGAATAAAATGAAGTGGAAATCAAATGAGCCACTACAAAGAGGGAAACCTGCACAAAAAATCAATGATTTTTAGTAGCGCTTATTAAACACTACCAAAATATATACGGTGGCAAACAAAAAGTGCTACTAAAATATTTTGGTGTAGTGGACAGTACTTTTTGGTAGCATTTTCAAACGCTACAATAAAGATTTTTAGTAGTATTTATAGTGCCGTTTACTAAAATGCAACAAAAAATCTTAGATTTTCAGTTGCATATTTTTTAACGACGTTCCCTTAAACGCTATTGTAAGTTATAGTAGCATTTTTTTCTGCGCCAATAGAAATACATTTTGATGTAGTGATATACCTGGACTCTTATCTTTAATATCGTATACTATTTTGAACTTTGCTCTGATTCCAAGCTGCAACGCCCCACCTTTAAGCCCACACTAATAATAAATATTACTAAGTAATATCGTCTATTAGAGCAGAGAATAAAGCTTGTTAAAAGCGATCATCTGTGAATATTGCATTAAGCGAGTATTGATATGTCAAACTAGACAATGATTTTTTTCGAAGTGAATTCAATGTATACAATCCAGACCTAAAACAATACTACGGTGGGTATGGAAATTGCTACGAATAACATGGTACATAGAATCATAGAGTACATAGCAGAATAAATACATAGGTTACATATCGAAAGAGTACATATGGACATATACAAAAGATAGTCTACATAAGGGTAGACATGAAAGTTCCACTCAGTATACATACACAATTACCCAAAATGATATACATACAAAAGGAGTCTCAAACTCGATATATGAGTGTATATATAGAGTGCAAAACCCATGGACTAGACGATAAGATAGAAATATTAGCTAGTAAGGATCATAGATGATAGGCTTCAAGCTTGACATCCCTAAAGACCAATGAGGGTTACCCGAAATAACTAGGCTGACCCGAGTATAATACAAGATAATAAATGGGTCAGTCTTGCACTAATATGTGTTAATGGGATTAGCTAGGCATGAAAGGTAAATACCATAAGTGCATGTATTTATAAAGGCAAAGTGATCATATGAACATCAAGTATTTTCCATATAAAAATGTAATCCAAGAGACAGTCACCATCCACCAAAAGTCTCAAATGAATCAAATGGTACCAACGAAAACTAAAGAATTCACCACGCCAAACTTTCTAAAATAATGCTTGCTGTTAGAGGCAAAATATCATAATATGGTGAAAGAAGAATCATAAATCAAACCATGAGATTCAATTCATGGAATATATCTAAAATTGGCGCCATACGAGAAGACGAGCCGATACTCGTTGATTATGCATGCAAATATGAGGTACAGTCTCCTCTTGGACAGAGGTACAGTCCCTTCTTGGATAGACGTATTGTCCCCTCTTAGAACACATGAGCATGAAGGCTATGCTACAATAAAGTCGAACCCAAAGGTAATGCCAAACAAAAGGATGAACCCGAAGGTTATGCCATACACAAGTGAGGTACTGTCTCCTCATGGACTACAAAGATGAACCCAGAGGTTGCGCCAAACATAAAGACGAACCCGATGGTTACGTAGAATACAAAGACGAACCCAAAGGTTATGCCGAACAGAAAGTGTAATATACTTTCAAATAGTAACTTAATGGATTCCTCTAAATCATCCTATAGCACCTGGCGATATTCCAAAGGTTTACTAAGTGATCATAAATCCCACCTCAAAAGCAATCCAAAAATAATATTATTAATAAAAATATTCAATCGGCCAAGTCAAGTAATTAATCGATGAGGTAAACGAAAACATTTCATACCATTTGTTTTACCAAATTGTTTAATTAAATTTCTCATCTGAATGAAATATTATTATATATATTTTGAAATGCGGTTCATAATTATCTTTTCCAAAATACTTATTTTTGAAATAGATTATTAAGGGATAAATAATAGGATTTCCTAAATATATGTACTTATTAAAACTGGCTTAAAATCATCTTGGTTGAAAACAAGCTTGAAATCAAAAGATTATAAACAATTTTAAATTGTAAATTTATTATTTTAAAACTATATACATATTAGGTAAATACATATAAAAATTCATATAGGTTTAGGTTGAAATAAACTTCTAAGTCCAAGCAATAAAACTTCATATTTCAAAATTCAAAGTCCAAAACCAAAGCAAAAATCATAAAATAACAAGGCATCAAAACTGGGCAAGCACACGACAACAAGGAGAGAGGTAGGGACCTGGAGCTCACACTTCAGGTTATGACCAGTCGACCAGTTATATACCACCGGTTGACTGATGTGGACCCGGAGCATAAGCTCCAGGCTCCGTTCACTCCCACCGTTAGTCGTAAATTTTTCTGGCGTGATTCCAACGCTTTCGGGCAACATAAAATTGCAATACGGACTTTAAAAATCAAGCATGCATTCAACAAGGATTCATTAGAGCAATAATACATTGAATATTAGGTAATTATTAAGTACAATAACTAGTTTACAGAGCCTGAATAGCAATTGGTCACTAACCGAGAGCAGCTCAAAATTTCATCCATTCCAGTCAGACATTGATATTAATACAAGAGGTGGGTTTTACTCACCTTATTTACTTCGATTTGCAATTGAATTGGAGATGGATTAGAATTTACTTTGCTCAGTTACAATGCCTAGAAGCTCATGCGAGACGAAAGAAGACAACATTTCTCAAATACTGAAAATTACTGAAATAAAACTCAAGAAAGATAAGATTTGGTTTGAGAATCATACCTGAAAATTATAATTTAACAATTGCAACGATATTTTCTAAAACTAGCTAGGATTTGGATAGTGATTTGAAGGGTTTTGAGATGAATAGGAAAATAGTTTACTGGTTAGTGAAATGAGAAAACAACGTACTATTTTCTTACCTTTTTCTTAGGTCTGTTTAGCATTTTTAGACTATTTTGAGCCTAAATGAAATGTCACTTAACCAATTAATTCAGCTCTTATGTTAAATAAAAGAAAAGGTAATTTCTTTCTTAATTTTTCCTACAGTATAAGGCAAGTAGACTTAGGATTTTAACCCTCATAATTTACATTTATGCACCACTATCTAATTCAATCGATACAAACTTATTTACTATGTTTAAATTGTAAAGAGCACAATTTTTATTCACTCCTCTTTCAATAGTATAATTTGTATATATAGATTTAAGTTCTAATTTATATCTTAGTTTTATTTTTAACAAAACAATACTAATTTATTGTACTATATTCATTTGCAATAATTAGAATTAGTTTACCTCTAAATTCTAACAAAATAATTTATTCTATTATTGATTTTCCTTATTTCCATTCATTAGAAATAAGTGACATCCTTGATTACAAAAATCAAGTTTTACTAAAAATCCAAATCTCATAAAGTCCAAATTGACTCATTTTAAGGTTATTGCAATATTTTCCAAAATCACTCTATTATTTCAATTAAAAGAGTAATTTATTTTAATTAGCTTATTTAAATCTTTTTAATGTAATTCCCATTTATATTTTTCTTACATTCCTTTTACTATTAATTAAAAGGATTTAATCACAAACACAATATTCCACTTGCAAAATCCTTATTCTAATTCTTTTTTTCAATTAAACCAAACCCACTCGAATTTGGAAAAGAAATAAAATAAATTCCAAAATTTCATTTATCCTAAAATTTTGGTTTAAATTATATTTTTCCTTTAGATTAATTTATTTCCAGGTATGCCTCAAACCGAGGGTTATTACAATTTAATAGTCAGTTATTTAACTATCAAACAAACAAAAAATCGAATTAGAGATATAACCAAGCATGAATAAGCACATAAGCACCCACTGAGCCTCTTAATTAATCTTTTTCATTTATTAAAATATCCTTTCAAATATTCATACTAAAATACATTTTACAAAAGGTATATCCACAAACCCTTTATTTTCTTTTCAGTACTTGAAAAAGTATTTATATACTTATCTCAAGGGTATAAGTATATTCACAAAATTTTAAGAAAGATTTCACTTTCATAACCATACTCAATTAGTTTAAAACAAATGTCATTCAAAACATAGATAACAATAAACCTAAAACACTTTTGGTGTAGGTAAATGAATTGTATGCGAATTAGACCTAATATAATTACCATCACTTTCCAATTTCAAACTTGTACCATCCCTCGTTTAACAATGAAGTCGAACAAGTTACAAAACTGTCATTGCCTTGACATACATTCTTAATTCTTACATATAGATACACGTTTTCATACCTCGAAATTTAGTTTTAAGGATGAAAAGAATACGCACCATACCACCATAACTTAAAATGATCATTTATAGAAATCAAATCTTATTCTTTTTATAAAACTTCTTTTTATGAACCTCTTTTATATTTACAAAACTCCTTCTATAAATCTCATTTCTATTTATAAAACTCCTTTTATAAATCTCCTAATGTTAAATCTCATATACATATCACAAATCTTCGATTCCAAAATCAGACTAAATATTTCCATAAAACAATCATTCTATATATCACCATAAATTCATAAATGTGATTTATTTTCCAATTTATCAAATTGATATCACTTCCCTTTTAATAATTATAAACTATTCTTTTTTATAAAATACCATTTATAAATCTATCTTTCTATACAACATTTTATATAAAGCAATTCACAAATATTTATTCCAAAATATTCTATCTTCTTCAAAAACATAATCACTTTTTTAAAAGATAAGTTCCCTTTTTCCTTTATAATAAACATTTGTTATTATATTAAATTTTCTGTAAAATAAATACTCCCTTAAATACTTTTAAAATATTTCCATATAAATTTGAAGAGACTAACAAAAAGGTTGGAGTAAAACAGTGAAGTTCAAAAACCATTTCTAAGTAAAATGCCCCAGAAAATTCCAAACTTCATATTTGAAATCATCCTCAGAATCAAAACCATTTTCAAAGCAAATACGACAAATAATATTGTTTCAAAATACGATAATGAGGCCTAGGGCTACCGTAGCACTTAACCAGTGCCACCATTGATATGCACTAACAAGTTCAACTTTACGACATATCAAAGTCACATCCAATAAGGCTGGGCTACCAAACTTTTAGCATTCAACAATTTATATAATAAGCACATAAATGAAATTAAAATCAACAGTGACAAGAAAGCCAGATCCTTCTATAAAATTTCTTGACTTCCCTGTATTTTCACTTCATATGCTATCCGCTTTCTGAAACGAGAATTCAACTAAACCCAACAAAGAAATCATCCAAGCATACAAATAACAATTTACATCAACACATATATAATATAATTTTCATTCAAAGTGAGTTAACTCTCCAAAATTCCAACCGATGCTTAAGCGTCCTTGCGTGATCTAGCTCAAAATCCTGCTTGCTTTAGACTTAACGAAATCAGCTCTAGTATGTAGATAACACTCCTATGAGCGCAATGCAAAAGACCATGTTCGATTTGGACCACATATGCAATAGTTATGGATTTTATAAGGATTGAGATTAATTATGTCAATTAATTACATATTTAACCAAACCAATCACCTATTAAATCGTCTTCCCCAAACCCAAATTACTCCCACCTCTCTCTTGTACACGCACATTAATACACACCCAAACAATCGTGCACGTTCCCACCCCCAACTCAAGCAATACTCCACGACATCGGCCCCCGCCACTTCCAACGAACCACACTTTGCAAGCTCTATACATCTGATCCAATTTAACCAAGCTCGATCCTCCCTTGTACATCGGGACTCCTTCACTCCTCATCCAGGAAAAATTCAAATACACCACCCTAAACAAACGCCATCCTCTTCAGCATCGCATGAGAAGCCTAACTCCACCTTCTTCTTCGCTTATCGTCACCTAAATCTCATTCGATCCCAGACCCTAGTCAATGTCAAGAAAAGATGAGGCCGGCTAAACATCGTCAGAGCCATAAACACTTACATAGATTCGATCCCCGCCTCGCTATGAGTTCAACGGATCTAACATTATAATTTATCATGGCCTCTAGCTCCCAATTTTGATTTTTAAAGGTGGAAGATAGATTTTTGTTTACTGAAAGAGAGGGGAAAATGAAAAGTATGGTGGAAAAAGGAAAATGGAGAATAGTCTAAGAGTGGGGGTTTGTTTATGTTATGGTTTCCAGTACTATGCTATATAATATGACGTCCATTAAAAACCACAAACGACAAAAATAAAAATATGATCATGCACAGCAATGCGACGCAATCACAAAACAACAAAAAAATACACTAGCTAAGTTATTCTGTGAAATTTCAAAAATACCTATGTTTGCCGAATGATAATTTAAATATTTTTCAAATTGAAAATTGTGAAAAAATCCAATAAAATCATTGAAGAATAAGTCAATAAAATCAAGCCATTTTTTTGAAAATGGGTAAAATTTTATTAGGCATATCTCAGCCCAAGTTGATCGACCTAAATGGCCCTTTACAGATGTAAGCAAATACATGTCCTGATGTACAAAGGCAAAACCCACTTTATTTCAGAGAATAATTAAATTGAAACTATCCAGATCTAACTCTCCTCCATCTTCAACAAACAAACTCATGGCGGCTGAGAACTTTTGCTATTCTTACGTTGGGTTCCTGCCTGTTCAAGCCGACGATCTGCTCCTACAAAGGCGCCTGCTACTTGTGCTAAGTTGTTGGTAAGGAATTTATGATTGATTCTCTTACTTTTTATTTTCATGTCGATTATAGCTAGTTTATTGACCTCAGAAGCATTTCTAACTCTGTTTTGAAACACGCAGCGGTTCCTTTCTCTCCAAATGCTCTAAACAATAGATGTCAAGGCAACATATTTCACTATGGCTTGCAGGTTTTCAGCGTGACCTAGCTCAATTAGGAAATTGATGATTTCAATTAAATTATTGATGGAATTGGTGAAATTAATCGCAAGTGACTTTCCTCTGCATTATTGCACAAAGCACACATTTTTTCCTACGTAATACCCTATTTTGACAGTCTATCTCGAATAGGGAGTCTGCCTAAAACTACTTTATAAGTAGTCAAGGCCATTTTAGGACAATTAGCACGATCCCACACAATTTTGCTTCATGCAATTTTATGAAATTTTGTTCTAGTTTCACTCCAGGAAGATTTAGTAGTGAAATCTTTAGCTGAATGATTCCATGCCCAAATGTCAATTTCTCTACCTGTAAATAGTGGCATAGCTCTGATTTTCTACTTTTGAACTTAATTGCAAGGAATTATGATGTAGTTCCACTTATCTTCCTAAATTATTGAGTTCACTTTGCTTGTTGGGTAGCCATATGCTGAATACGTGTCCCATCCCAAAATATCAATCGGCGATTCGCCATCAATCCAAGGGTCACATCATAAGTTTGTCCCTCTTCCTCCTGCTATTTCTCTAGAGCAATTAGTAGCCAGTTTATCTATGAATTTTAGAATAGCCTTCCAACTTGGTGATGAGTTATTATTAGCTGCCATCTACCAATTTTTTTTCTTAATGTAACATTACCTCATCCATTTAGCCCATAGTCCATTTGAATTTATAATCTTCCCTTCTTGTTCCATTGTAAATGCATCTCTCATTTCTCTTAGATTTCTGAGTCCAACTTCCTTTTCATTTTTCGGTCTACATAGATTGTGGTATTTAATTTTATATAATCCTCCTTTCCATATAAAATTCGCACAAACACTTTCAATCTTGGTAATGGAAGCATCAGGTAACTGAAATGTCTGCAACCGAAAATTAACTTTAGCTTGTATCATTGTCTGCATCGGTTCTATTCGACCAGCAAAAAATAAAATCCTTGAACTTCATCCTTGTAGATTCTCTTTGATTTTAGTGATCAGTCCTACACATTCTCTATCTTTTATTTCATTGGATCAAAGTGGAACCCCTAAATATATGACCGGCAATTCTCCTTCCTTTACCCTCAGAGTCTTAAGTACTATAGTTGTGTTTCTACAAACTTATTAGAGTAGCACTTTGTTTTAAGTTCATTCATTTTAAGGCCTACAAACTCTTGTAACTTATAGAAAATATCTTTTATAGTGTTAGTTGCTTCAACACTTGATTTCATGTAAATGATCAGGTCAGCCACATAGAAGAGGTGATTAACTTTAGGTTAGAAATTGTATATAGTCTGGAATAGTTTGTTATGTTCAACAATCTCTATTTGGAGGGAAAAATACTCCATAGCAACAACAAAAAGATAAGGAGATAGGGTATCTCCTTGCCCGATGCCCTTATTACTGCTAACGTGGCCTTTGGGAATACTATTCACCGTTATAGAAAAGGTAGGAGTGGTAATGCAATCACTAACCATTTCCACAAATATATTTGGGAACCTCATACTTCTAAGCATATGTAGGATGAAGTGTCTATTTTATCTTATTATATGCTTTGTGGAGGTCAACCTTTAAACATAATTTATCAGCTCCTTGTTTGTTAAAATTTCTAATCAGTTCATGTGCCAATGATGAGTTTTTAGATATGCTCCTCCCCTTAATAAATTCACTTTGGCATATAGCAACGACGTTGGGTAAAATTTTCTTCATTTTATTGCATGTGACTTTACTTAAAATCATATAGATAACATTACAGCAAGCAATCGGTCTATAATCTTCAATCCTAGTAGGGTTATCTTTTTTTTTATAAGGCATAAAATAGTATGATTCACTTCTTTTAAGATTTTACCAGACTCAAAGGATTCCTACATTACTAACAATATGTGCTATTTTAGGTAATCCTAATGTTGCTTGAAGAAGGAGGAACCAAAACCTCTAGGACTGGAACTGGAGTCCCCATGTATCGAGGCCAAAGCTTCCTATATTTCAACTTTGAACACTCTTCTACACATTATACGTCAACCGCTGGAATTCACGAGACTCCTCCATTCAATATAGGGTAAGTTAATTGCCATTATAAAGTTCATGGTAATAAGCGATGGCTTGCTGCTCCATTCTTTGCCAATCATTTAGCACCACCCCTTCTTGATCATGACATTGTAGATTGCAATTAGTGTTTTTCTTGAATGCCATCTTTGTATAATTTTTTTTGCACTCATCCCCCATGTAAGCCACTTCTCTTTAGCTTTATTTTTAGTTCCGCGGCTTTAGACTTCAAGGCATCTTTGAGTTGATTTTGAACTTTATAATATGCTTGCCATACTCCAGTATTATCTGGATTATCATCAATCTGACTAAGAAAGCTCTCACATAATTTTTTCAATTGATTAATCTTGTCATTATCTTTGGGTCTACACCTGTTCTAATTTTTCAGTCTTTGTTTAACAAACTTGAGCATATGTATGAGTTTATAAAATTGACAACTTTCCACTTATGGGCAAAGACCAAAATTAGTAGCTTCATTATAACCACTCTATAGATGCCAATCATTAGCATATCGAAAAGGCTTACCCCTCTCAGAAGTAGATTGTTCAATTAACAAAATGGGTAAAGGACTATGGTCACTAGTGGTGTTTGGTAGAATATTGACCTTAGTGTCAGAGAATAAGTTCATGCACTCTGAATTAATAAGAACACATTCTAACTTGCATGAAGATTTTTGCACTCTCCACTTCACCATGTATATTTTAGGCCAGAATGGACCGGCTCCAGCAATCCTATGGCGACTATGCAATTATTGAATTCTACAAGTTGGGAAACCTTCAGTGTAAAACCTCCTTTCTTTTCTTCTGCTTTAAGAACTGCATTAAAATCACCCATGACTAACCAAGGGGTTTGAATTTTCTTTGCTAAATCTCTTAGTTTAGACTATAGAGTTTATTCTACTAGATGCCAAGTTGCTGGCATAAATGCACATTAAGAACAATTCAATCCTACAGAATTTTGAGCATTGACTATAATTTGCTGCTCATCCTTATTTATAACCTGCACTTTCCATACAACCTTATTCTGTATAAGTAGTATTATATCTTTACCTCTAATATCATCATTATGATAAACTCCCAATCATCACCTATAGTAACTAAAAAGAAATTAAGATTTTGACCATTAAACTTATTGTCTAATACACCTATTATAAGATATGTCCTTCTAAGATTATAGAGGTCTGGTTTGTGGGTATCACTATTTGGACCACTGTCATCCCAGCCGATTTTAGACATTTGGAATTAGGGGAACCGCTCCTCAATTTTCTAAGAGAAATCCCTTTCGAGTTACTCACCTTGCTATGTTTTTCTGCTTTGTTGACTTGCTTGTTATAGTTCTGATTAGATTTGGTATGTGATTTGGAACCATTCACCTTTGCTTCCTCTTCCTTTGTTTCAGGGAGCTTCTCACCACCCACTTCAGCATGGCTTGGGGCTAGTGTCATCCCTAGGGTATCCTCAGATGACTCAGCATGGTCCTACGTTGCATTAGCTTTTCCCTTCTCATTGGCAGACTCGTCCTCCTCCTCCTGGTTTATAGAATTGCCTTTAGTATGAACTGACTGTGTATATGTAGTTTTTTGGCTTATAGTGTTGTCGGTGGTCTCCAAGTCCTCTGCTGAAGAGGACTAGTTTTTGTAAGCTTGACATCTTAGGTGTACATAAACTACTGTCTGAATGACTATTGTCTGATGTTTGTAGGCCTTTTTTCCTCCAAATTTGTTTAATAGGTGGAACAATAGTGGAGCATTGCACATCATAGCGATCGAAGCAATTTCACTGCTTACAAACGAGAAGTATAAAATCATACTCTATATCCTGAATGTTGATATTGCCCTTCCTGTCTTTTGCTCTAACTTGGAGTTTAATTTCATAACAAGCCTTGATATCAATTAAGACTCTAGCATAATTTAAACATTTAACATTTCTTTTAAAAACATCCATAGCTAGCGAGGTCCCGATCAAGCTTGCTATCTCACTAATTCCTTTGGAATTCCATAACGATAGGTCTAAATTTAACATTCGACCAGACTGGTTGGGATTCAAGCATACCTTTTTCAATCTCATGTTTGGCTACCATTTTTTTTGATAAAAATCAATTTGCTATCCATGAACCATGGACCGCTATTTAATATTTTTTTGCAATCTTGTCCATTAGCAAATTTAATCAAATAAAACCCGATCTCATGAGAAAGACATCCCAAGATCTAGCCTGTCCCATTTAGGCTTAACATATGCATTTAGTAAACATATTACAGTCTCTTACTAGCCATACACACACACACACACACACATTTCACATCTTGCTAGCATCATAAAAAAGAAAATCATTCAGCTTTGCAAATCTTTCTCGTCATCATTTTTTTGTCAAATCATTCGATGGCACCATTGATACACATATTTCCAACTAGTACCCCAGCCCATGTGCGAATTCCTACTTTGAATTAATGCTGGGTCCTAATACCATGATTCTTTGACTTGTTATTCGGGGAAGCTATTACTCTAGTTTTAGTATCCTTATTTTGAACCTCTTGCCAACTCGTATCATTAATTCCATCATCTTTCATAGGACTAGGTTTATCACTAGGGTAACCGCTTGGGTGTTCGTTATCAGCAGCAGTTGCAATTTTTCTTCTATATAAATTTATAAATCAAGTCTTTTTTTATTAACAATTGATTTTCTTATTATTTATTAAATTCGAATCAAATTCAAATATTTAAATAAATTACATATTCTCATTCAAAACATAAAAAATTGCAAGTCGTTATATTCTTCCCCCTAAAAAGAATTTCGGTATTGAAATTTCCAAAGGAAGAAAGTTTCTCCTAACCTTTAAGCTTTTAAAAATTTATCATGTTTTAAAAATTTATCATGTTATAGAAAATTTCGGCAGCACCTCCTTTTCACGGCTAGGTCTAAAAAAAATCACAACATCAATGTAAGCCCATATTTGGGACCTTCCATATCTGGGGACAACACAACAATAATATATATGTATGATACATCTTATAGACTGTGCATGTCACATACCAAACAACACCATTAAGTATATTCACATACCAATTTGTGAGCAAGCTAAATCTACTAATGAAACCAAAAGCAACTAGCAAACATTTGCTTCCATGTACTCGTATCTCTCTTAAATAATCCAAAAAAGAGTAAAACACGATAAATGAAACAATACAACAATTCATTCATCATATCATGAATCTAAGCCTGCTAAGTCATATATAACAACCATCTCACATAAGCATGCTGTAACACCTCGCAATTTTTACGGTTAATTTTTAATTAATCAATTAGTTAATTAAGCCTCGAAAATGGAATTTATGCAAACGATGGAATCTGACCATAAAATTTGCACCATTGCATTCGTGGTGAAATTCTGTGCAACTTCCATATGTAGGATTTTGCGATCGGAGTCAAATGAAGAAGTTATGGAAGAAAAACATATTCAAAACAAAAATAATTAAATTAGCAATTACATATTAATTACCGGGACCCACAGGTCGATACATCCATTAGACCGGTTGACATGTAGGTGTTACCATTAGTACCTTGGACCGGTTGAGGCCGTGGCGGCCAGGGTTATCCTTTAACCAACATATTTTATATAGTTAAATCTAACGGTTGTGTTGATTTGAGTGTCTATAAATTTAGGCCTAATCCTCTCTTCTCTTCTTTTATTAGAAACAATAGTGAAGCTTTATCATCTTCTCTTCTCTACTATTTTCTAGATTATAAAATATTATATTTATATTTGTATATATACAAATTAGAGAATATTAGGAATCAAATAAGAGAAGAAGAGAAGAGAATCCACAACACACAATAACGAGGTAATTTTATTTAATTTTATATCTATTTTCTCTTCCAATCCCAAACCTCTTCATAGATCTAAAATAATAGTAGTGAAGCTTTATCATCTTCTTTTCTCCACTATTTTCTAAATTATAAAATATTATATTTGTATTTGTATGTATACAAATTGGAGAAGATTAGGAATCAAATAAGAGAAGAAGGGAAGCGAATCAACACTATACAATAACGAGGTAATTTATATTTAGTTTTATATCTATTTTATCTTCCAATCCCAAATTTATTTTCAGATTTGAAATTCTAATATGTGTATATACTCTCTTTGTATACATATCTCCTGGGCGAAAAAAGGTTTGGAAGTGAATCAAAAGTTTTACTTTAGTTCTGGAGATGTGGAATGCTTTAAAAAGGTGAGTGAGAAATTTATAAATTGTTTACGATGTTTAAATCTATTCTATTGGCATACGTTTAATTTTATGCCTAAATCAATACTATATGTGAACTGTAAGCTCAAATTAGCACAAAACTATTCTACGTATTCATGTTTTAGATCGTATTTGAAATATTGTTACACCCTGATCTTGAAATTAGTCCCAAAAGTTACAATATGAATGTTGATTAGATATTCAACTTATTCCAGATCTGAAAATTGGTTGTAGATTATTTGTATGATTTGGATTATTACCCTAATCTTGTTGAATTTTGGGTTTTCCATAGTTTAATTTATGGGAAAAACATCCACTTGATTTTTTTATGTTTCTAAATTCTATAGAAAATGCAATGTTTCATTGACAAGGAATATGTGCAAATGTAAAGGAAGAGATGTGTAAAGTACAGATTTATTCTTTGTAGTTTACATTGTCTATTCCAATAAAAAGAATATAATAATTTCTTGAAATTTCAAATGAGGAAAATCTTTCCTTTCATTATTGATCTTTTTCTTTAAACTAATTTATGGAAATCCTAACGGGGAATGTAACATCCCGCCTTTTCGCACACTTTAAACCGACACACGTGCCAATTAAAAGCATACGCAAGGGCGGATTGTTATGGGGTAAATAAGAAAAAAAACAGAGAAGAAATAAAACAAAATAGAATCTCACAGCGGAAGGATAAAATATAATAATAAATATACAGTTCATAAACGGTTACAAAACAGTTAATTCTTCTTTATACAATAAATATCAGAGTTACACATACCAATACACACAATGCAGCGGAATAGAAAGAGTGTGGTGCATACTATAAATAATAATAATACAGATTCTTCGTCTTCGTCCTCCAAAGCTAAAGTCTTCGATCCTGAAACGCTCGGACTGACCCGAGCGAATTTGAAAAGACAAAAACACTCGAGTCAGAACTAAAAGATCTTATGTGAGTTAAATTAACAGAAATAAATATGAGTACAGTAACTCAAGAGATGCTCGGGATTTACATCTCCTAAGGATCCGTTAAACTATTTACTATGTAGCATATTGCGCTATTATAATAGTGTCTAATTGTAAAATAAACTTACTTTTAAATAGCGTTAAGGCTTTACATTTTCCACCTTAACACGTAAAATGCCAATAGTCTATACAGTACCGTAATACCTCCTGATCGGGAGGCTACCAGAGGATACTCCATAGGTACGACACAAATAGAAACTCGTAGTAAAGGCTCGGTATGGTAGGTGACACGGCACAACTAAGCAATGCCAGGGTAGATATACCAATTGCTATCCAGGCTGGTGGAAACGCGTAGCCGCAGTTACCGCCCACCTCGGACTAACTCCCCAAAATCAAAATATAGAAGTGGCCACTGAATCAATCCAAAATCAAAGTATAATATCGAAGAGGAGGGTCCGATCAGAGGAATGACCTCATTGGCCTGAGAATCGCTCCTGTTTTAGCCACCTTATGCCAACTCACGGGAGTCGGGTCCACGTATTTACCTTACAGGAAACGTCGCCACCACCTACTTCATTCTGGAATCTCCACCGCGTACACGGTTAGTCAAAGTGGTTTTCGGTATCGACAGAGAGTATGTCCATATCCGATCCCGGTCTCTTTGCCAACCCATCGTTATTATAACACCGCGGTCATTTAAAAATAGCTCATACTTTAAAACCAGAATAAACATTTCCATTTTAAAATTATGAATACGATATCATTTTAAAACCCAAAAAATATGATATCCTTTATCCCAAATATAAACCTTTTCAAAAACCCAAATGCTTTAAAATTTATAACGTCTGAAAGCCAAATATCCTTTCAAAGCATAATATTTCGAAATTCATAATTTAAAAACCATAACTTTTAAAACTTGAATGGTTTGGATATTCAACGGTATATGAATTAAAAGGTTTAACTTAAATGTTACTTTGTAAAGAAAATAGTTCTCATGGCTTTACAAATACATTTCTTTATTAAAGTCTAAACCAAAATTTGTATTATCTCTCTCAAGTTCCAAAACCACTTCAATTTATATATATATACGTATATCCATTTTGAGTAACAATATTTCAAACTAAAATTGGATTTTATTCTTTCAACAGATCAATTGTTCTATTAATTAGTCTTGAATATTCACATAAAATCCATAAATAATAAGACTTTAGTTTCTAGTAATAATATATATATATATTTTCCCAATTCAAATTATACTAGAATATTCATTTCAATTTATTTTGGGAAAAATCCAATTATAAATATCATATCTTAAAATTTCCAAACTTAACATTTAAACATATGATATAAATTATTAAACTCCATTTTCTTAATTTTCTTCCATTTTTAATAAAGATTTTTATACACCTTTTAATTTCAAAATTTTCAACTTCATATGTATATATATATATGGAAGAAAAATATTTATACAATATAAAATTTAAGATTATTATAAATCGTATTCCATCCAAACCATAGAAATCACATAAAAATTGTTATATATAGACCGCGGTGCCTGTATATAATTTTCTATCCTATGGTTAAGTGATACGGATATTTATCATTTCAATCCGCAATTTAAAAGATATAAAATTTTGCGGTTGTATATCATTTCAAACCACAATCCCGAATGAAAGGAAATATGCATGATAATTTGCAATTTTATGAAATACAATAAAACATCCATCAACATCACCCATCATCCAATCACAATCATCAAGCAATATCAATCAATAACAATTTATATTTGATAATATATAACAGGTAATAACTGGCAATTTTATTCAGATTAAATTTAACAACTATTAATCTAACAGTTTATATTCAGTAATAATCTATATAACTGTTAACTATCAGTTTATAGGCAAACAAATAAATTCTAACTATCAATTAATACGCAATAAGTAAATTAAATTAACAGTTAAATTTAATAAATGCAATTCAACAAATATGAGTGAAATAAACATGCCAAATACTCATACATAAATTTCTATTCATTTCTAAAATTAATTTAACAAACATAAAAGCTTCTAGTAGTTGTGAGTGGGTTAAAACACTCACCTTTTGAATTTAAATCGAATTTAAATTCGATTTAAACCCAAAAATTCGCCCGTCTCGGAATTCGTCCAAACCAGCGTCATCAAGTCCGGAATTAAATTACGATCCTAACAAAAAAAAATTCGTTTGAATCCGAGGTCGTATGAGAAAGTTATGGCGAAAAATGATGATTGAATTCAAAATTGAAAATAAATAAAACGACACACATTCATCACTTACAAATATATGTGCCACGTCACTCCTTCTATTCCCAGAAACGCACGCGGCCCCCTCCAGAAACCCTAATCGAAGATCTACGACGATCTAACCGTTGAATCGACACCAAAACAATATAGATGCGATCCCCATCGTCCACTCTACAAAACCCAGAAAAGGTTTGACGATCCGACGAAGTTTGCGACGACGATGATGAATGGTCACGGACTGTTTGAATTAATTCTGGTCAAACGAATGTTCAAAACAGAAAACGAATTGCACCAATAGATTACGTGCCTCGAGAACATTAACATATATTTTTGTGGAATTTTTCTGAAGTGTTTGCATTTTCACTGAAATTTGGATTGGGGTAGATATAGGCTGCATTCATTTGAGGAGGAGAAGGAGATGAAGAAATGAACGTACAGCGAAAGGGAAAATAAAATGGGGTTAGGGTTTATAACAGGTTATATATAGACAAGGCTGAAAAATAATAGATGGATCGGATTGGATCTAAACATAAGTTTAAATTTAGGCATAAACATATATGTAATAAAATAACATTAAATTTTGAAACGTGAATTGATTTAATTGGAAATAAATTACCCAAATGTTCTTATTCCATCAAATTTTATTTACTGAAGGTTGCACTTAATCTACTTTATACATCTTGCCCCTTTTGTCTTTAAATCAATAAATCTTATATAGTATATAGATTTATCATAAATTTTATCTATTCTTCCTTTTTAGGAAATGTTATATATATTAGATTTCATTTATATGCAATAAATCATACTATCGTAATTATATCCAATTAAATAAATAAATGTTGATTCCTACTCTTTTTATCCAACAATTGTTTACGTTTTATTCCATAAATACTTCTACACACATCCTGGATTTTGTGTAAATGGTTGTAACGTTAAATCTTGTCTACTTCCCATTTTATATTTAAGGTTTCTAAAACCGATTAATATTATTCCCTAGTCCAAACACCCTTTTGCCCAATTTATATTAACATATCCTTAAATTATTGCAATTGATTATCTAACATACAACTGAATCTATTTCTAAATTTTCATAATTCATTAACACCTTACAAAAGTTTACAAATACAGGGCTTGTATCGGATAAAACTTATTTTCATTGATGAATTCAATACTTGCCTTTATTTTATTTATTTCCAACTTAATATCCAATCGCAACAATTTCCACTATTACACTTATTAATTTCAATACATAATTCAATTTTAATAAATTCAATATTATAAGTTTGATTAGATTTATTAAATTCACTTTCTTTCTATTATTCAAGGTTATTGATGTCAATTTAATGAAACTAACATTGGCTCAATATCTATACATTAAAAATCTCAATTCTAAACTTAGATCTCAACTTATGAAATAGTTAAATAATAAGTTCCATCTAAATCTACATCTTCCTACTATCTAAATATTTAGAAAAATTACTTACCACTTTTTATTGTAAATTTCTAAACTAGAAGATTTGTGTCATTTCTAGCCCTCTGGATATTTTATATTAACTAAAAACAAATTTACATATAATTTCCATCGTCAATTATTTTAGTGAATAAATCTTCAAAGGTTACTGCAATTAATCCCCTAAATTGCAATAAATTCTAGTAAATTTGACTCTATTTGATTACAACTCACAAATAAATCAATTATTCCCCAACTACAAAGTTACCGTTTCTTATATATATATATATCACTACAGTAATACTTCCAAATGTTCATCTTTTGTTTGCATAAATTACTGTATTCAATTGAATTGTAATATTGTTAACTTACACATAAATAAAACTTAACAACTAATAGAATAAATAACTTACAAAATTTGTTGTCATAAATATATTTTATAAGTCTACACTTAATTATTATCTTATAATACGTTTTTACGTTACTATAAAATTTATACACTCTTCCGTTACCATATTAATAATTACTAAAGTAACGTTCATTCTTAATAACAACGTTATACTATTCAACATATAAAAGGACTCCATTCCCCAAATACATTCATTTATATTTATTCCCTTAAAGTTCTCCTTTATTGACTAGACACATTAATTTAGATTCATTTACATCGAATGCCCTTCTTAGCTATATACTCAATACATGTTAAATCTACATAATTTTTACCCTTTTATTCAAATTCACTTATACCATCAATAACAAAATGTTGCCCTAAATTTAGATTCAATTATATACATTAGATAAATGAGTAAACTTTTGTAATTATCCCATATATGAAAATATTTTTATGCATACATTTCCACTTACTTACTGTGCATTCATTTATTAAATTACTAATTGCCTTAGTCAACTTATCCCCTATTTACTACCAAATTTCAAATTTAATTATGGCTTATCAATACATAAAATTTACATAGGCAAAACAAATTTTATTACTATCTTAAGTCTATTTATTATTGACAACATTCATTAAATTTCCTTATCAACACTTATTGCATTGATTTATTCAGCGGTCACCTTTTATTTAGTTACTATCCATTTTACAATCCAATGTAAGTCTTCCACTATTTATTTTATATTAAATGAATTCCATTCTACTTAATCTTTTTATTGATATTCACTAGTTCAACCCTTATATCAGTTTCTTATATTTAACTTTAAATCAAATTGTGACAATCTACATTATCCAAATCTATTGTCATAAAATTTTATTGTTACACTAAATTACAACTACTACACCAAATTTCTACATTTATTCTCAATTAGATTAGAAATTATATTAATTCAATTCATTTAATATTATTAATTTAACGGGTCGTTACAATCTCCCCCACTCAAAACTTTTCGTCCCCGAAAAGGAAAAAGAAGGGAGAAGGAAGAATAAACAGTACATCTTATTTCAAATATTAACTTATAAACAATAATTTACTGGATTAATTTCCTTTAATGAAATATACCCGCTTATAATCATTACAACCTTTTATACTTAAATCATTAAAGTTTGGAAAATATTCAACAAAATTCTAAGTCCAAAATTTACGAAAATTTTTGACAGAGTCTCCTTTGTACGGTGAGGCTCGGGAGAAAATATAATATCAAAATATACAAATATATTACATATATTATCAAAATATTATATCCCAACACGGGAAAAATAGCGCTTTAAACGTAATCCGAAAACGTACCTATTTGTCGGGCAAAATACGCTTATTATTATGGAACCAAAAGCAGTAGCAGTTGCTTCCATCACCTGTATTCACTTATATAATCTAAAAGGTTAAATATTTATTTTAAAGTGAACTATTCAAGTGGATTCAATCATTAATCAACCAAACAATTCAACAACCATCAACCTTACAAACAACATACATACACAAACAAGCAACCATTTAATCCATCAAACAAATAGTTGTTTGGGTTCAAACTTGAAATTTGTATGAAATGAAATTAACTATCAAGTGCATCCTTTACTCAACAGTCTTAGATGGAACAAAGATAGATACTTATTCATTTAACCACTTCAAATTTCTTACCCAACAACATAAATCAAACAACACAATTCAAACCAACACCCAAATTTATTTATTATACATTTATCTCATGCTTCAATGGTTTGATTTTCTTTCTTTCATTTATGGAGTGATTTCTTTATTTCTTACAAATTTTCATTTTCCATTTATCACAAAATTCATTATATTTGTATTCCAATTTATTTACTAAAGTTTCTATCATCTATTTATACTACTTACCTTTACTTATAGTAAAATTTCCAATTTAACTTAAGTCTATACAATTAATTCTCATTAATAATAGCAATTAATAGAATACCTTTATTACCTTACTCTTCACTTGTAAGATTTCCCCTTACATTTTCCTACTAACATTGCAACTTTTTATTATATGGTAAGTTATGTATGTTTTAAGAATGTAAGTGAAAATTTACAAGTTTCTTCTCCATTCCTTTAATTAATATATATTTGTTTTATAAATTACAATTTTGACTTACCTTTAATCTCATTCATTTATTTAATGTTGAAGTTTCCATTATATTTAATTACAGTAACCCTCTACTTACACTTAATTTATTAACCTTATAACTTGCATTCCTATAAGTGAAAGATTTTACTCATTCATTAACTATGGATTGCAGTCATTTATATTTTTCCTACTTTCTATTATATTAGAATAGGGGGAATTAAGGCGTACTTAAGTTAATAACCCTACAATCAAACTTTATAAATTAAGGAATTTCATTTTTACTTTCTTACGGTTAAAATCACCTATTAATAATACAACCTTTAATTTTAGTAAAATTCCAATCATCACTTAAGTTAATACCATTAAATTCTTATTTATAACAGTAATTTATTGAATACTTCATTTTTTTCCAAAATTCTACTTGCATAATATTCTATTCCACTCTTAATTTACATTTCAACTTTTTATACTTGGTAAGTTATTTATGTTAAAGAAAAAGCAAAAGAACTTATACAAGTTTAATCTCAACCCTTTTAATTCATTGATTACTTAACCTTTATTTCACTAACCTTAATTTTTTTTTTCACAACTAATTAATGGAAATTCAAGAATTAATACCGGGTCAAATTCCAAAATTACTTTACTTTAAAATAATAGATAATTAATTTCTTACAACTTTTATGTCTCTAATTACCTTTAAACAATTAAAATTTTAAATAATTTCAAAACAGATCTGCAGTAGAATTTACTACAGTGGCCTTTCCCTTCGAAACTCGAAAATGAAAGTCGATGATGCGGCCGTCATCACCAAAATTATTTTCCAGCGACAGAGAGGAAAGTACAAACTTATTTTCTTCAAAATCCTCTTTAAACCAATTCTTTCGAATTATACTAAATATTTATATAAGAAAATATTTATAAACCAAATCATTATATTTCATAAATCCTTTGAAAGAAGATTTCAAAAATCCCGGACTTAAGTTCTAAAATCTCCAATTTGATTTATTAAAATTCAACTTAGCTTTAATTCATTACAAATATTTTTATTACCTAACACCCAACTATAGCAACCAAAATATCTTTATAAAAATATTTTTATATATAGAAAATATAATAGGCAAAATTATTTCATTCACCTATATTAAAAACAAATATTATGTCGGTCTGTCCTATTAAGCGTTTAGAAATCCCTATTGATGACATAGCGTCCCATGCATCAACCAGAATTTATAAATACAAAGCGGAACAGATTAACACAATATCAAAATCTTTTTATAACACTAACAAGTACGCTCTCTCATATATATACGCTCAGTGACTCCCATAGGGTATTACTACCCTATTAACAAAGAGTCAAACCCCACAAAGCCAAAGTTTATCGCTAAACCAAAGCTCTGATACCAACTGTAACATCCCGCCTTTTCGCACACTTTAAACCGACACACGTGCCAATTAAAAGCATATGCAAGGGCGGATTGTTATGGGGTAAATAAGAAAAAAAAACAGAGAAGAAATAAAACAAAATAGAATCTCACAGCGGAAGGATAAAATATAATAATAAATATACAGTTCATAAACGGTTACAAAACAGTTAATTCTTCTTTATACAATAAATATCAGAGTTACACATACCAATACACACAATGCAGCGGAATAGAAAGAGTGTGGTGCATACTATAAATAATAATAATACGGATTCTTCGTCTTCGTCCTCCAAAGCTAAAGTCTTCGATCCTGAAACGCTCGGACTGACCCGAGCGAATTTGAAAAGACAAAAACACTCGAGTCAGAACTAAAAGATCTTATGTGAGTTAAATTAACAGAAATAAATATGAGTACAGTAACTCAAGAGATGCTCGGGATTTACATCTCCTAAGGATCCGTTAAACTATTTACTATGCAGTATATTGCGCTATTATAATAGTGTCTAATTGTAAAATAAATTTACTTTTAAATAGCGTTAAGGCTTTACATTTTCCACCTTAACACATAAAATGCCAATAGTCTATACAGTACCGTAATACCTCCTGATCGGGAGGCTACCAGAGGATACTCCATAGGTACGACACAAATAGAAACTCGTAGTAAAGACTCGGTATGGTAGGTGACACGGCACAACTAGGCAATGCCAGGGTAGATATACCAATTGCTATCCAGGCTGGTGGAAACGCGTAGCCGCAGTTACCGCCCACCTCGGACTAACTCCCCAAAATCAAAATATAGAAGTGGCCACTGAATCAATCCAAAATCAAAGTATAATATCGAAGAGGAGGGTCCGATCAGAGGAATGACCTCATTGGCCTGAGAATCGCTCCTGTTTTAGCCACCTTATGCCAACTCACGGGAGTCGGGTCCACGTATTTACCTTACAGGAAACGTCGCCACCACCTACTTCATTCTGGAATCTCCACCGCGTACACGGTTAGTCAAAGTGGTTTTCGGTATCGACAGAGAGTATGTCCATATCCGATCCCGATCTCTTTGCCAACCCATCGTTATTATAACACCGCGGTCATTTAAAAGTAGCTCATACTTTAAAACCAGAATAAACATTTCCATTTTAAAATTATGAATACGATATCATTTTAAAACCCAAAAAAATATGATATACTTTATCCCAAATATAAACCTTTTCAAAAACCCAAATGCTTTAAAATTTATAACGTCTGAAAGCCAAATATCCTTTCAAAGCATAATATTTCGAAATTCATAATTTAAAAACCATAACTTTTAAAACTTGAATGGTTTGGATATTCAACGGTATATGAATTAAAAGGTTTAACTTAAATGTTACTTTGTAAAGAAAATAGTTCTCATGGCTTTACAAATACATTTCTTTATTAAAGTCTAAACCAAAATTTGTATTATCTCTCTCAAGTTCCAAAACCACTTCAATTTATATATATATATATATATACGTATATCCATTTTGAGTAACAATATTTCAAACTAAAATTGGATTTTATTCTTTCAACAGATCAATTGTTCTATTAATTAGTCTTGAATATTCACATAAAATCCATAAATAATAAGACTTCAGTTTCTAGTAATAAAATATATATATTTTCCCAATTCAAATTATACTAGAATATTCATTTCAATTTATTTTGGGAAAAATCCAATTATAAATATCATATCTTAAAATTTCCAAACTTAACATTTAAACATATGATATAAATTATTAAACTCCATTTTCTTAATTTTCTTCCATTTTTAATAAAGATTTTTATACACCTTTTAATTTCAAAATTTTCAACTTCATATGTATATATATATGGAAGAAAAATATTTATACAATATAAAATTTAAGATTATTATAAACCGTATTCCATCCAAACCATAGAAATCACATAAAAATAGTTATATATAGACCGCGGTGCCTGTATATAATTTTCTATCCTATGGTTAAGTGATACGGATATTTATCATTTCAATCCGCAATTTAAAAGATATAAAATTTTGCGGTTGTATATCATTTCAAACCACAATCCCGAATGAAAGGAAATATGCATGATAATTTGCAATTTTATGAAATACAATAAAACATCCATCAACATCACCCATCATCCAATCACAATCATCAAGCAATATCAATCAATAACAATTTATATTTGATAATATATAACAGGTAATAACTGGCAATTTTATTCAGATTAAATTTAACAACTATTAATCTAGCAGTTTATATTCAGTAATAATCTATATAACTGCTAACTATCAGTTTTTAAGCAAAGAAATAAATTCTAACTATCAATTAATACGCAATAAATAAATTAAATTAACAATTAAATTTAATAAATGCAATTCAACAAATATGAGTGAAATAAACATGCCAAATACTCATACATAAATTTCTATTCATTTCTAAAATTAATTTAACAAACATAAAAGCTTCTAGTAGTTGTGAGTGGGTTAAAACACTCACCTTTTGAATTTAAATCGAATTTAAATTCGATTTAAACCCAAAAATTCGCCCGTCTCGGAATTCGTCCAAACCAGCGTCATCAAGTCCGGAATTAAATTACGATCCTAACAAAAAAAATTTCATTTGAATCCGGGGTCGTATGAGAAAGTTATGGCGAAAAATGATGATTGAATTCAAAATTGAAAATAAATAAAACGACACACATTCATCACTTACAAATATATGTGCCACGTCACTCCTTCTATTCCCAGAAACGCACGCGGCCCCTTCCAGAAACCCTAATCGAAGATCTACGACGATCTAACCGTTGAATCGACACAAAAACCATATAGATGCGATCCCCATCGTCCACTCTACAAAACCCAGAAAAGGTTTGACGATCCGACGAAGTTTGCGACGACGATGATGAATGGTTACGGACTGTTTGAATTAATTCTGGTCAAACGAATGTTCAAAACAGAAAACGAATTGCACCAGTAGATTACGTGCCTCGAGAACATTAACATATATTTTTGTGGAATTTTTCTGAAGTGTTTGCATTTTCACTGAAATTTGGATTGGGGTAGATCTAGGTTGCATTCATTTGAGGAGGAGAAGGAGATGAAGAAATGAACGTACAGCGAAAGGGAAAATAAAATGGGGCTAGGGTTTATAACAGGTTATATATAGACAAGGCTGAAAAATAATAGATGGATCGGATTGGATCTAAACATAAGTTTAAATTTAGGCATAAACATATATGTAATAAAGTAGCATTAAATTTTGAAACGTGAATTGATTTAATTGGAAATAAATTACCCAAATGTTCTTATTCCATCAAATTTTATTTACTGAAGGTTGCACTTAATCTACTTTATACATCTTGCCCCTTTTGTCTTTAAATCAATAAATCTTATATAGTATATAGATTTATCATAAATTTTATCTATTCTTCCTTTTTAGGAAATGTTCTATATATTAGATTTCATTTATATGCAATAAATCATACTATCGTAGTTATATCCAATTAAATAAATAAATGTTGATTCCTACTCTTTTTATCCAACAATTGTTTACGTTTTATTCCATAAATACTTCTACACACATCCTGGATTTTGTGTAAATGGTTGTAACGTTAAATCTTGTCTACTTCCCATTTTATATTTAAGGTTTCTAAAACCGATTAATATTATTCCCTAGTCCAAACACCCTTTTGCCCAATTTATATTAACATATCCTTAAATTATTGCAATTGATTATCTAACATACAACTGAATCTATTTCTAAATTTTCATAATTCATTAACACCTTACAAAAGTTTACAAATACAGGGCTTGTATCGGATAAAACTTATTTTCATTGATGAATTCAATACTTGCCTTTATTTTATTTATTTCCAACTTAATATCCAATCGCAACAATTTCCACTATTACACTTATTAATTTCAATACATAATTCAATTTTAATAAATTCAATATTATAAGTTTGATTAGATTTATTAAATTCACTTTCTTTCTATTATTCAAGGTTATTGATGTCAATTTAATGAAACTAACATCGGCTCAATATCTATACATTAAAAATCTCAATTCTAAACTTAGATCTCAACTTATGAAATAGTTAAATAATAAATTCCATCTAAATCTACATCTTCCTACTATCTAAATATTTAGAAAAATTACTTACCACTTTTTATTGTAAATTTCTAAACTAGAAGATTTGTGTCATTTCTAGCCCTCTGGATATTTTATATTAACTAAAAGCAAATTTACATATAATTTCCATCGTCAATTATTTTAGTGAATAAATCTTCAAAGGTTACTGCAATTAATCCCCTAAATTGCAATAAATTCTAATAAATTTGACTCTATTTGATTACAACTCACAAATAAATCAATTATTCCCCAACTACAAAGTTACCGTTTCTTATATATATATATCACTACAGTAATACTTCCAAATGTTCATCTTTTGTTTGCATAAATTACTGCATTCAATTGAATTGTAATATTGTTAACTTACACATAAATAAAACTTAACAACTAATAGAATAAATAACTTACAAAATTTGTTGTCATAAATATATTTTATAAGTCTACACTTAATTATTATCTTATAATACGTTTTTACGTTACTATAAAATTTATACACTCTTCCGTTACCATATTAATAATTACTAAAGCAACGTTCATTCTTAATAACAACGTTATACTATTCAACATATAAAAGGACTCCATTCCCCAAATACATTCATTTATATTTATTCCCTTAAAGTTCTCCTTTATTGACTAGACACATTAATTTAGATTCATTTACATCGAATGCCCTTCTTAGCTATATACTCAATACATGTTAAATCTACATAATTTTTACCCTTTTATTCAAATTCACTTATACCATCAATAACAAAATGTTGCCCTAAATTTAGATTCAATTATATACATTAGATAAATGGGTAAACTTTTGTAATTATCCCATATATGAAAATATTTTTATGCATACATTTCCACTTACTTACTATGCATTCATTTATTAAATTACTAATTGCCTTAGTCAACTTATCCCCTATTTACTACCAAATTTCAAATTTAATTATGGCTTATCAATACATAAAATTTACATAGGCAAAACAAATTTTATTACTATCTTAAGTCTATTTATTATTGACAACATTCATTAAATTTCCTTATCAACACTTATTGCATTGATTTATTCAGCGGTCACCTTTTATTTAGTTACTATCCATTTTACAATCCAATGTAAGTCTTCCACTATTTATTTTATATTAAATGAATTCCATTCTACTTAATCTTTTTATTGATATTCACTAGTTCAACCCTTATATCAGTTTCTTATATTTAACTTTAAATCAAATTGTGACAATCTACATTATCCAAATCTATTGTCATAAAATTTTATTGTTACACTAAATTACAACTACTATACCAAATTTCTACATTTATTCTCAATTAGATTAGAAATTATATTAATTCAATTCATTTAATATTATTAATTTAACGGGTCGTTATAGGGAATCTTCCTAAGAAACGTAATTTCAACAAATTAAATATGGAAAGATATTATAGTCAAAGATTTATAACTAGAATATATTTGGTCGAAGTAGGTATTTATATGCGCTAATAAAAAGGAATGAAATTTATCATGCTTAATGCTCGCTAAGGATATTAGTTATACGTAGTAATAGCGTTGATTTGCAAATAGAAATTAGGAAGAAAAGCGAGGAAAGGTTGTAACTCCAATTAATGAGTAATAAATGGGAAATGAATTTGGGAGTTACAAATAATTAATAGGGTAATGGAATTAATGGAACTGATAACTAAAGAAGTTAGGTTAGTAGCTATGAAATAGTTAGAAAAGGTTACTAATTGGAAATTAGTAAATATACATAAATGCCTTAGGAAATGTTTGTTAGGTTGATATTCTTTTATCATGGACAAATTAACATTTATGGAAGAAGTAATAATGAGAGACTTATGGGTAATTGAATATTAAGGAAAATTATTTAACCTTAAATAAATAAAGAAAATTAGTAAGCTAAGTCCAATATCCAATATAGGATGATAAATCTTAGTAAAAATCCTATCCTATGGTAATATGGCTTAAATTAGTAGAGCTTAGAATAATTAATTGGACTTAGTAGGTTGGGCTGCATGATTAGTAGAGTTATACAATAGAAGTTTGCCCTTCAGTTTGAGGCTACCTGCAGTTGTCTATATTTCCTATTGATGTGAGACATCTTTAACCATATAACCCATATAATAATTAGTTTGGCTTAGAAGATTGGGATGCAAGATCAGTAAAGTGACACAACAGAAGTCAACCCTTCACTCAGTGGTAACCAGTAGTTGTGTACGCTTATTACTTATGTGAGATGTCACTGATCATAGGATCTATTGGAAAAAGTTATATGAATCATAGGATCTTCTTAGGGTTAGAGGTGTTACGTAGTTGTTTAAGGGCCCACCTTCTTTATAATGATAAAGTATTAAATGGTTTGAATTAATAGTTAGAAGCGGTGTGGATATCTTAGGTAGGGTTCGCTTTGGGTTTGAGGTATTAAGTGGCTGATCTAGGGCCCACCTCTCTCCCTATAGAAGTATTAAGTGTTCCAGTGAGATTCCAAACAATGTCAGCTAGATAGTACTAGTGAGGAGTCCTCCTAGGGGTTAGGTATTAAATGGCAAAGGCCTACCTAGAAATAGGTATTAAATGGTCAAGAGCCTTCCTAGTCCTTATTAATTTGATATTAAATGGCTTTGGTACTGTCTCTCACATGGTTAAACTTTAATAACGATAAAGGCGTTAGTAGTATGGCTTTTATATACTATAAAGTCATAAACAATGGTAAAAGGTCTCTATAGCTGGGAACAATAGGCTAATGATGACGGTGCTAGGAGCCCGCTTTCTTTTCAGAAGTATTAAGTAGCTGATAGACTTACATTGATATTTTTGTACCTTGGGAAGGGTAAGTGGATGAATAATGTTAAGAAAATATCATGCGTCTAATATTGCGTTAAGTTGGGTAATCTTAAAATAGTAGATATGACAAATAAATTAAAATCAATTGGTATAAATTTATGTTATAGACAGTATGTCGATTTTCCAATCACTAGAACATTGTTCTGACCCCTCCTCATTACAACCCATATGATAGATTTAAAGGAACATGTCGTTGGAGCTGGAATTGATTGGTTATTGGAGAAGGCTTCTTATCTCTCATGCTCGATGCTAATGTTGCAATCTGATATCCAAGGATTACCATTAATTCTAAGTTAGTAGCTGTAACAACCCTGCTTAATGTGGTAATATTAAACTAATTTAATTAAAATGGAAGTTTTTGAATTCGATTTTGATAATTTATTTATAATCAAAGTATTATTCAATTAAAGACTAATTAATAAAAAATTTGTTATAATAAAATTTAATTAGTTAATAGATTTCCTTTTGGATAATATGTAAAAATCCAAATAATAAGTTATAATACATATGAAATATTCTAAAGCGTGAATAATTTTATATAATTGAAATAAATGAAAAGAAGCTTACTTGCTATTTAATAAAACCAATAAATCGACAAAGAAGAATAACCATTGAATTAAATATTTTGTAAAATATATAAAACATTAACTCAAGTAGAAAATAAATCTTTAATTCAATGACAGAATTAGTCATATGTGAATGAAGAGATTCAATTTGCAATTTTAAAGAGATAAAAATAGATTTGGATGAAAGTAAAAATAGTTATGGATTTAATTCATTCCTCTCCTCCCCTTTGCACATAAAAGCCCAGGCGTTGAAAACCTAAATCCGACTTCATCTTATTCCCGCCCCCAAAATCTTGAAGCCCTATTTCTCAAAATCAATTGGCAATAAAATAAATACAAAACAAAACATGGCAAAAACGATCGTGACTAGGAGGCGGATGACCCTGACATAGGGAGGTTGTCGTGCAACTTCGAGGAGTGGCCGATGTTGGCAACATGCACGAGTAGGTACGGAGATGGACAATGTGACTTCGAGTGGCTGATGTTGGCAACAGACATGCATCACCATTGAGAGGAATGGTGGCATAGGCAGTCTCGATACGCGTGACTGACTTCGAACGATGTTTGGCAAGTGCAGGATGAAGCGTTGAGATGTGAAGCTTAGGCTAGGTTTGGATATAAGCTGAAAAGCAAATGAAAAATGGAATTTTCAACATGCAAATGGTTAAGGCGGGTTAACATTCATAATTCTAGTTTAATTCTTTGGCATGATGGTTGTGATTAAATAAATGATTGAATGGTTAAAAATTTCTATCTTTTGATCTTGGTTGTGTACTCATTCATTCACTTACTGCTTCATTACTAGCAATTTTAATTATCCATTATTTTCACATCATGATGCATGACTATAGTTCTTGTTTATTTGTGCATGCAATGAATGCAGTAGCTTAGGAACCGAAGTTTGAATCACCGTAAATAAATGGAACAATCGAGTAAATGGGAAGATCAATCATTGCCTGGAGCAAGCTCTAGGTGTATCCACCGGTTGACCGATTGACCGATCAAGAACCTTGAGCTTACTCCAGCTCATGTTCTATCTCCCATGTCTGCTCTCTTTTCTTATACGTTTGCCCGATTGTTTTGCAGTATTTTTGCTTTGGTTTGATGCCAGTTTCCTTATGATTTCTAATGTGAATTTTTGGTTTTATATATGTATGGTTAATGCTTGTATTTTGATGGTTTTGTTACATAGAAGCTGCTCTACGGAAGCGGCTCAATACATTGATTTTATCGCACTGATTTAAAACTGATTTACAAAAGAATTGTTTTCGAAATCAAATTGTTTTCTAAAAGTATATTTTGTTGAAACAAATGATTTTGGAAATATATATATGTATATAAACTAATATTTATTAATGATTTTAAATAGTTTGAAAAGGATAATTTTTCATTAATATATATATGTGTGTGTGTGTGTATAAAGTAAATTATATCGTGTTTGAAAACTATTAATAGCTTTTATAAATCGATATTTTCCAAAGCATGGTTTTCAAAGAAAACTATTATATAAGATTGCATATTCTCAGTTTAATGAGAAATTTTATTAAATGGACTTGTAAAACAAGTGGTATGTAGCACTCGCATTTATTTCATTGGTTGATTCTTAAACTTGTTCAATTTAACCCTTTTTACACACGAATCGAGTTTATAACTAGCAGTAAATATTTGAGTAAGCCCATATGGTATGGGATATATTGTTGTTACTTGAATGGTTACTACTCGTGAGTGCACGACACTTATTCTGGAGATACTATGGGCTTTCTCACCCATTTGGAGTATTTATGAATTTTTATATCCATCTGGGGTATTTATGGATTTTTATATCCATTTGAAGTACTTACGAATTTTCATATCCATCTTGAGATAACACACATGTTTGGTGAGCTTTCGTGCTTACCAATCTGGAGTATTTTTAGGTGCCTTCCCCCTTATGATTTTTGGATTTCTATTGTTGATTTCTGGATTCTGTGAGGTTTGAGTTTTCACCAAAAATTAACTTGGGATTTGCTTGTTAAAAGATAAATTAATATCTGGAATTTTTATGAATGATTTTTGGTGAATGTTAATATCCTTTTGAGGTTTGAAACTATATCGCTAAGTGTTATTCTTGAGATCTATTTTATCATTATCATCATCATTCTATCTCACATTTATTTGAGTCAAAACAAGACTGATCCGTTTATTATTTCATAATACTTGGGTCGGATCGAGATGTTTCAGGTGCTTCTAAGTGATGATTTCTTGAGTTGGACCTTTTAGAAGTTAGAGAGATATCTATTATCATCATTATGTGTATATCTACGTAGTTGTTTATTTTGTCATCGATATAGAGACTCGTTTTGGGTACTATATGTTAGTTATCGAGCATGTATATTGATTGGATCCCTTATGACCACTATTTTTGTAGACTATCTCATGTATATACTCTTATTCGCTTCAGCTTTATATCTTATATATATTCTGTTATACGCTCTGTGATTCTATGTTTATGATATTATTTTGTTTCTAATTCAATGTATATTCTGTGCCTGGATCTTATACGTCGAATCCCTTCTCATAAGGAAAAGAAAAAATATATAGTCACATAATTCGATGTATCGATACTCATTCAATGCAATATTATGAATGGTCACTCCTAACCAGCCATATTCTTTGCATTAGCAGACAAGCACCATTGTCCAAGTGGTTAATTGATTCGGCTTTGGCGCAAGAGGTCACAAGTTCGAAACTTGCTTTCGAATGTTTATTGACATGGGATATGTTGTCCCAATGATTTGTTGTATATAAAGTACCATTTCAAAAAAAAAAAACATCCTTTGTTATTGAGGGTCTAAAGATGGGGCATTACAACTTGGTATCAGAGCAAAATTCAAAACAATATACAATATCTGAGACATGAATCTTGGCATAGACAGACTTATGGTCCCGTTGCTTAAGGTGTTGCGTAGAGGTTTAAAATTCATTCCCTAATCAGAATAGAAAAATAGATGGTCACTAGGGAATAACCATCAGGAAATATTAGTAATATTTCATATCACTCTATAAATTATTATTAATATGGATTGTGTAGACTATATCTTAAATGGCTTAGGATTGAATTGTTGTATCATTACCCTTTAAAAGATCAGATTTGCACAGTGGAAGCAATGGACTGCTTTTTGCTGAGCACATTGACTAGTTGATATTTTTAGATATGTGTGACTGATTGGTTGTTGGATGTATGGTTGCTTAGAAACTTTTAATAATAATTCAAAATATTTTATTGTGTGGGGATCATTATTTGGGATTTAGTACTTGCATAATATTAATATTAAGACCTTATGCCGTATTCGTAGGGGTAATCACCATAGAGAACATTAAAAACTAATTATGTGTAAATGGAAGATTAAACCTTCTATAAGGTTAATTAAGAGTAAAATGAACTTAAAAATTTGGAGTTTGTTTACTAGTGAATTATTATGAATGAATCATTAGTTGTTTATAACCAAAGAGATCAATTGAAAAGTATTTTAGTAAAAATGATCATCTAATTGAATACACACACATACCTATAAGAGTATTTAATTATAGTTAATATTAGCCATCTAACAATTATAAATGCTAGACTGTTAAAAGATGTGTATATATTATATTTGATTGAATTAAAAAAAGAGAAAATATATACATAGAAAAATTTGGAATTGGAAAATATACACACACACATAATTTGTTGGATGGATGCTTGGTTGTGTGAAATTACTAAATGTGTTATGCTATATTGTTTGAATACAAATGGTTGACAATGAACGTGTGTATAATTATAAATAAAAATGAAAGGTTAATATTCTTGTAACACCCTAAAATTTAACCATAATAATTAATTCATTAATTAACTAAATAATAAAATAACTCTGTGAAATTATCAGAATTGAGCCACGGGAGTTGCACCATTATGTCCATGGTAATTTTCTGGTCAGTTTCCATATATAGAACGTCAATATCTGAGCTAAAATGAACGAGATACGAATTTATATATATATATATATATATGTATGTATGTATGTATGTATGTATGTATGTATGTGTGTGTGTAGAGGATAGGTCGATCTGGGCATAAGGGCGGTCGACCCGCCTTGTTATTTTAACGAAGGGCCGATCAAAGGGTAGAATTAGTATTTTAGCCTAATTATAGGATTAAGAATTCAGCCTAATCAAGTAGCTATCAAAGACAAGTGCAAACAATCAAAGTTGACCTATCTTATCAATTATATTAGTTTAATCGTATTTTTCAGTTTTCTCTTTCCTATTTCCTTTGTTTCCTTTTATATACTAGATCTGTTGTAAAGTCTATTACTTTTACTTCGCTTAAAGATTCTAATATCATTCACCAGACTTTTAGTCTGACCCACTCCTCTGTTTTCCCCTTTTCCCCACATAGGCAATCAAGGGAGATGGTAGTAGATTGTAGCTGCTCAGAGGTTTGTTAGAGAAGATTTTGCTATGTATTTTCCTACTTTTATTTCTGTTTTTCTTTCTTTATACTGGAACTTGAGAGGGATATTTATACTATGGTTTTTGTTGAGACTACGAGTTTTTATTTCATGAGACATATTGGGTTTTAAGACATATATATTGTATTTGGTATTTGATTTATTTGGTTTATGAAGCAATTATGAAGTTTTTGTTTTGAATAAGTTTTAATTTTAGTTTCCATTGTTTTTACCTATTTTTGTCTTGTGAATCTTAGTCCCTATTAGTTTCATTTATATCTACAACGTACCATGCCTTTTAATGTATCCTTTTGGGCATATTAAGAGGTGTGGGGGTGCTTCAATTCTCATATAAGCAAGAAATGATTTTTTTATAAATGATGAGTATTACATAACAAAATGATTGGAAGAATTTTAATAATTAATTATAATGTTAGTGTGTCCGTTGAGCATTTTGGGAATTCTTGCCGATTCCTAAATACTTTTACGAGATAGTGTGATACAACATTTTGGAAATGCTAAGGAAAATTTACTTAAAAAAATAGTATAGTATATTCCAAAGTAATAATAATGTGATTGAAATTTACAATTCCCTTACTTTTATAAATATTTCCAAACATCGTGTGCAACCACGGGAATAAAGTGAAATTGAGTTAACGGCGAGGCATTGATGTAAAATTCTAGATAGTCAACGTTGCAGCTGGCTGACGAGATGAATCACAAAAAGCTTGTGGCACGACAACGTTGTTTGTATTTTTTATAAAAAAATAAAATAATTTATGGATTTTTTATGTAAATACCTATCTAATTAAGTTTGAACCAAAAGAATTCTTTAGGTACAAGTATAAATGGACATAAAATAGGATTGATTTAAACAAAGATAAATTTTCTTAGAAGTAAATAAAATAATGGTACTGCCTACTTTATAAATAAGGAGGCATCTAGATGGTGTGAATGGATATAACATATTAATGAAATTTGTTTTAAATGGTAAAATAAATAAGATTCGTATAAATAAATACCATAAGAGGATATTACATTAATTTTAAGTTTAATATTGGGAAAATATTTATCTGAAGTTGGATAATTGTAATTAATTTTTTTTTGAGTTTGGTGAAAGATAAAGGTTATGCTAAATGACTCAAGAATAAATTAAAATTGAAGAAATTCATTATACCTTTGTTGAACTTTGTAGTTAATCTTATATGATTGAAATAAGTTATTAAATACATGAAAACTCTAATTTGGTAAATAAGAAATATTTTGACTTCGTATATCTTTATAAAATAAAAATTGGACTCTTTGGAACAGTTTTTTTGAAGTAAAAAATAATATTTTGTGGATGAGTATAAATTATATTTTGAAATGAGGTACCCTAGGATTTATATTTTTCATAGATATATGTTAAATTAATAGTGTGTGATAGTTTGAGTGATGGCGCATATTATATTTGTTAGGTACCGAGATGTTGGTTTTGATGACAACAACCATTTTAACTTATTATAAAATATATACTAACACTGTTGTTTAGATAGATATGTATATGCAGGATATATATGCAGGTATTGATTACTGAAGACTGATCAATATAAAGACTCAAGATTGAAGACTAGAGTATCAAGGTCAAGATTTCAAGATATGTGTCTAGTTTTTATTAAAATTTTATAATAGCACGGAAATCTTCATTCCAAATTTCATTTGGGATGGAACCCTTTTCTATCTTCTTAGTGGCTTTCAAACCCACGACAAGTAGCTTACAAACCTACGACAAGTGGCTTACAAACACACGAACATCCTAGTTTTGTTTAAGTTCTTGAGTCCTGATGTGATGAGATATTTTGCAGGAAGAAGCTTGCAAAACTACTTCAACATGGTTTTTCAAAATGATTTTCAGAACTGCTTTTCAAAATATTTTAGCCTTAAAATTATCTTTTCAAATGATTTTCAAAAAGATGTTTTAGCCTTAATTTTTTTTTAAATAAACTCTTGTTTTAAACTTCATTTTCAAAACAAATTTTACGTTATTTTTCTAACTAGGGAAGTCGACATCATGGGATACCCCATGTCGACATGGTGGCCGTTGGATTCAAAAGTTTCAATTTTCAAAAGAAGTGTCATTCGCTTAAATCTCTTTACTAATGTTTATGACCGTTGGTGCTTTATAAATAACCTTCACAAACGAATTTTTTAACTAACTATTTTCTTATTTTCTCCACTCCTTCTTCTCCATAAATCCATATTCTAAAATTTTCATATTTTTAAGATCGTGCCAAAATTCTACCAAATTCTCAAGTGAATCAAATTAGAATCTCATTTTTGTTTGATTCTCTGCCCTCAATCGAAGATCAAAGTGCTATTTAGAGTTATAGGATCAATTTGTAATCAAAAGTTTATCGAATCTCTTTATAAGGTGTGGTTGTGCCTGGAAATCAATTGGGTGATCATGAGTCCCGTAAATCAAAAGAGTTTGCCCCGGGCTCGTGAGACAGGAGGGTACCTCAAGGCCTTTAGAAATTGAGGATTGTAATCTCGACATTGGTATAATAAAAATCTGTATGAGGTGTTTGCCTTGATACATGACTGGATGTAGGGTAACTCTGAACCAATATAAAATCCGGTGTGTTCTTTCCCTTTACTACTTTTTATTTGCTTTCTACATCTGTGATTGTTTCTGTGATTGTTCTGTGATTAAGTTCTACACTTGTTTATATTATTATTTTTAAATTAGTTCATATAAGTCTTAGAATCCATTAAACACTATTCACCCCCCCTCTAGTGTTAAATTAGCCTTACGATCCTTAATCCGTTGTTCCTTTCAATTAGTATCGAAGCATTGGTTTTCATAGTTTTCGTAATTTGAAACTTGGAAATTGTTATAATGGATACCAACACTGTTAATGTCAACTCTGGCACTAGTTCTGTTATCCCTAACATTAGTTCATTTGTAGAAGGTCAGTCTACTGTCAGACCACCATTTTTCTATGGCAGTAATTATGCATATTGGGCTTGTAGAATGAAAATTTATTTACAATCAGTAGGATTAGACACTTGGAATATCACACAAACTGAGTATGTTGAACCAACTACCAATTTTGCCCAGTGGACTGCTGAGCAAAAGGGTGTTGCACAAAATAACTCAAAGGCCATGAATATATTATTTTGTTCACTAGATAGGAATGAAAATTTAATAGAGTGTGTGTTTGTAAGTCTGCATTTGAAATCTGGAAAACTTTTCAAGTTACTCATGAAGGAATAAGCAAAGATAAACAGACTAAAATTTCCATATTAACCGATCAGTTTCAATTGTTTAAAATGCATGCAAATGAGTCCATTTCCGACATGTATTGTCGATTTCAAGATATTGTTCATTCACTAATTGCATTGGGAAAAAGCTTTTCGGAGGAAGACAAAGTCAGAAAAATTCTAAATTCACTTACTCCAGAATGGGATCACGACACTTGCAATCAAAGAAGCAAATGATACCAGTCTAATGAAAATAGAAGAATTGATTGGGAATCTGATGTCTTATGAAGTTCAACTACAAGTAAGAAGAGAAAACAAGGCTACAAAAAAGAAGTCATTAGCATTTAATGCAACAACCGAAGATTCGAAAACAGACGAGATTGCTTTCACGACAAGAAACATCCGGAAATTCGTAAAATATAGAAAAGTGAATAATTACAAAAGAAATGATCAAAGGAATTTCAGAAATAATATGGAGAACGTCAACAATGACAGATGCTACAATTGCAATAAAGTCGAGCCTCATAGAGAAGATTTTCCGTATCCAGATAAACAGTTGTTCCCTCCAAATGATGATTCGTCAAGGAAAAGAAAGAAAGCATACACAACAACTCTTGATGACTCAGACTCATCGTCCAGTGACAATGAAATGAAGACGGATAATTCAAATCTGTGTTTCACTGCTATTCATGAATCAGATGACGATGGGAGTATGGATCTAAAAATAGGTACGCATTTACATTATTTTTAATTTTTCTTGTTTGAATGGATGCTTGTTTGTTTGCTTGATTCTTTTTTAATTCCTTGTATTTTAAATTCGAATTTATCCCTTAAAATTTGAATTTTAAATTCAAAAATAATATTATTTTGATATTATTTTAAATATTAAATTATTAATATTTAAGTATTATTATATTTAATGTTATCACAGGAATTATATAATTAGAATATAGGATATAATATATACATTTATTAGAAATTAGGAATATAAACTTGTCCTTTGATTCAATAGGCACATGTCGACATACCCAGATACCCCATGTCGACATGCCCCTCAGAGTTTGATTTTAAAATTTGAATTCAAACTTTTTAATTTCTCTCCACCTTTTCACCAACTTCAATGCTCTGGAAAGATGCCTCTTGACTGGAGAACATGTCTAGAGAATCTCTTTTTAATTCACTCTATTTATCATCACTTTTCACTTTTATTTCAAATTTCAAATTTATCTTCATTATCTTCAACTCCTCTCAAACTTCTTCAATAGCCTCTTCAAGCACTCCTAACACCATTAAGCTTCCAAAATCTGTCAAAAACTTTCATTTTAATAGCCGAAAGCCATCAAAGCCTACATCAACTATGCAAACTTTGGTAAATTTCATACAGGGAAATTTGCTATTTTTGAAGATTTTCCTTCTTACGAAATTGAAAATCTTTTTCAACAATGTTCTATTCTTAGTTTAGTAGAAAACGAACAAAATGATTTTGTATGTTATCCAAATCTTGTTAAGATGTTTTATGCGAATTTAAATCGTGGTTTTTATGATGGGGAAGAAGGAAAAATTTGGAGTAGAGTTAAAGGAACACAAATTGTTTTGGATTGTGAAATTTTGGAAAATATTTTAGGATGCAAGTATACCGAATGAATCTCTCGGAATTTCAAATAAATAAAAATGATCGAGAGATATTTCATCACATCTTTGAAGGGGATGACAAGTTTGAATTCAAAAATAGTTATTTTCATCCTAAAGCAAGAATTGTTAATCTTCTTATCCAACACACTCTTATACCAAGATCGAGAAACTACAACAACCCAACTTTGAAAGTTTGCAAATCTCTTTTTGCAATTTTTGGAAATTATGATATTAATTGGGCTCAAATTATTTTGGATGAGCTAAGGCCCAAGAATTTTACTATGGGTGAAAACACATTATATCATGGAATTTATCTCACTCGGATTTTTAATTACTTTGGAGTTGATTTCAAAAAGGAAGAATTTATAACTAGAAAAGTATTCGACCATGGAAACATTTCTTTTATGCAAATTCCATTAGTGTTTCAACCATATGAAACACTTACGGAAAAGGAAGAAAGACTTGCTCACGAAGAGATGGAAGAAATGGAGGAAGAAGAAGAAGAGGAAGTGGAAGGAATGGAAATTGACGAGAAGGAAGAGGAAGATCAAGAAACTTCCTTAAAGAGTATTGTATATCCTACTATCCCGCTAATCCATCCAACAAGACCATTCTCAATAATCAAAGAATTATAGTGGAAAATCAAAAGACACTTAAAAGATCAACGAGTAAGAAAATGGATAAGATTTCCAGTAAAATTGACGAGTTCTTCGGGAAAATTAGTAGAAAGCTTGGACTATCATCTTCTTCATCTTCATCTAACAAGTTTTAGTTCATGTTATCTTGTTTGCTTCAAGTTCTATCCATGTATTTTTCTTTATTTTAGTTAATATTATGTTATTTTATGTAATGTTGACTAGAATCTTTAATAAAATCTTTTATTTCCTGTTATTCAACTTCACTTATTTATGTAATTGCTTGTTTTTATATTATACAAATTTTAGTTGAATAGATTTGTTCATAATATTCAAGACAAATAAAATTACCACTTTAGGCAGAAGCATGACGACATACCCCATCTCCCCATGTGGACACACAATGGGCAGAAAATAGTTACACTTTCAAATTTTAATTTCATGTAATTAACTTGTGTTTATTTATTTCAAACGACTTTCTACCCCTATTTATATCTGTTTCTTCCAGAATAAATTATCAAACTTCATCTTTAATCACTTCCTTCATAGTTCTTTCTATTTCTTGTATTACGCCTTCTCCGATTAAGAATCTAAATGATAATCTTGAAGAAACTCTCACTTCCTTCAAGAATATTCTTACATTCATACTTCGTAACCAGCGTCACTTAGAATTAAGTCAAATACAGATGATCAAGGAGCAAGAGAGACATTTTGATGCCCTTCGTTGGATGATCTCAGCCCTTAACAAGGACGATATCAAAAGAAATCCACAAGTCACTCTCGACAAAGATAAAGAAGAATGGGATGCCTTCAAAGTAGACCCTATCTTTGGAGAAGATGGATGGGTGGAAGTACCAAGGAATGTCTAGTCATTCTATATGTTATTTTTTTATTTGATTGGTGTGTTTTAAACTTAATTTACTTGACATATTTAAAACATTTGGTATGGTTTGTACATATGTTCATATTGAATCATTATTGTAAATATGATAGGATGATGATTGATTTACTTCTGGGTTACACTCATGATTACACTTCACATTTCTGATCACATTTCGTACTTATGATCACCCTTTGCACTTATTACACCTATATATGGATTACTCTATTATATTATGGTTGATTATCTTATATCAAGTTTAGGGAATTTATTAGTTAGAAGTTTTTGTTGATGACAAAGGGGGAGAAGTTATAAAATAGTAGTTGGCTTGGAGTGAGGGGGAGTTTTGGAGTAAGGGGGAGTTAGTAGTTATGGTATGGTAAATATATTTTATAAATACAGGTTGTCATCATCAAAATGGGGGAGATTGTTAGAAACTGAGATGTCAGTTTTGATGACAACAACCTTTTTAACTTATTATAAAATATATACTAACACTATTGTCTAGATAGATATGTGTATGCAGGATATATATATATATATGCAGGTATTGATTACTGAAGACTGATCAGTATAAAGATTCAAGACTCAAGATTGAAGATTCTAGAGTATCAACATCAAGATTTCAAGATATGTGTCTAGTTTTTGTTAAAACTTTATAATAGCATGGAAATCTTCATTCCAAATTTCATTTGGGATGAAACCCATTTCTACCTTCTTAGTGGCTTACAAACCCAGGACAAGTAGCTTACAAACCTATGACAAGTGGCTTACAAACCCATGAACATGCTGGTTTTGTGTGAGTTCTCGAGTCCTGATGTGATGAGATATTCTACAGGAAGAAGCTTGCATAACTACTTCAAAATGGTTTTTCAAAATGATTTTCAAAACTGCTTTTCAAAATATTTTAGCCTTAAAATTATCTTTTCAAATGATTTTCAAAAAGATGTTTTAGCTTAAAATATTATTTATTTTTGTTTTAAAATAAACCATTGTTTTAAACTTCATTTTCAAAACAAATTTTACATTATTTTTTTAACTAGGGATGTCGACATCATGGGATACCCCATGCCGACATGGTGGCCTTTGAATTCAAAAGTTTCAATTTTCAAAATAAGTGTCCATTTGTTTAAATCTCTTTACGAATGTTTATGACCGTTGGTGCTTTTCATAAATGAATTTTTTAACTAATTATTTTCTTATATTCTTCACTCCTTCTTCTCGACAAATCCATATTCTAAAATTTTCATATTTTTAAGATCGTGTCGAAATTCTCCCAAATTATCAATTGAATAAAATTAGAATCTCATTCTTGTTTGATTCTCTGCCCTCTCTCGAAGATCAAAGTGCTATTTAGAGTTATAGGATCAATCTGTAATCAAAAGTTTATCGAGTCTCTCTATAAGGTATGGTTGTGCCTGGAAATCAATTGGGTGATCTTGAGTCCCGTAAATCAAGAGAGTATGCCCCGGACTCGTGAGAAAGGAGGGTACCTCAAGGCCTTTAGAAATTGAGGATTGTAATCTCGACATTGGTATAATAAAAATCCATATGTGGTGTTTGCCTTAGTACCAGACTGGATGTAGGGTAACTCCAAATCAGTACAAAATCCGGTGTGTTCTTTCCCTTTACTGCTTTTTATTTACTTTCTGCATCTGTGTTTGATTCTGTGATTGTTCTATGATTAAGTTCTACATTTGTTTATATCGTAATTTTTAAATTAGTTCATATAAGTCTTAGAATCTATTAAACACTATTCACCTCCCCTCTAGTGTTAAATTAGCCTTAAGATCCTTAATCCGCTATTCCTTTCAATATTGTGGTTCAAATAAATGTTAAAATTTATATTTTTAAAAAGTGTAAAGTGATGTAAAACTTATTTGTAAGAATTTCCAATTTAAGTGAAGTTTAAAATGAAACTAGAATTCATTTATAAAATGTAATAAGTTATTTTATTTGGCAAAGCCAGCCGGCATTTAACGTGTGCTGTCCACATTTATTACCCAAGACATTTAAAAGAACATGTGATCGGAACAGGCTAAGATAAAAAAGAAAACAGAGACTAGACAGACAAGCTAAGCGATAAAGCAAGGACAACTATCTCGCGACTGACGACATCGTCGGTCGAAGGACCAAGAATATGAAGAACTTGACAAAATAGCGTAGCAAGAGAAGGCAGAAAAGACCAAGACATGGAAAAGTAAAGATACCGCCGATCCCAAGATGAGTCCAAAAACAATAACCAATTGCATAAACCAAAATGCAATAAGTTAATTAATGTTAATACTTTGATTTAGTGAAAAAATGCTTTTATAAAACAAAGATAAGATAGAATTTCTGTGAAAAAACTTGTAGAGACAATAGTATTTTGTATAAAGGTATGCTTTGTACTAAAATAAATTTAGATTAACGAGTATGAGAAGAAATTTTGGAAATATATGTACAATGACATTTGGTAAGAGTAGATAGATAGATAGATACATACATATAATTTAATTTTAAGGAAAATAACGATTGGATTGTCTTGATTCTTCATTTTTATAGAAAATGATTCTTTGAGAAAATGAATTTGGTGTTAAAATAATTTAGAGTGTGAAGTAATACTATTTATACAAGAGAAATCTTTAAAATTATTTTACATCCTTATTTAAAAAATAATTGATGAGTTGAATATCTTCAACACCTCAAAATGTTTAATGTTTTAAAATTTGTTAGAGGCATTTGTGTGTCAAGAGAGGTGTAAAATGTGTATGTAAACTATTTTCAAATTAGAAAATAAGGAACTAATAAAGGAAAAGAAATTTTGTAAATTGATTTACAAAGTTTAAAAGGATCCTTATGATAATGTGGTTTGTCTAAAAGTGATAAACAGAAAGGAACTTGAAAAATGCTATTTGAGAAAATAAATTTGGAAAGTAAGTTTTTCAAAATGAAGAAAACTTATACTTTTGTGAATAAAAAAGTCAGAGAAAAAGAAAGTAAATGATGAAATGATATGAGTTGGATGTTTTAGGAATTTTTTATAAAGAGGACTTTTAGATTATGTGAAATATTTTTGAAAAAAAATATGTACATCTTAATGTTAAAAGTTTGTTATTAGAAAAATAATAAATGCCTTGAATCGATGAAGGATTTCTGATAAAACGTTGGAATTTTTTTGCGCTAAGTCAATAAATAGTTTTCCTCATAAATCTCAAATCGTCGATCCGCACTCGATGATTTTAGATGCATTAGAAAGCTATATCATTATAGAAAAACTTATCCTTTGAGAGCAATGCAAAATAATAAGTATTTGAAAGATTAAAAGTGAGGTTACTAAGAAAATATTTCGCTATTCGAAAAATATAAACCATTCAAAACATCGGTGAATTCATCTGATAGTAACTTTCATACACTTTGTCTGATTTTAATGAATCCTTTCCATTTGAAAGGTATTTTAGTATGAACATATTTTGTTTTCATCGCTTTTTGAAAGTTAGAAATTTGATACTGTTTAAATAGGTTTGGAAGTAAATTGAAGGTCAGGCCTGAAGATGTACTAGCTAAAATTTGACGCTATGTTCATTCAACCAAAACTTTTTAATGGTTTATCCGATTTTGACGATTTTTCTCATTCCGAAAAGCTAAGAGTGCAAGCTATAACATTTGTGTTCTGCGAAATTTTGGCATTTTCTAGGTTAAAAACATGTATTTTGGGTCAGACCTGCATTTATATACAAAAATATGAGTCGGTTACCTTTTTAAAATCCTCCATATCTTGAGTTGTGCTTCATGTTTTTGTAATTTGAAAGATGTTTCGGGAACAATTCATTCATTGAAACCATGACTTTATTTAGCAATTTTTACCATTAAAATTTAGTTAGAAAATGGTTAAAATACAATAGTGACGTCGTTTCTATTTTTAAACGAATGCATGTTCTTGTAACTTCTCTATATGTGGCTAATACGTAACTTTTAAGCTGGGAATTAGTGCTTTTAAGGGCTAGTTGAACTATGCAACAACTTTAGCTTGCCTTTTCTCGCAAATTAGTAAGTTAAATTTCTTAGAAATGCTAAAACAAAGGTATGCTTATCGTTTAGTACATAAAAATGCCAAAAATATTGAGGTATATTATGTTTTTGGCCTTGTGGTTAATGTATATCTTTTATATTATATATGTGAAATTTCAAATGGCTCTCCACATAAAATAGACACTACCGAATTTTCCAAAATTTTAACACTGAGAAAATTTTCAATAATTTTCGTATACGAAGAAATAAAAGTTAATAAATGCATCTAATTAAGTTTATAACTTACAGTCAGTTTGATTCTGATGATAACTACTTAGAGTGTTAAGTGAGTTTCAACTTGATTGAAGAATATGAAAATAAATTAATGTTAGTTGTGTATGACATCTCCCTATAAGAAATTGTAAGGACGTAATTTTCACATGGGGGAAGTCTGACAACCCTGTTTTTACGCTGCAATATTAAAATAATTTAACCAAAACAGAAGTGTTTGAATTCAATTTAAAAAATTATTATTTTTAGAATCAAAGTATTATTCAATTAAAGTCTAAATGATAAAGAATTATGTTATAATTAAATTTAATTGGTTAATAGATTTTATTTTAGATAATATATTAAAATCAAATAAAATGTTATAATAAATATAAGACATTCTAAAGTGAATAATTTTATATATTTGAAATAGATGAAAAGAAGTTTATTTGATATTTAATAAAACTAATAAATCAGCAAAGATGAATACATATTGAATTTAAATGTTTTGTAAAATATATAATACATTAATTTATGTAGAAAATAAATCTATAATTCATTGATAACATTACTTATATGTGAACGAAGGGATTCAATTTGAAATTTTAGAGACATTAACATGGATTTAGATAAGGACTTAGATGAAAATAACAATAGTTATAGATTTAATTCATTCCTCTAGTCCCCTTTGCGCTTGAAAGCCCAAGCCATGCAAACCCAAATCCGACATCATCTTATCCCTGCCCCCAATCCTGAAGCCCTATTTCTCAAATTCGATTGGCAATAAAAGAAAATCAAGACAAAATATGGCGAACACGATCATGAATGGGAGGCTGACGATGCTGACATAGGGAGGAGGTTGTGCTACATTAAGGAGTAGTAGACATTGGCAGCATGCCCGGGTAGGTCCGGACGTGGCCAACGTGACTTCGAGTGGCAGATATTGTTTTTATGTAACACCCCATATTTTTGGTAACATTATTTAGGATATTTAATTAGTAAAATAAAATAAAATAATATGCTGAGTAGAGGATTGAGGTTTGATTTTATTAAGGGGCAGGTATGCCATTTAAACAATGAATTAAGATAAGAGTTAAAATAAAATAGAGGAGGGGCAAAATAGGAAAGAGGCCATTCTTATACCCTAAACCCTTGGCCATGTATCCTATATATGTTCATTTTCATTCATTAAAATTTTTAAACTTGAGGCCGGGCACCATTAATAAGAGAACGAAGAAGAAGATTAAGAAAAGCTAAAGAAGAAGCTAAATCAAATCAAGTCCATTCAAATGTCAAGCTCCTTAATCGCTAAAGCTAAGATGAATAATGACTACATCTCAAATTTCTTATTATTTTCAGTTTTAAGTTGAATCCGAACTTATTTGCAATGATTTGCCATGTTTTTGAACGATGGACGATTATATATACTTGTTGATGATTCATGGTTGTTCATATAGATTTTATGACATGTTTGGATATGAAAACCTTATCAAATGACATCCAAATGCCTTATGAATTTTTATATAGACCAGAAATGATATTTTAGAGCTGGGTTTCTATTTTTAGAATTTATGTGGATTTTATATAAATTTTCTAGTTAAGAAAATGTTATTTTGGGTTAATAATTATTTACGGTTAAATATTTAATAGTTTAGGTTTGAAATTAATATATGTTATAAAACATATTAAAAGTGATGTTTTGGAATTTTGTTTAGAATTTCCCTAAGTGTATTAGTGGATATATAAAATTATTTAAGGTATTGGACTTAAATGTTTTATATATTTATAAAAAGGAGAAGAGGTATTTTGTAAATAACTCATATTTTTATTTCTAGAAACCAATTACAATTTGACCAACAAGGCAGGTTAGGTACAAAGAAATAGTTTAAAAGGACTAGTCTACATGGTTTTTACTGTTTCGATGCTTTTGGCACAAGGATTTCGCTTCCTTACCTTCGCCTCCGACTCTATCAAAACCAATGCACATGGTATCAGGTAACTGGTACGTAGTGAACTAGATATAGGTGGAAGGTATAGAGTCAAAACCAAGGCTTTCGAAGGGTTTGAAACGATACTTTATTTTAAATGAAAATGCGCCTGCTTGCTTTCGACTTGGTTGGCTTTCGACTAAGTCAAATGGTTTTACATAAATGGTTTCGACAGGGTTGTGCTTTTGTTTTTAAATAAATGCTTTCGACTGGGTCGAAACACCTGACTGCCTTTTTCTACTTTTCAAACCAGATTGGATTCGAAAGGGTTGCTTTGCTTTACTTTGTTTTGCCTTTTAAACTTGACCACTTCTCCATTGCTTTCGAAGGGATGGTTTCGACACCATCACTGCTTTACTTAGGATTTCAAAAGAAATGCTTTTGACTTTAATGAGTTTTTGATCCTTTTGCTCTACTTGAAGGCATAATCCAAATGGTTTTGACCGAAATGGTTTTCAAAGGTTCCGAAGGAGTAAATTTTTGAATGGTTTCTACATGTTTTAAATTGAACCCAAATGCTTTCAAAAATTTTGTGTTTATAAAGGTTTGATGCTTTAGAAAGGTCTTAAAGAAATGTTTCGGAGGGGTGGTTCACCAATGGTTTCGAAGGGGTCGAAAGGGAAGGTTCTCTGATTGTTTCTAAAGGGTTGAAAGGAAAGGTTTTTCGATTGTTTTTGAAAGGAGTGGCTTAAAGGTTTTAAAGAAGGATGTCTAATGTTTTTAAAGCTTTTGAAAGGGAAGGTTTTCCAATGGTTTCGAAAGGAAGTTTTTGGCCTTTCGGCCTAGGTGAAATAAAGGTTTTTTTTACCTGGTTTCGAAAGGAATACTTTCAATAGATTCGAAAGGGGGTACTTTCAAAGGTTTATATGTTTTCATCAACTAAGATTTAGGTAAAGTATATATAATATGGCAAGGGGATTTGGAATAAAGCATAGTGTGTATATATATATTCCTTGTGTAAGTTTGATTTAAAGATTTTAAATCATTTTGAAAAGGTTTTCAAGGAAAATTTAAGGGAAGATTTCCTTAAGTAAAATGACTTAGATATTAGAATACCAGATGGGACTGGTATAGGGCGGCGCCCTGTACATTAGCTATTAGCCCTAGCTAATCTAGTCCAAAATTCTAGTTTGTAGGGCTTTGTCACATGTAAGACTAAAATTATGATTACATGCAGAAGTAATATATGTTTGTATACAAATATGTTATTGGTGAACCCGCAAAACCATTAGGATCAGGTGACCCTGCAAAAAGATAAGTTAGGGACAGACCGTCTAGAAGAGAAGTATTTAACAGATAGTTAGGGATAGATCGTCCATAAGATGAATGTCTAACATATGTTTGATAAGTTTGGTTTATATTGTCCGGTAGGCCCGAGTCAACTAAAGGTTAGTAGTAAGCGAAACAAAACTATATTTTTCAGATAAATAGTCCATTTATTACCTGATATGCTTGTTTATAAGATAATTCTTTACAGTTTAACCAATTTTGATTGCAAGAAAAGGTTTGCAAAAGATATATGTTTAAAAGGATATAAGTAAAGGGAAACCTGTTCTGCTAAGCGGCATGGCCTCACTTAATATCTAATAACTGAGATGTATAGTATTATTCACACCGGGCTTTATGTCTGACTCGAAGTTTCTATTTCCCCTTAAACTCTCGAGTGCTCAAAGTTGATTTGAGTCGGCTAAGGGTTGAGGCTTTCAAGTTTTAGTAATTTTGGCGAATAAAGCTTTTGGATACGAGCAGATGGCTGACGGATAGGTAATAAGGAGTTACAGTTTATTTTGTTTATTTACGTTGTGTGTATTAAGTCAAATATGACTATATTGACTCTGGTCAACCAAGAGGGCATCGTCATATGTCGCACTTGGCTTATTTTTTAATTTATATATTTGATCGTTTCCTGGTAAATGTTAAGGGATTATGTAAATTGGATATGAATTATTGTTTTGAAATATAATTAATAAAATATTGTTTTTGAAATCTGTGATTTTATTCATATTCAAGTGCTTCTGATATTATGGATACCATTAGCATTACCGTATTTTGTCACCAGAGATTAATACTATAGATGAATGCAGCATCTGTAGCGCTTAGCTTTTGGCCTTGAGATACAGGATGTTACAACTTGGTATCAGTGCATAGGTTTATGAAAAACTTTAAAATAAAAATTGTTTTTTAAAACATAATCTTAAGGAATTAGAGTAAGATTGGTGTATGGGATAACACTATAGTAACATACATGTATTTTCTATATGTAAGTAAATGTTTTACCTCTAGTCTCCTATCTTTGTTAGATTATTTTTCTGTATCTCATGAGGTTTGAATACAGATATGGATGGTAGAAGACGAAGAGTTAACCCAAGAGGGAAGGGCACTGATGGGAATGCCAGACTTAATACGAGGAGGACGAAGTGATGACGGTGACGATGCTTGAAGCTGGAGTAGCTTGGCTTGTGGCAGTCATTATTATTTGTTTTTATGGTAATTTTGTGTTGTACTAATGTATTTAGACAAATGTTGTAACAGATCTTATGTTGTAGTTTTTGTAATGTTTTGTATTAGGACATTTTAATGGGTTTGAAATAAATGGATATAATTTGCTATTATATATTATTCCATCCGCTGCGAGCTTTGAAAGAATAGTTATTGCTCTGTACTGTTATTTCTTTTTCCAACTAACATCCAACCTTGGAATGGATCTAAGTTTCGATGGCCTTTTTCTAAGGTGAAATTTAGACCTGTTCCAGGGAGGGTTGTTGCAGGTTAACCGATCAATGGGTTTTGGGCATGACCCGAACCTAGAACATGACTACAAAAGTCGTGTTCATTTTCTTCCAGCCGTACTTGAACCCCCTTCTCAACTGCCGAACCCAGAATCCCCACCACCTCCTTTCTCTAAACTGGAAGCTGCCACTGATATTCCATCTCCAGGCAACACCGCTTCTCCCTTTCTCCGACGAGTAGCAGCCACACCTCCCCTTTGCATTGTTTTCATGTATTAGATCTTGCCCCACCACCACTCTAGATCTAAACCCTATTTTCTCTACTTCTCAGCCTATGGCATCTACCCATACTGCTGGTTCCTCTTTACGCCACCTTGGTGTCACACCTCAAGAGATTAGGCGGCTAGACCAGAATGACCATAAGATCTCCACCTTTCTTAGCTTCAACAATTTCAAATTCCTTTAGGGGCGACCAGTGAAGTTTGGAGACTATACCGCTTCTAGGCTAAAAGAGCTTTTTAAGCCGATGGGATTTGCACAGATCTGATTGCTACCCATGCTGCATTCATCTTTTCGACACTCATTTGGCATCAATTTTGTTGAAGGCAATAGTTTCATTCAGTCAGAGGTTAAGGGAGTCAGGATTGAGATGTCTAATGACGAGCTGATGATATATTAGATATTTCTATAGATGGCATGAATTTGGATGATACCGAGTTGATCGACCCATAGATCTTGCAACGGATCTTTTCTCAAGATATCGGTGTTTGGAAGATGAAGAATTTACGTCTGACTGCCCGTCTTATTGTGCAAATCATTCAGCACAACATCATCTCTAAGATGGGGAGTTACAATCATATATATCCTTGGGTGCGGAGGGCCACCTACACATTTATTGGTAGTATGGCGGTCAATTGGGCACGCACTCTTATAATTCATTTTTCGATTAGGGACTTGGCATCACACGGAGTTACTTTCCATATTGTCAAGTATTCACTCTCCTTTTAAGATGATGTAGGGTGAATCTTAGTGGGGTGACTGCCCAGACCAGGGTCCCATCTACCATTGATAAAGCCTCTCTTAGGAAGATAACGATTCCTTTTCCACCAGCCAAGCCAGCAGCAGCTACAACAGGAGGCGGAGTAGGTAAAGGGTGCCAAGGGATATCGAAGTCCCGAGCTAGTCGCTATTCGGTAGGTCCAGACTTAGCTCTAGGGGATCCGCACCAACCAGCAAGAGATAAGGACCAAGCTATAGCACCGGAGTCATGAGATTGGTTGCTTAGCACTATGCTTCTCTCTTTTCAAGGCCGCGGTAATGGCTCGGCTTCCATCGAGGATCGGACCGTCCCATAGCGTTTGGGGTTCAGTAGTGTGTTGTTGTATCTTTCCCTTCCAGTATTTGTTCTTTTGATTTTAGGTTGTAGGTTGTAACTATTAGTTGTCACTTTCTAAGACTCACACGATATTATGGGATGCTATTCTGTTTATTTACCATTTTATTGTTTCCAAATATGTGATCCGCTCTTAAAAGTATGTTTGGAAGAAACATGATAAATATGAAAATCTCATAAGGACACATAACCAATAGTAAAATGCAATATAAGACTGGAAGTTCAAATAGTCAAAAAATTTAGCAAGAGTAGTACAGTTTGAAATTATTTTTGAAATGCCGATCATTGTTCCTGTTCCTTAAAAGCTAATTTTTTTTGAATAATTGATTATGATGGCATTTTTAAATAAATTGTCAAGTTTTATGGGTTAAGGTTAGTTGTAGAATGTTGGAATTTAACTTATGCATTTAGCGCACAACTAACTTCCGACTACCCTGAAATGTGGTTTGAATTATCAAATTTTTTGAGAAGGAGAATATTTTGAAAAATTTCTCTTGATTTAGAAAGTTTCACTTGAAAAATGAAGAGTTTTGGTTTTAAATTATTTTTGGCACTCAACTTAGTGGTACATGTTTAAGCCACATATTAAGCATAAGGAAGAAAAATAGATTAGAAATGTGAATTTAACAATGCATTAGGATCGACGATGCAATGAATGCAAGAGATAACAAGGGAAAAACTATTTATGTCTTGGAATTTCTATTCACATCCTCGTCGATGATGCGTGCGACTCTATTTTTGGGCTTAATTGCTTTTTAGAGCTTAGACATAAGCCTCGTTTTGCAATTCATTCATGGAAAATGGAGTAAATCCGAGGCAGCGAGGAATTTCCACTACACAAGCGGAAATGTGTAGCTTATAGAGTGGTAAGAATGTATAACTCTCCATCTAGATCCCATTTTCCGACATATGAGTAACGCTTAGGAAGCAATATTTATATATATATATATAGGTTGTTTGCACAGTATTTTCAAAATTATTTTCAAAAAGAAAAGAATTCAGGGTAAATCCAACCAGCTAATTGGGCTACCAGTTCTTATGAATAGTCGGACTAATGCAAGACAATTTTATGAATATGGGCTATAATACGAAGGGCTTGCTTCGGGGTCTTGAGGTATTAAGTGGTTGTTTGAGGGCCTACCTTTTTCCCCCAATGAAGTATTAAATGGCTAAGGGGCTACTTATTAGGCATGATAGGTGGTATCTCAAAAGGGGTTTGCTTTAAGGTAAAGTATTAAGTGGCTGATTAAGGGTCCGCCTTTCCATAAAGAAATATTAAGTAACTTGAGAGATTCCATATGACATCAACTAGATAGTTACCACTAAGAAGTACGCCTTAGAAATAGTTATTAAATGATGGAGTCTACCTCAATTGAGATCTTAAATGACCAAATCTACCTATTCTCCAATAAAAGATATTAAGTGGCTAGGGTATTTTATCTCGCGTTATTAGCTATTTATGATGTGGGATTTGGGTCATGGGATTTAGGAAACCTGCTTCTGGAATGGAAGGTATTAAGTAGCCGATTGAGGACCTACCGCCTGTCCTTATAAGAAGTATTAAACAGTTTATGTACATAGACGTATTCTTATTTTGAAATATATTACCCATGTACTGGAAAGGTAAGAATCGAGGTTTTTATTCACCAGACATTTGTTGTTTTGACTCTGTCCTCATTACAACATAGGTTAAAGACGGAGTGATGGTGGTGACGATGCTTGAAGCTGGAGTAGCTTGGCTTATGGTAGTTATTTTTATTTGTTTTTATGGTAATTTTGTGTTATACCAGTGTATTTAGAAAAAAGTTGTAACAGATCTTATGCTGTAGTTTTTATAATGTTTTGTATTATCACATTTTAATGGGTTTGAAATAAATGGGTACAATTTGTTATTATATATTATTCCATCCACTGTGAGCTCTGAAAGAATAGTTATTACTCTATACTGTTATTTCTTTTTCCAACTAATTGCTAAACTTGGAATGGATCTAAGTTTCGATGGCCTTTTTCTAGGGAAAAATTTAGGCCTATTATGGGGCGGGTTGTTGCAGGTTGACCGATCAATGGGTCTTGGGCATGATCCGAACCTAGAATGTGACTACAAAAGTCGTGTTCATTTTCTTCTAGCCGCGCTCGAGCCCCCCTTCTCAATTTCCGAACCAAGAACCCCCACCACCTCCTCATCCTCTAAATTGGAAGCCGCCACTGATATTCCACCTCCAGGCAACACCGCTTCTCCCTTTCTCTGACGAGCAGTAGCCACGCCTCCCCTTTGCATCGTTTTCATGTATTAGATCTTGCCCCACCACCACTCTAGATCTAAACCCTATTTTCTCCACTTCTACGCGTATGGAATCTACCCGCATTGCTGGTTCCTCTTCACGCCACCTTGGTGTCACATCTCAAGAGATTAGGTGGCTAGACTAGAATGACCATAAGATCTCCACCTTTCTCAACTTTGCCAATTTCAATTTCCTTTAGGGGAGACCGATGAAGTTTGGAGACTTCACTACTTTTACGCTTAAAGATCTTTTTTAAGGCGGTGGGACTTGCATGAATCCGAGTGCTACCCATGTTGCATTCACCTTTTCGACACTCATTTGGCGTCGAATTTTTTTGAAGGCAACAGTTTCATTCAGTCGGAGGTTAAGGGAGTCGAGATTGAGATGTCTAATGACAAGCTGATGATATATTAGAGATTTTTGCGGATAGCACAAATTTGGATGATACTGAGTTGATCGACCAATAGATCTTGCTAGATATTGCAACGGATCTTTTCTCAGGATATCTGTGTTTGGAAGATGGAGAATCTACGTCTGACTGCCCATATTATTGTGTGAATCATTCAGCACAACATCATCCCTAACATGGGGAGTTATAATCAGATATATCCTTGGGTGCGGAGGGCCACCTACATAGTTATTGGTAGTATGGCGGTCAATTGGGCACACACTCTTATAATTCATTTTTCGATCAGGGACTTGGCACACCATGGAGTTACTTTCCATATTGTCAAATATTCACTCTCTTTTTAAGATGATGTGGGGTGAATCTTAGTGGGGAGACTACCTTGACCAAGGTCTCGCCTGCTACTGATAAAGCCTCTCTTAGGAAGATAGCGATTCCTTTTCCACCAACCAAGCCAGCAGTGGCTACAACAGGTGGCGGAGTAGGTATAGGGTGCCGAGGGATATCAAAGTCCCGAGCTAGTCACTATTCGATCAGTCCAGACTTAGCTCCAGGGGATCCGCGCCGACTAGCGAGAGATAAGGACCAAGGTATAGCACTAGAGTCATGAGATTGGTTGCTTAGCACTATGCTTCTCTCTTTTCGAGGATGTGGTAATGGCATGACTTCCATCTAGTATCGGGACCGTTCCGTAGTGTGTAGGTTGTGTTTGGGGTTTAGTAGTGTGTTGTTGTACCTTTCCCTTCCAGCATTTGTTCTTTTGATTTCTAGTTGTTGGTTGTATTTATTAGTTGTCTCTTTCTATGACGCACAAGATATTATAAGATGTTATTTTATTTATTTACTGTTTTATTATTTCCAAATATGTGATCAGCTCTTATATGTATGTTTGGAAGAAACATTATAAATATGAGAATCTCATAAAGACACTTAACTAACCATAAATGCAATATAAGACTGGAAGTTTAAATAGAATTTTTTTTAGCAAGAGCAGTACAGTTTGAAATTATTTTTGAAATGCCAGTCATTGTTCCCGTTCATTAAAAGTTTTCTTTTGATAATTGAGTATGATGGCATTTTAAAATAAAATCTCAGGTTTTATGGGTTAAGGTTAGTTGTAGAATATTGGAATTTAACTTATGCATTTAGCGCATAACTAACTTCCAACTACGCTGAAATGTGGCTTGAATTATCAAAACCTTTGAGAAGGAAAATATTTTGAAAATTTTCTCTTGATTTAGAAAGTTTCACTTGGAAATTAAGAGTTTTGGTTTTAAATTATTTTTGGCACCAAACTTAGTAGTAAATGTTTAAGCCACATGTTAAGCATAAAGAAGAAAAATAGATTAGAAATGGGAATTTAACAGTGCATTAGGATCGACGATGCAATGAATGCAAGATATAACAAGGGAAAAACTTTTAAGTCTTGGAATTTCTATTCCCGTACCTTGTCGATGACGCATGCGAGTCTATTTTTGGGCTCAATTCCTTTTTAGAGCTTAGAAATAGGCCTCCTCTTGCATTTCATGCATGGAAACTAGAGTATATCCAGGGCGACGAGGAATTTCCACTACATAAGTAGAAATTTGTAGCTTATAGAGTGGTAAGAATGTGTAACTCTCCACTTAGATCCCATTTTCCGACATATGAGTAAAGCTTAGGAAGCGATATTTCAATGGATTAGATTTCTGGCTGGTAAGAATTGGATGCAAATTGGTTGCACCTTATTGCTATTCGTAGGAGTTTGGGATTTTTGATGAAAATATTTTTCAAAATCTACATATATATTTAATTGCCAATATATATATATAGATAGTTTGCACAGTATTTTAAAAAATGTTTTCAAAAAGTAAAGCATTCATAAAGAAGGGCCTGATTTAAAATCATTTTGCATACATGTTTTCTATGTTATAATGCATTTGTACATGTTAGTTGCAAAAATTGGTTGTACACTAATTGGTTGTGTAGTTTAGGATAATTGCTAGCTAGAACCATGACTTAGTCATTGGTATAATTTCGGGGACAAAATTCTTTTAAGTCAGGAAGAATGTAACACCTCAGAATTTTTATGCTTAGTTATTAGGCTCTAAAATGGAATTTGTACAAAACGATGAAGTTTGACTTTGAAACTTGCACCATTGCATTCGTGGCAAAATTACAAGCAACTTTTATATTTGGGGTTTTGCAATCGGAGTTCAAATGAAGAATTTACGAGCGAAAAATGAATTCAAAAGGGAAATAATTAAATTAGCAATTATACACTAGTTATTGGGACCTATAGGTCGACACATCCATTGCAACCGGTCGACATGTAGCAGCCGATTGGTTCGGACCGTAGTAGCTAGGAATAGCCTTGGCCCAATGGCCCGGATTTTATATAATTAAATCTAACAGTTGTGGTTGATTCGAGTGCCTATAAATTCAGGCCTAACCCTCTCTTCTCATATTTTTCTAGAAACAGCAATGAAGCTCTGTCATCTTCTCTTCTCCACTATTTTCTAAATTATAAAATATTATACTTATATTTGTATACATACAAATTGGAGAAGAATAAATATCAAATAAGAGTAGAGAATTAACACTACGCGATAATGAGATAATTTATATCTAGTTCTATATCTATTTTATCTCCCAATCCTGAATCTCTTCTCGGATTTGAAATCCTAATATATGTATATACCCTTTTTATACATGTTTCTTGGGTTAAAAAAGGTTTGAAGATGAATCAAAGGTTCTAATTTAGATCTGGAGATTTGTAATGCTTTTAAAATCCGAGTGGGAAATTTATAAATTGTTAATTATGTTTAAATCTATTCTATTGGCATTCTTTTGATTTTTATGCCTAAATCAATAATATATGTGAATTGTAGGCTTAAGTTAGCATAGAAAACTATTTCCTACATACTCTTTTTAGATCTGATTTGAATTATTGTTACACCCTGATCTGAAACTTAGTCCCAAAAGTTATAGATATGAATGTTGATTAGATATTCAATTTATTCCAAATTTGAAATTGGATTGTAGATTGTTAGTATGGTTTTGATTGTTACCATAATTATGTTGAAGTGGAGTTTTCCAAAGTTTAATTTATGGGAAGAACATATGTTAATTTCTTATAAAAAAAAATAATGTTTCTAAATTCCATAGAAAATGAAACATTTCATTTAATAAGGAGTATATGCAAATGAAAAGGAAGAGATGTGTAAAGTACAGATTTATTCTTTGCAGTTTACACTGTCTATTCCAATAAAAGGAAAATAATCATTCCTTGTAATTTCAAATGAGGTAAATCTTTCCTTTCATTCTTGATCTTTGTTTTTAAACTAATTTATTTATATCATAACGGGGAATCTTCCTAAGAAATGTAATTTCAGCAAATTAAATATGGAAAGAATGTTCTAGTTAAAAATTTGAACTAGAATACATTTGGTAGAAGGTATTTATATGTATTTGTACACGCTAATAAATAGGAATGAATTTTATTATGCTTAATGCTTGCTTAGGATATTAGTTATACGTAGTAATAGGGTTGATTTGCGAATAGGTATTAGAAAGGAAAGTGAGGAAAGGTTGTAACTCTAATTAATGTGAAAGGTTGTAACTCCAATAAATGGGAAACGAATTTGGGAGTTATAATTACTTAATATAGTAATGGAATTAATGGGACTAATAAATAAAGAAGTTAAGTTAATAACTATGGAATAGTTAGAAAATTTTACAAAATGGAAATTAGTAAATATACATAAATGCCTTAAAACATGTCCGTTAAGATGATTTTTCCTATCATGGACAAGTTGATATTTTGGAAGAAATAATAAAAGGGGATTTATGAATAATTAAATATTTAAGGTAAATTATTTAACCTTAAATAAATAAAGGAGATTAGTAAGTTAAGTGCAATATCCAATTTAGAATGACAAAGCTTAGTAATAATAAAGCCTAGGATAATATGACTTAAATTAGTAGAGCTTGGAATAATAAATTGGACTTAGTAGGTTAGGATACGAGGTCAGTAGAGTTACACAATAGAAATCCGCCCTTCACTTTGAGGCTACCAATAGTTGTGTATACTTTATATTGACATAAGACACCTTTAAGCATATGAACTATAAAACAATTAGTTTGCTTAGAAGATTGGGATGCAAAGTTAGTAAAATGACACAACGAAGTCAGCCCTTCAATCAAAGGCTACCAACAGTTGTGTACAGTTATACTAACGTGATGTCACCAATCATAGGACTCGTGGGAAAAGGTTATATAACCCATAGGATCTGCTTAGGGGTTAGAGATATTAAGTGGTTGTTTGAGGACCCGCCTCTTCTCTTATTAAAAGTATTAAATGATCCGAATTAATGATTAGGAGTGGTAGTGGATATCTCAGGTAGAGTCTACTTTGGATTTAAGGTATTAAGTGAATGAACTAGGGTCTGCTTCTCCATATATACAAGTATTAAGTGTCTCAGTGAGATTCGAAGTGATGTCAGCTAGATAGTAACAGTGAAGTGTCCGCCTTAGGGTTAGGTATTAAATGACAAAGGTCTACCTAGAAAAGGTGCTAAATGGTCAGGGGTTTGCTCAGTCCTTATCAGTAAGGTATTAAGTGGCCTAGATACTATCGCTCACATAGCTAAAACTTTAATAACGATAGAGGCATTTGTAGTATGGCTATTATATATTATAAAGCCATAAACAATGGTGAAAGGTCTCTACAGCTAGGCCAATAGGCCAATGATGATGATATTATAAGGCCACTTCATATTCAGAAGTATTGAGAACCTGATTGACTTACATCAGTATTTTGGTGCCTTAGGAAGGGTAGGTGGATGAATTATGTTGGGTAGGGATATCATGCATGCAATATTGGGTTAAGTTGGGTAACCTTAAAATAGTAGACATAACAATTAAATGGAAACCAATTGGTGTAAATTTATGTTATGGATAGTAGATAGATTTTCCAGTCACTAGAAGGTTGTTACCCCCTTCTCATTACAACCCACAAGATAGATTTAGAGGAACATGTCGCTGGAGCTTGATGTGATTGGTTATAGGAGAAATCTTCTTATCTCTCGTTCTCCATGCTGATGTGGCAATATGATATCTAAGAAATACCATTAATTCCAAGGTAGTAGCCATAGTCAGTATTCATATCTTATTATTATTTCTGCTGTGAATTTAGATTTTATCAATCTCTAATAATGCTCATGCTTATTTGCAGGTACCAAATCCAATGATATATAATTTGATGGACTTAGGTTTTGATTCTTGTTGGAATTTAGGCTCATTAAAGTGCGGGTTGTTACACATGCCATATCAATCAGATAGGATAGCTTGTATCTTGTCAACTGATAAAGAAAGAACGAAATCGGGATAAATACCAATTCCTATTACGGGTAAAAGGATACAGATTGAAACAAATAGTTCTCGTGGTCCAGAATCCACGAGATTTGAGTTTAGAACATTGAAAAAATTATATCCATAGACGTAACTTGCATTTCTAATGTAAGAAGGATACAATATATTATTGTCTGTATGATGTACATATGTCACCCGTATGCAATATCAAATCCGATCACTTGGTAGATCACATAAACTTCTCTTCCAAACAAATATCGCTCACTCGACTTCTCTACTGCGGACCTCGATCAGATTCCTTGATTAAAAACCTTCGTTCTCCTTACATAGCGATATATGATGATAGAAAACTTCAGAATTATATTAAGAATCTATATCAAGTGTTCGCCATCAAGAATCGAGTGAAAAATCCTTGTTTGGACCGGTGTAAATCAACTTGAAGTCATGTACTCGAATCTTGGATCAAGAATCATTTGACGAAATGATCTACATGCAACTTACATATTTATTCCATTAGTTTCTTAATTGTACTAATTCCTTTTACTTCTAAAATTATTTATGAAAACATTTTGTAAAAATACAACTTAAGTTTTAAACTTGTATAATACCTTACCACATCCTGATTTTATATATATAACTATCCGATTTTATCTTTCATATTTTAAATCCAGATGCAACCCCAAAATAAATTTGGATCTAAAAACCGAGTCGACCTCTTTGACCTCTTAGACCATCCGATTTGGTAAGTAGCTAAGAAGCACAAGATGTTGGTATGCTAATTCAGACGTAGAGTCTACTTCTATTTAGACACATCTAAGGTAAAGACATTTATTAGTTGGCCTAATAACATCATATAGTTTTTCATAACTTAGATGTTGATACAAAAGACATGGTTTAATAAAACAAAGTTAATTAAAACCTTCTTATCAAATTTAATCCATTTAAAACTTGTGTTAAGGTATTTCTTTTCTAACCAAGAGTGATATAAACCCATATTAAAATTTTCAGTTATCTATACAGACTTTTATCAAAATACCTTTTTATTTTGAATCCACTCTCTTTAAAGAATTTTAAGAACTAAATATCCTATTTTTATTTCAAAACCTTTTCGAAATGGTAATCCATAAAAATATACATATAGATCTAGTAATCCAAATATGATACCAAGGAACTGGGTCCTACCAAGTAGTATCATACATCCCATTACCAAGAAAGGTAATACTTAAGTGAAGTGCTTGTCATCCGAGCACATCCCTTGTCCATTTTTAGTCATTTTTGAGTCACTCGAACTAGTTAACATAAATATACTTCTTCTTCTTCGAATCCCATTTTGAAACAATACTAAATATATTTCTCTTATATATTAAAATAACTTTAGCACTTTATTCACTAAAACTTGCTTTAGGTTCATTCGAATTTGAACTCGTTTTGATCATACGATAACAATGGAAATAATTTACTAAGTGCACAACAACATTCGCCTAAGTAAAAATCTAATTGTCACTTTGAAGATTATCAAGATCATCGCAAAACAAATCGAAACTCATTTCCCGAACATTCCAAAGAAAGTACACCTTACTTAAAAATCCCTTTGAAAACACTTATACTTACAAATACCTACAAGTAATACTATTATTACCTTTTCCAAAAATCATTTGAAATCTTTTTTAAAGACAACGTGATCTAAATTCTCAAAAATCCTCTTTATTTACAAAACACATTTTATAAACCATATCTATAAATTCATTTCTTCTTGAATAACTTCCAATTGACAAAGCAAACTTGTTAAACCTACATTATTAATGACTGCCTTATAGTCAAATCGTGAAACCGAATTCATAAAATGTTCGTATTAAATTTAATCAAACAATAAATGCTCATAAACCGATTGACCATACATAATCACCCAGTAAAAAATACTTAATGCCCCTAAACTGGATGAGCATGAATAATAAAAAAATGATAATAGTTGAATATTATCATTTCCTAACAAATAAACACATTATAAATAGCTACATCAATTTTTGAAAATTATTCTTTTATATATGAAATAAAATCCTAAGTAAAATTATTTTGATTACCAATTTTCAAAAACAATACCGTGTCGGTTCTCCTTGTTCAAGTGTTTAGAAACCCTATCGATATAATTGTACCTTCTGAATTGATCGAAATTTATAAACGACTCAATAGACTAATTGACACAATATAAAACATTTTTATAGCAATAACAAATATGCGCCTGCTTCTGTGTGTGTACGTATACACTCAAACTCATTCTAGGGTGTTACTAATCCTATCTCAAATGAGTTTACGCTACCAATGCCTAGTTGTTTGATCAACCTAAGCTATGATACCAGTATAACGACCGTCCTTTTCGACCTTCAGAGTCGATACTAATACTTCCATGGTATTCACGAGCCGAGCATCCGAGTGTCGGAAAGACAGATTTTTGGGTGAAAGAAAAGAAAAGACAGAACTAGACCTAACAACATAGTGAGTAAGATATAACATACAAATGATTTATACAAGAAAATTGTAATATACATACATCAATCAGAGTAAACTAACCTATGATCAACCGAGATAGTTATAACAGCCTATCCTCATAAAAGCTGATAAATACAATACAAGAAATGTAGTGGAAAATAAAAAACATGAATACGTCTTGGAGGCATTCAGCTTGTCTCATAAAGCTCCAAAGCATCTATAACTGAATCTAAATATACTCGAGGCAGACCTGACCATTATAATAAAATAATGCCTGTATTAGTTTGGTAATCTAGCGTGAAAAACTCAAATCATATGGATTTTTATGTTATAAAACCTTTAAAAAATAAAGGTATCTTGTAAGACCATGCTGCACATAAACATAAATCAGTTTTTCCCTTGCGATAACCAAACCCTTTTAATAGAAAATCCAGTGATATTATAACCTTTCCTAGGGTTTAAAATAAATATATAATATAGCAAAAATGCTTGCATCTCATATTCCAGCATATTTAGTATATAACTAAGTCCATAAAGGCATGTATGGGAAAATGTATTTCATCAATGACAAGGCTATTAGGGTGTTAACCTAAAAAATGGATCAACACCCTGGATTGAGTGTGAAAGCACCAGCCTCGTTCTCACAGAGCAATAATATAGATAATAGCTATAGAAAAAAGTAGTAAGAGAAAGAAGACAAGAAGATTTTTATAATGGTTCGGTTGTTAACGAAGCTTGCGTCCACTTTATAATTTCTATTATAGTCTGATTGCTGTTATAAGAAGTGTTTGGTTACAAAGCTCTTGATCTTCCCTAGGTTGATTGAATCTCTAAGGTTAGAATCCACTAGAGAATCACAGTTAACCCCTGTGGAGATCATTGTGAGGGAGGTAAAGAGTGAAGAAAGCTTCCAGCAGAGTTTCAGCCACTAGTCTGGAAAAGATTCCCTTTATGTTGTGGATAAGATGATATTTATAGAGATCAGAGAGCTATTGGGCCGAGCCTATTCACCAATTGCTTGTAGATGGACACAGAAGGAATCAATAAAGCTTAGCTCACGACCTGAGCCAAAAGCATGGATCGCTAGTGATCCATGGTCTATGGATCGCTAGCGATCCATAGTATTAGCGAGCGCGAGCTAATTACTTAGCCTCATTTTCTACTTCAGTCTGTTCGGGATCGCACTTATCCCATATTCACGTATGGATCGCTGGCAATCCATAGCATATGGATCACTGGCGATCCATACTCTTAGCATATTTTTGGATTTGGCTTTTGAGCTTTCTTCGTTCTCTTGTGTCGACCTTGTTCTTATAGTCTCATTGCGCATCACTTTATTTTGATGATGATTTACTTGCTAATTGTATTTAGCCGCTGATTGGACTGGACGGATGCTTGTCTCTTGATGTAGCTAACTCGGAATCTCATTAAACTAGTCACCACTTTAGTACTATGGATTGGATCATGATTCAAGAGAAATAGTTGAACACTGGGCTATATCTATGAATCGCTAGCGATCCATGCCCTTTGTGGATTTCCTCGTTCTTTTTCCTTGGCTCTCTTTGACTTGTTGCTTTAGTCTTTTTGGTTGAGTTTTGGGCCATTCCGACTTCATCAAATTGTTCCGCTTCTCCTGGATCCTACTTGGTTAAAAACCCGGATGATATTTGCCCCTAGAATATGTCTTCTTTGGAAACAAGGCATGCTCTGAAAGTTATCGCTTTTAGTCTCTGCTTGTTGAATTCCAAGTAATTATAATTGTGTTAGAGTTTTGTGGATGTGCCTAGGTTGCATTGCTGCTCGCTTAGTTTTGGTCTCGACTGCCATTACTTTTCATAGTAGATCGAATTTTCTTTATAGCTTCTCGATATGCCTCGAAATGTTATGTAAATGTCGCTGGGCAAATTGAAGATAAAGTCCATGCAACTTTATGGATCGCTAGCGACCTGATAAGAGAAATTTTTGCATCTTTATTATGGATCGCTAGCGATTTGATAAGAGAATTTTTAGGATCTTTATTATGGATCGCTAGCAACCTGATAACTTAGAGAATTTTTAGCTTTTTCATTTTTATTTTCCTACTTAAGCTTGTTGAGCCAACCTATTCAATCATTCGACCCGAGCCATTTCTTCTCCCTGCGATCGAAGTACTTAACCGCGGTTCGACTCAAACTTTCACCTACGATTCGGTCTGGTCCTTTATCGATTCGATCCATCATTTCCAAAGATTCGATTTTGTCCAAATCATCTGTCCTTCCTTCTTCATCGCCAACACTGGAGCATCACCGCTGCCTTCTCAAGCCGACTTCAACCAAAACCCTAGTTCGCCATTACCTTAAGTCACCGCCGATTCATCCCTAGATCGCCACCGACCCAATTACAGTTTGCCGATCCTAAAGATTCAATCAACTTTGTATTTTAGGTTGTTAATCCAAGGTGGGTTCGCTGGTTACAATGTTCGTTTAATGATTTGGTGGTGAGGTTGCATTCATGATGTTTTTCGTGAGGAGTCTGAGTTGATTGCAACTTAATGGAGGAAGATAGTAAATTGAGACTTGAGTTCCTCCCGGAAGGACATTCGGGCCTTGCCTTGGTGCTTGACATGTTTTGTTGTCTTCGTGCATTGAGCCAGAATTGACTTATGCCAAGTTCCATAGCTGATATTGCACGACACATCATGAATTGGTCCTAGCTCTTCCGAAGAATTTGGATTATCTTACTTGCTTTTGTATGCTTAGTGTCCTTATACTGAGAAGAATTTTCCGCATCGCATTCGCACAACGGATTCGTTATCGATCACTGATCGATAATGGGTAAGTGTAGAGGAAGTAAAAACAAAAGGAAACAATACGGGAATTCCTTTTTTTCCACTGCAAGCAAACTATCTACACAGGATAGATCATTTGTAGTGTTTCAGACACCAAGCTCACCCCCTACAGACATCACATTGCACTTGCCCCGGTACATGAAATCCGATGTGCCGGCACGAATCAACGTCTCTCTAGAATTCAAGTGTTTTAGGGGAAACAATTAGTTTAGAATAGAATTACCAAACAGTTTTGGATGCAAGTTCTATTGTTTAAAATGAAGTATCCATTTTTGCAACGTAAGTTAAGCGAAGGAAACTGGACACTTTCGGAAGCCTAATTGTCATCTATTGCCCTTTCTCCTTCCACCTCACAGGATGAATATGGCCAGTTTTCCCCAGTAGGTCCGGTCTTGGATCGAACTCTCCCTAATTTTAGATTTCTTATCAACCCTCTAGAGAGAGCTTCTTTTGTGGTTTCCACAAAGTCCTGTACAATATCTACGTGCAACATGGCATACCATAGGAGACGTACACCTTCCAGAGAAGAACGAGTTTGCTCACATGCCTCCTACGGGATATATCGCTTATCATCGTTATATGTGTCTGAATGGAGCTGTTCCCCCTTTTAATGATTTTTTGCATGATACTCTCTCGAATTTAGGCATTGCCCCGTTTTAGGTCCATCCCAATGGTTACGCCACATTAACTTGTTTGCATGTCCTTTATACGTGATCATTCAATCGGGCTCCGAGCTTTGACAAGTTGCAATACTTTCTTTCATTCAACAGGAGAGATGAGTGTACATCCTTGGTCATAATCGAAGCACAAAGGAATCGAAAAATTGTATTACAACTATAGAGCAACCTATCCCAGTTCAAGACCCAGTGTTTCTTCGTCAGATGCCCCGTGGTGTTTAATCGTCTTTGGACAGTGAGGGGCAAGTTTTCCTTACTTATTGGTTCCACCGTGTCACTATGGAGTTTCTAACAAGTTGAATACTTCTTGCAGTTATCCTACGGTTGAATAGGGACTTGTCTCTCGATGAATTTTTTCGGACCCTAAAGGCTATCGATGCTGAGGAAAGATCCATTAAAGTCTTGCCGACTGAGGAAAACTTGCTCCGATATGGATTATTGCATCTGGAGAGATCGGCTATTCTAGTTGATGTCCCCTCTCCTTCTCAATCCAAGGTTCACACGCGATCCACTTCTGCATGTCACGGTTCTGAAGAAGGCACTTCCCTATAGAAAGAGGGCTTGTTCGAAGGATCAACAGAAGAGGCTCGCGATGGAAGGGATGCTGCCATGGCCGGAGTTAGTCGCCCGACCAAAATGCCTTCGATTTCGAAAGAAGGAGAAGAGGAGTTTAAACAGAGGGAAGGCAAAGCTGCAACGGACTTAGAAAAAGAGAAGGGGGAGATTGGGAGTAGTGGCGATGAGTCCACTTCCAGCGATGATTTCTTTGCAGAATCTGATGATGGGGATTCTGAATCATGTGATGAGACTCGGGGGATGTGTCCCATCATTCCGAGCTCACTTCCTTTGGACACGAGTGATAAAGACACTGCCTCAGAAATCAGATGACGCCCAGATTCTTCGAGTAAAGATGCTGGCGTGGATTTTGGATATTTGAGCGATGTTTACGTCGATTTTGACGCGCTCATGGGGGAAGATTTCAAATTTAAGGAGGTGTCCTCTCGTTCGGGTTATGTCGCATCCGAAGTTAGTCTGATTCCTTCCAAGGCGCCTGCCCGATCCAGTTTGTGACGTCGTTTTAGGCTCTCCTCCCAAGCACATCATACGCTTCACTCTGGTTACACTCACTTGTTCACACACTTTCATGTTTATTTTCCATTTTTAAAAACTTTTATTTATGCTTCTTGTAAGGTATGATGAGAGGATGCGGCCTGTATGATGATTTTGAGAAATTTATCGACTCCCAGCGCTAGTCCAAGCGTTCTTTTGACCGTCATCAATCCCGTGAGACAGAAGAAGATTGTAGAAGAAGAAAAGATCTAGAGACAAAATTTTTCGTCGAGGCGAGAGAGAGGGAAGCTGAATATAAAAAGGCGGCTTTGAAAAGAGGAAGACTTTCGACGAGAGAGAGGAGCCGTTGAAGAAGTCTAAATTCGATCGTGGTTCCCATTCTTCAGAATAACATGCTTTCGTTCCGTGTTCTCTTCAGCGGGTCAAGAAATTTTAACACCACTAATTTTAATAACATTATTCAAGAAATTTTTTTGGAATACATTAAATATAATAATGTAGAGTGATAAGGGGATCATGATTGATAAATGAAATTAGTGGTCGTGCTTATTTAAAATGAATAGGCTATAAAAGGTTAAGTGTTAACTAATTTATCATAAAGGTATTAGGGTAATTGTCGCCCCCATTTTTCCACCATTATACTATTATCTCTAGGCCATACATGTTCATTTTATCATAAGCAAAATTTTAAATGAAAGAAATATAATCCCAAGCCGACAATTATGAGAAAGAAGAAAAGAGAAATCAAAGTAAAGCTTAGGATTCAAGCTAGAGGAAATCAATCTCCAATTTCCTTATCCAATCCAAGGTGAATAATAATCATAACATCTCTATTTTATGATCAATGATTTTTAGATTTAAGGGTAAATTCATTTTTATGATATATTTGACGATGCTATGCTTGATTTATAATTTGTATAGTTTAAACAAGATTGTTTAGAAGAGGGTTATGCACAGTTTTAGGGCAAAACCGAGATAATAATTTTTAAATGCCATGGAAAAATTACATGTTATGAGAAACATAATTTTGGAGTTAGGTTTCATATTTTATTATTTTCCAAGCGTGGAGACATAATTATGAATTTTCAAAGGAAAATATGGTTAATTGGGTTTATAAATTTATTTTGAAAATTATATTTGGAATTTGGGTCTGAAATTTTGATATGTTAGATAACATGAATAAGGTGAATTTATGGATTTTTTTGGGGATTTTTACCAAGTGATTTAGTATGGAAATTAAATTATTTCGAAAGGAGGACCTAAACGATTTAATTACCTTATTAATGGGAATAGCTTAATTGTTAAAAGTTATACAGTTTTTAGATCTGAGAAAATGTAGCAAATATTAGAAAATAATTTGAAAGTTTAAGTAACCAATCAAGTATTTACATGTGGGTAATTTAGTTACAACAAGTTTGTTTTATTTAGTAAAAACAGCCATAAGCTCAGAAAAGTGGGTTCCCCCTCCTTTGGAAGGAGCTTTCGATACCCAGAGCTTCCGTCTTCGACCTAGTCGAAACATTCTACCATAAAACCAATACACATGTATCACTTAGTTGGTACGTAGTGGATTGGAGGAAGGCGAAAGGCAGGGCGTCGAAACATAACTTCCGAGGGTGTCGATACCTTTGTTTTGTTTTCAAAAGAAAAAGCGCTTGCTTGTTTACAAAGTGGTTTCAAAGTAGTCAAAACATATGGTTGCGAAAGGGTATTTCAAAAGAAGCCGTCGAAGGTGAGCTGCCACTTTTTAAAGTAGTAGCTTCTGAAGGAGTTACTTAGTTTAACTAAAGGTATTAAAAGGGGTAGTTTCTACCAAGTTGAAACCCTTCTGTAGTTAGATGCCTTTCGATGGTATTGAAGACATCAATGCTGTCGAAAGATACTGTTTGTTTTTATAAATATAATCCACTTCCTAAAACTTTCGAAAGGGGTTAGGAGTTTCAAAGGCAATAAAGGGGTGTCTAAGCAAACCTTCAATTATTTTACCCAGATGTTTTATGCTTTCGAAAGGATGGTTTCGACACCATCAAGTTTCCCCAATACTTTAATAAAATAAAGAATGGTTTCGAAAGAGATGTTTTCGCTTATGTTCACTTTGACCCAAAATGATGTTTTAAATATAAACCCAATGATTTCGAAAGGGGGACTTTCAATGGTTTCAGATGGTATACTTCCAATGGTTTCGAAAGGGTGCTTTACTTGGTTTTGAAGCAATACTTCTAAAGTTAAAGGTTAATTCTTTAATCCAATCGCAAGGTTTCGAAATTTTAACGTTTTCGAGAGGCAGGAGCCTAATGTTTCGAAGATAGACTTTGATGATTTCGAAAGAGGTCATCCTATGAGGTCGAAAGCAAGGTTTCGAAGGTGTGGAAAGGTTTTATAACCCAAACTCATTTTTAAAGGAAAACCCATGGCTGAATAAAGGAGTTTTGAAATGATTGAAATATGTAAATTTGGAGGAGTATTTCCTTAATAAATGTATAGGTTAAAGGATTAACAATGTTTTATATGAAAAGTATTTCAAAGACATTAAACCCACAAGAGTGGTATTGTTTTGTTATTATGGTAGCTTCTTCAAGTATAGTTATATTCACATGATAAAGCGCCCTCTGTATATTGGGGATAAAGGGGTAGAAGAACTAGCTAGGTTAACCCAATAGTGAATATAAATTGATTAAACTCCTGAATGAGTAGAATTATATCCAGGAAGTCAGGGAGTTTGGATGATAGGGTGCCAAAAATATAAGAGTTGCCCGGGAGACAGGTTCATAGTAAGCCCATGAAAACTATGATTGGAAAGTTATTGGGGTAACTAATAGGTTCATAGTGATCGCATGAAAACTATGTATAAATAATGGTTGGCAGGGACCAATTGGTTTGTAGTAAACCCATAAAAACTATATCCGGATTAAGTGTTAACATCAGTCAATAGGTTCCTAATCAACCCATGAAAACTAGGATAAGAAAGAAGTTATTGGAAAAATCAATAGGTTCCTAGTCAACCCATGATAACTAAGATAAGAAAGGAGTTATTGGAATGACTAATAGGTTTAGGGGAACTAATTAATTAGTAAAGTTAATTGACAGGGGCCTATAGGTTCTTAGTGATCCCATGAAAACTATGAAATAGGAGGTAGAGTCCATTAGTTGGGAAAAGGTTATTAGTAAGCCAATGAATTATAGGTTAATAGCGACCATAGAAACTATGAATATGACATGGAGTAAATTAAACCGGGGTTGGGAAATCCAAGATGATTTTATGTATGCATATCATCATAATATTGTGAATTGCTAGGTTTTTAACCAATATGGATGCAGGAGCACATTATATTGTTTTGAAAAGGTTTTAGGATACTAGCGAGGGGAAAACCCATTCCGCTAAGTGGCGTGGTCTCACTAGATATCCAAATGGATTGAGATGTTAGATTATTATTATTCATACCAGGCTTTATATCCGACTCGAAGTTTTTTTTTTCCCCTTAAAATCTTGGGCAATCAATTGAATTTGAGTAGTTTGAGGTTTCCAGGTTCTCTTCTTAGATGAATAAAGCTTCTGAAAGCATGCAGGAGGTAGTTAGTTATTTACAGTTATCTTTTTCCACTGTGTAATTTGGATATAAAGGCAGACTTATTAGCCTTATTATATACTCTGATCTACCAAGGGACATCTTCATGTTTTTATCTTAGCGTATGTGTAATAATTATATTTTTTTCGAACGTAGTTAACGTTTGTGGGATTATGCAATGAACATGAAATGTTCTGAATGGGATGTGGAAATATGTTTTTGATTTCTTAATTTTTTTTCCATATTCTTGTGATCTGTGTATCAATGTATTTATCACCATCGTATTTCGTCGCTGAGGATTAATAACTATGGATGCCTGCAGCATCCGTAACCGTTTGTTTTGGGCCTCCAAGTAGGGAGATGTTACAAGTTAGTATCAGAGCGTAGGTTTATGAAACTTTAAAAGAAAGTTAAAACCTAAAGATTTTCAAACATAATCTAATGAATTTGAAAATATGATTGGGGTTTGGGTTAACGCTATATTAAGTACCTGTATTTAATATATATATATATATATATATATATATATGAGTACATGTTCCCCTCTCTCTTAGATCTTCTTCTGTATTATACTAAGGTTCATATGAAGATTTACAAGAAAGGAGATATGGAAGCAGGAAACAAAAGAGGAAATCTTGGTGGAGGAAGCACCACAACCAACGAAAATGCTCGACCTAATACCCGGAGGAACCAAGATCGACAGGTTAATGCTAACCAAAATGCTGAAGCCAATGTAGGTGCTGGAAATCCGCTAGTAGATGCGGGGATGGTGTATAATTTGTTGGCCAATCTTTTGCAAGCTAGAGTAGCTGGTAATGCGGGAGGAGCCATTGGATATAATTATGCTAAGTTGAGTAGAAACCATATCAGTTTAGGTGGAGAGCCGTTTTCTAGAACGGAGGATGCTGTGGAAGTTGAGAATTGACTATTGCAATATGAGAGGATCTTTACTGATCTAGGCTTGGATGATGGGGAGAAGAGAAGGCTGGCCTCAAGGTAGTTGCAAGGGGCAACACTTCACTGGTGGAATAGTGTGACCGTTAGAGTTCCAGAGGAAGATTTGACATGGGCTAATTTCAGAAGGAGCTTTGAGCAGAGGTTTTTATCCAAGGTAGCTAAATTCGCACTGATAAGCAAGTTCATGGATCTTGTCCAGGGAAATATGTCATTAATAGAGTACGCTGCTAAGTTTGATGGGCTGTCTTGATATGGATATGCCACTATAGACACTGACATTAGAAAAAAATGAGAGGTTCATTCGAGGACTAAGGCCTGAGCTAGATAGAATGACCATGACACATATCCGAGATCCTTGCAATGTATTGGTGGAGAAGGCCATTCGACATGAAGAAATGCTTTTTTTTTTCTGCTAGGGAGAAGCCAGTTGAATCCCGAGGTCCTTAAGGAAAGAAGAGGAAATTCTTTAAGAAGAAGGGAGCCAAGAAAGGGGATGCTGCCAAGAAGGAAAAGACTGATTTGGTGTGCTTCAAGTGTGATAAGAAGGGTCATTATGCCCACGAGTGCCGGATAGGCAAAGAAAAGAAGCCTGCAGAGAAGAAGAATGTGAAATGCTTCAACTGCGACCAAGTTGGGCATTATAAGAACCAGTGTCCAAAGCCAGTCAGGGTGGACGGAGGGAAGGTTTTTGATATTGGATCACCATCTTCTTCTAGGCCTACGGCAATAGAGAAATGGGAAACTATGATGGAAGGTACGCTTCTGATTCATAGTACACCGGTTAGGGTACTATTTGATACCCGTGCATCACATTCATTTATATCACAGTATTTGGTTGATAGGTTATGCATTGAACCCACATACATTATTACTTCCTTAAGGGTTGCGAATCCAATATGAGGGTATGCAACTCTAGGGATGAGATGTGACCGGTTAGAATTTGATTTATTAGGTCATAAGTTTGCATGCAGTTTGCATGTTTTTGATTTCGGATCATCTTAGGCATGGATTGGTTAGGTAAGTATGAGGCTAGGATATTTTGCCAGAATAGGGAAATATCATTGAGACATTGGATAATTATAACTGAATCATCTTCTCAGTGGAGAACTCTAGTAGGAGTGTTCGTGCTTTGTTAAGTGCCTCGAAAGTAGGAGAAGAGTTAAGTCAGGTTTGAGTGGCAAGGGAATTTTTAGTTTTTTTTTTGAGCTGGTTACGGGATTACAACCAAAACGAGCTATTGAGTTTTAGACAGATCTTGTACCAGGAGCTAAACCTATGAGTAGACTACCTAGCAGGATGACACCGACAAAGATGAAGGAATTGAATGTGCAACTAGTGAATCTTGAGGGAAGGAATTTTATCAGTCCAAGTAGTTTGCCTTGGGGAGTGGCCACGGAGTTCGTGAAGAAACCAGATGGGTCATTAAGGATGTGCATCGACTATCATAAGTTAAACGAAAGGACGGTCAAGAATAGGTACCCTCTACCAAGGATAGATGATCTGTTTGATCAGTTGAGCGAAGCCAAGGTGTTTTCACAATTGGATTTGACGATAGGGTTCCATCAGTTGAGAGTGGCAAAGGACATCATTCCTTTGACAGCGTTTCAGACTAGGTATGCTTCATATAAGTGGTTAGTGATGCCATTTGAATTGACGAATGCACTTTCTTTCTTTGTGGATTTGATGAACGGAGTCTTCTGAGAGTATTTAGATAGATTCGTGTTAGTGTTTAAAGATGACATTTTGGTATACTCTAAAAATGAAAGAGAGCATGAAGACCATCTTAGAGTTGTGCTTGAGATGCTGAGGCAGAATCAGCTAAAGGCGAATTTTTCCAAATGTCATTTTTGAAAGAAAGAGGTTAAGTTTTTTGGTCATGTAGTTTCAGAGAAAGGTTTGCCAGTCGATCCAGTTAAGATCTAAGTTGTCAACAATTGGAAGAGACCAGAGACAGTGACTAAGATCAGAAGTTTTCTTGGACTTGCTGGCTACTACCGAAGATTCACCAAGGATTTCTCGCGGATAGCAGCCCCTTTGACTATGCTTACCAGAAAAGAGGTGAAGTTTGTTTAGTCTGACAAATGTGAGGAAGCATTCATTAAGTTAAAGCATTTATTGACCAATGCTCCAGTGTTAGTAGTTCCAGATGAAACCAAGAGTTGCTAGTATACACCGATGTATGTGGAACTGGATTGGGAGCAGTGTTGATGTAGAGGGGAAAAGTCATTACCTATGCATCTAGGCAGCTTAGACCATATGAAGTAAGATATCCCACCCATGACATAGAGTTGGCTATGGTGATTTTTGCCCTGAAGATTTGGAGGCATTACCTCTTGGGGAAGAGATTTGAGTTGTATACCAATCATAAGCCTTTAAGATACTTGTTCTCTCAGAAGGAATTGAATATGAGACAGTAGAGGTGGCTGGAGTTTTTGGTTGTTTATGACTTTGGTATAAAGTATACCCCTAAGAAAGGTAATAAAGTACCGGATTCCCTTAGTAGAAAACATCACAATGCGGTGTTAGCTATGTTGGCAGAATTGAAGGATCTAAAAACCTTAGCCAGTTCCAGCGTGCAAATAAGATCTACTTCTAGATCCCATATTGTCTTGTTTAGAAGTACGACCAGTTTTGATCGAAAGGATAATTTCTAAGCAGAGAGAAGATCCAGTTTTAACCAAGAGGATGAGAAGGCTTAAGGTGGGATCATAGATCGAAGATCTAAAGGATTTTTTTCTTGACAGGAGAGGATGGTTGAGAAAGAAGGGACGATTATGTGTTCCAGATATAGAGAACTTAAGGAGGGTAGTTCTTGAGGAGTGTCATCGATCTAAGTTTACGATTCATCATCGAGGGACCAAAATGCATCAAGATATGAAGAGAAGCTTCTATTGGAAAGCCATGAAGAGAGATATTGGCTTGTGGGTTAGGCAGTGCGTAAACTGTCAACAAGTGAATGCCGAACATCAGAAGCAAAGTGGGTTACTTCAGCCTTTAGAGATTCCAGTATGGAAATAGGATTCGATATCTATGGATTTTATAGATGGGTTGCCAAGGTAGAATTGGGGAAATGAACGCATATGAGTTATAGTGGATGCCCATTTCTTTCCAGTCAAGTCAACCAGGACGATACCTATTTTTACGAGGTAGTTCATGAAGGACATAGTTAGACTCCATGGGATTCCTAGTAGCATAGTCAGCGATAGAGATGCACTATTCACTAGATAATTTTGGAAGAGTCTACAAGAGGTATTAAGTACCAAACTCAAGATGAGTACAACTTATCACCCATAAACATATGGGCAGATGGAGGGAGTCAATAAGGTACTCGAGGATTTATTGAGAGCTGTGTATTAGACTTTGTCAGATCTTGGGAGGGTCACCTACATTTGATTGGGTTTTCCTATAATAATAGTTATTAGACTAGTATAGGAATGTCGCCTTATGAAGCTTTATACGGAAGGCCATGCAAATCGCCAGCATTTTGGTTAGAGACTCGAGATAGATTAGTCTTTGGTCCAGATTTGGTTAGAGTGGCATCAGAAAAGATTGAGTTAATCCGAGGACCGATGAAGGAGGCTCGATCCAGAAAGAAGAGCTATGCAGATATAAGGCATAAAGATAAAGAGTTCTCACTGGGAGACCGGGTTTTCATTAAGGTGTCACTGATGAAGGGTGTGATACGATTGGAAAGACGGGGAAGCTGGCCCCAAGATATGTTGGTCCATTGCAGATTATAGAGAGGACTGGGAAGCTTGCTCATAGAGTAGAGTTGCCGAGCAGTTTGGCAGGTGTCCATAATGTATTCCATGTGTCTCATCTTCGTAAGTTTGTGCATGATCCAGAGGCTACTATTCCTCAGACAGAGTTGGAGGACTTGGTAGTAGAGCCTGATTTGACTTTTGTTAGACAACCAGTTTGGGTTGTAGCGAGAAATGAGAGAAGATTAAGGACCGAGATATTCAAGTTGGTGAAAGTTCAGTGGAGCGACAACAAGAATAACTGTACTTGGGAGACAAAGGACATGATTAGAGAAGCTTATCCTGATCTTCTTTGATGGTATGTCTATATTAGATTTATATAGATTAGTTGATAGTCGGGTAGGCTAGTATGGATGTTAGGAGTGGTTACAGATGATTGCTATGTTTGATATTTAATCCTTACTGAATTTCGAGGACGAAATTCTTTAAGGAGGGGAGCCTGTAACACCCCTAATTCTAATAATAATATTCAGGAAATTTAATTAGAATAAATTAAATAGAATAATTTAAAGTGATAAGGGGATTAAGATTGGTAAATGAAATTAGTGGCCATGCTTATTTAAAATGAATAGGCTATAAAAGGTTAAGTGTTAAATAATTTATCATAAGGGCATTAGGGTCATTGTCGCCCCCATTTTCCCACCCTTATACTATTATCATTAGGCCATACACATTCATTTTATCATAAGCAAAATATTAATTGAAAGAAAGATCAACCCAAGCCGACCATTAGAAGAAAGAAGAAAAGGGAAATCAAAGTAAAGCTTATGATTCAAGCTAGAGGAAATCAATCTGAGTCGATCTCTAATTTCCTTATCCAATCTAAGGTGAATGTTGTTATCCATAACATGTTCTCAGAAATAGAGTATGAAAGAAGGAACAAGAAAACTGATGAAGATTAGAAGACGCTAGGATGGTACATCACAACATAAGAGAGAGTCTTCGATAAACAGATGGAAGCGTCAACAAACCTTTCAAAGGAATCGAAAGGTTCCATCCCTTTCGAAGGAGTCATAAGGTTCCATCTCACAGTTCAGACCAAATCTTTGGAAGGAATCAAAAGGTTCTATCTCACAATATCCATGGGGTTACTACCTTTCGAAGAAGATGAAGAAGTCTAAGCAAGTGTTAGCAACCCCATGATGACCTTTTCGAAAGCATGGCAAGCCTTTTGGATCGATTAAGACTCATCATGATACCTTTCGACAAAGTCGATAGGTTCTATGAAGAAGGAAACACTCTGAAGTCAGCAAAGAATGAAAGACAACCTTTCGATAACATTGGAGGGAAGCAAAGATCTCGACAACGTTCAAGTAAAGAGCAACCTTTTGACAAGGTCGAAGGGTTCACAACAATCAAGTGAAGAGCAACTTTCTGACAAGGTCGAATAGTTCACAACAAAATATAGAAGGCAAACCCTTCGACAAAGTTAAAAGGTTCATGAAGACATAAAGAAAAGCAGACGTTTCAACAATGTCAAAAGGTTCATAATGGCATATAAGGAGCAAACCATTCGACAAAGTCGAAAGGTTCACAACAGCATATAAAAAGGAAACCTTCCAACCCAGTCGAGAGCATGGAGTTGAAAGGGGGGTCGCCTGCATCTATAAATAAGACTCAAGGGGTCATGTTTTGGGAGGTTGATCCGATTTCTCTCAGTCTAATCTTGTAATTTCTTAATCAAAGCAGCCTAACCCTAATTTGGTGTTGATTTGAGAAATTTAATAAAATGAATCTTTTTCTTGAATACGGAGGGTAGACTTAAGATTTTTAATTACTTTACTGTTTGCTTAAAACCTTTATCGGATTAACTCCTATTTTCATGTTTAACCCCATAGGAAGATTCTTGTCGACAAGGTTGACAATGCTTCTGCTATAAGTAACCACTGCAATCCTTCGAAGCCTTCAACTCTACAATCTGAACCCTCCGACAAGGTCGGCAACTTATTTGGATCAACATTCACTGAAACCTTTCGAAATCATTGGCTCTATTGTCTAAACATTTCGACAAGGTTGGCAGTTCTTTATACTTTAGCAACACCTGTAACTTCCGAAGCTATAAACCAAGTGATCTAACCATTCGACAAGGTCAAAATCTGGACTCATAAGTTTCAATCCAAAGGAGGACATTCCCATACCTTTTAACAAGGTTGAAACCTACTTCACATAAGTGATCTAAGCTTTCAACAAGGTCGAAAGCTTTTACATATCCACCAAGGAATTTGATATCCTACCTAAACCCAAAGAGGGCTATCACCCTAACCTTTTGACAAGATTAAAATCAACCTTAAAAGGACAAACTCAAGGTACTTCAACCTAACCAAAAAGGAAATTTTTTGTAATAGACCTTATATTGATAGAGTTAGGGGTATGCCCTAAGGGCAATTATGTAATTTGTTACACATATCTAACTCATTGACCAATATTGTTTGAAATAAAAGGTATTTTCTTCCTATTATATACTTGATATAATGTGATTATGTTAATTAATTAACTTAATTAAAAGTATAGTTAATAGAAAAATCCATAAATGTTATATTTTGTGATAGTAGTTACGAAGTGTTGTAACCGTGAGTAATTTATCACAACGAAACAAATATACCATTTTAAATGTTCCTAGTCAAGATGTATTGAGACTGAATATGGATGTATCCATTGAGACTGGAGTATGTAACGCTCTCCAAATGTTAGGCAGTGTATTGCTTATGACTGCTAGGGGCACCTAGGTTTGGATAACTATGGAACGACTCACTCGATAGTTTTTTGTTGGTTAATAAACTAAGGTCAAATAGAAAATATCAATGTGACTAATTTGCTGATAATACTATGGATCTTCAATATGAAAGCTCCACTTTGATTATAGCCAAATCATGGCATGGTGTCCATCGAGTGACCATAGTTGGGTCAAGTGGAAGTATTGGAAGTGAAGCACTATTCAAGAGGGGATTCGTCTCCTCAGTTATATGCGCTTAGTATCACAATATACTCAAGTCTACTCAAAGTCAAAGTCTCTAGCCAGAGCATTTCGGTTAATAATAATTGTTATTATTGAACCAAGGACTTAGTATTTAGACTATAAAGTTGAATGTGGATGAGGTTGGAATTTTGACCATTACCAAATTCCATAAGTCCAAAGTGATATAGTTTTGAGGAAGAGAATTGGTGTAAACAAATGTCACAACTAGGTAATGCTTATTAAACTAAAATTGGATTTTATCAAAAATGAGTAAGCGATAAATTTGGCCATAATGTCACACTACCTGTTAAGTGACGTGTGAATGTTAGCATTAGAATAGTTCGATGTTAATCACTGACCAAATTTACACCCAAGAGTTACACAGCCGACCCTTACGACCGAACAATTTAATTAGTTTATAATTGTTATAAATTAATTAAATTAATATTTATGAAACATTAATCATAAAATTTGTATATGATTTGAGAAATAAATAATGTTATATATATTTATAACAGTTATAAATATATCGATCGATATACAATATCGACAAGCAATTGATTAGATTTAATTACATAGTATTTTGGCTTGGGCTTAGATGGGTTTAAGGCCCATCATTAGGGCTGTAAAATTTCGATTTTGGGAAGATATAGGGGTGGCTAAAACATAGGGAATTGGCTTGGAGGTTATGGGTTGAGATAAAGTAAGAATGGGTAAAAAGGTTTTCCTCTTTTCTCTTTAATACAACCCTATATACATATGTGTGTGTGTGCGCGCGCGCGCGCGCGTGTGTCTAAAAAAATTACTAACCTTTTTCGCTGTCATTACCTTCTACATTAATGGTTAAAACATAGCTCTCAATCCACTCCAAAATTCTCAAATATATTTCAAATTAAAATAATTCTATTCGATAGTTAGAGGTCGGTGATTCCGGACTTGCAACCTAACGAATCAAGAACAGTAAATGGAAGGGAAGTCATTGCTTCAACGTGGATTCAAAGGCATCGATAAATTGATAATTTTAATTTATATTACAGTAATTAAATTATATTCTATGATCCTATAATAAGCAATTTCATAACTGTTTAAATATATTGCTACTATATGTTTAGTTAGGTGAGATTTTGTAAGCAGATGTAATTGTCAAAATAAGTTTGGTTACGTGCATAATTTGTTTATTATACCATTTGGTTTATGTATAGAAAAATATTGTTTACTGTATAAAATCAATTTTTTTCATTAATAATTGTTTTATATATATTTATTAATAAATTCATATATATATATATATATTAGTGTATATTTCTCTCTCATAATAGCATATATGCATATATAAGATATATGTATGATTTAAAAATTTTAGTACACTTATTTATATATAATATGAATTTGAAAATTCGAAAATTAATTATCATATATATATATTCATATTTTTAAATTAACATTTATTGAATTTTTTAATTATTTATTATATAATAAATAATTTTTACATTAAAAATTCAATTTTATATTTTTAAAAATATTATATCATTTTAGAATCATATATAAAAATTAAGGAATTTTTCAATAAATTTTATTATTTTTAATAATTAATATTATTTCAAAAAAACTATTTATGATTTATTAAAAATATTAATTTAATTGAAAAATTCTTCAAATTTTTTTTTAACCTTTCATTCATGAACTTAGAATTTCTAAAATTTTAAAGTTTGAATTTTTAATAAAATATTATTTTATATTAAATAATTATTACCTAAATAAATGTATTTGTTTTTAAAAATAATATTTCAACTTTGAAAAATCTTCAGATTTTTCCTAAGCTCTATTTTATGATCCTAGATTTTCAAAAACTGTAAAATTTGAATTTTTACCAATAGATTATTTAATGTTAATTATTTATTGATGAAAACATTATTTTATGTTAATTAATATTATTGAATAATAATTAATTTTTAATATTGTTCTCTCTCTTTATATATATATTTATCTATATATAAATGTTTTATGTTCATATATTATATAATGTATAAATGTTTTATGTTCATATATTATATAATATATTTATACGTACATGTGTGTGTGTGTGTTGTAACACATATACTTGCACATATTTGGACAACATACATGACATACAAAATGAGCTAATATGTCTATTGCGATGTAAATCCCAACATCTATATATGACATATTATACCCTTTATGGATTATTATGTTACACATGCACTCACACATATATGTATATGATACAGTTATGTATAAACTAAATCTAATAAAATTAATTTCATATTTTAATATATTTGAATTTAAATAAAATAAATGATTTATTTAAATGAAATTTAGAAATGTTCTAATTCAGTTAGACTTCATAGGACCAATAAAAGATCCAATAGTGTAATATTTCTGAAATTCACCCATAATTTCCGCTGCGGGCTAGACTAGTTCCAACACATATAAAGACGAAAGGTTAACTAAATCAAAGACTCAACCTTTCGATGACGTCGAAAGGTCCAACCCAAGAATCAACAACAAGTAAGGCTAAATTTAAAGACAGTTCTTGGGGATATCACGCACTTCATTTAAACAAGTCTATCCATTCTTCTTGGAATAACTTTGGGGGTGTTGACAAGAATTCTTATTAACATTTTTGGCGCTAGAAGGAGGGCTTGAACCTCCGATCCCTAATCACTTTTACCAAAGGTTAATAGAGTGCTTCGTTCAAAAAAGAAGAAGATGGAAAGAGTCGTGAATAATATTGATATCTCAAATGAAGAAGTTAAGCCACAATCAACTTTAGAAAACAATATAGTCCCAAACTTTAACTTAGAGAATATGAAAATTGGGCAATCTTCGACCTTAATGAGGTTGGAAAACAATGAAATTTAAGTCCAACATCTATAACAACAAATGATAGCCATGTAGAAATTGCTTGAAAGAGCACCGTCCTAAGGGTCGCTAAAGGTTATGGAAGGAGAAAGCGAGGCACAACATCTAAATTAAGATCAATATAAGGAGCAAGGAAGTCAGGCTAAGAGAACCATTAAGCACTCAAATAGCTTAAACATAGAAAACAGTGGAAGTCACCATGACAACATTCATAATCAAGTCATAGAGATAAAATAAAAAATGTACTTGATGAATTAAGGCAATATGTTATCCAGCAAAAGGCTACTTTTTCAAAATAAATTATTGCAACTAGCATCCCTTCTCACATTGAGATTCCCCAACCAAAGTATGATGGAACTACTGATCCAGATGATCACCTTACAGTATTTGAAAATTGGATGAACTTGTATAATGTTCTGGAACAGTTCGATGCAAACTTTTCTCGATTACTCTTCAAGAAGTAGCTATCAAATGGTGTAGGAATTATCAAAAGAAGACCATTTATTATTGGGAACAATTTTCTTACGACTTTGTTACACAATTTTACGTATTCAAAGATCAAACTATGAGCTTTAGCCTATTAGCTACAATTAAACAAAAACTGGGAGAACCACTAAACGAGAATTTAAAGAGGTTCAATACTGAAGCATTAAAAGCAAAAAGTTCAACCGATAGAGACAAGTTAATAGCAGTTCGGTCTTGGCTAGTCGAACAAACCCTTTTCTAGGAACAACTTTATATTCATGGATGTAGGGATCTACGAAACTTCTACTTTCAAGTCGAGAAATTTATTCGGATGGAGAAAAAATATTCCATGACAAGAGAAATTTATTCGGATGGAGAAAAAATATTCCATGACAAGGGAATCCTAACGAAGACAAAGGATAGAAGAAATAAATTTTGAGTCCCCTAGTGAAAGATTGGAGGGAAAGCAAAGTAGGTGGAAAATTCAGAAAGAGTTTTCTAAATCCAATTATGTGAATTTGAACAAGCCCTTTTCTCATGTTTTCGCTATTGCAAAAGATTTTGAAATCTTTTCAATTACTCACAGTATATCAAGCCACCCCAAACCAAGCAAAGGGAATGATTATTGCGACCACCAAAAAGAGAATGGACATAAGACTGATGAATGTCGCGCCCTATCGAGGGTGGTCCAAAACACGATCAAGTTAGGATCTCTAAAAGAGTTCATTAAAGAAATTTGAATAGCGTCTTATGTTAATAAGAGAATTGCCTAGATACTCGATAACTAACTTTTTCCGCAGAAGAATAGCAGATTAAGAGTTTATTGAGCCATCAAATCCAGTGTCACTTGTTTAGTATAAACTTTTCTTATTCATAAAATTCTAAACTTGATTTGTATTTCAAAATTAATCATGTACTGATTTGAAATTCGAGTGTCATTACAGGTAAAAACAAAACCAATCCACGACATTCAGCACACCCTTGGAGCACAACAAATTTCTTGCTACCTGAAAAAGACAGCTCAAATGCTAGATGCGAGATGACTATTTCAATCAGCACAATACAAAAGGCTTGCATTCATGAGATATCAGATCACCACCATTCTTTCATCAATTTGTGAGAAAGACTATATATGCCAACTCAGTTCTTGGAAAATTGTTTTAAAAGAAATTTCTCACATGTATCTTCACAGGAAAAATATTTTCAATTACCCTGCAACTAGTGGAGGACAAATGTTCATATTTGAAAAATTAATTTTTCAAAGATATAATATAGCATTAGTAAATGCACACAAATGATTTTTGTTTACAACAAAATTAGTCACAAACACCCAATTGTCGATGAAAGCACCAGTTCACAATCATAGATTACAGATAACAAGTACGTAGAGAATTAAAAATGAAGAACACTCAGAAAATTCAAAGGAAAGCAGTAAAGAACACAGATTTTATAGTGGTTCGGTAATCTGGCCTACGTCCTCTTTGAAGTTGATGATTTTATTGAAGTTTGCTTGCTGATTACAATGAGTTACAGCGGATTACAATAGTAGATTTTGAGTACAATGATGATTCTAGTAGAGCTTGGACGTAGAAAATCCAAAGATCCCCTTTTCGTAAGCTCTAGGATGCTATTTATAGGCGTAGATTGCAAATATCCCGCTCAGATTTTGGGATACCTCTTCTAGCACGTGAGTGAGCCCATGCGATCGGTCCCACGCGGTTTGCACTTGGTCCGTGATCGATAGGAACCAATTTCGTATCGATCAAGATTTTGCCCAATCGAGTCAAAATTGAGCATGAACATTCTTCGGGATGTAAAAAAGCTCCTGTGAAAATTTCGTAGCATTTGGACTTGTACATTGCGAGATATGATCAATGCAAGTTTGTAGTTTTCGATGGCTATTTGGTTCATATCGATCCCTCTCGCAATGATCTGTTCATATCGCGTTTTGGGCACGTGCTTGCAGGTTGACGTTGGCTAACTCCTCGGATCGATCCACTTTTTATGCCGAGCGATCGAGTCATCCCTACGTATACGCCTTGTTCGTATCGACCCAGTCGAGCTTTGTTCGTATCGATTGTCATAGCTCTGTTCGTATCGATCGCTTGCATTTCACTTTATATCAATTTTATGCACACCACTTCATATCGACCGGAGATGTGGATTTTGTATCGATGACCTGTGTTTGTGTACTTTCATACGGATCAACTGACATGAATTATAGGTACGACGATCGATATAAAATCATCGCTGATGATCGATATGAAGTAAGAGACTTTGTATCGATACGAAGTGGCCTTAGGCGATCCACACGAAATGATGCTCTACGATCGATGCAAAGCATACTTGAGATTGCACCGATACGAAATGGGCTACTGTACTACTGCTGTTGGATTCGAACAAGATCGATGCTGATGGATTCGAACAAGGCCAATGCTAATGGATTCGAACAAGATCGATGCAAAGAAGGACTTCCTCTGGTTTCTTGATGGATACGAAGAGATACTCGCTGATGGATACGACAACAGATGATGCCGAGACTAGATGGACATGAATAGATGGATGCGACTGTAACGAATTCCTTGAATTGGATCGATCATATCTTGAGCATACAAACTCGGATTGACTTGAAATTTGGAATATTGGCTTTCATGGCTTTGCTTGTCTCGTCATATCAATTGTAGCCTGATCCGGACTCAGATAAAATTTACCAACATCCATAACCGACCTGTACATAACTGAAAATCGAGGAGAACTGTCTTTGGTTTCTAGTTAATCTTTTGGTGTCACGTCCTTGCCAAAAGGAGGGATAACGCTTGCCCCCAAAAACATGCCTTGTGGTAGGAAGGTGTGTTTTGTAATGCCATAAGCTGGGTGTTCATATCCTGTTAATGACCTATAAAAGAGATTGATAGTCTTACCTGACTATGAATGACGATCGTTTGAGATCGTATGTCTTCTGAGGTGGTATGCGACCATTCGAGGTTGGATGCCACCCGCGGCAAATGGGGACCGTTCGCGATCGGGGTGTCGTTCAAGGCAATTTGTGAGTGATCGAGGTTGGGTGCCGTTCGAGGCGAATTGTGACCGTTCGAGGTCGGATGCCGTTCGAGGCGAATTGTGACTGTTCGAGGTCATGTACCGTTCGTGGAGAATGATGACCGTTCGCAGTCAAGTGCCTTTCGAGGCGAGTTGTGTGTGCCGAGGGGGGATTTAGTATTATTAACATCAGATTTGACGTTCGAGTGGGTTTCTGAAGTGTTTATTATGGTGGTTTATCGCCATCCCAGAGTATGCCTGAGGATCGTTCGCGATCCCATACATGTGTAAGTGCTCAACCTTTATGGAATCACAAATAACAGATTTACATTCAAAATGAATCTTTCAACCGAAATGTCTAACTAAATCAAGTCCAAACATGAGAAATAGAAAACAAAAGCAAAACAGAGACATCAAAGTGCCAACACCTACACTGATGCGATTGATAGTCATATCAGAGCATGCTTGAGGATCGCTCGTAATCCTGTACATGTGTAAATGACTTAATCATGTTGGTATGGAGTTTTCCACTTATTCGTTATTATTATGATCTGTTGATGTCAAGCTGACGCCTCGATCCGGAGCCACCTTCATTTGATGCAGGCGGTGGTTGCTCTCGTTCCATCGTTGTTGCTCGCCTCCACACATATTGCGATAGCAGACCATTCTAGATATATCCTTCTATCTCATCCCTCAAGTGTCCACAATCAATTGTACTATGGCCATTTAGCTCGTGGAATAAGCAATACTTGTCAGACCTTTTTTCATTGTTGGTCGGATCCCTCCTCATTGGCATCCGGTAGGGAACCTGCCCCCTGGTGTCCTAGTAGATCTGCTCCAAACTTTCGTTCAATTCTGTATAAGAAGTGAATCTTGGTTCTTTTTGTGGCTGTTTTGGTCCATCATCGTTATCCTCGGCCTTCTGTTTCCTTTTATTCTTGCCTGAATCTTTGTTCGGGTTTTCTCTGGGTGGACCTCCATCCCTTACTGCATAAGCCTCAGCCTCTCTCCCTTCTCTTTAGCCTACACATCTTCCTGCCTTAGAAATATTTCCGCCTCATGATAGAACTCCCCAAGATCCCTCGGTGGGTTCCGTTCCAATGATATCCTGAAATCTGAATTGTCTGCAATTCCTGAAACCGCGGCCATCAAAACCATCGACGGATCAGGTCGATCCACCGAAGCCATTGTCGCATTGAATCTGGTCAAGAAATTTCTAAGTGATTCTCCTTTCCATTGTTTCATTGATGTTAAAGTCATCACATTCTTGGGTCTGGCTATGTGGATTCAAAACTATCTCATAAACCTTTCAATCAACTCCGTCCATGTGCCAATAGAGTCACTTTCCAGCTGTCTGAACCATAATGCTGCTATATATGTCAGATACAAAGGGAAGCATCGCGCCATGACCTCCTCCCATGCCCCCAGCACTTCCATATGCCTCATGTACCTCGTCAAATGAACAGCAGGATCTGTCCTTCCATCGTACATCTCTAATGTTGGTAGCTTGAATTCTGGTGGATTCCTAGCTTGCCTGATCATTGGAACAAAGGGCTCTTATTAACATATTTCAGATCTTTGCTCACTAGTCCCCCTCTCATGGCTCGTCTGATCATCTCATCCAGTCTGTCACTGTTGTCAAGCTGCAGCCCTTGTCTATTGCCTCCGATGCGCCCCCCGAGTTCACGAGGGAATCCTAGAATCTGGTCTCCTAGATGGGCATCCATTCCTCTATTTATGCCGTGCTTAACAGCTCCACCTGGTGTCCTGCCTGAGGTTGGATCATCCGGGCGAGTGCCCTCAAGTTCTGGTGTTGCTTCTAACGGTCATGCCATATTCTGAACTCCGGTAGCTCCATGCTCCTGGTCTCTATCTCTAGCATTTTCTGTAGTCTCGTTAGCTTGATTCTGCACTACAGTTTTTCCAGCTTGTTGGAGTAAGTTCTGCATCATCTCCTCTTGTCTCTTTAGAAGTTCTTCATTCATAGTTCCCATTATCATCTCCATCTCGTCTCCGGTGATGAAGATTGAATCCTGATTCACTCTTGAGGAAGCCTCTTGGATCCCTTCATGCCGACTCCTCTCAGTCCTCTGTCTTCTTGTTGATTGTCTTGCCATAACTTTCTAGATCCAAGTCTTTAAGCTTTCAGATCCGAAGTCCAAGTTGTAGAATCCCTGAGTCCAATTCTCAGTGAAAGCACAAAAATATTTGCACCAAAATTGGTCACAAACACCCAATTGTCGATGAAAACACCAGTTCACAAATCACAGATCACAGATAACAAGTATGTAGAGAATTAAAAATGAAGAACACTCAGAAAATTCATAGGAAAGCAGTAAAGAACACTGAGTTTATAGTGGTTCGGTAATCTGGCCTACGTCCACTTTAAAGTTAATGATTTTATTAAAGTTTGCTTGCTGATTACAATGAGTTACAGCGGATTACGACAGTAGAATTCAAGTACAACGATGATTCCAGCAAAGCCTGGACGTAGAAGAGCCAAAGATCCCCTTTCTGTAAGCTCTGGGATGCTATTTGTAGGCGTAGGGTGCAAATATCTCACTCAGATTTCAGGAGACCTCTTATGGCACGTAAGTGAGCCCACGTGATCGATCCCATGTGGTTTGCACTCGGTGCGTGATCGATACGAACCAATTTCGTATCGATTAAGATTTTCCCCAATCGAGTCGAAATTGAGCACGAACATTCTTTGGGCTGTACGCAAGCTCCTGTGAAAATTTCGTAGCATTTGGACTTGTAGGTTGTGAGATATGATCAATGCAAGTTTGTAGTTTTCGATGGCTGTTTGGTTCATATCGATCCCCTTCGAAACGATCTATTTGTATCGTGTTTTGGGCACGTGCTTGCAGGTTGACATGGCGCTAACTCCTCGGATCGATTCACTTTTTATGATGAACGATCAAGTCTTCCCTACATATACGCCTTGTTCGCATCAACCCAGTCGAGCTTTATTCGTATCGATCACAACTGTCTTGTTCGTATTGATCGTCATAGCTCTGTTCGTATCGATCACTTGCATTTCACTTTATATCAAATTTACGCACTCCACTTCGTATCGGCGGAGATGTGGATTTCGTATCGATGACCTGTGGTTGTGTACTTTCGTATCGATCAACTGACATGAATTATGGGGTACGACGACCAATATGAAATCGCCGCTGATGATCGATACGAAGTAAGAGACTTTGTATCGATACGAAGTGGCCTTGGGCGATCCATACGAAATAATGCTCTACGACCGATGCGAAGCATACTTGAGACTGGGCCGATATGAAATAGGCTACCGTACTACTGCTGTTGGATTCGAACAAGGCCGATGCTGATTGATTCGAACAAGATCAATGCCGATGGATTCGAACAAGGCTGATGCTGATGGATTCGAACAAGATCGATGCGAAGAAGGACTTCCTCTGGTTGCTTGTGGATACGAAGAGATACTCGCTGATGGATACAGACAACAGATGACATCAAGACTAGATGGACACAAATTGATGGATGCGATTGTAACGAATTCCTTGACTTATATCGATTATATCTTGAGAATACGAACTCGGATTGACTTGAAATTTAGAACGGTAGCATTATGGGTTTGCTTGTCTTGTCATATCACATGTAGCCCGATCCAGACTCGGATAAAATTTACCAACATCCATAACCGACCGGTACATAACTGGCAATCAAGGAGATCTGTCTTTGGTTTCTAGTCATTCTTTTGGTGTCATGTCCTTGCCAAAAGGCAGGATAACAATTTTTGATCAAGCAGCCATAATATCTCAAATGTTTTATAAAAAGCATCGGCAATGAGAAGCCAATCCATATCTCTTCATGAAAAGTTATAAAGCCATCAAAAGCTTATTGACAAAATTAGATTAGAGAATCTTATTCTCGACTAAAAGACTATTGGTTCACGAATCATGACCTTTCAATCTCCTATTTGGGACTCTATGACGAAAATTTTGACCCTTGAAATCCTCTTAAAGGAAAGTCAATTGCAAGAATTACATCAAAATTTATCAAAGAAAATCCTATTTCAAAAATTTTCATAGACCAGAAGAGGACTACACAAGTTTTTACAAGGACTATTGTCTGGAATAAAGTTTACAATACTATTTTCATGCCTTCTAGATGAAGGGTCAAAATTACTTCCATAAAAAATGTTTTTGAGAATAAGCCTCCGACGTCCAATCCGGAGCAATAAATGTTTCTGAAAATCGACCCCTAACATCCATATCACCTCTTAGGAGAGGGTCAGGATAAGCACCTGCAAAATCAAAAGCCCTTAACATCCACATCACTTCTTAGGGGAGGGTCAGGCGTAGCACTTATCAACATCCTTCTGGAAGAAGGTTAAATCAACATGCAAAATATACCTTTGAGACAAGGGAATCCCTAGAAGAGGCTCTTCAAATAGTGAACTAAGATGACCAAGCCCAGAGGAGGTACCAAACAAAGTAAGAGGGATAAAGATGTCTACAACTCAAAAAGAAAGTCAGAACCAAAGAGAATAAAGGGTTAAAGAAAGAAACCTATCCGTCATCTGAGACAAAGTTGAAATCCTAGGAAATGATACACCTAGAAGCAGAAGGTAGAATATATGCTAACGAATTATAGAACTTCCAATCCTAGGAAAATGATTTCTACATCAAAGAATTAAGAAACTTTCATACCACTGAATGAGGCTAGAAAATGAAAGAAGGAATCCATAACACGGAAACAAGAGTAAAGATCGACGTGAAAACCAAAGGAATGGAATAGATAATAGACTTTTAGCTACAAAGATAAAGTACTTTACTCCAAGAGTAGGATAAGAAAGCCACTGTTGAATCCTTTGTAATAAAGTGACTGATTGGATAGAAGAGTCTATTATACCTATATATATACACACACATATATACATATACTGCTAACTTATAGGCACTTTAGGAGTAACACCTTTATTAATAGGAAACTTTCCTGTAAATCACCTTAGAATTAAGGTTAGATGAACTTAGCTATTTTTATTTGAAATATACTAAATATGCTACCATTAGACATATCTGTGGCTTCATACTTATATTGAATGGAGTTTTGAATAGTTAATTCATCAGATGAGCTCCTGATAAGACTTTGGATAAATTCTTGATTTCGTGAATTTTGAGTTTCGTCATTTCTATTGATGCAGATTTCATTTTGGATTTCGTGAATTTTTAATTTCCATTTTTATTTTTATGATGATTTATAGATTTCATATTCATGTTTTCCTTATCGAATTTCCATGATAACATTTAATTGAATTCCTGATTTCATGAATTCGAATTTCCCTATTGGTTTCTTATGATAGTTTATGAATTTCAGATGTCGAGTTTCTCCCCGTTGAATTTTCATGATGATTTCTTACTAGTTGATTGGTTTAATGAGTTCTTGACTTCCCTATTGAGTTTATATGATGATTCGAAGATTTTCCATTTCTAGTTTCCTTATTGAATTTCTGATTTCCAATTTTGTGAATTCTGGATTCCCTTGTTGATTCTCATAATGATTTAGGAATTTTGTATTTTTTGTTTTCTTATTGATTTTTTAATGATCTTATTGGTTTTTAGGGTTTGGTGAATTCTACTCGTCCTTATGGATTTTTGTAATGACTTATGGATTTTGAATTCCTGATTATCTTATTGAGTTTTTGATGATTTCGCATTGAGTCTCTGACTTTGTGATTCCTGGATTTTCTTATTCATTTTCATGATGATTCGTGAATTATATATTCCTTCCATGTTGAAATTTTTGATGATCACCTATTGAAATTTCCTTGAAGATTTTAATGATGATCTAAGGATTACATGCACATGATTTCCTCATTGGATTTTGGATGTCTCTTATTAGGTTCCATATTTAATGGATTTTGAACCTCCTTGTGAATTTTGTCGATAATTCATGAATTTCATATCATTTGGGTGAGACCCTCATTGGACTCCTAATTTTGAGAAATTTTATATTTCTTATTATTGTGTTTTATGGCGGTTGGTGAATTTTCCATTAAATCTAAAATTCAGTTCCAATGCAAGATATTCATATCGCCAAATGAAATTGGTGCTGAATTGCTTACTACTTTTTCACTAAATAAGAATCATTAACCAGTGGTGTTAAAAGAGGTTTGACTAAAGGAGAGAATACTCGGAGAATATAGCTAAATTTCTCCTAAGATTCATGTAATTGAATCGTGGTTAGCAAATCAGATGATATTATTCCATATTCTTAATATTTTATCCAAAAATATTAACAGACCACATCTTGAACACTAACTCTATGAAATTAAGATTACTCTTAAAAATCTACTAGCAAGGTTACAATCTCAATAGAGGCACTTATCTATTACGCAGGAAATAAAGAAAGAAGTTCCTTGGAGTTTTTGTCCTAAAGATCAAAAGCTTCTTTCATACTGAGAAGCAAAATGTTATCCATAAAATGTTCCCGGAAATAGAGTATCAAAGAAGGAACCAAAAAACTAATGAAGATTAGAAGATGTTAGGATGGTACATCACAACCTAAGAGAGAGTCTTTGACAAATAGATGGAAGCATCAACAAACCTTTCGAAGGAGTCGCAAGGTTCAATCTCATAGTTCAGACCAAACCTTTCGAAGGATTCGAAATGATCCATCTCACAACATCCAGAGGGTTACTACCTTTCGAAGAAGATGAAGAAGTCAAAAAAAGTGTTAGCAACCCCATGATGACCTTTTCGAAAGCATGGCAAGCCTTTCAAATCGATTAAGTCTCATAAGGATACCTTTTGACAAAGTTGGAAGGTAATATGAAGAAGGCAACACTCAGAAGTCAGCAAAGAATGAAAGATGACTTTTCGACAACATTGAAGGGAAGCACAACTCTCGACAACGTTCAAGTGAAGAGCAACCTTCTGACAAGGTCGAATGTTTCACAACAAAATATACAAGGAAAACCCTTCGACAAGGTCGAAAGGTTCATGAAGACATAAAAAAAAGCAGACCTTTCGACAATGTCGAAAGGTCCATAATGGCATATAAGGAGCAAACCTTTCGACAAAGTCAAAAGGTTCACAACTGCATATAAAAAGGAAACTTTCCAATCCAGTCGAGAGCATGGAGTCGAATGGGAGTGGCCGCCTGTATCTATAAATAAGACCCAAAGGATCATATTTTGGGAGGTCGATCCGATTTCTTTCATTTTAATCTTATAACTTTTTAATCAAAGTATTGTAACCCTGATTTGGTGTTGATTTGGGAAATTTAATAAAATGAAGCTTTTTCTTGGATACGGTAGGAGGTCTAAGCTTTGTTAATTACTTTACTGTTTGCTTAAAACCTTTGTTGGATTAACTCCTATTTTCTTGTTTAACCCCATTGGAAGGTTCTTTTCGACGACGTTGACAACGCTTCTCCTATAAGTAACCACTGCAATCCTTTGAAGCCTTTAACTCTACAATCTGAACCGTCTAATAACGTCAGCAACTTATTTGGATCAACATTCACTGAAACCTTCCAACATCATTGGCTCTATTTTCTAAACCTTTCGAAAAGGTTGGCAGTTCTTTATACTTTAGCAATACATGTACCTTATAAATTTACAAACCAAGTGAACTAACCTTTCGACAAGGTCAAAATCTTGACTCGTAAGGTTCAATCCAAAGGAGGACATTCCCATACCGTTCGACAAGGTTAAAACCTAGTTCACATAAGTGACATAACCTTTCGACAAGGTCGAAAGCTTCTAAATATCCACCAAGGAATTTGATATCCTACCTAAACCAAAATAGGGCTATCACCCCAGCCTTTTTACAAGATTAAAGTCAACCTTAAAAGGACAAATTCAGGGCACTTAAACCTAACCGAAAAAAAACTTTTTGTAAGAGACCTCATATAAGTTCAACTAAGATGAAAGGTTACTTAATTCAAAGATTCAACCTTTCGACGATGTTGAAAGGTCCAACCCAAGAATCAACAACAATTAGAGCTAAATTTAAAGACAATTCTTGAGGGTATCACTCCCTTCATTCAAACATGTCTATCCATTCTTCTTGGAATAACTTTGAGGGTGTTAAAGAAATCTTGTTAATGAATAATAATCACAACATCTCTATTTTATGATCAATGATTTTCAAATTCAAGGGTAAATTCGTTTTTATGATATATTGGATGATGATATGCTTAATTTATAATTTTTATAGTTTAAACAAGATTGTTTAAAAGGGGGATGTGCACGGTTTTAGGGAAAACTAAGATTAAATAATTTTTAAATGCAATGGAAAATTTACATGTTATGAGAAACATGATTTTGGAGTTGTGTTTTAATTTTCATAATTTTCCAAGCCATGGAGACTTAATTATGAATTTTCAAAGGAAAATATTATTAATTGGGTTTATATATTTATTTCGGAAATTATATTAAGAATTTGGGTCTGAAATTTTGATATGTTAGCTAACATAATTAAAGTGAATTTCTAGAATTTTTGGGGATTTTTACCAAGTGATTTATTATGGAAATTAAATTATTTTGAAAGGAGGACCTAAATGATTTAATTGCCTTGTTAGTGGGAAGAGCTTAATTGTTAAAAGTTGTAAAGTTTTTAGATCTGAGAAAATGCAGCAAATATTATTAAAATAATTTGAAACTTTAATGTTACCAAAAAAGTGTTTACATGAGGGCAAGTTAGTTACAAAAAGTTTGCTTTGTTTAGTAAAAACAGCCTTATGCTCTGAAAATTGGGTTCTGCCTCCTTTGGAAGGAGCTTTCATCTTCGACCTAGTCGAAACCTTCTACCCTGAAGTCAAAACACATGGTATCACTTAATTGGTACGCAGTGGATTGGAGGAAGGTGGAAGGTAGGGCATTGAAACATTGCTTCCGAGGGTGTCGATGCCTTTGTTTTGTTTTTAAAGTAAAAGCGCTTGCCTGTTTACAAAGTGGTTTCAAAGTAGTCGAAACATATGGTTGCAAAAGGGTATTTCAAAAGAAGCTTTCGAAGGTGAGCTGCCACCTTTTTAAAGTAGTAGCTTCCGAAGTAATTACTTAGTTTTTAATTGAAGCTTTCAGAAGGTGTAGTTTCGACAAAGTCGAAACCCTTCTGTGATTTGATGCCTTTTGATGGTATTGAAGAGATCAATGATGTCAAAAGGTACTGTTTGTTTTTATAAATATAAGCCACTACCTACTGCTTTCGAATGAGGTTAGGGGTTTCAAAGGCAATAGTTTCGGAAGGGGTTTCAAAACCAACCTTCAGTTGTTTTACCCAGACGTTTTATACTTTCGAAAGGATGGTTTCGACACCATCAAGTTTCCCCAATACTTTTATAAAATAAAGAATGGTTTCAAAAGAGATTCTTTCACTTATGTTCACTTTGACTCAAAATGATATTTTGAATATAAACCCAATGATTTAGGAATAGGGACTTTCAATGGTTTTAGAAGGTATACTCCCAATAGTTTCGAAAGGGGTACTTTCACTTGGTTTCGAAGCAATGCTTCTAAAGTTAAAGGTTAATGCTTTAGTACAATCGAAAGGTTTTGAAAGATAACTTTTAAAGTATTTGAAAGGCAGGAACCTGATGTTTGAAGATAAACTTTGATGCTTTCGAAGGAGGTCATCTTATGAGGTCGAAAGCAAGGTTTCAAAGGTGTTGAAAGGTTTCATAATCCAAACTCAATTTTAATCGATAAACCCATGGCCAAATAAAGGAGTTTTGAAATGATTTAAGTCTGTAAATTTGAAGGAGTATTTCCTTGATAAAAGTATAGGTTAAAGGGATAAACCATATTTTATATGAAAAGTATTTCAAGGACATTAAACCCATAGGAGTGGTATTATTTTATTATTATGGTTGCTTCTTCATGTATAATTATATTCACATGATAAGGACCCATAACTATATATTGGGGATAAAAGGGTAGAAGAACCAGCTAGGTTAACTCAGTAGTGAATATAAATTGATTAAACTCCTGAATGAGTAGAATTGCATTCAGGAAGTCAAAGAGATCGGAACTTAGGGTGCCAAAAATCTAAAAATTTCCCGGGAGACAGGTTCACAATAAACCCATGAAAACTATGATTGGAAAGTAATTGGGGTAACCAATAGGTTCATAGTGATCCCATGAAAACTATGTATAAAGGATGGTTGGCAGGGGATAATTGGTTTATAGTAAACCCATGAAAACTATATCCGGATTAAGTGTTGACATTAGTCAATAGGTTTATTGTCAACCCATGAACACTAGGATAATAAAAAAGTTATTGGAGGAATCCATAAGTTCCTAGTCAACCCATGAAAACTAAGATAAGAGAGGAGTTATTGGAATGACTAATAGGTTCAGGGGAACCCATGAATAATTAAGTTCATCAGCAGGGGCCTATAGGTTCTTATTGATCCCATGAAAACTATGAAATAGGACGGGGAGTCCATAAGTTGGGAAACGGTTATTATCCCATGAAAGCTAATAGGTTAATAATGACCTTAGAAACTGTGAATAGGATAGGGAGTCAATTAAACCAGGGATGGGAAATTCAAGGTATGCATATCATCATAATACTTTGAATTGCTATGTTTTTAACCATTATGGATGCAGGAGCATAGCATATGGTTTTGAAAAGGTTTTAGATACTAGCAAGGGGAAACCTGTTCCGCTATGCGGCGTGGTCCACCAGATATGCAAAAGGATTGAGATGTTAGATTATTATTCATACCAGGCTTTTTGTCTAACTCGAAGTTTTTGTTTTCTTCTTAAACTCTTGGATACTCAATTGAATTTAAGTAGTTTGAGGTTTGGGGTTTCCAGGTTCTCTTCGTAGACGAATAAAGCTTCTGGAGGCATGCGGGAGGTAGTTAGTTATTTAGAGTTATTTTTTTCCGCTGTGTAATTTGGAGGTAAAGGTGGACTTATTAGCCTTATTATATACTCTGATCTACCATGGGGGCATCTTCATATGTCACTCTTGGCGTATTTGTAATAATTATATTTTTTTGAACGTGGTTAAAGTTTGTGGGATTACGTAATCAACATGAAATGTTTTGAATGGGACGTGGAAATATGTTTTTGATTTGTTAAATTTTTCCCATATTCTTGTGATCTGTATATCAATGTAACTAACACTGCCGCATTTGGTCGCCGAGGATTAATAACTATGCATGAGTGCAGGCCATTAGTTTTGGGCCTCCAAGTAGGGGGATGTTACTGAAATCCCCGTTACTTTTGTCCCCATTCCACCTTTAACTTACATTCCGTCAATTTTTGTTGCTCTTGCCCCCGGTGCTTCTTATCCCCATCGGAGACCCGCCTAAGTTCTATTGTCCTGTCCTCCCAGGCTTGAGGTGGCGATCAGCAGGTCATTTCTAAGGTGGTTAATTTTGATCGTGATCTCCATCCAATTCATAAGGATTCATAAATGCCGCAACTTCAGGCTATCTAGAACGATTTAGAACAAGCCAAAGTTTGGGAGAAATTATTAAAGTAATTGGTAAATACGAACCACAACAACTATTAGGAAATCCTCTCTTTTGAATCAGATAAGGATGAATTTGAAAGGGCGTTGACAAAATGCGATGCCAAGATCAAATAGCTGGAGAAGGACAAAGAACAGTGCTTCGAGAAAGGAGAAAGAACGCCGACTTGTTGAAGGAATCAAGAGAGGCCCATGAGAGAATAGAAATCGTCTACAGGATGAAATAAAGAAGGCTCATGCCAAAGAGGCCAAACTACAAGCGGAGGTGGCAGCTTGTAGCATTACAATTGAAGCCCAGAAGAAAACCATCTCCTTTCACAACCTTATCATTGAGGGGAATAAGACGACCATCTCTGACCATGCTATGACGATCGCCTGGCAACATGATCAAGTTGTGCAGATTAGCGCTGATAATGTAACGACCCAGAAATTTCGATCCCGAAATTTCCAGATAGTTAGTGAAAAGAAGATAGAGAACGAAGAAAGAGATAGAAGAAGAACAAAAAAGAAACACACAATCTCACAATCGCAGTGGATAAAATATAACATCACATAAATAATAGTTTTACAAGAAGAACTATATCATTACACTTATATCTTTATACATCAGAGTTACATCATTACACAAATACTGGGCAATTAAAAAACTAACTTGTCCCAGATAAATACAGCAAAACACCTCATACGTTCCTGCCATCCAGCTCGTCTCCTGAGCTCCAGAACGTCCTTACCTGAAAATCTGTAATACTCGGTCTGACTCGAGCATTACATCAAAGTAACACCCGGATCAGGCTGGAAACCAATGTGAGTAAACCCATCTAACATGGAATACAAAAGCATACAACTTATATAAAACCCGGGGTAACTTATATCAATTTCAACTTCATAAGTTATTATAGACATCAACTATTTCACACATTAATTTCTAAGTGCCAAAACTTATTAAATGGTCCAATTCACTTAAATCATTCCATAACAGCCTATTGATTTCACATATCAAATCTATATAGAATCGAAGTGGTTTCGGGTATTTCTAATACCCGACTCCGGTCTCTTCGAAACCAATATCATCTTAACTTAAATTATTCAAGTGAAATATAATTCAACTCTAAATACATGATGTCACGGTAGCTTATCATCAATAGATTACCACATCATCACAGTTTAAATCAAACAGATCTTATCACATAGCATCACGAACCACATATTAGGGATAATAATTTATCAAAGACTTTCAATATAATTCTATTTATCCCTTAATTAATTTCACAATTTTATTTATCAATAACCAAATACAGTAAATAACCTTTAATTACTTCATTAATTAAATATTAACCATAATTATTAATCACCCTAGATTAATAACATCCAGTAATTAACTACCCTTAATTACTTCATTAATAAATTACTCCTTAATTTATTATCTCAATTAATCTCTTATTTAATTACATTCAGTAATTAACTACCCTTAATTACCTATTCCATAAATTAATTACTCATAAAGTTATCTCAATTAATCCCCTAATTAATTACAAAGTAATTAAATCCAAATTACTTTCATCATTAAACAACTTCAATTACATCCAGTAATTATCAATTACTTCCCATTAATTACATAAAGTAATTATTCATCAATCATCAAGTGTTTAAATTAATTAGACTTAATTAATTAACCTAAACAAATCTCCTTAACCCAATTAATTACATTAAGTAATTAATTCATAATTACTTCTATTAAGTAATTAAACATAAACAATTTCACAAGTGATTATTATTAATTAATTAATTTAATTAATTATTAAAAATTAATCACATTAATTAATTGTTAAATAATCTTAAGTTAATGACCTTCATTAACTATTCTTAATTACTTAATTAAGAAATTAACTTATATTAATCATTATTAATTACAAATTAATTCATATTTAATTACCACTTAATTAATCTCTAATTATTTAATTAACTACAATTTAATTAATCCTTAATCACTTGATAATTAATCTTAATTATTAATTAAAATTAATTAACAATCCTTAATTTCAGATTAATTAACCTTAATTAATTAATCCTAAGTCTTTAATTAATCAACTAAAACTCTTAATTATTTAATTAATCATCCTGTTATTAATTAATTAAATAATTAATTACCCATCTTAATTATCTTAATAATTTAATGAATCTAATCATTAAATCTTATTTATCTTTAAGATAAACATTTCTTACTTATATAAAGTATTTTAAAACACTTTGTTTCAAATTTACTTTAAATTTCATTTAAAAATTCTAAAATGAATACAATTTTATTTAAACAAGGTTTAAACAATTAAAAATCTTTTAATTATAAATCTGAAATACAGCTTGAAACCTTTATTCCGGATTAGACTTAAATCCTTAAAGCTTTAATTACATTTTAAATTTTACCTTAAATTTTAAGAACAGAAACAAGCTTTCCGTTTAGTTTTAACTGAAACAAGCATTAACTCGAGCAACCCTATATGTTTCTACGAGACATATTCTACCTTGCTTCGAGTCATTCACTATAATTAACCGAGATAACTCGAGTAAACTACAGCTACAACCAAAACCTGTATCCCAACATCACCAACATGTCCCCCATTTCTCCGTGCACCTGTACACCGCCTCCGGCCACCACTGGCAATCCACGCGACCTTCCCACAGTCACAGATCATCCCTTCAGGCCAAACAAACAACAACTCGATCGATCAATGATCGAAATCAAAATTGAGACGAAGGCCTTTAACCTGGAACAGACACAACCAAACTATACTCAACCTGTCAATGCCTCCATCATCGAAGCTCCGACCATCAGAAGATCCACTACCTCGGCTATGACTTCGCTTACGACAAACCTTCCACCTCCCAAAACCTAGAAGCACTCGATCCATTGTAGGAATGGAGATTGATCGAACTACCTATCCAAGTTAAACTAGGGTTACAGAAAAGATCTCGCCACCGCTGCCTCCTCGATGATAAGCATCGACATCCAGTATTTTTCCCATCAACTACGATCCATCCTCCATCATTACCCCAAAGTCTCGACCCATACTAGTATTTGGATCACCAGAAAACTTAGAATTCTCATTTCCAGTTCACACCAGAACTGCACCACCATTCTTAATTTAAAAATTTTGATTTTAGTGCTAAAAATCATGAATTTGTTTATGAATTCAATTCATCATACTGAATTTACAAATTACAAGGTTTGGGTTTTGATTTTATCAAACATGCACAGATGTTTTATGTTTTACAGAGACAAATAAACTTCTATTTTACTTCCTTAAATTTTTAAACCTCAACCTAGATAAATCAAACAGCTTTTGATTTAAAAATTACATCTTATCTGAAACTAATTAAAAGATAAGGATTTTAAGCCAGGGAAACCCAAACAAACAGAGTAAATATTTACAGCTTGCACACAATTATATATTCACACCAGACATTTGCTTATATATACATGCAATTTACACATTTATATCCAATCATGCTAGCATGCAACCAAATTCATTTTAAATTTTAAAAGTTACTCACTGTCTCAGTTAAAACAGGGACTTATCTTTTATACCACAGTGATGAATATAAATATTCACACCCATTTATGTACTTAAAATCATTTTAAGAAACATGCACAGTTAAATTCAAATCATACTTATAGGATCATAGCATGCTAGTTCAAGGTATAACAATTTTTGTCAAGTTTTACTCACCTCTATGATGAAGCAGAGAAGTGCAGGCTTGAAACTGAAACTGTACTTTGAAATTTTGATCTGCTATTGAGTTAAATCTTGGATTGCTTACAACTTGCTGATGTTTTGAGTTGAATTCATATTGCATCTGCTTTGATCATTTAATTTGCTTCAGATTTGCATTTGTTTGCTTGATCTTTCTTGATTACAGACTTAATTTTCCAGGTTGAAGCCTTTTTTGCTTTTCCAGTCTTTGAGATTTTGTTTTACTTTGATTTTTTTTCCTCTGAATAAAAATCTGGTTTCAATTCTTACCTAAAATTCATTTAAAAAAAAGAAAAAGAAAGACACTTGTTATTCAAATGTCACTTAGGCTACAAGTGTTGCTTTTTTGCATTAGAGAGCTTACAAATGTAAAAGGCATTTGTTTTATGTTTTTAAATTATATATATAAACTCTACTTAGCACATATGTAATTAAGAAAGAAGAATATTAACTCTTAATAAATTCTTGTTTAAAAGTTATATTTCAATGGTTACACTTATATGTTTTTATGTTAAATGATTTACCTTTGTTAATTTGGGTGTTAACATCTTAACACTTGCCTTTATTCAAAATGTTTTTATAAAGCTTTGGTATTTATTCCACTATTTAAATCAAACTACATATAAGATATACTTCTTTTAAATCTTAAATTTAATTTCAAATTTAAGTTCAATCAAATTTAAGAATCAATTCAAACAATTCATATATAATTTAAATAAACCCAAATTCAATTGGTAATTAAAAAAAATTTACTTAAAAATTTATTTATCTATATTTAAAACAACCGATCATCATTATTGTTTGAAGATAACAATTTGTCAAACATAAATAATTTATAACGGAGATTATCACATTATTCTTCCAATCTATAAATCGGTATTTCAATTTAAATTTATATAATTATTCAATTATTTTATACCCGAAAATCCGGGTTATCACAGATAAGTCTCGCGTCGAAGTGGAAAAGGCCGTCGTTACAACGGATTATCTGGAGCTTCAAGAAAGGTAGATGGAAAATATGACGAGACTATCTTGAATTTTTAAGTCAACTCTCTACTACATCAGGGGAGCCTCAGCTACTTATGCCCTAAATTCCCGTGCACTTTCGCTATGGTCTGGGAGGTAATCTTGATCTGCTTTTGTGATAGCGGTGACGTTAATACCAAGCGAGAATTAGAAAATGCCTACCTCAATGAAGAATCAAAGAAGGCATTGTTAGAGGGCCTAGAAATTCTGAGGATTAAGAGGGAGAAAGAAGCCGCTGATGCCACCATGACTGCGGCTGCTGAAGCGCTCACAGACCTTTTCATTTCTTGAGCTGGCGAGCCATCAGAGTAGCCCCGTAATCTATCAACAAGTTCTAGGCTTGAGACTTCCCTCGGATTATAGAGCCATCGAAGAAAGGGTGAAGGCGGTGAATACGAAGTTACATTCTTGGTCATTCCTACGGTGTAGGTAATCTTCTTATTTCCCTGGAGATCGAGAGATTTCAGCTTACGCCGCAAGAGCAGGAAGAATTTAATGCCTTCAGTTTTGATCTTATAGGTCCATCATCCTTGTTTGTCGATCTGTCTGTTTGTTCTGTGCCTGGACCTGTTGCTATCTACACTGCTTCTGTGCTTGTTTTCGTACCTTCTCTAGTCACTGTGTCCAGGGCTGGCTCGCAACCGGGGTCGGAGTCCAAGAAGATTGCTACACTTCTTGGCTTGGATGACCCTCCTATATCTTTGGAAGTTGACATAACGGTGGCCGACTTTAGGGAGCAGGAAGTTCAAACCGAGCAGTCACGCAGATCTCAAGAACAGCTAGTTGCCATCAAAAAGGAGAATGTTGAAGCAATCTAGACCTCCAAGAGCTCGCGCAAGTCATGGAAGCACAAAATGAAGGGCGAATCTTCTGAAAACGTTGCCAAGCATGAGGAAGATGTTAGCGCTGAGGATATTGTTGACATTACTGGCAGCGACTGATATGCACGTAAATGTGCATATATTTACATCCATATTTTATCTCTTTTTATTTAAATAAACATCATATTTGGGCATTTTAAACATGTTAAAAACCAAAATTCAATTATTTTCAAACCATCATATTTTCATATTCATTCAGGGGCAAAATGGTCATTATGTGCATGTGTCAATTTGAGAATTTTTACTTCGACAATTTTTATGATTTTTATTGGATATTTTGATGCATATCGAAGAGGGATTCATGATGATATATGCATGCACAAGAAAATAAAAAGGAATGAAGAGGAAATAATTCAAGTTCAAGATCATGGAGCACCCCATCCACTTACCTAAATGTACAATTAGGAGCTAATGGACAACTAAGTGGAGGTTAAAGCTTCATCACCTTAAATGATGGATTAATTAGTGGTTAAAGCTTATTTGGTGGCCACACTTTCTAAAAGGCATTTTAAGAAGCTCCCTAAAAATAGAATTAGGATTTTATGCATGTATAAATAACCCTCTTATGTACATGTAACCATCTTCTACTCTTTCACATTAGTTAGGAAATTAAGAAAGTAAGTTGTAATGGTAATGTTTCATGAAATAAAAATGGCTTCCAAGCCACTTCCTCTTTTCTTTTGTACATGCTTTTCTTTACTTTTATGTTAATGTTTATTTTATGCTCTTTTTTTAATGTTCATAGCTTAGATTTACATTAATGCAAGTAGTGTAGCTTTAATTTTTATGCAAGTGGCTTAATAGTTAATCTCATTTCCTCCTTTATTTGTTTCTATTTCTTTTGCTTTTAATGTTGAAAATTACATGTGTTGATATGATAACACAAATGAGTAGCTAAACTCCTTCAATTTAGGGGTAGTGAAGCTCTCAAATATTATGTAATTTCAACATTTCTATGATTTATAATCTCTTTTGGTTTGTGCTTCATGAGAGTGAATTTTGATGCAAGTTTATATAAGTGGGTTTGATAGCTTATGTTGCTTTTGCAAATGAGCTATTCTTATTCAACATAAATACAATATGCATCATCATTTGCTAATCCATTTTTGATTTTGAAAAGAAAGTAAAAACAAAATTTGATGATCTATCTTACTAATTACAATAGTAAATAGATCATACATAAAATAGCTTTTACTTTGGCTTCATTTTCATGAGAATTTGTAATTGAATAATTGTTGTATTATAGTTTGATGGTTTGAGTTATGTTAATTAATAACATAAAAAAACCACACTTATGATAAATGCAGCAATTTCTTGAGTTTATAATGAGAGTAATAAATTATTTGTTTGTTGAATTACAAAAATATGAGAGTGGATTTGCCTCTAAGTTGATTTCTAATCTCATAGTTTTTAATCTCATTTTAGTTCTAATTTTAGATTCATTTTGCTTCTAGTTAATAATTTCTCCTCCATTTAGTCTAATTTGATTGATAGATTTTTAAACTCTAACAATTATCTGCAGATCGACCCATACTCGCCACGTACTATGATAGTACACCGTGCGCTTGCGGTTATGTTATTTCAAAATTTATCAGCATTTTTCTAATCAATAGAAAAGCTGCCGTTAAACAAGTTTTTGGTGCCGTTTCCAGGTAATTTTCTTTGATTTTTATTTTTTACTCTTCGAATTATTTTTCATTTTATTTTGTGTGTGTTTGCATATAAAAAATATATTGTTGTGTTGAGTATTTTTGTGTGCATTTTGATTTTGTTGTTTGTACTTTGCTAGTTTCCTTTTCATTAGCATTTGTATTCCTAAAAAAAGATCACAAGTTCATTTCAAAAAAAAACATTTTATTTCATTGCATTTGCATTTTACATTAGAATTTCTTTTTACATTTACATTTTTTCTACCAAAAATCCCTATAAAAAAAATCAGTGCAAGCTACTATCTGATTTGCTCACCGTTCTTCATCCCCCTTTTTTTCTCTGTGCATCTGTGCACATTACTTCTTTGCATCTCCATCAACATACTTCTACAACTCCCTCTGCTACTTCACACATTCAAGACAAGCCACTACTACAAACTACTCATTGCTGTCAGCAAGAAACCAAAGCATACACACTGTTACAGTTCAATACATACTTACTTCAACCATTACTTTCCCTTCTTCCAGTGCATTACATGCCACTTCATTCTCACAACCAACAAAAAAACCTCTCTTTTACACTCCTCCTCCATTGTCATTTTCCTCCACTATCATTCACTTACACTGTCAAACAACCACCAACCGAAGTTGTAAACTTTCACCATTCAACAAAACTGTTGCACCATACATAATACCTGAAACCATTTCACCATTCGCCGTTCAACAAAACTGTTGCACTCTCCAACCACCGCCAATCATCATTTCCTTCTCTCTGCCCTCTGCTGCAAATCTCCATCAACCATTAACACTACATCACTCCACCTAGCTGCCACTCTATCAAAACTAACCACCACCTCTCTGTTATACAAACGAACTTCACTGTGACAGTTCACACCTAATAGCACTGCCACATACAAATATACCAAACAACCCTGCAACAATTACCCATCAGTGCCACCACACTGACATACTCCACTCTGCAATCTCCAACTTCGCCTTCCAACCACTTGCACATCAGTGAAACTACCTTCCTCCACATAAACTTCATATCTCATCACCATCAATAACTACAAAACTCTTGCCTACACATAAAATTCACCATTACCTCTGCCATGAACCACTTACCATAAGACTTCATCTCCGTCACTACTTGTCAACTGCCACCTAACAAGACATCACACCTAAGAAAAGAAATAGCAATACGACACAAACCTCCTCTGTTAACGCAAAAAGTATACGCTAACACCCTGGAGTGAGTTATGATATAGTGAAAGCACCACCCGTTGGTACAGGAACTAAAGACAAGCAGAAAATAGTAGAAAATAGTAGAGAGACAACAATTTTATAGTGGTTCGGCTCAAAATCAAGCCTACGTCCACTTAATTTCTTCTTATTACTGATTTGATTACAAGTCTTGCAATAACTTTTCAATTACAACTCCAATAAAGCAAGTAGTTAGAACTTGGATGTAGAAAAGCTCTTTGAATTCATGTTGAATGAACTAGGTCTTCTCTTCAGGTTCTTTGAAGTGTCTTTGGCGTTTGAAGTGTTGAGGAAGAAGTCAAAACAGCTTAGTCTCAGCCTTCCCAAAAAGTATCTAAAAGTCCTCTTCAATGTGGAGTAGGTGGAGTATGTATAGAGGAGTCTTGGAGTTAGGTCGTGTGGTGTAGGCCGTGGGCGACCTAAGGAGTTGCGACCTAAGAGTGATCACGAGATAGTTTAAGTTGCCAGCGACTTAATAGAGCCATCTTGGATGAGATGTATGCTTTAAGCGACCTAACATGTATAGCACAAGTGTTATCTCGGTTTTCCTTGGTCGTGAGCGACCTAATGGATGGGGCAGTGTGCATGCGGCTTGACTCTGGAGCTTGCTAGGTTATTAAGTCACTTTTGCCTTAACTCGTTAGGTCGCACTTGCCTTAGGTCGTTGCCTTTACTGAGTCGCTAGGTCGTTAGGTCGCTGTCTTCATTAGGTCATAGCCTTAACTCGTTAGGTCGCTGTCTTCATTAAACTTCTAGGTCGCTAACTCGTTGAGTTGTAGGTGCTTTTAGGACGCCCGGTCGCTGGAGCTTCTTGAGTCGTGTCATGTTGAACCGCTTTATGCTTTAGGTCACTAGGTCGCTCCCTGCTGTAGGTCGCTGGGTCGTTTAGACACTAGGTCGTGAAAAAGAGCAGTGTTAACACTTGCCCCTCGAAGTATACGCCTAAGGGTTAGGTCGTGTGCTTCGATACCTCTTAACTCGCGCCTTCCTGAGTCGCTAGGTCGTGAGCGACTTATGAGAAAGCTAGGTCATTCGTGTCAGTTCGAGGCGAATGGTGACTGTTCGAGGTGGGTGCGGTTCGAGGCGAATTATGACCGTTCGAGGTCAGTTGCCGTTCGAGGCGAATTGTGACCGTTTGAGGTCAGTTGCCGCTCGAGGCAAATTGTGACCGTTTGAGGTCAGTTGCCGTTCGAGGCAAATTGTGACCGTTCGAGGCAAATTGTGACCGTTCAAGGTCAGTTGCCATTCGAGGCAAATTGGTGTGCCCGGGGAGGGACTTAATATTATCGATACCAGGTTCACGTTCAAGTGAGTTCCTGGATCGTTTGTCAGGGCGATTTACTGCCATCTCAGAACATGCCTAAGGACCGTTCGCGACCCCGTACATGTGTAAGTAGCTTAGCCATCTCATAATTATCAAAATCCAATATTCATTCAATTAAAGAGTTTTTAAAGCAAAAATGTTCGACAAAGTCAAATCCAAACACAAGAAGTAAAACACAAAAGCAAAGTAGTGACGTCAGAGTGCAAACACCTACATCGATATGTTTATAGTTGTATCAGAGCATGCCTGGGGATCGTTCGCGGTCCCGTACATGTGTGAACAACCTAATTGTGTCGATGTGGAGTTTTCCACTCGTTCGTCATTATCTCAATCAATTGATAATAAGCTGACGCCTCGATCCCGAGCCGTCTTCAGTTGGTGCAGGTGGTGGTCGTTCTTGTTCCACCGTCGCGGTCCTCCTTCTCACATACTGTAATAGCAAACCATTCCGGATGTGCCCCTCAACTTCGTCTGTCAAGTGTCTGCAGTCATTTGTGCTATGACCATTGAACTCATGGAATGAGCAATACTTGTCCGACCTTTTCTCATTGTTGGTTGGATCTCTCCTCATCGGCTTTCGATAAGGAACCTGTCCCTTGGTGTCCTGGTAGATCCGCTCTAAAGTCTCATTCAACTCCGTGTATGAGGTGAATCTTGGTTCCTTTCGTGGTCATGCTGATCTGTCATTGTTATCCTCAGCCTTTCGTTTACCTTTGCTAGTTTCTACACCTTTTTCAGGAGGATTTCCACCTTTGATCGCATAAACGTCGATTCCTCCTCCTTCTTCTCTTTTGGCATTTGCGTCCTCTAACCGTAGAAATCCTTCAGCCTCATGGTTAAATTCCCCTAGATCCATAGGGGGATCTCTTGTCAGCGAATTCTTGAATTCTGTACCGTCAGCTATGCCCGACACAGCTGCCATCAAGACCATTGATGGATCCGGTCGATCCCCCGATGCTGCAGCTGCATTGAATCGCGTCAAAAAACTTATCAAAGATTCCCCAGTTCTTTGTTTCAGTGTTGCCAAGCTCATAACAATCTTGGGTCTCGAAATGTGGACCTTGAATTGCCTCATAAACCTTTCAGTCAAATCATTCCACGTCCCAATAGATCCACTCTCCAGTTGTCTAAACCATAATGCCACAATATCTGCCAAGTACAATGGAAAGCACTGGGCCATAACTTCCTCTGATGCCCCCAGCACCTCCATATGCCTCATATATTTTGTCAGATGAACTGTAGGATCTGTCCTTCCATTATACATATCCAACGATGGTAGCTGAAAGTCTGGTGGGTTCCTAGCTCGCCTGATTGTTGTGGTAAAAGGACTCCTATACACATCCTCCAAGTCCTTGTTTACCAGAGCACCTCTCATAGCTCTTTTGACCATTTCCGCCAATCTGTCGCTGCCTCCTAGTTGTAGTCCTCGTCCATTGCCTTCGGCCTGCCCTCCGAGTTCACGAGGGAATTCTGGAACCTGTTCTCCTAGCTGAGCTCTCATTCCTCTACCAATGCCATGTTGCCCGAATCCACCCGATGTTCTTCTCGGTATTGGGTCTGCGTGCTCTAGATGAGTGCCCCTTAGCTCTGGTGCTGCCTCAGATGGTCCTGCTCCATTCTGAACTCTAGTTGCTCCTTGATTCTGCACTCTAAGTTGTCCAATCTGCTGAAACAAATTCTGGATCATCTCTTCTTGCCTTCTCATCATCGTCTCCATCTCGCCCCTGGTGATGAAGACTGAAGTTTGGTTCGCTCCTGAGGAAGCCTCTTGACTTCCTTTGTGCTGACTCCACTCTGGTCTCTGCCTTCTACTCGATCGCCTTGTCATAATTCTTCGGATCTAAATCTCCAAACTCTCTGATCCAACTCTTAATTGATAGAATTCTTGAGTTCAACTCTCAGTGAAAGCACCAAAGAATGTTAACGCAAAAAGTATACGCTAACACCCCGGAGTGAGTTATGATATAGTGAAAGCACCACCCGTTGGTACGGGAACTAAAGACAAGCAGAAAATAGCAGAAAATAGCAGAGAGACAACAATTTTATAGTGGTTCGGCTCAAAATCAAGCCTACGTCCACTTATTTTCTTCTTATTACTGATTTGGTTACAAGTCTTGCAATAACTTTTCAATTACAACTCCAATAAAGCAAGTAGTTAGAACTTGGATGTAGAAAAGCTCTTTGAATTCATGTTGAATGAACTAGGTCTTCTCTTGAGGTTCTTTGAAGTGTCTTTGGCGTTTGAAGTGTTGAGTAAGAAGTCAAAACAGCTAAGTCTCAGCCTTCCCAAAAAGTATCCAAAAGTCCTCTTCAATGTGGAGTAGGTGGAGTATGTATAGAGGAGTCTCGGAGTTAGGTCATGTAGCGTAGGCTGTGGGCGACCTAAGGAGTTGCGACCTAAGAGTGATCCCGAGATAGTATAAGTCGCCAGCGACTTAATAGAGCCATCTTGGACGAGATGTATGCTGTAAGCGACCTAACATGTATAACACAAGTGTTATCTCGGTTTTCCTAGGTCGTGAGCGACCTAATGGATGGGGCAGTGTGCATGCAGCTTAACTCTGGAGCTTGCTAGGTTATTAAGTCGCTTTTGCCTTAATTCATTAGGTCGCTCTTGCCTTAACTCATTAGGTCGCTCTTGCCTTAGGTCGTTGCCTTTACTGAGTCGCTAGGTCGTTAGGTCGCTGTCTTCATAGGTCGTAGCCTTAACTCGTTAGGTCGCTGTCTTCATTAAACTTCTAGGTCGCTAACCCGTTGAGTTGTAGGTGCTTTTTGGTCGCTCGGTCGCTGGAGCTTCTTAAGTCGTGTCATGTTGAACCGCTTTATGCTTTAGGTCACTAGGTCGCTCCCTGCTTTAGGTTGCTGGGTCGTTTAGACACTAGGTCATGAAAAAGAGCGGTGTTAACATCCTCCTTGCTTGCTGACCACTTCTTTTGACCACCGTCATCGACTCTATATCACCTAATAACCATCTCCAACATACTACTGTCATCACTAAAGAACACGCAACTGCTATCATCACCAAAGAACAAGCAATCAAGCAGGCAAGCACCAGATAATTACCCATGCACTGCCTTGCGGACTGATGTGAGGGGAATACAAAGCATGGTGAGTGAACGCACAAGTGTGAAAACTTATCGACTGCATGCATTATTAAAAAGAATTTTTATATGCATACACCTAACTCACATAAACTTAGACCAGATATACCGATCGTGCACTACTTTTCAGGCTTACGTGAGAAGGGTACAGAGCATGGCGAGTGAACACACGAGTGTGAACACATGACTCTAGGTGTTAAAAATATATAAACATATATAAAAATGTTTTTTTAAAGAACACTAACTAACATTGCATAGAAAGAAAGATTACATGAATAAAAAATGGCTAAGTAGCCATGAAAAAGAAAAGAGAGGAGCTTTGTTTTTTATTTTTGTTCCTAAACTAAGATTAACTAAGAGCAAGAGGAGGGTTACATGAAGATATAGGGGTATTTATGTATGAAACCCTAATTCATATTTTTGAGGAATGCCCAAATTGCCCTTGAGGTAGTGTGGCCACCAAGTAACCATTAGCCACTAATTAATCCATCATTTAATGTGCATGAAGCTTTAACCTCCACTTAGTTGTCCATTAGCTCCTAATTGTACATTTAGATAAGTGGATGTGTTCCTCCATGATCTTGAACTTGAATTATTTCCTCTTTATTCCTTTTGATTTCCTTGTGCATGCATATATCATCATGAATCCCTCTTCCATATGCATCAAAATATCTTATAAAAATCATAAAAGTTGTCCAAGTAAAAATTCTCAAATTGACACATGCAAAAAAATGACCATTTTGCCCCTGAATGAAGATGAAAATATGATGGTTTGAAAATAATTGAATTTTTGTTTTAAACAAGTTTAAAATGCCCAAATATGATGTTTATTTAAATAAAATGAGATAAAATATGGATGTAAATATATACACATTTACGTGTGTTAACCGGCATCTTGGCCCGGTTGCAAAACGACAGTTGAAGACACTACTATCAACACTAGACAAGATTATGACCACGAAGAGCCTGGAGGCATACGGGTTTGATGAGGACAACATGTTTGGCATTTAGGCATGGTTCAGCGAGAACGGTTACGCGCACGTCGCTCAGCAAGCTTCGCTGTTTCCCATGGAGTTGTCCAGGCGACTTAGTACTCGGCATCCAGAGAATGCTAAGCATCCTAAAGCATCGCTCGGCCAGAATCATTGTTCGGCTAAAAGGTAACGTCCGGTATCAAGGGATCGTTCGGCACTGAGTGCAGTTCGGCCAAAGAAAGTTGTTCGGCATTGAACGCCGTTCGGCCAAAGAAGATCGTTCGGCCATCAAAGTTTGTTCGGCCTCCCACGTACGTTCGGCATAGGAACGTTTGGCATCCTCGAACGTTTGGCCAACAAGATGTTTCGGCATCCTCCCTAACACAACCGGTTCAACTGTTGCTCGGCCTACTCGTTCATCACGAAGGCTTCTGTTCGGCATTCCATCGTTCAGCCTCCCTGGGTCGGCGCGCCGTACCTACACTATTTGGACCGAGTTATTCAGCTACCAGGCCCACCAGGAAAGTCCAACCCACCTTCGTCTATAAATAGAGGGATAGGGGCACAGTGAAATGGACCCTCTTTTCCGGGAATACTGGGGAGACTCTGCCATTTTCTCTACTCTTCTCTTTTCAATCCAAACTTGTATTCAAGTGATTGATTTACGGATTGTATCTGTATTCAAGTAATTGAGAAAGCAATAAAGATTAAACTCAAAGTGGATGTAGGCAGTTACGCCGAACCACTATAAATCTGGTGTTCTCGTTTTTGTTATTCTTTTTCATTGAATTACACTATTTTTCAGTCCTAATTTACTCTCTTCATTAATCTCTCTACATAACTCTACTCAAGGGTGTTAGTGACCAATTTTGGTGCTAACAACGTGCATATCAAATACCCCCACACTTATCTTTTTATTCGTCCTCGAATAAAGAAAAACTAAGATAAATCCATTTTCATAGGGAGCATGATTGCATTGAGCGTATGCAGCAAGCCGTTAAACCTCTGGTTGTCCTTAGTAGGACGAGTGTTGTCTCAGGAGGGTTTTCAGCGAATACTACTCACAAAATCCAAATGCAGGATGAAAATATTTAGAAAATGTAAGATTTATTTATAAGAGATGAATGCGAGTTTTTGAAAATATTTACAAATGAAGGATTTACTTTTAAATCGACACAAATAAGTTAAATACAAGTTTTGGTCATTATCTTGAAAATTTAAGTCATTTACTCGTCAAAATATCCAACAAAAATAAAGTTATCATAGCAAGTAGACTATAGTTTAACTTGTTGTTTCGGTCGATAACAAAGTGTAACTATGAAATAAATCCTTATTTGATTATCAAAATTTATCAAAGTGATATTTTCATTTTTTTTCCAATAATAAGTCAAATCAAACAAGTTAAAATAGTGCTCGTATTTCAATTGCTTACTCTTTCTTATTTGAAAATTTTATGATATTAACAATGTTTACATATGCCTAACTCACATAAACTAAGGTAGATATATTACCCATGCACTGCTTTGCAGACTGATGTGAAGGGAATACAGAGCGTGGCGAGTAAACACGCAAGTGTGAACACTTATCGACTATAGGCATTATTAAAAAGAATTTTTATATACATACACCAAATTCAGATAAACTGAGGCCAGATATACCGATCTGCACCTCCTTTTGGGCTTACGTGAGAAGGATATAGAGTATGGCGAGTGAACACACGAGTGTGAACACATGACTCTAGGTGTTAAAAATATATATACATATATACAAATGTTATTTTTTTTTATAGAAAGAGAGAGTTTTGCAAAATAATCTTAGCACCATTTAACTTTGAAGATAAAAATGTTATATCCTTCACTTTAAATTTGCCACTTTTTTTAATAAAGATTTTCAATTAGAACATACTTCATAATTAACACATATGAACCTTCCTATATACTAGATAAAGCATTGTTATTTGTAATCAAACTTTATTTTTATTTTGTTAAGACGAATTTATTTCAAAAATTTCAATTTATTGACCAAAACTTATACTTATCCCATAGCATTTCTTAAAAAATAAATCAAAATGCTAAAAAGAAAACGTTTTTGAGATATAGAAATTTTGAGATTTTTTTGTAGTTAAAAGAAAATGAAAATTAAAAAATGCCATGAACTAAGAAAAATGAAAATGAGACTCCCCCCACACTTAATTTTGACTGTGTCCGCACAGTCAATGTATGATCTAATGAGTGTAATGGGGAAAACCAAGTACATATTTACAAAAGAGGGTTAACATTCTTACTTGATGTAGCTTGGCTCATGAAGGATCATGAGCTCCTCCTCTTGATTATTTGGCAATTCCAAGAAAGGTTTCAAACGATGACCGTTGACTTTGAAAATTGATCCATCCTTGGGGTTTTCTATTTCTACGGCACCATGTGGAAAAACAATTCGTACAACAAATGGTCTGGTCCATCTTTATTTAAATTTTTCGGGGAATAAATGAAGTCTCAAGTCATATAAAAGAACATTCTGGTTAGGCGAAAATGTTTTCCTTAAGATTGACTTGTCATGAAAAACTTACGTTCTTTCTTTGGAATTTTTCTCGTTTTCATACGCGTCGTTCCTAAGTTCTTCTAGTTCGTTGATTGTAGTTTTCGATTTTTGCCAGCTTTTTCAAGATCAAAGTTTAAGTTCTTTATTGCCCACAACACTTTGTGTTCGATTTCAATGGGTAAATGGCAAGCTTTACCGTAAAGTAAACGAAACGGGGATATCCCTAGGTTAGTTTTAAAAGAAGTACGGTAAGCTCAAAGCGCATCGGTCAATTTCTGAGACCAATCTTTTCGATTTTTGTCAACAGTTTTTTCCAAGATTTGTTTTATTTGTTGATTTGAAACTTCAACTTGACCACAAGTCTGAGGATGGTACGGAGTGAATAACTTGTAGGTTACCGAGTATTTTTTTAATAAAGTTTCAAAAGATCAATTGAAAAAATGGGTTTCGTTATCACTGATTATTGTGCGAGGCGTGTCGAACCTCGAAAAGATGTTTTCTTTAAGAAATTTCACAACAATTATATGATCATTGGTTTGTCAAGGAATGGCTTTGACCAATTTTGAGACGTAATCGACCGCGAGAAGGATATACAAGTTTTCAATAATTGGAAAAATGTCCCATAAAGTCGATACCCCAAACATCAAAGATTTCGATCGTAAGAATGGGGTTTAGAGGCAACATATCTCATCGAGATATTCGTCCAAGCATTTGACATCGATCGTAAGTTTTACAAAGTTCGAATGTGTCTTTGAAAAGAGAAGGCCAATAGAAACCACACCGTAGCACCTTTTTCGCAATTTTTCGAGGACCGAAATGTCCACCGCACGTTTGATCGTGGCAAAAGGAAAGAACACTTCTGATCTCATTATCCGGAATGCAACGTCGGATGATTTGGTCGGGACAATATTTGAACAAGTATGGATCGTCCCAGTAGAAATATTTCACTTGGGACATGAATTTGTATTTGTCCTGTTTGGACCAAGATGAGGGAGTTTCTTTAGTGACTAAGTAGTTCACTAAATCAGCGTACCATGGATCGATAGAAATCGAAAGAAGTTGTTCATCGGGGAAGTTTTCATTTATTAGCAATGAAGATGGTGCGTTCGGATGACAAGACAAGTGATCGACTATGACATTATCAGATCCTTTTTTTGCCTTTAATTGTAAGGTCAAATTCATGAACTAAAAGGATCCAACGAATCAAACGAGATTTAGCGCCCTTTTTAGCGAAGAGATAACGAAGCGCAGAGTGGTCCGTGTATACAGTAATGCGTGAACCTATCAAGCAAGGTTGAAACTTTTCGAGCGCAAAAAGACAGCTAGAAGCTCTTTTTCGGTCGCTGTATAGTTGAGTTGAGCGTCGTTCAAAGTCATACTCACGTAGTAAATGATGTGAAGGATTTTGTTGATACGTCGTCCTAAGACAACCCCAACCATAAAATTAGAAGCGTTACACATTATTTAAAATGGGAGATCCCAATTGGGTGCGCAAATGATTGGAGCAGAAATGAGTTCGTTTTTGAGACGTTTAAAAGAAGAGATACACTCAGAGTTGAAATCGAATGGAACGTCTTTTTCAAGAAGAGTCGTCAAAGGACGAGCGATTTTGCTAAAGTCTTTCACAAACCGTTAGTAAAAGCCAGTGTGTCCTAGAAATGATCGAATGTCCTTAACAGATTTAAGAATGGGTAAGTTTGTAATTACGTCAATTTTCGCTTTATCTACCTCAATGCCTTTATTTGAGATGATGTGTCCAAGCACTATACCTTGTTTGACCATAAAGTGGCATTTTTCCCTATTCAAATTCAAATGTTTTTCTTTACACCAATTTAGAACCAACTCGAGATGATGTAAACATTGGGAAAAAGAATCGCCAAAGATAGAGAAATCATCCATAAAAACTTGTAGAAAGCGTTCAATCATGCCGGAAAAGATTCCAACCACGCCTCATTGGAAAGTAGTAGGAGCGTTACAAAGTCCGAATGGCATACGCCGATAAGCAAAGTACTGAATAGACACGTGAAAGTCGTTTTCTCTTGATCTTCGGGAGCGATTGGAATTTGGTTGTAGCCGGAATAACCATCAAGGAAGCAGTAGAATTCGTGGCCGGTTAAACATTCGAGCATTTGGTCGATGAAGGGAAGAGGGATGTGATCTTTACGTGTTGTGGCATTTAGTTTTCGATAGTTAATGCAGACACACCAATCCATTTGAATACTAGTTGGAATAAGTTCGGTTGAATCGTTCTTGACAACGGTTAGCCCAGACTTTTCCGGTACAACGTGAATTGGGCTAACCCATGAACTATCGGAGATTGAGTAAATGATTCCGTTGTCAAGAAGTTTAAGAATTTCATCATGCACCACATCTTTCATTTTTGAATTAAGCCTTCATTACACGTCACGAACAGGCTTGGCATCGTCGATTAAATGAATGCGATGTTGAACAAGAGCGGGACTAATTCCCTTTATATCAGAGATCGACCATCCTATCGTTTCTTTATTTTTCGAAAGAATAGAGAGAAGAGAAGCTTCTTGGTCAAGAGAACGATTGTTAGAAATGATGACAGGACAAGTTTCATTTTCACCTAAGTATGCGTACTTAAGGTGATTGGAAAGTGGTTTGAGGTCCAACTATGGGAGTTTATCGATCAAAGAATTGGGTTGAGATTCAGACTCAACTGGAAGCGATTTAAAGGGAAAAGTGTATTCAATTTCATTGGAAATTTCATGAAACAATTTTTCGTACTCGGCTTCGCGTTCGTCATTAAGATCAAGTGTCTCATTTTTAAAGTTTTTGTGAATTGCACCAACTTCCAACGTTTGGTCACGAGGTTCATTCGATTGGCTTTCAAGAATGAAAATATTAAGATCCAAAGTCATATTTCCAAATGAGATTTTCATCAAACCGTTATGACAATTGATTAAGGCATTTGAGGTGGCTAAGAATGGTCAACCTAAATTCAGTGGAATTTGACTCACGGGATTTGTCACGGGTTGGGTTTTGAGAACGATAAAATCAATGGGGAATATTAATTGCCCTACTCGAATGAGCCGTCTTCAGTTTCTCCCACGGGCTTCTCAATGGAATGATCGGCGAATTGAAGCGTAACTTTTGCGGATTTAAGCTCACCTAAGCCTAATTGTTCGTACACGGAGTATGGAATCAAGTTGACACTGGCGCCTAAGTTTATCAAACATTTATCAATCGTCTTGTCTCTAATTGTACATGAAATCGTAGGGCAGCCAGGATCTTTTATTTAACAGGCATGGATTGGGACAAGACTTCGCTCAAACTGGCGGCTAAGAAGAATTTTTTAGGCACTTGAGTGTGTCGCTTTTAGACGCACAAGTCCTTAAGAAATTTCACGTATGTGGGGACTTGCTGAACGATGTCAAGAAGCGGAATGTTAACTTTGACCTGTTTAGAAATTTCCAGCATCTTTTCCATTTGGTCCGAGTGTTTCTTAGGTTGAAGACAATGTGGAAATGGAACATGATACTCGGTAGGCGGGTCGACTCAAGTTGAAGAAGAAGAATTTTGATTGGCATTCGATTCGACGTTTGGCTCCACGTTCTGTTCGGATTCGTTCGATGTTTTAGAAGTGTCAAGAGAAGTTTTTGGTAAATCGTTTGGATTAACAACATGATTATCGATTTGTTTACTGAAACATGGAGTTGTGATAGCATTCAATTAGGTGACGTTGCTATCTTAAACAACATGGGCTTGATTTAAATTTGCGTTTTGATTTCTGGGATTTGGAAGGGGTTGGCTTGGAAATGTGCCTCGTTCGCGTTCACTTACAGACGTGGCTAATTGACTCATTTGCATTTCAAGTTTTGCAATCGATTGGTTTGTGTTTTCCATATATGAAGTCAATAAATTTTGCAAACTGTTGTTTGATTGAAGGCTTTGAGTAGTGTTTTAGCCAACGTTTCAAGAGTTTTCTCAAGCGAAGTTAAACGTTTATCGTCTTGGGGAGGATGAGCAGCATTTGGTTGAAAATTTGATTGTTGCGGTTGATTATGAGACGGATCCGCAAATAGTTGAAAATTGTTGGGCTGAAAGGGATGATTCAAAGCATTATTCGGGAATGCTTGAAAATTGGAACGAATCGTATTCGTGTTGGGATAGTTTTGGTTCCATGCAAAATTCGGATGATTTCTCCAACCAGGGTTGTACGTTGGAGAAAAGGGGTCGTTTTTGGCTTTATTGAAAGCATTGATTTGTTCGAAGAATTGGGACACTGATTGGCTATATGATTAGGATCATTGCATTTATAGCACATCGGTTGGAAAGCTTGGTTTATTTGATTCGATAAGAAAACGTTATCGAATTTTTTAATCATTGCGTCGATCTTAGCTTCCAAAGCAAGAGAAGATCCTATCGAGTGTGCACTCAATCGTGAGTAAATTGGTTTTTCGTTCGAACGTTCCCATTGGGATGATTTTTTTAGAAATGCGAATTACGGATCTTAAGGCTAGAATAACACTAGAGGGAGGGTGAATAGTGTTTTGTGGATTAATAAATCCTTTTCAAACTTATGTAATTTAATCACCACCAAATGCAATACACATACATAGATATAATCACAGAATCAGACACAGATGCAAATAATAAATAAAAGCAGTAAAGGAAAGAACATACCAGGATTTTATAAAGGTTCGGAGTTACCCTACATCCAGTCTCGCACAATTGTATGGATTTCTTTTTAAAATAATCTACCAGATTACACACTTGATTTAAAGGCCACGAGATACACCCTCCTGTATTCGAGTCCGGGGCAAACTCTCTTGATTTACCGGGCCACAAGATCACCTAATCGATTTTAGGGGCAACAATCACACCCAATTGATTTCAAGGCTTAACCGCACCTTTTACTCAATAGTTTGATTTACAAATAATTCTATAACTCTGAATAGCACCAAGATCTTATGGAGAGAGTGACAGAGAATCAAACAAGAGATAATCAAGTTCGATTCACGTGGTATTTCAGCAGAGTATAGTTTGGGATTCTTTAGAATAAATATGGAAGATGAAGAGGAGAGAAAGTGAATGCAAATCTGGTAAAAGTTCATTTAGAACTTACTGGTATTTATAGAGATCAGCAGCCACATCTGTTCGTGAAAGGATATGACGAATAGAAACTTCTTTTGAAAATTTGAAATTTGAAAACTAACGGTCACCATGTCGACATGGGGGGTAGGATTATGTCGACATACTCTAGGCAGAAATGGTGATTTTGTTTTTCTTATTAAAATTGGTTTCTATAATATTTCAAAACAATTTCTAAACTTTTATAAATATACTTGAATAAAGTTTAACCATATGAAAGAGTTTAGAAAGTAATTTTTAATATATAATCTTAATCTATAAAGTGATTTAAAATCTGAGTATATAAATATTTAAAAGCTAAATATTAAAACAAGAGATAGTTTAAAATCAAGGACAATTTTGAAATCAAAAATGTTAAAAATGATAAAGATAATTTTAAGGCTAAAGTATTTCAAATAATAGAGATGTCGTTTTGAAACGAAGGTTTTGAAAAATATTTTTTAAAATAAGAGATTTATTTTTGTAAAGCATTTTCATAAAGTGGATATCAAAATAGGACCACTATATGTTCCACTAGATATTGTCGTGGTTTCCATCCCACTAGGGTTCCATCGCTTTAACTGGCTCGAAGTGGATTCCATTCCATGAATAAATTTCGAATAAAGATGTCAATGCTTTCAAGAAATTTTAACATAATTCTAGACTCAATACTTATCTTGTACTTTGAAATCTTGAACTCTTGATATCTTGATACTTATGAGTCTTCAATCTTGATATCTTCAGTCTTTAAATTCATCGGTTTTATATCTTTATACTGTACGGTCTTCATTCTTGGTACCTGCATGCTTATATCCTGCATATACATATTTTTTTCTAAACTATAATGTCCTAAGGTTGTTGGCATCAAAACCATATTTCTCAAGGACTAACAAGCTCCCCCTTTTTGATGATGACAGCCCGTGTTTATAAAATATACTCACCTTTACTATAACTCCTCCTAAAACTAATAACCCCCCCCCAAAACTAATAACTCCCCCTTAATCTAAGCCTAACTACTCTATTTTATAATTCTTACCCTTTGTCATCAACAAAACTAATCCTATACTAATATAACTCCCCCTTAATCTAATACTGGAGTACCTATGACAAACTAAGATGGAATATATATATATATATATATATATATATATATAATAACATGAGTTACTTGATGAAAACATAACAAATATGATAGTTTAAATCCAGTTACCATATATTATGTTTCATATAATTTTATACATTCCATTCAAACCAAATTTATTCTAATAAAAGAAAATCAAATTAAACAATTCAAAACAAATTAAACAATTTAAAAACAAGCAATTCAAACCATAAGGAAATCAAATAATTTTAGGAACTGCAATGCATCCTTCTTCTCTAAAAATAGGGTCCTTTTTAATATCTTCCCAATCTTCATTATCTTGAATCAAAGTTCCTTCAGGATTTGCATTGAAATCATCTTTGTTTAGGGAAGAAATCATCCAACGGAGGGCATCAAAATGCTTCTCTTGTTCTTTTATCATCTGCATTTGACTTAGTTCTAAGTGCCTCTGATTGCGAAAAATAAAAGTAAGTATATTCTTGAATGACTTAAGAGTTTCTTCAATATTTTCACTTAGAGTTTGAGAAGAGGATGCCATTTTTGATAAATAGTTAAAAGATGCAAATAGAGAAGAGTAGAAATAAAGAGTTTACAAATTTCTGGAATAAATAGGTGTTTAAGTAGGCAGGAATTTGTTTAAAATGAATAGACACAAGTTAGTTATTTTAGATTCAAAATTAGAAAAAACTAAATCAGACAGTTATATGTCGACATAGGATGTTGGGGTATGTCGACATGGGTGTGTTGATTTATGTGCCTTCTTTGTTTTATGCATAAGTATGTATATACATAAACTTATATACTATACTATCATTTATTTCAGAGACACGATAAGGTAGAAAAACATAAGATAGGTAAATTTATAGATAGATGAGCTAATACAAGAGATATTTCATAACATGATAAAAGATCAATACAAGTTCATACAAAACAAACAGGTATATCACATCCTAATTTTTAGAATGTTCTAGAGCATGAGGAGGAAGATGATAGGACAAATTTCCGACCAACTTTAGCAAATAACTTGTTCATATTAGTGGTCATTTTATCCAATTTCTTACTAACAGATCTTTTGAGAATCCGTTGATTTTCCACAATGATCTTTTGATTTTTGAGAAGAGTTTTGTTGGAAGGATTGTCAATATTGATAGGACATTCAATACTTTCCAAGGAGGTATCTTCATTTTCTTCTTCAATTTCCATTTCCTCCTCTTCTTCTTCTTCTTCCTCATTTTCTTCTTCCATCTCTTCATGTGCCAACCTTTCATCCTTTTGGCAAGAGATTCATATTGTTGAAATATGAAGGGAATTTTCATAAGAGAAATATTGGTATGATTAAACACTTTTCTTGAAACAAATTCTTCCCTTTTATAATCAACATCAAAATAATTAAAAATCCGAGTGAGATAGATTCCATGATACAAAGTATTCTCATCCATTTTCAAATTCTTAGGACGAAGTTCATCCATAATCACTTGCATCCAATTAATGTCATAATGACCAAAAATAGCAAAAAGAGCTTTACAAACTTTCAAAGTTGTGTTATTGAAATTTTTCGATCTAGGAGTGATAGTATGTTGCACAAGAAGAATAACAATACGTGCTTTCGGATGAAAGTTACGATTTTTAAATTCAAAGTTGTCATCTCCTTCGAAAATGTGATGAAATGTCTCACGATCATGTTCATCAATACTAAAAGTAGAAAGATCCATTCTCGAATTCTTGTATTGAGAATGTTGCCTAAAATTTCACAATTTAAAACAATTTTAGCGCCTTTAACACTACTCCAAAACTTCATTTTCATTTCTTTCATGAAAACCGCGATTTAATATTGCATAAAACATTTTAATAAGATTTGGATAGCAAACAAAATCATTTCAGAATTGTCAAAAAGACTAAGAATATGGTTCTCTTCAAAAAGAGTATTGATTTCATATGTAGAGAAATTGCTAAAGATAGCAAACTTTCCCGTATGAAATTTTCCATAATTAGCGTAGCTTATATAAGTCTTGATTGCTTCCGGGTCATTATAGAGATAATCTTTAATGGTTTTTGACAGTCTTATTGTGGATGGAGTGCTTGAAGAAGCCATTTTTGAAGAGAGTAGAGAGTTTGAAAGAGTAAAAGAGAGTTTGAGTTTTGAAATGAAAGTGAAAAGATATGATGGATAAAGGAAATAAATAGATATTCAATAGTCATGTTCTCTGGTCAAGAGGTACTTTTCCAGAACATTGGAGTTGGTGAAAAGGTGGAGGGAAGTTTAAAGATTTGAATTCAAATTTGAAATTCAACTTTTTGACAGGCATGTCGACATCATGGGTAGGGCCATGTCAACATGGGTCAGAGAATTCATGTGATCTATCTATTCTTAAATACTTTAATATCCATATATATATATATATATATATATATCTGTGTGTGTGTTATTTTTAATGTCTATATATTTTTCTGAAGTGATTATTAAGTATAATAGTACTCTTTTTTAAAAATTAAAAATATTATAATATTTAAAAATAATAATAATAAAAATTTAAAATTCAAACAACACATAATTTCAAGAGAAATTAAACAATCAATCAATTTTAAGCAAACAATTTCAACCAAAATATTGAAAACGTGTACCTTTTTTTAGATTTATATCTATGAGATCATCAGAATTATGAATAGCCGTAAAACACATATTTGAATTTCTGTCTTCTGATCATCATCGCTTGAGGATGAATCTGAGTCTGAATCGTCTAGAGTAGCGGTATATGCTCTTTTCCTTTTCTTTGTATAAATCATTGCTTGCAGGAAACTGTTGCTTATCAGGATGCGGACAGTCTCTTCTGAGATGACCTGGTTCATCATAGTAGAAACATTTGACATGATTTGGTACTACATTATGATTTCCAGAATTCCTATGATCATTCTTTTTGAGGTTGTTCATCTTTCTGTATTTTAGAAACTTCCGAAAATTCCTTGTCATGAAGGCTATTTCTTCGTCACCATCATCACCCGATTCTAATTCATCTGTTAATGCATTGAATGCAATTGACTTCTTTTTGAATGCCTTGTTATCTCTTCACCCTTGCATTTGAACTTCGAATGACATTAGATTTCCAATCAATTCTTCAATTTTTAAAGTACTGATATCATTTTCTTCTTCGATTGCAAGAGTTTTCTGATCCCATTCCGGAGTAAGAGAATTTAGAATTTTTCCGACTTGATCTACTTCGAAGAAACTTTTTCCCAGTGATATTAGATAATGCACAATATCCTGAAATCTACTATACATATCTGAGATGGACTCATCTGAATTCATTTTGAATAATTGAAACTGATTTGTGATATGGATATTTTGGTCTGTTTGACTTTGCTTGTTCCTTCATGAGTACTTGCAAAGTTTTCCAGATATCATATGCAGACTTACAAACAGATACTCTATTGAATTAACACCTATCAAGTGAAAAAAACAAAACATTCATGGCTTTGGAATTATTTTGTGAAATAGTCTTTTGCACAACAGTCCACTGTGCAAAATTAGTTGTGGGTTCAGAATATTCAATTTGTGTGATATTCCAAGTGTCTAATCCTATTGACTGTAAATATGTTTTCATTCCACATGCCCAATACGCATAGTTACCGCCATTAAAAAGTGGTGGTTTGGCAATAGACTGACCCTCTACAAATGAACTAGTGATAGTGCTAACGGAACCAGTGTTGGTAGCCATTTTAAAAATTGTCGAACTTCAGATTATGAAAACTTTGAAAACCTTACTCTGATACCAAATGTTAGAAATGTAGATCACGGATCTTAAGGCTAGAATAATACTGGGGAGGGGGGGTGAATAGTGTTTTGTGGATTAATAAATCTTTTTCAAACTTATGTAATTTAATCACCAACAAATGCAATACACATATATAATCATAGAATCAGATACAGATGCAAATAATAAATAAAGGCAGTAAAGGAGAGAACACACCAGAATTTTATACTGGTTCGGAGTTACCCTACATCCAGTCTCGCATAATTGTACGGATTTCTTTTCAAAATAATTTCCCAGATTACACCCTCGATTTCAAGGCCACGAGGTACACTCTCCTGTATTCGAGTCTGGGGCAAACTCTCTTGATTTACTAGGCCACAAGATCACTAATCGATTTTCGGCGCAACAATCACACCCAATTGATTTCAAGGCTTTACCGCACCTTTTACTCAACAGTTTGATTTACAAATAATTCTATAACTCTGAATAGCACTGAGATCTTATGGAGAGAGTGGTAGAGAATCAAACAAGAGATAATCAAGTTCGATTCACTTTCGTATTTCAGCAGAGTATAGTTTAGGATTCTTTAGAATAAATGTGGAAGATGAAGAGGAGGGAAAGTGAATGAAAATCTGGTAAAAATTCGTTTAGAACTTACTGATATTTATAGAGATCAACAACCATATATATTCGTGAAAGAATATGACGAATGGACACTTCTTTTGAAAATTTGAAATTTGAAAATTAACGGCACCATGTCGACATGGGGGGTAGGAGTATGTCGACATGCTCTAGGCAAAAATGGTGATTTTGATTTTCTTATTAAAATTGGTTTCTATAATATTTCAAAACAATTTCTAAACTTTTATAAATATACTTGAATATAGTTTAACCATATAAAAGAGTTTAGAAAGTAATTTTTAATATATAAAGTGATTTAAAATCTGAGTGTATAAATATTTAAAAGCTAAACATTAAAACAAGAGATAGTTTACAATCAAGGACAATTTTGAAATCAAAAGTGTTAAAAATGATAAAGATAATTTTGAGGCCAAAGTATTTCAAACATGAGAGATGTCTTTTTGAAATGAAGGTTTTGAATTTTTTTTAAAATAAGAGATATATTTTTGAAAAGCATTTTCATAAAATTAGTGGATATCAAAATACGACCGCTATATGTTCCACTAGATATTGTCATGGGTTCCATCCCACTAGGGTTCCATCCCTTTAACAGGATCGAAGTGGATTCCATTCCACGAATAAATTTCGAATAAAGATGTTAGTGCTTTCAAGAAGTTTTAACATAATCCTAGACTCAATACTTATCTTGTACTTTGAAATCTTGAACTCTTGATATCTTGATAATCATGAGTCTTCAATCTTGAGATCTTCGATCTTTAAATTCATCGGTCTTGTATTTTTATACTATACAGTCTTCATTATTGGTACCTGCATGTTTATATCCTGCATATACATATATATCTAAACTATTATGTTAGTATCTATATTTTATAATAAGTCCTAAGGTTGTTGTCATCAATACCATCTTTCTTAGGGACTAACAGATTTTTCGGCTAGGTTTTCATGAAATTGCCAAGCATCATCGTAATGTTGGGCAGGGATGTTGCTTTGGCACATAGATTCGAGCATGGTTCGTGAGCTGTTTTCGAGTCCATCATATAAGATTTGGCAAATCGTTCATTTTTCGAAGTTATGGTGTGGACATTTTATAAATAGTTCTTTGAATCTTTCAAATTTTTTTCCGAATGGTTCTCCCTTGAATTGATGAAAATTTACAATTTCGTTTTGGATTTTACTCGTTTTTTTCAAGGGGTAGAATTTTTTTAAGAAAGCTTTTACGAATTCTTCCTAAGCTTTAATCGAGTTCGATGGTAAGCTGTACAACCATTTTTCAGCGTAATCCATAAGAGCAAATGAGATTAATCGAAGTTTGATTCCATTATCAAAAAGTTGTTGGAGTTTAATGGTTGCGCAAATTTGTTCAAATTTAGTCAAGAAAATGTATGGGTCATCGTGCTCGAAATTGCCAAATTTTGGAAGCGTGGCAATATAGTTCGAGTGAATTTCGAAATGGTTACCCGCAGGGCCGCGTAAAGTGGTGCAAGATGGAATAGAAACTCTATCGGGAAAGATTCTATCCATAAGAGTTCGAGGGGCGTTCTCATTCGCCATATCAGGAGGATCGTCTGTTCGAGTTAAACGGTTAGTTGTTGAGTCGCGAGTCCAAGTACTCATGCACAAGTGAAATTTGAGGAGAGAAAGAAGTTAGAAACGAGTTTAGAGAACTAAAGAAGATTTGAAAAACGAAGTGAAAAATTGTTCTTGTTTTTTTTAAGGGAGAAAATATTTTCAAAAGAAAAGTTTGGTCATTTTGTTTTTTTTTTTGGCTTTTCAATTTTTTTTTATAAATTTTTGTTTTTGTATTTTTTTTGAATTTTCAAATATTCACCAAAAGAATTTTTTTGTTTTTAGAAAATGGATACTTGATTTTTGTTTTTTGAAATTTTAATTTTTTTTCTTTTGAATAGATTTTTTTTGGATTTTTGTTTTTGATTGAAAATTTTCAAAGGAAAGGAAAATAAGATTTTTTTTTTTTTTGGATTTTAAAACTAAGTTAAGTAAAATTACATTTTTTTAGCATTTAGGATTTTTGATTTTTTTTAAATATGCATGAACTAATGCAACTAAATGAATGCAAATAACTTAATCACAGTTTTATGTCCTTAGCAGCTCCTAACCCAAAATTTTATAATTATGCTTTTTAAATCAACAAAAATATTTCTCAGCCAGGTAACGGGCAGGGGTTATCAGTGCACAAAGAATCACCGTAGCAATGCAGCCGAAGGTTCTTCAAAGGAACAACCAGTATAATATTTACGAATCACCGTAATTTTTGTAACTGGTTATTACTCTGCTGTAGCCTAGACACCAAAAATTAAAATTGTTCAAAGAAAAAAATTGTGAAGATATAATTAAACCTTAGGCGAGCTCGCGACACCCTTAAGTCAAATGTCTAACCTTTATTATTAGTCAAATTCTACGATAAAATGCGTTTGTGGACCAAGGAAAGGGTGATGAAATTCCCCACCTTATGTGAATTAGGGTATTGCCTTAGAAAATAAAATAAGATGAGATGAATGCAAGACAAGAATTAAACGTGAATTTATAATGCAACTAAAATGAAATCAGTTTTTGTTTTTGGATTTTGAAAATTTTTATATAGCTAAATGCAAATGCAAGAAACCAACAGTGCAAATCAAATAAAAGGTTGAAAGAACGATACCAAGGTGTGCAGATTATTAGCAATTTTTTTAGCGGTGATTTTTTATAAGCGAGCAGCGCAATTATTTAGCAAGCAGTCCATTTTGCAATCCACAACCTGAAAATTCAAACAAGAGAGATATTTATTTATTTATTTATTTAAAGAAAAAAAAATGTAAAAAAATGATTATATGAAACAAACAAAAAAAAATTGTTTCTAAAAAGAAAAAGAAAATTTACACCTGTAAAAAGAAATTCAAGAAAATTAAAAAGGAAAGATAGAAACAATTTAAATTCGGCCCACACTAAAGTCAGGCCCAAATTGAAGAAAATCCCTCGCTTATTCTTTGTTAACCAAATTAAAACAATGTGCAACTTCATTCCCAGACTAAAATTCACAAATCGAACACCCAATCAAACTTCAAGAACAATCAAAATTAACAAACCAAGATTCTCAAATCAAACTGAATTTGCAGGAGGGCTCGCGAGTTTTGGTTCGCTTTTTTAGTTCGTTTTTTTGATTCGTGAGTTGCGATTTCGTGAATGTTCGATTATGGCGATGCTCGGCGATTTGAGTTCAGGCGATTTGGGGATCTGTTCGGCTGATGGTTGGAGGAGATCGTGAATTTGGGTTTGGTCGATGGTGCTTGCGATGATTGGGGGAGTTGACGGAGTTCGTGGTGGTAATTGGTGGATGTCGTGATTTTTTCGAAGGTGATGAGGTCTGCGATTGCAGTGGCGCTAGTGTTAGATTGATTTGGGAAGCAGGTTGTGGATCAGTGATTGATGGAAGTTAGTTGATGAAGCAAGGTTCGGGGTTGTGGTCAGAGGATGGTGGTTGACAGTTTTATGTGTTGTATATGCACAGGTCTATGCAGTTGTATACGAGGAGTATTGCAGTGAGTTTCTTGTTCTTTGGTGATGACAGTAGTATGTTGGAGATGGTCAGTTAGGTGATATGGAGTGGATGACGGTGGTCAGAAGAAGTGGTCAGCAAGCAAGGAGGAGGTTTGTGTCGTATTGCTGTTATTTTTTTTCTTGGGTGTGATGTCTTGCTAGGTGACAGTTGACAAGCAGTGATGGAGATGAAGTTGTATGGTAGGTGGATCGTGGCAGAGATAATGGTGAATTTGATGTGTAGGCAAGGGTTTTGTAGTTATTGATGGTGATGAGGTATGAAGTTTATGTGAAGGAAGGCAGTTGCAGTGATGTGCAGGTGGTTGGAAGGCGAAGTTGGAGATTGCAGAGGGGAGTATGTCAGTGTGGTGGCACTGATGGATAATTGTTGCAGGGTTGTTTGGTATATTGGTATGTGGCAGTGCTGTTGGGTCTGAACTGTCACAGTGAAGTTCGTTTGTATGGCAGAGAGGTGGTGGTCAGTTTTGATGGAGGAGCAGCTAGGTGGAGTGATATAGTGTTAGTGGTTGATGGAGATTTGCGGCAGAGGGCGGAAAGAAGGAAATGATGATTGGTAGTGGTTGGACTGTGCAACAGTTTTGTTGAATGGCGAATGGTGAAATGGTTTCAGGTATTACTGTGTGGTGCAACAGTTTTGTTAAATGGTGAAAGTTTACGACTTCTGTTGGTGGTTGTTTGACAGTGGAAGAGAATGATAGTGGAGGAGAATGACAGTGGAGGAGGAGTGTAGAAGAGAGGTTGTTTTGTTGGCTGTGAGGATGAAGTGGTATGTAATGCACTGGAAGAAGGGACAGTAATGGTTGAAGTATGCATTGAACTGTAATAGTGTGTATGCTTTGGTTTGTTGCCGACGGCAATGGGTAGTTTGTAGTAGTGGCTTGTCTTGAATGTGTGAAGTAACAGAGGGGGTTGTAGAAGTGTGTTGATGGAGATGCAAAGAAGTAATGTGAACAGATGCACAGAGAAAAAAGGGGATGAAGAACAGTGAGCAAATCAGATAGTACCTTGCACTGATTTTTTTATTATAGATTTTTGGTAGGAAAAAGGAAAAATGTAAATGTAAAAAGAAATTCTAATGTAAAATGCAAATGCAAGGAAATAAAATGTTTTTTTTAGAAATGAACTTGTGATGTTTTTTCAGGAATACAAATGCTAATGAAAAGGAAACCAGCAAACTACAAACAATAAAATCAAAATGCACACAAAAACGCTCAACACAACAATATTTTTTTTTATATGCAAACACACACAAAATAAAATGAAAAATAATTCGAAGAATAGAAAATCAAAATCAAAGCAAATTCTTCGGCAACGGCTTCAAAAACTTGTTTAACGACAGCTTTTCTATTGACTAGAAAAATGCCGATAAATTTTGAAAAAAAATAACCGCAAGCACACGGCGTACTATCGTAGTACGTGACGAATACGGGTCGATCCGCAGAGAATTGTTAGAGTTTAAAAATCTATTCAATCAAATTATACCAAATGGAAGAGAAATTGTTAACTAGAAGCAAAATGAATTTAAAACTAGAATTAAAATGAGATTAAAATCTACGAGATTAGAAGCAATTTAGAGGCAAATCTACTTTCATATTTTTGTAAATCAACAAACAAATAATTTATGATCTCTAGTTATAAACTCAAGTGAAATAATTGTTGCATTTATCATAAGTATGTTTGTATATGTTATTAATTAACATAACTCAAACTGTAGCAACCCGCATATTTTACGATTTGAATATTTAAATATTTTATTTAAATATAGCATCGTTAGTCGGATTTAAGTCCGAAATGCTACTTTTTGCAAACAGTCGAATTGGGACACGAGACTACTTCCATTGAGTTCGAAACGACGTTTGTGACCTTTTTAAGTATAAACATCGATATGTTTGGAGTTAGCTAGAATTTCGACATTTTCATTTAGGGCTTTGGGTTTAGGTTTCAGCCCACTAACCTAACAAGTAACCCAACTCAACTCCTCTTCATCCATTTCACTCCTCATTTCCTAACACTCTCAAGCTAAGGTAAAAATGGGGGAAAAAAGAGGAAATTAAAATTCCTAAGCCCTAGTTTTCTTAGGAAATTCAAGTTTTGCTCTAAAATAAAAGGGAGGCTTAGGTAAGCATCCTCTTCATTTTCTCCATCTCAATCCCTCTTCAAATTTCAGAATTCCTATAACCTAACTTAGGATAAATTTCACCTTTGATAATAGATTGAAGATTCTAGAGGTGTGGTGAAGAGGAATTGATCTTGCCTTGTTTTAAAAGCTTCCCCTTCATTGTTTTTGGGTTTAAATGTGAGTTTTTGAACTCACATCTATGTCTATATCTTTGATAGTTGTTAGGTAGTAATTCCTAATATCTATTCCTTGTCCATTTGCCTTTGGATTGAATTGGCTTTATGAATATTCCAATTTTTGGTGTTTTGAAGTCAAATCTTTAAAAATCCTAGCTTTAATGTTGAACATGTTTTTGGGGTGTGTCGAAGAGCCTATAAGGCTGGGTTGTTGCTTGGCATAAATCCCCAGTCGTCGTTGCTCGTCCGATCGCTTCCGGTTAGGATTTTTTTCCCTTCTTGGGGCTAGGCTGAGAATACTGCAAATTGCACTTTAGTCGACTGATCTGTAGGTTCAGTCGATTGAAACTGGAGGGAAGAAAATTCCTGTCCCTGTATCAGTCGACTGACCTCTGTGTTCAATCAATTGAACCTAGAAAACGAAAGTTTCTGGCATAGAGTCAGTCGATCGACCATTGAGTTCAGTCGACTGACATGCTTGTCTCAGCCAAATTGCCTTTTGTGTGGATTTCCAATTTTTAATCGATTCTAGTGGATCCGATTAGTTGTTAGCACCTTTGTTGACTTTAATAACTTCTTTTTCGGGATTTTTGGGAATATCCATTTTGATGGATTTGGTATCGATTTCTATGGATTTGATTCACGTCTTCGTATGTGAACTTTTGGCGATTGATTGTTTTTACAATCATTTTTGTGATTTGTCACTTTGAAATACAAAGGTTTCTATACTAGTAGTAAATATTCAAACCCTTTCACAAAGATGATTTCAACTCTAATTCAATACAAAGCTCGTTTATAAAAATCGTTTTTCAATCTATTAGTATATACAAACCTTTTTCCTCGTTCGTTCGAGAAATCCAATTAAACAATTTAGCAAAAAAAGCGGTATGAAACACTTGCGTTCACTTTGTCGGTTAATTCTGAGACTCGTCGATTGAAAATCTTGTGACAATCTTCGAGTGGAAATTTACAATTTGTTCGTAAATATTTAAGTTAAGCCAGTGGTTATCGGACATGAAGCTAAACTCATTTATTTACTAGCTTAGTATAATTCACACTTTTTATTGATCAATGATTATCATTTTGTGATTTAGACCCGCGATATGCGATGTCTCTTTGTCCACGTGGGGAACCGAACCTCGTTTTATTGAGCTTCGTTTCATTTCTTTTATAGGCTAACGACCTATGGGTTCTTTAGAGTTTTGACTCATTTTTATGGGCTAACGATCCATGTTCTTTTATGGAGTTCGGCTCATCGGACGTACCATTATTGTACTACGTCGTTGTTCCGAACTATTCGAGTTTCAGGTTCCTAAGGGCGTACCGTTATTGTACTACGTCGTTGCACCGGCTCTATGGTTAACGACCATGGGTTAGCGACCCTTTTGTGATGCACGTATTGGTGAGTTTTCATGCTCCCATTTATGATAGGCCTCACCCTTCGTGATTTCTTGATTTCTAATTGATGATTTCTAGAATTTGTGTCAATTTTGCGATTGGCATTGATATATTTGTCAATATTTGTGGTTTGGTGAATAAAATAAAGAATATGACATTCTTTTTTATTTCTGAGATTCTTGAGATATTGTATGATATTTGTTGTTGTTAAATGTGTACTTGTCAAAGTATGACATTATTGTTATCATATGTTTCTGTCATATCTCTTACATTATCTCATTTTATATGATAGTTATAGCTAGACTGATCCGTTTATTATTTTCTTCTTAAATAATACTCAGCTCAGACCGAGATGTTACATGTGCTTCTGCTTGACTCCTTATCTGGGACCATCATCTGACTTTTGTCTAACTACTTTAGATTTGGTAGTTTTTGTTGTTATACATTCGAGATAGGGGCTCCTTGATGTATTCATATTATTTTGTCTAGCACTTGTATCTATTCTTTTGTGATGTAGTGGATCTTGTATGACCACTACTTTGATGTACACTTTTATGTGATTTATTCATATCTGTTTCCGCCTTTGTGATATGAATATCTATGACTAATTTGTGTTATGCTTATTTTATATTTGTTTTCGAAGACCACATAGCCACTGTGTAGTAGCTTTGAGTTTGTATTTGATATGTCGGATTTCCTCTTGAAATGAAATACGTGACATACCATCTGACATATCGGTACTCGCACAAAGCCATTACACAGATGGTCGCTCCTCAACAGCCTTATTCTTCGTGCTAGTCGACGCCATTACCCAGTGGTGTCATTGGCAAGCGTGAGTATAGAGGTGGGGCGTCACAGCTTGGTATCAGAGCCAAACTTCGGAACAATATAGAATATTATAGCAAGGATCATTGTCCTATGTCTTTCTTAGGAATCGTGCCTTAGGATTTAATTCGAGTCATTGGACCCGTTCTATCCTATTTTCTTTGTGATGCCTTGTTTTATCAATCATGATTGTTTGATATTCATTCTGAGGTTAACCTTTTTCTTCTTCTTCCTTTCTTTCTTAAAGAAGAGAAATGGTTAGATCAAACCGCCTCAGCGCCGGTCAATCCAGTGCTACTCCTCAGGATGGAGTATTTATGTCTGCCCAGCAACTTTTAGATCTTGTAAAGAATGCTCAAGCCGCCGGACCCATCCAGAGCATACTCACCCTAAATCTGGGTTTGCATGCTTATGCAGTGTTATACCAATTTGGGTGGAAAGCCATTCAAAGGTTTCGAAAGCGTCATAGAAGTCCAAGCTTGGCTTAGAACATGCGATCGCATCTTTTCTCGCATGAACCTTATTGATCTCCATCGTGTCCAAGTGGCTTCTAGTATGCTCCAAGAAAGAGCATTAGATTGGTATAAGCTTTTAGTTTCTGAGATTAATGAAGCGGATCTTACTTGGGAGCAATTCCGAGAATGATACGAATTAAAATTTGTGCCAGAAGCTGAAAAGTAACTTTAGCTCGGCGCATTATTGACCTTGTTCAAGGTGAATCTTATGTGATGGATTACGTCGAATCTTTTGAATCCCTCTCTAAGTATGGGGTCGAGTACATTAATACCCCATTGAAGAAAAATCAGAGGTTTGTCTATGGCTTGAATAAGAATCTCAAAAAGCCATTACTTCTGAAATTAGAAGTCTCTTTCGATCAGCTTGTTGATATCGCTCTTCGACTCGAAGAGGCCGATAAAGAAAGTGATGTTGAAGTTGTGGGTGCCAAATCGAACTTCAACAACAACAAGAAGAGGCCTATTAAGTTCAAAGGTCCTTATCCCAACAAGAAAGGGAAGCAAGCAACTCCAGTAGAAAAGACTTCTCCCTCTAGTTGTGGGCAATGCTACAATTGTGGTTTTAAGGACCATTATGCTAATAGATGTCCGAAACCTCTCTTTTGTCGTTATTGCAAAAGTTCGGATCATCTTTTATCTTCGTGCCCCAAACTTCAAAGAAAAAACGAGGGAAAGCTAAATGTTGTGCAAGCCCCTAGTAACACTTCTCGCGGTCAAGGTATTTCTCATTCTATCCTTGATGGCATTATTATGTTTCGTGGTCATCCTATTCGAGTTCTTTTTGATACGGGTGTATCCCATTCTTTTATATCAATAGAACTTGTTGATACTTTTTCTTTAAGTGTTATGGCTTTGATGACTTCACTGAGAATAGTGAATCCGGTTAGTGGATCCGCAACACTTAGTTTACTTTGTGAAGATGTCAAGATTATTTTATGTGATTATTCTTTCCAAGCCGATTTGCATGTCATGCGCTACGTAGGTTTCGGAATGATTTAGGGAATGGATTGGCTTAACCGTTATGAATCTCACATCCAATGTCCTAAGAGGACTATTCATCTTCGACATCCTTAATCTGTTAAGCAGATTTCTATTGTTTTTAAAGATTCGGATTCCAATTTGGGAGAATCCTTGTATTCTTTAAATCCTCATGATGATGATGATGATGATGATAAGGAAGATGTAATTTCCCTCATTCACGTTGTTCATGAATTTCCCGATATATTTGAGCCCGTTTTAGGATTACCACCTAAGCGAGCAATTGAGTTCAGAATTAATCTAATCCCTGGAGCTCTACCTATCAATCGCCCTCCTTATCGTATGTCCAATAAGGAAAATGAGGAGATGCGCAAACAATTATCCGAATTGGAACCGAAGCAGTTTATTTATTCTAGTTCCTCTCCTTGCGGAGCTTCAGCTATTTTTGTGAAGAAATCCGATGGTACACTTAGGCTTTGCGTTGACTACCGCATGCTTAATGATCTCACCATCAAGAATAAATATCCCTTGCCCCGGATTGATGATCCATTCGATCAACTTAGCGGTGCTAAAGTCTTTTCACAGTTAGACTTAGCAATTGGATTTCATCGGCTTCATATTGCCACTACAAGAAATTTTATTTTTGGTGGCGCACAAAAAACGCTACCAAAACTTATGGTAGCGTTTTGATAAACGTTGTGATAAAGCCCGCAACTAAAAATCCATGGTTTTTAGTTGCATTTATTTCAACGCCATTATAAATCCTTTTATTGTAGCGTTTTCTTAAACGCCACCAAAAATCTTTTTGTAACATTTTAAAAGCGCCACCAAAAGGTTTTTTGGCGCTACCAATAAAGTTTCCAACTTTACCCCTACTTTACGGTTGCGTTTACTCAACGCCACTATATGTATTTCAGTAGTGTTTTTGAAAAGCTACTAAAAGTTGTTGATCATTTTGCACCATTTTTTCATGCTATTATTTCCTGTTCATGGTCTATTTTGTTTCAACTATATAAATCAACAATCACTCGCATAATCATCATATTCAAACAATTAAAAAACATATTAATCATATAATCAAATAAGATATCCACAACCATTCTAATACAATAGTTTTTTGATAAAATGACCAAACTCACATAAAATAACCATTCATATACAAATTTACACACCTAGTACAAATAAAATATTATACCAAACTAGTGCTAACAAAACACTTGATTATCCATAATTCTTTATCGCATGCACAAGAGCTAGCACCATAAAATTTCAACTTTGCTCTCTTCGGAAATCCAAAGCCTGCACAAGTGAAAGCACAACATATAGTCAAACATTTATGTTAATTCGTAGGACTTCAAATCTAATAACAAACATCTACAACATTGTACGAGTATATCATATTATAAATAATGTCATATAAATAATCAAAGTTATAAACGAAATGAAATAAATAAAGTCCAATCTTATAGTTATATTTAAAATGTTGTTAAATTAGTTATATTATTATTATTTATAAAATTTAGTTAACTTAAACTTAGTTAATTTTATAAAAATTGTTTAATTTTAACAAAGCCTAGTTAATTTTTATTAACTTGCTTAACTTAATTTATTATTATTATTATTATTATTATTATAAACTTAGTCAAATTTTATAAAATAAGTTAATATATCATCACCATCGTTATTTATAAATATTTGTTAAATTAGTTATATTATTATTATTTATAAAATTTAGTTAACTTAATCTTAGTTAATATTAACAAAACTTAGTTAATTTTATTAACTTGGTTAACTTAGTTAATTTATTATTACTATTATTACTAAAACTCAGTTAATTTAATTATATTATTATTATTATAAAATTAGTTAATTTTTATAAACATAGTTAATTCATCATCATAATCATTGTTATTATTTATTATTTATAAAACTTTGTTAAATTAGTTATATTATTATTTATGAAATTTAGTTAGCTTAAACTTAACTAACTTTATAAAACTTGTTTAATTTTAACAAGACTTAGTTAATTTTTATTAACTTGGTTAACTTAGTTAGTTTATTATTATTAATAAAAACAAGGTTTAATTAATTATATTACTATTAATAATATAAACTTGGTTAATTTTATAAACTTAGTTAATTCATCATCGTTGTCATCATTATTATTTATAAAACTTTGTTAAATTAGTTATAGTATTATTATTTATAAAATTTAGTTAACATAAACTTAGTTATATTATTATTATTATTATTATTATTATTATAAACTTAGTTAATTTTTATAAACTTATTTGATTAATCATCATCATCATCATTTATAGAACTATGTTAAATTAGTTATATTATTGTTATTTATAAATTTTAGTTAACTTAAACTTAGTTAATTTTATAAAAGTTATTTAATTTTAACAAAACTTAGTTAATTTTTATTAGTTTGGTTAATTTATTATTATTAATAATTTATTATTATTTCTCACTTATAAATGATAAAAATTGGAACTATCATGTTCAGGGGACAAACTTAGATTGTGAACAACTTGTGCACTAGTTGTTGAGCATGTGATATTATTAAATAAGAATGTGAAATTGCCTTAAGCATATCCAAGGATCCAAAGCTAATGCAAGCAGACTAAGAAATTATGAATACATCATTGATTGTATAACTTAAAAGGGAAACATTATAGCTAAAAACTAAAGATATAAGATATGTGGATAACTACCCATCTCCCTATACCCAATATGTGTCAATGGATGTTTTAGCATATTAACTGTAAACCAAGCTTTTTGCCTCTTCCGCAACCAAATTCATCTCCTTCTACAATAAAACCATTAAAAACTGACATAAACTGCACCGGATGTCTACTATAATCGAATAAAAACAATCCTAAATCAATCAACTCTACTCTCATAATCAATCAACTATAACTTATACTGGCTATACATCGTCCTAGAATTTTTTTAATTATATATATAAAAAAGCAGTACCTGAGAGTGCAACCAAGTCGACAATGATGAGACCGTGTTCTTCCATTGATCGATACTAGTCCTACTACTAGTATTATGGACCACAATTTGCATTGGCTTCTGTAGCAATGGGTTGAAGACTACCGCTATGATCTGACCCATCTCCATTTCAAGTGCATATCATCTAACCAACTCCAATTGTCGACCTAGCAGTAGCACCCAGATTGGTACCAAATTGTTGATCGGCCACAAAAATATCACCTAGGTACAATAAAAAATTAATAGATAAATAAAATAAAATGAAATAAGTACTGGCTTTACCTCTATGAAATTGGGAACTCCAAAAGTATAAGCTCGAACAGTATCGACTCGTTTGATTTAAGGATCGTGTCGGATAACAAGGTACGTCAGTTTCTGCAGCACTTCAGGTGGAGATGATTGTCCTACTAGTGAAACTACAAGGGAAGGCACAACTATTAAAATGATATTATTTTTCTATAAAAAATATGTATTCAAAATTACCTACGTTTTCCCAAACAGTGCCAGACCAATTCATAATTGTATAAATTGCTAGAACAATTGCACCAGCAGGATCGATCCACCAGTAGTATTTGTTTGCAAGAACCGCAACGGCTAAACCCATAACGTTTGTAACAACATCGAAATAATGGTCCTGGATTGCAAACCATAACATTCAATATTTCAACTACTTAAATACAAATGTATTCTATGAAAACCTTAGCATATTGCCGAACAATAGTGTTTCTTGATGTTCTACAATAAAGCTAAAGGAGAGCTTTACTGCTGTGGCCGATAGCATTATTGCATACAACCACATTAGCTGGGTTGACGAAAGTTTTTCGGATGGAGAGTCTTTTACCAGTTGTTCAACAGCTTGTACTAGTACTTGAAAGCCTAGAAAACATACACAAGGGTTCTAAAATTAAATGAAAACATACAATAAAAACAAGGAAAAGTTCAACCGACTAAAATGTAAAGCATTGAGATGATATCAATATATTTTTCTTAATAGTCCAAAGCGCAGGCTTTATGTCATACATCTTAGAGAATGAGAACAAATTTGTAATATATAATATCTTTTAAGTAGTTGTCATTGATATTATGGTTGAGAGGAAACGTACCTAGAGTAGCCATGACCGCAGCAAAAACAATGATACCTACGGGATGAACCCGTAATTTGCCAATAGGATATTTGTAAACATTTATGTTTTTCATCGATATATGCGTGAACCAAAGAATTCCTCCAGCCATAAGGTCCAGTAACGAATTCAATGTCGATGTAGCAATAGCTATCGATCCACTTTTCACAGTAGCATATACCTGTTACAAAATACGCTACTTTTTTTCCCATCAACTGTAATCAAAATACATAACCTGTAGTTTATGTATACATAAATAAAAAAAATTCAGGATTTTATTTTTACAATAATATAGAGAACTCTTTCTGTCACTTTGTTCGTACCTTCAAAGCCAACGGTATAATGTTTGCATAATTAGAAATCTTCATGGCGAGCTCACTCTGTTCTTGTTCAAGTCGGTCTTGGCTTTCGTTTATCTCAGGCTTATCTAAACAGTCTACTTCTTCAAATGATTTCAGTGTTGCAAATTCCTTTCCATAGTTATCCTTTTCTCCTCAAAGAGAAAGCATGAAGCTTATAAACTCTATGAAATAGCGAGTAATCCACAACTAATCAACATAAAATTAGAAAGAGAGAAAACTTGAAGCAAATACCTTGAATCAAACCACCTGTATTAGAAAGGTTAACATCATAAGGCTTTTCAAGGTCGATGCCAATCATCCAATTCAAGCAACTAACTCTAACGACATAATCTAAGAATCAACCAATTTACATTTTGGATAAACAGAAACTAATTCAAGCAACTAATTCAAATAACAACCTCAAACAAAACTGATCTAATCCAGTTCAAAATGGCAACAGAGAAGAAAATTGGTTTTTAAATTACCTCATAAGAGCTGAATTGTGCAAGGTAGAGGACGAATTTTTCAACCATATTTCTGGTGCTAGAGTTTGGGGAGGATAGATGTGTTGAATTTCGCGAGCTAGAAGATAAGAAATTTTGTGACGAAGCCTATCGACTGATAATCAATAAAAAAGGACGAGAGAGATTCAGAGTTTCTGCACAAGTTTTTTTTGGGGTTTTCATTGTCGTTTGAGAAGGACGAAGAAAATGTTAAGGTTAAAAAGAAATATGAGCAGCCACATAAAATTCCAGCAAAATTTTAGTGAAATGTTGGCGGGAGTTAATTAGTTGCGTTTCTTTATTGATTTTTATATTTTAAAATGATCAACTGTTGCATATAACATTAAACGCCACTAACAAACGCAACCAATAACAACTTTTGTTGTAGTGTGTAGAGGATAGTATTCCTTTGATGTCATTCCGCACTCATTATAGATCTTATAAATGGTTTGTTATGCCATTTGGTTTAACGAATGCTCCAGCTTATTTCGTTGGCCTTATGAATCGAGTTTTCAAAGACTTCCTCGATCGATTTGTTCTCTTCTTTATAGATGATATTCTTGTTTATTCTAAAACCAAGGATGAACATGATAAGCATCTTCGGATTGTGTTGGAAACTCATAGGAGCAATCAATTGAAAGCAAATTTTTCTAAGTGCCACTTTTGGCAATCTCATGTGAAATTTCTTAGACATATTATTTCTGAATCTGGAATTTCCATGGATCTTCAAAGGTTGAAGCGATTCAAAATTGGAAGAGACCGGAGAGTGTGACGGAAATCCATAGTTTTCTTGGATTGGCGGGCTATTACCGTCGGTTCATAAAAGACTTTTCTAAAATTTCCATGCCTCTTACTAGTTTGACAAAGAAGGGAGTTAAATACATTTGGTCCGACAAATGTGAAGCTTCTTTTCAAAGATTAAAAGAACTCCTTTCTGATGCTCCTATTCTTGTGATTTCGGAAGGGAACCAAGACTTTATTATTTATACCGATGCTAGTCGTGTTGGTTTGGGTGCCGTTCTCATGCAAAGGGAACATGTTATTGCTTATACTTCTAGGCAATTAAAGCCTGCCGAGACTAGATATACCATTCATGATTTAGAGCTCGCGACTATTGTTTTCGCCCTTAGAATTTGGCGCCATTATCTTTTAGGAGAGAAATTTGTTCTCTGCACTGATCATAAATCTTTGAAGTATTTATTTTCTCAAAAGGAACTTAATTTGCGTCAACAACGTTGACTCGAGTTTCTTGTATCTTATGATCTTGATATTCTTTATACTCCCGGAAAGGGGAATCGTGTTGTCGATGCTCTTAGCCGAAAGCAACAAGCGGTTGTTTCTATGATGATATCTGAATGGAATGATCTCGCGACTTTGTCCACTTGTGAGATTCGAGATCGTGAATCCAATTCATGTTCATCGCTTATTTTATGTAGCCTTGAGGCTCATCCATCTCTTTTAGACCGCATTCTTGATGCTTAAAAGCATGATCCCGAATTGGCTCATCTTAGCCAAAATTGTCGGGATAGTAATATTGATGGATTGAAAGACTTTGAAATCGATGCTCGTGGCGGCATTCGAAAATTTGATAAACTTATCGTGCCGAATATTGGTAATCTTCGTAAAGGTAGTTTAGAAGATTCTCATCGTTCTAAATTTATCATTCATCCTAGTAGTAGTAAAATGTACGCGGATATGAAGCGACTTTATTATTGAGATGGAATGAAATCTGATATTGCTAACTTCATTAAGCGTTGCATGACTTGCCAACTCATAAAGGCCAAGCATCAAAGGCTCGGTGGGTTATTGCAACATCTAGACATTCCTGTTTGGAAGTGGGATCAAGTCACCATGGACTTTGTTGACGGTCTTCCCCATTCTCGTTCGGGCCATGACAGTTTATGGGTAATTGTGGATAGACTTACAAAATCCGTCCATTTTATTCCCGTTCGGTCTAATCGGGCCATACCTCTCTTGGCCAAACTCTATGTTAGAGAAATTGTTAAATTGCATGGAGTTCCTACTTCTATTGTTAGTGATCGTGATCCATTATTTACTAGTGGATTTTGGAAGAGTCTTTAAAAAGCTTTAGGAGCGAAGCTTAATTTTAACACCACTTATCATCCGCAGTCCGATGGACAAACCGAGCGTGTGAATCAAACTCTTGAAGATCTTCTTCGAGCATGTGTTCTTGATTTTGGTGGATATTGGGAAGATCATATTTCTCTTGTTGAGTTTTTTTATAATAATAGCTTCCAATCTAGTATTGGTATGGCACCTTTCTAGGCACTCTACGGAAGGCCATGCCGATCTCCTTCTTGTTGGCTTGAGGCTGGTGAGAAGCTGGTTTTAGGTCCAGATTTTATTCGTGATTCCACAGAAAAGATTGACCTTATTCATCATAGGATGAAAGAAGCTCAAAGTAGACAAAAATCCTATGCCGATAACCGAAGAAGGAAATTTGAATTTTCTGTGGAAGATTTTGTATTTATTCGTGTTTCACCTATGAAGAGTGTTGTGTGTTTCAGTCGATCAGGAAAGTTAGCACCACGATATATTGATCCATTTCCTATCGCCGAACATATTGGTTCCATGGCTTATCGCTTTTATTACCGGTTCAATTTTATGCTATTCATGACGTTTTCAATGTCTCTCAACTACGGAAATGCCTTAGGGATTCCGATTCTATTCTTGAGCCCGGTGTTACTGAAGAAATTGAATTATCGCCTAATTTGACTTATGAGCAACATCCTATTCGTATCATTGCTACGGAGGTTAAACGCCTTCGAAATAAAGATGTTCCGCTTGTGAAGGTTCAATGGTCCTCAAATCCTAAGGATTGCTCTAGGGAATCCAGAGAATTCATCGAGCGAACGCATCCGGACTTACTCTCTCGTGCTCCTCAAAGGTAAACTTCTTACTTCAAATTTCTTTTTGTGTTGGTATGCTTTTATGGTTGTTACTCTTTGTTTTCTTCTTAAGAATTACGAGGACGCAATTTCTTTAAGGAAGGGAGTCTGTAACAACCCGCATATTTTACGATTTGAATATTTAAATATAGCATCGTTAGTTGGATTTAAGTCCGAAATGCTACTTTTTCAAACAGTCGAATAGGGACTCGAGACTACTTCCGTTGAGTTCAAAATGATTTGCGACCGTTTTAAGTATAAACATCGATATGTTTGGAGTTAGCTAGAATTTCGACATTTTCATTTAGGGCTTTTGGTTTGGGTTTTAGCCCACTAACCTAACAAATAACCCAACTCAACTCCTTTTCATCCATTTTAATACTCATTTCCTAACACTCTCAAGCTAAGGTAAAAATGGGGGAAAGAAGAGGAAATTAAAATTTCTAATCCCTAGTTTTCTTAGGAAATTCAAGTTCTTGCTCTAAAATCAAAGGGAAGCTTAGGTAAGCATCCTTTTCATCTTCTCCATCTCAATGCCTCTTCAAATTTCAGAAATTCCTATAACCTAACTTAGGAAAAACTTCACCTTTGATAATAGATTGAAGATTCTAGAGGTGTAGGGAAGAGGAATTGATTTTGCCTTATTTTAAAAGCTTCTCCTTTATTGTTTTTGGGTTTAAAGGTGTGTTTTGAAACTCACATCTATGTCTATATCTTTGATAGTTGCTAGGTAGTAATTCCTAACATCTATTCCTTGTCCATTTGCCTTTGGATTGAATTGGTTTTATGAATATTCCAATTTTTGGTGTTTTGAAGTCAAACCTTTAAAAATCCTAGCTTTAATGTTTGAACATATTTTTGGGGTGTGTCAAAGAGCATATAAGGATGGGTTGTCGCTTGGCATAAATCCGTAGTCGTCGTTGCTCGTCTGATCGCTCCCGGTTAGGATTTTTGCCCTTCTTGGGGCTAGGCTGAGAATACTGCAAATTGAAGTTCAGTCGACTGAAATTGAGGGGAAGAAAATTCCTGTCCCTGTATCAGTCGGCTGACCTTTGTGTTCAGTCGACTGAACCTGGAACCCAAAAATTTCCAGGCATAGAGTCAGTTGACTGACCATTGAGTTCAGTCGACTGAACCTGCTTGTCTCAGTCAAATTGCCTTTTGTGTGGATTTCCAATTTTTAATCAATTCTCGTGGATCCGATTAGTTGTTGCCACCTTTTTTGACTTTGATAACTTCTTTTTCGGGATTTTTGGGAATATCCATTTTGATGGATTCGGTATCGATCTCTATGGATTTGATTCACGTCTTCGTATGTGAATTTTTGGTGATTGATTGTTTTTACAATCATTTTTGTGATTTATCACTTTGAAATACAAAGGTTTCTATACTAGTAGTAAATATTCAAACCCTTTCACAAAGACGATTTCAACTCTACTTTAATACAAAGCTCGTTTATAAAAATTGTTTTCCGATCTATTAGTATATACAAACCTTTTTCCTCGTTCGTTCGAGAAATCCAATTAAACAACTTAGCAAAACAAGCGGGTTGAAACACTTGCGTTTACTTTGCCGGTTAATTCTTAGACTCGTTCGATTGAAAATCTTGTGACAATCTTTGAGTGGAAATTTACATTTTGTTCGTAAATATTTACATTAAGCCAATGGTTATGGGACATGAAGCTAAACTCATTTATTTACTACCTTAGTGTAATTCACATTTTTATTGATCAATGATGATCATTTTGTGATTTAGACTAGCGATATACGATGTCACTTTGTCCACGTGGGGGACTGAACCTCGTTTTATTGAGCTTCGTCTCATTTCTTTTATTGGCTAATGACCTATGGGTTCTTTGGAGTTTCGACTTATTTTTATGGGCTAGCGACCCATGTTCTTTTATGGAGTTCGGCTCATCGGACGTACCGTTATTGTACTACGTCATTGTTCGAAACTATTCGAGTTTTAGGTTCATCGGGCGTACCGTTATTGTACTACGTCGTTGCACTGGCTCTATTGTTAGCGACCATGGGTTAACGACCTGTTTGTGATGCACGTGTTGGTGAGTTTTCACACTCCCGTTTATGATAGGCCTCCCCTTTCGTGATTTCTGGATTTCTAATTGATGATTTCTAAAATTTGTGTTTCACCAATTTTGCGATTGGCATTGATATATTTGTCAATATTTGTGGTTTGGTGAATAAAATAAAGAACATAACATTCTTTTGATTTCTGAGATTCTTGAGATACTATATGATTTTTGTTGTTGTTAAATGTGTACTTGTCACAGTATGACATTATTGTTAGCATACGTTTATGTCATATCTCTTATATTATCTCATTTTATATGATAATTATAGCTAGACTAATCTGTTTATTATTTTCTTCTTAAATAATACTCGGCTCAGACCGAGATGTTACAGGTGCTTCTGCTTGACTCGGGGACCATCATCTGACTTTTGTCTAACTACTTTAGATTTGGTAGTTTTTGTTGTTATACATTCGAGATAGAGACTCCTTGATGTATACATATTCTTTTGTCTATCACTTGTATCTTATCTTTTGTGATGTAGTGGGTCTTGTATGACCACTACTTTGATGTACACTTTTGTGATACATTCATATCTATTTCCACCTTTGTGATATGAATATCTATGACTGATTTGTGTTATGCTTATTTTATATTTGTTTCCGAAGACCACATAGCCACCGTGTAGTAGCTTTGAGTTTGTATTTGATATGCCAGATTTCCTCTTGAAATGAAATGCGTGACATACCATCTGACATATCGGTACTCGCACAAAGCCATTACACAACGCTCGTCAACAGCCTTATTCTTCGTACTAGTCGACGCCATTACCCAGTGGTGTCCTTGGCTAGCGTGAGTATAGAGGTGGGGTGTCACACAAACCATCAAAATGTAATACAATAATTATTCACTTACAAATTCTCATGAAAATGAAGCCAAAGGAAAATCTATTTTAAGCATGATCTATTTACTATTGTATTAGTAGGATAGATCATCAAATTTTGTTTTTACTTTCTTTTCAAAATCAAAAATGTATTAGCAAATGATGATGCAGATTGTGTTTATGTTGAATAAGAATAGTTCATTTGTAAAAGCAACATATGCTATCAAACCCACTTGCATAAACTTGCATCAAAATTCACTCTCATGAAGCACAAACCAAAAGAGATCATAAATCATAGAAATGTTGAAATTACAAAATATTTGAGAGCTTCATTACCCCTAAATTGAAGGGATTTAGCTACTCATTTGTGTTATCATATCAACACATGTAATCTTCAACATTAAAAGAAAAAGAAATAGAAACTAAATAAAGGAGGAAATGAGATTAACTATTAAGCCACTTGCATAAAAATTAAAGCTACATTACTTGCATTAATGCAAATCTAAGCTATGAACATTAAAAGAAAGAGAGCATAAAAATAAACATTAACATAAAAGAAAAGCATGTAGAAAAGAAAAGAGGAAGAGGCTTGGAAGCCATTTTTATTTCATGAAACATTGCCAATACAACTTGCTTTTTTAATTTTCTAACTAATGTGAAAGAGTAGAAGATGGTTACATGTACATAAGATGGCTATTTATACATGCATAAACCTCTAATCTATTTTTAGGAAGCTTCCTAAAATTTCCTTTAAGAAGTGTGGCCACCAAGTAACCATTAGCCACTAATTAATCCATCATTTAATGTGCATGAAGCTTTAACCTCCACTTATTTGTCCATTAGCTCCTAATTGTACATTTAGGTAAGTGAGTGGGGTCCTCCATGATCTTGAACTTGAATTATTTCCTCTTCATTCCTTTATATTTCCTTGTACATGCATATATCATCATGAATCACTCTTCCATATGCATCGAAATATCCTATAAAAATTGTCAAAGTAAAAATCCTCAAATTGACACATGCACAAAAATGACTATTTTGTCCCCGAATGAAGATGAAAATATGATGGTTTGAAAATAATTGAACTTTGGTTTTTAACATGTTTAAAATGCCCAAATATGATGTTTATTTAAATAAAAAGAGATAAAATATGGATATAAATATATGCACATTTACGTGCATATCAGCGACACTACTGTCGAGGCTAGCAAAAACTTCGAACAAAGAGCGAAAAAGAGAGTTGTGGAAAGAAGCGCTGAGAAGTTTGGGCGGTGGCCGATCTAATTTTGATTCATTTTGAGTTGTTTGGTACAAGTGTAGAGTCTGCACTTAGTGTTTTTGTTTTGGTGTCTGTATTTTTGTTTTGTTAGCCGACGTTGTGTGGGTATGACCCCCACCTTCCTTGTATAAAAGAAAGTTATAAGCAATACACTGTTGATATTTTGGCTGTACTTTTACTTGTCTGTTTATATGTGTTCTGTGCACTTATGCTTGCTCTGTTCACACTTATCTAATTTTATGATTACGGAAATCCTTTGTTTGGAGTAATAGTACTTATGAAATTATTATTTTTAAGTGTTTTTATTTAAGTGCCGGTGTATGCCTCCAAGTTCACAGGGTTGTTTACTTCAAAAAATTTACCAACGACTGGTAACTTAGGGTTTAAACAGCTTGCATATTAACACTTGAAATTTGACTAAATCACAGCTTGATTTTTCTTCTTTCAGAATTTTTGTGAATGTAGCACGCAGTCCAAGTTTTTTGTGATATTCTGGTAAGTATGCAACTTATGCATGTTTGAAATGTGCACACTATATAAGTTAACTATATGCAGTTACATGTTATCAATGCTTAATGTAATAGTTAGTCATCGAGTGTCGATGGTTAGAGTTTCTCGCTGGTTTGCAACACTCTAATTTTGTTGGAGTAGTGCTCATTGCTTCCAATAATGGGAGTGGGTGGAACCTTGTTATTTCTATATCAATAAGTTTCCTGGTATTGCCATGGCAATTCTGAGACTCGAAAGTGTGCGTGGCTTATGGGATGCGTAAATTTTAGGATTGATATGTCCCCGTCTATTCAGAATGGTTATGGTGCTCCTCGGTGCTGCCTATCTTCAGGCGACGTGAGGAATTACGTTTTAGGAGCATGATTTCACAGTGATTCTCGTCGGTGTTGCCTATCTTTGTGCAATGCGAGAAGTTCACGATTTAGGAACATGTTTTCATGGGGATGCTCCTTGGTGTTGTCTATCTTTTGGCAATGTGAGGATTTTATGTCTTAGGAGCATGACTTCATGGCTCCGAGAGTTAATGCGCTTCCTATGAAATGCATGGCTTTTGGGAATGATACGACCCGTTGGTCTAGAATGGTTTCAGTACTCCTCGATGTTTCCTATCTTCGGGTAACGTGAGGAGTTTATGTTGAAAAGCTGGTGCGCGGCTTTTGATACTTTTAGTGTTGCCTATCTTCGGGCAACATGAGAGGTTTGTGTTTTGAAATTGAGTGCACGGCTTTGGATATGCGGCTTTTAGTATTCCTCGATGTTACCTTCCAACAACGTGAGGAGTGTATGTTTTAGCATTCCCGATGTTGCCGAGGCGACACTGGTTTTTAGGAGGCGAAGATCGGTTTCCGCCGATCCAACGATTTGAGTTGATTTACCTCCATCGACCAGGCTATTAATTATTATAAACGCAATTTTGTCAGTTCAAAAAGTGAATCAATCTTTATTATGGAAAGCAGGGCAGATTTTTGCCTATTTACAATGGCCTCATTATTTTGGGATGGCTTATTTGTTGAAAAATAGAGAGTACCCATGGTAGTTTTCAAACAAAGCAACGGCGGAGTGGTTCGCTATTCCATGCCATGGGAATTTGGATTTCGTCAATCGTTGTTAGCTTGGAAGTTCCGTCCCTTAGCTTTTGACTGATGATATACGGTCCTTCCTAGTTCGGTTTGAAGGCTCCCGGGATGGGGTATACTCGTTTGAGCATGAGATCTCCCACTTTGTAGGTTTGGTTGTGAACTCTGGAGTTGAAGTATCGTGCAACCCTTTTTTGGTGGGTAGCTATTTTCAACTCGGCTTGTTTCCTCTTTTCGTCAATCACATCTAGTGATTCGAGTAGGAGCTGCTCCTTTTGCTTTTGTTTAAAAAATTTCCTCCGGTGCGAGGGGACTTCTAATTCAACAGGAATCATTGCTTCTGAGCCATATGCCAAAGCGATGGAGTGTGGTCGGTTGCTGCTTTGTGGGTCGTTCTATAAGCCCATAGTGATAGTGTGAGTGGAAGTTCATCAACCCAGATTCCTTTTGCTTTAATTTGTCGCTTTTTGATAGTAGACTTGATGATCTTGTTTATTTCTTCCACTTGCCCGTTTGTTTGTGGATGAGCTAAAGCTCTTCTCAATTCGGAAGCGTTTATAGAAGTCTTTGAACTCAGTGCTTCCGAAATAAGTTCCATTGTTAGTAATGATTTTCTGTAGCACGCCAAACCTGCAAATATTGTTTTTAGTAACAAAATTAATGACTTTCTTTATGGTTATGGTGGCCAGTGGTTCCGCGTAGGCCCATTTCGTGATATAATCAGCGACAACTATAGCATATTTGGCCTCTCCTTTTGCTATTGGCAGGTCGCTGATCAAATCAATTCCCCATATTGCAAATGGCCATGGGCTGACCATCTGCGTGAACAATGATGAGGAGTTCTTTTAATTTTGCGGAATCTTTGGTAGTGGTCACATCTCTTGTCATAGTCTGTAGCGTCATGGTTTATTATTGTCCAAAAGTATCTATACCGAATGATTTCTTCACAAGGGTCTGCCCCCCACTATGGTCTTTGCATTCACCTTGGTGCAATTCCTTTAGGATCGCCGGGCTCCGTCATCGGACACACATCTAAGAAGGAGGGTTGAGAATCCCCTCCGATAGAGTATTTCATCTTGTATCGTGAATCGCGGTGCCTTTCGGAGAAGCTTTTTTCGTTGATTCCAATCAGTCGGAAGGGTCCCTGCAAGTAAATAGTCCTTTATCAGTGTTATCCACGTCTCTGGTTCGACGGTGATCTCGAGAATCCAGTCGACGTTCATTTCTTCTATGCTTAGGGTGGTTAGAGTTTCAACTGGGACTAGCCACAATGATTGAGTTTCTCCGAAGCTTGCCAGTTTAGCCGAATAATCAGCCTTGGTGTTTTTCTCCCATGGAATGTGAGTTATGGTGTAATGTTCAATGTTGCTTAGCAGCTCTTGCACTTTAGACAGGTACGACTCCCTACAAGCCTGGTATTCCCCTTTTACTTGGCAAATTACTAGCAGGGATTCGCTGTAGATGTGAACAAATTTTATCTTGAGCTCTTTCATAACATTTAGTCCTGCTATCAATGCTTCGTATTCCGCTTCGTTATTTGGAGCAGGGAACTCCAAGCGCAAAGCGTAGCAAATGGCTCGCCCTTCGAGGGTTTCAAGCACTACTCCCGCTGCCGAACAGAGGTTGTTAGATGTGCCATCGACAAAGTGTCTCCATTGCATGTCCACTTCCGGCTATTTTTCTTCCTCGTTACCTTTTATAGTTAATTCAACGATGAAGTTTGTTAACGCTTGCCCGTTGATGGCCTTCCTTAGATGGTGTGTGATATCATATTGACTCAGTTTGATGTTCCACTTGAGAAGTCGTCCGAAAATTTCAGGTCGATATAACACTTCAGGGGTTGGTTGGTCAACACTTTGATTGGATGTGCCTGAAAGTATGGTCGCAACTTCCTGGACGCGATCAAGAGGCAGTACGCTAGCTTTTCCAGCTTCGGATAATTTTTCTCTTCTCTGGTAAAACTCTTGCTAATGTAATACATGGGTCGTTGGATCTTCTCTTCTTTATGCACAAGGGTGGCGCACAATGCATGAGGCTGATTGCTAAGCAAATGAACAGGTCTTCTCCATCCACAGGTTTTGATAGGATTGGCGGAGCTTCCGTGTGCCACAATAATTCTTCGAATGCTATTTGATAAGCTTCACTTCATTTGAATTTTTTCTTTCCTTTATTCAATGCACCAAAAATGGTATACACTTATCGGTAGCTTTCGAGATAAATCGACTTAGTGCCGTGACCATTCCATTCAGGCTTTGTAGTTCCTTCTTATTCTTCGGAGCTTGTGCTTCTTGTAGTGCCGTTATTTGTTCTAGATTTGCTTCAGTGCACCTAGCATGTAAGGTGAACCCTAATAATTTTTCGGAGGCTACTCCAAAGTGACACTTGAGTGGATTGAGTTTCATTCTATACTTTCAAAGTATTTCGAATATTTTAGCGAGATTATCTAGGTGGTTGGCAGCCGCTTGTGATTAGACCAACATGTCGTCCATGTAAACCTTCATAGTTTTCCCGATTTGATGCTTAAACATGGTATTTACCAACCTTTGATAAGTTGCCCTAACGTTCTTCAAACAGAATGGCATTACCCTATAGTAGTGCGGCCTAGGTTGGTGATAAAGCTGGTGTTTTCTTTATCAAACTCATGCACTGGGATTTGGTTGTACCCGGAGTATACATCCATGAATGTTAGCAGCTCATGTCCTGCCGTTCCATCAGCAAGTTGGTCTATTCTAGGGAGAGGGAAGCTGTCTTTCGGGCAAGCTTTGTTTAAGTCGGAGTAGTCGATATAGCTTCGCTACTTTCCATTAGACTTTTTAACTAAGACCGGGTTAGATACCCACTCAGAATAAGTTGCATCATGGATAAAACCATTGGCCATTAACTTGTCTACCTCTTCCATTAATGCCTTGGACCATCCAGGACCTAGAATGCGCCTCCTTTGCTTTACTGGTATGAACTCGGGGTCAATGTTGAGCGCATGGTATGCGATTTCTGGTGATACCCACATATATCGGAATGCATCCATCTGAATGTATCTAAGTTGGCATGAAGACATTAAGTAAGTTCCAACCGCATTTTGTTTCCAAGGTGCAATCCAATTTTCAAGACTCTAGTTGGGTCGCCTATATTGGCTAGGATAGACACCGTCAATTCTACCGGTGCTGCCCATCTCCCCTGAACTCTTCACTCTTGGGTCCAAAGCTTTGTCGAATCGGCTTTGGTCCCTAAGACAGGAGCAGCTCTGCAGTTGCTATTCAGAAGGTTCACGTATGTGGAGAGTTCTCCCCACATCCTTCCCCTTTTCTTTTCTTTTGGATACATGTAACACTTCAATCTAACATTCTCTAGCGGCACACTGATCTCCTTTCACCACTTTGATTCCATTTATGGTAGGGAACTTCATGGTTAGGCATCATTGGACCAGAGTTATTCTGAAATCTGCTAGAGCGAGTCATCCCAAGAAGGCGTTATATGTGGACATTTCGTCCAGGATTACGAAGGTCCGAATGAGGGTGACTCTTCGATCACCCTCTCCAAGTTCCACTGGTAGGTTGATTGTTCCCGTAGGTTGCTTGGGTTCGTCAGTGAGCTCTTAGATCTTCGTTTTGCATGTATACATGCTTTTCATCCCGATCTTCATTTGATCAAAAGTACGTTTGAAAAGTATTTTAATAGAGAAGCCACTATTGACCAACACTCGTCGAACAACAGCGGGACCTATTCCCCCTGTTACACCGTTGGATCGAGAGTTGGGGTTTCGATCCTTTCGGTGTTCCGATTTTGGAATGCTATGTCATCACTCAAGACTTTCTACAGCATGGCCGAAATTTCATCTTCTATTGCGAGACATGATTCCTTTGGAACATGCTTCAACGAACTTGCGTACCACTCTATCTCTCCCCAATTTCTTTGCGTGGGGTGTGGTCCCTTAGAAATTGTTCCAATACTAAGTCTTTGGTCAGTTCATTTAGACCCTTCTTCACTAGTGTCGACTTGATTCCTTCGTTCTCTAAGGGCAGAGGAGTTGTGAATTGATCAGGGTTATGTTACTTTCTCACGTACTGCTGGAGTTTATTTTCCCGGATCATTTCTTCAATGAGATTCTTCTGATGGCGACATTTATTTGTGTTATGACCATGAGTCTCGTGGAAGCGGTAGAACTTTCCTGAGCATTTTCTCTGCTCAATTGCTTCCTTCCTAGGTGGTTTTTTTTATTCCTCAGCCCCCTATGTTGCGAGATAAATATTTTACGGAGTGCTGTTTAGAGGGGTATAGCATTCAAGCCTGAACCTTTAAGCTTTTTATTCTTTCCATTACCGTTTCTTTTGTTGCAGTTTTGATTTTTCCGCTTTTTATTTCAATCTTTCCCTGTGACTCCTTCAGTAATTTCGAAAGCATGCGCATTTTGATTCATTGCTACATTGCTCTATCCGATGTTCATCGGTTGCACACTAGTAGACTTCCTTTCCAGCTCCTGTGCTTCCTCCAATCTTAAGTATTGACTTGCTTTACGATTGAAGTCTCTCCTTGTGGTAGGTTGCTTGATTTCCACCTTTTGAATTCAGTCTCCATGTGAATGGCATGGACTAACGCCATAAAAACTATGCCCTCGTTGGGATTGCTTACTTTTGTCACTAAGGTATTGAACCAGTTCATGAAAGATTTAGCGATGCATTGCATCCCTAGAGCGGTCTGGATAGGGACATGACATCTTTTGGTTGTCCGATATGGAGCCCGAACTGATCGAGCAATCTTGTGGCTAATTGGTCAAAAGTGGAGATAAATTTCGGGGGAAGCCTAGCGAACCACATAGATGCAATTCCTTCTAGAAAGATAGGAAAATACCTCCACCGAATAGCTTCAGGCATCAGCTCCACCCATATACCAACTGTACTTGTGCAAATGGGGTTTTAGGTCCATTGTCCCGTCGTAGGACGGAATGGTTGGCATTGTGAATTTTTTCGAATACTTCTCATTTAAGATTTCATCAATAAAGGGAGTTCGACTTGGTGTAGATCCCATTCATCATCTCTCCAATTTTTACTCTCGTCCATCAATCGTTTGACCATGTCTGTTATGTATGCCTCTGATGTCCGGTAATCCTAGGGGCGGCAGTCAGTCACTGCACCAAGTGTTTGGCATTGCAAACTTTCTTGGCTAGTGGGTTGAAGCCTAGGCTCTCCTGTCTTTGGGAGAGACACTACCGCGGGATTCAGTTGGTTTGCAGTTAGCCTGGTTAGGGGTATTTGGATGTTCCTAGCATCATCGAATGCGTTGACATTCTCTTTCAACTGGTTGTCTTATTCTCCATCTTCTGAGTCGGAGAGGTCCATAGCTATATCTTCTTGCGGGGTCTTTGGCTCTTGATTCAAGTTTAGAATCGGTTGCCTTGCGACGAGCAGGCTACTCGTATTTACTTCCACTTGAGTCCTATGGTTCCTCTTGTCACCCTTTTTTGCGGTTGTTTTCCGTTTCTTCTCTTTAGACCAGAAATATAATAATTTTCTTGTTCTATAACAGTTGCGGGTTCAAGCATAGTTCTTGGAGCAAGATTTAACTAGGTTAAAAGAGCATTGAGCTTCTTCATCAGAGGCTTCTGGCTAATTTCTATTTTTTGGTTGATCTCATCAACCATCTTATTCAACTCATCCCTAGTAACGACTTCATACTGACTGGAGGATGCTGGCACCTGATTTCCTAAGTCAATGCCATTTACTTCAGTATATTAAGGATTAACATCTTCTCCAGCTATCACTTCCCCTATGGACCTTCCAGAGGTAGTTCTCCTTCTCCAGAAGCCATTGATTCCAAGTGGTACATCTTTCAAGCGAAGATTGAGGGCTCACTTCTGGACCTATGCGATTCAAAGTAGATAGCTAGATTTGAACCCTGAGTTGGGTTCTCAGTGAAAGCACCAAAATGTTAACCTAAAAAAATGGATCAACACTCTGATTTGAGTGTGAAAGCACCAGGCCTGTTCTCATAGAGCAAAATATAGATAATAGATATAGAAAAAGCAGTAAGAGAAAGAAGATAAGAAGATTTTTATAGTGGTTTGACTATTAATGAACCCTACGTCCACTTTATAATTTCTATTATAGACTTATTGCTGTTATAAGAATTTTGTGATTACAAAGCTCTTGATGACCTTAGCAAGATTGAATCTCCAAGGTTGGAATCCACTGGAGAATCATAATGAACCCCTTTGGATATCGTTGTGAGGGAGGTAAAGACTGAAGAAACTTCCAGCAGAGTTTCGGGCACCAGTTCAAAGAATATCCCCTTTATGTTGTAGATAGGATGACGTTTATAGAGACTGGTGAGCTATTGGGCCGAGTTTGTCCACCAGTTTCTTGCAGATGGACACAGAAGGAATCAATAAAGCTAAGCTCGTGACCCAAGCCAAAAGCATGGACCACTAGCTATCCATGGTCTATGGATCGCTAGTGATCCATGGTATTAGCTTGAGCACGAGCTAATTATTTAGCCCTATTTTCAGCTTCAATCTATTCGAGGTCGCGCTTATCCCATGTTCACGTATGGATTGCTAGCGATCCATAGCGTATGGATCACAAGCGATCATACACTTAGTATGTTTTTGGATTTGGCTTTTAAGCTTTCTTCTTTGTCTTGTGTCGACGTTGTTTGTATAGTCTCATTGCGCCTCACCTTGTTTTGATGAAAATTTACTTGCTAGTTGTATTTAGCCGCTGATTGGACTGGACAGATGCTTGTCACTTGATGTGGCTAACTTGGATCCCATCAAACTCAGTCACCACTTCAGTACTATGGATTGGATCATCATGCAAGAGAAACATTTGAACCCTGGGCTATATCTATGGGTCTCCAGCGCTTAGTGGATTCCCACATTCTTTTTCCTTGGCTTTCTTTGGCATGTTGCTTTAGTCTTTTTGGTTGAGTTCTGGGCTATTCTGACTCCATCAAGTTATTCCATCTTCTCCTGGATCCTGATGGTTAAAAACCCGTATAACATAGGTGTTAGCGCCAAAATTTGTCACTAATACTCAAATCCATATGAAAGCACCAAATCACCATTATAGATCACAGATCGAACATATATAGAGAATATAAATACGAAGAACAATAAAAATTAAAAGGGAAGCAGTAATAACACAGGATTTATAGTGGTTCAACTAAATCCGGCCTATGTCTACTCTAGAAATTTCTTTTTTTTTATGTTAGAATCAATTACAGTTACAATCCAGAGTTTTTAGAACAATAATGGCAGAGCAGCCTTAGTATAGAAGATGAAGGGAAACAAAATCCAGATCCCCTTATCTGAAGCCCCGCATATTGCATTTATAGGCAAAACCTGAGGTGCTGGGCTTCCTGAGTGATACGGGCCCACCAAGACTCAACCCCTTCCTTTAATATACCGACTCCTTGTTGTTTCTGCCGACCCAGAGTAAACCCTTCATTGGCCTGAAGTGATAGCCTCACTGACTCGAAGCAGCATGTTGTATGACTCCAAGCACAATCCCTACAACCGATCTGCTTTTGTTCCTAATTCCCGACTATGTTGACCGACCCTGTATGGCCGAACCACTAGAGGCCAAACCTCCTATCAAATCCCCTTCAAAGCCGAACCACAAATGGCCGAGCCACATTACTCTAAAGCCGATCCCATTTTCGAATATATGTCGAACCGATCGCCATGTGCCGATCCACTGACTTACCAACCCTGACCGACCCTACACGACCGACCCACCAAGATTGAACCACTCCAGTATGACCAAACCACCTTGGCCAAACGGTCGGGCTGCATGGCCAAACCACCAATATCAAAACCAAGCTCGACCACATCTCCTTGATCGAGCCATGCATGACCGAACAACCGAGCCAATGGCCAAACTCCAAACATACCGAACCATGCTTGACCACCTCTCCTCGATCAAGCCATGCATGACCGAACGACCGAGCCACATGGCCGAACTCGAACGATGCTTGACCACCTCTCCTCGACGAACCACGCCTCCCAGACCGAACGATCGACACCGAACCCTCCATGACTGATCATCTTTCCATCCAGCTGACTCAAACCCATCGTATTCCAGTCTCGAAAAACGAGTAGTCGATTTAGTTAAATCCGTCTGTCCACGGCCTTTCCAAAAGGCGGGTTAACATTTGCCCCCCAACACATGCCTTGCGGTAGGAAGATGTGTTTTGAATAGCTTTTGATCCGATATCCCAAGTCCACATGTTATCCGTAGCCATATCTTCTGATTCATGATCCAATCTATTTTATCCAAGTGTCATTGTCGTATCCTTATCTGAATCCACGAATGCTTCGAGTCAAAATCTGATTCTGAGTCCAATAACTATATCGTTGACCTTTCCGGGTCTAAATTCAAATACATAGACCTCGTCGGGTTGCTTTATCCTATTCCGTCCTCCACTCTCCTGTAAGGACTTTTATGTTCTCTGACGTCGGTTCTCCGACCAAAGATTTTTATATTCTCCGGGCTCGGATCTCCGATCGAGGACTTTTATATTCTTTGGCCTTGGCTCTCCGGTCGAGGACTTTTATATTCTCTACCTTGGCTCTCCGACCGAGGACTATTATATTATCCGGCCTAGGCTCTCCGGCCAAGAACTTTTATATTGTGTTCGACTCCATTCCATCGCTCTTCGGCAAAGGGACTCATAACATGCGATCACTGCCCTGTCTCTCCGGTCAGGACTGTGTTCGCGAGACCTGTAATATTTAGAAAACAAAAAACAAAAACAGGATTTCACAAACTCGAATAACAAGGTTTATCATCCTCTCATAGCATGCCTAGGGACCGTTCTCGATCTCGTACATGTGTAAGTGATTTAGTCGTATTACTTCGAGTTCTATTACTTATTCAAAGCCATAAATCTATTTAGTTGATAACAAGCTGACGTTGCCAAGGTCTAGTGCCATCTTCATTCAAGGTGGGCGGTGGTCGCTCCTGTCCCACTGCCACAGCTCAATTCCTTACATACGGCTGTAGATGACCATTTCTTACATGCTCCTCAACGATATCTTTTAAATGCCTGCAGTCATTTGTGTTGTGTCCATCCACCTCATGGAATAGGCAACGCTTTCCCGACGCCCGCTCATATTCAGAAGGTTCCCTCCTTGCGGGCCTTCGAAATTGGAAGCGCACTCGAGTATCCAAGTAAATCCTTTCTAGAGTCTCAGTTAAATCTGTGTAAGAAGAAAACTTTGACTCCCTTCGAGGCCTTTTCGAAGTGCTACCATTGTCATTCATTTTCCTTTTTCCTTTATCATTTTTGTTTGGATCCTCCCTGGGTGGACCTCCACCCCTTATTGTGTAAGCTTCATCCTCTCTCCCTTCTCTCTCAGCCTGCACTTCTTCCTACCTCAGGAATCTTTCCATCTCATGGTAGAAATCCCTGAGATCCCTCGGTGGGTCCCATTCTAACGATATCTTGAAATCCGAATTATCTGCAATTCTTGAAACTACCTCTATCAAAACCATCGATGGATCAGTTTGATCCACCAAAGCCACCGCCGCATTGAATATGGTTAAGAAATCCCTGAGCGACTCTCCTTTCCATTGTTTCATTGACGTTAAAGTAATCACATTCTTGGGTATGACCATGTGGACCCGAAACTGTCTCATAAACCTTTCAATCGGCTCCATCCATGTGCCGATAGAGCCACTCTCTAGCTGTCAGAACCATAATGCTGCAATATCCTTCAATTACAAAGGGAAGCATCGTGCTATGACCTCCTCTGATGCCTCCAGCACTTCCATATGCCTCATGTACCTCATCAAGTGAATAGTGGGATCCGTCCTCCCGTCATACATCTCCAGTGTTGGTAGTTTGAAATCTGATGGGTTTCTAGCTTGCCTAATTGCAGGAGCAAAGGGACTCCTATTCATATCCTCCAAATCTCTATTTACCAATCCACCTCTCATGGCTCGCCTAACCATCTCCACCAACCTATCACTATCGCCAAGGTGTAGTCCTTGCTCGTTGCCTCCAATCTGCCCCCCGAGTTCACGAGGGAATCCTAGAACCTGCTCTCCTAGATGGGAATCCATTCCTCTATCGACACCATGTTGTACAGCTCCACCTGGTACTCTGTCCGGGATTGGATCAACATACTCCAGGGGAGGGCCCCCTAGTCCTGGTGCTGCTCCTGATGGTCCCGCTATATTCTGAATTCTGGTTGCTCCGTCCTCTTGACCTCTATTTCTAGCATCTCCTATAGTCGCGTTCCCTTGACTTTGCACTCCAACTTGTGCAACTTGTCGAAGTAGGTTCTGCATCATCTCCTCTTGTCTTTTCAGCATTGTTTCCATCTCGTCTCTGGTGATGAAAATCAAGGCCTGATTAGCTCCCAAGGAAGCCTCCTGACTCCCTTCATGTGACTCTTTTTAGTTCTCTATCTTCTTATCAATTGCCTTGCCAAAGCTTTCTAGATCTAAGTCTTTACGTCTTCAAATCCAAAGTCCAAGCCATAGGTTCCCTGAGTTCTAGCCTTCTCAGTGAAAGCACCAAAATGTTAGCGCCAAAATGATAGCACAAAAATGTTTACCCGCCATTTGGCAAGGCCGTGGACAGGCGGATTTAACAAAATCGACTACTCGTTTGTCAAGATTGGAATACGATGGGTTTGAGTCAGCTGGATGGAAAGACGATCAATCATGGAGGGTTCGGTGTCGGTCGTTCGGTCTGGGAGGCGTGGTTCTGTCGAGGAGAGGTGGTAAAGCGTGGTTCGAGTTCGACCATGTGGCTCGGCCATTCGGTCATGCATGGCTTGGTCGAGGAGAGGTGGTCAAGCATGGTTCGGTTATTGGCAGTTCGTCTATGCGGCCCGACCATTTGGCCAAGGTGGTTCGGTCATACTGGAATGGTTCAGCCTTGGTGGGTCAGTCGTGTAGGGTCGGTCAGGGTAGGTAAGTCAGTGAATCAACACGTGGAGTTTGGTTCGACATATATTTGGAAATGGGATCGGCCTTAGAGTCATGTGGCTCGGCCCTTTGTGGTTCGGAGGGGTTATGATAGGAGGTTCGGCCTCTAGTGCTTCGGCCGTGCAGGGTCGGTCAGCATAGTCGAGAGTTAGGAACGAAAGCGGATCGGCTGTAGGGATTGGCTTGGAGTCATACAACATGCTGCTTCGAGTCAATGAGGCTATCACTTTGGGCCGATGATGGGTTTACTCCGGGTCGACAGAGACAACAAGGAGCATGTATATTGAAGGAAGCGGTTGAGTCTTGGTGGGCTCGTATCACTCATGAAGCCTAGCACCTCAGGTTTTGCATATAAATACAACATGCAGGGCTTCAGAAAAGGGGATCTGGATTCTGTTTCCCTTCGTCTTCTATACTAAGGCTGCTCTACCATTATTGTTCTAAAAACTCTAGATTGTAACTGTAATTGATTCAAACATCAATAAAAAAAGAAATTTCTAGAGTGGACGTAGGTCGATGTTAGCTAAACCACTATAAATCCTGTATTATTACTGCTTTCCTTTTAATTTTTACTGTTCTCCACATTTATACTCTTTACATACATTCTATTTTTTGATCTATAATGATGATTTGGTGCTTTCATCTGGATTTGGGTGTTAGTGATCAATTTTGGTGCTGACAATAGGGTACCGCCTGTCACAGTACACCTCTAGAAAATGTACCGAGGTCCTCACGTGGACCTCCTACCAACACAGAACCGTCCTACCTCTTTTTGGATAGTACCGAATATGATCATCCTCGGTTGAATCCATAATCATATTGGGCCCAAAGCATACATCCAAAAATAATATCGATTTAAATCAGGAATGCTCATACTCTAATGGTAGCAAAACACATAGCCCTACCACGTATCCTCTGTTTTAGTCGTTATCGGGTGCGAGGGTCGAGGCTATGTTTTACCTTTTTAGAAAATCCCACTTAGAATGCCAACACTTCCCTCTAGTCAACAATGCAATGACAACATTCATCCATACAATTTGTTCATGATATGAACAAACCGAAGGCACTAATTCTGCTACATCCATTTTGGAATCACCCTCAAGGTTAGTGGAAATTAGCCCTTACACTTCAAATAACTCCATCTTCGATTCCATCATCTTCAAGATGTCCCTAATTCGAACGCTTATGCCATTTCGAAGTGGTTTTCGGATAACTCATGCTTATCTGATCCCAATCACTCCAAACCGACAATGATAGTTTCAAAAACTAACCAAGAGTTGATAGTTGGTTATTTAACCATCGAATAAGCAAATAATCCAATCAGAGATTTAACCAAGCATGATTAAGTACATAAGCAACCACTAAGCCTCTTAATTAATCTTTTCATTAACTAAAATCGCCTTTCAAATATTCATATTAAAATACCTTTTATCAAAGATATATTTACAACCCTCTCTACTCTTTTTAGTACTTGAAAATGTATTTATATACTTATCTCAAGGTTATAAGTATATTTGCAAAATCTTAAGAAATATTTCACTTCCAAAACCATATTACATTGGGTTAAAACTAATGTCATTTAAAATATAGATAACAAAAAACCCAAAACACTTTTGGTGTAAGTAAATAGATCGTATGAGAATTAGACCCAATCTACTTACCACTACATTTTGAGTTCAGACTTGTGTCGTCCCTTGGTTAACAATGATGTCGGATAAGTTAGAAAACTATCCTTGCCTCGACTTTCATTCTTAATTCTTACGGATAGAGACACGCTTCCATACCTTAGAATTTGGTTTTAAGTATGAAAATAATACTTCTCATACCACCATAATTTAAAATGGTCATTTGTAAAAATCAATCTCATTCCTTTTATAAAACTCCTTTTTATAAATCTCTTTTATATTTACAAAACTCAATTTATAGCTCTCCTTTCTATTTATAGAACTCCTTTATAAATCTCCTAACTTTAAATCTCATACACTTATCACAAATCTTCGGTTCCAAAATCAAACCAAATACTTTTCATAAAACAATCATTCCATATATCATTATAAATTCACAAACATGATTTATTTTCCAATTTATTAAAATTATATCATTTCCCATTTATAAAATATCATTTATAAATCTATTCTTCTATTTATAATATACCATTTATAAAGCTATTTTTCTATACAACATTTTATATAAAGCGTTTCACTAATATTTATTCCGAAATATTTCTATCTTCTTTAAAAGCAGAAATATTGTAAAAGATAAATTCCCATTTTCATTTATAATAAAGATTAGTTATTAGATTAACTTTTTCTGTAAAATAAGTACTTCTAGAAATACTTTTGAAGCATTTCCATATAAATTAAAAGAGACTAACAAAAAGGTTGGAGTAAAATAGAGAAATTCAAAAATCACTTCTAAATGAAATGCCCTAGAAAATTCGAATTCACATTTAAAATCATCCACAAATCAAAACCATTTTCAAATCAAAATCAGCAAGTAATAGTGTTTCAAAATACTATAAAGAAGCTTGGAGCTACCATAACACTTAACCAGTGCTACAATTAATCTACACTAACAAGTTCAATTTTACGACATATCAAAGTCACATTCAATAGGGTCAAGCTACCAAACTTTTAGCATTCAATAATTTATATAACAAGTATGTAAATGAAATTAAAATCAACAGTGATGAGGAATCAGATCCCACTACAAAATTTCCCGAGTTCCTTGAATTTTCATTTCGCATGTTATCAACTTTCCAAAACAGGAATTCAACCAAACCAAACAAAGAAACCATCAAAGCAAACAAATAATAGTTTATATTAACACATATATCATATAGTGTACATTCAAAGGCGAGTCACCAAAATTCCAGTTGATGCTTAAGCGTACCCGCCTGATCTTAAATTGAATAGAGTTTGATTTTAGCAATAAATCCTACTTGCTCTAAACTTGACGAAATCAGCTCCAGGGCATAGAAAACACTCCTATGAGCACGACGTAAAAGACCGCATTTGATTTGGACCTTGTATGCAAAAGTTATAGATTTTATAAGAATTGAGATTAATTAAATTAATTAATTACTTAATTAACTAAACTAATCACCTATTGAATCATCTTTCCCTAACGTAAATTATTCCCTCCCTCTCCTGTAAATGCATGTTGAAAAACATCCAAACAACTGTGTACGTTCCCTTTCCCAACTCGACCAATACTCCATGAAATCGGCTGCCGTCACTTCTGATGAACCACACTTCACAAGCTTTACGCATCTAACCCAATTTTACCAAGCTCGATCCTCCCCTGTACATCGCGACTCCCTTACTCCTCCTTGTCCAGGAAAAGTCACGGTACCCAAATGGTGATCATACCTCGCTAAACTAACGCCATCCTCTTCGGCTTCAAAAGAGAAGCCTAACTCCACATTCCCCTTCGCCTATCATCGCCTAAATCTCCCTCAATTCCTAACCCTATTCAATAGTAAGACAAGATTAGGTCATCCAAACATTGTTGAATTCACAAATGCCTTCATAGATTCAATTCCCACCTCGCCACGAGTTCAACAAATCTGACGTCATAGTTTATCTTGTCCTTTAGCTCTCGATTTTGGTTTTCAAAGGTGGAGGTGAGATTTTCATTTACTAGAAGAAAGGAAAAAATGAAAAGTAAAAAGGGAAAAAGGAAAATGGAGAATAATCTAGGAGTGGGGTTTTTTTTATGTTATGATTTTCGGTAATATGTTACACAATATCATGTTCGCCTATGGACCACAAATGACATAAATAAAAATATGATCGCGCACAACAACGTGACATGATCACAAAATAACAAAAAATACACCGGTCAACTTATTCAGTGAAATTTTAAAAATACCAACATTTGCAAAAAAAACATATCAAACGATAATTTAAATATTTTTCAACTTAAAAATTATGGAATAATCCTATAAAATCATTTAAAAATACATCATTGAAATTAATTTGTTTTATTAACAATTGATTTTCTTATGATTTATTAAATTCGAATCGAATTTGTCTCATTCAAAACGTTAAAAATTGTAGGTCATTACATTCAGCCTCATTGTTTGTCCCTTAAAGCTCTAGCCTAAAAGCATATCATATCCTCCATTCTTCAGGGTCATAAGAACCAGTCCTACCTCAAAATCATGTTCAGTGGAGGCTCTATCTGCATATAACTTCCGTTGGAAAATTTGAACCAACTTCTCTTCCTCTTCATATCTCGAATGGTGGACTCAGCAATGAAATCTTCTAATGCCTGTCCTTGAATCGCCATCCTAGGATTGTAAGTTATATCATTCTAGCTTAACTTGATGTTCCATTTTATCAGTCTTCCCGAAGTCTCGAGTCGATCAAGCACTCGACCTATTGGTTGATCAGTTTACACCTTTATCCAATGAGCCTGGAAGTGTGGTCTTAACTTTATTGCAGCAATTAATGGACAATAGGCCAATTTCTCCACCTTCAGATAATTATTTTCCGTTTCGGTAAACCGCTTGGTTATATAATATATTGGTCTCTAGATCTTGCACTCCTCACGTACTAATATTGCACTTAGTTCATGAGCAGACACCATAAGTAAATAAATTGCTCTTGTCCCTCCAAAGGCTTTGGCAGTATTGGTGCTCTCCTAATGTGGTCCAAAAGATATGGAAATCTTCTTTACATTATTTCATCCATACTAACTATCCTTTCTCTTTCTTGAGGGCATCAAAGAACAATATACACTTTCCTATCGCTTTCTAAATGAATCGACTAAGTGCAGCAAATTTTTCGTTCAAGCTCTCAATTTCCCTCCTTATCTTTAAAGAAGTAACCTCTCCTAGTACTTTAATCCATTTTCGGTTAGCTTTAATAGCCCTCGAGTTTACCCTAAAAACTTGCCCGATGCAACTCTACAAAAACACTTTAGTGGATTGAGCTTCATTGCATACTTTCAAATCGTGCTGTTAAAGCACTTAGTGGTTCCGTAGTTGCAGAGGCGCAAAAAGCTTCACTAAATATAAACCAAATATTTAAAGTTAATTTATTTTTATTTTCATATCATTTGTGTAGGAAAAATAAATATTATATAAACTTATATAAAAAACCGAAGAATATAATGGTTTATGCAGTCCGGATTTACCGACTACAATGGATTTCTAACTTATATTGAGCACTAATACCTTAAAATTCAGTCTTCACCCTAACTTTGTTGATTTGATTTAAAAGAATATTTGTCAAATCAACTTTTTTATATTAATTTTGCTAAAGAGGGCGCTAAAAAGCATTGATTTAGTGGGTATCATGGAAAATAGAGGGCTTAAAGCGGTTATACTATTTAATAGCGCTATATTAAAAAAGCATAGTAGTCGAAAATGATATGCGCTACAGCGGGGATTTTGTAGGGCTTTAGGGGTACTTAACCGCATAGCTTTCAAAGCACATTAAACATCTTTAAGAGGTCTCCTGTAACGACCTAACTTTTCGGCCCTCGAATGTCGATACTAAATACATCCATAGTTTTCGTGTGCCAAGCAGCCAAGTGCCGGAAAGGCAGAAAGTTAGGGTAAAATAAAAGAAAATAGAATAGAACAAGAAAGAGATAACACAACATCAGAATCTCACAACGAAACGGTAATATATAATATCAAAGGAATAATACAAATGATTACTCTGAATACAAAAATATCATGGATGCTAAAACCTAAGTACTATCATCGGCCTGAATAGTTATAACAACATGCCCTCACATATGTTGATATACAGAAATGCAGTGGAAATTAGAATATTATGGTTCATAACCCTTCATATCTTCTCCATAACTTTAAAGCATCCAAATCAAGTCTGGAAATATACATGGGGCTGACTTTAGCATAATAAAAAAATAACACGTAGATCAGTTTGGTAAACTAGTGTGAGAAACTAAAATCATATGTGATAAATAACAATAACCGTTGAGACCGTACGAATTTCTGTAACAGTTTTCCCCTCAAATAAAGCAACCATCCATTATATTTAATATATAGTGATATGATAGATAATCTCCAGAGTGTAGTACATAAATCATATCATATAGTTGTCATGTGAACGCCACAACAATACTAGGTATACTATCGATACCTCTAAAGCACGTTCACATAGTGGATTTTCCCATAGAGATCTCCTCGGATCTTGCCGAATTTAAACTCCATGACAAGGATCAGAAACTACCTTCCAAGTAACGTATATCTCTAGATCAGACATACTCTAAGGTAAACATAACTAGACAATCCTCGGTATGTGACCGAGCCATACCAGCTCCTAATACCAACATATCGAGAAGCATATCTAGACATGGAGTTGATATGCCTTTGAGGTCGCTAAACCCCCTAGCCATGTCCCTTCTACGTTTTTGTCATTTTCCCGATGTCGAGGCTACGTTCGGCATCTCTCACATGAGTCATCATGTAACAACCCTGGTTTTTGAGATTACCTGTTAATATTAAATAAAATGAGAAACATTATTCGCTTATTTGGAAATTTTATTTGCTTATTTGGAATAAACAATGAAATTTGAAAATAAAATGAGAAAAATAAAGTTTGGAACATTATTTTATTTATTTGGGTTAATAATGATTGGAAAAAGGGTTTTATTTGGAGAAAACGCAATGATTGTATTAATTATTACCAATTACTTTTTTTAATAATTTTTAACAGAAGTATGAAATTTTTAAAGGTTGTTTCTTCGAATAAAAAGATGGAAATTGGTTTAAAATAAGTTTTGGCTATAAATAAAGTTTTTATATAGTTTGAAGTATTTTTCGAAGTAAGAAAATGATTCTGGTTGAATTTTAGAAGTTAAAAATGTAAACTTTCACATTTATTGGTGAAAATTTGTATTACTCTGAAATATTGGATTTTAATAATAATAGTGTTTTCAAAATAAATTTTTATATAGTGCAAAAGAATTTATTTCATGTGTCTGTAAGTTTATAATTTTATTTGTGTGATAATTTGAAAGAAAATAACCTTTGTTAATTACATATGGGTAAATATATATATTTTAGTTTAAGTATGAATTAAAACTTAAGATAATTTATATTTTCTTTTAATTTTGGGTTCAAAGGCCCATTAACCAAGTAATAGCCTGTAGTTAGGAAGTGAGAAACATTATCCCATTTCCTATGTGTACAGAAATGAGTTTCACCTTCTTCCTCTTCAATCAGTAAAAGAAAACTCGTCTTTCTTCAAACCAAACTTTCGTACTCAAATCTTTTTCAAACAAGTTGTTGTTTTTATCAATTGGGAGTGTAATTAAAAGGTAATCTAATTCCAAAACTTTATTATCCTATCAAAATCTTGTTTTTAGAAGAGTTGGTTGTTAATTTCTTCTCTTCTGTTGCATGTGTTTGTCTTGAGTTGTAGCAGGTTAAGAGAAGCTCATACTTCCCAAAAGCACGCAACTTTCCTTCGATTCTCCAAGTTTGCTCTCTAATAGAAAAGGTGAGTATTAATATCACAAAAGCTAGCTCATGCAATGCAAAAATCGCAAGTTGAAATAAAAATTTTGCTAAAAAAATTCGTTTTTGAACTATTTTGATTGTGTAAACTGTCTTGAGTTGCAACTTTGTGCAGTCATATCTCTCTATTCCGACAACGAAATGTTGCTCGATTTTTTTTTGTAGACCATGTTTTGTAGATTAAGCATACCAAATTTCAGATCATTTTGACATATATAGCTTATAGAAATATGCTGCAGAACTTTGATTCGGAGCATGTTTTTGCCCAGATTTTTACAGTAAAAACACCGTCTGGGTTCAACTTTGAGACATCATAACTTTCTCAGTGTTAATTAGAATTCCGTGATTCTTTTGAAATTTCAAGTGTGAATGTTAAACATTACACATACCTAATTTTAGTTCATTTCGACCTATATAGCTTATAGGGTATGCTGTCGAACTTTGATTCAGAGCATGCTTTTGTCCGGATTTTTACAGTGAAAACACTGTTTGGGTTCAACTTTGAAACATCATACCTTGTCTAAATTGCATGATTCCTTTTTCAGTTTAAAGTATAATTGTTTTGGTTTATGCATGTTAAAATTTAGGTCATTCCGACCTATGTAGCCTATAGAAATGTGCTGTCGAACATTGAATTGGAGAATGTTTTGCTCCAACTGTTGACAGCGAAATCTGGTTGCAAGTCCAACATTGAGAGACCATATCTCTCTCGTTTCTTTTTCGATTGTATCCATTCTTTTTTTATTTAAATTAGATTTTTGAACTCTATGCCTGCAAAATTTCAAAGTTTTTAAACCTTCGTTACTAGTTGAAAATTTGCTTGGAACTTTGAATCGGAGCATGTTTTGCTCCAGCTGAGAATTTTTAAATTGTTTACATGGAATTTTTTGCTGTTGTTTTGATCGGCTTGATCCTAAGATGGAATAGCCAATATTACCACTTATCTAGGTTTCAGATTGGCGAGTATTTTTTAGGAGATTTTTGTATGACGATTTTATGAATAATTTCATTGAATTTCTGTTGATTTTTCTTTGCACAAGCTTTCTAAACCGTTTTCGAAAGATTTTCTTTTAGCTTTCAAAATAAATATTTTACAATATCTATAATTAATTTAAAGCTATTAAAATTATACATTTTCTATAATAAGAGAATTTCAAAATTTATTTTCCAAACGATTTCGAAAATAATTTTAAAAGCTTGTTTTCGATAATAAATTATTTTCTATATAAAATACATGTTTTTGCACCTTTTGGACGTATGAGAAAGAGAATTAAACGATTTAGTTAAACGCATGGTATGAGACAAGTGGGTTTATTTTTCGGTTAATTCTGGACTTGTACGATCGAAACCTCTTGAGTATATTGTTTTGAGTTGATATTTAAGATTTATAATTCCTATTATAGGAATTATATGAGTTAGCCAATATTTGGTGAGTTGAGAGGTACGAGATCTCCTATTATAGGGGTAGTAATCGATGAGAACCCCTTATATATGTTGTTTTAATAGCCGATGAGATGAGGCGAGTCTTGAGATGAGATTTCCCCTTTCAGGAATTATGGTTTATGAGAAACCACTATGAGTTTTATTTGCACTTGCCGATGATACGAGGCAAGATATTTAAGTATTCCGAGATTTTATTTTTTTGATGTGGAGTTAACTAGCGGTTAGTAAACCATTTAGTGCAAACGTATGGTATGTGACGCACGTTAACACTTTTAGGGTCCCTTTTCGAGAGCTTGTGACACATCCACGAGTATGCCGGTGCTATAGACCTTCGCGTCATCTGAGTTATCTGACTTCGGTCACCACGAGTTATTTGACTTCGGTCACCACAAGTTATGTGACTTTGGTCACCATGAGTATGACCTTCAGGTGCATGATTTAGGTACCTAAACTTATAAATAGCACTGGACAAGAGTTTAGCACATGCAGTATTGCTTGGGCATGCAATCGAGGATCTGTCCAATCCGGTTTTTCTAAGTTTTATGTTTTATTTTGATTTCATCATTTTAAGATGTTTTATTACATCGATTGCCTAGTGTTATATGAGATGATATATATATATATATATAGTGATCTTATTTATGATGCTTTGAACTCCTATTAAGTTCCTTGAGTTATGAATTTTGATGATTTCATGATTTTATAGGATATTCTGGGTTTTGCCATTTTGGCGAGTTGAGTATGGGTTTTATACACATTTAAACTGATGAGATGAGGTATAATTAAGTTTGGAGATTCTTTTATATTTATGATTTATATTTTCATTCCAGGCATTCAGAGATTTTGTTTATGCCGATGAGATGAGGCATATTTGAGTTTTGGGATTATCCTATTTGGAGAAATTTTGTGTTTAACATCTATCGAGATTCGGGTGTTAGTGATTTATCCTATTTAGGAGATATGGTTCACCGAAACCATTATTGTTATCTTAGAGATTTCGCTGGTGATATGAGGCAAATATGATGCTTAATTGAGTTTTATCATGAAGGTTTCTTCCTTGAGGTTTCATATACACAAGTGATATTAGTCCACTTGGGATAAGAACTTGTACTTCTTATTATTTCTTCTTATTCGAGAAGTATGATCATCCTTTTCTTAGTAAAGAGGTTTTGCACTCTTAGTATGGTTTCTCCTCGTTCGAGAGGATACTTTACCCTTTCCTCATGATTCTTATTATCGTCTATCTTTATTAAATTGATGTTTTAGCTAGACTAACCCATGTATTTTATACTCGGGTCAGACCGAGTTTGTTTCAGGTTTAGCATTTGCTTTTGGACTTAGCTTTGCCATGAAGATTCCGCATGGATATTTTTCTAGTCATCTTTTACAGTTATAGTCTCTTTAGAGTTGTATCTTGTGTTGTATATTTATTTGACTTGTGTATATAATATGGTCGTTATACCACCATTGACGTATCATTTGTATTACATTGGGATGTATCTTTGTATATGTGTGTATTTATATCTATTTGTTGCTCAGTGATGTGATGTTCATTTAGTTATTGTATTTTGTTTTGATAGATCCATTAGCCACTTATAGTTTTTATTAAGTATTTATTGGATATGTCGATCCACTTAAGTTAGAAAAAAAAGTAGAGCACTAATCGACGTATTCAGTAAATGTTTAAGAGAAAGCTATAGATGGTCGCTCCTAACTAGCCCTATTCTCCGCATTAGCAGACGGAATTACCCAGTAATTCTCTTTGTTAATGTGGGTCTCGGTTAGGGCATCATAGCTTGGTATTAGAGCTAGGTTCAGAACAGAATATGATAAACACAGAATAGAAGCATATATTATGATATATCCAAATATAGTACAAGTGTTACAAATCCCTTAATCATCGTGTCCTTTATTTTATCGTGTCCTTCGAGATAGAAGTTTGGGATATGTCTAGTAATATATTCATTCTATAGTATTCCATAATTAAATTGATTACATCTTATCTTAGGAGTAATCCTAATCGTGATTATTTTATCCGAGTATTGTATTGACCTCTTTTCCTATTCTTAGCCTTTAGAACATCCTTCCATGAGGATGTCCACTAGGGAAATGAGGTGATTCATTGAATTTATTTGATATTGCCATTCTTACCCCTTTTGAGATATCCTCTTTAGATACTTAATTGTTAATATACCTTATGGTATTACTTCACTTGAAGTAATGATTTATCGTTAATGCTACTTCTCCTCATTTGAGAAGATATTCACCCTTGCTTTTATATCTCATTTCTCTCTTTTTAATCTAGTGTGTGGTGTTAGGGTCATTCTCTAGTTTGACCCTACACCGATTTTTCATGCGCTACGAATCGTGGAGGATAGCGTTACTCTTACCACATTCTGCACTCGTTGTGAGTCTTATGAGTAGTTCATTATACCATTCGGAATAATGAACACTCCAGTCTATTCCATCAATCTTGAGGATCAAGTATTCTAAGAATATCTAGATGGGCTCTATTTGTGTTCTTTGATTTTGAGAATAAATTATAATTGAATTTTCAAATCATTCAAATTGAGAATAAGTTTTTAACAGAAATTGGATTTTGTTTTTGGGAAAAATAAAGAATATTTTGAGTATTATATATGAGGAGGTATTTCTTTTAAAAAAAATGAATTTTTGTGTTGGGTTGTCCGTCTAGTGCTTTCAGAATTCTGGTCGGTGCGACTGGCTAACGTTATCGATAGGAATTTCCTAAATGCTATGATGAGATAGTCAAACACGGTTAATTGAGTTTTAATAAGTAAAGTTTGAAAATAATTAATATGGTGAAGTATTAATTTTATTTTAAATGTTTGATGAAGCCATTGAACCATGGTGAGTGTTGGAGGAGTGGCGAGGCTGTTTTGATCGTTTGATCAACTCTGTAGCCAATCGATGGGGTCATTCACTATAAATCAATAGCGTGGCAATACCCTTATATTATTTGAAATTTAGGGAATTGAATATGGTAATTGGGAATAATTCTAATTAAGGGGATGTCTTAATTATAAGAAAATACCAATTGATGCTTTGATTAATAAAATGATGTATTTACAGTAAAAGAATACTTTGGTTTGAAAAATTAGAATATTAATTGAACGTTTTAGTACAAGTTATTAAAGATGGCTATAAAATTTGTTTTAACACTTATTTATTTTAGTAACAGTAGAGGATAGATATAAAACTCTTTCTTGAGAGAAAATAAAGAAGTGTTAGTTTAGAACATTTAGTATAAATTTGTGAGCTAGTTTTTTTTTAAACTTAAAATGGTGTTAAAACTTGTGGGTTTAAAATTGTAAAATTCTTTTACATTTTTTTGAATTAATTATCAATTTTAATTAGTTTTATGTTGATAATTAAACGAAAAATATTTTTTTATGATAGATGGAAATGTGAATTTGGATTGTTTTGATAATGAATAATTCATGTAGTATAATCATTTAAATTGTGAGATATTTTTAAACTATATATATATATATTCCAAAATTATTGTATAGATAATCAATAATCATCTCTTGATGATGGAAGAAATTAGTTACCTCTTCCAAAATGAGTTTTCAAGTTAATTGTATTTAAAGTTGATTTTAGAAGTAATGAAAATATTTTCACTTAATAAAATGTTTTATAATGCTTACATAAAGTTGACCATAATTTCGTATGTTTTTGCTTTCCAGGGAAAGAGAGAATCATTTAATACATGATTAAGCGAAAAGTTGTTTGAAAATGTAGTTTGAAATTAAAATGATTTGGGTAAATTTCAAATTTTAAATTGATTTAAAAGCTGAAATTTTGTTTGGAAAAGTGTTGTACTAAAACAGCGATAGCTTGATATTAGCAACTCTGAATGAGTTCAATCTTTTTGCAAATTAAAGAGATTTCAGTAAGCTATAAAGTTTCTTTTTACCACTTTAAAATATTTTGCCTTTTTACCGAGTCTAAAATAGGTTTGAAAATGGATAGGCATTTCTACCCTATTACAAAATTCTCTAAGATTTAAGCTGAAAGTAAATTTAACATAACTTTCAAACCTTAAATTCGATTTTAAAGATCTTCAAATTGATGGAAATCTTAGGCTGAGTAGAACAATTTTCATTTTATAAAAAAATTCAGATTTGGTCGTTTCCTAGGTCAAAACATGTCTTCTTTACCGCAGGTCTGAAATGAAATCGATCTATTTCCCTTAATAGTTAAGTATAGCACTTCTTATTTATGAACATAAACTAATATCATTTATTTGACTTAATTAATGGTGAAAAGAGGATAGTTGGAATATATCTTGAGCAAAAAGATTATATATAAGATTGTGCAAACTCGCTTTAAAATGCTAAAAAGGATGGTTTGTTTTTGGATTAATTTTAAAGTGTTAAATGATGATATATATTGTGTTTCCGACCTAATGGTCGATGTATATTATATAAATCATTTTTGTAATATTGTATAGTGTAGGATCGATTTCACCCTAGAGGGGGGGGGGTGTGAATAGGGTGATGGTATTAATTATAAAATTTATTGCGGAAGCTTATTATTTCAACACAGATCACATATTAATAGCAGCACAAAAAAATAGAAGAATAATAAAATGCAGAGATAGAACGACACAGATATTTACCTAGCTTTGGCAAAACCCTGCCTACGTGCTGCCCCTAAGGTTTCTACTAGAAATTAGATAGTCAGACGCTTACACACGTAAACTCACGACACATGCTATCGACTAAACCTAACTCTACGCTCAAAACCCTGCCACAACTCAACCACTGAGTTGCGAATTCTCAAACTACGCCACGTAGTTTGTCCCCTAGTCACACGACGAGAAATTTAAACGGTTTAAAATTTAAAAACAAATTTAAACAACAATTTAAAAATAAAAACAAAAACCCCAATTAAAAAATTAAAAAGCCCTTAAAATAAAGGCCGGCCCCCTTTTGATAATTCGGCCCGATCCACTTTTATATGTTTCGTTCGTTTCTGTGAATATGGTGGCCGTTCCTCTTTGCAGCTAAATTAGGGCTTCGTCCTTCTCTTCAGAAACTAGGGTTTTTGAAATTCGAAGCTTGCGACTGTAAATGTTCGATTGAATTATTGATTCGGCGTTCCTTTGTCAATCGATGGTTTCCTTTGGTGCACTTCGACTGCTTCGAATTGATCGAATTCGAAAAGCTTCGGTATGTACTTTCTGCTCTTTTTGCTTTTCTATTTGTATGCTTGAATTCGATGCCTATGCCGATGATGATTATTGCAATTTATAGGATTTGAATTCCTAGAATTGCGTTCGTCTGATTTCTTCAACATTTTAGTTTCGGCCATCGGATATTGTTTTGATGCTTGAGATTTTGCTGACCTTTTCAAATTCGTATATTGTGACACTTGCGTCCCATGGCTTTGATGTTTAACTCGGTCAATTGCCTTTGCTACCAAGGTTTCGAATTTGACTTGTTTGTTTGAGATGACTATGGTGATTTTACTGTGACTTCGGTTTTGCTTTGCATTGACCTTGGCCTTGATAGAATCGATTTTCTATTGCCTGTAAGAATTTGTTCCATATTTAATTCACGGCTTGATTTGTTAATGGTTCATCTGTGTTCGTCCCTGAACATTACTGTTTTGGTTTAACCTCTATATCATTATCTTCAAACTTGCTATTATTGTTGTACTTATGTGCACTATGCTTATCACTGCTATGCAGTAGCTTGATTCATGTATACACAGTGTCATTTGATTGCCGAGTCTTTGAGCATTGTTGTGTCACTGGTGTACTTGAGTCGGTGGTTTGCTTCATTATTGATTTGTTCAATGGAGTCAGTGGTATTGGTCTTGATCATTTTGATACTGTTGTTGCACTTGCAGTGTACCATGCTGATTCATATTGTACTCTCTGTTTTGAGTTACTTCCATACTTGGTTTTGCTTCATGATAGTCTACAGGCTTCTCTTGTATACTTACCTTTGAACTTGGACAGTTGTACACTTGGTTACATTCTTGCTTGTGCATCACCATATATCTGTAGCTTGCATGAAGCATTTTGTTGCGGCATGTACTTGGGCTTCATGTAGTGTCTGCACTTATCCTGTCCACTGCCCTTTTTCTGTTGCAAGTGTTCATGTATGTTTTCATTTACTTGTTTTCCTTGCATTCAAATCCTTGCTGTCAGCTTTGTTCATCATGGTAGTAGCATTGTGTACATGTTTCTATGACTTGAATGCGACTATGCACTGTATATACTGTTGCTGCATCATGTTGCATTGAACACCTCATTTGATCTACTTGCATTGACATTGTTTTCCATATTGGCTTCACTGCATCTTCATCTATCTTTTCATTTGAGTCTGGTTCACTGGTGGTCTAGATCTGTTCTCACTGACCATGTGGTCTTGGTCGTAGCTGGACTTGTAGTTGAATGTCAGTGGTTTGCTGTTTACTCATGTACATGCTTTTTGATACATGTTTGAACTAACTCTATCATTTGCTTAGTGCATTGTGCATTGGTTTGGACTTGCAGTTTGAGTTTCATTGAGTTGAGTCAAGATTGCAGTGACTTGACCTTTGCATTTTGTTTATTTTTCGAAATTTCACCTGAGTTGAATCTAGCTTAAGCTCTGATTTGACCTTGTGCTGAGAGTTGTGACATTTATTTTATTGCACTTGAGTTGAATCCGATAATTTGGGTTTGACCTGTGCTCACTTGTCCCTGTAGATCGATCAAGTGTATATTTCGGTGTGCACGGCCTTGTGGCATATACAGTGATACACTGTGTATGTCACAAGTTGTTCGCGTATGAGGGGTTCAAAAATTAAATGATGACGAACAACCCAAATAACTGAGGCAAATATTATTTTCAAAATTCATTTTTTATTTTATGCTTCAAAAAAATATTTCCTTTTCAATTTTACTGCGTTAGTGTATATTTTTGCAGATTGCTCAGACGCTAGATTCTAACTGGAATGAAGTTAAAGACAAAATACGAATTGAGTGAATGAGTGATCTGTAGTGAGGTTAAATGTAAATATGAAATTGTGATGTATTTGTAATCAAAATTGTATATGTATAGTGAGAGCTTGAATTTGTACTATTCAAAATTGTAATAAATATTTGTTTGAATAAAATTTTTGTTTGAATTCAAATTCAGTGTTATTTAATTTTATTCGGCAAATATTTATTTAATCTATGAAAAAAAAAATAGTACATTAACAAATACATTTAAACGAATGTATATATGTTTATTATCATCAAACAAAAATCATATAAGCGCATATTCAACATATAGGCCCTCCGTTCAAAGGAGACTCCGTCGATTTTTCCGAAAATTTATAACACTTAGAAAATTTGGGAAACAAATTGAAATAATAATAATAATAATATATGTTGCAAACTAGAGAATACCTATGGAAGAATTAGAGAATAAACAACTTAAACCTTACTTAATCTAATGAAGTGTAATGAGTTTAAATTTAAAATCTAAGTAAGAAGCTTTGAAAATTTTCAAGTGTTGAAAATTTAGAATTTTAAGTCTTGAAGATAATGGGTTGGAAAACTTTAAGAATATTTGATTAGTAAGAGAGAGTTTAAAAATCTATTTCTTGAGTCTTATCTTGCCTTTGTGCAATTATTTTATGACTTGCATTTATGCAGTCGTATGAGTTTGTTGGTATTGAAGGAAAACCACCTACCTCTTATTAGGTTTTCTTTCCATAATACTTGTCAATCTAATATCGGTATGAATCCCTTCGTAGTGTTGTACGGAAAGTCGTATCGATTATCATCTTATGGGTTAGAGTTCGGGATAAAGTTGTGACTAAACCCTGACTTTGTTCGTGAAGCTTCTTAGGAATCGATCTCACCTAATTTATATATTGCGTAACATCCTATCCGTGTTTTGCTTGGAAGGTAAAACGCCTTCGAAATAGGGATGTGTTGCTTATAGAAATTCAATAGTCAGCAAATCCTAGTAATTCCATTTGGGGAAACCATAAAATTAATCGAGCAATCTTATCTTGGTTTTCTACCATCTTGTGTTAAGGGTGAGAAATTTTAAACTCGAGCTTATCTATTTTCCTTTGATTGATGAAATAATTATGTTGAATACAAACTCTTCTCTAGAAATTACAAGGACGTAATTTTGTTAATGGGGGAGTCTGTGACAATCCTGGTTTTTGAGGTTACCAATTATATTAAGTTATAACGGTAGTCATAATTCAATATTGTAAATTAAAGTAAAATTGGAAATTTTATTTGCTTATTTGGAATAAACAATGAAATTTGAAAATAAAATGAGAAAAATGTAGTTTGGAACATTATTTTATTTATTTGGGTTAATAATGATCGAAAAAGAGTTTTATTTGGAGAAAATGCAATAATTGTATTAATTATTGCCAGTTTCTTCCTTTTATAATTTTTAAAAGAAGTACGGAATTTTTAAAGGTTGTTTATTTAAATAAAAAGATGAAAATTGGTTTAAAAATAAGTTTTGGCTATAAATAAAGGTTGGATATGGTTTGAAGTATTTTTCGAAGTAAGAAAATGATTTTGGTTTAATTTTAGAAGTTAAAATGTAGACTTCTACATTTATTGGTGAAATTTTTATACTATTGCGTAGTGGTTTTAAAAAAAAATCTTTTTATATAGTGCAAAATAATCTGTTCATGTGTGTGTAAGTTTATAATTTTATTTGTGTGAAAATTTGAAAGAAAATGGCTTTTGTTAGTTACATGTGGGTAAATATAAGTATTTTAGTTTGAGTATGAATTAAAACTTAAGCTAATTTATCTTTTATTTTAATTTTGGGTTCAAAGACCCATTAACAAGTAATAGCCTATAGTTAGGAAGTGAGAAATATTATCTCATTACCTGTGTGTACAGAAATGAGTTTCACCTTCTTCCTCTTCAGTCAGTAAAAGAAAACTCCTATTTCTTCAAACCAAGCTTTCATACTCAAATCTTTTTCAAACAAGTTTTTGTTTTTTATCCATTGAGAGTGTAATTAAAAGGCAATCTCATTCCAAATCCTTATTATCTCATCACAATCTTGTTTTTAGAAGACTTGGCTGTTAATTTCTTCTTTTCCTGTTGCATGTGTTTGTCTTGAGTTCTAGCAGGTTAAGAGAAGCTCCTTCTTCCCAAAAGCAAGCAACTTTCCTCCGATTCTCCGAGTTTGCTCTCCAATAGCAAAGGTGAGTAACAATCTCACAAAAGCTAGCTCATGCAATGCCAAAAATCGCAATTGAAATAAAAAATTTGCTAAAAAATTCGTTTTTGTGTAAACTGTCTTGAGTTGCAATTTTGTGAAGTCATATCTCTCTATTCCCACAATGAAATGCTGCCAGATTTTTTTTGTAGACCATTTTTTGTAGATTAATCATACCAAATTTCAGGTCATTTCGACCTATATAGCTTATAGCAATATGCTGTCAAACTTTGACTAGGAGCATGTTTTTGCCCAGATTTTACAGTGAAAACACTGCCCGGGTTCAACTTAGAGACATCATAACGTTCTCATAGCTTATTCCAATTCCATGATTCTTTTTCCAGTTTCAAGTATGAGTGTTAGTCATTACGTATATCAAATTTTAGTTCATTTTGACTTATATAGATTATAGAAATATGCTGCCGAACTTTGATTTGGAGCATGTTTTTGCCCGGATTTTTACAGTGAAAACACTTCCGGGGTTCAACTTTGAGACATCATAACTTTCTCATACATTATCTAAATTGCCTAATTTTTTTCTTCTTTAAAGTATACTTGTTATTCTTTATGCACGTTAAATTTTAGATCATTCCGACCTCTATAACCTATAGAAACATGTTGTCAAACTTTGAATTGGAGCATGTTTTGCTCTAGCTGTTGACAGTTAAATCTTGTTGCAAGTCCAACTTTGAGAGATCATATCTCTCTCGTTTCTTGTCCAATTGTATCCTTTCTTTTTATATTTAAAGTAGAGTTATTGAACTCTATGCCTGCAAAATTTCAAGGTTTTAAATCTTTCTAATTAGTTGAAAATTTGCTTGGAACTTTGAATCGGAGCATGCTTTGCTCCAGCTTGAATTTCTAAATTGTATTACATGGATTTTTTTTGATGTAGTTTTTGATCGGCTTGATCCTAAGATGGAAGAGCCAATAATACCACTTATTCAGGTTTCAGATTGGTGAGTTTTTTAAGAGGTTTTTGTATGACGATTTTATGAATAATTTCATTGAATTTCTGTTGATTTTTCTTTGCACATGCTTTCTAAACTGTTTTCGAAAGATTTTTTTAGCTTTCAAAATAAATTTTTTACAATATTTGTAATTAATTTAAAGCTATTAAAATTATACATTTTCTATAATAAGAGAATTTTAAAAGTTATTTTCTAAACGATTTTGAAAATAGTTTTAAAAGCTTGTTTTCGATATTAAATTATTTTCTATATAAAAATACATGTTTTTGCACTTTTTGGATGTATGAGAAAGATAATTAAACGATTTAGTAAAACACGTGGTATGGGACACGTGAGTTTACTTTTTCAGTTAATTCTAGACTTGTACGATCGAAAGCTCTTGAGTATATTGTTTTGAGTTGATATTTGAGATTTATAATTCCTATTATAGGAATTATCCGCGTTAGCCAATATTTGGCGAATTGAGAGGTTCGAGATCTCCTATTATAGGAGTAATAGTCAATGAGAACCCCTTATGTATGTTGTTTTACTCATCGATGAGAAGAGCCGAGTCTTGAGATGAGATTTCCCCTTTCTGGAATTTGGTTTATGAGAAACCACTATGAGTTTTATTTGCACTTGTCGATGATACGAGGCAAGATATATGAGTATTCTGAGATTTCTGAGATTTGAGATTTTATTATTTGGATGTGGCGTTAGCTAGCGGTTGGTAAACCGTTTAGTGCGAACATGTGGTATGGGATGCACATTAACACTTTTCGGGTCCTTTTCCGAGAGTTTGTGTCACATCCACGAGTATGCCAGTGCTATAGACCTTCGGGTTATGTGAGTTATGTGACTTCGATCACCATGAGTTATGTGACTTTGGTCACCATGAGTATGACCTTCGGGTCTAATATTTAGGTACCTAAATTTATAAACAGCACTGGATAAGAGTTTAGCACGTGCGGTATTGCTTCGACATTCAATCGAGGATCTGGCCAATCCAGTTTTTCTGATTTTTCCGTTTTATTATGATTTCACCATTTTAAGATGTTTTATTACATCGATAGCCTAGTGTTATATGAGATGTTATATTTATGGTGATCTCATTTATGATGTTTTGAACTCTTATTGAGTTCCTTGAGTTATGAGTTTTGATGATTTTATAGGATATTCTGGGTTTTTTCATTTTGGCAAGTTGAGTTTGGGTTTATATACCTTTATACCAATGAGATGAGATATAACTGAGTTTGGAGATTCTTTTATATTTATGATTTATATTTTCATTCCACGACATTCAGAGATTTTGTTTATGCCGATGAGATGGGGCATATTTGAGTTTTGGGATTATCCTATTTGGAAAACATTTTGTGTTTAACATTTAGTGAGATTTGGGTATTAGTGATTTCTCCTATTTAGGAGATATGGTTCATAGAAACTGTTATTGTTATCTTAGAGATTTCGCTGATAATATCAGGCAAATATGATGCTTAATTGAGTTTCATCATGAAGGTTTCTTCCTTGAGGTTTCATATACCTAAGTGATATTAGTTTACTTGAGTTATGAACTTGAACTTATTGTTATTTCTTCTTATTCAAGAAGTATGATCATCCTTTTCTTAGTGAAGAGGTTTTGTGCTCTTGGTATGGTTTCTTCCTGCTCGAGAGGATACTTTACTCTTTCCTCATGATTCTTATTATCGTCTATCTTTATTAAACTGATGTTTTAGCTAGACTGACCCATTTATTTTATACACGGGTCAAATCGAGTTTGTTTTAGGTTTTAGCATTTGCTTTTGGACTTAGCTTTTCCTTGAGGCTTCCGCATGGATATTTTTCTGTCATCCTTTATAGTTATAGTCTCTTTAGAGCTATATCTTGTTTTGTATATTTATTTGATTTGTGTATATAATGTGGTCGTTATACCACCATTGATGTGTCATTTGTATTGCATTGGGATGTATCATTGTGTATTTGTATATGTATATCGATTTGTTGTTCTGTGATGTGATATTCATTTAGTTATTGTTTTTTTGTTCTAATAGATCCGTTTTCCACCTATAGTTTTATATTGAGTATTTATTGGATATGTCGATCCACTTGAGTTAGAAAAAAATAGAGCACTAATCGACATATTCAGTAAATGTTTAAGACAAAGCTACAGATGGTCGCTTCTAACCATCCCTATTCTCCGCATTAGCAGACAGAATTACCCAGTAATTCTCTTTGTCAATGTTGGTCTCGAGGTGGGGCGTCACACTTCATCACTCGAACTGAACATGAATCCCCAAATGTATTCCTTCATCTTAAAGAGATCACGAATCACTACATGGATTCGAGCATCTCGAACAAATCTCAAACCTCCACAAAGGCTCCTCGCATAAGTCATGAATGCTAATGCTACTCTCTCTTAGAGTACTCCTCAAGATAGACTGTCCCACATAATAACATCGTTCGAAGTGTTAGCACTGACCTTTCCCTTGGACTTAACCTTAGGATTGTCAGTCCAGCTCAATAAAATTCACCTTCACAACCGCTTCTAGAACATAAATCAGCTATATGGTTTTGAAGTGGCTTTGGGTTTGAGTCATCTCATATAATTACACTCTTCCCACTTACCAGACTCTCCAAAACCAATCGACAAATTTTCGGTTAACTCAATTCAGGTTCTCTCAAAAGTAACCGAGAGCTAGAGACATTTCAGACCAATACTTCTCCCTGGGGGTTCATATTGGTATGAAATCATGAAGCCTTTTAAAAAGTTCTTAAGTAATTTTTGGTCAGTTTCGATAACCGACTAATCGATTATCTAATAAAAAAATTTACTTACATAAATCACGATTCGTATGGTTAACTCGTTTTCGACATTCCAACTTAACTATTCCTCGCCCAAGAGTGAAGCCTGGTAAGTATGGACAGTGGTTGCTCTAAGCCTTTTCTGGACACTCCATTCTTGAATTTTACAAATAGATAAGTCTACCTCATTGGCTTTTAGTGTTAAATATAGTATTAATGATTTTCATAAATAATAAGGAATCAACCCGACTAACACATTTCTGATATTTTCCACTTACCTATTACTCGGTTAGGAGGGAAGCCTGGTGGGTTAGAGCTTTATTTATCCATCCTTACTCGACATCAATCTTAACTCTCACAAATAGATAAGATTACTTCATCATCTTATTTGTGTTAAGCATAGTTAATTACTTTTTTAATAATTAATTAAACAATCAACCATTTGGCCATTTAACAATTCTAACCCATTTTTGAAACATTTAAAATAATTGGAAATACTTATAATAGGTTTTATAACATTTATCCAAAATATTACTTAAAAATAACAAGTTTGAAAAATCAACAAAACTTGGAAAAAGAACATGTTTATTCTAAAATTTATTTCTCTAAAGATTCATAACCAATTCTTAAAAATTCATAAATATCTCAAACTACATTTAAAATTATCTAAAAATAGTTAAGCAATACTTTTAAAAAGAATGAAACAAATCGCTTGAACTTAAAGTCATTTTTGAAACAGTTGAAGTCCAAAAATCAAGGTTAAACGGGGCAGTTTTGCACTAGTGATGTTTTGGCTATTTTCAAGATGTTACTTAACTTTTTACTATTCAAGATTTTAATAGCAACAAACACACACATATATATAATAATGCAAATATGGAGAGAAATCCCTATGGACCGCTTTACAAAGTTCCATAACAATTGTTAAAAACAAGACAATTCCGAACTACATCTATAGCGACTATCGCTATAAGTGCACATCTAACCCAAAGTCCATCTATAACCTATGTGATTTTTTCATGGTGTAGTCACATGTCATATACGTCCATTCCAAGTTTGTTCAAGTCAATGTACATGGATCTTATGTGTCACTTGTTTTCAAAACAAGAATTCAAATCAATGTTTTAACATATGTCACTTAACAATTCAAACAACATTAATACAATCAAATACAACATATGTATGTTATATTTTCCATTCAAAGTGAGGTGTTAACTCACCTTAAACTCAATAAATAACCAAGATTAAGCACTCGGGTTAAAACCCAAGCTAGAAAACTCCTTTCCTTCCTCTTTCTTCCTTGCTTCACTCGCTCCTTTGCCTCCTCTAGCCTCCTAATGCTACTACCCAAGGTAAGTGGAGGAGTTTGGTTTTGTTTTTTCACAATCTAACTAGGAAGAAGGTGTTGTTATGTGGTGGCAAGTTTTCCTCAAAGTTTGAGGTGATTAGGAGATGGTTTGCAGACTTTTTACTTTAGAAAGTTAAGAAGATGATGATGAAGACATTGAAATTTTAGCTCAAAGCTTTAGGAATTTTTATGAATGAGTACTAAGGGTGTACCCCTCCTTACATAGGCTTAGGAGTGATGCCCTTTAAGCTTTCCTTCACCCTCCACCATGCCATGGAAGACTCACCTTCCATCACTTCTCCTTTATGTCTCTTCTTGTTTATGTCACTTCTCCTTTATGGCGAACTACTCTTATACCTTTCTCTTAATATAATCTCTTATCCTAACAGAAAGTTCTAGAACATTCCATGATTTATGAAGAGGAGAGTGTGTTAACTAGTTGCTAATATATTCATTTGTTCATTAGTTAAGTGCACGATAGTCTGTATAACTTATATCGATCGAAAACTGTTTATCGATAAACCGATTTTCGATCATATTATCAATTTTTCTTCGAATAGTATATTTTTGTAAACACTTTTCAAAAACCAGTTTCTTAACATTATTTATTAATCAAATGATACTAAACAGGATTATAAAATCATGTTCATAACACTTAGCTATATTTCAAAATATATTGATATTCGAAGACGAAGTGTTTGAATTTTCGGGTCGCTACATTTCCCATGTGGTCCATCGATAGTTGAAACTTCACAAGCATATCATCAACGTTGACTTCCATTGTCTTTTAGATTTGATCCTTGAACATCCTATTAACCTATCACTGGTAAGTATCTCTAACATTCTTCACACCAAATGGCATGAATCTATAGAAATATAGTACCAAATATGTCATATGGTCTTGATTCGGGCTGTGCATCACGATCTGATTATAGCCAGAGTATGCATTCATAAAAGACAGCAGTTCATATTTGACCATTTCATATACAAGTTGGTCAATCCTCGGTAAGGGAAAGTATTCCTTCGAGCAAACATTATTCAAGGCAGAATAATCAATGCGTGTTTGTCATTACCCGTTCGCCTTGTTGACTAACACCAGATTCGATACTCACTTCGCATACTACTCATAGCAGATAAAGCCATTTTCTTTCGGCTTATCCTCTTCTTCCTTCAATGCAGGATTGCTCTGCTTCCATACCATGCCTCTTTTACTTCATAGAAGGGTAATTTGGGTTATCCAATTTATGGCATGCTATCTCTAGCAAAATCCACATATATAGGAATGTGTTAGTGCAAACACATTCATGTTCACCTGAAGAAACCATACCAACTCCTTCCTAATCTTCAAGCCGAGATAAGATTCGATCTTGAGAACCCTTATAAGATCGTTATCATTAATCAGAATGTTGATCGTGGGCTCCGTAGGGGCCACCCTCGCTTCCTCTGACTCTTTTTGTCCGTCCATAGGTCTATCTAATTTGTTGTTAGACCCGAGTTAGGGCTTGGGTGGTAGTTGCTCTGCTTATGACGATTTTATGAAGAGAGTTCTTAGCATTCTTCCCCTACTCTTGCCGCTTTGCTTCTCTAAGCTCAACAATGTAGCTTTCTCGATCTTTGCTCATGTCACCCTAGATTGCCCCCACTCCATTCCAAATAGGAAACTTCATCATTAGACACCACAAAAGAAGTGCAACCCAAAAACTGGCTAGGGCTAGCCCTTTTAAAAAAGCATTGTAGGATGAAAATCCATCCACTATAACAAACGCCGATATCTATGCAATCTTATGGTCTCCTTTTCCCAGCTTATCTAGAAATGTGATGCACCCACCGGCTCCTTAGCCTCTCCGTTAAGTCCCATATAAATCCCTAAATGCAGGACTTACACAGCATCGAATCCTTCTCATGGGGTGTATCCTGTCAAAGTTTTATTTAAGCAGAATATTCATTGAGCTCCCGTAGTGAATAAGGACTCGATGCACTATTGTTGGCCCAATCATGCCATAATCACCATTAGGTCAAGCATTAGTGCTTTGACTGCTATTAGCATTCCATTTTGAAACACAATATCATATGTTATAGTTCATTGTTGCTGCACTGGAGTTCCAACCTATTTGGAATAACACATATTTGAAGGCACATGCCTCAATGAGCTGTCATAGCACTCCATTTCATCTAGCTCTTCTCTGCAGCACACACACCTCAAAAAATTGTATTTATCACAATCCCTCTTGCTGATTGTCTTGATCCCTCTCCATAGGCTCTAACCTAATTCCCTAGGAAGACTACTCTTAGGGTTGATTGTTAGCTTGCCCACAAGCCTGTGGGTTGCCAACATACTGCTGTAATTTCTTCTCTTAGACTAAATCCTCTATGACACCTCTTAGATGCTTATATTCCTTTGTATTGTGTCCATGTGTCTCATAGAGGCGACAATACTTCCAGAGCATCTCTCTTCATCAGTTGCCTTCCTTAGGGATGGCTTATTATATTGCTCCATTCCTTGTGCAGAAAGGTAAATATTTCCAATGGAGTAGGTCGATTGTGATGACAGCCTATACCTCCGGCACCCAATATACCTAAAGAGTGCACTACTATAGTGCTCGAACGACGTAGGACGATAGCTAAGGGTAAAATGAAGAGAAACAATCATAAAACCTATCGTATATCTCACAGTGCTACAAATAAAATATAACAATAAACATCATAGTTAAAAAAATCACGATAGTAATAACTAAAACGAACCACAATACCATAATACAAAGGTTCACAAGGTTATGCAAGATAATAATAGAGTTTATATAAGTGATAATAAAGTCAAACTGTCTCTATACATAATAATGAACACCGTCTAGGCTTCATCATGTTATACAGGGGAATAAGCAATAGCAAGTCCATATATAATATGAGAAAGCTTCATTCTACTCGTCCTCTACATTACCGCCACATACCACCTAGACCTTTTATATAGTCTAGTCCTTTAAGAGTACCTAAGATAATAAGAAACAAAGCATAAAACTCGAGTTAGACAATAATTTAGTATGAGCGTAAGAAATTTCAAAATATTATACAAGTTGATATAGTAAGGAACAAGGGTATACCAACCATACCTGACCTGTCCCAACAACCAAAGAGTTAGTACATAACATCAATAATACGCTATTCTACAAATATCATAAAGGTATGCTGCATCCTGTTCATCGGCTAGTTTTCTATCGGTTTAGAAAATAGTCGAGAATTTTCAAATTAAAAATAACCGCAAGCGCACGACGTACTATTGTAGTACGTTGCGAGTACGGGTCGATAAGCAGGGAGTTGTAGATTTTAAATTTCTATTTAATCAAATTAACCAAAGATTTAGTGTGATTAGCTAAAAAATGAGAAAAATGACAAAAGAGAATTGATAAAAATATTAGAGTGTTAAGACAATTTAGAGGTAATTTTCACTCTCTGGATCACATAGTTCAACAAATTATGAAATCATGATCTCTCTTTTTTGGTCATTGGTTAGTTTAATTGATGTATTTATCATAAGTATGCCTTATTTGTGCTATTAATTAGCTCAACACAAGCCATCAAACTATAACACACCCCTTAAACAACTTTTAACTCTCATGAAAAATGACAACAAGTTGAAAATGAAATTTATTTTAAGCATGGCCTATTAACTATTGTTTAGAAATATAGGCCATCAAATTTTAATTTCAACATTCACTTCATTACCATCATCATATGTAGATGAAGAGGTAATTATTGTTTGTGATTGTTTAAGCATAACATATTTGTTAAGAACAACATAGACTATCAAATTCAAGATGAAACAATAAATCACACCAACATTCATTTAAGCACAACAGAGATCAAAATTATCACAATATTGAAGCTACATGATTAGAGGCTTCATTACCCATAAACTGAAGGGATTAACCTCTCATTTTTGTAATCATATCAACACTTGTAGCATGCAACATTAAACTAAAATGAAAGGAAAATGAAAGCTAATGAAAAAGACAACTAATCTAATTGCATAAAAGAAAATATACACTACTTGCATAAATAAACAAATCTACACTACTAACATGAAAGGAAATAAATAAAAGAAGAAAAAGAGCATGTACTAAAAGTTGCATTAAAAAAATTACATAAAAGAAATGGCCAAGTAGCCATGAAAAAAGAAGAAGAGAACTTCATTTATTTTTGAGCCTAAACTAAAACTAAGAGAGACTAAAGAAGAGAGGGGTTACATGAAACATAAGGGGTATTTATACAAGTTAAAAATCGTAATGCATATTTTTAGGGAATGCCCAAAATGCCATTGTAGGAAGTGTGGTAGCTAAGTAATCATTAGCTTCAATAATCACCCATTAAGTGTGCACGAACATGTAATGGTCATTAGAAAGGTGGGTCGGTGGGGTCCTCCATGATCTTGGTTTTGAAATATTTCCATCTTCATTTGTTCTCTTCACTCTTATGCATGCATATATCTTAATAAAGCCACTTGAAAATTCAGTTAATTTCCTACAAAACAACATAGAAAATTCCAAATAAATTTTCACAATTTAATAAATGCACAAAAATGACCATTTTGCCCCTATATGAAGATTAATATGTAACAATTTGAAAATAATTTGAATTTGGTTTAAACAAGTTAAAATACCCGATATGATCATTTATTAAATTTAAATAGATTAAATATGGTGGTAAAAATATGCATATTTATATGCACATCAAATACCCCCACACTTATCTTTTCATTCGTCCTCGAATAAAGAAAAACTAAGATAAATCCATTTTCGTAGGGAGCACGATTGCATTGAGTGTTTGCAACGAGCCATTAAACCTCTAGATATCCCAATAGGACGAGTGTTGTCTCGTGAGGGTTTTCAGTGGACACTACCCATAAAATCCAAATGCAGAATGAAAATATTTACAAAATGCAAGATTTATTTACAAAGAGGTGAATGCAAGTTTTTGAAAATATATACAAATGAAGGGTTTACTTTTAAATCGACACAAATAAGTTAAATATAGGTTTTAGTCATTATCTTGAAATTTAAGTCATTTACTCGTCAAAATTTCCAATAAAAACGAAGTTATCATAACAAATGGGTTATAGTTTAACTCGTTGTATCAGTCGATAATACAGTGTAACTATGAAATGGATTCTTTGTTGATTATCAAAGTTTATCAAAGTGGTATTTTTATTTCTTTTCAATAACAAGTCAAATTAAACAAGTTAAAATAGTGCTTGGATTTCATTTGCTTACTCTCTCTAATTGTTTGAAAATTTTATTTATATTAACAATATTTACATATGCCTATCTCAGATAAACTAAGGCTAGTATATTACCCGTGCACTGCCTTGCGGACTTATGTGAGGGGAATACAGAGCGTGGCAAGTGAACACACGAGTGTGAACACCTATCGACTGTAGGCGTTATTAATAAAAGAATTTTTATGTACATACACCTATCTCAGATAAACTGAGGCCAGATATACGATCGTGCACTGCTTTTCGAGCTTACGTGAGAAGGGTACAGAGCATGGCGAGTGAACACACGAGTGTGTACACCTGTCGACTGTAGGTGCTAATAGAAAATATTTACATATATACAAATGTTTTGTTTTTTATATGTTTTTTTTATTTTTTTTTGAAAGAGAGAGCTTTGCAAAATAATCTTAGCACCACTTAACTTAGAAGACAAAAAAATGTTATATCTTTTACCTTAAATCAATCACTTTTTAAAACAAAGATTTTCAATTAGGATATATTTCATAACTATCACGTATGAACCTTTCTATATATTAGTAGTTAAACTATCGTTATTTGTAATCAAACTTCATTTTTATTTTTGTTAAGACATATAAATTTTCAATAATTTCAATTTAATAACAAAAATCATATATTTATCTTATAGTGTTCCTTTTAAAAATAAATCAAATGCTTCAAAAAAACCTTTTTTTGTTTATTTGTTTTTTTTGAGATTTTTTTTAAATTTTGGAAGGAAAATGTAAAAATAAATCTGAAAAATTAAAAAAGAAGATGAGACTCCCCCCCACACTTGATTTTGATTGTGTCCCCACAGTCAACCCAAGTGAAAGGAGAAAAAAATAAAAAAATAAAAAAAGACCTATATTTATATCAAAGCAAAAGGATTATTATTTACAAGAGTTTAGAATGTATATTGTCAAAAAGTAAATGAAACGGTCTTCCAAAGACCGATTCATTTGTCTCGTTAAGTATGCGAGACGCAGCTCAAGCGTAGAAAACCAAACCGTAAAAGATTTCAAAGTTGAACGTTGATTTGGAAAAACGAATGTCGTTTTATTGAAAATCGTATGAGTTGTTTTATTTTCAATGATTTTTGGGGTTGATAAAACAATTGATTGAAATTCAAGTTTATTTTCACTAATTTGAAATTCAAGCTTATCGTTGAAAACTTCTTCCGACTTATTGATTTCAAAATCAAAATGGTGATCGAAATCTTCCCTTTCAGAATTTGACAACTTGTTTTCGAAAATTCCAAACAATTCGTGTTCATTAAATTTTCTTCCTTTATTGAATTATCAACAACTTCATTGCATATATTAAGTTCAAAATCCAAAGTTGTTGTATTCAAATTTCTGAAATCGAAAAAAGGAAGATCGAATTTTAAATTTGGTTCCACACCCTCAAAAGAATTGAAATCCAATTCAATTACCGTGTTTTCAACAACTTCATTAAGAATATTATTTTCAATTTCAAAAGTTGTTATTTGAAAATCGCCGATTTGGGTAAAAGATGGATTATCATTTGATTCGTCACACGTTGGGATTTGCTTTTGTTTATCACATTATTTCATATACGTTTCAATCAACAAATCTTTATGATCACTGTAAATTTCATCTATTTGTTCAACAAAATCCAGTTTATAATTATTAACTTGAGAATTTTCAATTTGGATTTGTTGAGAACAATTTTTTTTTCAACCGTAATGTGGTTAAGGTTATTCTCATCGCCAAATTCGTTGAAAAGTTGTTTCCATTTTTATTTTGAGTTTGAAATTCATTTTGGAGTTCGAAGTTGAATTGACATGGGTTATAATCGAAATCATTTGAATTTTGAATTGAATTCAAATTTTGAAATCCTTGACTCGAGTTATTACACAAATATAAATTACACAAATCATTTATACTTTGATTTTGTTGTGTAGAGTGTTCGAGTAAAGATGAAATCATTTCAATGTTATTTTCTAGAGTCAAAGGTTGGTCGTTATTTTCAAATTTTTGTTGTTCAAAATTCGAATTATTTATACAATGGTTGTCGTTAAAATATCCGTACGAATTTGGAGTGAAATCATATGGATTATATTGATTTTCACAACCATTGTAAAATTTACGTAAATGGGGAAACTTGGACATTTTCAAGAATGTTTTTGTTTGTTTTTTTATAAAGGGAAAAATATTTATAGATAGAATTTATTTTTCAAAATGGAATTTTTTTTTTGAATTTTTGAAATTTATAAAGAAAGAATTTAAAATTTTCAAAGAAAAAGAAAAGAAATATTTACAATTTTTTTAGTTTTTGAATTTGAATTTTTTTTAATTATGCATGAACTAATGCAACTAAATGAGTGCAAGAGTTAATTACAAATGATTTATCCTAAATTAACCCAAAATTGTATAATCATACTCTGTCTTAAATCAGCAAGATAGTGCTCAGCCAGGTAATGGACATGATTTATCGGTGCACCACGAATCACCGTAGCAATGCAGTCGAAGGTTTAAGTGCCTTCAGAGAAACAATTCAGTATAATATTTATGAACCACGGTAATATTTATAACTGATTATTGCTCTGCCGTAGCCTACACACCAAGAAATTAAATTGTTCAAAGAAGACAACTTGTCAATATACAATTAAGTGTAAAAGATTTCTAACCGTTATTAATTTAAATTCTAGGATGAAATGCAAAGCAGAAATTAAATGTGTATTAACAATGCAACTACAATGACTTTTATTTTTGTTTTTGAAATGCAAGCAGCCAACAATGCAAAGCAAAAAAAACAAGGGATAAAGGTTAAAAGCAGCAAAAATTATTATAAGCAAGCAATCAATTTTTTTTTTTTTTGCAAGTGGCTTCTTTCTTTGTCTGCTTTGACAATTTGAAAAAAAGGAACAATGATATATATATATATATATATATATATATATATATGTATGTATGTATGTATGTATATGTGTGTGTGTACACACAGTTTTTAAAATGGAACCAAACTCTTTTTTTTTGGGTTTGTTTTTTAATAAAATAGAATGCACACAACACAACAATAAAACAAATCAACATTCAAAAATCAAAATGAAAACATAATTTATTATTTTTTTAAGGAAGAAAACCTTTTTTTAAGGATGGATAAAATAAAATAACATAAAAGAAATTCACAAATGAAATTTCAAAACAAAATCCACAAAACAAATTAAGCCTGGCCCAAAAACAAACACGATGCTACCCCCACTTTTCTCGTTCCCTATACCAGACAAATTAAACTATCTCGACAAGATGATAAATTCTAATCGAAAATTTACTCGCTGCCAAAAAGAAAATGTTAAATAGAACTGAAATCCCAAAAAAAAAAAAAAAATCCTTCAGTTTTGCAGTTCAGCTAAAGAGAGGGGGGTTGTCGCGATGATTTGGAGGGAGGCCGGGCGGTGGTTGGCGTTGCTTCGAATCGATTGGTTGATGGCAGGCCATTTTGGGCAGCGAATTGCGGGGGTTGGTGATGATATTGATCGAGTATGTGATGGAGTTGCATCTTGGGTTTCGAAGTTTTGGTTTCAAGGTGATGGTTTGCTGATGTTTGGGTTGGCGTTTGTTTGTTTCAGGCGATGTTCGTGTGGGTTAAAGTTCGAGTTCGAACAGTAGTAAGAAGAATGGTTGAGTTATGGTCAGTGATTGCCAGTGTCCAGTCTTGGTCTTGACAGTTGGAGTTTTGGTGAATTGGTCTGGGTGATGATTGTAGGCGATTTTGAGTGGTGAGCAAAGGGGAAGAAAGGCAATGAAGAAGGAACCGGTGCACTTTGTAGTTGGTTCAGGTAAGATGTTTGAAGTGCATTGATGCTGTTGTATGCGTGCACTGACAGTTGATATACAATTGGTTGATATGCACTGACAGAGATGGTTTGTAGGAGTTCTTGTATGATGATGTTTTTTTTGTAGTTGTGGATTGAGTTGAGAGTTTTTGAATGTTGTGGAAGCTCTGGATTGTATTCGAGAACTGTAGTATTGTTGAATGAGTTGCTGCTGGTTCTAGATGTATGATCTGAAGTTGTTGATTGCAGAAGATGTTGTCAGTTGTGATAAGGCAGATGGTAGATGGTCTAACTGACAGTGGGATGTGATGTGAAGTGGATGTGAATCAGAGGTGGTATATGTTTGTGGTATGTGGAGGAACTCTGATGGAAATGGAGGCAGTCAAGGCAAGGTTGTTTGTTGTGGGGCTGGAGTGATGTTACCAGTTGGGATATGTTGACAGTTTACGACAGTAATGGAAGTTGTGATCAAGTTGTGATCAAATGTGGTATTTGAAGACTTGGTGGTAAAGGTTGGCGGTTATGACAGTAATGGTTATGGGTAGAAGTAAAGGCAGATGCGTTACTGGTAGCTACTGTAGCTATGTCACTGGCATACCGTTTGTGTGGATGGAGTGGTGTAGTTTGAATGTATGGCTGCAGTTATATATCAAAGAAGTAGCTGTAGTTGTGAATGTATGGAGTATCGGCAGATGATAGAAGTGAAGTAGATGGTGTGGTTGGCAGTTTTTGGAATGACGATCAGTATTTGGGAGGGGACAGCAGTGGATTCAACTGTGTAGTAGTCTGTTGTGTGAAGTCTGGTGGAAGACAATATTGGGATGGAAGAATGAATTGCAGCAGTTATGGTGGGGTAGATGGCAGAAGTTCAGGCGGAGGTGGGTTGAAAGGTGGTCTGTCAGCAACTGTTGTTTGGAGTTTGAAGTAGTTGTATATGGCTGGTTGACACTTGAGGAGAAGAGGCAGTAATACTCATATATCTTTCCTCGTATCATCGGCAAGTGCAAATAAAACTCATAGTGGTTTCTCATAAACCATAATTTCCGGAAGAGGAAATCTCATCTCAAGACTCGGCTCTTCTCATCGGTGAGTAAAACAACATACATAAGGGGTTCTCATCGACTATTACTTCTGTAATAGGAGATCTCGAACCTCCCAACTCGTCAAATATTGGCTAACTCGGATAATTCCTATAATAGGAATTATAAATCTCAAATATCAACTCAAAACAATATACTCAAGAAGTTTCGATCGTACAAGTCTAGAATTAACCGAAAAAGTAAACCCACGTGTCCCATACCACGTGTTTTACTAAATCGTTTAGTTCTCTTTCTCATACATCCAAAAAGTGCAAAAACATGTATTTTTATATAGAAAATAATTTATTATCTAAAATAACTTTTGAAATTCTCTTATTATCGAAAATGTATAATTTTAATAGCTTTAAATTAATTATAAATATTGTAAAAAAATTATTTTGAAAGCTAAAAGAAAATCTTCCGAAAATGGTTTAGAAAGCATGTGCAAAGAAAAATCAATAGAAATTCAATGAAATTATTTATAAAATCGTCATACAAAAATCTCTTAAAAAACTCACCAATCTGAAACCTAGATAAGTGGTGATATTGGCTCTTCCATCTTAGGATCAAGCCGATCAAAAACTACATCAAAAAAAATCCATGTAAAACAATTTAGAAATTCTAAGCTGGAGCAAAGCATGCTCCGATTCAAAGTTTCAAGTAAATTTTCAACAAATTAGAAAGATTTAAAACCTTGAAATTTTGCAGGCATAGAGTTCAATAACTCTACTTTAAATATAAAAAGAACGGATACAATTGGACAAGAAACGAGAGATATGATCTCTCAAAGTTGGACTTGCAACCAGATTAAACTGTCAACAGCTAGAGCAAAACATGCTCCAATTCAAAGTTTGGCAACATGTTTCTATAGGCTATAGAGGTTGGAATGATCTAAAATTTAACATGCATAAAGCATAACAAGTATACTTTAAAGAAGAAAAAATTAGGCAATGTAGATAATGTATGAGAAAGTTATGATGTCTCAAATTTGAACCTCGGAAGTGTTTTCACTGTAAAAATCTGGGCAAAAACATGCGCCAAATCAAAGTTCGACAGCATATTTCTATAATCTATATAAGTCAAAATGAACTAAAATTTGGTATACGTAATGACTAACACTCATACTTGAAACTGGAAAAAGAATCATGGAATTGGAATAAGCTATGAGAATGTTATGATGTCTCTAAGTTGAACCCAGGCAGTATTTTCACTGTAAAATCTGGGCAAAAACATGCTCCTAATCAAAGTTCGACAGCTTATTGCTATAAGCTATATAAGTCGAAATGACCTGAAATTTGGTATATTAATCTACAAAACATGGTCTACAAAAAAAATCTGGCAGCATTTCATTGTGGGAATAGAGAGATATGACTTCACAAAATTGAAACTCAAGACAGTTTACACAAAAACGAATTTTTTAGCAAATTTTTTATTTCAATTTGCGATTTTTGGCATTGCATGAGCTAGCTTTTGTGAGATTGTTACTCACCTTTGCTATTGGAGAGCAAACTCGGAGAATCGGAGGAAAGTTGCTTGCTTTTGGGAAGAAGGAGCTTCTCTTAACCTGCTAGAACTCAAGACAAACACATGCAACAGGAAAAGAAGAAATTAACAGCCAAGTCTTCTAAAAACAAGATTTTGATGAGATAATAAGGTTCTGGAATGAGATTACCTTTTAATTACACTCTCAATGGATAAAAAAAACAACTTGTTTGAAAAAGATTTGAGTATGAAAGCTTGGTTTGAAGAAATAGGAATTTTCTTTTACCGAGTGAAGAGGAAGAAGGTGAAACTCATTTTTGTGCACATAGGTAATGAGATAATATTTCTCACTTCTTAACTATAGGCTATTACTTGTTAATGGGCCTTTGAACCCAAAATTAAAATAAAAGATAAATTAGCTTAAGTTTTAATTCATACTTAAACTAAAATACTTATATTTACCCACATGTAACTAACAAAGGCCATTTTCTTTCAAATTTTCACACAAATAAAATTATAAACTTACATACACATGAACATATTATTTTGCACTATATAAAAAGATTTTTTTAAAACCATTACACAATAGTATAAAATTTTCACCAATAAATGTAGAAGTCTACATTTTAACTTCTAAAATTAAACCAAAATCATTTTCTTACTTCGAAAAATACTTCAAACCATATCCAACCTTTATTTATAGCCAAAACTTAATTTTAAGCCAATTTTCATCTTTTTATTTAAATAAACAACCTTTAAAAATTTCATACTTCTTTTAAAAATTATAAAAGGAAGAAATTGGCAATAATTAATACAATTATTGCATTTTCTCCAAATAAAACTCTTTTCCGATCATTATTAACCCAAATAAATAAAATAATGTTCGAAACTATATTTTTCTCATTTTATTTTCAAATTTCATTGTTTATTCCAAATAAGCAAATAAAATTTCCAATTTTACTTTAATTTACAATATTAAATTTCCTTGTAATTTCTAGAGAAGAGTTTGTATTCAACATAATTATTTCATCAATCAAAGGAAAATAGATAAGCTCGAGTTTAAAATTTCTCACCCTTAACATAAGATGGTAGAAAACCAAGATAAGATTGCTCGATTAATTCTATGGTTTTCCCAAATGGAATTACTAGGATTTGCTAACTATTGAATTTCTATAAGCAATACATCCCTATTTCGAAGGCGTTTTACCTTCCATGCAAAACACGGATAGGATGTTACGCAATATATATTGGGTGAGATCGATTCCTAAGAAGCTTCACGAACAAAGTCAGGGTTTAGTCACAACTTTATCCCGAACTCTAACCCATAAGATGATAATCGATACGACTTTCCGTACAACACTACGAAGGGATTCATACCGATATTAGATTGACAACTATTATGGAAAGAAAACCTAATAAGAGGTAGGTGGTTTTCCTTCAATACCAACAAACTCATACGACCGCATAAATGCAAGTCATAAAATAATTGCACAAAGGCAAGATAAGACTTAAGGAATAGATTTTTAAACTCTCTCTTACTAATCAAATATTCTTAAAGTTTTCCAACCCATTATCTTCAAGACTTCAAATTCTAAATTTTCAACACTTGAAAATTTTCAAAGCTTCTTACTTAGATTTTAAATTTAAACTCATTACACTTCATTGGATTAAATAAGGTTTAAGTTGTTTATTCTCTAATTCTTCCATAGGTATTCTCTAGTTTGCAACATATATTATTATTATTTTTTCAATTTGTTTCTCGAATTTTCTAAGTGTTATAAATTTTCGGAAAATCGACGGAGTCTCCTTTGAACGGAGGGCCTATACAATATTACAAAAATGATTTATATAATATACATCGACCATTAGGTCGGAAACACAATACATATCATCATTTAACACTTTAAAATTAATCCAAAAACAAACCATCCTTTTTAGCATTTTAAAGCGAGTTTGCACAATCTTATATATAATCTTTTTGCTCAACATATATTCCAACTATCCCCTTTTCACCATTAATTAACTCAAATAAATGATATTAGTTTATGTTCATAAATAAGAAGTGCTACACTTAACTATTAAGGGAAATAGATCGATTTCATTTCAGACCTGCGGTAAAGAAGACATGTTTTGACCTAGGAAACAACAAATCTGAATTTTTTTATAAAATGAAAGTTGTTCTACTCAGCCTAAGATTTCCATCAATTTAAAATCTTTAAAATCGAATTTAAGATTTGAAAGTTATGTTAAATTTACTTTCATCTTAAATCTTAGAGAATTTTGTAATAGGGTAGAAATGCCTATCCATTTTCAAACCTATTTTAGACTCAGCAAAAAGGCAAAATATTTTAAAGTGGTAAAAAGAAACTTTATAGCTTACTGAAATCTCTTTAATTTGCAAAAAGATTGAACTCATTCAGAGTTGCTAATCTCAAGTTATCGCTGTTTTAGTACAACACTTTTCCAAACAAAATTTCAGCTTTTAAATCAATTTAAAATTTGAAATTTATCCAAACCATTTTAATTTCAAACTACATTTTCAAACAAATTTTCTCTTAATCATTTATTAAATGATTCTCTCTTTCCCTGGAAAGCAAAAACATACGAAATTATGGCCAACTTTATGTAATCATTATAAAACATTTTATTAAGTGGAAATATTTTCATTACTTCTAAAATCTACTTTAAATACAATTAACTTGAAAACTCATTTTGGAAGAGGTAACTAATTTCTTCCATCATCAAGAGATGATTATTGATTATCTATACAATAATTGTGGAATTTATATATATAGTTTAAAAATATCTCACAATTTAAATGATTATACTACATGAATTGTTCATTATCAAAACAATCCAAATTCACATTTCCATCTGTCACAAAAAAAAAATTCGTTTAATTATCAACATAAAACTAATTAAAGTTGATAATTAATTCAATTTTTTTAAAAGAATTTTGCAATTTCAAACCCACAAGTTTTAACACCATTTTAAGTTTAAAAAAAAACTTGCTCACAAATTTATACTAAATGTTCTAAACTAACACTTCTTTATTTTCTCTCAAGAAAGAATTTTATATCTATCCTCTACTATTACTAAAATAAATAAGTGTTGAAACAAATTTTATATCCATCTTTAATAACTTGTACTAAAACGTTCAATTAATATTCCGATTTTTCAAACCAAAGTATTCTTTTACGGTATATACTTCATTTTATTAATCAAAGCATCAATTGGTATTTTCTTCTAATTAAGACATCCCCTTGGTTAGAATTATTCCCAATTACCATATTCAATTCCCCAAATTTCGAATAATATAAGGGTATTGCCTCGCTATTGATTTATAGTGAATGACCCCATCGGTTGGCTACAGAGTTGATCAAACGATCAAAACAGCCTCGCCACTCCTCCAACACTCACTATGGTTCAATGGCTTCATTAAACATTTAAAATAAAATTAATACTTCACCATATTAATTATTTTCAAACTTTACTTATTAAAACTCAATTTACCGTGTCTGACTGTCTCATCATAGCATTTAGGAAATTCCTATCGATAACGTTAGCCAATCGCACCGACCAGAATTCTTAAAGCACTAGACAGACAACCCAACACAAAAATTCATTTTTTTAAAAAGACATACCTCCTCATATATAATACTCAAAATATTCTTTATTTTTCCCAAAAACAAAATCCAATTTCTGTTAAAAACTTATCCTCAATTTGAATGATTTGAAAATTCAATTATAACTTATTCTCAAAATCAAAGAACACAAATAGAGCCCGTCGAGATATTCTTAGAATACTTGATCCTCAAGATTGATGGAATAGACTGGAGTGTTCATTATTCCGAACGGTATAATGAACTACTCATAAGACTCATAACGAGTGCGGAATGTGGTAAGAGTAACGCTATCCTCCGCGATTCGTAGCTCATGAAAAATCGATGTAGGGTCAAACTAGAGAATGACCCTAACACTAGATTAAAAAGAGAGAAATGCGATATAAAAGCAAGGGTGAATATTTTCTCAAATGAGGAGAAGTAGCATTAACAACAAATCATTACTTCAAGTGAAGTAATACCATAAGATATATTAACAATTAAGTATCCAAAGAGGATATCTCAAAAGGGGTAGGAATGACAATATCAAATAAATTCAATGAATCACCTCATTTCCCTAGTGGACATCCTCATGGAAGGATGTTCTAAAGGCTAAGAATAGGAAAAGAGGTCAATACAATACTCGGATAAAATAATCACGATTAGGATTACTCCTAAGATAAGATGTAATCAATTTAATTATGGAATACTATAGAATGAATATATTCCTAGACATATCCCAAACTTCTATCTCGAAGGACACGATAAAATAAAGGACACAATGATTAAGGGATTTGTAACACTTATACTATATTTGGATATATCATAATATATGCTTCTATTCTGTGTTTATCATATTTTGTTCCGAACCTAGCTCTAATACCAAGCTATGATGCCCTAACCGAGACCCACATTGATAAAGAGAATTACTGGGCAATTCCGTCTGCGAATGCGGAGAATAGGGCTAGTTAGGAGCGACCTTCTATAGCTTTGTCTTAAACATTTACTGAATACGTCGATTAGTGCTCTACTTTTTTTCTAACTTAACTGGATCGACATATCCAATAAATGCTTAATAAAAACTATAAGTGGCTAATGGATCTATCAGAACAAAATACAATAACTAAACGAACATCACATCACTGAGCAGCAAATAGATATACATACACACATATACAAAGATACATCCCAATGTAATACAAATGATACGTCAGTGGTGGTATAACGACCACATTATATACACAAGTCAAATAAATATACAACACAAGATACAAATCTAAAGAGACTATAACTTTAAAAGATGACAGAAAAATATCCATGCGGAATCTTCAAGGCAAAGCTAAGTCCAAAAGCAAATGTTAAACCTGAAACAAACTCGGTCTGACCCGAGTATAAAATACATGGGTTAGTCTAGCTAAAACATCAATTTAATAAAGATATACGATAATAAGAATCATGAGGAAAGGGTAAAGTATCCTCTCGAACGAGGAGAAACCATACTAAGAGTGCAAAACCTCTTCACTAAGAAAAGGATGATCATACTTCTCGAATAAGAAGAAATAACAAGAAGTACAAGTTCATATCCCAAGTGGACTAATATCACTTGTGTGTATGAAACCTCAAGGAAGAAACCTTCGTGATAAAACTCAATTAAGCATCATATTTGCCTCATATCACCGGTGAAATCTCTAAGATAACAATAATGGTTATGGTGAACCATATCTCCTAAATAGGATAAATCACTAATACTCGAATCTCGATAGATCTTAAACACAAAATTTCTCCAAATAGGATAATCCCAAAACTCAAATATGCCTCATGTCATCGGCATAAACAAAATCTCTGAATGCCATGGAATGAAAATATAAATCATAAATATAAAAGAATCTCCAAACTTAATTATACCTCATCTCATCAGTTTAAATGTGTATAAAGCCCAAACTCAACTCGCCAAAATGGCAAAACCTAGAATATCCTATAAAATCATGAAATCATCAAAATTCATAACTCAAGGAACTTAATAAGAGTTCAAAGCATCATAAATAAGATCACTATATATATAACATCTCATATAACACTATGCAATCGATGTAATAAAACATCTTAAACTGATGAAATCAAAATAAAACAGAAAACTCAGAAAAATCGGATTGGCCAGATCCTCGATTGCATGCCCAAGCAATACTGCACGTGCTAAACTCTTGTCCAGTGCTATTTATAAGTTTAGGTACCTAACTCATGGACCTGAAAGTCATACTCATGGTGACCAAAGTCACATAACTTGTGGTGACCGAAGTCACATAACTCGTGGTTACCAAAGTCAGATAACTCAGATGACGCGAAGGTCTATAGCACTGGCATACTCGTGGATGTGTCACAAGCTCTCGAAAAGGGACCCTAAAAGTGTTAACGTGCGTCACATACCATACAATCGCACTAAACGGTTTACTAACCGCTAGTTAACTCCATATAAAAAAAATAAAATCTCAGAATACTCAAATATCTTGCCTCGTATCATCGGCAAGTGCAAATAAAACTCATAGTGGTTTCTCATAAACCATAATTCCCGAAAGGGGAAATCTCATCTCAAGACTCGCCTCATCTCATCGGCTATTAAAACAACATATATAAGGGGTTCTCATCGATTACTACCCCTATAATAGGAGATCTCGAACCTCTCAACTCACCAAATATTGGCTAACTCATATAATTCCTATAATAGGAATTATATATCTTAAATATCAACTCAAAACAATATACTCAAGAGGTTTCGATCGTACAAGTCCAAAATTAACTGAAAAATAAACCCACGTGTCTCATACCATGTGTTTTACTAAATCGTTTAATTCTCTTTCTCATATGTCCAAAAGTGCAAAACCGTGTATTTTATATAGAAAATAATTTATTATCGAAAACAAGCTTTTAAAACTATTTTCGAAATCATTTGGAAAATAAAATTTGAAATTCTCTTATTATAGAAAATGTATAATTTTAATAGCTTTAAATTAATTATAAATATTGTACAATATTTATTTTGAAAGCTAAAAGAAAATCTTTCGAAAACGGTTTAGAAAGCATGTGCAAAGAAAAATCAACAGAAATTCAATGAAATTATTCATAAAATCGTCATACAAAAATCTCTTAAAAAATATTCGCCAATCTGAAACTTGGATAAGTGGTTATATTGACTCTTCCATCTTAGGACTAGTAACAAAGGTTTAAAAACTTTGAAATTTTGCAGGCATAGAGTTCAAAAATCTAATTTAAATAAAAAAGAATGGATACAATTGAAAAAGAAACAAGAGAGATATGATCTCTCAATGTTGGACTTGCAACCAGATTTCGCTGTCAAAAGTTGGAGCAAAACATTCTCCAATTCAATGTTTGACAGCACATTTCTATAGGCTACATAGGTCGGAATGACCTAAATTTTAACACGCATAAACCACAACAAGTATACTTTAAACTGAAAAAAGAATCATGCAATTTAGACAAGGTATGATGTTTCAAAGTTGAACCCAGGCAGTGTTTTCACTATAAAAATCCGAGCAAAAGCATGCTCTGAATCAAAGTTCGGCAGCATATCTCTATAAGCTACATAGGTCGAAATGAACTAAAATTAGGTATATGTAATGTTTAACATTCATACTTGAAACTTAAAAAAGAATCACGGAATTTTAATAAGCTGAGAGAAATTTATGATGCCTCAAAGTTGAACCCAGATGGTGTTTTTACTGTAAAAATCTGAGCAAAAACATGCTCCGAATCAAAGTTCTGCAGCATATTTCTATAAGCTATATATGTCAAAATGATCTGAAATTTTGTATGCTTAATCTACAAAACATGGTCTACAAAATAAAAAAATCGAGCAGCATTTCGTTGTCGGAATAGAGAGATATGACAGCACAAATTTGCAACTCAAGATAGTTTACACAATCAAAATAGTTCAAAAACGAATCTTTTAGCAAAAAATTTATTTCAACTTGCGATTTTTGCATTGCATGAGCTAGCTTTTGTGATATTAATACTCACCTTTTCCATTAGAGAGCAAACTCGGAGAATCGAAGGAAAGTTGCTTGCTTTTGGGAAGTATGAGCTTCTCTTAACCTGCTAGAACTCAAGGCAAACACATGCAACAGAAAAGAAGAAATTAACAGCCAACTCTTCTAAAAACAAGATTTTGATAGGATAATAAAGTTTTGGAATTATATTACCTTTTAATTACACTCCCAATTGATAAAACAACAACTTTTTTGAAAAAGATTTGAGTACGAAAGTTTGGTTTGAAGAAAGACGAGTTTTCTTTTACTGATTGAAGAGGAAGAAGATGAAACTCATTTCTGTACACGTAGGAAATGGGATAATGTTTCTCACTTCCTAACTACAGGCTATTACTTGGTTAATGGGCCTTTGAACCCAAAATTAAAAGAAAAGATAAATTATCTTAAGTTTTAATTCATACTTAAACTAAAATACATATATTTACCCATATGTAATTAACAAAGGTCATTTTCTTTCAAATTCTCACACAAATAGAATTATAAACTTACAGACACATGAAATAAATTCTTTTGCACTATATAAAAAGATTAATTTTTATTTTGAAAACATTATTATTATTAAAATTCTATATTTCAGAGTAATACAAAATTTTCACCAATAAATGTAAAAGTTTACATTTTTAACTTCCAAAATTCAACCAGAATCATTTTATTACTTCGAAAAATACTTCAAACCATATCAAAACTTTATTTATAGCCAAAACTTATTTTTAAACCAATTTCCATCTTTTTATTCAAAGAAACAACCTTTAAAAATTTCATACTTCTGTTAAAAATTATTAAAAGTAACAATTGGTAATAATTAATACAATCATTGCGTTTTCTCCAAATAAAATCCATTTTCCAATCATTATTAACCCAAATAAATAAAATAATGTTCCATACTTTATTTTTATCATTTTATTTTCAAGTTTCATTGTTTATTCCAAATAAGCAAATAAAATTTCCAAATAAACGAATAATGTTTCTCATTTTATTTAATATTAACAGGTAATCTCAAAAACCAGAGTTGTTACATGATGACTCATGTGAGAGATGCCGAACGTAGCCTCGACATCGGGAAAATGACAAAAACGTAGAAGGGACATGGCTAGGGGGTTTAGCGACCTCAAAGGCATATCAACTCCATGTCTAGATATGCTTCTCGATATGTTGGTATTAGGAGCTGGTATGGCTCGGTCACATACCGAGGATTGTCTAGTTATGTTTACCTTAGAGTATATCTCATCTAGAGATATACGTTACTTGGAAGGTAGTTTCTGATCCTTGTCACGGAGTTTGAATTTGGCAAGATCCGAGGAGATCTCTATGGGAAAATCCATTATGTGAACGTGCTTTAGAGGTATCGATAGTATACCTAGTATTGTTGTGGCGTTCACATGACAACTATATGATATGATTTACGTACTACACTCTAGAGATTATCTATCATATCACTATATATTAAATATAATGGATGGTTGCTTTATTTGAGGGGAAAACTGTTATAGAAATTCGTACGGTCTCAACGGTTATTGTTATTTATCACATATGATTTTAGTTTCTCACATTGGTTTACCAAACTGATCTAGGTGTTATTTTTTTTATTATGCTCAAGTCAGCCCCATGTATATTTCCAAACTTGATTGTGATGCTTTAAAGTTATGGAGAGAGATGAAGGGTTATGAACCATAATATTCTAATTTCCACTGCATTTCTGTATATCACCATATGTGAGGGCATGTTGTTATAACTATTCAGGTCGATGATAGTACTTAGGTTTTAGCATCTATGATATTTCTGTATTCAGAGTAACCATTTGTATTATTCCTTTGATATTACCATTCCGTTGTGAGATTCTGATGTAGTGTCATCTCTTTCTTGTTCTATTCTATTTTTTTTTATTTTACCCTAACTTTCTGCCTTTCCGGCACTTGGCTGCTTGGCGCACGAATACTGTGGATGTATTTAGTATCGACATTCGAGGGCCGAAAAGTTAGGTCGTTATAGGAGACCTCTTAAAGATGTTTGATGTACTTTGAATGCTATGCGGTTAAGTACCCCTAAAGCCCTAAAAAATCCCCGCTGTAGCGCATATCATTTTCGACTACTACGCTTTTTTAATATAGCGCTATTAAGTAGTATAACCGCTTTAAGCCCTTTCTTTTCCATGATACCCACTAAATCAATGCTTTTTAGCGCCCTCTTTAGCGAAATTAATATAAAAAAGTTGATTTGACAAATATTCTTTTAAATCAAATCAACAAAGTTAGGGTAAAGACTGAATTTTTAAGGTATTAGTGCTCAACATAAGTTAGAAATCCATTGTATTCAGTAAATCCGGACTTCATAAACCATTATATTCTTCGATTTTTTATATAAGTTTAAATAATATTTATTTTTCCTACACAAATGATATGAAAATGAAAATATAACTTTAAATATTTGGTTTTATATCTAGTGAAGCTTTTTGCACCTCTGCAACTACGGAACCACTAAGTGCTTTAACTGCACGATTTGAAAGTATGCAATGAAGCTCAATCCACAAAAGTGTTTTTGTAGAGTTGCATCGGGCAAGTTTTTAGGGTAAACTCGAGGGCTATTAAAGCTAACCGAAAATGGATTAAAGTACTAGGAGATGTTACTTCTTTAAAGATAAGGAGGGAAATTGAGAGCTTGAACGAGAAATTTGCCGCACTTAGTCGACTCATTTAGAAAGCGATAGGAAAGTGTATATTGTTCTTTGATGCCCTCATGAAAGAGAAAGGATAGTTAGTATGGATGAAAGAATGTTAAGAAGATTTCCATAATCTTTTGGACCACATGGGGAGAGCACCAATACTGCCAAAGCCTTTGAAGGGACAAGAGCAATTTATTTACTTATGGTGTCTGCTCATGAACTAAGTGCAATCTTAGTACGTGAGGAGTGCAAGATCTAGAGACCAATATATTATATAACCAAGCGGTTTACCGAAACGGAAAATAATTATCTAAAGGTGGAGAAATTGGCCTATTGTCCATTAATTGCTGCAATAAAGTTGAGACCACACTTCCAAGCTCATTGGATAAAGGTGTAAACTGATTAACCAATGGGTCGAGTGCTACATCGACTCGAGACTTCAGGAAGACTGATAAAGTGGAACATCAAGTTAAGCTAGTATGATATAACTTACCATCCTAGGATGGCGATTCAAGGACAGGCATTAGAAGATTTCATTGCTGAGTCAACCATCCGAGATATGAAGAGGAAGAGAAGTTGGTTCAAATTTTCCAACGGAAGTTATATGCAGATGGAGCCTCCACTGAACATGATTCTGAGGTAGGACTGGTTCTTATGACCCTGAAGAATGAAGGATATACTATTCTTTTAGGCTAGAGCTTTGAGGGACAAACAATGAGGTTGAATGTAATGACCTACAATTTTTAACGTTTCGAATGAGACAAATTCGATTCGAATTTAATAAATCATAAGAAAATCAATTGTTAATAAAACAAATTAATTTCAATGATGTATTTTTAAATGATTTTATAGGATTATTCCATAATTTTTAATTTGAAAAATATTTAAATTATCGTTTGATATGTTTTTTTGCAAATGTTGGTATTTTTAAAATTTCACTGAATAAGTTGACCGGTGTATTTTTTGTTATTTTGTGATCATGTCGCGTTGTTGTGCGCGATCATATTTTTATTTATGTCATTTGCGGTTCATACGCGAACATGATATTGTGTAACATATTACCGAAAATCATAACATAAAAAAACCCCACTCCTAGATTATTCTCCATTTTACTTTTTCCCTTTTTACTTTTCATTTTTTCCTTTCTTCTAGTAAATGAAAATCTTACCTCCACCTTTGAAAACCAAAATCGAGAGCTAGAGGACAAGATAAACTATGACGTCGGATTTGTTGAACTCGTGGCGAGGTGGGAATTGAATCTATGAAGGCATTTGTGAATTCAACAATGTTTGGATGACCTAATCTTTTCTTACTATTGAATAGGGTTAGGAATTGAGGGAGATTTAGGCGACGACAGGCGAAGGGGAATGTGGAGTTAGGCTTCTCTTCTGAAGCCGAAGAGGATGGCGTTAGTTTAGCGAGGTATGATCACCATTTGGGTACCGTGACTTTTCCTGGACAAGGAGGAGTAAGGGAGTCACGATGTACAGGGGAGGATCGAACTTGGTAAAATTGGGTTAGATGCGTAAAGTTTATGAAGTGTGGTTCGTCGGAAGTGACGGCAGCCGATTTCATGGAGTATTGGTCGAGTTGGGAAAGGGAACGTGCACAGTTGTTTGGATGTTTATTAACATGCATGTACAGGAGAGGGAGGGAGTAATTTACGTTTGGGAAAGATGATTCAATAGGTGATTAGTTTAGTTAATTAAGTAATTAATTAATTTAATTAATGTCAATTCTTATAAAATCTATAACTTTTGCATACAAGGTCTAAATCAAATGCGGTCTTTTGCGTCGTGCTCATAGGAGTGTTTTCTATGCCCTGGAGCTGATTTCGTCAAGTTTAGAGCAAGTAGGATTTATTGATAAAATCAAACTCTATTCAATTTAAGATCAGGCGGGTACGCTTAAGCATCAATTGAAATTTTGACGACTCACCTTCGAATGAACACTATATGATATATGTGTTAATATAAACTATTATTTGTTTGCTTTGATGGTTTCTTTGTTTGGTTTGGTTGAATTCCTGTTTTGGAAAGTTGATAACATACGAAATGAAAATTCAAGGAACTCGGGAAATTTTGTAGTGGGATCTGATTCCTCATCACTGTTGATTTTAATTTCATTTACATACTTGTTATATAAATTATTGAATGCTAAAATTTTGGTAGCTTGACCCTATTGAATGTGACTTTGATATGTCGTAAAGTTGAACTTGTTAGTGTATATTAATTGTAGCACTGGTTAAGTGTTATGGTAGCTCCAAGCTTCTTTATAGTATTTTGAAACACTATTACTTGCTGATTTTGATTTGAAAATGGTTTTGATTTTATGGATGATTTTAAATGTGAATTCGAATTTTCTAGGGCATTTCATTTAGAAGTGATTTTTGAATTTCTCTATTTTACTCCAACCTTTTTGTTAGTCTCTTTTAATTTATATGGAAATGCTTTAAAAGTATTTCTAGAAGTACTTATTTTACAGAAAAGTTAATATAATAACTAATCTTTATTATAAAGGAAAATGGGAATTTATCTTTTATAAAAATTCAGCTTTTAAATAAGATAGAAATATTTCGGAATAAATATTAGTGAAACGCTTTATATAAAATGTTGTATAGAAAAAAAGCTTTATAAATGGTATTTTATAAATAAAAGAATAGATTTATAAATGATATTTTATAAATGGGAAATGATATAGTTTTAATAAATTGGAAAATAAATCACGTTTGTGAATTTATAATGATATATGGAATGATTGTTTTATGAAAAGTATTTAGTTTGATTTTGGAACCGAAGATTTGTGATAAGTGTATGAGATTTAAAGTTAGACGATTTATAAAGGAGTTCTATAAATAGAAAGGAGAGCTATAAATTGAGTTTTGTAAATATAAAAGAGATTTATAAAAAGGAGTTTTATAAAAGGAATGAGATTGATTTTTATAAATGACTATTTTAAATTATGGTGGTATGAGAAGTATTATTTTCATACTTAAAACCAAATTCTATGGTATGGAAGCGTGTCTCTATCCGTGAGAATTAAGAATGAAAGTCGAGGAAAGGATAGTTTTCTAACTTATCCGACATCATTGTTAACCAAGGGACGACACAAGTATGAACTCAAAAAGTAGTGGTAAGTATATTGGGTCTAATTCTCGTACGGTCCATTTGCTTACACCAAAAGTGTTTTGGGTTTATTGTTATCTATATTTTAAATGACATTAGTTTTAACCCAATGTAATATGGTTTTGGAAGTGAAATATTTCTTAATATTTTGCTAATATACTTATAACCTTGAGATAAGTATATAAATACATTTTCAAGTACTAAAAAGAGTAGAGAGGGTTTGTATATATATCTTTGATAAAAGGTATTTTAATACAAATATTTGAAAGGTGATTTTAGTTAATGAAAAGATTAATTAAGAGGCTTAGTGGTTGCTTATGTACTTAATCATGCTTGGATAAATCTCTGATTGGATTATTTTCTTATTCGATGGTTAAATAACCAACTATCAAATCTTGGTTAGTTTTTGAAACTATCATTATCGGTTTGGAGTGATTGGGATTAGATAAGCAAGAGTTATCCGAAAACCACTTCGAAATGGCATAAGCGTTCGAATTAGGGACATCTTGAAGATGATGTAATCGAAGATGGAGTTATTTGAAGTGCAAGGGCTAATTGCTACTTATCTTGAGGGTGATTCCAAAAAGGATGTAGCAGAATTAGTGCATTCGGTTTGTTCATATCATGAACAACTTGTATGGACGAATGTTGGCATTGCATTGTTGACTAGAGGGCAGTGTTAGCATTTTAAGTGGGATTTTCTAAAAAAGGTAAAACAAAGCCTCGACCCTCGCACCCGATAATGACTAAAACAGAGGATATGTGATAGGGCTATGTGTTTTGCTACCATTAGAGTATGAGCATTCCTGATTTAAATCGATATTATTTTTGGATGCATGCTTTAGGCCCAATACGATTATGGATTCAACCGAGGATGATCATATTCGGTACTATCCAAAAAGAGGTAGGTCGGTTCTGTGTTGGTAGGAGGTCCACGTGAGGACCTCGGTACATTTTCTAGAGGTGTACTTTGACAGGCGGTACCCTATTGTTAGCACCAAAATTGATCACTAACACCCAAATCCAGATGAAAGCACCAAAACATCATTATAGATCAAAAAATAGAATGTATGTAAAGAGTATAAATGTGGAGAACAGTAAAAATTAAAAGGAAAGCGGTAATAACACAGGATTTATAGTGGTTCAGCTAACACCGGCCTACGTCCACTCCAGAAATTTCTTTTTTATTGATGTTTGAATCAAATACAGTTACAATCCAGAGTTTTTAGAACAATAATGGTAGAGCAGCCTTAGTATAGAAGACGAAGGGAAACAAAATCCAGATTCCCTTTTCTGAAGCCCCGCATGTTATATTTATAGGCAAAACCTGAGGTGCTGGGCTTCCTGAGTGATACGGGCCCACTAAGACTCAACCCCTTCCTTCAATATACCTGCTCCTTGTTGTTTCTGTCGACCCGGAGTAAACCCATCATTGGACCAAAGTGATAACCTCATTGACTCGAAGCAGCATGTTGTATGACTCCAAGCCAATCCCTACAGCCGATCCGCTTTCGTTCCTAACTCTCGACTATGCTGACCGACCCTGCACGACCGACACACTAGAGGCCGAACCTCCTATCATAACCCCTCCGAACCAAAGGGCCGAGCCACATGACTCTAAGGCCGATCCCATTTTCGAATATATGTCGAACCGAACTCCACGTGCTGATCCGTTGACTTACCTACCCTGACCGACCCTACACGACCGACCCACCAAGGCTGAACCATTCCAGTATGACCGAACCACCTTGGCAAAACGGTCGGGCTGCATGGCCGAACCGCCAATAACCGAACCATGCTCGACCACCTCTCCTCGACCAAGCCATGCATGACCGAATGGCCGAGCCACATGGCCGAAATCGAACTACGCTTGACCACCTCTCCTCGACAGAACCACGCTTCCCAGACCGAACGTTCGACAACGAACCCTCCATGATTGATCGTCTTTCCATCCAGCTGACTTAAACCCATCGTATTCCAATCTTGACAAACGAGTAGTCGATTTAGTTAAATCTGCCTGTCCACGGCCTTGCCAAAAGGCGGGTAAACATTTTGGTGCAAACATTTTGGCGCTAACATTTTGGTGCTTTCATCGAGAAGACTAGAACTCAGGGAACCTATGGCTTGGACTTTGGATTTAAAGACTTAAAGACTTAGATCTAGAAAGCTTTGGCAAGGCAATTGACAAGAAGATAGAGAGCTGAAAAGAGTCACATGAGGGGAGTCAGGAGGCTTCCTTGGGAGCTAATCAGGCCTCGATTTTCATCACCAGAGACGAGATGGAAACAATGATGAAAAGACAAGAGGAGATGATGCAGAACCTACTTCGACAAGTTGCACAAGTTAGAGTGCAAAGTCAAGGGAACGTGACTATAGGAGATGCTAGAAATAGGAGTCAAGAGGACGGAGCAACCAGAATTCAAAATACAGCGGAAGCATCAAGAGCAGCACCAGGACTAGGGGGCCCTCCCCTGGAGTATGTTGATCTAATCCCGGACAGAGTACCAGGTGGAGCTGTACAACATGGTGTCGATAGAGGAATGGATGCCCATCTAGGAGAGCAGGTTCCAGGATTCCCTCGTGAAACTCGGGGGGCAGATTTGGAGGATTTGAATATGAGTCCCTTTGCTCCTGCAATTAGGCAAGCTAGAAACTCATCATATTTCAAACTACCAACACTGGAGGTGTATGACGGGAGAACGGATCCCACTATTCACTTGATGAGGTACATGAGTCATATGGAAGTGCTGGGGGCATCAAAGGAGGTCATAGCACGATGCTTCCCTTTGTAATTGAAGGATATTGCAGCATTATGGTTCAGATAGCTAGAGAGTGGTTCTATCGGCACATGGATGGAGCTGATTGAAAGGTTTATGAGACAGTTTCGGGTCCACATGGTCAGACCCAAGAATGTGATTACTTTAACATCAATGGAACAATGGAAAGGAGAGTTGCTCAGGGATTTCTTAACCAGATTCAATGCAGCGGTGGCTTTGGTGGATCAAACCGATCCATCGATGGTTTTGATGGAGGTAGTTTCAAGAATTGCAAATAATTCGGATTTCAAGATATCGTTAGAATGTGACCCACCGAGGGATCTCGGGGATTTGTACCATGAGGTGGAAAGATTCCTGAGGTAGGAAGATGTGCAGGCTGAGAGAGAAGGGAGAGAGGATGAAGCTTACACAATAAGGGGTGGAGGTCCACCCAGGGAGGATCCAAACAAAAATGATAAAGGAAAAAGGAAAATGAATGACAATGGTAGAACTTCGAAAAGGCCTCGAAGGGAGTCAAAGTTGTCTTCTTACACAGATTTAACTGAGACTCTAGAAAGGATTTACTTGAATACTCGAGGGCGCTTCCAGTATCGAAGGCCGGCAAGGAGGGAACCTTCTGAATATGAGCGGGCATCGGGAAAGCGTTGCCTATTCCATGAGGTGGATGGACACAAAATGACTGTAGGCATTTAAAAGATATCGTTGAGGAGCATGTAAGAAATGGTCATCTACAGCCGTATGTAAGGAATTGAGCTGTGGCAGTGGGACAGGAGCGACCACTGGCCACCTTGAACGAAGATGGCACTAGACCTTGGCAACGTCAGCTTGTTATCAACTAAATATATTTATGGCTTTGAATAAGTAATAGAACTCGAAGTAATATGACTAAATCACTTACACATGTACGAGATCGAGAACGGTCCCTAGACATGCTATGAGAGGATGATAAACCTTGTTGCTCGAGTATGTGAAATCCTTTTTTTGTTTTTTGTTTTCTAAATATTACAGGTCTCGCGAACACGGTCCTGACCGGAAAGACAGGGCAGTGATCGCAAGTTATGAGTCCCTTCGCCGGAGAGCGATGGAATGGATCGAACACAATATAAAAGTTCTTGGCTGGAGAGCCTAGGCCGGATAATATAATAGTCCTCGGTCGGAAAGCCAAGGCCAGAGAATATAAAAGTCCTCGACCGGAGAGCCGAGGCCGAAGAATATAAAAATCCTCGACCGGAGAGCCGAGGCTGGAGAATATAGAAGTCCTTGACCGGAGAGCCGAGGCCGGAGAATATAAAAGTCCTTGGCCGGAGAGACGAGGCTGGAGAATATAAAAGTCCTCGACCAAAGAGCCGAGGCTGAAGAATATAAAAGTCCTCGACCGGAGAGCCGAGGCCGGAGAATATAAAAATCTTTGGTCGGAGAGCCGACGTCAGAGAACAAAAAAGTCCTTACAGGAGAGTGGAGGACGGAATAGGATAAAGCAACTTGGCGAGGTCTATGTATTTGAATTTAAACCCGGAAAGGCCAAGGATATGGTTATTGGACTCAGAATCAGATTTTGACTCGAAGCATTCGTGGATTCGGATAAGGATACGACAATGGCACTTGGATAAAATGGATTGGATCATGAATCGGAAGATATGGCTACGGATAACGTGTGGACTTGGGATATTGGATCAAAAGCAATTCAGCACACACCTTCCTACCACAAGGCATGTGTTGGGGGGCAAATGTTAACCCGCCTTTTGGAAAGGACGTGGATAGGCGGATTTAACTAAATTGACTACTCGTTTTTCGAGACTGGAATACGATGGGTTTGAGTCAGCTGGATGGAAAGATGATTAGTCATGGAGGGTTCGGTGTCAGTCGTTCGGTCTGGGAGGCGTGGTTCGGTCGAGGAGAGGTGGTCAAGCATCGTTCGAGTTCGGCCATGTGGCTCGGCCATTTGGTCATGCATGGCTCGATCGAGGAGAGGTGGTCAAGCATGGTTCGGTATGTTTGGAGTTCGGCCATTGGCTCGGTTGTTCGGTCATGCATGGCTCGATCAAGGAGAGGTGGTCGAGCTTGGTTCTGATATTGGTGGTTTGGTCATGCAGCCCAGCCGTTTGGACAAGGTGGTTTGGTCATACTGGAGTGGTTCAGCCTTGGTGGGTCGGTCGTGTAGGGTCGGTCAGGGTTGGTAAGTCAGTGGATTGGCACATGGCCGCTGTTCGGCATATATTCAAAAATGGGATCGGCTTTAGAGTAATGTGGCTTGGCCATTTGTGGTTCGGCTTTGAAGGGGATATGATAGGAGGTTTGGCCTCCAGTGGTTCGGCCATGCAGGGTCGGTCAGCATAGTCGGGAATTAGGAACGAAAGCAGATCGGTTGTAGGGATTGTGCTTGGAGTCATACAACATGCTGCTTCGAGTCAGTGAGGCTATCACTTCAGGCCAATGAAGGGTTTACTCTGGGTCGGCAGAAACAACAAGGATTCGGTATATTGAAGGAAGGGGTTGAATCTTGGTGGGCCCGTATCACTCAGGAAGCCCAACACCTCAGGTTTTGCCTATAAATGCAATATGCGGGGCTTCAGATAAGGGGATCTGGATTTTGTTTCCCTTCGTCTTCTATACTAAGGCTGCTCTGCCATTATTGTTCTAAAAACTCTGGATTGTAACTGTAGTTGATTCTAACATCAAAAAAAAAATTATGGAGTGGACGTAGGCCGGAGTTAGCTGAACCACTATAAATCCTGTGTTATTACTGCTTTCCTTTTAATTTTTATTGTTCTTCGTATTTATACTCTCTATATACGTTCGATCTGTGATCTATAATGGTGATTTGGTGCTTTCATCTGGATTTGAGTATTAGTGACAAATTTTGGCGCTAACACCTATGTTATACGGGTTTTTAACCATCAGGATCCAGGAGAAGATGGAATAACTTGATGGAGTCAGAATATCCCAAACTCAACAAAAAAGACTAAAGCAACAAGCCAAAGAAAGCCATGGAAAAAGAATGTGGAAATCCACTAAGCGCTGGCGATCCATAGATATAGCCCAGGGTTCAAATGTTTCTCTTGCATGATGATCCAATCCATAGTACTGAAGTGGTGACTGAGTTTGATGGGATTCCAATTTAGCCACATCAAGTGACAAGCATCCATCCAGTCCAATCAGCGGCTAAATACAACTAGCAAGTAAATTATCATCAAAACAAGGCGAGGCACAATGAGACTATACAAACAACGTCGACACGAGACAAAGAAGAAAGCTTAAAAGCCAAATCCAAAAACATAGTAAGTGTATGGATCGCTTGTGATCCATACGCTATGGATCGCCAGCAATCCATACGTGAACATGGGATAAGCGCGACCTCGAATAGACTGAAGCTGAAAATAAGGCTAAATAATTAGCTCGTGCTCAAGCTAATACCATGGATCACTAGCGATCCATAGACCATGGATTGCTAGTGGTCCATGCTTTTGGCTTGGGTCACGAGCTTAGCTTTATTGATTCCTTCTGTGTCCATCTACAAGAAACTGGTGGACAAACTCGGCCCAATAGCTCACCAGTCTCTATAAACGTCATCCTATCTGCAACATAAAGGGGATCTTCTTTGAACTGGTGGCTGAAACTCTGCTGGAAGTTTCTTCAGTCTTCACCTCCCTCATAACGGTATCCAAAGGGGTTCATTATGATTCTCCAGTGGATTCCAACCTTGGAGATTCAATCTTGCTAAGGTCATCAAGAGCATTGTAATAAAAAACTTCTTATAACAGCAATAAGTCTATAATAGAAATTATAAAGTGGATGTAGGGTTCATTAATAGTCAAACCACTATAAAAATCTTCTTGTCTTCTTTCTCTTACTGCCTTTTCTATATCTATTATCTATATTTTGCTCTATGAGAACAGGCCTGGTACTTTCACACTCAAATCAGAGCGTTGATCCATTTTTTTAGGTTAACATTTTAGTGCTTTCACTGAGAACCCAACTCAGGGTTCAAATCTAGCTATCTACTTTGAATCGCATAGGTCCAGAAGTAAGACCCTCAATCTTTGCTTGAAAGATGTATCACTTGGAATCAATGGCTTCTGGAGAAGGAGAACTACCTCTGGAAGGTCCATAGGGGAAGTGATAGCTGGAGAAGATGTTAATCCTTAATATACTGAAGTAAATGGCGTTGACTTAGGAAATCAGGTGCCAGCATCCTCCAGTCAGCATGAAGTCGTTACTAGGGATGAGCTGAATAAGATGGTTGATGAGATCAACCAAAAAATAGAAATTAGCCAGAAGCCTCTGATGGAAAAGCTTAATGCTCTTTTAGCCTTACAGTCAAATCTTTCTCCAAGAACTATGCTTGAACCCACGACTGTTATAAAACAAGAAAATTATTCTATTTCTCGTCTAAAGAGAAGAAACGGAAAACAACCGCAAAAAAGGGTGACAAGAGGAACCATAGGACTCAAGTGGAAGGAAATACGAGTAGCCTGCTCATCGCAAGGCAACCGATTCTAAATTGAATCAAGAGGCAAAGACCCCGCAAGAAGATATAGCTATGGACCTCTCCGACTCAGAAGATGGAGAATAAGACAACCAGTTGAAAGAGAATGTCAACGCATTCGATGATGCTAGGAACATCCAAATACCCCCAACCAGGCTAACTGCAAGCCAAGTAAATCCCGCGGTAGTGGCTCTCCCAAAGACAGGAGAGCCTAAGCTTCAACCCACTAGCCAAGAAAGTTTGCAAAGCCAAACACTTGGTGTAGTGACTGACTGCCGCCCCTAGGATTACCGGACATCAGAGGCATACATAACAGACATGGTCAAACGATTGATGGACGAGAGTAAAAATAGGAGAGATGATGAATGGGATCTGCACTAAGTCGGACTCCCTTTATTGATGAAATCTTAAATGAGAAGTATTCGAAAAAATTCACAATGCCAACCATTCCGTCCTACGACGGGACAAAGGACCCAAAACCCCATTTGCACAAGTACCATTGGTATATGGGTGGAGCTAATGCCTGAAGCTGTTTGGTGGAGGTGTTTTCCTATCTTTCTAGAAGGAATTGCATCTATGTGGTTCGCTAGGCTTCCCCCGAGATTTATCTCCACTTTTGACCAATTAGCAACAAGATTGCTCGATCAGTTCGGGCTCCATATCGTACAACCAATAGATGTCATGTCCCTATCCAGACCGCTCTAGGGATGCAATGCATCGCTGAATCTTTCATGAACTAGTTCAATACCTTAGTGACAAAAGTAAGCATTCCCAACGAGGGCATAGTTTTTATGGCGTTAGTCCATGCCATTCACATGGAGACTGAATTCAAAAAGTGGAAATCAAGCAACCTACCACAAGGAAAGACTTCAATCGTAAAGCAAGTCAATACTTAAGATTGGAGGAAGAACAGGAGCTGGAAAGGAAGTCAACTAGTGTGCAACCAATGAACATCGGATAGAGCAATGTAGCAATGAATCAAAATGCGCATGCTTTCGAAATTACTGAAGGAGTCACAGGGAAAGATGGAAATAAAAAGCGGAAAAATCAAAAGTGCAACAAAAGAAATGGTAATGGCAAGAATAAAAAGCTTAAAGGGTTCAGGCTTGAATACTATACCCCTCTAAACAGCACTCCGGAAAATATTTATCTCGCAACATAGAGGGGCTGAGGAATAAAAAAAACCACCTAGGAAGGAAGCAATTGAGCAGCGAAAATGCTCAGGAAAGTTCTACCTCTTCCATGAGACTCATGGTCATAACACAAATAAATGTCGCCACAGAAGAATCTCATTGAAGAAATGATCCGGGAAAATAAACTCCAGCAGTACGTGAGAAAGTAACATAACCCTGATCAATCCGCAACTCCTCTACCCCTAGAGAACGAAGGAATCAAGTCGAAACTAGTGAAGAAGGGTCTAAATGAACCGACCAAAGACTTAGTATTGGAACAATATCTGAGGGACCACACCCCACGAAAAGAAATTAGGGAGAGATAGAGTGGTACGCAAGTTCGTTGAAGTATGTTCCAAAGGAATCATGTCTCGCAATAGAAGATGAAATTCCGGCCAAGCTGCAGAAAGTCTTGAGTGAAGACATAGCATTCCAAAATTGAAACACCGAAGGGATCGAAACCCCAACTCTCGATCCAACGGTGTAACAGGGGGAATAGGTCCCGCTGTTGTTCGACGAGTGTTGGTCGATAGTGGCTTCTCTATTAAAATACTTTTCAAACGTACTTTTGATCAAATGAAGATCGGGATGAAAAGCATGTCTACATGACAAACGAAGATCTAAGAGCTCACTGACGAACCTTAGCAACATGCGGGAACAGTCAACCTACCGGTGGAACTTGGAGAGGGTGATCGAAGAGTCACCCTCATTCAGACCTTCGTAATCCTGGACGAAATGTCCACATATAACGCCTTCTTGGGATGACTCGCTCTAGCAGATTTTAGAATAACTCTGGTCCAATGATGCCTAACCATGAAGTTCCCTACCACAAATGGAATCAAAGTGGTGAAAGGAGATCAATGTGCCGCCAGAGAATGTTAGATTGAAGTGTTACATGAATCCAAAAGAAAAGAAAAGGGGAAGGATGTGGGGAGAACTCTCCACATCCGTGAACCTTCTGAATAGCAACTGCAGAGCTGCTCCTGTCTTAGGGACCAAAGCCGATTCGACAAAGCTTTGGACCCAAGAGTGAAGAGTTCAGGGGAGAATGGGCAGCACCGGTAGAATTGACGGCGTTGTCCTAGCCAATATGGGCGACCCAACTAGAGTCTTGAAAATTGGATCGCACCTTGGAAACAAAATGCGGTTGGAACTTACTTAATGTCTTCATGCCAACTTAGATGCATTCGGATGGATGCATTTCGATATGTGTGGGTGTCACTAGAAATCGCATACCATGCGCTCAACATTGGCCCCGAGTTCACACCAGTAAAGCAAAGGAGGCGCAACCTAGGTCCTAAATGGTCCAAGGCATTAATGGAAGAGGTAGACAAGTTAATGGCCAATGGTTTTATCCATGATGCAACTTATTCTGAGTGGGTATCTAACCCGGTCTTAGTTAAAAAGTCCAATGGAAAGTAGCGAAGCTATATCGACTACTCCGACTTAAACAAAGCTTGCCCGAAAGACAGCTTCCCTCTCCCCAAAATAGACCAACTTGTTGATGGAAAGGTAGGACATGAGCTGATATCATTCATGGACATATACTCCGGGTACAACCAAATCCCAATGCATGAGTTTGATAAAGAAAACACCAGCTTTATCACCAACCTAGGCCTGTACTACTATAGGGTAATGCCATTCTGTTTGAAGAACGTTGGGGCAACTTATCAAAGGTTGGTAAATACTATGTTCAAGCATCAAATCGAGAAAACTATGGAGGTTTACATGGACGACATGTTGGTCCAATCACGAGCGGCTGCCAACCACCTAGATAATCTCGCTAGAATGTTCGAAATACTTTGAAAGTACATAATGAAACTCAATCCACACAAGTGTCACTTTGGAGTAGCCTCCTAAAAATTATTAGGGTTCATCTTACATGCTAGGGTTAAATGTTTTAATTGTTTTGTTAAAGGGAAGAGCTTCTTTGTTAATTATTTTAATTAATTCTAAATGAATTTGGCAGTACTTTAGAAAATATTTTGGTAAAGTTTATGGCAGCCAATTATATTTTTACCAGTTGGCAAATTCGTTAAAAAGAATTTAATTAAAAAGGCAACAAAACAGTTTTGCATAGATTTTCTATTTCGCCGCGTCTAGTTGCAACCTTTAGACCCCATACCTCCGCACCCAACTAAGTCAAAACCAATATACATGGTATCAATCCTTTAGTAGGTAGTGGATTGGAGAAAGGCGACAGGTAGTGAGTCGAAGCTATGCTTTCGAAGTGGTCGGGGCCATTCTAAAATAGCTTTAAAAGGCCTTTGTTTTGCTTTCCAACTTGCCTTGCTTTTAATGGATGCTTTCGAATGGTTTGAACTATTTTTATATAGCTTTTGAAAGGGTTGCCTTCATTTTTCTTTAAAGAGTAGCTTTCGAATGAGTTGCCGCATTTTATATTTTAAAAATAAAGCTTTCGAAAGGGTAGTTTTTAACTTATCCGAATGTTGCTGGCGTCTTCATGCCTTTCGAACATGTTGAAGTTCTCAATGAGTTTGAAAGGCATGCTTTTGTTTTATAAATATGACAAGCCACTTCCAAATGCTTTCGAAAGGGCTCTAGTAGCCACTTGTATTAAAGGTTTCGAAGGTAGTGGCTACGAAAGGTTTTTTCGAGGCTATCCTTATAATTATTTTACTCAGAGACTAATACTTTCAAAAGGATGGTTCCGAATCCATCTATTTTTCCCAAACTCTTTTATTAGAAGATTAATGGTTTCAGAAGGGTTACTTTGCTTATGTTCGCTTTGACCCAAAAGATTTAAAAAAATGGTTTCAAAAGAGGTACTTTCAATTGGTTTCGAAGTTGTACTTCTGTAAGTTGGAATGATATGCTTTAATACTTTTGAAAGGAATTTTTTGACGGTTTCAAAAGAAAGGTTTTGATGCTTTCGAAAGAGATATTCTAAAGTGTTTTAAAAGGCATATGTTTAAGTGTTTTGAAAAGAAGATTTGAATGCTTTCAAAAGATATATTCTAACCGTTTCAAAAGTAAAGGTCTAAGATTTTGAAAACCTTAGTTTTCAAAACGAAGAACCAAATCTCATTTTAAAGGAAAACCCGTGGAGGTGTAAAAGAGCTTTGAAGTGGCTTTCATGTTTAGAGTTTTTGAAGAAGGTTTCCTTGATAAAAATAATGAGTTAAAGGTATTAACCATGTTTTGTATGTTATGGTCAGTTATTATATGTGCTTCTTCTATAAACATATTCACTTTATAATTAGACCCATAACTGTATCTTGGAGAGTAAGGGAAAAATAACCAGCTAAGTTGACCCAATAGTGAATATAAATTGTGTTAACTCCTAAATGAGTAGAGTTGCATCCAGGAGGTCAGATAGATTAGAACATAGGATGCCCAAAGATTGCTTAAGAAGTTATCAGTTTAGGTAGGTTCATGGTGAACCCATGAAAACTATGTTTGGAGAGAGTTATTGGCAAGGGCCAATAGGTTCGTAGTGATCCCACGAAAACTATATCCGGATAAAGTTACTGACAGAGATCAATAGGTTCATAGTCAACCCATGAAAACTATGATATAAGAGAAGTTATTGGAGATATCAATAGGTTCAAAGTGAACCCATGAAATAATGAACTTATTGGCAGGGGCCAATAGGTTCTTAATGATCCCATGAAAACTATGAAATCAGACGGATAGTCCATAAGCTTTGAACAGGTTATTAGTCAGCCATGAAAACTACCTTATAAACTATAACCGAGACAGATAGTCAAATGAATGGGGATGGGAAATCCAGAATATTGTGCCTGCTTGCATATCATCATGATATTTTAAATTGCTATGTTTTTAACCATTGTGGATGCAGGGGCACGGTATATGGTTATTATAAATTTTTGGGCAAGATACCAGTGAGGGGGAAACCCGTTCCTAAAGTGACCTGGTCTCACTAGATATCTAAATTGTTCGGGATGGTAGGTTATTATTCATACCAGGCTTTATGTTTGACTCGAAGTTTATGTTTTCCCCTTAAAATCTCAGGTTCTCAATTGATTTTGAGTAGTTTGAGAGTTGAGGTTTTCAGGTTCTCCTTTAGACGAATAAGCTTCCAAAGACGTGCAGGAGGCAAGCTAGCTAATAGGATTTCTTTTCTATTTGATTCTATTGTGTTTTGATGTAAATGCATGTTGTTTAATTGCCTATATTTAGACTCTAAACATTCAAGGGACATCTTCATATATCGCTCTTGGCGTATTTGTAATAATTATATTTTCTCTGAACATGTTTGTCGAATTAGGGATTATGTAATGAATTTGAAATATGGTTTAAATGGAATAATAAATTTGTTTAATGGTTTTAAATTTGTTCATATCCATGTATTTCTATTATATCAATGTATCTAACATTGCCACATTTAGTCACCGAGAATTAATAACTATGGATGACAACAACATCCGTAGCCATTAGTTTTGGACCTCCAAGTGGGGGATGTTACAACAGTATCAAAGTTTGAACAATTTCTTAAATAAATGTTTTTATTCAAATTGTAAAATAGATCTATGAAAACATCTTTATAGTACAAATTGAATTTGTTTTAAAGATGCTTATTTAAAACAGTGGTTACAAAGGTTAAAATTTAAGTTTAACAAGTTATATAAAGTTTAAACAATTTCTTTGAACCAATGTTTTAATTCAAATTTTAAAATAGAGTTTTTTTAAAATTATAGATATAATTTTGAATTCTTTTAGATTTCAAAATTTTAATTTTATATTTAAAACACATAAAATTGGTCAGAAATAATTTTAATATGTATAAGGTTTTAAGCATTTAGATGTTGATTTGAAAGTCATTGAATGAATGAGTAAAGGATGGAGAAAAGTCCTCCACCTTTTCCTCTTGTTAATTGCCTACTTAAACTCCTTAATTGTCACGGTATAAATATAAGTAAACTATTGCCAATTAGTCAAAAATATTATATAACATATTATATATTAGTATAAGCAAACTACGTGTGTATTTCTATATTATTACAATTTTATATGATTTCAAAGTAGAACTTCGGACAACAGAGGCATATACGAACGACAATGTGTTTGTTATAGTGTAAATCTAAGCACATATATATTTACACATTGACCATAAACAATGTTATATGTTACACTTGCACTATAGACATATGAATGTATTTGATACCTCACTATAATATATTTAATTTAAACTCAATTAAAACTCCTTTTTAATTAAATTATATAAAATAAGACTTTATTTAATATTAAATTATAAATAAACCCTTTAGACTTTATATGGTGAATTGATCCAAAAATAGGAAAAAGATAAAAATCTATCTATTTCATACGCTTCTGACTGGTCCGGTTTCTTCTCTTTGGTGGTAAGATAAATATTTTCTATAAAATTATTCAATTCCATATAATTACCATTTCATGCAAACCTAAAGCGCTTTCTAGGGTCCTCCTTTTTTCCCCTAGTATTATAATTCTTCGTTTTATTTTCATTATTATTTCCGATATTACCATACCACTTAATAGCTTCATTACTCATCAACAATCTTTTTGATCCACTAATCCGCCAACATTCAATATTCCTCTATTTCCATCTCTTCCAAGCGCATAAATCAATTAGCTTCTTGTATAAATCTTTCAATGTAGCTAGCCTTTTCATATTCAGTCGATTTCAAATTCAAAATCCTTATCCACTCAACGAAATAGAGCTGTCGACGCTAGGCTATTTACTGGATTCCCTACTTCTGCAATAGTAGGATCGATCCTCTTCAAGTAGCTCTATTTGACAGTTCTACCTTCCTTTGATGCGTGTTAGTTAATGAAATCACATCCTTTGGTTGCACTCAATGAACCCTAAACTAATTCAAGAACTTGTTTACTAGTTGATCGTAACACAATATGAATCCCGATTCAAGCCTATAGAAATCACGTCGTAGTTAATCTTTTCGAAAAATGGAAAACATCTACATTTCACGTAATTGTTAGTTCTTGCATTGTCCATATGCCAACCATACATTAACACATGTAGGGGATCTATCAGTCCATTCTACATTCACATCGACAACATTATGAAATTCCTTGGACACTCTGCCACTCTAATCTCCACAATAAATGGATTCCAATTAGAAATGATCTCCTAGCTATCTTCATATTTTTCTTTATGAAGAAATCTCCTAATAGCTTCATTTATCACATCATCGTTTCCTTCATTTCATCCTTAACAGCAATCATCAAGTGCAGCACCGTGTGCTCAATACCACGAAAAACCTTAACAATCATTACTCGACCGATCACGGTTAGCATCTCAACCCCTTAGTCTCCCAAATTCTAGGGAGTCCATTCATCTTCGCTCTTCATTTCTTTCATATTATCTATCCTAATGATGCTCACTGGAATATTATTGTCATTAAGCATATCCATCAGCATTTCTTCTGGATCTTCTGCCAATAGAAACGATAGCATGACCATCTTCTTCGCCAACGCCATGGAAACTAGCATTGCCTCTACTTAATGGATCAATACTGATCTACGGTCCATCGATGCCAACTAATCCATATGGAGCATCTGTGCACCATATATATTGTTTGCTTCTTTGTTTGCATCGATATTTCCATCTCTTCCAACTCTTTATCTATCTATTTTTTTCCATTCAACAAAATTTTCTTCAGCTAATCCAATTGGTAATCTTTCTCTAACACCTAAATCCCTGACATGAGATTTATCTCCTTGAGCAGTATTCCTTACCCTTCAAATTTCATGACTATTCGGTGTTGCCTCCATCCCCTCATTGATAGCAACCATCATTACTATCTGTTGTGCTTTAATAACTAGATCTGGTGGAGACTGAGTAAATCCACCACTTGCACTGCTTCCCTCTACCAGATCCCCTAACAACTTGATTTCCTTTATTCTTATTAGGTCTTATTCTATTAGACACCTTTGGACATTTTATTCGAATTCTAGTAGCAATAGAGATCTATCCTAAGTTTAATTCTTAGTGAAAGCACTAAGAAATGTTAGCCAAAAATTGGTCTAACACCCCTAAAAGAACGATTTTGTAGAGATTGTTATAAAATTGTATCTAGAAGTAGTAGATCAATAAGGAAATTGTAAAAAACGAAGAAGAATTATCAAAAAAGTAAGAAAAACTGGTGTTATGGTGGTTCGACTAAGCTGACATCCACTTGGAATGTATTTTATTGCTTATTTCACTGTAGATCAGGAAAAATTACAAATGCAATCCGAAACTCAATCTCAAAGTTGGTAATGGTAAAGTTTTCACTTTGATATGATAAAAAAATTTCCAAGACAATCTTTCTATTGCAGGTATCCCTTTATTTGTAGTTGAAATATGTTATAATTGGGCTTTAGGGTCATCAGATCGCAATAGAACTCGTTCAACACTAGATCTAGAAAGATAGGAGAATGACTAGATAGAACCCTAAAATACTTATGGATTGGCACTGATCCATATATGGATCGGTATCAATCGATAAATTTCATTAATTCCTCAAGTTATCTTCCATTTCCCTTGAATGTTTGTTGCTTCATTCTTTGAGTAAACCTTCCCATGACGCTTCTAAGCTAGTTCCTTTATGCATCAAGTGAAAAATATTAGCTTTCTCCAGGGTATCTATTGTTCAATGCTGACCTATAATTTAGTAATATTCCTCTATTTTCTTCCTTGCCTTGATTTCATTTTTATTCATTGAGAGTTGGGGGTGAAATATGTCACTTTTTTGGTTGGTATGGATCCATCCATGGATTCAGTCATTTTCTCCTTTTTTTGTAGTTTCTATTTGCACTCGATTATCTTTGAGTTTGCATTCATTTCTTCACTGTCTCCTATTCCAATTCCATCAGGATGTCACTTGTGCAAAATATTGGATAACTATATATATATATATATATATATATATGAAAATTTTATTAGAACACAAAATCTTAACAAATTGGTGATACGATGGACTTAAACTATTAAAGTGCTCCAAAGTTTAAACCCAATGCAAAGTTAATATGATCCAACATTTAAGATTCATTATCATATTTTTTGTAACGACCGTCCTTCCTAATACCTTAAAATCAAAATCTAATTAAAATGTTTGACTTTTGAATACCATAAAGGATGGTTTGTCGGCGTAAAATTAAAATAAAACACTATAACCAAGCCATATCGATGGAACCTCATAGTGGCATGATAACATATAATATGCTAAAATACATGAACAGAACTGGAGAGAAATATATGTAATAGACCGCACTGGCGGAAGTAATTGATAAATAAATATTAAAACAGAAAGTTAGAATGGAATATTTGGTACAACAAGTCTCTTAAATAAATAACATATTTGTCATGTGCCACTATAATATCATATATATATATATATATATATATTCAAATATCAACATCACACCTTTTACAAGCTCCAGATGTGCCACTCTGATAGCATATCCCCAAGAGCACCTGACTCTCAAACTACTTAATCAAGCACCCGAGAGTTGTCATGACATAAAGAAACAAAAAGGACGCGGGTTAGAAATAAATCCTGGTGTAAAGGAAACTATCTCAAAATAATATATATATCAAACCTATATACATTTGTAACATAGAAAGCTATTAAGGAGCCTCTGGACCTCCCTACAAATGTGGCTCAAGAGTAATCCGGACAGCCAATAAACAAGTAAAGTAAACCCATCACAAAAGTAGAGAATCATACCATAACCTGCTCTTCCCATGTAACCAATGAATCAACACAATAATATAATATGACCAATATGTAACGGTACCATAATAAGGTAACTTAATATATAAATGCAAGGGTAATATATATATATATATATCATAATTTAAACCTATCATGTAATACACAATAATAACAATCAACTAACATAACATGCACAATACAACAATAAGTGATAAATAATGAATATAAATCGATACTCATCATTATTGATGAGTGGATTCTATGGTAGACTCATGCCCTAAATAAATAGAGTCTATACTAAATTGTACTATTGAACCCGAGTCACTTCCAACGTGATCGAACTCATGTAGATCTCATCGTACCCTACATCGAGCATGAGTGGTATATGATCCACTCCAGATATATGAAAATGAGTCCGCGCTGGACATCCATCGATAATACAAATTATTGTGAACTAATGATTACCGTTGAGGGTTAAAATAAATATAGTTTGTGCAAAATTGTACCATAAAGCCTGAGCAGCATCCAGCTTTGATCGAACTCGTATATATCTCATTGTACTCCATATCGAGCATAAGTAATAAATAATCTACTCCAGATATCTAAAACCTACATTGATCTCACCATACCCCACATCAAGCATATGTGATATATGATCCACTCGTAGATGATCGTCATCATTTCCCCATCAGTCATCATGGATTTCTTAACAAATTCACATAATGTCTTTATAAAAGATGACAAGGGTATGTCCCATATAATATGCTATTAAGACCACAAAGGTACACCGATGTCGTAAAGATATTTATCGATTAAATATAAAGTCACGTAATCAAATATGCCTATCATAAAAAATGATCGACATCTCATCGTCATCCATCTACACAGATGGCCACTACTATGAAGCTTATAATACATATTATAAGGCTAATGTGATTTATGGTTGGTATTAAGACCAATACGATGTACAACTACTAATATAAGACTAATACCATCCATCAAAGCATATCTATCCTAAGATCGAAATTAAGAGGCATATATCAACACTGCTTAATTGAACACACTCACTAGACGTGACCGTGCAACCAATCACTGCACTGATATCATATCCGATCGTTAATGATCGTATACATATAACTTTACATTATCATCTGTATCCCGAGCTTCTCTTTGCATTCCACTTTCCCACATAGCCCAAGGTCTTCCCGAACTCCCGCTAAGGCTCCATGTTGGCTTAAAACGAGAAAAGAACTCCTTGAAATTGCCCCCTCTAACACCTTATTACCTGGGACATGTCCACACTAATGCACCGGTGGGAGCATGCATCAAGCAGTAACCTAGGCAGATACCTCCTACACCATAATGATCGTCGATCCATACGCCATTTTCTCCATCCATTGAATGAGTCGTCTAGCTCCTCTAGCCTGCTTCCTACACATAGGACCTCTATCAGAGTCTATTGGTTGATATTTTTAAAGTGCTTCCTTAAGTATCCAAAAACCTATTTCAATATGAAATCCAATCATTTACCTATAGAGTTCCCCAGGACGATTTCAGCAACCCAGCCTCCTTTAATACTCCAAAATGAACTCAATCGACCATCTCGCCTCACGTGATGCTCACACATGTATCGATGCACCTACTTATGGATGCATATGCACACGTATACATGAAAGCGTGTATAAACTCCATAAATCACATTTCGAGCTTCATAAGAGTGATTACTCGACTTGGTATTCTCTGATGCAACTTAGCGCACCCGATAATCGCTATGGCTGCATGGGTTTGCTCACAACTTACTTATATACACATATGGATATTCCCATATATATAAACAATTATTCACACAAATAAACAATCATTATCAACAACCCAAACCATTTAACAATTACAATACATGAATTGTACTGATAATTATATAACTTCAAATACACGTATACATATACTTACCCATATACATATACCTACAATTATATGTAAATAAACTATTTAATTATTTAAAAATCAATCTTACCTTTATTTAACAAATCTTTCTATAAAAGCCCAATATCGTTTTCTACTATTTTATAAAATCATTCCATTACTTTATAAAATCCAATAAAGCATATAAATCATTTTAAATCTTTATAATACTTAGTTTCTTCATTAAAATGAGGTATTAAACCCATAATTATTTTATAAGACCTTATAATCATTTTATAAAATAATTCCTTCATACTATTTTATAAAATCTCATACTTTTATAAATATCTCCTTTATACTATTTTATAAAATCCCATTCTATTTTATAAATATATCATTTATACCATTCTATAAAATCTCATTCTATTTTATAAGATATAACATTTATATTATTTTATAAAATCTCATTCTATTTTACAACATATATCTTTCACTTCTAAAATTATTTATTCAATAAATCTTCACTAATCCTCTAATCACTTTAATAATAAGTGTAGAGCTCATAACTCACTTAATTAGCTGACTAACTTTTCTAGAACTCATTCAAATGACTTAGTTATTACTAACTAACAACATGCACATCATTATATCATTTAATTAGTCATGAATCAAACCATAATGTCACAAAAAAATCATCCAATTAATCCCAAACCCAATTCATTGCTTACTAACTTTTCCAAAATTAGCAATTAAGGTTTCTAATTAATAATGAGATGATATAATCATGTTTACAACATGAATACAAGCTAAATTATAACATAACAATCTCTAAATCATGTCATAGCACTTCATAAACATAAATAAAAAATATCTACGCAGTATAATAAGTAAAGAAAGTAAAATAATCATCCTACTCAACTCTTCTTCTCCAAACCAAGCTCCTAATCGCTGAAATCCATTTCTTACTTCTCTTGAAATTTGAGATGGAGCACCAACCATAAATTTAAGCTAATCCCCTGATAGGTTTTGTAAAGAATGAGTAGAGTGGAATTATGATGATTTTAGTTTGAATTTAGGAATTTTATTTAGGCATGATTTAGGGTAATTTTATTAAGGTTTAATTACGGAAGTGATTAGGAAATGAAAAAAAGAAGTAACGTGGAATGAAATGTGAATAAGGGGTTCACCAACTTACAGGCAAACTAATGGGTTTTAGCCCTAAATTTAGTTCATCCACATGAAAAAATTACTCATTATAAAAACTAATTGAATCCAAACATAGCTAAATTTATTCTTCTTATAATGGAAGTGTTGTACTAACGGTGGGTGCATCAATTTCCAATTCATCCATATCCAAAAAATGGAGTATAATGGTTGTTCTATTAATTACAATTAAATATTTAAATTAATTATATAAATATCCAAATGTAAAGGTTATGGTTGTTTGATGTGCACGTAAATATGTATATTTTACTTTCGTATTCAATCCAATTCAAATAAATAAATGAGCATGTGGGGTATTGTAACAACCTTGTATTTTGTGATTATTTTTAATTGTATATTTTATTTATTTTAATTTAATTTTGATTTAAAAACTTATTTTTTTTGAATGATTAAGTTTTTTACTTTAAATATTAACTTTAGTTTTGATATGAATTATCATTCCAAAGCATGACTAAAAAGAATATTTTCCAAAAAGTGAATTTTGGTCAAAATAATCAAAATTTGACTTTTAATTTAAATTTTTAAAAGTTTGAAAATCTAAATTTTATCTTTTATTATGAAAATACATAAAATTTTAAGAACACTGCTTTTCGTTTCGTTGAAAACGGATTTAAATTGCAAAAGTTATACTGTTTTCAATATTGTGTGTATATTGGGTTATTCAGCAATAGTCTTTATTTTTAAATTATATAAATGACATTTTTTATTTGATATATCTTATTCTAACTGGTATATTTGTGTTATATTATGTATATTTTGACTTTTAAATATTTTTAAGATGATAATAGAATTTTTCCAAAATTTAATGTATTTATTTCCTATTTTAAAGGCTGTTTCTATTTTTCTGCTATTTTCTTCATCTAAACTATATTTAAATAAAAATTTATATATTTATTTTGTGAATGCATTTTTTATGTTATTATCTTTATTTATATTTATTTTTCAAGTATAAAAATTTTCCAAGGTCCATTGCATTTATTTTCAAATTTCCTAGCCTAGTTTCTGTTTTCTTTGCTATTTCCTTAATTTAATTATATATAATTAAAATTTAGTAATTTATTTTATACATTCACTTTTATTTGCTGTGTTTTACTTTATCAGTATTCATTTTTCATGTATTTAAATTTTAATAGATTTTTCAAAGATTATTTGAGTTGTTTTCAATTTTAAAGCCTAGTTTGCAATTTCAAGCCATTTTCTTAATTTAAATTCTATTTAATTAAAATTTAATTATTTATTTTAGATATTTATTTTTATTTCTGATTTTTTATCTTTATTTCTCAGTTTATATGTATTTATAAAATTACAAAAGTATATATATATATATATATATATATATATAGGAAATATGAAAGGTTTAAAGGCTAAGAAACGTAAAGTCGTTTCACCGTTTCTTTTACCGTATCTTTTGTTATCAATACCTCGTTTATTTTGACCGTTCTTTTCCTCATTTTTACCAGCCGACTTCCTCTTATTTTCACAAGTTTCAAAGCTTCTCAAAGCCTAAAAATTCATGGCCTCCATCTTGCAAAAAAAAATTTAGGTAAATTCTTCTTTTCTTTCCACATTTTCTCCTATTTCTATGCAAATTTGCTCCCCTGATTGGAGCGGCTTTTCCCCTTGCTCCACAGCCACCACCTCCTTCCATCTCTTCTCGACCATCATCACCATCTACCCCACCAGCCATGACCAAGGCCGAACCCCCTTGACAGCCAAACTCTTCCAAATACAACCTAGATGCCTAGATCCATGCTTTGTTGACCACTTTTTGCTCATCCACTTGAACCACCACCCAAACCACCACCATAACCGCCACCACTCCTCTGACCTGACCACGGCACACCCTCTCCCACCTCTGCCCAGTCATGATGCACCACAGGCCGAGCCTTCAATCCCACTTCACCTCCTCATGAATAAAACTCCACCTTGTCTTGCCCTGAGCCCGAGTTATGTTAGCCCAAACCAGACCCAAACCTTGACCATATGTGAACCAAATAAGACCCTCAGCCATACCAAACAGTAGAGAAGGCAAAGCAAAAGACTGCGTAGTCGTATCTCCTTTTATTTCAATGTTATTGCGTTTTAAAGTCGTATTGAATTTTGTTGTTTTGATTGTTTGTGTTGGGTTGTACACAAGAGTTGTAGATTTTATTCGCTCTCCACTCATGTCCGTAGTCTTGTCATCATGCTTTTGTTTCCATTGTGTCATTGGTCTTGATATCTCCAGCACAAAGAGGTGAGTAAATCTCACCAGATGTTTATACTTATACAAATGTGAATTGACACCCTGTGAATCTGTAGGACTATATTATCATGTTATATATGCTTATATTATTATCATATGATGTTCACACCTGTCATTACACTTATTTTATTATATGTTACTGTTATTTCATGCTATTCTGTTTATTTTATCTGTTCATCACACTGCAAGTTCCCTTTAGATTAGAATCACTATGGGTTGAAATGATACATACCCGAACGGACTTTAGAATAGGAAAAAATCGTTATGGGCTGAAATGATAGGCTTGAACGGTTTTATTTGATTTATTTTAACTTGGGATTGCGGGTTTGAAATGATAAAATCCAGATTTTCTTTGTAAATTACGGGTTGAAATGATATATTACCCGTATCATTTTTCCTAGTGTAGAAAATTATACACTGGCCTGTAGTTAAAATATGTTTTTCTAAAAATTTTAAACTATTTTAGCAATTTAATTATTATAATATTTTGATATGAAATTTAATAAAAAAATAATTTTTGTAAAGTATTATTGATTTTCTGGAAATCTATAAGTTAAAAAAATTATGGAAAAGTTAGAAAATATGAATGTAAGTTATTTTGGAAATTTTGACTTAATTTTTAATGGAATTTAAATAACTTTGAAAATATGATAAATTTATGATATTTTGAATTTAAATTAATTTAAAATGATTTTATAACATATTAATGATTTTGAATAAAGTTAAAATGTGAAATGAATGGATATTTTAAGTTGAAATTTTGAAATATAACTAAAATTGGAAATTTATGAAATTGACTTAAAAGTGAACTTTTAGTTAAGTAAATAAAAATAAAATTAAGTTATATTTCAGAATTTGTACTTAAGTGTTAAGTTGAAATTTAATGTAATGAATTTAAAATTGAACATTGCATTTTAATAAGTGAATTATTATTAAATCTTGATTTTTGAATGGAAATTTAACTTTGTAAAATCATGAACTTGAGGAAAATTAAATGATGTTTATAAATATGAAAATGTATGATTTTATAAGTTAAAAATGCTTTAAATAAAAATATAATTGGTTGAGAAATTATATTGAATATTTGAAGTTAATTGACTGCATTTTTGAAATGTTATTAATTACAATGTAAATGGTATTACAGCATTTGTAAATGCTGTAGTTGATGATAATGAACTAAAAAGCTATTGAATTAAAAACTATTATAGCAATTGTGTAAGTGCTATAATTTTTGAATTTAACTAAGTTTATTTGGAATTTAAGTAAACCCTATTATAACATTTTAAAATGTTGTCTTTTGTTAAATTGAACTGTTTTGAATGTATCTTTCCGTAGCGTTTCCAAAATGCCGCGAAAAGTGAATTTTCACTGTTTTGATAAACTTAAGTGAATAAATGAACTTTGGAAGTTGAAAATTTTGAAAATTTAATAATTTAATTATTGAACATGATAACTTCATTTTTATGATTAAAAATGATTTTTTTTTTTTGAATATAAACTGTTTTGAAATGTGAATTGAAATGGTATTTTAAATTGAATAAAATGAATAATGATTTAAAATGAATGTGGTTTTGAAAAGAGATGATATTTTGATATATTAAATGATTGAAATGTGGTTTTGAAAAGATATGATATTTTGATATATTAAAATGATTTGAAAATGGAGTTTTGAAAGATATGATATTTTGATATTAAAATGATTTGAAAAGAAGATCTGAAAGATATGATATTTTGAAATGATTTACTCTTTATTTTGATAAAGATTTGGGTTGAAATGATATTTTATTTTGAAGTATAAATATTGTTTTAAAAGTTATAACTACGGGTTATAATAACGATTGGTTGTTAAAGAGACCGGGATCGGATATTGTCTTATAGCCAGCCAATACCGAAAACCACTTTAACAACTGTGTACGCGGTGGAGATTCCAGAATGAAGTAGGATGGTGGCGACGTTCTCGAGGTATATTACATGGACCCAACTCCCGTGAGTTGGCATAAATGACTAAAACAGGAGCTATACTGGGCTACACAAAGGGTCGCACCCTTTCATCGAGCATGCTCCATCGGAAACCATTCTATTACTTTTGTGATTCGATATGTGGCGCCACTTTGATTCGGGGGTATTGTTCGAGGTGGGCGGAAGCTGCTGGCTTGCCGTCACCACCGGTCCGGGAGTGCAAACGGTGTATCCACCCTGGCATTGCCTCGCGTGCCGTGTCATCTCCTTATAGTGAGCCCACTACGATTTTGGTTTTAAAGATCCGATCGCGTTAAGGTTCACCATCCCCTTAACGCTATTTTCTATATGATTATACTTTACTGATTAGACACTACTGTATATAGCACAAATATACTATATAGTAAATAGTTTAACGGATCCTTAGAGGATGGACGGTCCCAAGCATCTTCTAAGTTACTTATATCTTTGCTACAGTTCATTTGAGTTGGTTTACATTGTATAAGTATGTATGTCCTGACTCGAGTGTTTGTATTTTTATTTATGCTCGGGTCAGCCTGAGTTACTCACAGATTTGGATTTCCACTTTCTGGAGATTGGAATCGCTGGAGATTATCTACTTGTCAAGTTTCATCTTTTCAGTTCAGTTGTTCTATTCAGCTTGTACTTGATTATCATATTTAAACTTCTGTTGTACTTTATTTCTTCTGTTGTATTTTATTTAACTCTGATATATTTATATAGTAGCTTCATGAACTACTATTTCTTTTACTTCCGCTGCATTATTATTACTCTGTGTCTGTGATCTGTGATTTTTATTTACTGCATATTCTGAGATTTGCCAAATTTTTATTTACAACACGGTATTTTGAGCAATTCAATTCCGGCATGAGTGTCTACCTATACACTTATAATGGATGCGAATGGTTGAAAATACCTGGCCGTTACAGTTGGTATATTTATAAATTCATTTATAGAACTGAAATGAATTTAGTACAAGAAATTTGAGAATTTAATTTCCGATGGTTTCAAACCTTGTGTTTAATGTTTTAAAAGGTTATATTATTTAAGTATTTTCAAATAGAAATTTGTTTCCAAAGAATTTTAAGTTTAAAATTAGCGCTCTTATCATTGTCCTGGGAAATAACTTCGATGATGACTGCAGCATCATCGACGTTCATTTTCGAGTATCGAAGTGAAGAGACTGTTCTGTGGTCTTGCTACAGCTTTGTTTTGGGAATTTAAATTGATTTGAATTTCTAAAATATGACTTGATTTATAATATATATAGATATATGATTTAAATTTGATTTGATAGACTATGTACATACCTTTAATTATCTCTAAATGGTTTGAAGAAATCGGAAATTTAAATCTTAAATTTATTTCTAAATAATAATTTCAATTATAAAAAGAAAATCAAAAATTTTGAATAAATGATTTAAGCTTGAAATGATTGAATTGAAATGTTTGATCTGTATAATACAATTGCATTCAAATATAACTTACCTTGACTTCAGAAGTTAACAATGTAATTTGGATAATTTACAATATAAAAAGATTTTATAAATAAAATTGAGGGGTAATAATAAATGTTATACACTTAAATTTTAATTATAAAATGATTAACAGAGGTAAATATAATAAAGGGTAATTGAATAACTTACAATAAAATAATGTTAAAAGAACTAAGAATAAAAGAAAGCAGTTATAATAAGTGTAAGTATGTCTAACATAAGTGATAAATATAATGAGAGGAATAAAAAGAATTAAATTTATTAAGTACATTGTGAGTGTAATAAATGATTATTTTTCGAACCCATGGTTTTAAAATTGTTAATTTTAGATGATTGGATAATAAGATAATGAAATTTGAGATAGTTAAGATTTATTTAACTTGTGTAAAGATTTATTCTCTATTTAAGTTGAAATTCCCATGCTTTCAAATTTATTTCCTTATTTTGTTTTTCAAACTATCTTTTGTTTGTCCTTATCATCCTTATCTTGCGATAGACTGGTATAGGCATCTTTCTATAATCTTTATATTTAGAAATCTTTCTATAATCTTTGATAATCTTTTGTACTCATTTTGAATTTATTTTGCGTGCTTGTGTTCTTGATTTTGGAGAATCTTGGAAAGATCATCTCCACCTTGTTAAACTTACCTATAACAATAGTTATCATGTATAATTTCATTCTCCTTGTCATCTTGTCCTAATCTTGTTTCACTCTATCTTTTTCTGTGCTTTCCCGTACCTCATTCCTTTTCGGGGACGAAAAGTTTTGAGTGGGGGAGAGTGTAACAACCCTGTATTTTGTGATTATTTTTAATTGTATATTTTGATTATTTAATTTAATTTTGATTTAAAAACTTATTTATTTGAATGATTAATTTTGTTACTTTAAATATTAACTTTAGTTTTGATATGAATTATCATTCCAAAACATGACTAAAAAGAATATTTTCCAAAAAGTGAATTTTGGTCAAAATAATCAAACTTTGACTTTTAATTTAAATTTTTAAAAGTTTAAAATTTAAATTTTATATTTTATTATGAAAGTACATAAAATTTTAAGAACACTGCTTTTCGTTTCATTGAAAACGGATTTAAATTGCAAAAGTTATACTGTTTTCAATATTGTGTGTATATTGGGTTATTCAACAATAGTCTTTATTTTTAAATTATATAAATGGCATTTTTTATTTGATATATCTTATTCTAACCGGTATATTTGTGTTATATTATGTATATTTTGACTTTTAAATATTTTTAAGATGATAATAGAATTTTTCCAAAATTTACTATATTTATTTCCTATTTTAAAGGATGTTTCTATTTTTCTGCTATTTTCTTCATCTAAACTATATTTAAATAAAAATTTATGTATTTATTTTGTGAATGCATTTTTTTTATGTTATTATCTTTATTTATAAATATTTTTCAAGTATATAAAAATTTTCCAAGGTCCATTGCATTTATTTTCAAATTTCCTAGCCTAGTTTCTGTTTTCTTTGCTATTTCCTTAATTTAATTATATATAATTAAAATTTAGTAATTTATTTTATACATTCACTTTTATTTGCTGTGTTTTACTTTATTAATATTCATTTTTCATGTATTTAAATTTGAATAGATTTTTCAAAGATTATTTGAGTTGTTTTCAATTTTAAAGCCTAGTTTGCAATTTTAAGCCATTTTCTTAATTTAAATTCTATTTAATTAAAATTTAATTATTTATTTTAGATATTTACTCTTATTTCTGATTTTTTATCTTTATTTCTCAGTTTATATGTATTTATAAAATTACAAAAGTGTATATATATATATATATAGGAAATTTGAAAGGTTTAAAGGCTAAGAAACGTAAAGTCGTTTCACCGTTTCTCTTACCATTTCTTTTGTTATCAATACCTCTTTTATTTTGACCGTTCTTTTCCTCATTTTTACCAGCCGAATTCCTCTTATTTTCAAGAGTTTCAAAGCTTCTCAAACCCTAAAAATTCATGGCCTCCATCTTGCAAAAAAAGTTTTAGGTAAATTCCTCTTTTCTTTCTACCTTTTCTCCTATTTCTATGCAAATTTGCTTTGCTTTCTCCCCTGATTGGAGTGGCTTTTCCCCTTGCTCCACAGCCACCACATCCTTCCGTATCTTCTCGACCATCATCACCATCTACCCCACCAGCCATGACCAAGGCCGAACCCCCTTGATAGCCAAACTCTTCCAAATACAACCTAGATGCCTAGATCCATGCTTTGTTGACCACTTTTTGCTCATCCACTTCAACCACAACCCAAACCACCACCATAGCCGCCACCACTCCTCTGACCTGACCACGGCACACCCTCTCCCACCTCTGCCCAGTCATGATGCACCACAGGCCGAGCCCACTCCCCAAGGCCGAGCCCTTGTTTTGACTAAAAACTACCTAGTTGCCTTAAATCCCACTTCACCTCCTCATGAATAAAACTCCACCTTGTCTTGCCCTGAGCCCGAGTTATGTTAGCCCAAACCAGACCCAAACCTTGACCATATGTGAACCAAATAAGACCCTAAGCCATACCAAACAGTAGAGACTGCAAAGCAAAAGACTGCGTAGTCGTATCTCCTTTTATTTCAAAGTTATTGCGTTTTAAAGTCGTATTGAATTTTGTTGTTTTAATTGTTTGTTTTGGGTTGTACACAAGAGTTGTAGATTTGATTCGCTCTCCACTCATATCCGTAGTATTGTCATCGTGCTTTTGTTTCCATTGTGTCATTGGTCTTGATATCTTCAGCACAAAGAGGTGAGTAAATCTCACCAGATGTTTATACTTATACAAATGTGAATTGACACCCTGTGAATCTGTAGGACTATATTATCATGTTATATATGCTTATATTATTATCATATGATGTTCACACCTGTTATTACACTTTATTTTATTATATGTTACTGTTATTTCATGCTATTCTGTTTATTTTATCTGTTCATCACGCTGCAAGTTCCCTTTAGATTAGAATCACTATGGGTTGAAATGATACATACCCGAACGGACTTTAGAATAGGGAAAAATCGTTATGGGCTGAAATGATAGGCTTGAACGGTTTTATTTAATTTATTTTAACTTGGGATTGTGGGTTTGAAATGATAAAATCTGGATTTCCTTTGTAAATTACGGGTTGAAATGATATATTACCCGTATCATTTTTCCTAGTGTAGAAAATTATATACAGGCCCGTAGTTAAAATATGTTTTTCTAAAAATTTTAAAATATTTTAGAAATTTAATTATTATAATATTTTGATTTGAAATTTAATAAAAAAGTAATTTTTGTAAAGTATTATTGATTTTATGGAAATCTATAAGTTAAAAAAATTATGGAAAAGTTAGAAAATATGAATGTAAGTTATTTGGAAATTTTGACTTAATTTTTAATGGAATTTAAATAACTTTGAAAATATGATAAATTTATGATATTTTGAATTTAAATTAATTTAAAATGATTTTATAATATATTAATGATTTTGAATAAAGTTAAAATGTGAAATGAATGGATATTTTAAGTTGAAATTTTGAAATATAACTAAAATTGGAAATTTATGAAATTGACTTAAAAGTGAACTTTTAGTTAAGTAAATAAAAATAAAATTAAGTTATATTTGAGAATTTGAACTTAAGTGTTAAGTTGAAATTTAATGTAATGAATTTAAAATTGAACATTGCATTTTAATAAGTGAAATATTATTAAATCTTGATTTTTGAATGGAAATTTAACTTTGTAAAATCATGAACTTGAGGAAAATTAAATGATGTTTATAAATGTGAAAATGTATGATTATATAAGTTAAAAATGTTTTAAATAAAAATATAATTGGTTGAGAAATTATATTGAATATTTGAAGTTAATTGACTGCATTTTTGAAGTGTATTAATTACAATGTAAATGGTATTACAGCATTTGTAAATGCTGTAGTTGATGATAATGAACTAAAAAGCTATTGAATTAAAAACTATTATAGCAATTGTGTAAGTGCTATAATTTTTGAATTTAACTAAGTTTATTTGGAATTTAAGTAAACCCTATTATAACATTTTAAAATGTTGTCTTTTGTTAAATTGAACTGTTTTGAATGTGTCTTTCCGTAGCGTTTCCTAAATGCCGCGAAAAGTGAATTTTCACTGTTTTGATAAACTTAAGTGAATAAATGAACTTTGGAAGTTGAAAATTTTGGAACTTTAATAATTTAATTATTGAACATGATAACTTCATTTTTATGATTAAAAATGATTTTTTTTTTGAATATAAACTGTTTTGAAATGTGAATTGAAATGGTATTTTAAATTGAATAAAATGAATAATGATTTGAAATGAATGTGGTTTTGAAAAGAGATGATATTTTGATATATTAAATGATTGAAATGTGGTTTTGAAAAGATATGATATTTTGATATATTAAAATGATTTGAAAATGGAGTTTTGAAAGATATGATATTTTGATATTAAAATGATTTGAAAAGAAGATATGAAAGATATGATATTTTGAAATGATTTACTCTTTATTTTGATAAAGATTTGGGTTGAAATGATATTTTATTTTGAATTATAAATATTGTTTTAAAATTTATAACTACGGGTTATAATAACAATTGGTTGTTAAAGAGACCGGGATCGGATATTGTCTTATAGCCAGCCAATACCGAAAACCACTTTAACAACTGTGTACGCGGTGGAGATTCCAGAATGAAGTAGGATGGTGGCGACGTTCTCGAGGTATATTACGTGGACCCAACTCCCGTGAGTTGGCATAAATGACTAAAACAGGAGCTATACTGGGCTACACAAAGGGTCGCACCCTTTCATCGAGCATGCTCCATCGGAAACCATTCTATTACTTTTGTGATTCGATATGTGGCGCCACTTTGATTCGGGGGTATTGTTTGAGGTGGGCGGAAGCTGCTGGCTTGCCGTCACCACCGGTCCGGGAGTGCAAACGGTGTATCCACCCTGTCATTGCCTCGCATGCAGTGTCATCTCCTTATAGCGAGCACACTACGATTTTGGTTTTAAAGATCCGACCGCGTTAAGGTTCACCATCCCCTTAACGCTATTTTCTATATGGTTATACTTTACTGATTAGACACTACTGTATATAGCGCAAATATATTATATAGTAAATAGTTTAACGGATCCTTAGAGGATGGACGGTCCCAAGCATCTTCTAAGTTACTTGTATCTTTGCTACAGTTCATTTGAGTTGGTTTACATTGTATAAGTATGTATGTCCTGACTCGAGTGTTTGTATTTTTATTTATGCTCGGGTCAGCCTGAGTTACTCACAGATTTGGATTTCCACTTTCTGGAGATTGGAATCGCTGGAGATTATCTACTTGTCAAGTTTCATCTTTTCAGTTCGGTTGTTCTATTCAGCTTGTACTTGATTATCATATTTAAACTTTTGTTGTACTTTATTTCTTCTGTTGTATTTTATTTAACTCTGATATATTTATATAGTAGCTTCATGAACTACTATTTCTTTTACTTCCGCTACATTATTATTACTCTGTGTCTGTGATCTGTGATTTTTATTTACTGCATATTCTGAGATTTGCCAAATTTTTATTTACAACGCGGTATTTTGAGCAATTCCGGCATGAGTGTCTACCTATACACTTATAATGGATGCGAATGGTTGAAAATACCTGGCCGTTACAGGTATTTTAATATGTTTAAACCAAAATTTCAATTGTTATCAAATCATCATTCATTCATCTTCACTTAGGGGCAAAATCATAATTTTATGCATGATTTAATTTGAGAAAATTTACTTGCACGCTTTATTTTTATTTGTATGAAAATTGGATGGAAATGAAAGAGGCTTCATGTATGTATGCATGCACAAAGGAAGGAAGATAAGAGAATGAAGATGGAAAAAAATCAATTCATGCAACATTGAGGACCCCACTTACCTATTTATCATGATATACACTTAGGAGTTAATACACGTGTTAGTGAACATTAAAGTTACTTGCATGCTTGATGGAGGATTAACTAGAAGCTAATGACAACTTAGTGGCCACACTTCCTAAGGGGTATTTTGGGTAGTCTCCTAAAATATGATTATGGTTTTAGGCATGTACAAATACCCCTTATGTTTCATGTTATGAAGCTCTTAGCATCACCTTGTAGTTAGTTTAGTGGTAGCCACAAATATAAATAAAAAATCTCCTTTTCGTTTTTAATGGCTTATTAGCCTTTTCTTATGTAATTTGTTTTTATGCAATTTTAATTCATGCACTTTTAATTCATGTTCTTTTCTTGTTTGTTTCTTCTTATGTTAGTAGTTTAGATATCTTTCTTTTATTCAAGTAGATTAGCATTAAATTTATTTCAATTAGCTTTCCTTTTCCTCTTGTTTATGTTATGTTGCATTCTACATTTGTTGAAATAATAACAAATATGAGAAGCTAAACCACTTCAATTTAGGGGTAATGAAGCTCTCTTAATCATGTTGATTCAACATATTTGCTAATTTATGATTTTTTTATGCTTAATGGAATTGTTTGAATGGATAAAAAATTTGTTGTTTAACTTTGAATTTGATAGCCTATGTTGTTGACACTAAATAGGCTATGCTTAAACAAACATAAACAAAAATTGCCTCTTCATCAACATGAGATTTTGGTAATAAAGTGAATTTTAGAATCAAAATTTAATGATCTATATTATTAATCGATAGTAAATAGATCATGCTTAGAATGGATTTTATTTTTTATTTCATTATAACTTTGATGAGAGTTAACAAATGGTTTGGAGGGTGTGTTAAAGTTTGATGGTCTATGTTGGGCTGATTAATAGCACAAATAGACCATACTTATGATAAACGCATCGACTAAATTCACAAATGACAAAAAAAATATTGTAATTTAATTATGTTGATTTATGTGATCATGAGAATTGATTTGCCTCTAAATTACCCTCTACTCTCATATTTGATTCATTCTTGCTTGTAGTTAGGTTTTACATTTTCTTTATCTTAAAACAATTTCAAACTCCTTACTTAATTTGATCGAATAAAATTATATGCTTAAATAATCAACCCGCACACACATGTATACATGTATATGTATGTATACGTGTGTATGTACAGATCATACGGTTTGTTTGTCAATATCGTATTTTTGATGCGTGTTATATTATGGTGATTTTGGAAATAGTCAAAAGAAAATTTGTGTTTCAGTGGGGGACTAGCGTTCCATCTTAAGGTTCCATCTTGAACCGCCTTTCATTCGCCTTTTCTACCTCATTCTTCATGTTTATCCTCATCAATCCCACTTACAAATCGTTTCCCTACTTTTCCTAACCCTAGTTTTCTCCATTGCTGCATAGATCTCGTGAAACCCAAGGTTGTGTTTTTCTCAGGTGATTCACCATCCTACTTTTGACTCCGTCATCTTCCTGCTGCCAGTTCGGTAGTCACCTACCTTCATTATCCCTTGCGCCTTTCTACAATTCTACTGTTATCATCTTATGACTTGATCGGTTTGCTTATTGAAACAGCAATTTTGGGCTTCTGCTATTTTATAGTATCGGGTCGCTGGTTGGTTGTCCCCTTCCTAGGTGTTATGAACCAAACTAGGTAGAACTCACCCTCAAAAGCTAGCTTGTAAGGGGAGGGTGCCTAGTTGGTTATATAGTCATCGCTTGTACCATATTAGGCGATGTGGGACATTACATACCACTACTCTTCCAAATTCCGAGCCCACGTCGGTGCTCTATTGCACTGACACCGCCCATACAATGTTAATGTTCAATAGAGTGACGTCACGCCCATACATGTCGTCCATGCCCATACATGTCACCAATGAGTTTCGAACTTTTTCTATCGTGGTGTTAGGCTCTGATACCAATTTTTATGAACCAAACTAGGTAGAACTCACCCCCAAAAGCTAGCTTGTAATGGGAGGGTGCCTAGTTGGTTATATACTCATCGCCTGTACCATATTAGGCGATGTGGGACATTACACTAGGTCTTTGGGCGAGCGCGTTTAGGCATATGCGGAGGCTATTTCACCTTTTACTGTTTGCCTCTATCAGGATTTAGCTGCTTATTTTTTTGGAGTTTTATGGTTGAGTGTTTTGTCTCCCATCTTATCGTTATCTCTGTTGGCTATTAGGTGATTGCTTCTGCAACAGGATATTTTCCTTCTCTTTGGTAGCTTGCAGTGCTGAATTGTGTGTGGTAGACTCTCTTAGCTCATGTTCCTGTCTGTTCGGGTATCTCTTTTCTATTTTCTTTCGGTTTTTGGCTTGTGGCTCTCCTTATGACATAGTTATAGTCTGAGCTTGTTACTTACTGGGCCTTTTTGTTGATTGTGTTTGGCCTCTGCTACTGTGAGCTTGACAATGCTCTGACCTTGCCTCTTTCCATTCTCATCAACCACTCCATAGTGACTATTCAGGCAGCTAAATTGAGCTTTCATTGGTGACGTATTGTTGTTGCTTCAAGGGCTTTTAGATTGTTGTTTTCTATTGAGCTTACGCTTGGTGTTTGATAACGCTTCTTCTCAATATGCTTTGGTATGTTTGTTGTGATGGTCTATTTTACTACTGACTATGAAATCATCTACTATACTAATGTTTCACTACAAGAAAACACTGCAGTTTTCTACGTAAAATTTCCTACTACGCCATATGACAGGGTGTATGGAAGGCGTAGAAAATAAGTAGAAAGAGGTAAACGCATGGAAAAAGCGTAAAAAAATTTCTACGTCTTTCCTATGTCTACTTACATACATAGAAAACTAACCAAGGCGTAGGAAAGACGTAGAAAATTTTCTATGCTATAAATTTTAATGTAGGAATAACGTGGACGATATTTCCACAACAACAACAATAACAACAAAGCCATTATTCCCAAACAAGTTGGGGTCGACTAAAGATGGAACCCAAAATTAAATGCGAAAAAAAAGTATTAGAAGAATTTAAAAGTTATAACAATAACAATAATAAAATAAAGTCAAATAAGTAAATTAATAATAGTAAATAAGTAAAATAAAATAAAAATGTATATGTATGTATAAGAGGAATGATAATAATAATACTAATAGCAATAATGATACCAATAGTAATATTGATCAAAGACCAAACCTACGTCTTAGTCTCATATTCCCTAGTCCTATAATCTAAAACTTATAAAACTCAACGCTCATGGTTCTGGTACGTAAATCGCTAACTTCCACTCACTCCGATCCGTCACCAGCTCTTCGGATATAACCCAATCCTTCAAATCCCTTTTACTACTTCCTCTCATGTTAACCTTGGTTGACCTCTACCTCTCTTTGAGCAATCAACGCGGCCTATAATTCCAACACGCACAGGTGCCTCGGGAGGCCTTCGTTGAAGATGTCCAAACCATCTTAAGTGATGTTGGATTAGCTTCTCCTCAATTGGTGCTACTCCAAGTTTATCACGTATATCATCATTTCTAATTCAGTCTCTTCTTATATGACCGCAGATCCATCGTAGTATACACATCTCTGCTACGCTTATCTTTTGGACGTGTTGGCTTTTAGTAGGCCAACATTCTGCACCATACAACATCACAGGCCTGATTGCCGTTTTATAGAACTTTCCTTTATGCTTTTGTGGGACCTTCCTGTCACAGAGAATCCCAGACGCTTGTCGCCATTTCACCCATCCCGCTCGAATTCTAAAACTAACATCCTCATCAATCTCACCATTATACTGCAACATTGATCCAAGATATCGAAATGATTCCTTCTTGGTAACTATTTGTCCGGTCAGAGTGACATCTCCATCCTCCGACATGACACCGCTGAAACCGCACTTCATATACTCTGTTTTAGTTCTGGTAAGTCTAAATCCCTTCGATTCTAAAGTCTGTCTCCACAACTCCAGTTATCTATCAACCTCAATCCTACTTTCAGCAATTAGCACAATATCATCAGCAGATAGCATACACCAAGGTATCTCACCTTGTATATCCTTCATAACCTCATCCATCACTAGAGAAAAAATGTAGGGACTCAAAGCTGACCCTTGATGTAATCCTATGTTAATGTGAAAGTCACCGGTTTCACCATCGCATGCTCTGACACTAGTCACAACATCATCGTACATATCCTTGATAAGTGTAATGTACTTTGTTGGGACTCTCTTCTTTTCTAGGGCCCACCACATCACCTTTTGCGGTACCTTGTTATAAGCTTTCTCCTAATCAATAAATACCATGTGTAGATCCTTCTTTTGCTCCCTAAACCTCTCCGTAAGTTGTCTTATCAAGAAAATCGCCTCTGTGGTTGACCTCCCAGGCACGAAGCCAAATTGGTATTTTGAAACACTTGTCATTTTTCTTAATCTATGTTCAATGACTCTCTCTCAAAGCTTCATTGTATGACTCATTAGTTTAGTTCCTCTATAGTTATTGCAACTTTGAATATCTCCTTTATTCTTAAAAATTGAAACTAGTATGCTTCTCCTCTATTCATCTGGCATCCTGTTTTGATTTGAAAATATTATTGAACAACTTAGTTAGCCAGGCTATCCCTTCATCTCCAAGGCATCTCCACACCTCAATGGGGATGTCATCAGGCCCAAATGCCTTGCCTGCTTTCATCCGTTTTAGTGCTTCTTTTACCTCGAATTCTTGAAATCTCCGAACAAAATGTCTACAGGTGTCATCAGAAGAGTCGTCTATCTCGATCATAGTGCTATCACCTTCTTCGTTAAATAGCTTGTCAAAGTAATCTCTCCATCTATTTTTTATCTCATCGTCCTTCACCTAAAGTCTATTATTGTCATCTTTGATGCATTTAACTTGGTTGAAGTCTCTTGTCTTCCTCTCGTGGAGCTTAGCTATCCTATATACGTTTTTCTCACCATTTTTGGTACTTAGATTATGATATAGATCTTCATACGCCCAACCTCGTGCTTCACTCACCGCTCTCTTTGCGTTCTTCTTTGCCACATTTTACTTTTGCATGTTGTCCTCGCTCCTGTGATGATGTAAGCACTTATAGTATTCGTTCTTCTCTTTAATGGCCTTTTGCACATCACTGTTCCACCACCAAGAATCTTTAAGTTTATTTTTATTTCCTTTCGCTATCCCAAACACCTCGGTAGCCATTTTTCGAATGCGTCTTGCCATCTTACCCCACATATGATTTGCTTCTCCTTCCATATTTCATGCCCCTTCTGCCATCACTCTATCCTTAAACACCTGTTAGGCGTCTCCTTTGAGCTTCCAATACTTCGTCCGACTAATCTTGGCTCCTTTACCATGTTGAACACGTATTCGGAGATGAAACTCGGAAACCAAAAGCTGATGTTGTGAGACGACACATTCTCCAGGTATGACTTTGCAATCTACACAAGCTCGTTTGTCGTCTTTTATAGTAAGGATTTTTCCATGCCTTCGTTAATTTTTAACAAATCTGGAATGGCGTAGGAAAGGCGTAGAAAAATTCCTGCACTTTCCCTATGACTTAGCCTTGGCTAACAATTTTAAAGTGGGCCTCAACTTGCGTCCACTCCGCCAAACACTTATTTTTCTAAAAAACCTAAATCCCAATTTCGTCCCCATTCACAACAAAAGCTTCATGCCAACCCAAAATCCCAAATCGCCATATCAACGAAGACTCAACGGAAACTTCCTCTATCCGCAAGCTTCAAACATGAGGCCTTCCACCTGATCGTGCGACCGCATCTCCACCTCAGACCCGCACGACCACATCTACATCTACTAAGAATGAATTGCAGCCGTTGTGGATTTCCTTGATTACAGTCTTTTAGTTCATAATCAAAAATGAAAACATTTGAATCGGATTAACAAATGATGAAGCTTAGATTTGATTTTAAGTTTTTAATCTATCACTTCTCCGTATTTGGTTGATGAGGACAATTTTGCATTTTCAGCTGCTTCAAAATGATACGACTCCACTTCGTGAAGGTATGTAGTTCTTTCGCACCACTTTATTCCTGAACAAAATCATGTTTGAAATGTATTCTGTTTTGATCATATTAAATTTTGATGCAACGCGAAACTTAATTTGGATTCCGAAATTGTGAAAATGCAACATCCTGAACTTGCTCGGTTAAATTACAATGCCAACTTAAAGTCTTATAATTTCTAGTGCTACCGATTTTCTTGTGCATTTATTAATATTGAGGAAGCAAATTCTTAATTTATTGGCTTTCATTTCCCAGTCCACTGCTGCGAGGTTTCATGGAGACTGCTTCTAATGGACTGAAACTTGTAATCGGCTTTGTTGGAGTTTTAGCCATGTTCCCTTCTTCCTGCAAAATGTTTTCATCTGCATGAACAAATAAAATATAATGGTTGATAGCATCAAATTCTAAAATAATGACTTCTTTAGGATTTTTAAAAAGGACTTAGTGGTAGTGACCATTTTATAACATCCACCTATAAAATATACCAAACTTCTGTTTCAATATGAAATTAACATCAATAGTTTAATGGAGGTGTCTATCATACATGATGTAATCACCAGTACCAGGACTCCTAAAGGCTTTTAAGCTTTCTTTAGCATGATAATCGAAATATATCAAACTTATGTTTCAATATGAAAATTATATCAAGAGTTTGGAGGTGTCTATCATACAAGGTGTAATCACCAGTACTAGGACTACTAAAGGATTTTGAGCTTTCTTTAGTATGATAATCAAAATGGGTAAGGTAAAAGAGGGAGAGGTTGTTGATGTAGAACCTCTTTTACAGCAGTAGGAAACTCTGTTGGCTTGCCTTCGGCATTTGAAGAAAACCAGCGATGTAGAATCATCCCATCACCCACAATTTGTTTAATATAAAATTGGATGGATGAGGCATTGAGGATTAACGATTGACCTTGAGTGTATTGTGTCTATGTGATTAGAATATAGAAGTGTTAATACTTGCCCACATGTTTGATACGAAAAGTAATCATACCAGCCGAACACACCAGTTGCCGCAAAGTAACACTGAAATTTGCATCTATTATCAACTTGTGTGCATTGTAAATTACACTGAGTAGCTAATTTCAATAGCGGTTAAATACCAGTCTAGAAATCAACATTTTTTTAGGGGGGCTTTTTGAAAAAAAAGAAACAGTTTCTTCGAAATTATCTGTAGGTAAATATTATATTTGAAGTTACAGTGTACACAAAATTTTACTATTCTGGAGCACCATTCTTTATCAACACATGTGTTATATTTTACTATTCTTTACCATGGAGAGACCAACTATAAATAATCATTTAGGTTTTTCTTTTTAATGATCCTATCAGTTTAAATTGTATAATAACATTTACTTCATTCAAACAATTCTCGGCTATAATCTGTCCAACGTAGTTCAAAAAGCCAAACATGAAGAGTATTATCACAGTATTGATGCTTTCTCTCTTGATACATACCATTAAGTTTAAATCGTCGATACGAATACTTAAATGAGTCGTGCATTATTTAGTTGAATTACATTATTTTAATTAGTTTGAAATTTAGAAATTGATGCAATATTTGGTAAAATGAAGAAATACAAATACGACAATTATAGCGCCGACAAGAGCGAAGCACTGACTAGAAGCAAACTGGAGGAGAAGTTGGAGCGTCAAGAAGGAGAGTTTCAAATGCTAAAGACGGGTATGAACAGCTATATGAGGTGCTTCGACAACGATGTGATGGAGAATCGAATAGTCGTCGTGACGAGAGTTGTGGGTATTTTTCTTATTCTTAGATGTATCCATACGATGTTTTGTGTTATGAACGTATTATTGTATTTTAAACATGTGAGAACTTGTTTGATGTTGGTTTGATTTTGTAATATGGAGGAAATATTGAACTTGACTGATGATGAATGATTTGATATTATGTTTTTGTTGAATAAGTTGATGTTGGTGCTTGTTTGATGTTGAAATGTGTTGTAGATTAATATTGTGATTAATGGAAAAAACACAATAATAATATGTCAAAATTGCTTCAGAAGAGGCATAAGAAAGACGTAGGTAGATCTAATTTTACTATTATAAAAAAGTTGTGTGGATGGCGGAGGAAAAATGTAGGAAAACAATGGCGTAGAAAAGATGTAGGAAAACAATGGCGTACGTAAGGCGTAGGAAACAACCCTGCGTTTGGCATAAGTAAGGAATGTGTTTTTTTTTTACCTATGCAGGTTTTACCTACGCCATAAACGGCGTAGGCACATCGTAGGTATTCCTTTAGCTACACTCCGGCTATGCCATTTTGACGTAGGTAAATCCACAGTTTCTTATAGTTGTTCATAGATGAAGCTTAGCTTCAACTTTGATGTGAGAACTCGATGTCAATCCAAGAACGGTTGTTGCTAGGGCTTCTTCTTGTTGTTTGGGCATTTAGAACCTTGTATCCTTTTGTCAAGTCATATAGTTCGGTTTTCTAAGGTCTTTTGGGATGAATAGAACCCTGTGTGGTGCTTATGTAAGTTTGTAGTTTAGGCATGTTATCTAACTCATACTCTTTAGCTAATTAATTAGTAGTTTAGGCAATCGGCCTAACTTCTATTTCTTATATGTATTTATTACTTTTGTGGTAATAAAAGTGGACGGTCCACTATAAAAATCGTTTGGCCTCGCCAAAAAGAAAATAGTCAAATTTTTGTTAATATTCAATGAAACATAGAAAAGATATAGTACGTTAACTAACTAACTAACTAACTAATTAATTAATTAATAATAGTGAAAATTTGAGACACGTCCTTATTTACTATTATTATATATATTACATCCCTCCCGATTTTACATTATTTTTAATGTCTTTAGTTATGCTTTTAAAAATTTCATGTCTACCCCTCCTTCCAAAATCAGAGCCCTCACGCTCAGAAGTAATGTTTTCTCGCTTTTAATTTTATGAAGATCACTTCGTTCGTCTCATCCTGATTCTTAAATCTCGTGTTTCTCCTGATCTCGTGCTCTTCAACACAGGGCTGAGCAATCTTTCGTTAAACCAAATAAACCAACCAAATCAATTCATTTTGGTCGGTTTGGTTAGGTTTTGAAATATGATTGGTTTATAATCGACCCATAATGATTTAACCAAATTAACCAAACTTTTATTATATTTAAGAATTACTAATGTTTTAATAAATTTTAGATTAATTTAGAGATCTAAATAAATTTTATTTATCATATATGTGCCAAAATTACTATTAAAAAACATAAGAATGCTGAATAAGAATACTTTAAACATATATTGAGGTTTTACTTCAAATTACAATAAATATTCTAAACATAAAATGTGAACCTTATTTAGTTTGGTTAAATAGAAACACCAACCGAATCAAAAATCACAATAAATATTCTAAACATAAAATGTAAATCTTTTTTGTTTGGTTAAGTCAGATATCCATGGTTTGGTTTTCATTTTTCTTGGTTTTAGTTTGGTTTAACGATTTTCACCATCGGATGAACTAAACCAACCAAATGCTCACCATTACTTCTACATCTCGAGCTGTTTATTGATTAGAAAAGTTATCTGGTGAATTTAATTTTATTTACGCATCTTCTTCTTCTACTTCTTCTATTTTGCTCTATTTTAACGGGTTCAAGGTTAGTTAATATTATTTGTAGTTTTTTGTCTGTTTAATAATTGTTATAACATCGTGTTGAATTAAATGAAGCTTTTTGTTGTTGTGATAATTGGTTAGCTTAATTATGTTGTAATTGTTATAGTTTAACTATGATGTTATTATTTGTTGATGCTAGAAGTGACATAATACCGAAAGTCCTTTTGAAAGGTTGAGATCTAGCGAATACTAAAAGAAAAGTAAGGTGCAGATAGGAATTATTATAGTGGTTTGACGATATCTGGCTTATGTCTACTATAATTTATTGATTATTTGATTTAGTGTCATTGGTACCACTACAAGAAAAATAGTCTTTTATAGCGGCATATAGCCACTATTAAACACAAGTATAGTGGTTTGATAAATGTTGTACATCAACATGTTATAAAAAAGAATTGCACATTTATGGCATAAAAAAACCGCTATAAAAGAACATGATTTCATAGCATAAAGTAGCTGCTATGTTACATAAAGACGGTAGCTCACTATTGCCGCTATAAAATATGTAGATACAATAACGCCTATTTGCTACTATCCTTTAACAGTAACCTCATACATTGCATTATCTTTTTATAGCACTTATGTCATATAGCTATAACGCTTTTTAGGAGCTATGCTTTATTTTACTATATATTTGATGCATGACACTATTACATTTTAATAATAACAATCAAAATGAATCTTCTTTAAATAGACAACAATTTGAACAATGTATGAACGAGAAAAACATAATAATCAGCAAATTAACACATATTCATGATAACAAAATAAAGTATTAACTAATAAAAAATAAGTTCAATACATGAGTTATCAAATTCAATACATATTCATGATAGCAAAAGACAACATCGTTCAAAACTAACGTCTACAAGTACCGATTGCATCACTAAGAACTTGAACTGCTCAAAGCCTTTCTTCATGCATGTCTTCAGTCACTGGTAGTACTTCCTGAAAATTCAGAACAATTTGAAAATAATTATATAAAGAAATTTTTAAAATGATTTTAATGTGCATGTGCATATGTAATAAAGACGTGAATGTGAATGGTAAACATGTTAGAATGGTTTATATGTTCAAATTACCATGATATAATGCTTGTTTGTTTTCTTGTATTGTTGTTTGGCTATTTAATGGATGAAACACGCATGTTGATTAGTTGGAATTAAATCGTTCTATGAGTGACATTTTCGAGTGTTGATATATTGGCTTCCCTATTGGTAATGAATTTCAATGTCAATGAGAAAGGGTATTAGTTTCAACCTGACACAACTTAACTTTCAATTTTTATCAATGTTTACCTACCTATCAAATCGAGTATGGTTCTGAATTTCAAATATTTTACAAGTCCTATTATACAATCCGTAGAAATATTTTACATAACAAATGACTTATAATGTGAACATGAACCCAGACATATCAGTGGAAACATCTAAGAATCTACAATAACATAATACAATTCATGCATCATCATCAGAAAGTTGGCATTACGAAAATAAGGATGACAAATCTAAATGCGGCAAAGAGCTAAATGTGAACAATCATACGCCATACAGTCCGGACCGGTCTGGTTCAAACAACCATGCAGATGATCAAGACATTAATATGATCGTTGACTATAACACTCAAAGTAATGATAAAGGTATGAATGTAAACAATAACAAGTTAAAGACACAACAAGCTTCATTAGTAACTCGTATCGAAAGAAACAGGAACCATGAAAGAGGTAGGCAAGACAAAATTCGTTTCGAATTCACAGCTTCTCTTTCAGACGACGTTATAAACAATGCTAAATGGAATAATTTAATTCAACAAGTCAAGGCAAAGACCCTTGAATCGAAGAGAAAAAAAATAGCAAGTGGGAATTCTCCCTTCCTAGCAAGCTCACCCACTAGTTTCAATTTTCAAATATCGTGCACCTTCAGTCTTGCTTTCCTATTAGCAACAATACTTCCGGCTTCAAAAACTAACGCTTGCAAATGTTGTAGCACACGAAGATCCTATTCTATGCACTTCAATCCATCAAAGAATGTTTTTAGTTAAAAGCTTTATATAATAACAATAAACATTCACCACCTATTTGTTTTAATTTTTGATTCTTTTCTTGTATTTTGATATCCATGTGATGATCCCTAAGTTCCATTTGTATAATTTGTTGTACCATATATATTAATAATATTTATCAATGAGTACTCTCCCCTTTTTTAGGATCACTCTTTCATATAAAAAAATGAAGTTGATATCTAACACTACATAAGTTTTATCACTTATTTTCTTTGAAAAATGCATATGTCTTGCGCTGATGGTTGTTTATCTCAAATCAAAGACTTGGTTTGGATTTTAAATAGATAAATAAACTTTAATATATATTAGAATCGAAAATTTTTATTTTTCTTAACTTGCAATTTATATGTATGTTATTGCTAATCATCAGAAAACATTTTCGCAATTTTTGTGTAACTAAGTTCATTTCTATAAACTTAGTTTCATTTTTTATTATTTTAAACTTAGTTAATTTTTATAAACTTAGTCAATTTATTATTATTATTATTATTATTACAACATAAACTTAGTTATATTGTTTAAAACTTAGTAAACTTGATTCATATCTTATAATATGTTACTTTATTATAATGATTATAAACTTAGTAAATTTTCATAAACTTAGTTAATTTATTATTATTATTATTATATATAAATTTAGTTACATTTTATAAAACTTAGATAGCTTGGTTAATATTTTATAATTTATTATTGTTATCATTATTATTATAAACTTAGTTAATATTTATTATTATAAACTTGGTTAATATTTTATAATTTACTACTACTATATTATTATATTATAAACTTAGTTAATTATTATGAAACTTAATTAATTTTTTTAAACTTAGTTTATATATTGTTACAATTACTAGTACGACTGTTGTTGTTATAAAATTATTTAATTTCATAATTATTGGTTAATTTTATTATTGTTATTATATAAATTTAGTTAATTTCTATAAACTTAATTATTTATTACTGTTATTATTATACTATATATTTTTTTAATTTTTATAGTACTTAGTTAACTTTTATAATTTATTGTTATTATAAATTTAGTTAATTTTCATAAACTTATTTAATTTTTATAAAATTTAACTAACAAAGTTAAATTTTTGTAATCATTGTTGATTTATTTTGACTATTTTGATTATTATTATTATTATTATTCTCAACTTAGTTTATTGTTATGAAACTAGTTAATTTTTATGAACTCGTTTTATTTATTATTATTATTGCTATTATGATTATGAGGTTCATTCAAAAAATATAATAATGATGATGATATTTTTGTATAAACGGTGTTTATATTATTCACATCTTATTTCTATCATCTTTTCGCATAAAAATCTAAAGAAAACCCTTGTAGTAAAATTAATAACTTTATTTAGCTATGTTGAAGTTATAACTATTACAACAATGAATTACATAGGAGCAACTTCCAAATAAATAGTTATCATACAAACCACCTATAAGAAATAAAAGCTAAATAACATTTTACACCAAATTGAATTAAAACTAGCACGTCGGTGCTTATTTGTGACATTGAACCTTAAATAATAATTAACCAACATCTAAATACATGTTTTCATTCGTACATAAGGCGATAAACCTCGTCTAGGCATGCCTAGGAAAATCTTTAGACGTTAAGTCTCACCTTGTCCAGCACGACCTGAAACATGATCCGAAGAGTACATGGAAATTAGCACGTTAACCTGACCCGGTTAAGTGGGCGGGTCATTTTCTGGTCGACCCGAATTTGACATGTTTATAAATGGGTGGGTTTCACGTTGACCCGTGAACCCGAATTTGACCCATTTATAATCCGTTTATACTTATATGGGTTGACCCGACCCGATTATAACACAACCCGACCGGTGAACCCAATTTGACCCGTTTATAACCCGTTTACGATCCGTTTATAGCCTATTTATACCTTATATGGGGTTAACCTGACCCGTTTACAAATGAACCTGACCCGACCTGTTTATAATCGGGCTACACAGGTCGAGCGGGGTCAACCCACTTATAATTGGGTCGGGTTCGGGTTGAGCTATTTCTGACCCGTTTAATAAACGGGTTGACCCGGCCCATTTAAAATCAACCCGAATCCGACTTGACCCGACCCAAACCCGACCCTGACCCGAACCCGACCCGATCCATTAACAGCTCTAGTTATATGCACATTCACTCCTGATTATGATATAATATCCAACAATCCAGGCGCCTAAATTCATTCTTCTGAAGCTATGAATTTGGATTGGTATCCAATAATCGAAGTGATGATTGCTGTCAAATATCGTTTCCAACAACACTAAACTAGCATAAATGAACTCTAATACATTTTAGTTATTTTACCATGGTCATCTAGGAAACGATCTTTCCTCGAATAAATATATCCAAAAGACATTCCTTCAGAATAGAACCGACAATTGACTGAAACACACTAGCTTGCATTAATAAGATACTATTACTATCTCATAGAAATTTGATAGTCCTGAGAAACATTGTGGCATAGACGCCATCGTTATCGTTTTAGCCATCATCACATAATCTCTTTCATCACCTTTAACATTTGCTCAGCTAAACCAACAATCACCACTTCTACCAAATCCAAATACCATTCTCACAAGTCCTCAAGATGCAAACTCGTTATTTTCATCCCTAACTTCATCCCTATAAAAAAAAATTATTCAAGTTATCATCTAAAACCACTCATTTTATACCACATATGCAATCAATCCATAACTTTACTATAAATTTCCCTATGGATATTCCACGGATGAAATTGAAGCTAAGTCTTCCAATAAAGTTTTGATTCTTAACAACTTCTCCGAGAATGATGATCTTTATCTTAGTTATGGCATTGTTAAGAATCTATCCTTTAGCATAATAAAAAAGTTTATTTTGTTGGTTACTTTTGCCCAGTTTCAATCAAGAAGTGGGAACAAAGTAATCACACACACATCTTGGTGGATTTGGTGGACTGTGTAAAAATATTAAATGAAAGCAATTTTTCATCTTCAACCCGGTGAAACATAGGGTGTTATGCTACTTCAAGAAGATTCAATTATTTGTCATGTAGTCTTTTATTAAAAGTAGTTTCTTTTATTAGTAACTAAATGATTATGCTACAGTCGGGTAACCATATAAAATATGGCATTGAAGTAATGAAACACATGCAATGTTTAATGAAACATCTTTTCCTCTTTGTTTTCTTGATCGATGTCTTGATTCTTAAACTCATTCTTATTTTATATTCTTCTTGGGCATCTTTATCTCTAACATAATATCTTTATCACTAACGTAATATCTCATGTAAAATGCATATGCATGCAGGGGTGGAGGTACGTTATTGAGCTACGAGGTAGGACGAAGCCCTGCCTAAATTTTTTATACAAGAACCAGCTTACTAGTTTTGGCCTAAGCTGAGTTTTAAAAATTGCCCTATGTGAACGAAGTGTGTTGCTATGTTGGCTCGTTTAATTTTCCTAGTTCTATATCTTAGGCTATCATGGTAGCTTTTTTCCTTACATTTAATCAAAAGTTTAGTGCTACATAGTCTACATAAAAAAGTTTCACACTATTAAACTGTTATTCTGAGCCATTTCAAAATTTTCAATTTATTACCTACTACATAAAAAATATTTCAGTGACAGTATGTAATCTATTTTATATTTTCATTTTTAGCTGTGCTATGGTTGACAGGTACTTGGTACCGATAATATGATGTGGCATATTTGAACAATAATGTTGTTTAGAAAACTATTAATTTCACTAAAGTAAAATCTGATTTGTAACATAAGCTAACTCCTGTTTTGCTTGCAGATTCTCAAATGTAGCTAAAAAATTATGTACATCATGAATAAGTTGTTTTTAGACAAAAAATTCGGTCTTTTTTTAACAATAGTAAAAAAATTCAAGTATTACAAAAAATCAGCATATAAAGTTGTTTTCCCATAGGTATCAAAATTCACAAAAGAAGAAATATTTTTAAATACAACCTCAGTATTATGGTTTGCAAGTTTTTAATAAATTTTTATGTGTGATGCCCACCCTATCTGACTTTGTAGGCTAGCTCCACCACCATGTGCATAATGCTAAATGTATTGATTAAAAAAACCCTAAGGCAAACATAATTATGCTAGAAGACTAGTTGAATGTCCCTCCATGAGCAACAAATCAAAAAACTGGAAGGAAATTGCAAATTAATGGGCAATCAAATAAATATAACCACTTGAATCTTCCCATTTTCTTCAAAATTCAAAAGGTGGATGGAAAACATAATAAATGCTCTCTAAGCAAGCGACTTGTTCAACAATGATTTTGTGAAGACTAGAGAAACGTCAAAGGAAAACAATCAATTTAGTGGTGTCATGATCATAAATGCACATCCCTTGGCATGATTATGCTTCATGTAGATATAAGAAAATAAAGAGAGGAAAAATATATTAATAAAGGTAAAGAGTAATCTGACAACGCACAAGATAAACAAATGACAATCTAAATCAAATTCGAATAAAAGGTTTCTATTCAACCTTTAGTTTAGAAACTCCAGAAATGACAACCTAGACTAGATGGGGATTTACTTCAATTTTAAACTCCTTTTAACAGTTGTAGCCACTTTATAACACTCCAAGCACAAGAAAGGAATCTCAAAATATAAGATCACATGACACCCTAATTACTAATTATGTAACCCACGTATCATCTAAATAATAATGACAGTAGGAGATGCATATTATTCATAAGAAAGTTAAGTAAGAAACTGAGTAAAGCATACATGAGTAGCGTGAAATTGCAATCGAAAATCAACTTTCACTTTAGCCTTTTCAACTTTCCACTTTGGAATCCTTGACATTATCCCAAATTAGGTGATCATCAGCTACAAAAGTATCATTTCCTGAAAACAAAACCAAAGCTAGGAACCTCAATATCTTTTGAATAAAGCAGGAAATGAATTCCTAGATTCCCAAATCTTCCAAAAAAAATTATTACTTATAAAGGCACCATTGAAAAGACAAGTAATACAGGACTCCTTTGCAAAATTTGACGATATATGAAAAAAATCAACAATAAAAACATAAAACTAATTTATAATCTAAACATCAGTACTCTTGAAAACTAAACTGAAATTGCTCCCAAATAGGAAATAGCAAATTATATTCATAGAAAAGAATAAAGCATAAAAAAGATGTTACCATTGTAGGAACCAGGATGAATCTGGCAGATATTGATGAAGAGTGAAATCGAAGATTGGAGATTAGGGCTCCTGACGCCGTCCACTTCACAACCGTTGAAGAGCGAACCGTAGAAGGTCGGAGATGGAGTACAATGGCTAAATTTCAAAGATTGGAGATGGAGATGGAGTAGAACTTCGTTTAGGGTTATTTTGTTTTAGGAGGGAAATGAAAATTGATTAGTGTTATTTTGGAAGGGATATGAAATTGGTTGTGTTTTTGGGAGGGAGATGAAAATTTAGGGCCAAAGCGTTGCATATGTACATACAAAACAAATTGTGTAAAAAAAACAAATATTTACAGGTAAACAATAATGCTTTAGAATAATGCATTATTAAATGGTGTTATTAATAATACATTTTCTTATAGTGAAGGGACTGACCAGTTCCTAAAGCCTAGAAAAGACTGGATGCTCTACAGCTAATGGTAGAGAAGGAAGCCTCGGCCAAAACAATGCAGAACCATAGGCTAAGGAGAGAAACCTGGTATTTGACCCGACCTATAAGCTTCCGGGCAAAACTGTGCTTTACACATACCCTTAGGTTATAGTTTCGAAAGCCTTAGTCACGTCTCAGAAGTTCAATAATATTTGCCTCGGTGATTGTTGAGAGGAGAGATAGATATGAAGAAAAAAAGAGCCAAAATTTCTTTTTCAATAGCCATAGGGTCTGTATTTATAGGGGAATCGCCCAGTGAAGCCGTGCGCCCACGAGACATAAGGTCCAGGTCCAAGCCCAAGTGTTCAAGAGTGAGCTAGGGGCTCAAATCCTAAAACAACCACTCAGTACCGAGAGGTTCCTCTCGGTTCCAATAGGTTTTTGTGGGTGATTTTTTTCCTTATCCCCTATCTTGCCTCCTATCTCTGATTCATTATATTATGAACACTTTCCTTGAAGATTGAGTAGTTTTCGGTAGTTTCTGATGCTTCTTTGTTCATCTCTACTTTCTTCTCGAGAATCCTTAAATTTTCTCGTCCATCCCTTAAGAAAAGCAATCTGTGATGATCACTTGAGTTAGTGCTTCATGTACAAGTGGTTTTAGAGGTACACTATTAACAAATAGGAGTCGGTACCAAGATGTAGGGGTCGATACTCAGACGTCCACTTTTTCCTTATTCTTTCGAAACTTCCTGAGTATGTTACTTGTAATTTCCTGAAATTTTATAGTTTTGATTTTGAATATTTAATTAACTTTATATATTTAAATAATTGGTGTTCAAAAATATAAATAACTTTTATTCAAATATAGCAATTATTTTAATTGCTAATAAAGCACTTGATTTTTCATGACATGTTTTTATTTTTAGTTATTGGATTACTCGATAATTTTTAATATTTTTAAATTATTGTTTGATGTATATTCTAACAAACATTAGTATTTTTAAAATTTCATAGAATAAGATAACCTGTGTATTTTGTAATTGTTTTGTGATCGTCTCTAATTTTGAGCGCGACTGTATTTTCGTTTTATCGTTCACGGTTCATACGCAAATGGAATATTGTGCAATGAAATACCGTAAAACCTTCTTTTTAAAATTTTCTAAAATAAAATCAAATTCATATTTCTCAACAAATTTAAATGATTTGATTTTGATGAGATGTGCGACTTGGAAATTTTGGTTTATTTGAGTTCGAAGTGAAGAAATTGATTTTATCTATAAATATGCAAATACCAACATAACACCTGTAACATCCCACCTTTATGCCCATATTACCCAAGAATATTACAAGTAATATTGTCCAGTTATATGGAGAATATAGCTAGATAGGAGTGACCATCCGTATCTGTTCCCTTGGGCTAAAAATGCCATGTTATCTCTTACCTCGTAACTCATATATATGTATATATGAATAGTTCAGCATAAGGCAATAGCCACATTGGCTAAATTAGAACAGAATAATATATTTCATAATATACAACATAGAATCACAGATCGCAATGGAAATATATTACGCCAAATATCTCTTTCTACTATGAGCCTACAAAAGGAAAAACACTAGACTCATATATATATATATATATATATATATATATAAACATATACACATATAGACAGTGACAGGTCTTAAATATACATGACTACAAAAGTCAACAACATAACAAACATACGATAAGTATATAAGCTAGACTCGAATGATACATCAACATACAAGTAACATCATACATAATTCAAAGGTCATCGAGTCTATTTACCTATTAAATCTTGGTCTAACCTAAGTATTATAAAACTAATAAATCGATGAGACTATCTCTAAATATCACAAAAGGTAAGAACATAATAATAAGCTCGCATAAACACCATGGATATAAAATATCCATATGGTGTACTTTACTAAACATAATAGGACTTCCACATTAAAAACATCATATAATAAGTAGGACTATGCCCAATAATGTCAAACAGTGAAACTGTAATAACAACCACATCAAATTCACATGTGTGAAAGAGTACAATAAACGAGCAATTCTCAAGTCATCTAATAAGGACAAGCACATCGTAAATCAAACTAAAGCAAGCACATCGCAAGCTAATCATAATAGATGAGCATATGGCCAGTCAAAACTAAAGCAAGCATATCGCAAGCTAAGACAATAGACGAGCACATCACAAGTTAAAGCTAAAGTGAGCACATCATAAGAAAACACAATAGTCAAGCACATCGCAAGTCAAAAATAAAGCAACACATCGCAACTAACACAATAGAGGAGTACATCACAAGGCAAAACTAAAGCAAGCACATGCAAGCTAACGTTAAAGAGGAGCACATCGCACGCCAAAGTGATCATTTCTGGTCGATAAGTGTAATGTACTCTCAATTAGTAATTAAATGAGTATTGCCTAAGGTCTCATAACCACTTAGCAATACTTAAATATTTACTAAAAGATTATAAATTCCATTTGACTAAAATAATCAATTGACCAAGTCTAAGAGTTAACCAATGAAGTAAACGCAAATGTACCATACCACATGTTTTACTAAACCGTTTAATTCGATTTCTCCCGAGTGAGATTGTGAGTTTGTATAAGAAAATTGTTTTCTTTGAAATCTACTTTGAAGTATTAGTTTAAAAAGTCTAGTACATGATTTAATTTGTATCTATGTCTATATGAAAACATGTTTCTCAACCACTTTGAAATTATGAATATTTATGTTTACAATTTTTCCAAAATCCTTCCTATCCCAAAATATATATATTTTTATGTATACATATATAGAAAACACTTTATTTTTGTTAATCCAAAAAATGAATCAACACCCTAGATCAAGTGTGAAAGCACCAGTGTAGATAATCAGAAGCATAAATCTTAGATAAACAACAAATAAAAAGCAGAAGTAAGAAAAAAGACATAGAATTTTTATAGTGGTTCGGCTGGCTCTAGCCTACATCCACTTTAATCAATCATTATTATGATTATACTAGTTGAATCTCTCTGGATATCAATAGTTAGTCCTTAGATCTTAGTTACAATGAGTTAGAAAAAGTCAAAAGTACAAGGGTTGATTGGAGAATCACAACAATCTCTTTGATGACTATTGTGAGGGAGAACAAAGTTGAAGAAGTAAAGGAATTCCAGTAGAGTAATGGTGGCTCTTTCTCTAGAAAAGATCCATCTCTAGTTCTAGATAGGTGAGTATTTATAGGGTACTTTAGTGAGTATTGGGCTAGAAGTCCAAGTGTAGAAGAGTCTAGTTGTTATGCCAAGTCATCACCGGAAATCTCAAATCAATTTGAGTCATTTCTATGGATCGCTAGCTATCCATAGGCGATGGATTGCTGGCTCTCCATCAACTTAGCATATTTTTCTATCAGAAGCTGTTACTTAGTGCTACAAAGGGCTTGGAAAGTTTGAGGATGATCCGACCTATCTTGATGGATCGCTAGCTATCCATAGAGATGGATCACTAGTTATCTATCCACTTAGCATATTTTTGAATGATCTCTGTTTAGTTGTCTTTCTATCTTTTATTTAAGTCCCTTGTCCAAATATCAAGTCATTTGAAGTTAGTTTGATCATCCATCTTCAAGGGTTATCCGGTCTAGATGAATTATCTATAACTTGCTGAAATCTTAACGAAATCGAATGAAACTTTGTAGAGACAATCTAGAGGGTGTCATGGACCGACCATAAAAATTTGAGGTGGTGGGGCCTATTTTAGATCGGTAGTTAGCGATCCATCAGATCAATTCCAAATGTTATCTTTTTTGCGAGCCTTCTTCTATGTTTTCTAAATGTTCTTCCAAAATTTTAAGTCAATTCGACTTCATTGTGTTCTGTAGGTCCATTTTGAATTGGCTTCTTTTGGTCAAATAGCTTGAATCAGGTAAGTCTTCACTTCTTGAGTTAGATTGTTTGGCATGCTATGAAACTTGGCAAGCATCTCTAGGGAACATATTAGATCATGATGCAAGAACTGGAGGATCCACGAGCAAGCTTTATGGATCGCTAGCGATCCATAGGTGATGGATTGCTAGCGATGCATCGCCTTAACGTGTTTTGGCATTTTCCTTCCTTGGTCTTTCTCTTCTTTTCTTTATGGTATTCTCAGTTGATCCTTGAGATATTTTGTCTTATTGTAGATGTTCTAATTCCCTTCCAATTCTATTGGGTTAAAAACCCAGTTAGCACTTGCCCCCAAAAGTACGCCTTTTGAATGAAAGGTGCGCTTTGCTTAGATTGTCAAGCTTTCAAGCAGCTTCAGCCTTGGAAAACCATCTAGTTTCTTTGGATTCTTTCATCAATTGCAAGTTGTTCCAAACCTGATATATCCTAGGACTCTTACTCCCCTTAGGTGTAATCTATACAACAAAATCATTCTGATTTCGTTCAGAGTTATTACATCACATATCTCTAATTAAATCACATGTTTCAATTACATCACATATCTCCATTTACATCACATATCTCTAATTGTCCCATGTTCATTCAGGATTGTGAGGACCCGCAAATCCGTACTCCTTGAATATACACTAATCTCCATTGATTAATTCAAGATGAACAGAAATACGAATTCTCAATGTTTAAGAAAAAGAAAAAGACAGAACAACAACAGAATCTCACAATTCGCAGCGGGACAACATATAATAATAAATGAATAATCTTTAAACAAAGAACTATATCTGTTATTACATTTTATACATTACATTACATCATATCATCAGAGTGTACAACAACAAACAACATCAAACAGCGGAAAAAAAAACTATATACTAGTAATACGCCATGCCATCCAGCTTGCCTCCAGCAACTCCAGAAATATCCTAATAAACCTTAACTCTTGACTGCCCGTGTGGAAATTGGTGGGCACCCATAGTTTAGGAAGGAAAACAATAAACTCCGAGTCAGTCATGTGACTGGTGTGAGAACTCAAAACAGTTTATTTATCTTTAAAATCAAAATAGAGGAATATTTTTAAAGTCAATTCGCAATGCTTTTAAAAATGAGACTACCATAAGGCCTCCCGCACACACACACAATGCAAACGCAGAATCAGAGGAGATTTCTCCTTATGATAGTCAAAGATGCTTGATACGCAATTAAAAGAACATTTGATATTATAACTAGTGCATAGTGTAGGAAAACATTTCGAAAGTAGAATATAAATCTTAGCCAGCATAGGTACCATTATATTATGCCTACTATAGCTACCTCCTGAGGAAGCAGGTTCTACAACTAAAACCGTACAAGATCGTGTTGTTTCTTTGGATTTCAACAAATGGTCAGGCCAAGGAACTTCCCATTGCCACATGAGAACGCCTCTGCAAGGACATCCCCGAGAACCAAACCGGATCTCTGCCAACACAAGACCGGGTTACCCCTAACTGGGTAACAACTGACACGAGTATGCCATCCCCCGGTCCTTTGGGACCTTTAACCGAGCGCTCGTCATCAACATCACACAATCATAAATAAAGTGTTTCAACATGAGTAAGTATCTGGGCTCCATACCATGATACCACCCTTTTCCAGAAGGAAATGCATATACCCTAAAGGCAGCTACCCCTCATAACTTTGCCGCATCTTTCCTGTTTTGACCATTCCGGGGTGTGAGGCTCGACGAAGTCACGTCCACAAAGACACACTTTATACAAAAGCCGTGCTTTGGGTCAACAAATGATCATAGAAATGATCACCAAGATAAACGATCAAACAAATGATCCTATCACAAATAATCAACACAATGATCATTTCACAGCAACACTCAGCATGTCACATTACCAAATTGGAAATATATCGCTGATAACCTTCAACTACATAACCTCTGAGCTCGTACGTCTCAGAGAAGGGTGTTAAGCTAAGAGAATAAATTCTCCGCCACCAACAGAAATATATTTGAGAGAAATCTGCTTTATATCTCAACTTGTAACGTCAGACATACAATCCATAAAAGTCTGTTCCGGGCTCGAACAGAACCGAAGGCACTTACAAAGAAGTCCTTGCAATCCGGATATTCACTAATCACGACCGGACTTCCCATCACATATGGAGTCTCTATACCGGGGACCATTCGATGCAAAGACATTCGACGAGTTGTCCTTTCGCTTTCAAAAATATCCGGTCTTCAACACCGGTCATCAATGCTATCCATTACGTCGTATCACTATTCGGAATGGGTAATCCGAATAACGAGCGCAATAATTTAAAAATTAGTGTGGCATTCAAATTCAACAAATCACAACAAATACCTATTCAAAGGTAAATATTGATTGTCGGTTATTGAACTATCAATGGGTATGCACAACATCACCAGATTCCAAATAATTTTCCAAATTATTTATTTCCCAAAAATATCTTTACTAGATATATAATTTTCACACTTCAAAAATAAATCAATATTTATTTTTAAACAGATTACCCTTTCTTTTATAAATTCCATAGTGAATTTATATTCCAAAATATTTTATGAATAAACGATTTCAATTATTCATTTTCAATTTATCTTCAAAAAGATAAATTCTCAAAACGTTTCATTTCACATTGGAAAACATTTCCATACTTACTTATTCATAAGTAATTCACAAATTTTATTTATTTTCAACCTTTGGAAAATATTCAATATACTTAAATCGAAATTAAGTATATATTTCATTCTTCAAGGAAATCATTCTCTTAAACATATTTATTTGGGTCAAAACAAATGTTGCGTAAAACATCGTTACGACAACCCAAAATCACTAGTATAGGAATTCGAAATTAAAATAGATATATAAATCCCAATATTATATAAAACATTTCCTTTCGGAAATCATTTACTATAACAACAGTGTTATAGTCCACCATTTCCTTTTATTTCTCGAAAACGTCTATTTCAACAATGAATGTTGAAATCTATGGTTTCGAATCTCAATACATTTAAAACATCGTTAGATCGTTTTAATTCTATTTAAAACATCATATCCAAAACATTTTCTTTAACATATTATTCACTATTCAAAAACGTGAATATACTTCGTTAACAAATTTCATCATTTCTATTCATTTTATTTTAAAGGATTATTCACCGTCTAAAACATGAATATAACTCCATTAATAAGTTATAACGATTTACTTATCAAAATAAGTTATTGATAATTTATAAAACAACGTTTATAAATTCCTTTATTACCCTATATTCAATTCATAACTCAATTATATACCAAAGGTTTATATTATAAGTTAAATGCTTATAATTTATTTGTTTGCAAAATCGTTCCTTTGAACTTCATAATTATAAATCTTATAACTTATAAGATTCAATTATTTATCCAAAATATTCCTTTAATTACTTTACAAATTTTATAAACCTACTGCTTATAAAATTACATTTATACTTCACCGTTTATAATTCTATAAATTTCATTCATTTATGAAATTCATTCACAATTCATTCTAACACTTATAAAAACTCGTTTTATAACTCAAATATTATTTATTTATTTGTTTATAAATATCAATTTATAAATCTTTTATATAAATCAATTTATATTATTCTTTTAGAACTTCTTTAATCTCCTTTATAATTTCACCATTTTTTTTTTGGCAAAGCCAGCCTGTTTTTAGAGTGGACAGTCCACATTTATTAAAATAAAAAAGAAAAAGGATACAAAGCTTAGAGAAGCTTAAGCAAAAGGGAAATTACAAAGACAAAACATAAGCAAACTGCATGACAACAAAACAGTTGCATCACCGAATAATATTTCCAAGCACAGTAGATAGGGAAGAGTATTTATTGGCAAATCTTCTATTATTCCTCTCCTCCCATATGGCAGCGACCGTCAACTTTAGGTATTTGAGAAGGCAAATGGAAGAAGGCGATTTCCATCGAGTAGCTTTGAAGATACGTACCCATTCAATCTTGAAGTCACGAACAGGAGGCTGTTCATTTAAATGTATTAAGGTACGTCGCCATAGGTGAAAGGAGAAGAGACAATTGAAAAGGAGATGGCCAACGTTCTCATGGGCACGGTTGCAAAGAATGCAATTAGAGTGATTGATGAAATTCCTCCTCACAAGATTGTCTTGCGTATGCAGGGCATTGTTGAGACATTTCCAGAGAAGTAAGTTATGCTTTGGTAATGATCCCGAATGCCAGATTCTTGAGTGCCAGGCAAAGTAAGCATTGGAAGTACTGCATATGATTGAATTGTAGACATTAGAGATGCAGTGGGGGATATTACACCAAGCAAGGCCTTCTATCTTATGATTAGAGAAATTATCTCTGATAATACTCCAAACAGAAATCAGAGAGGACGAGGAAACATGGGGCAAATGAATACCATCATCAGAAATATAATCATTAGCAGTAGCATGCAGAGGGATACCAGAATTAGAGATCAGATTATAGTCAACAAGAGTAGATAGAATCATACCAGAGGAGCACCAAGGCGAGAACCAAAAGGAATTGTTTTTATCACATTGAACCATAGGTAATAATTGCTGCCTATGCTTTAGAATTTTTTTCCAATGATAACTAGCATTGTTATCAATAGACATGGTCCAGAAGTTGTTATTTTTAAGATTATAGTGCCTATTCCAGTTAGCCCAAAGACCATACTTGTCAGTAAGAAGATTATTGATATGTTTTGAGTTAGCAGCAATATTCCATATTTTGAGATTGATAATACCAAGACCACCCATTTTATATGGTGTAATAATCTTATTATAAGCAATAGGTATAAGTTTGTTCGAGTAAATATTCCCATGCCAAATAAAGTGATTAAAAGCACGGTTAAGCATGTTAATAAGTTTAATAGGTATGATAAATAATCGAAAATAATATGTGCACATGGCTGTGGCAATGCTTTTGATGATCAATAGCCTACCAGCTTGTGATATTTTAGAAGTGTTCATAAAATTAAGTTTTTGAGTTATTTTTTCGAACATAGGGAGACACTGTGTAATGCTTATTCTAGATTTACATAAAGGGACACCTAAATAGGTAGCATTCATATCCATAATTTGCAGACCAGAGAGTTGAAGAATGTTAGTGATTAAAGTATCATTCACACCAGCTATACTTATATGAGATTTGCTTTTATTAATTTGTAAACCAGTCATAGCTTTGAAATTATCCAATGTAGCAAGAGTATTAGCTATAGATTTGATGTTAGGCTTAGTGAAAAGGAGAAGATCATCAGCAAACATTAAGGAGGAGATTTTATGAAATTTGCACTTAGGATGGTAATCAATATTATTGCTAATGTTATCCTTACACAATAGTTGAGTTAGCACTTCCATAACAATGACAAAAATAGAGGAGGAGATGGGATCCCCTTGCCTAATGCCTTTCCCAGATTTGAAATAACCAAAGCATTCACCATTTAAAGATAAAGAAATTTTGACAGTGGAAATACAAGTATGTATCCAAGCTAGAAAAGGGAGGGGGAAATTCAATCTGGACATAATGGATATAATAGCCTCCCATCTAATTGTGTCAAAAGCTTTTTGAATATCAAGTTTAAGAAAACATCTAGGGGAAATATTTTTCCTATTATAGCCTCTTATTAATTCTTGGGATAGCAAAATATTATCAGTAATAGATCTACCAAGAATAAAACCATTTTGATTAGAAGATATTATATCATTCAGGCAAATTTTCATTCGCGTAGATAAGATTTTAGCAATGCATTTATAAATAACATTGCAACAAGCAATGGGTCTAAACTCAGTGACACTTTGAGGTAGATCAGTTTTAGGTATTAATGCAAGTTTAGTATGATTAATGCCATTAAGGAGAATATTGGTTTTAAAAAAATGAAGTAAGGCATTACAAAAATCAATGTTAATGATGCTCCAACATTTTTGAAAGAAATGAGCAGTGAAACCATCTGGGCCTGGAGAGCTATCTTTCTTCATATTAAAGATAGCATCAGTTATTTCCTCTTTGGTAATCTGTTTAATAAGGCTAATAGATTGTTCATCTGTTATAGTCTTAAAGTTTAAATCAGTAAGAAGGTGAAGATCAGGTTTTATAAAATAATCAAATCTTATAAATCCTATTTTTAAACTTTTCACAATAAATTTAAAAATCCCGATAAACTATTTTATAAAATTATTAGCCTCATATTTTCAAAAATCAACCTTTAACTGTATTTCTCAAAAATATCATTTCTATAACTTTAAAATTTATAACGTTTATTTATTTAAAACGGATCAATTCAAAAAAATATTTTATAAACGTAAACTCTTCAAAAATCACTTTAAAATCATTTTAAAATTTCCAAAATTTGGTCCAATGATGCTACATACCAAATAGTCAATCACGACAACAACGATATCATATATCGATATGTTAATCCATCAAATATCAAAATATCTGAAATCAAATAAAAACTATTGAGGAATCCAGTTGGATACCTCCAACCTGTGTTTCTGCATCCACAAACATTAGCACAATACCAATTTCGCTGCAGTACGAAATTATCGTGGTATATGGGATTTAAAATATTATCCGCTTAATAGACGGCGCAATAGGGTCTCATCCGCTATACAATGCGGGAAATCAATCAACTGCAATATATACATATGCCAATATATATATATATATATATATATATATATATATATATATATATATATATATATATATTGCTATTATATATAATACCAATTTCACTGTTTATGAAATATTCGCGGTATATGTTTTTAATAAATAACATCCGCTTACTAACGGCGCATAATGTCTATTTTAACAATCAATAGATAACAATCATCATTCAAACATTCATTCAAATATTTTAAATATAACTATTTAAAATTAAAATCGAAACTGATTCGATTGAGTGAGAAGTTCTCACCTTGATTTCAATTTCGTTTTAGCGATATATTTCGAATAAAATTAAACGAACGTTTAATTTTACCCGAAATTCTCACTAACTCCAAACGACTCCAATCCAATTCCATAGCGTAGTGCTCGTCCATACGATTCCAACGTAACTGGTTTCGCGCGTTTTCGACCTCGTATGAAAAAGATATGAATTTTTGAAGTTACACGATTTTATAACTTAAATTTACAACATAATTTTATATCTTTCAACTTTCATCAAATCTCACCCCTTAGATCTAAACCCCTGCAGATCTCGGCCCTCCATTGCATCTCCTTCCCCACGCGACTACACTACAGGCTACCACACTCAACAACAAACCCATTACATAGAACTAGGGTTTAATTATACTCCACCCTTGTCGACATCCACTCCAATCAGCAACTTCCACTCGAATGCTCATGACAAGAGCAACTCACGGCCACCACCACCTGCAACTCGGCCACCCACAGCCCCTAGATTCACGTGCGCAACATCAGGGTGTCGGCCCCCTGTTGCTTCCTCCACGTTGCGCCGTTTTCGATCATCTCCGTATGGATTGAAAGCTCTCTTCATGCTCTACAAGTTTCGTGTTGAACACTTTCTCTAATTGTTGATGGATTGAGAGTAATTGAGGAGAAAAGAAAACAAAATTCTGGCCATTGAATTTAATGGAGGTGGCGGCTGCAGATTTTAACCCTAAGGGTTTGATAATTTGCAAAAATGAAGAGAGGGGGGGGGGTTATAGAAAATTTTCCAATTTACTATTCACCCGGAATTTCCGAACTCCAAACGAAGCGTGCCGATTGGCGTTCCTAAGGTTTACCCCGCGTTCCGGACATAATGGAATGTGTTTCGAAAGCTAATTCGGTCATCTGTGCGAGTTATGGCAATAAACGTTCAATTTAAATTAAACTGATTTAAACGATTTTCTAGGCCTTTTAGCTTGCACCGGACAAACGGTAAATCCGATTGACACGAAATTTGAAACCTTACAATAATATCACATTACGGATCCGATGAAACTGGTTTCGTCGAAATCCGACACTGTTTGAAAAATGACTATTTTAACTCGCCAAATTAATATTAAAAACAATTTGGATGCGTTTCGAGCTGCCATGATCAAACGATAACTCCGATTACTACGAAAATTAAAATCCGATAATAACTAACTATTACGGATCCAATGGAACTAGTTTCGTCCAATTCTGAGACTGTTCAAAAATTGACTATTTTCACCAGTCGATTAAATATTAAAATATTCAATTTTCACAAATAAACTTTTAATTCGATTTTAAAAGTTCTATAACATCATTCTAACTCTAATATGATATAATAAAATTTTACAAATCATTTTCAATCATATTTAACCCAATTTTCAATTATTTCTGTATTTTCACTATTAAATTATCGATTTAATTATCCAATTAAATCCAATTATTCGAATAAAAATTTATTCGACTTATAAATATTCAAATTTTAATTAATAAAAATTTTGGATCGTTACATACTTCCCCCCTTAAAAGAACTTTGTCCTCGAAATTAGCAAGTAAGAAAAGTTACAATCCATTAATTTTCCCAAAATTCATAGTCAAACTTCTTACAATACTTTACTAAGTTTTCCAAATCATACTTAGTTATCTTTTTTCAAAAACAACTACTATTGTTTAACTTTCAATTCCAAATCAAAGTTATAGTTTTAAAATTTTCCATATTTTCTCAAATTTTTCTAACGCCTTAAATTTTCGGAAAAATTCGCCATAGTCTCCTTTGCGCGGCTCGATTGGAAAAAAAAATGACAGTATATATATCACAAATATACATCTCATCAAGTAATGAGGCATCCCCCAGGGAAAAAGTATAAAAGTACTATATTTAATTCGAGATATGTACCTTATATTTTATTAGCGGGCATATACGGCTAATATAGCGCGAAAGCGAGCTCCAAATGCGAAGCAAACGAAACCCGCACCTACTAAACACTCAACAAACAATATGAGAATCATGTATATAGACAATAGTATCGATATACAACATATAGCAACATAATAACTATATATGCCAGCATAGCAAATGCAACAAAAGCTATATATTCAACCATCAACACTAGCATCCAACTAATAAATATTCATTCATATTCTCATTAATATTCAATGAAATGGGTTTTCAATTTAATCGCATTTGATTCATTAACAATGGATGTTCTTACTAACATTCATTTTTAATTAGTTTATATTCACTAATCCATATTCAAGTTGGTTCACTTCCAAATCAAATTCAATTCTATTTAAGATTCACTTAACTTCAATTGGATTTCAATTACTTTAGCTTTCAATTTCATTAACAATTAATGAATTATATACAATCAACTAACAACCATATAACAACCAATGTATATTTATTACAACCAAATTCCTTTGCTTTGCTTACATTCATTTTGGTTTAACATCTTTACTTTCAATTGGTTTAATTAAATTGATTTTCATTCAACTATTCAACTTTCAATTGATTAACATTCAATTCATTAATTCAATTCAATTACAAAAGTTGAATTTCATTTACATAACTTAAGTTCATATTTATCACTTAACTTTATTAATTCACTGTGATACCAAAATCAACTTCATTCAACAGCTCTTAAGTTATACTTCATTTATAAACACCACTTGGTTTTACTTAACTTAAATTCCCACTTATAAATCAATTCAGATTCTAATTCTAAAGTAAATTTTTATTTAACTTTAACCGAAGTCAAATTTCATTACTTATTCAAACTCATTTTTATTCACAACTCATATTTATAAATATATTCATATAGTTTCACTTCTTATGTATATAAATTTATTTCCCAATGGTAAATCACTTTAATTATAATTTCATACTTATAATTCTTTTTACTTATTCAATTATTCTTTTATATATAAAATTATAATCAAGGTAAAATTATTTCATTTACCCAATTTAAAACAATACTGTGTCGAATTGTTCTATTCAAGTGTTTATAAACCCCTTCGGCATAGTTTTGCAGACCGTGCTGACGAAGGTTCATATGCCACTCAATAAACCAATCATCACAATATAAAACAATTTTTATATTCACTAACAAATACGCTCTCATAGCTATTATTGCACTCAAACTCATTCTAGAGTACTACTGACTCTATCTCTAATGAGTAATACCCAACAGAACCATGGTTGTCGCTTAACCATATGCTCTGATACCACCTGTGAGGACCCGCAAATCCGTACTCCTCGAATATACACTAATCTCCATTGATTAATTCAAGATGAACAGAAATACGAATTCTCAATGTTTAAGAAAAAGAAAAAGACAGAACAACAACAGAATCTCACAATTCGCAGCGGAACAACATATAATAATAAATGAATAATCTTTAAACAAAGAACTATATCTGTTATTACATTTTATACATTACATTACATCATATCATCAGAGTGTACAACAACAAACAACATCAAACAGTGGAAAAAGAAATACTATATACTAGTAATACGCCATGCCATCCAGCTTGCCTCCAGCAACTCCAGAAATATCCTGATAAACCTTAACTCTTGACTGCCCGTGTGGAAATTGGTGGGCACCCAGAGTTTAGGAAGGAAAACAATAAACTCCGAGTCAGTCATGTGACTAGTGTGAGAACTCAAAACAGTTTATTTATCTTTAAAATCAAAATAGAGGAATATTTTTAAAGTCAATTCGCAATGCTTTTAAAAATGAGACTACCATAACGCCTCCCGCACACACACACAATGCAAACGCAGAATCGGAGGAGATTTCTCCTTATGATAGTCAAAGATGCTTGATACGCATTTAAAAGAACATTTGATATTATTACTAGTGCATAGTGTAGGAAAACATTTCGAAAGTAGAATATAAATCTTAGCCAGCATAGGTACCATTATATTATGCCTACTATAGCTACCTCCTGAGGAAGTAGGTTCTACAACTAAAACCGTACAAGATCGTGTTGTTTCTTTGGATTTCCAACAAATGGTCAGGCCAAGGAACTTCCCATTGCCACATGAGAACGCCTCTGGAAGGACGTCCCCGAGAACCAAACCGAACCTCTGCCAACACAAGGCCGGGTTACCCCTAACTGGGTAACAACTGACACGAGTATGCCATCCCCCGGTCCTTTGGGACCTTTAACCGAGCGCTCGTCATCAACATCACACAATCATAAATAAAGTGTTTCAACATGAGTAAGTATCTAGGCTCCATACCATGATACCACCCTTTTCCAGAAGGAAATGCACATACCCTAAAGGGAGCTACCCCTCATAACCTTACCGCATCTTTCCTGTTTTGACCATTCCGGGGTGTGAGGCTCGACGAAGTCACGTCCACAAAGACACACTTTATACAAAAGTCGTGCTTTGGGTCAACAAATGATCATTAAAATGATCACCAAGATAAACGATCAAACAAATGATCCTATCACAAATAATCAACACAATGATCATTTCACAGCAACACTCAGCATGTCACATTACCAAATTGGAAATATATCGCTGATAACCTTCAACTACATAACCTCTGAGCTCGTACGTCTCAGAGAAGGGTGTTAAGCTAAGAGAATAAATTCTCCGCCACCAACAGAAATATATTTGAAAGAAATCCTCTTTATATCTCAACTTGTAACGTCAGACACACAATCCATACAAGTCTGTTCCGGGCTCGAACAGAACCGAAGGCACTTACAAAGAAGTCCTTGCAATCCGAATATTCACTAATCACGACCGGAATTCCCATCACATATGGAGTCTCTATACCGGGGACCATTCGATGCAAAGACATTCGACGAGTCGTCCTTTCACTTTCAAAAATATCCGGTCTTCAACACCGGTCATCAATGCTATCCATTACGTCGTATCACTATTCGGAATGGGTAATCCGAATAACGAGCGCAATAATTTAAAAATTAGTGTGGCATTCAAATTCAACAAATCACAACAAATACCTATTCAAAGGTAAATATTGATAGTCGGTTATTGAACTATCAATGGATATGCACAACATCACCAGATTCCAAATAATTTTCCAAATTATTTATTTCCCAAAAATATCTTTACTAGATATATAATTTTCACACTTCAAAAATAAATCAATATTTATTTTTGAACAGATTCCCCTTTCTTTTATAAATTCCATAGTGAATTTATATTCCAAAATATTTTATGAATAAACGATTTCAATAATTCATTTTCAATTTATCTTCAAAAAGATAAATTCTCAAAACGTTTCATTTCACATTGGAAAACATTTCCATACTTACTTATTCATAAGTAATTCACAAATTTTATTTATTTTCAACATTCGGAAAATATTCAATATACTTAAATCGAAATTAAGTATATATTTCATTCTTCAAGGAAATCATTCTCTTAAACATATTTATTTGGATCAAAACAAATGTTGCGTAAAACATCGTTACGACAACCCAAAATCACTAGTATAGGGATTCGAAATTAAAATAGATATATAATACTCAATACTATATAAAACATTTCCTTTCGGAAATCATTTACTATAACAACAGTGTTATAGTCCACCATTTCCTTTTATTTCTCGAAAACGTCTATTTCAACAATGAATGTTGAAATCTATGGTTTCGAATCTCAATACATTTAAAAACATCGTTAGATCGTTTTAATTCTATTTAAAACATCATATCCAAAACATTTTCTTTAACATATTATTCACTATTCAAAAACGTGAATATACTTCGTTAACAAATTTCATCATTTCTATTCATTTTATTTTAAAGGATTATTCACCATCTAAAACGTGAATATAACTCCATTAATAAGTTATAACAATTTACTTATCAAAATAAGTCATTGCGAATTTATAAAACAACGTTTATAAATTCCTTTATTACCCTATATTCAATTCATAACTCAATTATATCCAAAGGTTTATATTATAAGTTAAATGCTTATAATTTATTTGTTTGCAAAATCGTTCTTTTGAACTTCATAATTATAAATCTTATAACTTATAAGATTCAATTATTTATCCAAAAATATTCCTTTAATTACTTTACAAATTTTATAAACCTACTGCTTATAAAATTCCATTTATACTTCACCGTTTATAATTCTATAAATTTCATTCATTTATGAAATTCATTCACAATTCATTCTAACACTTATAAAAACTCGTTTTATAACTCAATTTTTTTATTTTATTTATAAATATCAATTTATAAATCTTTTATATAAATTAATTTATATTATTCTTTTAAAACGTCTTTAATCTCCTTTATAATTTACCATTTTGATTTATAAAATAATCAAATCTTATAAATCCTATTTTTAAACTTTTCACAATAAATTTAAAAATCCCGATTAAACTATTTTATAAAATCATTAGCCTCATATTTTCAAAAATCAACCTTTAATTGTATTTCTCAAAAATATCATTTCTATAACTTTAAAATTTATAACGTTTATTTATTTAAAACGGATCAATTCAAAAAAATATTTTATAAACGTATACTCTTCAAAAATCACTTTAAAATCATTTTAAAATTTCCAAAATTTGTTCCAATGATGCTACATACCAAATAGTCAATCACGACAACAACGATATCATATATCGATATGATAATCCATCAAATATCAAAATATCTGAAATCAAATAAATACTGTTGAGGAATCCAGTTGGATCCCTCCAACCTGTGTTCCTGCATCCACAAACATTAGCACAATACCAATTTCGCTCCAGTACGAAATTATCGCGGTATATGGGATTTAAAATATTATCCGCTTAATAGACGGCGCAATAGGGTCTCATCCGCTGTACAATGCGGGAAATCAATCAACTGCAATATATACATATGCCAATATATATATATATATATATATATATATATATATATATATATATTGCTATTATATATAATACCAATTTCACTGTTTATGAAATATTCGCGGTATATGTTTTTAATAAATAACATCCGCTTACTAACGGCGCATAATGTCTATTTTAACAATCAATAGATAATAATCATCATTCAAATATGCATTCAAATATTTTAAATATAACTATTTAAAATTAAAATCGAAACTGATTCGATTGAGTGAGAAGTTCTCACCTTGATTTCAATTTCGTTTTAGCGATTTATTTCGAATAAAATTAAACGGACGTTTAATTTTACCTGAAATTCTCACTAACTCCAAACGACTCCAATCCAATTCCATAGCGTAGTGCTCGTCCATACGATTTCAACGCAACTAGTTTCGCGCGTTTTCGACCTCGTATGAAAAAGATATGAATTTTTGAAGTTACGCGATTTTATAACTTAAATTTACAACATAATTTTATATCTTTCAACTTTCATCAAATCTCACCCCTTAGATCTAAACCCCTGCAGATCTTGGCCCTCCATTGCATCTCCTTCCCCACGCGACTACACTACAGGCTACCATACTCAACAACAAACCCATTACATAGAACTAGGGTTTAATTATACTCCACCCTTGTCGACATCCACTCCAATCAGCAACTTCCACTCGAATGCTCATGACAAGAGCAACTCACGGCCACCACCACCTGCAACTCGGCCACCCATAGCCCCTAGATTCACGTGCGCAACATCAGGGCGTCGGCCCCCTGTTGCTCCCTCCACGTCTCGCCGTTTTTGATCATCTCCGTATGGATTGAAAGCTCTCTTCATGCTCTACAAGTTTCATGTTGAACACTTTCTCTAATTGTTGATGGATTGAGAGTAATTGAGGAGAAAAGAAAACAAAATTCTGGCCATTGAATTTAATGGAGGTGGCGGCTGCAGATTTTAACCCTAAGGGTTTGATAATTTGCAAAAATGAAGAGAGGGGGGGTTTTATAGAAAATTTTCCAATTTACTATTCACCCGGAATTTCCGAACTCCAAACGAAGCATGCCGGTTGGCGTTCCTAAGGTTTACCCCGTGTTCCGGACACAATGGAACGTGTTTCGGAAGCTAATTCGGTCATCTATGCGAGTTATGGCAATAAACGTTCAATTTAAATTAAACCGATTTAAACGATTTTCTAGGCGTTTTAGCTTGCACCGGACAAACGGTAAATCCGATTGACACGAAATTTGAAACCTTACAATAATATCACATTATGGATTCGATGAAACTGGTTTCGTCGAAATCCGACACTGTTTGAAAAATGACTATTTTAACTCGCCAAATTAATATTAAAAACAATTTGGATGCGTTTCGAGCTGCCACGATCAAACGATAACTCCGATTGCTACGAAAATTGAAATCCGATAATAACTAACAATTATGGATCCAATGGAACTAGTTCGTCCAATTCTGAGACTGTTCAAAAATTGACTATTTTCACTAGTCGATTAAATATTAAAATATTTAATTTTCACAAATAAACTTTTAATTCGATTTTAAAAGTTCTATAACATCATTCTAACTTCAATATGATATAATAAAATTTTACAAATCATTTTCAATCATATTTAACCTAATTTTCAATTATTTCTGTATTTTCACTATTAAATTATCGATTTAATTATCCAATTAAATCCAATTATTCGAATAAAAATTTATTCGACTTATAAATATTCAAATTTTAATTAATAAAAATTCTAGGTCGTTACAAGGATTTACATCACTATCAATTTTTGCTTCACATAAAAAGCACATCATATATCAGAGTCACATCATATAGCAGAATCACATCATATATCAAAATCACGACATATTTTGACATCATCTCGTGTTCATCTAGGATTTATCAGTTTTATTCTCATTGTAAGACATTTAAATCTTTTTATTAAATCAAATTTGTTTTAATGCTCGATCTCTCCTGATTGTTTAAGTTTAATGTGTGATCTCTCCTGATCAATTAATGTTTAGTTTAACATGCGATCTCTTTGGATTATTTAATGTTTTAAGTTAAGGGGACGATCTCTTCGGATCGTTTGTTTGTTAAGTTAAGGGGGATGATCTCTCCAAATCATTTGCCTATTAAGTTAAGAGGAATTAAGTAAGCCCATCTGCTCACTCTTCGGTATGGGGAATTACTTCTTACACTCCAGTCCCGTCTCTCCGGCTGGGACTCTGTGGCGTTTGATATCGTACAAGTCCATCCACTCACTCTCCGACAAGGGGACTTGCACCTTGCACTCCAGGCCCATCTCTCTAGTCGGGATTCTATGGCATTCAAAATCAGTTATCACATTAAATATGGATTCTACAAAATTCAAATTTCAAATCAAAGAAACAAGAAGAAATTAGATAAGAAGAAATCCTGAATGTCTATCCCAGGCATCCAACTCAGAGGGTGGCAAGAGAAAAATCTAGGTTTTGTGCATGTCCAAGTGTTTTGAGATTATTATCCTAGGAAATTATCCCAAATATCCGACTCAGAGTGCGACTAGGAACTAATCTTGGTTTAGCACATGTCTAAGCAATCTGGGGTCATTGTTGTCCTAAATATTCACCTCAAGCATCCGACTCGGAGCATGCCTAGGGACCATTTGGAATCTCGTACATATGTAAGCGGTCTGAGGTTATTAAAGATGGAAAAACAAAAGGCAAAGAGTAAGGGATGAACCTGCCCCCGTTCCAACTGTGGGATTCTGATTTCGACTCATGAGGTCATATATTCGTACTCTGATTTGCTACTCTAGCTCCAACATCGTCCATTCCAAGCGTTAATGCTTATCTTAGATCCAAATCTATCGTGCCCCCAAGTCATGTGGGCATTATTTCAGTTTGTTTTGTTCTAACTTCATATGCTCCTATATTGGGTCCTATTATTGATTCCAGCATTGCCCCCAAGTATCAGTTGCTCTGGGCATGGGGGCAAGATTCCACCTTGTTCCAAACCAAATCCGCCAACTCCTATTTTGTTTCCTAGAGTTTGATTCCTTTTCCATGCAGATCTAGCTATCCTTTTTTGCTTCATCCTCTAAAAGAAGCTATCCATAATCTCTTGTTGCCTAGGCAAGATCCCATCTTGCATCTCCTTTATCATCCTTTTCGTTTCTTTTCTAATCACATAGATGAGTTCATGAGATATTAAGGGCACCTCTTTGCTGCCCCTAGGCTCTGGTTGACATGCTACAGCTCTAGATTTAGTATTGAGCCTACCCATCTTCTCTAAATTTTAGATTCAAACTTCTGCTCTTCAGATCTCGTTCAAGGCTCTCAGTGAAAGCACCCAAATGTTAATCCAAAAAAAAGGATCAACACCGTGGATCAAGAGTGAAAGCACCAGCATAGTTAATCAGCATCACAAATCTTAGATAAACAATAAATAAAAAGCAGAAGTGAAGAGACACGGAATTTTTATAGTGATTCGCTGACTCTGGCCTACATCCACTTTAATCAATCAATATTATGATTATACTAGTTCAATCTCTCTGGATATCAACTAGCTTGTAACAACCCGCATATTTATCGATTTTATATTTAAATATTTTATTTAAATATTTTATCGTTAGTCGGATTTTAGTCCGAAAAGCTACCTTTTGCATACGGTCGAATTAGGACTCGGGACCACTCCCATTGAGTTTAAAATGCCGTTTGCGACCTTTTTGAGTATAAGCTTCGATATGTTTGGAGAAAGTTGATTTTTGCTACTTTTCACTTTGGGTTTGGTTTTTGGGCTCAGCCCTATGCTAACTTATGCTCAAATCTGAACCACTCTCCCCATTCTCCCTCACTTCTTTCTCTTTTCAGTTTTCTTAGCTTTAATGGTGGGAGAGATTGGAAATTAAAACTCCAAAACCCTAGTTTCCCTTGCAAATCAAATTCCTAGCTCCAAACTCAAGAAGAACCCATTGGTAAGCTTCTCTTCTTCTTCTCCAACTTATTCTCTTACCAATTTCAGAAATTCCTAAACCTAATTTTGGGAATGTTCTCGTTTTTGAGCTTAGATTCAAGCTCAATTGGGTTGTGTTGAAGAGAGGTTGATTCTCTATTTGCTTTCAAGCTTCTTCTTGTTCGATTTTGTGAAAAGGTGAGATTTTTATCTCACATCTATGACTATAATTATCTTTGGTTGTTGGGTATGAATTCCTAACACTTCTTCATGTGCATTTGCTCTTGATTTGGATTGGTTTTGTGAAACTCCAATTTTTGGGTTTTTAAGTCAAATTTGTGTGAAATCCTTTTATGGATGTTTGATCATGCTTTTGGTGATGCATCGAGGAGCATATAGGGCCGGGTTGCCGATTGGCATAAACCCTAAGAGCCAATGTTCGTCCGGTTGCATTTTGGAAGAGTTTGCTCTTCATTTGAATAAGGCTGAAAAACAGCCCAGGCATGATTCAGTCGACTGAAAACTCTGTTCAGTCGACTGAACCTGAAACCCGAGAGTTTCCAGGCATGATTCAGTCAACTGAAAAACTCTGCACAGTCGACTGAAACTGGAAACAGAAAGTTTCCTGAACCTGGAAAATTTCCAGGCACAGGGTCAGTCGACTGAAAACTCTGTTCAGTCGACTGAACCTGCTGTTTGAGTCCAATTTGCCTTTTTGGATTGAAATTCCAATTTAAATCGATTCGTGATAATCCTATTTGTTGTTATCATCTATTATGACTTTGATGACTCTTTTTAGGGATTTTTGAATATCCATTTCGATGGATCCTTTATCGATTTCTTTGGATTTTATTCACGTCTTCGTATGTGAATTTTTGTGATTGATTGTTCTTACAATCTTCTTCGTGATTTGTCACTTTAAAAATATAAAGGTTTTCTATACTAGTAGTAAATATCAAAACTCTTTCCTCAAACGATTTCAATACTATTTTAATACCAAATTCGTTTATAAAACCGTTTTCCAATCTATTAGTATATACAAACCTTTACCTCACTCGTATGAGAAATCTAATTAAACGGCTTAGTAAAACAAGTGGTATGAATCGCTTGCGTTTACTTTGTCGGTTAATTCTTGGACTTGTTCGATTGAACCTCTTGTGACAATTTTCTAGTGGAGATTTACAGTTTGTTCGTAAATATTTAAGTTAAGCAAGTGGTTATGGGACATGAAGCTAAACTCATATATTTACTAGCTTAGTGTAATTGACACTTCTCGTTGATCATGACGATCACCTTTGTGATTTAGACTAGCAATGTGCGATGTCTCTTTGTCTGCGAGGGAGACTAAACCCCATTTTGTGGAGTTTCGACTCAATTTGTGATGGGGTAGAAACCCATGGTCTTAGGGCCGTTTGTGGAGCTTCGGCTCAATTTGTGATGGTTAGCGACCATGGAATTAGCGTTCCGTTTGTGATACACGTGTTGGTGGCTTTATGCTCCCGTTTGTGATAGGCCTCCCCCCCTTTGTGATTTCTGGATTTCTTGTGTAGATTCCTAGAATTTGTGTTTCACCAATTTTCGTGATTTCCATTGATAAGTTTTATCAATATTTGTGCATTGGTGAATTTGTGTGTCATTGACTTTAGTGATTTCTGGATTTCTTGTGTAGTCTTCTGGAATTTGTGCGTCATTGACTTTTGTGATTGACATTGATATTATCGTCAATATTTATAGTATGGTGAACGAAATAAGGAGTATGACGTTTCTTTGATTCTTGTGTAGATTTGGTGACATTGATTAATCTCTTGATGATTATCAACTAAGTATATATATATATATCACAGCTTGGCATTGTGATTATTATGTGTTTTGTCATATCTCTTATTCTATATCGTTTCATCTGATATTTATAGTTAGACTGGTCCGTTTATTATTTTCTTATTAAATATTACTCGGATCAGACCGAGATGTTACAGGTGCTTCTGCTTGACTTTTCATCCGGGATTAACTCCTTGACTTTTGGTTAACTACTTAGATTAGTAGTTTTTGTTGTATACATTTGAGATATAGACTCCATAATGTATACTTATTCTTTTGTGTAGTTCATGTGACTATTCTTTTGTGATATTGTGGATCTTTTGAGACCACAACTCTGATGTACACTTCCTAGTGTAATATTCATATCTATTTCCGCCTTTGTGATATGAATTGTCTGTGACTGATTTTTGTTATGTTTATTTCTATATTTGTTTCCGAAGGATTTATATAGCCACCGTGTAGTAGCTTTGAGTTTGTGTCGGTATGTCGGATTTCCTCTTGAAATAGAATGCATGTTATATTATCTGACATATCGGTGCTCGCGCAAAGAAATTACACGGATGGTCGCTCCTCAACAGCCTTATTCTCCGTGCTAGTCGACAGCATTCACCGTAATGTTCTTGGCTAGCGTGGGTATAGAGGTGGTGCGTCACAGCTTGGTATCGGAGCCAAACTTCGAAACAATATGGAATATTATAACAAGGATCATCGTCCTAAGTTCATCTTAGGAGTCGTGCTTTAGGATTTTATTCGGGTCTACGTACCGTTCTATCCTATTTTCTTTTATGATTCCTTGTTTTGTCTATCAAGATTGCTTGATATTCAATTTGGTGAATGACCTTTTTCTTCCTCTTCTTTCTTTCTAATGGAAGAGAAATGTCTAGACCTGGCCGCCCCAGAGCCGTGCCATCTAGCACTCCGCCTCAGGATGGAGTTTTTATGACTGCTCAACAGCTTCTTGATTTGGTAACTAATGCTCAAGCAGCTGGAGCTAACCCGGAACCTACTCACCCAAAGTCGGGATTTGCACGCTTGTGCAGCGATTACACCAATTTGGGTGGGGAGCCATTCAAAGGTTCCGAAACTGTTATTGAAGTCCAAGCTTGGCTTAGAACATGCGATCGCATCTTTTCGCGCATGAGTCTTATTGACCTTCACCGAGTTCAGGTGGCCTCTAGTATGCTCCGAGAAAGAGCATTGGACTGGTGCGAACTTCTTATTTATGAGATTAATGAAGCGGATCTCACCTGGGAGAAATTCCGAGAACGCTTCGAGTTGAAATTCGTACCGGAAGCTGAAAAAGTGACATTGGCTCGACGATTTATAGACCTTGTTCAAGGTGAGTCCTCCGTGATTGATTACGTCGCCTCCTTCGAGTCGCTTTACAAATATGGGGTTGAATACATCAACACCCCTCTTAAGAAGAATCAGAGATTCGTCTATGGCTTAAACAAAAGTCTCAAGAAGCCATTACTTCTAAAGTTAGAAGTTTCTTTCGACCAACTCGTTGATATCGCTCTTCGTCTTGAAGAGGCGGATAGAGAGAATGACGTTGAAGTGGTGGGTTCCAAACCAAACTTCAACAACAAAAAGAGGCCAAACAAATTTAAAGGCCCTTATCCCAATAAGAAAGGGAAGCAAGCAACCTCCGTGGCAAAGACTTCTTCCTTTGGTCTTGGGGAATGCTATAATTGTGGTTCGAAGGACCATTATGCGAACAAGTGCCCAAAGTCTCTTTCTTGTCGCTACTGCAAAGTTCTCGGTTATGTTATATCTTCATATCCCAAGCTTCAGGACATGAAGGAGGGAAAGTTAAATGTTGCTCAAGCCCCTAGCAACACATCTCGTGGCCAAGGTATTTCTCATTCTATTCTAGATGGAATTATTTTATTTCGTGATCATCCTATTCGAGTTCTTTTTGATACGGGTGCGTCCCATTCTTTTATATCAAAAGAACTTGTTGATACTTTTTCTTTGGATGTTTTGTGTTTAATGACTTCTTTGAGAATTGCGAATCTGGTTGGTAGATCCGCAACAATCAGTTTATTGTGTAAAGATGTCGAGATTATTTTGTGTGATTTTTCTTTCCGAGCCGATTTGCATGTCATGCGTTATTTAGGCTTTGGAATGATTTTGGGAATGGATTGGCTTAACCGTTATGAAGCTCATATCCTATGTCCTGAGCGGACTATTCATCTTCGACATCCTCAATCTGTTAATCAGATTTCTATTAATCTTAAAGATTCAGATTCCAGCTTGGTTGCATCTTTATATTCTTTAAATCCTCGTGATGACGATGATGACGATGAGGGTGATATTATTTCTCTTATTCACGTCGTTTGTGAATTTTCCGACATATTCGAGCCCGTTTTAGGATTACCACCTAAGCGAGCAATTGAGTTCAGAATTAATCTTATTCCTGTAGCTCAACCTATCACTCGTCCTCCTTATCGTATGTCCAATAAAGAAAACGAGGAGATGCGTAAACAATTATCTGAATTGGAAACGAAGCAATTTATTCGCTCTAGTTCTTCGCCTTGGGGAGCTTTAGCTATTTTTGTGAAGAAATCCGATGGAACACTTAGGCTTTGCGTTGACTACCGCAAGCTTAATGATCTTACTATCAAAAATAAATATCCTTTACCTCGGATTGTTGATCTATTCGATCAACTTAGTGGTGCTAGAGTCTTTCCACAATTGGACTTGGCTACCGGTTTTCATCAGCTTCGTATTACAGAGGATAGCATTCATTTGACATCGTTCCGTACTCGGTATGGATCTTATGAATGGCTTGTTATGCCATTTGGGTTAAAGAATGCCCCAGCCTATTTCGTTGACCTTATGAATCGAGTTTTAAAAGACTTCCTCGATCGATTTGTTCTCATCTTTATTGATGATATTCTTGTGTATTCTAAAACCGAGGAGGAGCATGAAAAACATCTTCGGATTGTGTTGGAAACTCTTAGGAGTAATAAATTAAAGGCAAAATTTTCTAAATGCCACTTTTGGCAATCTCGTGTGAAGTTTCTCGGTCACATTATTTCCGAATCCGGAATTTCCGTGGATCCTTCAAAAATTGAATCGATTCAAGATTGGAAGAGACCGGAGAGTGTGACAGAGATTCGTAGTTTTCTTGGATTGGCGGGCTATTACCGTCGTTTTATCAAAGACTTTTCTAAGATTGTCGTTCCTCTCACTAGCTTGACTAAGAAAGGTGTTAAATACATTTGGTCGGACAAATGTGAAGCTTCTTTTCAGAAATTAAAAGAACTTCTTTCTGATGCTCCTATTCTTGTTATTCCCGAGGGGAATCAAGATTTCGTTGTTTATACCGATGCTAGTCGCGTTGGTTTGGGTGCCGTTCTTATGCAAAGAGAACGTGTTATTGCTTATGCTTCTAGGCAATTAAAGCCTGCTGAGACTAAATATGCCACTCATGATTTAGAGCTCGCGGCTATTGTTTTTGCTCTTCGAATTTGGCGTCATTATCTTTTAGGAGAGAAATTTGTTCTATATACCGATCATAAGTCCTTGAAGTATTTACTCTCTCAAAAGGAACTTAATTTGCGTCAACAGCGTTGGCTCGAATTTCTTGCACCATATGATCTTGATATTCTTTATACTCCCGGTAAGGGTAATCGTGTCACCGATGCTCTTAGCCGTAAACAACAAGTTGTTGTTTCTATGATGATATCCGAATGGAACGATCTCGAGATCTTATCCACTTATGAGATTCGAGACCGCGTATCCGAGTTATGCTCATCATTTGTTTTATGTAGCCTTGAGGCTCATCCTTCTCTTTTGGACCGCATTCTTGAAGCTCAAGGGCTAGATCCTGAATTGGCTCTTCTTGGCCAAAATATTAAGGATAAAATTGATAATGAAGGTTTGAAAGACTTTGATATCGATTCTCGTGGCGGCATTCGGAAATTTGATAGACTTGTCGTGCCAAATATTGGTGATCTTCGTAAAGATATTTTAGAAGATTCTCATCATTCTAAATTTACCATTCATCCCGGTAGTAGTAAAATGTACGCGGATATGAAGCGACTTTATTATTGGGAGGGAATGAAACTCGATATTGCTAACTTTGTTAAGTGTTGCATGACTTGCCAACTCGTTAAGGCCGAACATCAAAGGCTCGGTGGGTTATTGCAACCTTTAGAAATTCCAATTTGGAAGTGGGACCAAATTTCCATGGATTTTATAGGTAGCCTTCCCCGTTCTCGTTCGGGTCATGATAGCTTATGGGTGATTGTTGATAGGCTTACTAAATCTGCCCATTTTGTTCCCGTTCGGTCTAATCGAACCGTTCCTCTTTTGGCCAAAATATTTATCAAAGAAATTGTTAAATTGCATGGTGTTCCTACTTCTATTGTTAGTGATCATGATCCATTATTTACTAGTGAATTTTGGAAGAGTCTTCAAAAAGCTTTAGGAACGAGGCTTAATTTTAGCACCGCTTATCACCCCCAGTCCGATGGACAAACTGAGCGTGTGAATCAAACTCTTGAAGATCTTCTTCGTGCTTGTGTTCTTGATTTTGGTGGAAGTTGGGAAGATCATATTTCACTTGTTGAATTTTCCTATAATAATAGCTTCCAATCTAGTATTGGTATGGCACCTTTCGAGGCACTCTACGGAAGGCCATGCCGATCTCCTTCTTGTTGGCTTGAGGCCGGTGAGAAGCTGGTTTTAGGTCCAGATTTTATTCGTGATTCCACAGAGAAAATTGAACTTATTCATCATAGGATGAAAGAAGCCCAGAGTAGACAAAAATCCTATGCCGATAACCGGAGAAGGAAGTTAGAATTTTCTGTGGGAGATCTTGTGTTCATTCGTGTTTCACCAATGAAAGGTGTTGTGCGTTTCAGTCGCTCGGGAAAGTTAGCGCCTCGATATATCGGGCCATTTCCTATCACTGAACGTATTGGTTCCATGGCTTATCGCCTTTTATTACCGGCTCAATTTTCTGCTATCCATGACGTGTTTCACGTTTCTCAACTTCGAAAATGTCTTCGAGATTCCGATTCCGTTCTTGAGCCCGGTGTTGTGGAAGAGATTGAAGTTTCGCCTAATTTAACTTATGAGCAACATCCTACTCGTATCATTGCTTCGGAAGTCAAACGACTTCGAAATAAAGATGTTCCGCTTGTTAAAGTTCAATGGTCTTCAAATCCTAAGGATTGTTCTTGGGAATCTAGAGAGTACATCGAGCGTACACATCCGGACTTACTTTCTCGTGCTCTTTGAGGTGAAATTCTTATTTCAAACTTCTTTTGTGTTGAATATGCTTTTATGGTTGTTACTATATATCTTCTTCTTGTAATATTGCGAGGACGCAATTTCTTTAAGGAGGGGAGTCTGTAACAACCCGCATATTTATCGATTTTATATTTAAATATTTTATTTAAATATTTTATCGTTAGTCGGATTTTAGTCCGAAAAGCTACTTTTTACATACAGTCGAATTAGGACTCGGGACCACTCCCATTGAGTTTAAAATGCCGTTTGCGACCTTTTTGAGTATAAGCTTCGATATGTTTGGAGAAAGTTGATTTTTGCTACTTTTCACTTTGGGTTTGGTTTTTGGGCTCAGCCTTATGTTAACTTATGCTCAAATCTGAACCACTCTCCCCATTCTCCCTCACTTCTTTCTCTTTTCAGTTTTCTTAGCTTTAATGGTGGGAGAGATTGGAAATTAAAACTCCAAAACCCTAGTTTCCCTTGCAAATCAAATTCCTAGCTCCAAACTCAAGAAGAACCCATTGGTAAGCTTCTCTTCTTCTTCTCCAACTTATTCTCTTACCAATTTCAGAAATTCCTAAACCTAATTTTGGGAATGTTCTCGTTTTTGAGCTTAGATTCAAGCTCAACTGGGTTGTGTTGAAGAGAGGTTGATTCTCCATTTGCTTTCAAGCTTCTTCTTGTTCGATTTTGTGAAAAGGTGAGATTTTTATCTCACATCTATGACTATAATTATCTTTGGTTGTTGGGTATGAATTCCTAACACTTCTTCATGTGCATTTTCTCTTGATTTGGATTGGTTTTGTGAATACTCCAATTTTTGGGTTTTTAAGTCAAATTTGTGTGAAATCCTTTTATGGATGTTTGATCATTCTTTTGGTGATGCATCGAGGAGCATATAGGGCCGGGTTGCCGATTGGCATAAACCCTTAGAGCCAATGTTCGTCCGGTTGCATTTTGGAAGAGTTTGCTCTTCATTTGAATAAAGCTGAAAAACAGCCCAGGCATGATTCAGTCGACTGAAAACTCTGTTCAGTCGACTGAACCTGAAACCCGAGAGTTTCCAGGCATGATTCAGTCGACTGAAAAACTCTGCACAGTCGACTGAAACTGGAAACAGAAAGTTTCCTGAACCTGGAAAATTTCCAGGCACAGGGTCAGTCGACCGAAAACTCTGTTCAGTCGACTGAACCTGCTGTTTGAGTCCAATTTGCCTTTTTGGATTGAAATTCCAATTTAAATCGATTCGTGATAATCCTATTTGTTGTTATCATCTATTATGACTTTGATGACTCTTTTTTAGGGATTTTTGAATATCCATTTCGATGGATCCTTTATCGATTTCTTTGGATTTTATTCACATCTTCGTATGTGAATTTTTGTGATTGATTGTTCTTACAATCTTCTTCGTGATTTGTCACTTTAAAAATATAAAGGTTTTCTATACTAGTAGTAAATATCAAAACTCTTTCCTCAAACGATTTCAATACTATTTTAATACCAAATTCGTTTATAAAACCGTTTTCCAATCTATTAGTATATACAAACCTTTACCTCACTCGTATGAGAAATCTAATTAAACGGTTTAGTAAAACAAGTGGTATGAATCGCTTGCGTTTACTTTGTCGGTTAATTCTTGGATTTGTTCGATTGAACCTCTTGTGACAATTTTCTAGTGGAGATTTACAGTTTGTTCGTAAATATTTAAGTTAAGTAAGTGGTTATGGGACATGAAGCTAAACTCATATATTTACTAGCTTAGTGTAATTGACACTTCTCGTTGATCATGACGATCATTTTTGTGATTTAGACTAGCAATATGCGATGTCTCTTTGTCTGCGAGGGAGACTAAACCCCGTTTTGTGGAGTTTCGACTCAATTTGTGATGGGGTAGCAACCCATGGTCTTCGGGCCGTTTGTGGAGCTTCGGCTCAATTTGTGATGGTTAGCGACCATGGAATTAGCGTTCCGTTTGTGATACACGTGTTGGTGGGCTTTATGCTCCCGTTTGTGATAGGCCTCCCCCCTTTGTGATTTCTGGATTTCTTGTGTAGATTCCTAGAATTTGTGTTTCACCAATTTTCGTGATTTCCATTGATAAGTTTTATCAATATTTGTGCATTGGTGAATTTGTGTGTCATTGACTTTAGTGATTTCTGGATTTCTTGTGTAGTCTTCTAGAATTTGTTCGTCATTGACTTTTGTGATTGACATTGATATTATCGTCAATATTTATAGTATGGTGAACGAAATAAGGAGTATGATGTTTCTTTGATTCTTGTGTAGATTTGGTGACATTGATTAATCTCTTGATGATTATCAACTAAGTATATATATATATATATATATATATATATATATATATATATATATATATATATATATATATATATATCACAGCTTGGCATTGTGATTATTATGTGTTTTGTCATATCTCTTATTCTATATCGTTTCATCTGATATTTATAGTTAGACTGATCCGTTTATTATTTTCTTATTAAATAATACTCGGGTCAGACCGAGATGTTACAGGTGCTTTTGCTTGACTTTTCATCCGGGATTAACTCCTTGACTTTTGGTTAACTACTTAGATTAGTAGTTTTTGTTGTATACATTTGAGATATAGACTCCATAATGTATACTTATTCTTTTGTGTAGTTCATGTGACTATTCTTTTGTGATATTGTGGATCTTTTGAGACCACAACTCTGATGTACACTTCCTAGTGTAATATTCATATCTATTTCCGCCTTTGTGATATGAATTGTCTGTGACTGATTTGTGTTATGTTTATTTCTATATTTGTTTCCGAAGGATTTATATAGCCACCGTGTAGTAGCTTTGAGTTTGTGTCGGTATGTCGGATTTCCTCTTGAAATAGAATGCATGTTATATTATCTGACATATCGGTGCTCGCGCAAAGAAATTACACGGATGGTCGCTCCTCAACAGCCTTATTCTCCGTGCTAGTCGACAGCATTCACCCTAATGTTCTTGGCTAGCGTGGGTATAGAGGTGGGGCGTCACATAGCTAGTCCTTAGATCTAAGTTACAATGAGTTAGAATGAGTCATAAGTACAAGGGTTGACTGGAGAACTACAGTAAATCCCTTGATGACTATTGTGAGGGAGAGGAAAGTTGAAGAAGTGAAGGAATTTCAGTAAAGTAATGGTGGCTCTCTCAGGAATTTCAGTAAGTAATGGTGGCTCTCTCCCCGGAAAAGATCCATCTCTAGTTGCAAGTAGGTGAGTATTATAGGGTAATTCAATGAATGTTGAGCCAGAAGTCCAACTACAGAAGAGTATATTTTTTATGCCAAGTCGTCACCAAAAACCTGAAATCAATCTGAGTCATTTCTATGGACCGCTAGCTATCTATAGGGAATGGATCGCTAGCTATCCATCAACTTAGCATATTTTCTATCAGAAGCCTTTACTTAGTGCTACGAAGGAGCTTGGAAAGTATGAGGACGATCCGACCTTTCTTAATGGATGCCAGCTTTCCGTAGGGGATGGATTGCTAGCTAAATATCGCTAGCTATCAATCACTTAGCATATTTTTGAATGATCTTTGTTTGGTTGTCTTCCTATCTTCTATTTAAGTGTTTTGTCCAAATATCAAGTCGTTTGGAGTTAGTTTGATCATCCGTCTTCATGGGATATCTCGACCAGAAGAATCATCCATAACTCGCTTAAATCTTGACGATATCGAACGAAACCTTGTAGGAACACTCCATAGTGTGTCATGGACCCACCATAAAAATTTGAGGTGGTAGGGCCCACTCTAGATGGGTCGCTAGCGATCCATCAAATCAACTCCAAATCCTCTCATCTTTTTTGCGATCCTTCTTCTATGTCTTCTAAATGTTCTTCCAAAATTTCAAGTCAATTCGACTTCGTATGAGGACTGGAGGATCCACAAGCAAGCTTTATGGATCGCTAGCGATCCATAGGTGATGGCGATCCATCGTGTTAGCTTTTGAAATTTTTCTTCTTTGATCTTTCTCTTCTTTACCTTCTGGTCTTCTTAGTCGATCCTTGAGATATTTTGACTTGTTGTAGATGTTCTAGTTCCCTTTGAATTCTATTGCATTAAAAACCCAGTTTAAAATTTTCTAAAAGATATTTCCTTTGAAAAGAGCTTTGCAAATTGGTGCAATCAAATAGTGTGTTTGGCAAAACAACATAGAGTAGGTTCTCTATGAAAACAAGAGCATCAAAGTAGGATTTAACAACCCGAAAATGATCAAAGAAATCGTCTCAAACAAGCATAAAATTGCAAGCGACATATGAAACATCATGGAAAAAATAGGCAAGCAAACTAGGGACAATAGACCAAGGGAGAGAAGCAAGACATCTGGAGCATGGAAGCTCTAGGTAGTGACCGGTTGACCGGTCATTCATGATCGGTGGTTCACAGCCTAGAGCTTGCGTGTTCCAATTCAGTATTTCCCACCGTTGACCGCTTGATTTTGGCATGTTTTCACGATTTCCGACCATTAAATTTTGCAATTTCAATTTAAATAAACTAACATGCAACTAGAAGCATAGCATATATATGCAATTCATATCAAAAGGGATTATATTTGGTCACTATAACCATTTTCAACCGATAGTGAATTACCGAGTTCATAGTAGGCAAACAACAAACAGAGAGCCATTTATATCCATAATCAATAACCATTCAACATGCAATTCTAATTAGACATAGATGTGAGTTTTCAACTCAACCTATGGCCTTATTAAAACTCTACCTTTCCTCTATCTTCAAGCTAGAACTTTGTTCCCAAATTAAAAACCTAGAACTTGGATTTTCAAAGATACATAAAACTGAATTAAATATAATAATTAAAAAATAACTTCAGTTGTAATGCAATTAGGGCTAAAGAGCTTACCCAACTTTTCCTGATTTTATTTCAATTTGAAAACTTGATTTTTTAAGAAGCTAGGTTTTAAGAATGAGGAAGAAAGAAGCTTTTTGTTTTTGCAGTCTTGAAAATGAATGTACATTCTGTTTAAGTACAGGAAAGTCAACTTCCCAATCATACACAATTGGCTGAAGTAAATTTTAATCTCCTAAAAATTCATTCATTTTCCAAAATTTAAAACCCTATTTAAACATTGATTTATACTTCTAAAAATTTACACAAAATACTATAATACATTTTAATCTCTTAAATTTTCATAAAAAAGGTAGAAATATATTTTAAATAATTATTTTGACCTCTTTTTTAACATTTAAAACATGATAATGTTCCATTTTCACAAAAAAGCCCAATACAACACTTTTATTGTTTTAACAAAATTAAACATATTTTTACTCAAAATAAATTTACATAATATTTAGAAAACACTAACTTATTCTTTAACAAGTTTTAAAATGAGAAATTTACATCATTAAATTTCATTTACCCAATAGTTCCTTAAATTATCTATTTCACCTTAATACTTGATTTATTTATAAGTCCCAAAAATATTTATTCCATGTATTAATTTCATCAATTTAAGTCATTGTTTATTTTATTTGAGCAACAAATTGTAACCTCGCAATTTCCAATTCAAAGAAAGTCTATAATTGATAAACAAATATTACAATCAGTAATATTTCCATTTTTAAAAATATACACTAACACCATGACAATCAAGCATCAAAGTAAAAATGCAATCGAGAAATTCACAAGAAGGCTCTTGCATTTATTCTAATAAGATCTTTTAATCACTTTTCAGAATATTAAAATATCTAATTGATATTCATCCAAGCTATTTCCCAGAATTCAATTTCTTCAATCAGTTTCAAATTTCAAATTCTTCTTTTACAAAATCCACTTCTTTTTAAATCAATATTTCAAATGTTTCTCTTACTCCTTCCAAAAATCTATTTCTCAAAATTTGCACTACGTAAATGGTACCATTATTTTGCTAATCTACTTAAAATTGAAATATTCCTATTAATTTATCATGCCAAAATCAACAACCATCACAATCAAGATAATCAGTCAACTCAAATCATCACAATTATCAAGCATGAAAGAAGTTACAAATTCATCATATCAATAATGGCATGCACTACGCAAACTAACATAATAAACAACGCTTCACAAGTCGAATACTAAAGGCAAGCACTTCACTTGTCTACACAAATGACCCCTCTTTGCAAGTTTAACTTAAGTGGCCACCCTTCGCAAGTCTAACACAAATTATCTCTCTTTGCAAGTCTAACTCAAGGCAAGCTTTTCGCTTGTCAACACAAAAGACATGCACTTCGCATGTTGTCGCGAAAAGTGTCATATACCTTCTAAAAGTAATCGTTTGAGTAACGCCCATGCCTATACCAAATGGGTTTGCTTGAACATTTACTAAAAGGCAACAAACCAAATATTCTATAAACTAAGTCATGTAATAAACTGATAAGGTGATCTTGATGTCCCATACCACTAGGATTACCAAATCGTTTAATCATAGTTCTCATTCCATGGAAGTAATGATTTGCAAACAAATATTATCTAAAATAATTATTTTTCATAACATGAAAATTACAAAAATGTAATCATTACTCATCTTCTTAATTCCTTGCAATCCAAATTTTTTTATTTGAAATTTATAAACCGCAAAAACAAACTTTTAATAAGAAATTGTATAAATGATTAACTAAAAAAATTCTTTTCTCTTACTAAAATATTCATCTTTTCAAACTTCAATTAGGTACATTTTATAGACCTCTTTTCATAATTATAAAAATTCAGTTTATACAATTCATTTTTTATACTAGAATTAGAGTATTCTAATATTTAACCACTTATTCATATGATCTACATATCATCACGTTTTATTTTTCAAAAAACTCAAAATTTAATTTCAAAATTTAATATTTCAATTCTTGTTTAATATTTTCTCCAGAATAATTTTCTAACTTTATATTCTTCAAATAATATAATAGCTTCTTATGGTATTTTCTTATAACAAATCTTGTTCATAAAATTTATCTTTTTTATTCCAAATCATCAAAGTACAAAATTCCATTTTTCTTCAACTAATTCTTATTTTAAAATTCCAAAAATTTATTTACACAATTACTTTACATCTTTTACTTTAACTTCCTATAGATTAGGACTCAAATATAATATTCGTTTAGGTCGTAATAAAATATACACGACAAATTAAAAGCTCCACACATGATTTTTTACGTCAAATAAATACAACAATGTTGCCTTGCCATTTATTTAGCTAATTTCTTTGTCAAATGTCTACAACGTTGACTGCAAAATCAACGCTGCCTTGCCACTGACCTTTACTATCTCTACGGTTTGATGGTTGCATACGTCATCTAATATATATATATATATATATATATATATATATATATAATGCATCTTTAATGTTTTCGTTATAAACATTTTTAACCATCAAATTTTTAAACACAAATGCATATATTTTTATACATGTCTACTTTCATAATAGGTATTCGTTCCTTCTTAATTTGTTTACCAAAATATTTTTACACAAAATATTCTATCTTCTCAAATAATATTATTCAATCCTATATCAATCACTTAATGTTATTATCAAACTCCATGTAAAGTCTTCTTTTAAAACTATCGCATTTGTATGCATACATACTTTTTCCTAAAATATATATTCATTTCCAAATAATATTTAACTTCCTTCCAAAGTTTTATTTTCTCATTTAAATATTATTTATAACTCTTGCAAAGCATTTATAAAATATTCAAAATATTAAAAGTCTAAGCACTGTGTTAGACTGTCTCATCAAAGTGTTTAGGAATCCCTATCAATAACGTTGATCAGGCACATTGATCATAATTCTTAAAGTACTTAACGAGCAATTTAACACAAAGCTAATTTTCCAAAGTTTCTTTATCAATCACTATATTTCATATAAAAGATTGTCTACTAATAACAATTCAATTATACAATCATTCATCTATGCATACATCATGCACTTATTCAATTCCACATCTATCTTAGTATTAATTAATTGTACTTATAAATTAATATTTCATTTCATATGAAGTAAAGTATCCTTTTTAATGGCTACATTACCAAAGATACTACAAAGTCTTATAATTAATACCGAGTATGTTTATAAATTTTAAGTAATAATTCCTATTCAGTACTAATTTTAAACAATTACATAAAATTTCAAACAATCCTATGGTATAATTTTAAATAATATTATTTAGGACATTTAATTAGATAAATTAGATAGAATAGTGTAATGTTAAGTGATAAGTGGATTGAGATTTGAATAAATTTAAGTGTTCATGCTTATTAATTTAATTGCGCTAAAGAATGGTTTGTAGACTAATTAAATTATGTAAGGGTATAATGGGATTTAACTACACCTAACCTTACCTTTATATATGTGTGTGTGTGTGTGTGTGTGTGTGTGTGTGTGTGTGTGTGTGTGTGTGTGTGTGTGTGTTTACCCTTAAGCCATTCACACCAATTTTCATTTTCATTAAAAAAATAAAAACATAAGAAAAGAAGATAAGACCGGCCGTGAAAAAGACAAGAAGAAGAGGAAATTCAAAGAATAAGAAGAGAAAGTAATAAGGGGAATCAAACTCATCTCAGTCCACTTTCCTTTTCAAAGATTAAGGAGAATGATAATTTCCATCTCTATTTGTTAAATATATGTTTCGGATTTAAGTTTAAATTCGTATATATATGATGTTTGATGATGATACGCTCGGATTGTGGTTTGTTTAAATTTAAACAAGATTTTCAAATAATAGTTCATATGATTTTAGATAAAAACCACGTGATATTGATGTTTAAATGCCTTGAAAAAATTATATGTTATGCAAAATACCATTTTAGAGTTGGGTTTTAAGTTTGATAATTTCCAAACTTTGGAAAGATTATTATGAATTTTTGAATGAAAATATAGCACGTTGGGTCAAATAATTTGTTTCAGAAAATAAATTGAGAATTTGGATTTGAAATTTTGATACGTTAGATAAGATGATCAACGTAAATTTCTATGAATTTTGGGGATTTTTCTTAAGTGATTTGATATACAAAATAAATTATTTTGAGAAGAGGATCAAAATGATTTACGTGTAAATAAGGAGAAAGGTTTATTTGCAAAAGTTTAAGTTTGATACTTATCCAAAATAAAAGGTGGTTAATTTTGAAAAGAATGGGAAAAGTTAAGGCAACCAATAAGAAATTTACACGTAGGCATGTTAGTTTATATAAGTTGCTTAATTTAGTATTTAACTCGGAAAAACGGGTTTTGCCTCTATTCAGAGTACGTTTCGCCCCTTTCCTTTCGCCTTCGACTATGTCGAAACCCCATGAAGTTAAATTCAATACACATGGTACCATCTAAGTGATATGTAGTGGATTGGAGAAAGGCAAAAGGTATGGTGTCGAAAGCAAAGCTTCCGATGGGGTCGTTACCTCAGTTTGTTTTAAAAAGATAATTGCATACCTTTGTTTTACTAAGCTTTCGACTTAGTCAATACGTATGTTTTTGAAACAAGTTTATAATGGCTTTCGAAGGGGTTGCCATGTTTATTTAAAAGAAAAGGGGGTTTCGAAGGAGTTCCTTTAATTATAAATCAATGCTTTCGAAAGAAGGGGTTTCGACCTAGCTGAAGCCTTACCGCCGATTCTTTTGCCTTTTGAGTATAATGAAGTTATCAATGCTATCGAAAGATATTGTTTGTTTTAAAGCTATATTAAGCCACTTTCTAAATGCTTTCGAAAGGGTTATGGGTTTCGAAAGCAATGGTTTTAAAAGGGGTTTCGAAGCTATCCTTCAATATTTTAAAGCTAAGCTTTTGACTCTGTCGAAAGAGATGGTTTCGATGCCATCATAAATTTCCTAATATTTTTATGGTAAAGAATATTTTGAAAGAGATACTTTCATTTATATATATACTTGGAATCAAATGATATTTTAAAAAGTAAACCCAATGATGTCGAAAAGGGGACTTTCAACGCTTTAGAAAGAGATACTTCCAATGATTCCGAAGCTATGCTTCTAATAATTAATAAGCAACTCTTTATTATAATCGAAAGGTTTATAAAGAAAGATTTTAAAGTGTTTTTAAAGGCAAAATTCTTGTGTTTTGAGAAAGAGATATAAACTTTCGAACGAGGCTATCCAGTGAGGTCGAAACTAAGGTTTCGAAGGTTTTGCAAGTATAGTTTTCAAAAATAAATTGCCCAATCTCATTTAAAAACAAAACCATGGCATATTAACAAAGTATTTTGAAATGAAATTTATGAAGAAGTTTTAAAGGAGTTAAAAGCATTAACCAAGTTATATTATTTTCTTCTTTACATATTTATATATTCATTTTATAATGAATCCAAAAACTTTACTTTTGAAAAATGGTAGAATAACCAGTTAAGTTGACCTAGTAGTGCATAAAAAAGATATTGGCAGAGGCCAATAGGTTAACAGTAAGCCTATGAAAACTATGTAAGGATAATGATATTGGCAAGGGCCAATAGGTTCATAGTTAGCTTATGAAAACTATGTTAAAATTGAAGATGTCAGATTGATAGGTTTATAGTAAGCCCATGAAAACTATATCTGGATATGAAAATGAAATATTGACAGATAGTCAATAGGATCCTAGTCAGCCCTTGAAAACTAGGGTATAAGAAAGATATTGACTGTTATTCAATAGGTTTCTAGTCAGCCTATGAAAATTAAGATAAAAGAAATGATATTGGAGTTATCAATAAGTTCATGGTAATCCCATGAAAACTATAAAATCGGACAAGGAGTCCTTAAAAGTTTATTCAGTTATTAGTTAGCCCATGAAGACTATTAAGTTAATAGTAATCTTAGAAACTATAATTATGGTAGATAGTCAAAAATCAATTGGGGATGGATAATTCAGAATTGATTCAATTGTTTTGCATATCATCACATAATAATGTTTTGAATTGAATTAACCATAGTGGATGTAGAGGCACAGAAAATGGTTCATAAAGGTTTTAAGATACTAGTGTGGGGAAACCATTCCACTAAGTGGCGTGGTCTCACTAGACATCTAAATGATTTGAGATGGTATATTATTATTCATACCAGGCTTTATGTCTGACTCGAAGTTTATGTTTTCCCCTTAAACTCTTAGGTACTCAATTGATTTTGAGTAGTTTGAGATTTGAGGTTTTTAGGTACCTTTTAAGATAATAAGCTTTCGGAGTTGTGCAGAAGGCATGTAGTTATTTAGGTTCTTTCTCATGTGATTCCGTTGTGTTTTTTTGTTAAGGCAAAGTTGTTATTTCCTATTATACACTCTGATCACCGAGAGGACATCTTTATATGTTGCTCTTGGAGTATGTTGTAATAATAATATTTTTCTGAATACGGTCAACGTTATGGGATTATGTAAAGAATGTTGAAATGGTTTTGGATTGGAATGTGAAAGTTATTTTGAAATTTTAAACCTTTTCTATATCCATGTGTTACAGGTATATTAATTTGTCTAACATTACCGTATTTTGGTCGCCAATGATTTATAACTATGGATGACTGCAGCATCCGTAGCCATTAGTTTTTGGCCTCCAAGTAGAAGATGTTACAAGTTGGTATTAGAGCATAGTTTTATGAAAATTTAAGTAATTGAAACCTAAAAGATTTTTAAAACATAATCCAATGAATAAAAAATTTGATCGAGGTTTGGGTTAATGCGATTGTAACGTACTTGTATTTGATATGTATAAGAGTGTGTGTGTATATATAAGTACGTAATTATCCTTTTCTTAGACCATTCTTCTATATCTTACTAAGGCTCGTATACAGATTTACAAGAAAGAAGATACAGAAGCGGGAAATGAAAGAGGAAATCTAGGTGCAGGAAGCACCACAACTGATGTAAATGCTCAACCTAACACCTGGAGGAACCAAGGTGGACAGGCTAACGCTAATCAAAATGCAGAAGCCAATGTGAGTGCTGGGAATCTGCCAGTAGATGCGGGGATGATGTATCAGTCCCTTGCTAATTTTATACAAACAAGACCTACTAGAGTGGCTGGAAATATTAGAGGAGCAAATCCTGTGATTCCCGTTGGGAATAATTATGCCAAGCTAAACCGAGACTACACCAATTTAGGTGGAAAGCCATTTATGGGAATGGAAGATGCTATAGAAGTGGAGAATTGGCTGTTGCACTGTGAAAGGGTTTCTCTAATTTGTGTTTAGAAGATGTGCAGAAGAGAAGGTTGGCCTCTAGACAGCTGCAAGGGTTAGCACTTTACAAGTGGAATGGTGTGACTGTCGGAGTTCCGGAGGAAGATGACTTGGGCTGATTTTCGAAGGAGATTCAAACAAAGGTTTATTTATGAAGTTTCCAAGTCAGCATTGATGAGAAAATTTATAGATTTAGTTCAGGGAGACATGTCCAGATCACTGTAATGGAAGGTACCTTTTTGATTCAAAGTATTCCAGTTAGGATACTATTTTATACCGGTGCATCAAATTTGTTTATATCCCACAATTTAGTTAATAAGTTAGGCTTAAAACCCACTTACCATGTTTCTTCCTTAAGGGTTGCAAATCTAATAGGAGGTTATGCAACTTTAGGGATGAGATGTGACTAGTTAGACTTGATTTGTTAGGTCATATGTTTGGATGCAGTTTGTATGTTTATGATTTCATAGATTTCATGATTATTTTGGGTATGGATTGGTTGGATAGATATGAGTCTATGATATTTTGCTAGGATGGGAAAATATCATTAAGGCATCCAAATAGTCAAAACCGAATAATTTTCTCAGTAGAGAGTTCTGACTGATGTGTCTGTGTTGTGTTAAGTACCTTGGAAGCAGCATAGGAGCTAAGTCAAATTCAAGTTGCAAGAGAGTTTGCAGATATATTTGAGCCGATTACAGGACTACCACCGAAATGGGCTATTGTGTTTCAAATAGATCTTGTACTAGGAGCCGAACCTGTCAATAGACCACCTAGCAGAATGACACCGACTGAGATGAAAGAATTGTACGTGCAGCTAGTGGATCTAAAAGGAAGGAATTTTATTAGACCAAGCAGTTCGCCTTGGGGAGCGGCTGCGATTTTTGTGAAGAAGTCAGATGGATCATTATGGATGTGCATCGACTACCGTAAGTTGAACAAAAGAACGGTCAATAATAGATGTCCTTTCCTGCGAATTGACAATCTGTTTGAACAGTCGAGTGGAACTAGAGTGTTTCCCAATTAGATTTGGCGACCAGTTTCCATCAGTTAAGAGTAGCAGATGAAGTATTCCTTTGATAGCATTTCGTACTAGGCATGGTTCATATGAATGGTTAGTGATGCCATTTGGGTTGACTAATGCACCTACTTTCTTCATGGACTTGATGAACTGGGTTTTTCGAGAACACTTGGATAGGTTCGTGTTAGTATTCATAGACGATATTTTGGTGTACTCAAAAGATGAGAGAGATCATGAGAATCATTTGAGGGTAGTGCTTGAGACGCTAAGGAAGCATAAGCTAAAGGCGAAGTTTTCTAAATGTAATTTTTGGAAAAAGGAGGTCAAGTTTCTTGGTCATGTAGTTTCGAAGGAAGGTTTGGCGGTAGATCCAGTTAAGATCGAAGCTGTCAATAATTGGAGGAGACCAGAGATGGTAACTAGGATTAGAAGTTTTCTTGGACTTGCTAGATATTACCAGAAATTTGTCAAATATTTTTCATTAATTGCAGCATCTTTGACAAAGTTGACCAAGAAGGATGTGTAGTTCATTTGGTCCGACAAATGTGAGGAAGGGTTCCTTAAGTTAAAACATTTGTCGACTAACGCGCCAGTGTTAATTGTTCTACATGGAAACCAAGGGTTGGTGGTGTACACTGATGCATGCGGAGCGGGATTTGGAGCTGTACTAATGAAGAATGGTAAAGTTATTACCTATACTTCTCGATAGCTTAGACCGCACGAAGTAAGATATCCTACTCATGATTTGGAGTTGGCTGCGGTGGTCTTCGCATTGAGGATTTGGAGGCATTATCTCTTAGGGGAGAGATTTGAACTATACACTGATCATAAGTCCTTAAGATATTTATTCTTTCAGAAAAAGTTGAATATGCGACAACAGAGGTGGCTGGAGTTTTTAGCTGCTTATGATTTTGGTATAGAATATACTCCTGGAAAAGGAAATAAGGTAGTGGATGCCCTTAGCAGGAAACATAAGAATGTGGTGTTAGCAGTGGTAGAATGGATGGATTTAGAAGTTTTGGCTATGTGTAGTATAAAATCGAGATCGACTACTGATTCTAGTCAGAGTACTTCTATGTTGGCATGTTTAAAGGTTCGACAAGCGCAGATCGATAGGATAGCTTCTAAACAAAAAGAGTATCCAGGGATAGCCGAGAAAATTAGAAGACTCAAGGTGGGATCCAAGATCAATGATCTTAAAGATTTTGGCATTGACCAAAAAGGATGGTTGAGGAAGAATGGATGATTATGTGTTCCGAATATAGAGAACTTGAGAATAGAAGTTCTAGATGAGTGTCATAGATCCAAATTTACGATTCATCCTGGGAGAACTAAGATGTATCAAGATATGAGGACAAGCTTCTATTGGGAAGGCATGAAGAGAGATGTTGGCTTGTGGGTTATACAATGTGCTAACTGTCAAAAATTGAAAGCCGAACATTAGAAGCCGAGCGGGTTGCTTCAGCCTTTAGAGATTCCAGTTTGGAAGTGGGATTCTATATCTATGGATTTTATAGACTGGTTGCCAATGTCAAACAAGGGAAATGAAAGCATATATGTCGTAGTGGATAGATTGATCAAGAGCGCCCATTTCATTCCAGTCAAGTCAACCAGGACGTTACCTGTTTTGGTAAAGTTGTTCGTGAAGAACATAATTAGATTTCATGGAATTCCTAGAGGCATAGTCAGTGATAGTGATGCACTATTCACTAGCGAGTTTTGGGGAAGTCTACAAAGGGAATTAGGTACCAAGTTCAAGATGAGTACAATATATCACCCACAACGAATGGGCAGACTGAAAGAGTCAATAAAGTTCCAAAGATTTATTGAGGGGTTGTGTACTAGACTTTGATGGATCTTGGGAGGATCATCTTCATTTGTTTGATTTTTCCTATTATAATGTTTTCAGACTAGTATAGGAATGGTGTCTTTTGAAGCTTTGTATGGAAGGCCATGCAAATCACCGCGTATTGGTTAGAGACTGGAGAAAGATTAGTCTTAGGTCAAGATATGGTTAAAGAGGCGTCGGAGAAGATTGAGTTGATTCGAGATCGGATGAAGGAAGATCAGTCCAGACAGAGGAGTTATGCAAATAAAAGGCGTAAACACTTAGAGTTCTCAGTTGGAGAGAGGGTTTTTATTAAGAATGTTGAATGTGCTAGTATATGATTTTTGTTTGATGATAATAAACATATATAAATTCATCTAAATGTATTTGTTATTATACTATTTTATTTTTCACATAATTAAATAAATATTTGCTGAATAAAATAAGTAACCTAGAATTTAAAATTCAAACAAATATTTTGTTATAATTTTAAATAGTACAAATTTGTGCTCTCACTGCTTATATACATTTTCGATTACAATACAATTTTGATTACATCACAAAATTCACTTTACAATGTTCACCTCACTATATATCACTCATTCACTCATACTTTATCTTCAATTTTATTCCAAACTGAATCCAACATCGGAATTATCTGCAAAATAAACACCGACGCGGTAAAATTGAAAAAGAAATATTTTTAGTGCGTAAAATAAAATGTGGGTTTTTGAAAATATTATTTGCCTCAGCTATTTGGGTTGTTCGTCATCATATTTATTTCGAATTCATCTTACATGAACCAACTTGTGGCATGCACAGTGTATAATTGTACATGTATTGAGAATCATCTTTAATTTAAACTGTGAATATGCGTTTTCTTAATTATTTTAAAATATTAAAATATTATAATTTCTAAAAGAAAAAAGAAAAGGTTGGTCGATAATGTTAATATTTAATAACTTTATCTATATCCTTAGTAATCCATCCATATTAAGATTTAATTGCATTAAAAGCTAATCATATAGAAGAAGAAAAAAAAGGGGAACACCCCTCTCTTTCTTAGTCTATTTAGTAAGGTCATGAAACATTTTGACTGATTTTTCTCTTATACATAATGGATTTACTTAGACCAATACATGATATACTTGTAGTATTTCTAGGATCATTTCTTCGTGCACACCGACATACACTTGATAAAATTGCAGGGACAAGTGAGCACAAGGTCAAACCCAAATAAATGCTCAGATGCAATACAAAAACGTCAAAAAAGTTCAAGTATAGGTTCTCATGCAACAAGAATCCAAAACCAACATAAAACAAGCGTCGACCAAAAATTATGTGTGTACATATGTGAATAGACTAGACAGTGAAGTCACGAAGCAATACAAAGAAATCGGTTTCAAGATGATCTGGACTAGCATGTATGTGCAATCACTCATGTACATATACAAGGCAGTGAATGAACTAAATCAACTACATGAACATCAACATAGCAATCAGCCATAACATACATATGTATGTAGATACATAAGTGACAACAATTTCAAACAGGCTCAGAGGCAGCAGAGACCACAATGCACTTAGATCAGTGAAGAAGCAAGCGAAGTGACATATGTATACATATGCATATGGTCAAGTACAAGAAAAAATCATAATTTAATGGGAAGTGAGGAGGAAGCAATGCAATGGCCAGGCCCACAATGACAAGTGCACCAGACAGAAGACTCCAAAATTCAAAACAATAAGAGTTCAAACATGTGTACATGAAATCAAAGCAACATTCAACATATAACATGACAAAGTGGTGAACCATTAATGAACCAGACCAGATCAATGATACACAAAAAGCTTCAGACTGCATGAACAAGACTCCAAATGTACATGAACACAATGCAACATCAAAACAACCCTAACTACACTAGACTTCAACATAAGGACTGCAAATGGAACAAGAAAAGCATGAAAACAATTCAACATACAACTCTGGATAAATACAAAAGCCTCAACGTAGAATACATATATATACGAGTGTTCACACGTGTGTATATACACAGTGACAAACATATGCAATAGTGGAGCCAACAATGGAGTAGTGAAACAAGACTACTATTCAGAAGCGAACATGTCAAAACTTTAAAAAAAATTGAACCAGACTTCAAATCAAAGTGCATCAGATCAGACCCATGTGGAACCACACAATTCAGGAATGAACACAAAAACAAGATCAAATCAGTGATGATACAAGCAAAGTCAGAATCACAGACATATATATTGAGGTAGGAGTTCGATGAAAGTCAAGAAATGGTCGGCATGTTACATGAAGCCGTGGGTCACATTTCAAAAAGAATTTGTAAATAGAAACTGTGTTGAAATGTTTTTCAACAAGTCAAAATATTATCTCAAATTCGCATACTGCTAGTAAAGAATGGAACTCATAGGTGATAACATGATAACAATTCAGAGGTTCAACTATATGTTATCTCAAAAAATTACAAGTGCCGAAGTCAAAGGAGTAATGAACGGAACTGACAATTCAAACAAATCAAATGTATCAGATGAAAAAGTCAAAAACTCATCACATCATTCAAGCACAAATTGAACGGCGAAGAAAAATTCACTGAAAAATTCAAACCAAATTATACGAACAAAAATGTAGGGTTTTTACCGCTATTTAACCAAATCTCATCATCGGCATATGAAAATCATCGAGTCCAAAAGCAAAGTTGAGTCAAGCTTAATCATAAACCAAAAAGGAAAATTGCATACCAGTATTGGAACTCGATTGAGAAGCAGCCGCAAAGGAACGAAAGCAATAGACGATTCGAGCCTCATTTCTTACAAGCATGCAACATTCAATTCGATCAACTTCAAGGTGGCTACTTCAATTCCTGAACCCTAATTTTCAGAACAAAGAGGAACGAGAAAGCAACCGATAATAAAAAATAATAAAAGAGGAGATATCATGTGTTTTAAAGTCTAATTATTGGGCTGGCTTTCTTTTGTTTAGGCTTACTGCTTTTAGGGTTTTAATTGTTTTAGTTTTAGCTTTTATTTTAAATTCCTTCTAAATTGTATAATATTCTAGTCGTGTGACTAGGGAAAAATTACGGGGCGTAGTTTTAGAATTCGCAACTCGGTGGCTGAGTTGTGGCAGGGTTTTGAGTGTAGAGATAGGTTAGTCGGTAGCTTGTGTCGCAAGTTTACCTGTGTAAGCATCTGACTACTTACTTTCTAGTAGAAACCTTGGGGGCAACACGTAGGTAGGGTTTTGCTGTAGCTGGGTAAATCTGTGTTGTTCTATTTCTGCTTTTATTATTCTGCTATTATCCGTGCTGCAATTATCATATATATATTTTGCATTAATTTTTATTATTATTAGTATCACCCTATTCATCCCCCCTCTAGGGTGAAATTGAACCTTCAAGCGTTATCAGAGCTAGGAACAAAAATTAATTTTTTTTAAAAAAATTGTTTTTTTAAAAACCAATTTTTATTTTAAAATTTTGATTTTTCAAAATGGCTTCTTTTAATAATGCTTTGGCTGAGGGTCAGTCCATAGTTAGACCACCTATGTTCAATGGTGAACATGCTTATTGGAAAAATATAATGAAAATTTTTCTGAAAATAATTGATGCTTGGAATATTGTTGAAACGGGATATAGAAAACCAACTATAATGATAGATAATCAAGAAATTGAAAAACCGTTGGATCAATGGAAAGATCTTAAAAATAAACTGCAGAATGCTAATGCTAAAGCTATGAATTCTATTATATGTTCATTTGATCAAATTGAATTGAATCGTGTCTCACATTGTCTAACTGCGTAGGAAATCTGGCACACACTTGAATTGACTCACGAAGGTACCTCTCAAGTCAAAGAATCTCTCCTTGTCATGATTAGTAGCGAATATGAGAACTTCACAATGGCCAAGGATGAAAATGTCAAAGAGATGTATGAATGACTTTCTAATCTCGTATACAAATCAAAAGCTCTCGGAAGACCATACACAGAATTGGAAATAGTCCGAAAAATCCTTAGAGTCCTTCCACGAAATTTTGAAGTGAAAGTTACTGCCATTCAAAAATAAAAAGATCTAAAACAAATTAAAGTTGAAGAACTCATTGGAAATCTCACCACTTATGAGCTAGAAATGAAATTCAAGGAACAATGCGAAGGAGGGGATACTTGGAAGAAATTAATAGCTCTCAAAGGAACAACGGAAAGTGATGATGATGATGATGGAGTAGCTGAATTGGCACTATCAATAAATAAATTCAAAAGGTGGAATCACAAGTATGGAAATCCCGCTCTAAATCAACAACTGAAAAGCGGTATAGTCAAAGTTCTAGACAACCCAGAAGAGCAGGAGATCATTTGACACAAGTGCAACAAATCAGGTCATATTAAGCCAAATTGTCCTCAGAATCGACTTAGCCAAGGAAAGAAACCGAAAAGGAGAAGTTTTGCAGCTACTTGGGATGAAAAAGACGAAGGTGATAAAAGCACTGGTATGGAATGAAAAAGAAAATCTGTGTCTTCAAGGAGAAACAACTGGCAGTGTTGATGATGAGCCAAGCGAGGTATCAAAACTTACTCATTCTAAATTACTTATATATTTTCGTGAAGTAAATGGATGTTTAGAACGACTTAGGGAAAAATATGCTAAAATTGAATCACAAAGAGACAGTTTGATAGAATTAAACAAAGAGCTTGATCAATTGGTTAAAAACTATCAAAACAAGTGCCCTAAGTGTGATAAGTGTCCATCATTCGAAGAAGATATTAAAAAATCAGAAATTAAAATTAAGTCACTTGAAAATGAAATTCTGATTTTGAAAGAAAGCGAAAACACTGGGAGAGAAAATTCTATTAAAAAGTGCGCTCAATTATTGAATGAAAATGAATCTCTCAAAACACAAGTCCAATAATTGTCTGCAGCCTTAAGAAAATTTTCAAAAGGAGAAAGATCGCTGAATATGTTATTAGGAAAACAAACTGTTAATACTGTTAGACAAGGACTTGGGTATAATCAATCTAAATGTGTCAGAAGTGAAATTAATCAAGTCAATTCCAAGTGCACAATTTGTGGAAAAAATGGACACAATCACAACAATTGCTATTATATACTCAAACATGTGAAAACCATACCAATTTGGGTTTCAAAGGGCACAAATATAAAATCCCTTAAAGTCAAACAAATCTGGGTGCCAAAAAGGAACAAATATAAATTGTCTTGGGTCTACTCAAAATATCATTCAAAATCTTTTATCACTAACAAGCATGGACCTATAAAAACAAATAGGTCACAAATTTTTCTCTCGTGTAGGTGTGGTGACAGGCTAAGGAACAGCAACAGTGTTACCTAGATTCTGGCTATTCCAGGCACACGACGGGAAATAAATCAAAGTTCCTTAGCCTAGTACAAAGGTGGCAGAATCACAATGGGTAACAATGAAAAATTATCGCAAATGTAAAATAGATAATGGTAAATTTATCTTGAAAGATATATTAAATGTGAAAATATGCACCATAATCTAATTTAATTCAGTCAGTTATGCGATAAAGAAACAAATGTTGATTATGATTCTGATTTGTGCAGAAATGTTGACCAATCATCTTTTCATTCTTGAACTATTTCATACAGAATTGCTTGAGCTAATGATATAGAAAGTTTAGGTGATAAGAGATAGTGTCTTGCGTTAGTTGATAATTACTCTAGGTACACATGAATATACTTGCTCTAGATCTGACACTATGTTCACTAGTTGTTTATGTGCACGTTCCAATCAAATCCTTAAGGGTCAAATTTTAAAACATGTAAAATGATTAGAAGGCATTTGTTGCACACATTACGGTTTGGTCTATGATATCCACTTTATGATAACTGTGATTTAAAGGGGTATTCAGATGCAGATTCTGCTGGTAGTCTAGTTGATAAAAAAATTACTAGTGGAATGTGTTTTATGTAGAGACATCCATTAGTTGCATCACATTTTCAAATAAAATATCCGCATAACTTTCATTTTAACTGATTTTCAATTGACTGACATTTTTTTCATATAACCCCTTCAAGAAAATAGTTTTTGTTGACATCATTTCAGATTAGGCATTTTAGAAAATTTAATTTTATAATTATTTTTAGATTTGATTTTAAATGAATACATTAACTAATCTGACTCCCTACTGATTATAAAAAAGGTAAATAGTGACTAAAAAGTGATGAGTGTTGATATTAATCATATATTATGACTTGAGATAGTATATTTAGTAAATTTATTTAAAAATTTAAACAAGAGTTATAATAACTTTTGTTAGTAAAAATTCCATGACCATCTCTATTTCTATCATATTTCTAATGACCATCGCTCATCAAAATCCAATATAGTATGTCAAAATATGGTATTTTTAAATGGGAAATTATTCCTTTTTATTTTATTTTTGCAATAAAAACATCCAAAGTATTCACTCTCATTTAAAAGTCCTCAAGGTTATGTATGCGTGAATTACTTGGAATATTTGTTTATGTGCTTTTATGCTCATTTAAAAGTCCTCATGGTTATGCATGTATGGAGCACACATCAAAATTGGTTATTAAATGACGAGTTGATTCTAATCCCATTTAAAAGTCCTCACGATTGTGCATGGTCAGAAGATGCTTGAAATTCATTTTTATAAAAATTGGGAATACTACTAATCTCATTCAAAAGTCCTAATGGCTATAAGTGGTTAGTAGATATTCAAATTCCTGATATAAATATACCACAAAAAGACACACCTATATGGTTTTATATGCCAACATCATCCCTATCATTCTAAAGTGGAATATGCATCTAACAGAGTATTTATGAATGTTGTTTGATTTTTTATTGAAATTTAATACTTATACTCGATCGGGTATTAATGTGTATAAATGTCTATCACTTTATCTCTATTTTTCTAACACTATTACTCTTTTGCTGATAACAAAAGGGGGAGAGAAAAGTTAAGATTTTAGCAAATAAAGGTCAAATATTTTAACTTGCATATTTTATTACTTATTTTCATGCGTATATGAAGGGGGAACTTGGTTGTAGGGGGAGTATTCAAATAAGGGGAGCAAATAGGGTTTGTCAATGACAAAATACATTTAATAAATTCAAAATCTTAAATATATGTTTGTTATCATCAAAAGGGGGATATTGTTGAATAAGCTAGTATATGATTTCTGTTTGATAATAATAAACATATATATATATATATATATTCATTTAAATGTATTTGTTATTATACTATTTTATTTTTCACATAATTAAATAAATATTTGTTGAATAAAAAACATAGAATTTAAAATTCATATAAATATTTTATTATAATTTTGAATAATACAAATTTGAGCTCTCACTACATATATACATTTTCATTTACAATACAATTTCGATTACATCACAAAATTCACTTTACAATGTTCACCTCACTACACATCACACATTCACTCGTATTTTATCTTCAACTTTATCCAGATAGAATCTAGCATCTGAATTATCTGCAAAATAAACACTGACGTGGTAACATTGAAAAAGAAATATTTTTGCAGTGTAAAATAAAATGTGTGTTTTTGAAAATATTATTTGCCTCATTTATTTTGGTTGTTCGTCATCATATTTATTTTGAATTCATCTTACACGAACCAACTTGTGACATGCATAGTGTATCACTGTACGTGCCATAAGGCTATGCACATTGATATACATTTGATAAAATTGCTGAAACAAGCGAGCACAAGGTCAAACCCAACCAAATGGTGGATTCAACTCAGGTGCAATACAAAAACATCACAAAATTGTCAAGTACAAGTTCTCATGCAACAATAATCCAAAACCAACATAAAAAAGTCTCGACCAAAAATTCAATGTGTACACATGAGAACTGACTCGACGGTGATGTCATGAAGCAATACAAAGAAATCAATTTCAAGATGATCCTGACTAGCATGGATGTGCAATCACTCATGTACATATACAAGGCAGTGAATGAATTAACTCAGCTGCATGAACATCAACACAACAATCATACATAACATACATATGTATCTATATACATAAGTGACAACGGTTTCAAACATGCTTAGAGGCACCAGAGACCACAATGCACCAGATCAGTAAAGAAGCAAGTGAAGTGACATAGTATACATATGCATATGGTCATGTATAAGAAAAAATCATAATGTAGTGGGAAGTAAGGAGGCAGTAATACAATGGCCAGGCCCACAACGACAAGTGCACCAGACAAAAGACTACAAAATGCAAAACAACAAGAGTTAAAACATGTGTATATGAAATCAAAGCAACATTCAACATACAACATGATAAAGTGGTGAACCAGCAATGAACTAGACTAGTTCAATGATTCATAAAAGCTTTAGATTGCATGAACAAGACTCCAAATGTACATGAACACAATGCAAGATCAAAACAACCACAACTACACCAGACTTCAACATGAGGACTTCAAATGGAACAAGCAAAGCATGAAAACAATTCAACATACAACTCTAGATAAATAAAAAAGCCTCAACACATCATACATATATACTGCATGTTCACATACGTATACATGTATATACACAGTGATAAACATATGCAACAGAGGAGACAACAATGGAGCAGTGAGACAAGACTACAGTTCAGAAGTGAACATGTCAAAACTTCAAAATAAATTGAACCAGACTTCAAATCAAAGTGCATCAGATCTGACCCACGTGGAACCACACAATGCAGGCATGGACATGAAAACAAGATCAAATCAGAGATGATGCAAGCAAAATCAGAATCACACACATATATATTGAGGTAGCAGTTGGATGAAAGTCAAGAAATAATTAGCAGGTTACATGAAGCCGTGAGTCACATTTCAAAAAGAATTTGTAAATAGAAACTGTATTGAAGTGTTTTTCAACAAGTCAAAATATTATGTCAAATTCGAATATTGCCAGCAAAGAATGGAACTCACAGGTGATAATATGATAACAAGTCGGAGGTTCAACATATATTATCTGAAAAAATTTCAAGTGCGGACATCAAAGGAGTAATGAACGGAATTGACAATTCAAACAAATCAAATGTATCAGATGAAAAAGTTAAGAACTCATTACATCGTTCAAGCACAAATCGAACGGCGAAGAAAAATTCAAACCAAATTATACGAACAAATAGGGTTTTTACCCCTATTTAACCCAGTCTCATCATCGACATATGAAAATCATCGAGTTCAAAAGAAAAATTGAGTCAAGCTTAATCATAAACCAAAAAGGAAAATTGCACACCAGTATTGGAACTCGATCAAGAAGCAGCCGCGAAGGAACGTAAGCAACAGACAATTCGAGCCTCATTTCTTACAAGCAAGTAGCATTCAATTCGATCAACTTCAAGGTGGCTACTTCAATTCTAGAACCCTGATTTTTAGAATGAAGAGGAACGAGACGGCCGATAATAAAAAAATAAAGGGGGAGATATCCTATGTTTTAAGTTTTAATTATTGGGCCGACTTTCTTTTGTTTAGGCTTACTGCTTTTAGGGTTTTAATTGTTTTAGTTTTAGCTTTTGTTTTAAATTCCTTCTAAAATTGTATAATATTCTAGTCGCGTGACTAGAGACAAACTACATGGCGTAGTTTGAGAATTCGCAACTCAGTAGCTGAGTTGTGGCAGGGTTTTGAGCGTAGGGTTAGGTTGGTCGATAGAGGGTGTCGCAAGTTTACGTGTGTAAGCGTCTTACTACTTAATTTCTAGTAGAAACCTTAGGGGCAACACGCAGGTAGGGTTTTGCCGAAGCTGGGTAAATCCGTGTTGTTCTACTTCTGCTTTTAGTATTCTGCTATTGTCTGTGCTACAATTATTATATATATTTCTGCATTAATTTTTATTATTATTAGTATCACCCTATTTAACCCCCTCTAGGGTGAAATCGATCCTATAAAGGTGTCACCGATGAAGGAAGTGATACGATTTAGAAAGTCAGGGTAGTTGACACCGAAAATGTTGGTCCATTCCAGATTATAGAAAGGATTGGAAAGCTCGTATATAGAGTAGAATTGCTGAGCAATGTGGAAGATGTCCATAACGTATTTCATCCGTCTCTTCTTTGCAAGTATGTGCATGATCCAAAGACTACTATTCCTCCAATATGGTTGGATGAGTTAGTAGTGTAGCCTAATTTGAAAATTTTGAGACAACCGGTTCAGGTTGTGGCGTAAGATGAGAAAAGTTGAGGTCCAAGACAGTCAAGTTGGTGAAAGTTCAGTGGAGCAACAACGAGAGGGGCTATACTTAGGAATGGAAGATAGGATTCAAGATACTTATCCTGATCTATTTTAAGTGGTATGTCTGTATTAGATTTATATAGATGTTCGCTAGTCAAATAGACTAGTATAATTGTTAGGAGTGGTTACAGATGACTGTTATGATTAGTATTTAGTCCTTATTGAATTTCGAGGACGAAATTCTTTAAGAAGGAGAGCCTGTAACACCCCTAATTTTAAATATTTTAGGATATTTAATTAGATAAATTAAATGGAATAATGTAAATGTTAAGTGATAAGGGGAATGAGATTTGAGTAAATTTTAGTGGTCATGCTTATTAATTTAATTGGCCTAAAGAATGGTTTATATACAAATTAAATTATGTAAGGTATAATGGGATTTAACTACACTTAACCTTACCTTCACATATATATATATATATATATATATATATATATTTGTGTGCGTGTGTATGTGTATGTGTGTTTACCCTTTTCCATTCACACCCATCTTCATTTTCTCACAAAAATAAAAACGTAAGAAAAGAAAATAAGGTCGGCCATTAAAAAGAAAAGAATAAGAGGAAATTCAAAGAAAAAGAAGAGAAAGTAATAAGGGGAATCAAACTCATCTCAATCCATTTTCCTTATCAAAGATTATGGTGAATGATAATTTCCATCTCTATTTGTTAAATATATGTTTCGAATTTAAGTTTAAATTCATATATATATGATGTCCGATGATGATATGCACGGATTATGGTTTGTTTAAATTTAAACAAGATTGTTTAAATTTAAACAAGATTGTTTAAATAATAGTTCATATGGTTTTAGATCAAAACCATGTGATATTGATGTTTAAATGCCATGGAAAAATTATATGTTATGCGAAACATGATTTTAGAGTTGGGTTTTAAGTTTGATAATTTTCCAAGCTTTGGAAATAGTATTATGAATTTTTGAATGAAAATATAACACATTGGGTTTAATAATTTATTTCAGAAAATATATTGAGAATTTAGATTTGAAATTTTGGTATGTTGGATAACATGATCAAAGTAAATTTATGTGAATTTTGGAGATTTTTCTTTAGTGATTTGATATACAAAATAAATTATTTGGGAAGAGGATCTAAATGATTTACGTGTAAATAAAGAGGAAGGTTTTATTTGCAAAAATTTAAGTTTGATACTTATCCAAAATAAAATGGCAGTTTCTTTTGAAAAGCATGGAAAAATTTAAGGCAACCAATAAGAAATTTACACGTAGGAAGGTTAGTTTATATAAGTTGCTTAATTTAGTATTTAACCCAGAAAAATAGGTTTTGCCTCTATTCAGAGTACATTTCGCCCCTTTCCTTTCGTCTTCGACTATGTCGAAACCCCATTAAGTTATATCCAATATACGTGGTATCATCTAGGTGATACGTAGTGGATTGGAGAAAGGTGAAAGGTATAGTGCCAAAAGCAAAGCTTCCGATGGGGTCGTTACCTCGTTTTGTTTTAAAAAGATAAGCGTCTGCCTTTGTTTTACTAAGCTTTCGAATTAGTCGACACATATGCTTTTGAAATAAGTTTATAATGGCTTTTGAAGGGGTTTCCATGTTTATTTTAAATAAAAAGGGGTTTAGAAGGAGTTCCTTTAATTATAAATCAATGCTTTCGAAAGAAGGGGTTCCGACCTAGTCGAAGCCCTACCGCCAATTCTTTTGCCTTTCGAGTGTAATGAAGTTATCAATGCTGTCGAAAAGTATTGTTTTTTTGTAAAGATATATTAATCCGTATTATAAATTCTTTCAAAAGGGTTATAGTTTTGGAAAGCAATGGTTTTGAAAGTGGTTTCAAAGCTATCCTTCAATATTTTAATGGTAAACTTTCGACTCTGTCGAAAGAGATGGTTTCAACGCCATCATAAATTTCCCAATATTTTTATATGGTAAAGAAGAGTTTCAAAAGAGATACTTTCATTTATATATTTACTTGGACCCAAATGATATTTTAAAAAGTAACCCCAATGATGTTGAAAGAGGGACTTTCATTGCTTTAGAAAGAGATACTTCCAATGGTTTCGAAGATACGCTTCTAATAATTAATAAGTAACTCTTTATTATATTCGAAAGATTTCGAAAGAAAGATTTTAAAGTGTTTTTAAAGGCAAAAGTCTAGTGTTTCGAAAAAGAAACACATACTATCGAAGTAGGCTATCCAATGAGGTCGAAAGCAAGGTTTTGAAGGTTTCGAAATTATAGTTTTCAAAATAAATAAAGCAATCTCATTTAAATGCAAAACCATGGCATATTGATAAGCAAAGTATTTTGAAATTGAATTTATGAAGATACTAGTGAACGGAAACCCGTTCCGCTATGCGGCATGGTCTCACTAAATATCTAAATGATTTGAGATGGTATATTATTATTCATACCAGGCTTTATATTTGACACAAAGTTTATGTTTTCCCCTTAAACTCTCGGGCACTCAATTGATTTTGAGTAGTTTGAGATTTGAGGCTTGCAGGTACCTCTTAAGGTGTCCGAAATTGTGCAGAAGGCATGTAGTTATTTAAGTTCTTTCTCATGTGATTATACTATGTTGTTTTGTTAAGGAAAAATTGTTTATTGCCTATTATACACTCTGATCACTAAGAGGGCATCTTCATATGTCGCTCTTCGAGTATTTTGTAATAACTATATTTTTCTGAACGTGGTTAACGTTGTGGGATTATGTAAAGAATGTTAAAATGGTTTTGGAATGGAATAAGAAAGTTGTTGTGAAATTTTAAACTTTTTCCATAGCCATGTGTTACTGGTATATCAATATATCTAACATTACCGTATTTGGTCGCCGAGGATTAATAACTATGGACGACTGTAATATCTGTATCTGTTAGTTTTGGGCCTCTAAGTGGGGGATGTTACACCTACATCCGTCAACCAATCAAACATGTTTAATCACTAATTACTGTACTCAGCGGAAAACGGTCTATCAGCTTCTGCTATGCAACTTTGATCGCTAACGGATCAGGACACCACTACTCAACACAAAATTTTGAAAAACATTTTTAAAGCTGTAATTTGTAAAGTAATTCAAAAATTTTACAAATACGTCCCAATGATTTTTCCCAATAATCATTTATACTTATATCTAAATAGAAAATAAATCCTAAATTCTATCCGGCACACCCAAGGGACGGGACTCAAAGTCCTTCTAGGCCAAAAATCATGTTCCTTATATTCTATATTGTTCTGGACCTCTGCTCTGATACCATGCTGTAACACATCACCTTTATACCCATATTACCTAAGAATATTACAAGTAATATTGTCAAGTAATACGGAGAATAAGGATAGATAGGAGAGACCATCCGTGTCTATTTTCTTTAGCTAACACTATCACGTCATGTTTTACCTCATAACTCATGTAGACGTGAATAGTCTCCGCACAAAGCAATAACCATGTTGGCTCAATTAGAATTGAACAATTTATCACATAATATATACAACATGGAATCATAGATTGTAACGGAATATTTTATACTAAACATCTCTTTCTATTATGAGTCTAAAAAAGGAAAATACTAGAGTCATATATATATATATATATATATATATATATATATATAAACATATGGACATATAGACAATGGCAGGTCTTAAATATACATGATTATAAAAGTCTACAACGTAACAAACATACAACTTGTATATAAGCTAGAATCGAATGATATATCAAAATATAAGTAACGTCATATATAACTCCTTAAGCTAGCCCAATCCCAAGGTCACTTAATCTCTGTACCAATCTAGCCTCGGTCTATCCGAGTATTACAAAAATAATAAACGGGTTAGCCTGCCACTAAATATCATAAAAGATGAGAACATAATGATAAACTTGCATAAACATCAAGAATATAAAATATCCATATGGTGTACTTTAAATAACGTAATAAGACATCCTTATTAAAAGCTTCATGTTATAAAGTAGGACCGTGCCCTATAATGTCAAAAATCAAAACCATAATAACAACCACATCTAATTCACATATATGAAAGTGTATAGTTAACAAGTACTTCGAAAGTCATCTTATAAAGACGAGCACATCGCAAGTCATACTAAAGCAAGCATATAGCAAGCTAATCACAATAGAAGAACATATCGCAAGTCAAAACTAAAGCAACCACATAAGCTGACACAATATACAAGCAAATTGGAAGTCAAAACTAAAGCAAGCATATCGCAAGCTAACCCAAAAGAGGAGAACATCGCATGCCAAAGTGATCATTTTTGATCGACAAATGTAATGTACTCTCAATAAGTAATTAAATAAATATCGCCTAATTTCCCATAACAACTTTGCCATACTTAAATATTTACTAAAAGATTGTTAATTCCACTCGACTAAAATATTCAATCGAGCAAGTCCAAGAATTAATCGGTGAAGTAAACACAAATGTTTCATACCACTTGTTTTACTAAACTGTTTAATTCGATTTCTCACTCGAGTGAGATTGTGAGTTTTTATAGGAAAATAGTTTTTCTTTGAAATCTGCTTTGAAATATTAGTTTAAAAAGGCTAGTAATATATAGTAGAAAAACATGATTTAATTTGTAACTATATCTATATGAAAACTTGTTTCTCAACCACTTTGAAATTATGAATATTTATATTTACGTTTTTTTTTCAAAATCATTCCTATCCCAAAATATATATTTTTATATATTCATACATAGAAAAACTTTATTTTTTAAAAGATATTTCCTGTGAAAAGAGCTTTAAAAAATGGTGTGATCAAATGGTGTGTTTGGAAAAATAAGTTAGAGCAAGATCTCTTTGGAAATAAGAGCATCAAAGTAGGATTCAACAACCTGGAAATGATCAAAGAAATCATCTAAAACAAGCTTAAAACAATGCAAGGGACACACAAAACAACAAGGAAAAAATAGGCAAGCAAACTAGGGACAATAGGCCAAGGGGGAGAAGCATGACACCTGGTGCGGACATGCTCCAGGTGGTAACCGAATGACCGGTCATTCACGACCGGTCAACCTTTAACATCTCCTATCTAGAGGCCTAAACTAAGCGCTACAGATATTGCAGTCATCTATAGTATTAACTTTCGGCGATGAAATATGACTATGTTAATGATATCAGTAATATTAGAAGCACTTGAATATGAAACAAAACACAGATTTCAAAAACCACTTTTACTTCATTACATTTCAAAATCAAATGTTTCACAAACACTAATCTCAAATCGTTCCCAGGCACAGATAAAATATAGTTATTACAAAATACGCCAAGAGCGGTATATGAAGATACCCCCTTGGATGATCAGAGTCATATGGTCATAATAGACCTAATACATACACAGCGAAATATCAAAACATAAAACAAGAATTATGAATCCTAAATAGCTATCTGTTTGCCTCCTGCACGCCTCCGGTAGCTTACTCGTCATCCTACTAAAGCCCAAAAAGACCTTAATCCCTCAGCCTACTCGTATTAATTTTGAGCATCCGAGATTTTAAGGGGAAACGCAAACTTCTAGTCAGACATAAAGCCTGGTATGAATAATATTATACATCCCAGTTAATCATGTTAAGTGAGACCACACCGCTTACCGTAACGGGTAACCCCTCACTAACATCCTTTTTAAAACATATCTTTGCAAAACCTTTTATAAAACCATATACCGTGCTCCTACATCCACAATGGTTAAATACTGTATAGTAATTATTATGTAGACAAACATAAATCTTATGTAATAATGAATTATCTGTTCAAACACATAATTTTTGTTTAGATAAATTTAAGTTTTGGCCGACTCGGGCCTACCAGACAATTTAATCAAAATTAACTTAACACATTTTAGATATTCTTCCCCTGGATTATCTATCCTTAACTATCTGTTAAATACTTCACTTCTAGATGGTTTGTTCCTAACCTAATCATCTCCCAGGTCTTCTCGATCCTAATGGTTTTCCTTTAGGCGTGTAATAACAATTTTAGTCTACCTATGGCCAAGCCATACACATTGGAATTTCAAACAACAATTAGCTGGGGCTAATAGCTAATGTATAAGGCGGACCCCACACTAGCCCCGTTTGGTATTCTAATATCTGAGTTATTTTCACATAAGGACCCCCCCCCATAATTTTCTTTGAAAGCATTCCAAAACGATCTAAACCTTTAAATAACATTTAAACAAGGAATGGTATATAATCTTTATACTTTACTCAAAATCATATCACCATGTTATATATCTTCTTATTCAAACTTTAGTTGATGAAAACACATAACCATTTAAAAGAACCTTTATCTACACTTTTGAAATCATCTATTTCAAATTCAAATATTAAACCTTTCGAAAACAAAACAAAAACTTTGGACGTCCTTTTTTAATTTCTCTTTAAAACATTGCCTTAGAAAACCTTGGAAAACCTTACATCTCAAACCTTTCGAAACCATACACTTAAACCTTTCGAAGTCATTTAACCAGAACCTTTCGAAGTCATTCATTTAAACCTTTCGAAACCATTGAACTTAAACCTTTCATAGTCAATCATTAAACATTTAGAAATTATTCAGCTAAAATCTATCGAAACCATTGGTTTATACCTTTTGAAATCAATCTTCAAACCTTTCGAAATCATTTAACTAAAAACTTTTGAATTATTCACTCAAACCTTTCAAATACTTAGTGGTTTCAATTCACAACAAGTGGAAAACCTTCTTCTAAAACCTTTCGAAGTCACAGGAAGCAACCTTTAAACTAAGTCGAAAGCTTTAAACACATCCTTTAAAACAACTCTTTTGAAAGCTTTGGGTTATACTTAAATTTATAAAACATGGGTAAATCACTTAAGTCGAAAGCTTCCTTTCGAAAGCATAAGGAGAAGCAACTGGTTTTAAAACAAGTAAACCTTTCGTCTTTGTCAAAAGGTTCAAAACAAAACAAAGCAGCAGTAACCTTTCGAATGTGTCGAAAGGTTTAAAAAACTTTGTTTAAACATTTGACCTGGTCGAAAGCAACCTAGTCGAAAGCTCTTATTCAAAAGCAAAGCAGGTGAAAGCTTTTGGTTTATAAAACAAATATACCCCAACCTTTTTGGCCATTAACCTTTCGACTAAGAACTTTTGGACCTTGTCCAATTCATTACGTACCAAGTAACTTGATACTATATACATTGGTTTAACCTTGTAGAAATCTTTGAACTTCTTGACCTTGTCGGAAGGTCTGGTTTGGAATGTTTACTACTGTGATAGGATGAAATATGCTAAAAGTATGATTTCTTTTTTTTGTAACTTAAAAAGGAAAACTTTTCAACTAACCTGAGTTTGTTGGTCAAATCATCATTGGTTAACAAATTCTTTTTAGAAATGTGTTGCCACTATTTTCAAAATTAAATAATTATTTTATTTTATGAAATGCCTCTTCTTCTTAATTAAATATATAAAACATTTAAGTCTCATACCTTAAGTAATTTTATATATTCATCAAAACACTTAGGAAAAATCCAAAAAATCCCATAAAATCTATTCTAATATGTTGCCTAACATATAATAACTTCAACCCCAAATAATAATTATTTTGCCGAAAATAATTTATAACCCAATAAACAATTTCCTTCGCTGGAAAATTAATATAAAATCCATATTAATTCAAAAAATTATGAGAATCGAAATCCATCTCTAAAATGTCATTTTGACCTATATTTAAATTTTCAAGGCATTTGGACATCTTTAAATAGGGTTTTCATGTCAAACGTTTCATAAAAATTTAACATGAACATATATAATTCATCAAAAAACATTTATATAACTTTAATCATCAACACATGGAATATACTTGCAAAAACATTTCGGATCTAATCTTAAAACCGAAAACTAAGAGAAAATGGGATGTAGTTATTATTTACCTTAGCTCTGAGATTATACATGTGAGATTTGATGTTGATTTAATTGATTGTTTCCCTTCCCTTGCATCGTAGCTTTAATCTTCTTCTTGAAAATAATAATGGTGGCCGGCCTTAGGAAATTTTAGTTTGAACAAAATGAAAGTGAACATGAATCTCATTCCTAAGGGTTTAGGGTATAAGCTCCACCTATTTTCCATTTTTCCCATGTTATTTCCTAAACGCTTAACTTAGGATATTTCATTTTAATTAACACATTAACATGGCATGACTACCCTTTGTTATTCAAAACTCAACCTTTTAATCTTCACATTATTTTATTTAACTACCCAACTAATTATGCTAAATTATGTTATAAAAGTATGGGGTGTTACACAATCTCCACCTTAAAGAATTTCGTCCTCGAAATTACGACAAGGTACACAACCAAATAATCAAAGGTATAACATACCATCGAACAAATCAGGGTAAGAGCTTCTAATCATTCTCTCCGTCTTTTAAGTACAGTCTTTAGCATCGTCACTCCACTGAACCTTTACTGATTTGATTGTCTTGTTTCTCTACTTCTTCTAATCTCTAGATACGATCTAATCTGGCTTTCTAACTATGGCCAAGTCTGGCTCTACTACTAAATCCTCTAATATGTAGGTGCTATAGTAGTCTATGTGTCTCTAATACATTTGATAAGATGAGAAATATGGAATACATCATGGACTCCAGCAAAACTGCTCGGTAACTCTACTCTATAAGTGAGTTTTTTTATCCTTTCTACAATACAAAAAGGACCAATGAATCTAGATGCTAACTTTCCTGATTTCTCATATCTAATCACACCCTTCATCGGTAAAATCTTAATGAACACATAGTCCCCAATAGAAAATTGCAAACCTTTCCTTCTTCTATTAGCTTAACTTTTCTGCCTAGATTAAGCTTCCTTCATCCAAACTCGGATCAACTCAATCTTCTCCGCAGCTTCCTTCACCAAATTCGGACCAAACACCAATCTATCCCCGGCCTCTAACCAATATACAAGGGACTTGCATGGTCTTCCATACAAAGCTTCAAATGATGTCATCCTAATACTAGTCTGATAACTATTGTTATGCGAGAACTCGACTAGATGAAGATGGTCCTCCCATGATCCTCCAAAATCTAATACACAAGCTCTTAACAAATCCTTCAAGATTTTGTTAACTCTTTCAGTTTTCCATCAGTCTGTGGATGGTAAGTGGTACTCATGTAGAGCTTGGTTCCTAATGCTACCTGCAGACTCTTCCAGAACTTACCAGTAAACAAAGAATCTCTATCACTGACAATACTACTAGGAATCCCATGCAGTCTATCTACATTCTTCATAAATAACTTGCCAAATGGGTGCCTTCCTAGTTGGCTTTACCAGAATGAAATGGGCACTCTTAGTCAGTCTATCTACTATGACCCATATGCTTTCATTTCCTCTACTAGATCTTGGCAACCCATCAATAAAATCCATAGAGGTTGAATCCCATTTCCATAATGGAACTTCCAATGGTTGAAGCAATCCACTAGGCTTCTGGTGTTCAGCCTTTGCCTGTTGGCAATTCAAGCACTACTTAACACTTACACCAATGTCATGTTCTTCCCAGAAGAAATTTCTCTTCATATCCTGATACATCTTCGTTCCTCCTGGATGGATAGTGAACTTTGAATGATGGCACTTATCAAAAACTTCCTTCCTTATGTCTCCTACATTCGGAACACACAACCTTCCTTTCTTCCTCCATCACCCATATGGTTAAGACCAAAATCCTTTAAGTCTTCGCTCTCCGTTCCTTCCCTCAACCTTTGATCGTTCAGCCAAAATTGAATCTTCCACTTACTTAGAAGCTATCTTCTCAACCATTACCGGCTGGACTTCTAAACAAGACAACACAGCACTTCCTACACTTGAACCTACCTAGGATTTAAACTGCACACTATAAGCTGATAATGCTTCCAAATCTTTCCACTCAGCAATCATAGCTAATACTGCATTCTAATGTTTTCAGCTGAGTGCATCCACCACCTTATTTCCTTTTTGGGTGTGTATTCAATTCCAAAGTCTTAAGCAGCAATAAACTCCAACCACCTTTGTTGCTCATGTTCAGCTCCTTTTGAGAGAACAAGTATTTCAACGACATATGATTAGTATGAACCTTAAATCGCTCTCCCAAAAGATAATGCCTCCATATCTTTAAAGCAAATATAACGGAAGCTAACTCCAAATCATGCATTGGATACCTAACTTCATGTGGTCTGAGCTGTCAAGAAGCATAAACAATCACTTTACCTCTTTGCATCAACACAGCTCCTAATCCAGTTCCACACGCGTCAGTATAAACAACCAAATCTTAATTCCCCTCCAGAACCACTAACACCGGCGCATGGGTCACTAAGTGTTTCAAGCTCTGGAATGCTTCCTCACACTTATCAGTCCATACAAACTGCACATCTTTTCGCATAAGCTTAGTCACCGTTGTAGCTATCCACGAAAATCTTTTATAAACCTTCGATAATATCTGGCCAATCCAAGAAAGCTCTTAATCCGGTCACCGTCTTGGATCTCTTCCAATTATTCACCGCCTCAATCTTAGTTTGATCTACGGACAACCCTTTCTCTAAGACGACATGACCAAGGAACTTCACTTCTTTCTTCCAAAAATGACACTTCGAAAACTTAGCCTTCAGCCGATGCTCTTTCAATGTCTCAAGCACCACTCTATGATGAACTTCATGCTCCTTCTCGTCTTTAGAGTACATCAAAATGTCATCTATAAAAATCAACAAAAATCTATCCAAGTGCTCTTGGAAAATTCTATTCATCAAATCCACAAAGAATGCCGACGCATTAGTTAGTCCGAACGCCAAAACTAACCATTCGTATGACACATATCTTGTCTTAAACGCTGTCAAAGGAATGCTATCCTCCGCCACTCAAAGATGATGAAATCCCATTGCCAAATCCAGCTAAGAGAATACCTTGGCTCCATTTAACCGATCGAACAAATCGTTAATTCTCAGCAATGGATGTCTGTTCTTTATCGTCTTCTCATTCAACTAATGATAATCAATACACAGCCTTAACGATTCGTTCGGCTTCTTAGCAAACACGGCTGCAACCCTTATGGTGAACTACTTGGTTGAATAAAACTCTTTCCTTCCAAATCCACCAACTGCACCTTCAACTCCTTCATCTTTGTAGGTGTCATCCTACTTGGCGGCCTACTCATTGGTTCTGCTCTAGGTACCAATTCAATCTGAAACTCTGTGGCTCGTTTCGGTGGCAGTCCAACTACCAACTCAAACACATCAGCATATTCTCTAACTACGAAAACTAAATGCAACTCATCTTCCAACACAATGATACCCAATAATGTGTTCACTTCACAATTAGAGTTCTCTACAGTATAATCTATCCAATCACTACAATCCGGGTGACTAAGTATATTTTCCAATCATGGAAAAATAGCCTAACATCATATTTAATTAACCAATCCATCCCAAGGAAAATCCCAAATCCTACGAAGTCAAAAACATGTAAACGATAATCAAAAGTATGGCCTAGCAAATCAAACTCTAAATGGTCACACTTCATCCCAAATGTTGCATACCCACATATCGAATTTGCAACCCTTAATAGAGTAACTAAGTATGAGGGTTCTAGGTTAAGATTATCTACCAAACTTCGAGAAATAAAATAATAAGATATTCCAGTATCAAATAGAATGCTAACAGACATGTCGTGAATCTGCAGAGAGCCTCCCAAAACAGCCTTCCCTTTGTCATGCACAACTAGCCTTGAGGTTGTGAGATCCAAAGCATAAACTTGCCCCTTTCCTTCTCTTGCAAGAACTGGGCACTTGTTCTTGTAATGATCGAACTGATCACAATTAAAACATTTAACACTCTTCTTTCCACCAGCCTCTTTTCCTTTACCGGTTCGACACTCATTAGCATAATGTCCCTTCTTGTCCATATATAACAAACCACTTCATCCTTTCCTTTCTTCTGTGCTCCCCTGTTTTGAGCATCCTTTTTTTTGGAAAAACTTCCTTTTCTGGCCCAGTCCCATCTGGGCCTCCTTCATCTTCTTCCTCAAGCAAGCCAATGCCTCTTCCTGTCTTAATGCCATTTCAACCACCACATCACTGGGATCTCTCAAATGCGGCAAAGTGGCACTTATAACTCTGCCTTAAGCCCCTTATAAACTTTTCATTCCTCTTGATCACGGTGTCTACTAAAACATACCCGTATTGGGCCAACTCCTCAAACTTCCTTGTATACTCCAAGATGGACATATCTCCTTGTTCTAGTTCTGCAAACTTCCTCACCAGCGCCGACTGCGCCATTACAAACATAATTGTTTTTGAAAACCTTCTGCTAAACTCCTCCCAAGTTATGGTTTCCTCATCAACTCTAGCAGTAACAGTATTCCACAAGAATAGAGCAGCTCTCTGAAGTTGCCTCGAAGCCAATCTCCTCTTATGTGCATCATTCAATCCTAAGTCAGCAAAAATTCTCTCGCAATGCAGTAGCCAATTTTCCACCTCGATCGCATATTCAGCACCAATGAACGGCTTCCCTCTAAGCCTAATGCAATCCCTACACAAGTAAGCATACTGATTGACCATCAGAACTTCCTGAGCCCTACCTCGAGCAGCATTACCTCTAACAACTCTGGTTGTAATTCCAACCTGCATCATGTTTACAAAGAACTGATACATTGCTTCCATGTCCATCTGGGGAACTCCTGCACCAACAGTTTCAGCTTGTGCCCGACCGAGACCTCTCCTAGTGTTTGGTCAGGCATATCCATTGGTGGTGGGGCTATCTCCTCCAAGATTAACTCTGCCTCTTCTTCCTTCCATATATGCATTCAAACCTCGTGAGATACAAATAAATAACCTAACTAAGATAGGAGTTTAGAGATATAGCGTATACTTATATGTATATATATAGCAAATAAAAGTACGTTACCATAGCGTTATCCCATACTTCGATCTTAACTCTAATTTCTAAGGATTATATTTTCAAAAATCATTTTTAATTAAAGTATTTCATAAACCATAATCTGATACCAACTTATAACTTCCCCTATCTAGAGGCCCAAAACTAAGCGCTATAGTTATTGTAGTCATCTATAGTATTAGCTTTCGACGATCAAATACGGCTACGTTAATGGTATCAATAATATTAGAAGCACTTGAATATGAAACAAAACACAGATTTCAAAAACCACTTTTACTTCATTACATTTCAAAATCAAATGTTCATAACACATAATCCCAAATCGGTCCCAGGCATAGATAAAATATAGTTATTACAAAATACGCCAAGAGCGGTATACCCCCTTGGATGATCAGAGTCATATGGTTATAATAGACCTGATACATACAAAGCGAAATATCAAAATATAAAACAAGAACTACGAATCCTAAATAGCTATTTGTTTGCCTCCTACATGCCTCCAGTAGCTTATTCGTCATCCTACTAAACCTGAAAAAGACCTTAATCCCTCAGCCTACTCAAATTAATTTTGAGCACCCAAGAGTTTAAGGGAAAACCGTAAACTTCAAGTCAGACATAAAGTCTGGTATGAATAATACTATACATGCCAGTTAATCATGTTAAGTGAGACCACACCGCTTAACGAAATGGGTTTCCGCTCACTAACATCCTTTTTAAAACATATCTTTGCAAAACCTTTTATAAAACCATGTACTGTACTCCTGCATCCACAATGGTTAAATACTGTAAAGTGATCATTATGTAAACATACATAAATCTCAGGTAATAATGAACTATTTGTTCAAACAAATAAGTTTTGTTTGGATAACTTTTAACCTTTGGCTGACTCGGGCCTACCAGACAATATAATTAAAATTAACCTAAAACCTGTTTGATATTCTTCCTCTGGATTATCCATCCTTAACTATTTGTTAAATACTTCACTTCTGGACGGTCCATCCCGAGCTCAATTATCTCCTGGGTCTTTCCGATCCTAATGGTTTTTTAGGCTCACCAATAACCAATCTATATACAACATATATTCTTTTAGGTGTGTAATCATAAATTTAGTCTACCTGTGACCAGGGCTAATAGATAATGCATAGGGCGTGACCCCACACTAGTCCTATTTGGTATTCTAATATCTGATTCATTTTCACATAAGGATCCCCTTCCATAATTTTCCTTAAAAGCATTTCCAAAATGACTTAAACCTTTAAATCAAATTTAAACAAGGAATGGTATATAATCTTTATACTTTACTCAAAATCATATCACCATGTTATATATCTTCTTTATTCAAATTTTAGTTGATAAAAACACTTGACCATTTGAAAAAACCACTTTCTACACTTTTGAAATCATCTATTTCAAATTCGAATATTAAACCTTTCGAAAAGAATAAAACTTTGGACATCCTTCTTTAAAATCCCTTTAAAACATTGCCTTAGAAAACCTTGGAAAACCGTCCATCTCAAACCTTTCGAAATCATTCACTTAAACCTTTCGAAGTCATTTAACCAGAACCTTAAGTCATTCCTTTAAACCTTTCGAAACCATTGAACTTAAACCTTTCTTAGTCAATCATCGTACCTTTCGAAATTATTCTGCAAAAACCTTTCAAAACCATTGGATTAAACCTTTCGAAATCAAACTTCAAACCTTTCAAAATCATTCAACTAAAACCTTTCGAAATCATTCACTTAAACCTTTTAAAGACTTAGTGGTTTCAATTCAAAACAAGTGGAAAACCTTCTTCGAAAACCTTTCGAAGTCACAGGAAGCACCTTTTGACTAAGTCGAAAGCTCTACTTAAAAATCTTTAAACAAATCCATTAGAAAAAAACTCATTCGAAAGCCTTGGGTTATACTTCATTTTATAGAAAAAGGGTAAATCACCTAAGTCGAAAGCTTCCTTTCAAAAGCATTAGGAATAACGGTTGGTTTTAAAACAAGTAAACCTTTCGTCTTTGTCAAAAGGTTCAGAAAAAACAAAGCAGCCGTAACCTTTCGATTGTGTCGAAGGGTTTATAAACCTTTGTTTAAACATTTTACCTGGTCGAAAGCAACCAAGTTGAAAGGTCTTATTCAAAAGCAAAGCAGGTGAAGGCTTTTGGTATATAAAACAATCATACCCCAACCTCTTTGGCCATTAACCTTTCGACTAAGAACCTTTCGACCTTGTCCAATTGATTACATACTAAGTAACTTGATACCATATGCATTGGTTTGACCTTGTTGAAAGATCGGAACCTCTCGTCCTTGTTGGAAGGTCTGGGTCAGAAGTTTTTTTGCTGTAATAGGCAGAAATATGCTAAAAGTATGATTTCTTTGTTTTTAATTTAAAAAGGATAACTTTTCAACTAACATGCCTTTGTTTGTCAAATCCTCATTGGTTAACAAGTTCTTTTTAGAAGTGTGCTACCACTATTTTCAAAATTAAATAATTATTTTATTTTAAAAAATGCCCCTTCTCCTTAATTAAATATATAAAACATTTAAGTCTCGTACCTTAAATAATTTTATATATTCATCAAAAAACTCAGGAAAAATCCAAATAAATCCCAAAAAATCTATTTTAATATGTTACCTAACATATAAAAATTTTAACCCAAAATAATAATCATTTTAGCCGAAAATAATTTATAACCCAATAAACAATTTTATTCACTAGAAAATTAATATAAAATCCATATTGATTCATAAAATTATGGAAATCGATACCCTTCTCTAAAATATCATTTATGACCTATATTTAAATTTTCAAGGCATTTGGATGCCATTAAATAGGGTTTTCATGCCAAACATATCATAAAAATTTAACATGAACATATATAATTCATTAACAATCATTTATATAACTTAGTCATCAAAACATGGCATATACTTGCAAAAAAATTCGAATATAATCTTAAAACTGAAAACTAAGGGAAAATGGGATGTAGTAATTATTCACCTTAGCTTTGAGACTATACATGTGAGATTTGATGTTGATTTAATTGATTGTTTCGCTTCCCTTGCATCCTAGCTTTAATCTTCTTCTTGAGAATGATAATGGCGGCCGACCTTAGGAGATTTTAGTTTGAATAAAATGAAATTGAACATGAATTTCATTTTTGAGGGTTTAGGGTATTAGCTTCACCTATTTCCCATTTTGCCCTTGTTATTTCCTAATACCTTAATTTAGATTATTTCATTTTAATTAACACATTAACATGGATGGCTACCCTTTGTTATTCAAATCTCAGCCTTTTAATCTTCACATTATTTTATTTAATTACCCAATTAATTATGCTATATAATGTTATAAAAATATGGGGTGTTACACAACTAGTGGTTCAAAGATTGGAGCTCGCATGCTCCAGGTCAGTGCTTCACACTAATGACCGCTTGATTTTGGCTTGTTATCACAATTTTCGACTATTAATTTTTAAATTTAAACCTAAATAGACTAGCTTGCAACTAGAAGCATAACATATATATATATATATATATATATGCAATTCATATAAAGCAGGAATTATATTTGGTCACAATAACCATTTGTAACTGACAGTGAATTACTGAGTACAAAGAATGTAAACAACAAACAGAGAGCCATCTAATTCCACAATGAATAACCATTCAACATGCAATTCTAGTTAAAGATAGATGTGAGTTCTCAACTCACCTTATAGCCTTGTTACAACTCAGTAACACCACTGATTTTTATATTACTTAAATAAAATAAATAATGACATAAATTAAAGAAATTAATACATGGAATAAATACTTTTGGGACTTATAAGAAAATCGAGCATTAAGGTGAAATAGAGAATCTAAGGAATTATTGGGTTAATGAAATTTAATGATGTAAATTTCTTGTTTTAAAACTTGTTAAAGAATGGTTTAGTGTTTTTTAAATACTGTGTAAATTTATTTTGAGTAAAAACAAGTTTAATTGTATTACAACAATAATAGTGTTGTAATGGGATTTTTAGTGAAAATGGAACATTGTCATGTTTTAAATATTAAAAAGAAGATCAAAATAATTATTTAATTTTTTTCTGAAAATTTAAGAGATTCAAACGTATTATGATATTTTGTGCAAATTTTGAGAAGTATAAATTAATGTCTAAAATAGTGTTTTAAAATTTGGAAAATGAATAAAAATAGTTTAACTCTTTTATTTTATATTTGGGCTTAGGCTAAAATTTACTACAACCCATTTATGTGTGTTTGAGGAATTGGCTTTCCTGTACATGAACAAAATGTACGTTCATTTTCACGATTGAAAAACAGAAAACTTCTTTCTTCCTCGTTCTAAAAACCCAACTTCTTTAAAAATCAAGTTTTTAAACTGAAATAAAATCAGGAAATATCTGGGAAAATTTACATAACCTCTGTAGCCCTAATTGCATCTACAGCTAAAGTCATTTGTTTAATTATTGTATTTAATTTTGGCTTTGTGTATCTTTGAAAATATGAGTTGTGGGTTTTTAATTTGGAAAAAAGTGTTCTAGCTGAAAGATAAAGGCAAGGTAGAGTTTGTACCAATCCTTATTTTTGTACTGCTAAAATAAAATAAATAATTACTTCAATTGAAGAATTTGACACATGGAATAAATATTTTTAGGACTTATAAATAAATCAAGTATTGAGGTGAAGTATAAAATTTTAGGAATTATTGGGTAAATGAAATTTAATAATGTAAATTTATTATTTTCAAACTTGTTAAAGAGTGGATTAGTGTTTTCTAAATATTTTGTAAATTTATTTTGAGTAAAAATAAGTTTAATAATGTTAAAATAATAAAAGTGTTGTGTTGAGCTTTTTAGTGAAAATGGAATATTGTTATATTTTAAATATTAAAAAGAAGGTCAAAATAATTATTTAAAATATATTTCTTTCTTTTTTATGAAATTTAAGAGATTGAAATGTATTATAGTATTTTTTGTAAATTTTTAGAAGTATAAATCAATGTCCAAAATAGTGTTTAAAATTTGGAATATGAATGAAACTTGTTGTTTGCACAAAAAATGGACAAACACCTCCAAGTCGTATTATTTAGTTGATTATATGTGATTTTCAATGATTTTAGATGAGTATGTAAATATGAGAAAAGTAGGGGCTGAAATGTAAAAGACACACAGATTTATAGTGGTTCGGTCAGAATGTGCCTACGTCCACTTTATATGTTATTATCTTCTTTCTTTCAGGTTACAAGTACAATGCGTTGTATATAAGTGTATGAAAGTAGTTTGAAAGTTCCTTCCTTGCTTGAGCTCTCAAACTTGTCTGCCATTGTTGTACCCCTGCCCCTCTATTTATAGAGTGAGGTAGGGGGCAGGGGTCTTGGAAGTATATAGCTGCTGGTGGGCCCGGGCTGAAGCAATCTGGACTGGCAATCATCTGGTTCGGCGGAGATCCATTCGGTGGTAAGGTATGGTTTTGGCTCGGTGGCGTTGGTCCGGCCATGCACGATTCGGTGTTGGTGGTCCGGTCGTGGAGTGGGATGGTGGTCCATTCGGCATCGAGGTAGGTAGTTGGTCCGGTGATGGCCATGGTCCGGTGATGGCCCTGGTTCGGCATGCATGGGAGAGGCCGAATGGAACATGGAGAAGGTTGGTCCGGTGGGGGTGAGAGCTGTGCTTTGCCGAATGAGATGATGCCGAATGAGGTGATGCCGAATGAGGTGATGGTTGAATGGAGGCTTGGGTCGAACGAGCTTCTTTATGGAGAATGTCGGATAGACTTCTAGGTTAGTATTGAGCTTCTTGGCTGTCGAACGAAGTGGAGGTTGCGAGCCCGGGTGAAATTGTGACTTCCTGGTCCCGAGATTTTCTGGGTGAGAATTCGCCCAACATTTGCCCCCCAAAGTGGGGCACGTGCTTGCATGTGTCGCGCTTTGTTTCCCTGTGGTAGAAAGGCTTGTTTCGTAATGCCATGGGCTGGATGTTCGTATCCTGTTAATGTCCTGCAAAGAAATTTTCAGTTTTAGCGTGATTTCGAATAACGACCGTTCATGATCGAAATATTCGAGTTGAAGTGGACTGTGCCGTTAAGGACGATAGAGTGAGCCCCGAAGGGGCTTGGCATCGTCGATGCCTGGTTTATGTTTGTGAAGATGGTTTATTGCCAGCTCAGAGCATGCCTAGGGATCGTTCGCAACCCCGTACATGTGTAAGTAGCTTAGCCATTTCATAATAATTATCAAATATCCATATGACCGATGGGCTTAAAAAGGCGTGTCAAAGTGTAAATTCCCACGACGATAGGGTTAATAACCATTCAGAGCGTGCCTATGGACCATTCGTGGTCGCATACACGTGTAAACGATTAATCCATGTTAGTGAGAGTTTTACGACTTATTCACCGTTATCATAATCTTATTTTATTAGTTAGTTCTGGAGTTCGGTACTTATCTGCATGAGGCGCTCTGTATGCCCCTAGTTCCTGGTTGTTGTTGGCAGAGAGAGAGTTCATTCGGCTTTGTGTTTGGTCCGGCTGTTCTCATCCGGCTTTTGGTTGGTCCGGTACCGAACTAACTGGTTCGGCCGTCCTGAGCTCGCCTATATATAGAGGCTACACCCCCCCTTGGTTTTTCCTTACCGAATCAGAGAGCCGAATCAACTGTACTGCCGAACCAAATCTTCTGCCGAACCAAATTTCTACCGAATCAGGTACGTACTCTATTGCCGAATGCCTCTTCTTACCGAATGGCTCAGAATGCCGAATACACACGTTGGTTCTCAAATGCCGAATGAACATGGGACATAGGTGCCGAATGGGCTTTCGTCATTAGGGCCGAATGAATTTACTTGCACTGTACCACCGAACGAATTCGTATACCGGATGAACTCCTAATGCCGAATGGAATTTCCGAATGAGGCATATACCGAATGAGACTCGAAAATTTGAATCTTGAGCGAAATCTTAGGCTTTTATACGCTTGCTTTATATACTTGCTTGTTTGTGTTTCTATACTTCTTATTCTAATCTCAAGTCTTTCTTGTGCTGCAGAAAATGTCTCGCAAAGCGGAAACACGATCAGACAGAAAGAAGTCTAGAGGCACAGGAGAGCCTTCTTCTTCCTTGCCCCCAGTCCAACCAGGATCCGGGCAACACCGACCTATTCCGAGGTCTCTAGTGGACGGATATGGTCCACAGGAACTTTTGATCTCTCCCCCGGATTGCTTTCCTAGCTCCCTAAAGGAGGAGCAACTTGACGTCATATCCCGTTCCTTTGGGATAGATAGGGCCCTTATGCTGCTGCCGGGAGATGGAGTGATGCCATATAATCCTCCCGAGGGCTACTTCGCTTTTAGCAGATACCATTGTATGTGCGGTGCTATCCCCCCTATCAACGCTTGGATAATTAGCTTCACCACATATTTGAAGGTGGCTCCCTTCCAGCTTCAGCCTAATTCTTATGCCATCCTGGTGAGCCTTTTTGTTATCTTCCAGAGGAGGTACGGGCGTCCTCCTTCTAACCGAGAAATCCGATACTTGTACAACCTGAGAGGCTATAAGAAGGGGTCTCCGTATATTAGCCTGGAGGCGGCCGTACCCTTCAAACCAGTTCTGGACTTGTATTCCAAGTTCACCATGTTCAAGAAGGAGTGGTTCTTCGTCAAGGACGATGCTGTTTCTTTCCGCCTTTTCACTTCCGGCTGTAAGATTGATTTCATTTATATTTTTCATGTGTTTTAACTGTAGTGTTTTTTCTGACATGCTTCTATTTCTGGCTAGCGACAGGTGGTATTGCAGTCGTGGAGGACGATTCCTTAGTGCGAATGGCTGCTGAACTAAAGGCTATTCCGGCACGGGACCGGTCGGCCTCTTTCTTGATCAGGAACGCAACCCTCTTGGAGTATAATTTGATCTTACCGCGCCAGTCCGTGGTTAAGCAAAGGGATACGGCTGAGGAGAGGGCTGCTAAAGCTAAGGAGGGGGCTACGATAAAGAGCGGTAAGAGGGAGCCTTTCGCAGCGCGTCCTGCGGTTGGGGGGAAGAAACTGAAGAAGTCCGACGGCCCTTCTCCAAGTACTTGCCCGACTGTCCCGGAGGAGGAAGGTGTGGAAGAGGAGGAAGGAGGCGAAGTTGGAGAAGGGTCGGAGGGTGGAGGAGATGGCGACGGTCAAGGTGGTAGTGGTGTTGCCGCTCTAACCTCTGAGCAAGACCTCGAACTGGATGAGGCTCTCCGTCGGGCCTTCGGGGAGTCGGAGGGAGAGTCGGAAACGGAGAAGGAAAAGGAGAAAGAAACGGAGAAGGCAAAGGAAACCGGCAAAGCTGTGGCTTCAGCTAGGGTGACTCCGGCGACGCAAGGTGAACTTTTGTCTTCTGCCGATTCCATTTTCGATAGGGACTTAGAAATTTTTTACGGTTCACTTCCGTCCTGGAATGAGATCCAGGACTTATTGCAGTTTCCCACTCCTCCGCCGGGTTTGTATAATAGATGTGTCTCCTCACTTTTCTTTCTTTTTAACTTAGCACATTTTTTGAATTGCGGATTATTGTATGTTCGTAACACTTGTTCTTTATTTCAGGGGCAGGCCAGGCAGTTAAAACGTCGGATGTTCGACATCGTCTTGAACAATTTAAGTCGAGGAGAGCTTCTGCGAAACCTTCTACTGATCGCACTGGGGACGTAGTCAAGTACCGCCCTCTTCTTGGGGTCATCGAAGAGGGCATTCAGAAAAGGAAGCGGAGCCGTTCCTTATTTGAGTCTTCTTCTGCTTCGCAGCTTCCTACTCTGCCTCCCCCTACTCAGCCTCCTCGTGATACTACGGAGGAGAGCACGGAGCCCTGCCCCCCTCCTCCTCCTTCCAAGAGTTCTACTGTCATTCATATAAGGCGTCCCGATGTGCCTCGCCCCGTGCCTCGTGACCCTTTTGCCGGTCATCCTGATTTAGACCCAAGTTTTCGGGACATTTCATTCGATGAGACCACGGGCGAGCACCTACTTCCCCGCAACCCCATGGTAAGAGTGCTGGACGAGGCCAAATCTTTAGATCTTGATTTACTTACTACACGGGTAGTCACCATGGGGGATGAGGCCAAGGCTAATATCGACCGGGTGGCCGTAGAGACCAAGAAGTTAATGGAGCATCATGCTAAGTTGGTCAAGGCCGGGGAAGAGATCGGGAGTGCTAACATTCGGTTGAGGTTAAAGGTTGCCGATCAGGCCAAGCAACTCGCCGACCAAGCCATCCAGATTTCCCAGCATGAGGAAGCCTCCAAGCGTCTGAAAGAGACCATGGAGAAGGCCAGTAGAGCGGAATTACGGAAGATGGAGGTCGCTTGCAGGGAACGGATTAACATAGCTATCGCAACGGTGGATGAGGTTCGAAATGCGGATCTCGAGCGGGTGGAGGAGTTGTCAGGGAGGCTCGAGGCTGCGGAGATGGCTCAGGCCGAGTTGAAGGAGGAGATGGAGGAGATGAGGAGGTCCCTCAAGTTGAAGGAAGAGGAAATGAGGAGGTCACTCCAGGCTGACTGCTTGAGATACCAATCAGAGAGGGACGTCGCCATCACCAAGTTGCAAGCTTCCGAGGCCCGGGTGAGGGAGTTTGAGGAAAACGAGGGGATGATGGATGAGATGTTGCAGGATATGTACTTCCACACTTGGAAGGAGGGCGGCTTGTCTTGGATGGACGATTACCCTCGGGTCATGGCCAAGGTGTATCTCCAGGCTTTAGAGGAGGCCAGGGTGAATGCGGGTAAGGAAGGCGGAGAGGCTTTCAACTTGAGTGCGGTTACTGCTCAGTTCTCAAAGGAGGAGCAAGCGGCGGTGAAGGAGGGGATGCGGCTACTCGCTGCAGAGGAAGCGGGCGTGCAGTTGGATGATGAGGATCAAGCGGCGGATGCTGGTGAGTTATTCTTTTCCCTTTCTTTTCTTTTCGTGTTTTCATAACTTGATCGTTCGTTTAATGAATTCCTCTTCTGATCTGGACAGGTGGGACTTCAGATCCACATGCTGGGGGCTCCGATCCTGCGGCTAAGTAGGCTGGGGGAGTTGGTGATGGAGTGTGGATGCATCTGCCATCTTTTTGTTTCTTTTTTTATCACTGTTCATGTTAGTCTTTGATATGCAACTGTAATAAAATTATTTGCAAAGAATAACTTCGCGTGATCTTATAATATAAGCTGATTTTGTCATGTTTAAATGTTGTTGCTATCTTTATGTGCCGTGTGAGAAGTATAATTATGTATATGCCTGTGATTCTAGTTGTGTTTGATGTTAAGTTTTTGCTTGAAATATAACTTCACGTTTTGCAATGTCAGTGTATGAATAAGCTATAGTTACGCATTTATGTACAAGAGAAGAGAGTACCGCCCTTTATGTTTTATTCGCAGGCGGTAGCTTTGAGTGTCTTGTGTAACTGTTTACGGGTATAGCTGAGCGCCCTGCCACCCAGTACGCAGGCTTAGAGCCTCATGAGTGAATGCTTCCTATTTGGTTTCCTGTACTTTAGAGTTTGTTATACAGGATAGGAGAAAAATATTTAAATGAAATGGAAATATAGTAAAAGTAAAACTTCCAGTCACGGAAGGCCGTCGATGTGCTTAAGTTCGTGGCAAACGGGTTTTGTAGTCACTTTCCCTAGCTGTGGGTCTTGGAGACATTTGTCACCCATCTTACGCCTCCGCGGGGAGTTTTCTTTTTTACCACAGCCGCACTTAAGACACATCGGAGCCGAGATCGCGCACGGTAACTACCCGAACCATTATGGTCCGTAATCGTGGGTATTATTCGATTTACCGTGGCCGGCTAGCGTGGGTGCCGTTGGCCGTGAACTACCCCTGGCTGGCCACACCTTATGTTGGGGCTTAAAGTAGGTTCACGGTTACCGACGAGCCGAACGCCGTAATGAGCTGCCATCGGCTATAGTCGGCCTTTATGATGACTTATAATCGGCTCATTACAGTTGGCTTTGAGGGCAGGCGCGCAATGAGTTAACCCGCAGCAGAGGGATGCTGGAGCAAAAGAGTCTCATTGGCGAGTGCATAGAATCGTGGCGTACCTGTTAGGCCTAGTCCAGATGAGGCCGCGGTGCGTCTTGAGTGGAGATGCCATAGGATTTTGTTCAACAGAAAGGGATAAAACTTAACAAGTAGCCAAGACATAAAGGAACAAGTTAAAAAGAGACAAGATTTTTTAAAGTGGTTCGGCACGAAAATGCCTACGTCCACTGATTCTCTTTGTTAATTCACTTCACATGGGCAGTACAAGTTAAGAAAAGTATCGACGGAGGTGTCGGATGTTCCATGCCCTCTGGAACACCTCTCCGTCCACTGTTGACAAAATGTAAGCTCCGTTGTGGAGATCTTTGTGAATTACATATGGTCCGTCCCAGATGGGGTCCAGTGCCCCGGGGCGCGGAAAGATTCGCCTGAGGACAAGATCTCCTTCTTGTAAGCTGCGATGCTTGACTTTGGAATTGTATAGTGCCGCCACTTTTTGTTTGTGAGCTGCTGCTTTGAGTGCTGCATCGTTTCTCCTTTCCTCAATCAGATCCAAAGACATGAGGAGGAGTTCTTCGTTTTCTTCTGGGTTGTAGTGGATCCCACGGTGGGAAGGCACAATAGTCTCAACTGGGAGCATTGCCTCCGATCCATATGCCAAAGAGAAAGGAGTATGTCCCGTTGATGTTCTGAAAGATGTGCGGTATGCCCATAGTGCCGTAGGAAGTTCGTCCACCCAAGCGCCTTTTGACTTTTCAAGTTTCTTCTTGATTAGGGTTTTGAGAATTTTGTTGACAGCTTCAACTTGTCCGTTTGCCTGAGGGTAAGCTACTGATGAGAAGCTTTTATGAATTCCATGATCTTGGCACCAGTCGGCAAATTCTTCGCTGTCAAATTGGAGTCCGTTGTCTGATACGATCTTGAGGGGGACTCCATACCTGCACAGAATGTTTTTGATCAAGAAGTTGATAACTTTTGCTGAAGATATTTTATTTAAAGGTTCCGCTTCCACCCATTTGGTGAAATAATCGACTGCCACTATAGCATATTTGGCTCCGCCTCGGCCCGTTGGCAGTTCGCCAATTAAGTCGATTCCCCATACAGCAAAGGGCCAAGGGCTGGTCATTTGAGTAATTTCGTTTGTGGGCAGTCGAGGGATCTTGGCGAACTTCTGACATCTGTCGCATTTCTTAACGAAGTCTAGGGTATCTTTGTTTAGTGTGGGCCAGTAATATCCATATCGGAGTATCTTTCTTGCCAAAGTCTGTCCTCCAGTGTGATCTCCGCATCCTCCCTGATGGATGTTTGTTAATATCTCCTTGGCTTCCCTTCCGGCGACGCATCTTAATAAGGGGCCAGAGAAGCCACGCCGGTAGAGGATGCCTTCTTGTATTGTGTAGTGGGGAACTTTTCTCAAGATCTTCTTGGCTTCGTCACGCCTGTCGGGTAGTATGCCATCTTGCAAATATTTCCGGATAGGGGTCATCCAGGTTCCTTCTTCGATTGCAGTTATCAGATTTACTTGTTTGAAACTTGGGGCTAGCTGCCTTGAGATTGCTGGTGCTCCGGGAATGGTGCTGTCCTTCATACTAGCTTGCTTTGCAAGTTCATCTGCCTCTTGGTTTTCTTCTCGAGGAATGTGTTTGATTAGATAATGGTCCAATTGATCGAGCAGCAGTTTGGTTTTCTTTAGGTATGCTGTGAGTCGTTCTCCTCGAGTCTGGAATTCTCCTAGTACCTGGTTTACGATAAGCTGAGAATCACTATGAATACATAAGGAATTGATTCCAATTTCTAGGGCCAGTTCCAATCCCGCTATTACTGCTTCATATTCAGCATCGTTGTTAGTGGCCGTGAACTCCAATCTCAATGCATAGTACAACTTTCTTCCCCTGGGGGTGATGATCACAATACCTGCCCCCGAGCCTTGTTCGTTCGATGCTCCGTCTACAAAGAGGTTCCACTTGATGTTTTTTGCTACTTCAGATTGTTCCTCGCCTTCGTTGATAGTGAATTCGGCAATGAAATCAGCCATGGCTTGTCCTTTGATAGCGGTACGAGGATGGTAGGTGATATCATACTGACTTAGTTCGATGCACCATTTGAGGAGTCGCCCAGAAGTGTCAGGACGATGGAGCACTTGTCTCAGTGGTTGATCGGTTAGAACCCTGATGGAGTGAGACTGGAAGTAGTGGCGCAGTTTTCGTGACGCGATCAATAAACAATATGCTAATTTCTCAAGTTTAGGATATCTGGCCTCTGCCCCTGTAAATCTCTTACTTACAAAGTAAACCGGGCGTTGTGTGCGGTCTTCTTCTCTTACCAAGGCGGCGCTTAGAGCATGAGATGATACAGCGAGGTATAGGTATAACACTTCACCTTCATTTGGAGTTGAGAGTACTGGTGGTCTCTGAAGGTGTTCGATGAGGTTGAGGAAGGCTTTTAAGCATTCGTCGGTCCACTCGAACCTCCCTTTGTCTTTCTTGAGTGCTTCGAAGAAAGGGACACACTTGTCAGTTGCCTTGGAAATGAATCTGCTTAGGGCGGCCACCTTTCCGTTTAGGCTCTGCATTTCTTTTCGAGTGGAAGGTATCCTTATTTCTTTTAAAGCTCGGATTTGTTCAGGGTTTGCTTCGATTCCTCTGGCGTGGATGATGAATCCTAAGAATTTTCCCGATGATACTCCGAAGGAGCACTTTAGAGGATTCAGCTTCATTCCATATCGGCGAAGTACCCGAAACATATCGTCCAGATGGCTTACATGGTCGTTGGCTTTCCTGGACTTCACCAACATGTCATCCACATATACTTCCATAGTACGTCCTATCAGTTCTGCGAACATTTTGTTGACGAGGCGTTGATAGGTAGCTCCAGCATTTTTGAGTCCAAAAGGCATGACTTTGTAACAATATAATCCGCGGTCGGTGATGAAGCTAGTGTGGTCCTGATCGGGAGCGTGCATGGGGATCTGGTTATATCCGGAGTATGCATCCATAAAAGATAGGAGTTCGTGCCCAGCTGTGCTGTCCACGAGTTGGTCAATTCGGGGAAGTGGGAAGCAGTCTTTCGGGCAAGCGTCATTCAGATTGGAGAAGTCAATACATGTTCGCCACTTTCCATTGGCCTTTTTTACTAGCACTGGGTTAGCGATCCATTCTGGGTAGATGGCTTCCCGTATGAAGTCATTAGCAAGTAGATTTTTTACTTCCTCATCAAGGGCTGCTGATCGCTCTGCCCCCATGCTCCTCTTTTTCTGCTTTACTGGTACCTTGGTGGGATCGATGTTCAACATATGGCATGCTACGTCTGGGGAGATTCCTGTCATATCGGCATGGGTCCACGCAAATACATCTAAGTTGTGGCGGAGAAAGTCAATGAGTCGATCCTTCAATTCCGTTTTCAGCTGAGATCCGATTTTTAATAGTCTACTTGAATCATGCTTATCTACCGATACGAATTCCATAGCCTCTGCAGGCTCGGCGGTAGCCTCCTCCTCTTTATCCCTGGGGTCTAGTTCATTGAAGGGATCGCTTGTGTATCGAAGAGGAGGGGCTTTCTTTAGTTGCTATGCCTCCAAGCTTTTCATGCAGAGAGTAGTCTCTGCATCTTTTCCTTTATTCTTTCTGCGGTTATTGCGAAGTTCAGTTACGTAGCAGTCTCGGGCAGCACCTTGATCTCCTTCTACTTCTCCTACTCCGTTGTCTGTTGGAAATTTCATTTTCAGGCACCAGGGGGCTAATACAATCTGAAAGTCAGACAAGGCTGGTCTTCCCAAGAAAGCGTTGTAAGCCGAGTGGTTTTCTATTAGTACGAACGTTTGTTTTCGCACAACGGAGCGGGGATGACTTCCTATTTCGACGAAGAGGTCAAGTTGCCCGAGGGGCATTTTTGCATCTCCAGTGAAACCGTGCAGTGGTTTGTCACAGGGGGATACATCCTTCATTGATAACTTCATTTTGTCGAAAGCATGTCTGAATAGGATATTTACGGAGCTTCCTGTGTCTATTAGAATCCGAAAAACTTTAGCTGGACCGAACCAGGCAGAGATGACCATAGGATCCATATGTGGGTACTGTCTTCCTTCCAAATCACGCCTACTGAATATGATGTCGTCGTTTTCTTTTCGTTTCGGGTGGCGTTCCTCCGTAATGGAGTTAACATATCCTTCGGCATTTCTAAGCGACTTGCCGTACCTTTCCATCTCTGCCCAACTTCTGTCGGCAATGTGTGGTCCTCCTGAGATGGTAAGGACTACTATCTTCTCTTGACTAGAGCCACTGGTGTTGTGATTGTTGCGACTCCCTCCGCCTACTTCTGGGAGGGGTTGCTTTGAGTTCTCATTGGCAGGAGTTGGAGTCCTGTTCTGACTTTTCACATAACGTTCCAGTCTTCTTCTTCTAATGTGTTCTTCGATCAAGTCCCGAAGATGGTGGCATTCATTGGTGTCATGTCCGTGGGATTCGTGGAAGCGACAGAACTTTCCGGACTTGAGTGCGTTATCTGATTCTTTCTTGTGCGGGGGGCGCTTGTATCCGAGTTCGCCCTGAGTGGCTAGGTAGATGTTTTCGATTGTTTCATTCAAAGGAGTGTAGGAGTCAAATCTTGGCCCTGGTCGATATTGGCGCTTCTCAACCTTTCTGCCCCCAGCATTGTCTCTAGATTCATTTCTTCGAGCGTCCTTAGCTGCAGTGGGAACCTTGTCCTGAATTATCTTGCCTTGTTGCCCTGGCTGCCTCTCCGTAGCAGCGTCTTCAAGTCTCATATACTTTCCAGCTTCATGGAAGAAATCAGGCAAGGTAGCTGGTTTTTCCTTAGTTAATCTTCTGGCAAACTTGGTGTCTGGATGCACACCACTACAGAGGGCCATTAGAGTGAGTTTTTCATCGGCATCTTGAACTGCTGCCGCTGCGGCGTTGAACCGTGTTAGATATTGTTGCAGCGTCTCTCCGGTTTTCTGTTTGACATTGGATAGAGAATAAGCATCCCTGGGTTGTTCCACATGGATGCGGAACTGGCTAATAAACCTTTCTTTTAACATCTCCCATGAGTTGATGGATCCTTGGGGTAGATGGCAGAACCAGGAGGTAGCTAGATCTGATAGGAATAGCGGAAAGCATTTACATAATACTCCTTCTGTTGCTCCACTCATGAGCATATGCTGGGTGTATCTCTGCAGGTGTACGATGGGGTCGGAAGTTCCTTTGTAAGGTTCCATGGTTGGCATTTTCCATTCCCGGGGAGTGATGGCAGTTTCGATATTTCGGGTAAAGGGACTGGTGACCCTAGCGCCTATTCCCCGGTCCCTTTGCTCCCGTTGGACACATTCTCTGAATAATCGTGCCATCCGCTCGTCAGAACTTGGAGCGGACAAAAATGAGCTCGGTTCTTCCCTGCGGGATCTATCTCGTCCAGATGACCTGTAGGGATGGTACAGTCTATCACCTCTAGCATTATCCAGTGGTTGTCTTTGGCTGCTTGGATGCACGCTAGGACCAGCTACAGTTGCCCCCTGCCTTGATCTTCCCCTGTGGGGTTCTGTTTCGAGCACATCCATGGGGTCAACTTCGGGCTGGGTTCTAGCTCGGCTCCGTTCAGCGGGGTTTCTATGATTAGGTGGCATGACTGGCTCAGCTACATCCGACCCTCGCCTGGTGCCTCCCCCGCTAGGTTCGGTTCCAAGGGCTTCCTCGAGTCGGAATTCGGGCTGAGTCCGGGCGCGGCCCCTATCATCGTTTTTCCTGTTGATAGCTTGTTCGAAGAGTGAAGACCTTTGTTGCCTCCGGGATCCTCCGGATTGGGATTCACCCCATGATTCAGTGTTGCGGTTGGACTCTTCAGCGTCCCTTAAGCGTGTCATGAGTTGGTCCACCAAAGTTTCTTGTTGGGATGTGAAGCGGTTAGTTACTTCAGCCACAACCCTGTCCAGATCTGCCCTAATGATTGGTTGTTCCGTTGCGGGACCAGTTGGATTTTCCTGATTTTCATCTGGTACTGCTGTTGAAGTGGGCTGATCTGTGATTGCTGGATCTGGAAGGCTGCTAGTTGCGATGTTCTTTCCTTTGTTAACATCCCTTCTCTGTTTGGAAGGCATGATTTCTAAGCAACGAGTGATGTCGTTAGGAAAAAGGTTGAGTGGGAGAAGATGAAGTTTGAGTTCAGTTCTCAGTGAAAGCACCAAAAATGTTTGCACAAAAAATGGACAAACACCTCCAAGTCGTATTATTTAGTTGATTATATGTGATTTTCAATGATTTTAGATGAGTATGTAAATATGAGAAAAGTAGGGGCTGAAATGTAAAAGACACACAGATTTATAGTGGTTCGGCCAGAATGTGCCTACGTCCACTTTATATGTTATTATCTTCTTTCTTTCAGGTTACAAGTACAATGCATTGTATATAAGTGTATGAAAGTAGTTTGAAAGTTCCTTCCTTGCTTGAGCTCTCAAACTTGTCTGCCATTGTTGTACCCCTGCCCCTCTATTTATAGAGTGAGGTAGGGGGCAGGGGTCTTGGAAGTATATAGCTGCTGGTGGGCCCGGGCTGAAGCAATCTGGACTGGCAATCATCTGGTTCGGCGGAGATCCATTCGGTGGTAAGGTATGGTTTTGGCTCGGTGGCGTTGGTCCGGCCATGCACGATTCGGTGTTGGTGGTCCGGTCGTGGAGTGGGATGGTGGTCCATTCGGCATCGAGGTAGGTAGTTGGTCCGGTGATGGCCCTGGTTCGGCATGCATGGGAGAGGCCGAATGGAACATGGAGAAGGTTGGTCCGGTGGGGGTGAGAGCTGTGCTTTGCCGAATGAGATGATGCCGAATGAGGTGATGCCGAATGAGGTGATGGTTGAATGGAGGCTTGGGTCGAACGAGCTTCTTTATGGAGAATGTCGGATAGACTTCTAGGTTAGTATTGAGCTTCTTGGCTGTCGAACGAAGTGGAGGTTGCGAGCCCGGGTGAAATTGTGACTTCCTGGTCCCGAGATTTTCTGGGTGAGAATTCGCCTAACACTTGTTTAACTCTTTTATTTTATATTTGGGTTTGAGTAAAAATTTACTACAGCCCATTTGTGTGTGTTTGAGAAATTGGCTTCCGATAATTGAACAAAATGTACATTCATATTCAAGACTGTAAAACTGAAAGCTTTTTTCTTCCTCATTTGCAAAACCTATCTTCTTCAAAAATCAAGTTTATAAATTGGAATAAGAGTAGTTATGACACTTCTCTTCATGTAGCCGACAATAAATAGACTGAAGCTTCGGTCATCACACTAATGCACCAACTTACTGCTGATGCTCAAATGGATGAACCGTGGGAACAATTTCTAAAAATATGCTTTGATGGCCTTATGTTTGTGCTCAACTTAAAGAGGATTCCGCATGACGTCAAAGATTCGACCATTGCCCATGTAACCAATGCTTATAATCAGTACAATGACGGGCACAGGTGGCTAAGAAAGACTCCAAAGTTTCGAGGGAAATGAAACTCGAGATCGACAATCTGAAACTCATGGAGATGCAAGATAAAAGAATCATCGCCAATCTCGACGCTGTGGTTGAAAACTTTAGAAAATCGTAGGTCAAAGCCGAGAGAAAGGCTGAGGAAGCTATCAAGGCACTTGAAGACGAGAGAACAAAGCATTGCGGTGATATGGAAACTGCGCACCATAAAAATATGATTTAGTGTTGGAGAGAGATGCCTTAAACAAGAAAGTGATCAAGCTATTAGCCATGCTTGAGAGTGAAACAAAAGAGAAGAACAAAGCTTTCCAATAAGCTTAGGACTATTGTGAAGAGCTACTTGTTGCTCACGATGAAAGGGAAAAGGTGGTTGAACGTCCTAAAGATGTAAATGTGCTTATGAAGAAGGAGATTGAAGTCGTTGAGAAGCTGATGATGGAAAAGTTCTAACCAATGCTCGTCGAGTACAATGCCAATATACTCAAATTGAGTGGTTCGACTGTGACTACCCTAGACTTCTTGCCCTTGCTTAGGAATAAATCTATACAAAGGAGAAAGAATTCCTGAAAGGCGATGAGGTGGATCTAGCATAGCTTGAGAAGGAGATGATCATAGTAGGAGATGAGCCCAAGGTGCTAAGAGGGGTTGGCTTATTCTCTATCCACAGCTAGCCACTACAGTGCTAAAAGACTTAGGCAAAGGCTCCAGATCATCACCTCAAGATGCTACCATTGGGGACACATCTGGACCCAAAACTACTCCTTATCCCTCTTTGATCCAGGGATATAATATAGACCAACCCTAAATGCAAAGGCCTATGCCCTTTCTCTCATCCTAAAAGGGCATTCCAGCGGCACTCCAGCCTCTATGGAACCCTAAGCTGAAGGAGGTATCTCATTGACCTTAGCTTTATTTTAGAGAGTTCATCGATTAACATCGCTAAACTCTCTTTTTATATCTTTCAAGTTTTAGATCAGCCTCATATCGTCCCTCTTCCTAACAAGGCCCTCAGTTGGGACAACAATACCCATAACGTAATCAGTGACAATGACTACAACAATGGTTCCAAGTATCCTGCCTGGGCATGGTGAGAAGATGATAGAGGCTCTATAAACTGAAGGGACTAGAAATCTCTAGGGAGCTCATAATGATGATGGCATTATTATCACTGGTGTTTTCAAGCCGCTATCAGGTCGCACCATGAGTTTGATTGAGAAGGACCTAGTCCTAGCCAAAGAGGTAAAGTTAGAAAAGATGGAAACTTTTCCTCCTTCTCTGTCCCTAGCTCTACCCGGTCAGCCTTTACCCGAGAGCACTCAAAGTACACCTGGAGGATCATCATAGAGCACTACATCCAAGGGATAGGGGAGAGGCCGAAAAAACAAAGATAGGGTAGACCTGCCTTAGGAGAAAAGAAGTCCAAGAGGCAGAAGCATAAGAAGTAAATGCTTGCTTGTTTTGTGTAGATAGGCTTGCCTTTTGGTTCATAGTCGTAGGAGTCTGTTTTTGTCCTTCGACCGATGTGCGAATTCTGTCTCCACTTTCCTTTATCACCCAAGTCTTATTTTGAATGTTAATGACAAAACTTTTGTTTTGTTCCATCTTTGTTTGAATTTGTTTGAGTATTTATGAAATGCGCTTTCCATTTAATGTACTTGCGATTCATTCATTTCCTCAATTATTAACGAACCAAGTTATTAGCCTATTTCGTGGTTAACCCACCTTTTATCATTCTTGTAACGCAAAGTAATCGTTGGAGAGCCAACCTCTGGGCAGGCATATATAATCATAAGGGATCTTGGAATCTAGTCAGAATTTAATCACTTGAAAAGGTGATTTAAGCGTTCCTTTTGAAGGAATTTTTAATGTAATCACGCCCAATTCCGGGCATCGATCAAAGTTCGGATGAGATCTCGCCTAACTCCGGGCAATGATCTTCGCCTTGCCACCCTCTAGGCAAGGCAATAACGCTTTGCCTAACTCCAGGCAAGAGCTAACGGATGGACGCTTTAGTCACATCCTATTTGGGTTTATACTCACGCCCTCATGTTAAAGGCAAGAGTTAGCGGGTCGACGTTCAAATAATGTCCATTTAAATTTATACTCCTATCTCCAATCTAGGGATGAGAGTTGAGTGACGGATGGTCAAATCATGTCCTTTTTTAGGTTTATACTCCTACCCCATTCCAAGGACTAGATTTAGCCGGGATCCATCTTCAGTCGCCAAGAATGGTTGGACTTTATAGGTCCGATCATGGACTATAAGAGATTGGTCTACACCTACCTCCAAGTACCTACTTATTTAGATTATGATATGCAAATTAATTTGAGTCGATCACATTTCACGACCCTTAAGACATATAAAGATAGAGACATAGATCCAAAAAGCCATTTCATTTATTGAATATGGAAAAAAATAAGTTATGTCTTGTTACATAGCTTTAATTATGTACAGATTTATTTATAAGTGAAATGGTGTCGTTAGTGCTCATTATTCCATGCCTTCGGGTGTGAGATCCCGTCAACTGTCGCATACTTGAAAGTGTCATCGCTAAGCTTTTTCTTTATTGCATATGGACCTTCTCAAGTCGGGCCTAAGTTTTCAATGCTTGGGAATATTTGTTTGAGAACTAGGTTATCAATTTAAAAGGTTTAATTTCTGATCTTGGCATTGTAATATCGAGTGACTCAGTTTCGATGTGCAGCTGCTCTCAAGTCAGCTTCGTCTTGCTTCTCATCGATCATATCAAGAGACTCCAACAGAAGTTTCTCATTCATCTATGGATTTAATGAATTACTCAATGAGAAGGTTCTTCCAATTCAACTGGAGTCATAGCCTTCGGTCCCTAGGCTACGGCGAATAGAGAACGACCGGTGGTTGACTTTTGAATAGTTCGATAAACCCATAGTGCCGATGGAAGTTCATTGACCCACTTGCCCTTAGCCCTTTCCAATCGCTTATTAAGAATGGACTTGATAATCTTGTTTACATCTTCAACCTGTCCATTCGCCTTAGGGTATAACTCCGCAGCGATTCTCTCCTCTATGTGATGTTGGCAGTAGAAATTTTTAAACTTGGTGCTGACCAATTGGGTTCCATTGTTGGTAACAATCTCCTATGGAACTCCAAAACGACAGATGATATTTTGAACTATAAAGTTGATCGCTTTATTTATGGTAATTGATGCTAATGGCTCTGCAACAGCCCATTTTGTAAAGTAATCAATTATGTCGATGTGTACTCCACGCCACCTTTACATATCGACAACACGCCAATGATATCGATGCCCCAGACTGCAAAATGGCCAAGGACTGACCATTTGGGTAATCTCCATTGGCAAGGCCTCCGACATCTTAGCAAACCTCTGGTACTTGTCACACTTTCTGGTGAAATCAACTGCATCTCGGTTGACTATTGGCCAAAAGTACCCATAGCACAAAATCTTCTTCGCTGGGTTTTGCCTCCATGTGTGGTCGCCATAGGTCCCTTAATGAACTTCCCTTTGCACTTGTTTGGCCTCATCGTGAGCGACACACTAAAGCATAGGGACAGAGAAAACCTTCCTGTAAAGTACTCGTTCGTGTAAGATATATATGGAAACTTGACTAATGGCTTTCGTTGTTCATTCCTTCTGTTTGGAAGGATTCCTCTTTGTAAGTAGTCTTTTGTTAGGGTCATCTATGGCTCCTTTTCAGGTTCAGCCTCTAAGATCTAATCGACATCCATATGGTCGATGCTTGATGCTAATAATACTTCCATCGAAACTAAGCCCATGAGTTTATATCTCCAAAACTGGCTAACTTAGCAAGCAAGTTAGCTATTTCATTCTCCAATCTAGAAATATGCGTTATTGTGTAATACTCAATATCATTAAGCAGCTCAAGGACTTAGTTTAGATAAGGAGCCATCCTTTCTCCTTTTTCCTAAAACCCTTTTCTGCGCTTGGTATACCACCAACTGGGAATCACAAAAAATATGTAAAGTTTTAATCCCCAGTTCCTTGGCAATCTTGAGCCCTACAATCAAGGCATCGTGTTCTTCTTCTTTGTCATAGGAAAGTCGAGTTTTAAGGCGTAACAGATAGAATGTTCCTCGAAAGTGACAAGTACAACTCTAGAACCAGAACATCATTCGTTAGATGCACCATCCATGTATATCTTCCACCTAGCATTTTTCTCACCACTGCTTTACGAAGTATCATCTCACACAATGTATTTAGCTATGAAGTTCGCTAAAGCTTGACTCTGGATGGATCTTTAAGGGTGATAGGTTATATAGTATTGGCTTGATTCAGTGTTCCATTTCAACAGCCTTCTAGAAGTCTTAGGTCGTCATAAGACTTTCCAAAAAGGCCTGTCGTTAAGAACTTTGATCGAATGAGCTTGAAAGTAGGGGCAGAGCTTCCTCAATGTGATCACTACGCAGTATGAGAGCTTTTCCAGCTTGGGATAATTTCTTTTTGCTCTTTTCAATCGTTTACCGATGTAATAGATCGATCGTTGGATGCGGGATTCCTCACATACGAGTGCGACCCTTAATGCATGCACCGACACTGCTAGATATATAAACAAGTCCTCGTCATCCACCGGCTTTGAGAGAATTTGAGGTCTCTCCAAGTGATTTACTAGATCCTGGATGCATCACACACTCTTGCATCCAAGTAAAGGTTCTTTTTCCTTTTAGACTTTTCCCTTCTTAGTTACGTCAAAGAAAGGGATGCACTTGTCAATGGCTCTGGAGATGAAATGACTTAAGGCAACAACCTTTCCCTTCAAACTCTAGACCTTCTTGATTGCCTTAAGGGCCTCCATGTCCCTTAATTCTTTTATCTTTTCTGGATTGGATTCAATCCCACGGGAGTTCAGAATGAAAACCAAGAATTTTTTTCTAACACAATGCCAAAGGAGAATTCCAAAGGGTTGAGCATCATCCTATATTTCTAAGAATGTTGAACATTTCCCCAAATCATCAATGCAGTTTCCCAAAGTCATGAATTCATGAGCATGTCATTCATATGGACTTCCATTGATTGTCCAATTTGAACTTTGAACATCCTGTTTACCAGCTTTCTAAAAGTTTCTCTAGCATTCTTTAGTTCGAATAGCATGACTAGATAGCAATACAGTCCTAGGTCAGTTGTAAAGCTGGTATGCTCTTGGTCCGAGAGGTGCATTGGAATATGATTGTATCTAGAGTATGAATCCATGAATGGAAGCGATTCATGTCCGGTTGTTATGCCATCAATTGATTAATCCTTAATAGTGGGAAGTTGTCCTTCGGGCACGCCTTATTCAGGTCATAATAGCCGACCAATGTCCTCTATTTCCCGTTAGTTTTCTTCACCAAGACTAGATTGCATACTCATTCTGGCCATAAGGCATTGCAGATAAAGCCATTTTCCTTTAGTTTCTCCACTTCTTCTTTGAGTGCAGTGGATCTCTCCAAACCCAAGTTGGGGGGCTTTTGTTTTCCAAGAACACATTTAGGATTCACATTTAATGCATGGCTCATTATCTCCGACGAGATCCCACACATATCAAAGTGCATCTAGGTGAATACATCAAGGTTTGCCTAGAAAAAACTAACATACTACTTCATCAACTTAACATCAAGCTATGATCCAACTTTCAAGATCTGTGTTGGGTCATCCCTAATGACCGAGACATTAATCGTCGGCTCGGATGGAGCTACTCCTCCACCTTCTGGCTCTTTTTGCGAATCCATATCCTTATGAAACTGACTGTGCTGCTCAAGCCATGGCTAAAGCAGTGGTTTCTATGCCTCTAAATTCTTGATGTAGAGGGTCCCTTCTACACCTTTTCCTTTCTCCTTTCGCTTTACCTCATTTGGCTCGATGACATAACATTCAAGGCCAAGCCCTTGATCTCCCAGCACTACTCCCACACCATTCTCTATAGGAAATTTAAGTGTTAAACACTAGGGAGCTATAGCCACTTTGAATTCATCCGAGGTCGGTCGTCCCGAAAATGCATTATAAGTAGACTAGATATCCAACACCACAAAAGGCACTCCCTGCACTCGCCTATAGTCGCCCTCTGCAAGTACCACCAATAGTTCCACATACCCTAGAAACTTCATAGTCATCTCGTTAAATCCATGTATCCAAGATTTACATGGTTTATAGTCCTTTCCCTCCAAAAGGATTTGATCATAAGTCTTTTTGAATAGAATGCTGACTGAACTCCCATTGTCAACGAGTACCTTCCAAACAACAGTAAGGCCAATCATGGCTGTTATAACCAACGGATCAATCATTTGGGTTTCCACCTCATCAGCATCTCTTTTTCAGAAAACTCGTAATATGTCATTATTCTGAATTGTTTTGTCGAAGCTCCATCCTCAACTGCCAAAAAACTTTTATTTGTGGTATGCCAGTATGCTTCAAAGCACCATCATACATATCCATCACAACTAGGCTTTTATTGGCTGGATGCGAACCATCGATTATTGTGTTTATCACTAAACACTTTTCGAATCGCCTAGGTTCTTCATCACTAGGCCCAGATTTCCCCCATTGGGATGTGGTCCCATGGGATAAATTCCCTTACCTGTCATGCTATAGGGCTTTGACAAATTGCTGCAAATTTTTTTTTTTGAATTAAGTCCTTGATCATTTCCCACAAGTATCTGCACTTGTTGGTGTTATGACAGTGTGTTTCATAAAACCTGCAATACTTGCCAGATCTCTTCTCCTTCTCATCAACTCCTGCTGACCCGGCTTCCTATACTGCTCATTGCACAGAGTTGCAAGAAAGATATTCTCGATTGAGGTATTCAACTCAGTATAATTATCATACTTAGGAATCATGGGATGATTCCTACTATCTAGCTTCGTTTCTTGGACCCATTATCGCTCTTTTTTGCTATCACTCTTGTTGCCAATATTCACATACATATTTCCAGAACTTCGCCTAGATTGCTTTACAACAACGTTGCTTTGTTTGAATTCCCAACACCTTTCCATTGGGGATGATAGCATGCTTTTTCCAAAAGAAAATATTGGTTAGCTTTCCTGTAGAAGATGTCCATCGTTGACGAGGACTTCATTTCCAACCATCTCCTAAAATCAGTTTTGGGATGAATCCCCCTAATCAACACCATTAAAACTATGTCATCATTGGGATTTGTTACTTCCACCACTGTTGTATGGAACCAGTTCCAAATAGCCTTTAACGACTCTTATGTGAGCTAGAAGAGGTTTGATAGTGACATCACATCTTTCGGTCATGAAGTGTGTAAGCAGAGTTGCTTTAGAAATCTTCATGAAAACTCAATGAAGGATGATATGGATCTTGGTGGGAGTCTAGTGAACCGCATCGTCGCTTCTCTTTCTAGAAAAATAGGAAAACATCGGCATCTCACGACATTGGATGCTCGAGCGGAGTCCATATGCCATTCATACTTCATCAAGTGCTGCTTAGGATCCGTTTCTCTGCCATACAACAACATCGTTGACATTAAAAATCTCCATGGGTATTTCTCATGTAGAATGTTCCGAGTAAACAGATTCCGACTAAGAGAAGTGCCCCGTTCATCATTACTTCTGAACCAATTTTCACTTGCAAGTCTCCTAACCATATCTTCCAAGTACTCCAGGTCTATAGGTTCGGTTGAAGGATGGTGATCGAGATCTGTTCTGAGTGTTTGGCCTGGTGAGCGCTCTTAGGCATACTTTCGAAAGTTGGGTTCTCCGAACTTTGGGAGATCCATTTATCCAATAGTCCCCCTGTTTGATTCCCATGTGTTGTATTATTAGCAGCAGATCGATATTATGGATTCAGATCATCAATAGCCTATTCAGAGGCCAAGTCCACGCCTCCATCCAAAGGCCGATCCCATAATTGTTTACCATGGGTCAGTCTTTTCTCCCGATATAAAGTCCCAATTGTGTTTTGAGTCTTCTTCTACCTCTTATCCCTCCGTCTCTGCTCGAATGAAGAGGAGCTTTTAGATTCTTATTCGAAAGGTGTTAAATCTCTCATGCTTCTCCTATGACTGTTCTGAATCAATTTATTCAGCATTCTCAAGCACTGCCGTATCTGTTGATTCATCTCATTATGACTCTTCTAGAATCTGTCCTCCATCTGCTTTACCATATGATCCATTACCACTCTAGTCATGACATCAGCTAGATTCTAGATCTTTGTTAAGTTGGATATACGGCTTCATCTACATGTTGAGGATCTTGATTCTCAGCATCAATAATAGCTTTGTAATTTGTAGAATGCTCTCTCCTTGATGGGGCCATAGCAAGTAGCTTCTAGTAGATTATGGAAAATCCGAATGGTAGAAAGCTAAGGATTCAAGTAGCTTGAGAATAGGGTTCTCAATGGGATCACCAAAAATTTTAAACCAAAAATGGCATAAACACTAGGAGATTATGTAGAGAACAAAAATAAAGAATTTAACTGAAAAATAATTAAAGAAAAGAACACACAACGTTACAGTGGTTCACCTAAACTTGGCCTACGTCTAATTAATGATTTTATTGCTTTGATTGTTGATTACAGGCAGTTGTTCTTACAGATATGTATAAGTCCGTTATGAATCGGTATAAATCCGAGTGCGATTACAAGAAAATTGAGTATGAGAAAGAAAGAGCCAAAAGTACCTTAAAAATAAGCGCTGTCCTCCAATTTATAGAGGTAGGAAGCCTAAAATCTCACCTCCACGATCTCACCTCGTTTTCCATGTTAAGACTCTTTTAAAGAAAATGGTGACCACATCATCAATTTTCCTGGATTGGTACCGATCCAAGGGCCTGGATCAACACTAATCCATAAACTTAGCATATGGATCTTCGTTGACTCCTTTTCTCGGCTCGATTCATAATTAGCTTCTTGATTCCATACTTGTTTGCAGTAATATCAGCTTGTTTCTGAGTGTAAATGATGGATTTATAGAGAAGTAGAGCTGCTGACTTGAGTGCTTGTGGAGATTGACATAGAATCACATGGGATCAACAAAATAACACTTGAAATAGGCTTTTAGGATCAAGTAGAGTAGGTAGGAGGACCCTGGGCATATTTGGACTAAGAAAGTTGGATCGATACCGATCCAAGTTGTTGGATCGATATCGATCTACCACTTTTGCGGATTCGGTCTTTTAGTCTCTTGTTTTGGTTTTGTGTTTGTCTTATGGCTTTGCTTTAACTTGGTTCTTGGACTCTTGGGATATCTCTCCAAGATTCCTACCTTGATAATTCCAAATTCGACTCGTCCAGTCAATCTAAGTATTCTCAAGTCAAAAGGCTAATAACAACAGTTGTCTCTTCGTGCCTCTTGCCTTGATAGCTCGCAAGTACGATTTGTTTACTCTGTCTAAATATTGTCTGGTTAAAATGGTGGATAACACACACACACACACACACATATAATCATATATATGTATGTGTATACATATAATTTAGATTATATAATCATTTAATAACTATTAATTTTGAATATAAATATTTATGTGCATATTACTGTAGAAAAATTGAGAATGGAATAATAATTTTTTATCATTATTATTAATAAGTCGAAATAATATATATATATATATAAATACACAAGCATGTTTGAATATATATATATATATATATATATATATAATATAAAATAAAAGTTAATATATATTTTATAGAGAACTCTCGACTCGGGATTTTTTTAATATATATATGTATCTATATATATTTAATTATAAGTACTTAATTAATTTACAAACATATATATATATAAATATGTATAATTAATTAATTTTATTCATAAATTAATGTAAACTGCAGGAAGTTCTCGGCTCATACAAAAAAATTTATGATAATTTACTTATTTTTTATTTATGTATAAAACGATTTTAAATAAATGATTTATAATTATATATAAAACCTTCTTGGAAAAATAGTAAAAATTATCAAAAAAATTAAATTTAAAATCTAAAAATTATGTTTTATTATCATATACAATTTTATACTTTATTTCATATTTTAGTTGAATTTATATATATTCATTTGATTATGTAATTAATTTTTAGTTAGGTAATTGGTTAAATTAATATTTAAACATGAAATAAATAAATAAATATATTAAATAAATTAATCATTGCTTTCCAATTATATTATAAAATTAAAATTTTATAAATTTTAAAACATTTTTATCATATAATTTTATACTTTAGAAAATGATTAATTGTATAAAAAAGGCATATTTAAATCATATTTAATTGAAAAAAATTGTTTTTTATTTTTTTATTAGGACGAGAATTCAATGATCAAATATATTTAGAATGGTAAAAGTTTTATCTATACATGTAAGCACTAATATATTTTCAAACATTAGATATGTGACAACATACCGATAGACTATGTTCGTAATATTTCTTCCTAAGCATCATATGATATAACAATTAACTGAACATCGAGAAATGAATGTAAATCAAAGAATTAACTTTCCCAAAGCCTATTAAACACAAGTTGAAATGATATTGAGTCCTCCTTAGATTAGATTCACAACTTGAAAAATGCCAGCTCCAAATTGTCTATCGGCGTTGTTCGAATTGGAGTATTTTTTATATGTATTTGAACTTGGATTTTTTTGTACTTGGAATGAGGTTTCTAGCTGAAATTGTCATGCCCTATATGGGCCTCAAAACAAGTTGAAGCCTGAACACTGTTTAATATTGTTCAACACATCAAATAAAATTAAATAACTAATATTTCATAAATATTAGTTGAAGTAGTTAATCCACAACAATTATAATTTAATAAATTAGGTGGTCAAAAGAGTACATTACGTTTCGGTAATATGACTCTTTAGGTGTAAATTTGGTCAGCGGTTAATATTGAAAAATTCAATTATTAACATTCACACATCACTTAGCAGGTGGTATGAAATTTAGCCAAATTTATTGCTCACTTGGTTTTGGTAGTATCCAATTTTACTTTATTAACCATTACCTGGTTGTGACTATTTTTTAAACCAATTCTTTTCGTTAAACCTATATCATTTTAGACTTATCGAATTTGATAATGGTAAAAATTCCAGTATCGTCCACATTCAATTCTATATTCCAAACAAAAAGTCCTTGGTTCAATAATAACAATTATCATTAACCAAACTACTCTGGCCAGAGATTTTTACTATGAGTTAACTTGAGTTGACCATGATACTAACCCCTATAACTGAGAAGACGAATCATCTCTTGAATAATGCTTCACTTCTAATACTTCAACTCGACCCAACTATAGTCACTCGATAGAACCCAGGCCATGATTTGACTATAATCAAAGCAGAGCTTTCATATTGAAGACTGAAAGTATTCTCATGTCAAGAGAACTATGTAAATAAGTCAGATCGATATTTTTTGTTCGACCTTAGTTATATTAACCAACCGAAAACTATCAACTGAGTTGCTCCATAGTTATCCAATAAATATTGGTGCGTAACCTGTAAGTGTCCCCAATAGTCATGAGTAATACACTACCCAACATTTGAAGAGTATTATGTACCCTAGTCTCAACGGACACATCGATTTCCAGTCTCGATGCATCTTAATTAGGAACATTTAAAATGATGTGTGTAATATATTATGATACATTACTTATGATTACAACTATTTGTAATTACTATCACAAACACAACATTTATAGATTTTCTATTAGAATATTTTAATTAAACGTTTAATTATTTATAAAATATTATAACAAATATATAACAGAAAGATAGTATGAACGAGAATTGAATACAGAGTTAACTAATTTATAATAAATAACATAATTGCCCCTAGAGCATACCCCTAAATCTATCAATCTCCCACTTTCACTTGGGGCTAATTATAGAATCTCGTTCCCATTCTTCCATTCAACTTCTTGAGAGCTTACCGAGCTAGACCATTAGTGAATGGATTTGCTATATTTTCCTTGGTATCGACCCTTTGTATCAAGATCTCTTTCTTCTTAATGAATTCTCTAATGATGTGGAACTCCCGAAGAATATGTCATGACTTCTTGTGTACTCTGGGTTCCTTTGTAATTTGCATCACCACATTATTATCATAGAACAATGCCATAGGATTCTCGGTATTGGGAATCACTCCGAGGTAACTCAAAAACTTGTGCATCTAGATTGCCTCTTTAGCTGCTTCATTGATGGTAATGTACTCAGCCTCTATCGAGGAATCTATTACGGTTTCTTGCTTGGAACTTTTCCAACTAATGGCTCTGCCACTAAACTTAAAGACATAACTAGACACCGATTTACCATAATCTATATAACCTTGAAATCTCTAATTCGTATACTCTTTCATAAGGAGGCTTCCATTCCTGTGTATGAGGAATAAGTCCTTAGTATTTCTTAAATACTTAACTACACATTTCACAGTCATCCAATGATTTTCTCCAGGATTAGACTGGTATTGGCTTGCGCTTCCTAATGTGTATGCCACATTCGCTCTATTACTTAGCATACATTATGGATCCTATGTCCGAATCATAGAGGATCCTTTTCATACACTCTTTCTCCTCTTTGGTTCGAGGAGCGTCCTTCTTAGAAAGAACGATTCCAGACTGCATTAGAACATATCCACACTTAGAATTCTCCATATTGAATATTTTCAGTATGGTATCTTTGTATAGGGATAGAGACAATCTGAACCACCTCTTAGATCTATCACTACAAACCTTTATACCCAGTATATAGGCTGCTGCACCAAAATCCTTTATTGAGAAGTTTTTCTAAAGCTAAGCTTTCACTGATTGTAACAAGAAGTGTCGTTACTAACCAATAATAGATCATCGATGTATAGCACCAAAAATACAATAGCTTTGCCCTATTCCTTTATATATACATGCGCTTCCTCTTTACTATGATAAAACCAAACTATTTGATTACTTTATAAAAGCACTTGTTCCAACTCCTTGAAGCTTGTTTAAGTCTATAAATGGATTTTAACGACTTGCAAGCCCTTGCTCTAGCTCCCATTGACCATTGAGCACCAAAACCTCAGGCTATAGTATATAAATGATTTCTTCTACATCGTCATTTGGAAAAATGGTCTTTACATCCATTTTCCATATTTCATAGTCATGGGATGCAGTAATGGCAAGCATAATCCGAATGGACTTAAGCATGGATATGAGTAAAAGTCTTGTCATAATCAATGCCTTGAATTAGACGTAATCCTTTCGCAACTAGTTTTGCCTTATAAGTCTCTACTTTTAGCTTTTTCTTAAAAATCCATTTGTAGTCGATGGATTTTATCCCTTTGGGTATGTTTAAAAAAGTCCATACATTGTTTTTGTACATGGAATCCATCTCGGATTTCATTGCTCCAAGATAGAGTGCCGAGTCTTTACCCTGCAGTGCTTGTTGGAATGATAGCCGACATTTAAGACACGGTCCTCCTTCTCTCCATCCGTGAGAAAACCACAGTATCTCTCTTATGCACGAGATTGTCTACTAGACCTTTTAATAGGTCGTATGTTATTATATACTGGTAAACTTGGTTCTCCTACTATTTCAGTCTCAGTATTAGTTTCTTGGATCTCATCCAATTCTACAATTTCGCTATTAATTTTCATTGATAGAAATTCGTCTTCTAATAAGACAGAGTGTGTTGAAACAATCACATTTTGTTTCTCTAAATTGTAGAAAATAGATCCTTTAGAATTCTTGGGATATCTTATAAACTTACAAAGATGATCTCGCCTGATGCTTATTAGGGCCAATGTTGTTTACATAGGTCGTACAACTTCATACCTTCAAATAATTAAAGCGGGGTTTCTTTCCATGTTCTATCTCATACGGCATCTTAGGCACAGATTTATTGGGTGCTAATTTCAACAAATGTGCTATGGTTTCCAGAGCATATCTTTAATAGGACAGAGGCAACTCAGCTTTACTCATCATGGAATGAAAAATATCTAATAGGGTTTGGTTCCATCACTCTGACACATCATTGTATTATGGAGTATAGGGTGGAGTAACCTAGGAGATAATCACGTTATCTTTTAAGTACTATTGGAGCTCTTGTCCAACATACTCGCCTCCTCGATCAGATCGAAGAATTTTAATCTTTTGATTCGTCTTATTTTCAACTTCATTTTTATACATCATAAATTTTCACAGACATTGGATTTTTTCTTCATAAGCTACACTATCCTAATCTCGAGAAATCATTTGTAAAGGTAACAAAGTAAGAACTATTATCTTTGGTTATTATAGGCATCAGGCCACATACATCACTATGAACTAGCCTTATGAGTTCATCAACTCTTTCATTGCTCCTCCTGAAGTGGTGCTTGGTCATTTTTCCTTTGGTAAACGAATAGCATGTGTCAAATGATTTAGAATCAAGTAATGATAGAAAACCTTCAATTTTCAATTTGTGTAGTCGTTTCTCACTAATATGACCGAGCCTATAATGCCAAAGGCAGTTATCATTTATGTTGCTACGAGAACTACTTATGGAACATACATAATTTGCATTGATCGCGTAAATGCTATTTTCAAGAACACTTTCACAAACTTTATTTCCATTCAAATCAGTGTTTATAACGTTATTTGCACAACGAAATACATACCCGATCTCAGACAATCTTGAAACAGATACAATTCCACCAATAAAGTCTTTAATAAAATAGCAATTATTCAACGCCAATACAAATACAAAACCACTAGGCAAATATAAATGAAAATCTCCTACAACCGTTGCATCTATTATAAATCCATCAACCACCCAAAGTCTCACTCCTTTTATCATGTGTAGCCAGTTCCTAGGCCCTTGTAACGAGTTACAAATATGAGTTCCAGATCTTGTGTCAAAAACGCAAGACATTTTATTGATTATAAAACTGTTTTGAATTATTAATGTACCTGACGAATCTGTAGAACTATTTGCTTCACTTTTTCACAATTTTGAGGTAGTCGTGATAGTTTTTCTTTCAGTGTCCTTTCCTATGACGGTGGTAACACTCACCCTAGTCATCGATTACCTTCTTTCTTTTCTTACCTTTCTTTATACCATCTCTTTTTGGCTTCATTGAACTGTTTGAAGATGACACCCCACCTTTAACTATAAGCACAGCCGACTAATCCTTATGTTGTGACTCTACTAACCTCAATATATTGAGGAGCTTCATGAGATTCACATTTAGGTTATTCATGTTATAGTTCAGTATGAATGGCTCATACTGAGGGGTCAATGAACCAAGGATTAAGTCAACATGTAACTCATTACTTATAGCCACGTCTAATGATGCAATCCAATCAATATAGCCCTTCATTACTAGCACATACTCCTCCACCTTATGTACCTTTTCATTTTGGTTTTTAACAATTTCTTAGTAGTCTCATACCTTGTGGAATAAGACTGCTCACCAAAACGTGCCTTAAGACTATTAAATATCTCATGGACAGACATTGATACTAACATTTCCTTTGCAACTGTTTGTCTAGAGTAGACAACAGGAATGCTTGGGCAATTTCAAGTTCAGTGATCCATTTACTATAAGCAACATGTAGGTCTTGTTGATCGCCATTAGCAGGTCTTATTAGCGGAGCACAAGTTACCGATGACCAAACTCGCTCGTATCTCGGAGCTATCTTTATAGCTCATAGTCAGTTGACATAGCTGTTTGGTCCAGTTAATCGATCGCTTTCATTAATAAGCCTTGCATTTGACATTATCTATGTGTTTTATGAGTAGATTATTATGACCTTAACATAGTAGAAATTCTTATAATATTAGTAAGGTTAAACTTTACGTTTTATTTTACTAATATGATCCCACTAGTGTTTTATGTTTTTCCAAACCCTAAGTTAAAACATAGAAATCTTTTGACTTCACTAGTAGGTGTTGGGACTTGTATGCCTAAGGATTTTGACCATTAGGAAAGCTCAACAAATCATACTCCTACGTATAATGGATAACTCTTGTCGTTTGTACCATATACAACTCCAAACCTATAGTACTTTGTTCTAATCCAGCTTTTAGCTCGAGGAGAGCTCAACAAATAAAGAAGGATTATTCACCCGGACCTACCATTTTGCGACAACGTAAGTATAATGCAATTCTTGAGGAAAGCTCAACAAATATGCGCAGTTATCTTACCTCGTCTATTCAACATACTAATCGGGAAGTTATAAAAATCTTTAGGCGAACTCTAGGCAGTTTGAACGGATCAGGGACTAGTCGTTTAGGCAGGGATTAATTGAGAATTAATCGAAGATAGGAATTTTTGATAACTCATGTATTTTAGACAAAATTTTAGTGTTTTGTTTTGTGTCGATTAATATAAATTGGAATTTTAGGATTTCGATTGTGCTTAAGTGTAACCAAGGAGTCAGGATCACCTAAAACCAGCACATTGTTGCTTATATGTTGCATTGAACCTTAAATAATGTCTAACCAGCGCCTAAATACATGTTTTGATTCTTACACGAGGTGGTAAATGCTGCTTAGATGGGTCCAGGAAAATTGCTAGGCCGTAAACCTTGCCTAGCACCTGGGCGGAGACCTAAAAGGATTTTTACAACAGTGATTAAAAGTATTACACATAACATCTTTAGCTTGAGGAAAGCTCAACAACTAAAGTGTATGCAAGTATTCTATTAATATATAAAGGGCAGAGGATAATTTTATATTGAACATTCATAATTTCTAATATATTGCATTGAGTGATATCGACTTATGGAATAATGTAATTCTTATGAATTACTCATGTGATTCAAGTGTCGGATACATAAGAAATCACGATATATGTACATCTACATATGTAATTATTCTTTAATTCTATTTAGGGTTTCTTAATGCTCCACCTTTAGTTTATACATTCATATTCTATAAGTTTGATTATTATATAACTTTTATATTTCATATTACTTATATAATAATCTTATGTATAACATTATATTAATTAAATCTTATTCAATAAATTTCAATTAACATTTTAATTAATTTTATATTATCTTAATATAACATTTATATTGAATATTAATTATATACCATAACCTCTATAGTATAACACACATATCATATACATGTGCATATTATTTAATTAATTAACATTTAATTCGTTTATTTAATTAAACCATTTTAATTAAATTATATTAGTTTCAAAATTGATTTCATGCACTTACATGTATACTTATGTTAATTTATCATTACAAAACAACACAACATATAGCATAATATATAATACACATGTGTACTAATTAATTAACTTATTTGATTAATTTATTTTATTAATCTTACTAAATTTACTTAAATTTTCAAAATTAATTTATATTATTTTCAAAAATTTTGAAAACTTATGTTATATTATAACTTTTATTATAAACAAGTTTCATTTTAAATTTAACTTTTAAATTCAAAACTTTATTTAATTTTCAAAATTTGAAAATTAGCCTAAGACCCAATACAAATTTGAGCCTTTTCTGTTAGGTACAACCTTTGGGCTTACATCACTTTTCAAGCTAGGATGGTAAACAAGTAGGACAGTATTACCAATCTCAATCCTAGACATTATCTCTCTAGACACTGTACTAAGTGGGCAAGCTTAATTAGTTAGCCATAACATGACTAATCTAGACCACATAAGCAACCGAGCTCCGATTCCATTGTTCGAATTGGGCCAACCCATAGCGGAGTTAAAAAGTAGATATGAGAATTTATGATTATTGGTTCTTTATTGGGCCTACAAAGTCTAATCCATTTTTCCAAATTTTCTTTTTAAATAAAATCAATATTTAATTTAAATTTATGTATAAAGATTAATATTATACGATTTTTATTATATTTTGAATATGTGTATAATATACATAAATATGTGTATGTACATGTGCGACACAATAATGTGTACATGGTCTAACATGCCTACATATAGGTGATGGGATTTACACCACAACGGATATGTTACTCCCTCTAGTATTCGATTATGTTGTCTAAATGAAATATATGTGTACCTAAAATCATTTATATATAAATGCAAATAACTGATAATTATAATAATTTATATATAAAATATAAATGTAGATATATATATATATATATATGTATGTATGTATATTTATGTATCTGTGTATGTATAATTCAAATTATAAAATCAATTAATTATTAAAATAAAATAATTTTAAACATAAATATTTATATGTATATTACTATAGCAACATGAGAATAAAATAAAATTTTCTTATTATTATTGTTAATAAGTCGAAATAATATGTATTTATAAATGCACAAGTATATTTGCATATATACATAATAAATTATATATATAATAAAAATTAATAAATATTTTATATAAAACTCTCGACTCAAGATTTTATTAAAATAAATAAATATATATTTAATATAAGTACTTATTAATATACAAACATAAATTTATATATATATATATATAACAATAAATTTTATTTATAAATTAATGTAAATTTCTAGCAAGCTCTCGGCTCATATAACAAATTTTATGATAATTTTTTATCTTTTTATGTATAAAATGATTTTTAAATAAATATTTTATAATTAAACATAAAACCCGCTCGGAAGAACACTAAAAATTACTTTTTATTACCATATAAAATTTTACACTTCATTTTGTATTTTATTTGAATTAATATTTATTTATTTGTTTACATAATTAATTTCTAGTTAGGTAATTGGATAACTTAATATTTAAGTATAAAATAAATATAATATATATTAAAATAAATTAAATATTGCTATCCAATTATATTTATATAAAAATAAAATTATATAAATATTAAAACATTTATTATGTAATTGTCTTCTTTAGTAATGGTTTATTATATTAAAAAGGCATGTTTAAATAATTTGATTAAAAATGTTATTTTTTTACTTTTTTTTAATTAGGTCGAGAATTCAGTGCTCGAATATATTCAAAATGATAAAAAAACATATTTATACATATGTACACTAATATATTTTCAAACATCAGATATGTGACAACATACAAATAAACTAGATTCGTAATATTTCTACTTAAGCATCATATGATAACAATTACTAAACATTGATAAATGAAAGTAAATCGGAGAATTACCTTTCTGAAATCCTATTAAAAAGACATTGAAATGAAGCTGAGTGCTCCTTGAATCAGATTCACAACTTGGAAGATGCGAGCTCCAAATTATCTACCACCGTTGTTTGGATTGAAGTGTTTTGGTATGTATTTGAATTTGGAATTTTTGGTACTTGGGAAGTTACTAGTCAGATTACCATGCCCTATACGAGATCCATACCTAGTCCAAGCAGAACACTATTTAATATTGTTTGACACATCAAATAAAATTTAATAACTAGTATTTCATAAATATTAATTGATTTATAATAATTATAATTAAATCAAATTAGTTGGTCAAAGGAATATACAATATTTCGGTTGTGACTACTTAGGTGTAAATTTGGTTAGCGATAAATATCGAAAAATTCTAATATTAACGTCCACATGTCACTTAGCAGATGTGACAATTTGGCTAAATTTATCGCGCGCTTGATTTTGGTAAAATCCAATTTTACTTTATTAAGCATTACCCAGTGTGACTATTGTCCACCAATTCTCTTGTCAAAATTATATTACTTTGGACTTATGGAATCTGGTAATGGTCAAAATTCTAATATTGTCTATATTTAACTCTATATTCCAAATAAAAGGTCTTTGTTTCAATAATAACAATTATCATTAAATGAACTACGCCGTCCAAAGATTTTGACATTGAGTTGACTTGAGTTGACACCGTGATACCAATCCCATATAACTGAGGAGACGAATCCTCTTTTGAATAGTGCTTCACTTCCAATACTTCCACTCAATCCAACTACAGTCACTCGATGAACCCACAACATGATTTGACTATAATCAAAGCGATGCTTTCATATTAGAGATTGATAGTATTCTCAAGTAGAGAGAACTGTTTAAATCAGTCACATCGATATTTTTTGTTTGACCTTAGTTATGTTAACCAATAGAAAACTATCCAGTTAGCCATTCCATAGTTATTTAATAACTATCAGTAAGTAACCCCTAGATATCCCCAATAGTCAAGAGTAATACACTATTCAACATTTGGAGAGCGTTACATACTCTAGTCTCCACAGACACGTCGATATCCGGTCTCGATGCATCTTGACTAGGAATATTTAAAATGATGTTTTTAATATACTGTGATGAAATACTCATGACTACAATTATTTGTAATTTCTGTCATAAACACACCATCTATGGATTTTCCATTAAATATATTTTAGTTAAAAATTTACCTATTTAAAACAGTTATAAAAAATATATAACAGAAAGGAAACACCTTTATTACTAAGAAGAATTGAATACTGAGTTAACTAATTTACAATAAATTACATAATTTCACCTAGGTCAAACCCCTAACTCTATCAAAATTGACACCAAAACAAACTAGTAAATAATTTCCAATCATTTTATAAAATCAAATATATATCATTATTATTATTTATCAAATTATTTTCTTTTGAACAAAAGTTTTTATTGTTAAAAATACATATATACATCCAATTCATCATTCATCAACAACAATGAAAATTACAACACATCATACATAAAATCAACCAAGTATCAATATAACACTACGTAGATTTTCGAACAAGCGAACAAACACCTTCAGTGGAAAACTATCTATCAACTTTTGCTGTGCAACTCCAATCACTAGCAGATCACTTCATTCATATTCAAGCCATGCAGAGGTTTACTCCCTATCATATACTGACACTACTCGTCGGGCTAGCTGCTCCTTACTTCACTACCTCCAATAAAAACTTCCACTTTATACGAGAAAAATAAATATAGAAGAGGTAGAGAAAAGAAATATATATATATATATAATAGGAAAAATAACAAGTGCGTCCCTAGATGATTACCCCAGTAATCATCTAATACTCCTACTATCATTTAAGTGTAAATAATAATCAACCACATATCCATAGGGATATGGACCCTAAGTATCGTCTAAGGCCAAGATTTGTATCTTTTATCCTCTGTATTATTCTAAACCTTGCTCTGGTACCAAATGAGACACCCCGACCCATATGCACATACTATCCAAGAGTACTGCTAAGTAATATTTCCAGATAAAATGGAGAATGAGGCTGTGTGGGATACACACGCGAATATTCCCCTGGGCTAACACTGGTATGTATTTAAACATCAAATAAATAACTCACCTATACATATATAGTATCGATATAAAGCAATAAATATGTGTGCCTCTAGGAAAGAACAATACATAATATCCAGTAAACATCAGAGATCATGGAGTCAATCACAGCAATAATACATAACATACAATATATGAAAATATGTTTAATATAAATGATATACAACCAAAAGAATATACAATACATGATGATATTCTACAATACTGAATATATAGTTCCTTTGTATCTAGAAAATACAAGCAGTCTCATAGTCCTTGTATCTAAAACGTTTCAGACTGATTCGAGTATTGTATAAATAATAAACAGGTCAAACTATATCAAAATCAGAAATTGTACACATATGTATACGTAGATGCAAACATAAGAATACAATGATATCAACAACACCATATCAAAACATCTCTTAAATATAAGATATTAATCAAAGAAAACACAGAGAAATCATCGCCCATTTAAATCCACGTCGATCAATAAATAACAAAAAAATTAATATCAATTTGGGTAAGTCGTCCATACCTAGAGATCATCATTAAAATCAAGAAATCATCAATAATGAGATATCCCCAAGTATAGTTAGGATAAAACACAACAATGCCCAAATATGTCTTTCAATCTCACTTATAAAGTATCATCATCAAAACCTAAAAATTAATACTAGCTGTGGCAATGCCCAAGCTAATAATGAGTAGGCCATCTGCCTGAATAGTATAGGCCGTCTGCCTAAATAGTATAGGCCGTCTGCCTAAAAAGGATATGCCATCTGCCCCTCAATCACATAAAGATAAGATATGGGGTTTTACAATATCACATGTCTATTGTAACGAATCAGATATTTTAATGGTTTTAATAACTTAATTAACTGAAATTTTGCTTGAAATTAAACAATTAAATTTAGCAATGAAAATTTGATATTTGGTATGCGTTTATTTAAACATAGCAAATGATAGATTTTCATCAGAAAATATGAAGGTTAATTCTATTGTGTAATTTTCAATTTCAATTTAAATCTGTTAATTTGATGAAAATTAAATATTTTCGAAACCTAAACATTTTTATATAATAAAAATGTAAATCATTTTATGAATGAGACGTCACATTTCGTTTCGCCAGATTTGGACTGTTATAGCCCCATTTATTTTATTTTTGGCATTTTAGCAGCATTTTAGCAACGAAAAATCAACTTTTCATAGGATGATCATATCTCTGATATTAGTGTACCATTATGTTCATCTCGTCGTGCTGATCTCCGTAGTATATTCATTCCTGCATTTCGTCATTCGATACGCGGCAAAATCGATAAAATGATTTGTCGTATCGGTTTCGTATTTGGACTTTTGGATGTCCTTTGCCTTTTCATTTTCCACCGTGATAATAAATAGTCAATAGCTATTAGCATTTATATCTTGTATTAACGTTCTAACTTTTCCATTCCCATTGTTTTCGATCTGTCATTTTATTTTATAAAAATATATTGATTTATTTATAAAAAAACAAAGTTATATTGGTTTGAGAGAATATATGTACAAAGCTTTATAATTGCTTGTTAGTCCCGCTCGTATTTTATGAACTGACCACTTGCCTCTTCTATTTACTTTGGACCTGTTCATTTCCCACCACTTTCTTCTTCTTCTTGCCGAAAACCTATCCAGACACTTCACCAATAAAATAGTATGATGTCATCACTATATCATATCAAAATCACCAATCAAATATATATTGATGTTGAATCCTTAATAATATTTAAATCTGCGTAGGAAATGAAAAATTAAAAGATGTAGAAATCATACACAAAATCCTAATTTTAATTCAAACATTAAAATAATAAAGTTTGACAAAATTTTATTTATCAATTGAATCAAATATTCAAATACATATATATATATATATATATATATATATAACATTCAAAATCACTTTATACAAGTCAAACATAATTTTCTGTAATTCGTTATTATCTCATTATACACTCACACTTCAAATAAATTATATTTATTTCTAACAATAAAATATAATTCCAAAATAAAATTTTAAATACCAAAATTTCATTTTCAAATCTTTATTTATATTATAGAAACTACTTCATAGTTTCCTATAACTAAATAAGACTTTAAAATAAATTTATAAATCTCCGAAATAATTCTTTTCATTTTAAACCATAATTTATAATCCAAAATCTTCACTATATACTTAAAATTTGCAACAGTATTTCAAAATGAGCTATTGCAAATTTCTTTGTGTTCATCCCGGTGAGCTTCGTCTCTGGCCATCGACATCGACATTGTACCACTGTTCCTTAACCATGTTGCATTATTCACTGATGCACTCGAGTGGTTTCAAACATGAACTTCACTTGAGCATTTTGTATGTTTCATTTTTACTCATTGTTGCATAATTGATTCTGTTGCTCGGCTCTTGATGCATACACGAACTGTTGCTCGAATTGTCACTTCATATACATATGTGTCTGTTCGAGTTCATTGTTGTATTGTTTCTAGCCTGTGCACATTGTTGCATGCATTTGCTATGCCTTGTATCACTGCATCCATTCTGGTTGGTACAGTATTCATGTTGTTGTTGGTCTGGACATTTGGGTTTGTTGATGTTGTCTCTGTTCTTTGTTCATTGGCCATTGTTTTGGTCATTGCTTTTGATATCCATGTTACAACTGGTTTGGACTTTGAATGTGGTCTGGAGCTCGAGTTCCATTCATTAGTAGCTTGGTTGACTTTTGCAGTTCTCTGGTCTTGTTCATTGTGTTAGTTGCTGATACATACATGAACTGTGTACATTTGCCTGAGTTTGTTTACTTGGTGGCTGTTATGTTGGTGCTGAATTTTTCTGCAATCTTCATTGAGCTTGTACACCATGTTGCATGCATTGAGTAACTGGTTTTGGTCGAGACTTGATTCTTTGTTGGCACTGGACTTGGTCTGCATACATGTGCTTTGATAGAGTTTTGATTTGTCGAAGCTTTGCATTCTTCAAGTTGCCTTGTGTTGAATCCAGTTTCAAAACTCGGATTTGACCTTGTGCTCGTGTCGTGATTTTAAATATATTGCACGTGAGTTGAACCCGGTTTTTCATTTGGGTTTGACCTGTGCTCACCTGTCCCTGTAAATCGATCAAGTGTATATCGATGTGCACGGCCTTGTGGCATGTACAGTGATACACTGTGCATGTCACACTGTTCGTGTGTGATGAATTCAAATGTGAATGATGACGAACAACCCAAATAACTGAGGCGAATAATATTTTCAAAATTACATTTTATTTTACACTGCAAAAATATTTTATTTTCAATTTTACTGCGTCAATGTATATTTCTGCAGATTGCTCAGATGCTGGATTCAAACTGGAATGCAGTTGAAGACAAACTACGAGTGTGAGTGATATGTAGTGAGGTTATTAATGTAAATATGAAATGTGATGTATTCAAAATTGTATATGTATAGTGAGAGCATGAATTTGTACTGTTCAAGATTGTAATAAATATTTGTTTGAATAAAATTTCTGTTTGAATTCAAATTCTGTGTTATTTATTATATTCAACAAATATTTATTTAATCTATGAAAAATAAATAGTACATTAACAAATACATTTAAATGAATGTATATATGTTTATTATCATCAAACAAAAAAATCATATGCTCGCATATTCCACAGATTGTAGTCAAATCATGGCATAACGTACATCGAGTGACAGTAGCCAGGTCGAGTGGAAGTATTGGAAGTAAATTTTGATTCAGTGAGGATTCGTCTCCTCAAGTTAGTATCACGGTCAACTTGTAACAACCCTGCTTTCTACGCCGTAGTTACATGTAATTTAATTAAAATAAAATTTGTTCAAATTCGATTTTTTATAATTACTGTTTTGAAAATAAATTCTTGCTTTTTTATTTTTTAATATATTGAATTAAATTAAAAAATTCTTTTTGAATAATAAATTAAATTAATAAAATATTTAAAATTGAGATAAAATATTTTTTAAGTGTAAATTAATTTGAACCGGATTAACCTATATTCATAAAAAAAATATAAAGAATTTAAATTTAAATGGAAAATGAATAAAAACTATTGAAGTAGAATTTAAATTGACTTGGAATCGGGCCAAACCAATTAATGCCCGAACCCATTTCCTTCTCACCGTATTTCTAGAAATTTTGCCTTATTTCAAACCTAAGTTTGAACTGACCCCTTTATCCTATTTTTCAGCCCTAATCCCTATTTCAAAATCACGGCTAAAAATTAAGAATATATATAATACGAAATTGATCCACAAGCGAATAACGCTGGAGACAGTACCGCAAAGAAAGGCTCTAGGCTTTGCCACTAAGGAATCAATGGAAACAAGAGTTGGTGCATGACTTAAGCACGAGCATGAGAACGGTTGACAGAACGATGGCCCAGACGATGAAGAATCTCTAGTGTAACAGCGATTCAATGGCAGGTCATATTAGTTTGTAGCAACGAAGGGGGTTTCGAAGGCAGCGATTGCTGAAGGTGGAGCAAGGCAAAGTCTGTGTTGTTTGGGTAGTGATGTGGAAGCGACTGCATTGTGTCGACGATTAGGCTGAGATAAAGTTATTTGCTTATTTGGAAGCTCGGGCATTATATTGTTTAGTTATCTCACCCATAATTATGTCTATATCATTTATTTATGCATAATTATCTATATATCTATTTATTTAGTTTTGGTTGAATGGATTATTGGTTGATATCGATTGTTTAGATGAAAATTTAAAATTTTGGATGAATTGTTTGTTTGTGATATGGAATCGATTGTATGATATTAGAGTTTTATGTTTGTTGGATGTCTAAAATGCAAAAGAGATGTTGTCCGTTTGTATTTTAATTTGTGTAATTTATTTCAATTGTATATACATAGTGTATCGATGGTCGAAATTCAATGTAGTTCGACTCGGCTACATGATAGAAATTATATTGATGAATAATGATGATTTTGGAAGACGTTGGTCCTTAATTCATTATATTTGGACATTTGATTGATTATCTAGTTTTTTTGAAAGCTTTGATTAATTATTTTAGGCATTTTAAAAGTTAAACTGGAGTATATTTATAAATAATAAAGTTGATTGGTTATAAGATAGTGCTACATTATAATTTAGTATACAAAATAATTTATTTTATTAAATAATACTATAAAATAAATTTATAAATCTTCAAAATAATTATTTTATTTTAAATCTCGATTTAGATTTCAAAAACTTCACTATATGCGCAGTTATCTTACCTCGTCTATTCAACATACTAATCGGGAAGTTATAAAAATCTTTAGGCGAACTCTAGGCAGTTTGAACGGATCAGGGACTAGTCGTTTAGGCAGGGATTAATTGAGAATTAATCGAAGATAGGAATTTTTGATAACTCATGTATTTTAGACAAAATTTTAGTGTTTTGTTTTGTGTCGATTAATATAAATTGGAATTTTAGGATTTCGATTGTGCTTAAGTGTAACCAAGGAGTCAGGATCACCTAAAACCAGCACATTGTTGCTTATATGTTGCATTGAACCTTAAATAATGTCTAACCAGCGCCTAAATACATGTTTTGATTCTTACACGAGGTGGTAAATGCTGCTTAGATGGGTCCAGGAAAATTGCTAGGCCGTAAACCTTGCCTAGCACCTGGGCGGAGACCTAAAAGGATTTTTACAACAGTGATTAAAAGTATTACACATAACATCTTTAGCTTGAGGAAAGCTCAACAACTAAAGTGTATGCAAGTATTCTATTAATATATAAAGGGCAGAGGATAATTTTATATTGAACATTCATAATTTCTAATATATTGCATTGAGTGATATCGACTTATGGAATAATGTAATTCTTATGAATTACTCATGTGATTCAAGTGTCGGATACATAAGAAATCACGATATATGTACATCTACATATGTAATTATTCTTTAATTCTATTTAGGGTTTCTTAATGCTCCACCTTTAGTTTATACATTCATATTCTATAAGTTTGATTATTATATAACTTTTATATTTCATATTACTTATATAATAATCTTATGTATAACATTATATTAATTAAATCTTATTCAATAAATTTCAATTAACATTTTAATTAATTTTATATTATCTTAATATAACATTTATATTGAATATTAATTATATACCATAACCTCTATAGTATAACACACATATCATATACATGTGCATATTATTTAATTAATTAACATTTAATTCGTTTATTTAATTAAACCATTTTAATTAAATTATATTAGTTTCAAAATTGATTTCATGCACTTACATGTATACTTATGTTAATTTATCATTACAAAACAACACAACATATAGCATAATATATAATACACATGTGTACTAATTAATTAACTTATTTGATTAATTTATTTTATTAATCTTACTAAATTTACTTAAATTTTCAAAATTAATTTATATTATTTTCAAAAATTTTGAAAACTTATGTTATATTATAACTTTTATTATAAACAAGTTTCATTTTAAATTTAACTTTTAAATTCAAAATTTTATTTAATTTTCAAAATTTGAAAATTAGCCTAAGACCCAATACAAATTTGAGCCTTTTCTGTTAGGTACAACCTTTGGGCTTACATCACTTTTCAAGCTAGGATGGTAAACAAGTAGGACAGTATTACCAATCTCAATCCTAGACATTATCTCTCTAGACACTGTACTAAGTGGGCAAGCTTAATTAGTTAGCCATAACATGACTAATCTAGACCACATAAGCAACCGAGCTCCGATTCCATTGTTCGAATTGGGCCAACCCATAGCGGAGTTAAAAAGTAGATATGAGAATTTATGATTATTGGTTCTTTATTGGGCCTACAAAGTCTAATCCATTTTTCCAAATTTTCTTTTTAAATAAAATCAATATTTAATTTAACTTTATGTATAAAGATTAATATTATACGATTTTTATTATATTTTGAATATGTGTATAATATACATAAATATGTGTATGTACATGTGCGACACAATAATGTGTACATGGTCTAACATGCCTACATATAGGTGATGGGATTTACACCACAACGGATATGTTACTCCCTCTAGTATTCGATTATGTTGTCTAAATGAAATATATGTGTACCTAAAATCATTTATATATAAATGCAAATAACTGATAATTATAATAATTTATATATAAAATATAAATGTAGATATATATATATATATATATGTATGTATATTTATGTATCTGTGTATGTATAATTCAAATTATAAAATCAATTAATTATTAAAATAAAATAATTTTAAACATAAATATTTATATGTATATTACTATAGCAACATGAGAATAAAATAAAAATTTCTTATTATTATTGTTAATAAGTCGAAATAATATGTATTTATAAATGCACAAGTATATTTGCATATATACATAATAAATTATATATATATATAATAAAAATTAATAAATATTTTATATAAAACTCTCGACTCAAGATTTTATTAAAATAAATAAAAATATATTTAATATAAGTACTTATTAATATACAAACATAAATTTATATATATATATATATATAACAATAAATTTTATTTATAAATTAATGTAAATTTCTAGCAAGCTCTCGGCTCATATAACAAATTTTATGATAATTTTTTATCTTTTTATGTATAAAATGATTTTTAAATAAATATTTTATAATTAAACATAAAACCCGCTCGGAAGAACACTAAAAATTACTTTTTATTACCATATAAAATTTTACACTTCATTTTGTATTTTATTTGAATTAATATTTATTTATTTGTTTACATAATTAATTTCTAGTTAGGTAATTGGATAAATTAATATTTAAGTATAAAATAAATATAATATATATTAAAATAAATTAAATATTGCTATCCAATTATATTTATATAAAAATAAAATTATATAAATATTAAAACATTTATTATGTAATTGTCTTCTTTAGTAATGGTTTATTATATTAAAAAGGCATGTTTAAATAATTTGATTAAAAATGTTATTTTTTTACTTTTTTTTAATTAGGTCGAGAATTCAGTGCTCGAATATATTCAAAATGATAAAAAAAACATATTTATACATATGTACACTAATATATTTTCAAACATCAGATATGTGACAACATACAAATAAACTAGATTCGTAATATTTCTACTTAAGCATCATATGATAACAATTACTAAACATTGATAAATGAAAGTAAATCGGAGAATTACCTTTCTGAAATCCTATTAAAAAGACATTGAAATGAAGCTGAGTGCTCCTTGAATCAGATTCACAACTTGGAAGATGCGAGCTCCAAATTATCTACCACCGTTGTTTGGATTGAAGTGTTTTTGATATGTATTTGAATTTGGAATTTTTGGTACTTGGGAAGTTACTAGTCAGATTACCATGCCCTATACGAGATCCATACCTAGTCCAAGCAGAACACTATTTAATATTGTTTGACACATCAAATAAAATTTAATAACTAGTATTTCATAAATATTAATTGATTTATAATAATTATAATTAAATCAAATTAGTTGGTCAAAGGAATATACAATATTTCGGTTGTGACTACTTAGGTGTAAATTTGGTTAGCGATAAATATCGAAAAATTCTAATATTAACGTCCACATGTCACTTAGCGGATGTGACAATTTGGCTAAATTTATCGCGCGCTTGATTTTGGTAAAATCCAATTTTACTTTATTAAGCATTACCCAGTGTGACTATTGTCCACCAATTCTCTTGTCAAAATTATATTACTTTGGACTTATGGAATCTGGTAATGGTCAAAATTCTAATATTGTCTATATTTAACTCTATATTCCAAATAAAAGGTCTTTGTTTCAATAATAACAATTATCATTAAATGAACTACGCCGTCCAAAGATTTTGACATTGAGTTGACTTGAGTTGACACCGTGATACCAATCCCATATAACTGAGGAGACGAATCCTCTTTTGAATAGTGCTTCACTTCCAATACTTCCACTCAATCCAACTACAGTCACTCGATGAACCCACAACATGATTTGACTATAATCAAAGCGACGCTTTCATATTAGAGATTGATAGTATTCTCAAGTAGAGAGAACTGTTTAAATCAGTCACATCGATATTTTTTGTTTGACCTTAGTTATGTTAACCAATAGAAAACTATCCAGTTAGTCATTCCATAGTTATTTAATAACTATCAGTAAGTAACCCCTAGATATCCCCAATAGTCAAGAGTAATACACTATTCAACATTTGGAGAGCGTTACATACTCTAGTCTCCACAGACACGTCGATATCCGGTCTCGATGCATCTTGACTAGGAATATTTAAAATGATGTTTTTAATATACTGTGATGAAATACTCATGACTACAATTATTTGTAATTTCTGTCATAAACACACCATCTATGGATTTTCCATTAAATATATTTTAGTTAAAAATTTACCTATTTAAAACAGTTATAAAAAATATATAACAGAAAGGAAACACCTTTATTACTAAGAAGAATTGAATACTGAGTTAACTAATTTACAATAAATTACATAATTTCACCTAGGTCAAACCCCTAACTCTATCAAAATTGACACCAAAACAAACTAGTAAATAATTTCCAATCACTTTATAAAATCAAATATATATCATTATTATTTATCAAATTATTTTCTTTTGAACAAAAGTTTTTATTGTTAAAAATACATATATACATCCAATTCATCATTCATCAACAACAATGAAAATTACAACACATCATACATAAAATCAACCAAGTATCAATATAACACTACGTAGATTTTCGAACAAGCGAACAAACACCTTCAGTGGAAAACTATCTATCAACTTTTGCTGTGCAACTCCAATCACTAGCAGATCACTTCATTCATATTCAAGCCATGCAGAGGTTTACTCCCTATCATATACTGACACTACTCGTCGGGCTAGCTGCTCCTTACTTCACTACCTCCAATAAAAACTTCCACTTTATACGAGAAAAATAAATATAGAAGAGGTAGAGAAAAGAAATATATATATATATAATAGGAAAAATAACAAGTGCGTCCCTAGATGATTACCCCAGTAATCATCTAATACTCCTACTATCATTTAAGTGTAAATAATAATCAACCACATATCCATAGGGATATGGACCCTAAGTATCGTCTAAGGCCAAGATTTGTATCTTTTATCCTCTGTATTATTCTAAACCTTGCTCTGGTACCAAATGAGACACCCCGACCCATATGCACATACTATCCAAGAGTACTGCTAAGTAATATTTCCAGATAAAATGGAGAATGAGGCTGTGTGGGATACACACACGAATATTCCCCTGGGCTAACACTGGTATGTATTTAAACATCAAATAAATAACTCACCTATACATATATAGTATCGATATAAAGCAATAAATATGTGTGCCTCTAGGAAAGAACAATACATAATATCCAGTAAACATCAGAGATCATGGAGTCAATCACAGCAATAATACATAACATACAATATATGAAAATATGTTTAATATAAATGATATACAACCAAAAGAATATACAATACATGATGATATTCTACAATACTGAATATATAGTTCCTTTGTATCTAGAAAATGCAAGCAGTCTCATAGTCCTTGTATCTAAAACGTTTCAGACTGATTCGAGTATTGTATAAATAATAAACAGGTCAAACTATATCAAAATCAGAAATTGTACACATATGTATACGTAGATGCAAACATAAGAATACAATGATATCAACAACACCATATCAAAACATCTCTTAAATATAAGATATTAATCAAAGCAAACACAGAGAAATCATCGCCCATTTAAATCCACGTCGATCAATAAATAACAAAAAAATTAATATCAATTTGGGTAAGTCGTCCATACCTAGAGATCATCATTAAAATCAAGAAATCATCAATAATGAGATATCCCCAAGTATAGTTAGGATAAAACACAACAATGCCCAAATATGTCTTTCAATCTCACTTATAAAGTATCATCATCAAAACCTAAAAATTAATACTAGCTGTGGCAATGCCCAAGCTAATAATGAGTAGGCCATCTGCCTGAATAGTATAGGCCGTCTGCCTAAATAGTATAGGCCGTCTGCCTAAAAAGGATATGCCATCTGCCCCTCAATCACATAAAGATAAGATATGGGGTTTTACAATATCACATGTCTATTGTAACGAATCAGATATTTTAATGGTTTTAATAACTTAATTAACTGAAATTTTGCTTGAAATTAAACAATTAAATTTAGCAATGAAAATTTGATATTTGGTATGCGTTTATTTAAACATAGCAAATGATAGATTTTCATCAGAAAATATGAAGGTTAATTCTATTGTGTAATTTTCAATTTCAATTTAAATCTGTTAATTTGATGAAAATTAAATATTTTCGAAACCTAAACATTTTTATATAATAAAAATGTAAATCATTTTATGAATGAGACGTCACATTTCGTTTCGCCAGATTTGGACTGTTATAGCCCCATTTATTTTATTTTTGGCATTTTAGCAGCATTTTAGCAACGAAAAATCAACTTTTCATAGGATGATCATATCTCTGATATTAGTGTACCATTATGTTCATCTCGTCGTGCTGATCTCCGTAGTATATTCATTCCTGCATTTCGTCATTCGATACGCGGCAAAATCGATAAAATGATTTGTCGTATCGGTTTCGTATTTGGACTTTTGGATGTCCTTTGCCTTTTCATTTTCCACCGTGATAATAAATAGTCAATAGCTATTAGCATTTATATCTTGTATTAACGTTCTAACTTTTCCATTCCCATTGTTTTCGATCTGTCATTTTATTTTATAAAAATATATTGATTTATTTATAAAAAAAACAAAGTTATATTGGTTTGAGAGAATATATGTACAAAGCTTTATAATTGCTTGTTAGTCCCGCTCGTATTTTATGAACTGACCACTTGCCTCTTCTATTTACTTTGGACCTGTTCATTTCCCACCACTTTCTTCTTCTTCTTGCCGAAAACCTATCCAGACACTTCACCAATAAAATAGTATGATGTCATCACTATATCATATCAAAATCACCAATCAAATATATATTGATGTTGAATCCTTAATAATATTTAAATCTGCGTAGGAAATGAAAAATTAAAAGATGTAGAAATCATACACAAAATCCTAATTTTAATTCAAACATTAAAATAATAAAGTTTGACAAAATTTTATTTATCAATTGAATCAAATATTCAAATACATATATATATATATATATATATATATATAACATTCAAAATCACTTTATACAAGTCAAACATAATTTTCTGTAATTCGTTATTATCTCATTATACACTCACACTTCAAATAAATTATATTTATTTCTAACAATAAAATATAATTCCAAAATAAAATTTTAAATACCAAAATTTCATTTTCAAATCTTTATTTATATTATAGAAACTACTTCATAGTTTCCTATAACTAAATAAGACTTTAAAATAAATTTATAAATCTCCGAAATAATTCTTTTCATTTTAAACCATAATTTATAATCCAAAATCTTCACTATATACTTAAAATTTGCAACAGTATTTCAAAATGAGCTATTGCAAATTTCTTTGTGTTCATCCCGGTGAGCTTCGTCTCTGGCCATCGACATCGACATTGTACCACTGTTCCTTAACCATGTTGCATTATTCACTGATGCACTCGAGTGGTTTCAAACATGAACTTCACTTGAGCATTTTGTATGTTTCATTTTTACTCATTGTTGCATAATTGATTCTGTTGCTCGGCTCTTGATGCATACACGAACTGTTGCTCGAATTGTCACTTCATATACATATGTGTCTGTTCGAGTTCATTGTTGTATTGTTTCTAGCCTGTGCACATTGTTGCATGCATTTGCTATGCCTTGTATCACTGCATCCATTCTGGTTGGTACAGTATTCATGTTGTTGTTGGTCTGGACATTTGGGTTTGTTGATGTTGTCTCTGTTCTTTGTTCATTGGTCATTGTTTTGGTCATTGCTTTTGATATCCATGTTACAACTGGTTTGGACTTTGAATGTGGTCTGGAGCTCGAGTTCCATTCATTAGTAGCTTGGTTGACTTTTGCAGTTCTCTGGTCTTGTTCATTGTGTTAGTTGCTGATACATACATGAACTGTGTACATTTGCCTGAGTTTGTTTACTTGGTGGCTGTTATGTTGGTGCTGAATTTTTCTGCAATCTTCATTGAGCTTGTACACCATGTTGCATGCATTGAGTAACTGGTTTTGGTCGAGACTTGATTCTTTGTTGGCACTGGACTTGGTCTGCATACATGTGCTTTGATAGAGTTTTGATTTGTCGAAGCTTTGCATTCTTCAAGTTGCCTTGTGTTGAATCCAGTTTCAAAACTCGGATTTGACCTTGTGCTCGTGTCGTGATTTTAAATATATTGCACGTGAGTTGAACCCGGTTTTTCATTTGGGTTTGACCTGTGCTCACCTGTCCCTGTAAATCGATCAAGTGTATATCGATGTGCACGGCCTTGTGGCATGTACAGTGATACACTGTGCATGTCACACTGTTCGTGTGTGATGAATTCAAATGTGAATGATGACGAACAACCCAAATAACTGAGGCGAATAATATTTTCAAAATTACATTTTATTTTACACTGCAAAAATATTTTATTTTCAATTTTACTGCGTCAATGTATATTTCTGCAGATTGCTCAGATGCTGGATTCAAACTGGAATGCAGTTGAAGACAAACTACGAGTGTGAGTGATATGTAGTGAGGTTATTAATGTAAATATGAAATGTGATGTATTCAAAATTGTATATGTATAGTGAGAGCATGAATTTGTACTATTCAAGATTGTAATAAATATTTGTTTGAATAAAATTTCTGTTTGAATTCAAATTCTGTGTTATTTATTATATTCAACAAATATTTATTTAATCTATGAAAAATAAATAGTACATTAACAAATACATTTAAATGAATGTATATATGTTTATTATCATCAAACAAAAAATCATATGCTCGCATATTCCACAGATTGTAGTCAAATCATGGCATAACGTACATCGAGTGACAGTAGCCAGGTCGAGTGGAAGTATTGGAAGTAAATTTTGATTCAGTGAGGATTCGTCTCCTCAAGTTAGTATCACGGTCAACTTGTAACAACCCTGCTTTCTACGCCGTAGTTACATGTAATTTAATTAAAATAAAATTTGTTCAAATTCGATTTTTTATAATTACTGTTTTGAAAATAAATTCTTGCTTTTTTATTTTTTAATATATTGAATTAAATTAAAAAATTCTTTTTGAATAATAAATTAAATTAATAAAATATTTAAAATTGAGATAAAATATTTTTTAAGTGTAAATTAATTTGAACCGGATTAACCTATATTCATAAAAAAAATATAAAGAATTTAAATTTAAATGGAAAATGAATAAAAACTATTGAAGTAGAATTTAAATTGACTTGGAATCGGGCCAAACCAATTAATGCCCGAACCCATTTCCTTCTCACCGTATTTCTAGAAATTTTGCCTTATTTCAAACCTAAGTTTGAACTGACCCCTTTATCCTATTTTTCAGCCCTAATCCCTATTTCAAAATCACGGCTAAAAATTAAGAATATATATAATACGAAATTGATCCACAAGCGAATAACGCTGGAGACAGTACCGCAAAGAAAGGCTCTAGGCTTTGCCACTAAGGAATCAATGGCAACAAGAGTTGGTGCATGACTTAAGCACGAGCATGAGAACGGTTGACAGAACGATGGCCCAGACGATGAAGAATCTCTAGTGTAACAGCGATTCAATGGCAGGTCATATTAGTTTGTAGCAACGAAGGGGGTTTCGAAGGCAGCGATTGCTGAAGGTGGAGCAAGGCAAAGTCTGTGTTGTTTGGGTAGTGATGTGGAAGCGACTGCATTGTGTCGACGATTAGGCTGAGATAAAGTTATTTGCTTATTTGGAAGCTCGGGCATTATATTGTTTAGTTATCTCACCCATAATTATGTCTATATCATTTATTTATGCATAATTATCTATATATCTATTTATTTAGTTTTGGTTGAATGGATTATTGGTTGATATCGATTGTTTAGATGAAAATTTAAAATTTTGGATGAATTGTTTGTTTGTGATATGGAATCGATTGTATGATATTAGAGTTTTATGTTTGTTGGATGTCTAAAATGCAAAAGAGATGTTGTCCGTTTGTATTTTAATTTGTGTAATTTATTTCAATTGTATATACATAGTGTATCGATGGTCGAAATTCAATGTAGTTCGACTCGGCTACATGATAGAAATTATATTGATGAATAATGATGATTTTGGAAGACGTTGGTCCTTAATTCATTATATTTGGACATTTGATTGATTATCTAGTTTTTTTGAAAGCTTTGATTAATTATTTTAGGCATTTTAAAAGTTAAACTGGAGTATATTTATAAATAATAAAGTTGATTGGTTATAAGATAGTGCTACATTATAATTTAGTATACAAAATAATTTATTTTATTAAATAATACTATAAAATAAATTTATAAATCTTCAAAATAATTATTTTATTTTAAATCTCGATTTAGATTTCAAAAACTTCACTATATAATCAAATCTCCAATAGCTCGTATATAAAATCAATGGATATTGTTATAATTCATTTCATAATATTTTATAATATAACACTATTTCAAAATAAATTTGTAAGTGACAAACTAATTATATTTATTTCAATCTATATAATGTACTTCAAATTCTTCACTTTGTACCCTAATAGTTAGAAATAAAAATAGTTTTTCTTTCAAAACAACCTTTTATGTCTAAAATAATTTCGAAGAAATCTTTTTATTTACCAACCAACTTTATTTATTTATAAGTACACTTTGGTTTAATTTGTAAAATCCCTAAAATAATCAATCGAAGCTTTCAAAAATATTTCAAAACCAGAAAACAATCGAACATCCAAAAATAATGAATTAAAGAGTAAAATCCTCCAAAATCATCAATAATCAACAATATAAGTTTCTATCATGTGGCAGAGTCGAATTACATCGAATTTTGACCATTGATACACTATACATACAATTTAAATAAATACACAAATTGAAATGCAAACGGACATCATCTTCTTTGCATTTTAGACCTCCAACAAACATAAAACTCTAATATCACATAATCGATTCCATATCACAACCACAATTCAAATTTTCATCCAATCAATCAATATTAACCAATACTCCATCCAATCAAAACTAAATAGATAGCTATACAAATGATTATGCATAAATAAATGATATAGACATAGTTGTGACTGAGATAACTCACCAAAATAGCATTTGATCTTCCAAATAAGTAAACAGCTTCATCTTAACCTAATCTCAACACAACACAGTTGCTTTCACAACGTTGTCCAAACAACACAGACCTTGCCTTGCTCCACCTTTAACAATCGCTGCTTTCGAATCCCCTATCATTGTTATAAACTCAGCTGACCTGCTCTCGAATCACTGTTACATGTGAGAATCTTCATTGTCGGGGCCATATTTTTGTCAACCACTCTCCTTCTCTTGCCCTAATAGTGCAACAACTCTATTTAACGTTGATTCCTAAGTTGTGAAGCCTATAGTCTATCTCTGTGGCAGTGTCTCTGGCGTTGTTCGCTTGTACGTCGATTTCATAACATACTTTTTTCTAAATTTAGGTAATTATTTTGAAACAGGGATTAAGGCAAAAAGAATGTGAAAAGAGGGTCGGTTTTAACTTATGTTTGAAGCAAGGGAAATTTCTAGAAATACGGTGAGAAGGAAATAGGCTTACGCCTTAATTGTTCGGCCCGATTCCAAGTCAATTTAAATTCTAATTCAATAGCTTTTACTGATTTTCCGTTTAAATTAGAATTCTTGATATTTATTTATAAATATATTCTAATCCAGTTTAAATCAGTTTACACTTCAAAAATATTTTATACTCAATTTTAATTTTTTATTTAATTTTAATTTATTATTCAAAAAAGAATATATTAATTTAATTTAATTTATTAAAACAAAATCTTTTATTAAATAGAGTTTAATTAAATAAGAATTTATTTTCAAAACAACAATTATTAAAAATTGAATTCAAATAATTTTTTAAAAATTAAATTTTCATATAATTACGGCATAGAAAGCAGGGTTGTTACAGACTTTCCATATTAAGATGCATCATCGCAATTCTACAAACATCTATCAAACCAAAACTTGCACAATCCTCTATGTGCTTCACATTTCAACTCATCTTATCGTATGCTACTATTTCAAATAGATTCAATTAACGACTTTCTGTTTTCACATAAGACAATTTTTTGTGAAAATTTGTCTAAGTGTCAATTTTTTTGGAAAGTTTTGGTAGAATCTCCTTTGTACGAAGAGCATTTCAAAAATTCAAAATACTATATATTTACATCATATACATCTTCGAAGAGGCATCCCAACACGGGGTATCCTGAAACATGGGAAAACAGGATAGTATCACATAATATATCAATATACCATAAAAAAATACATTTTCGTTAGCATTTTAAGCAAATTGGATTATTATTAAGCTAGAAAAAGCAAGCAAACATCGCCAATTTATCCAACTATGCTCCATATGTACATATCTCAACTCAAATTAAACATTAGTCAACATCTATAATGAAATATAATAAGTATGCATTTGTACAATGTAAGAAAACAACATGACATGCATATGGACCTAATGGATAATGAGATCTAATATACTTAGCAGAACCATCAATGTTAAAAGGAAGAAAAAACTTTGCAAAATGAGAAAAGGGAGGATATGAACACCATTTGGAACCATAGTTTAGGATGTTTTAACCAAGTGCGAAAGAAATTATGTAACAGTGTTATATAGGAAATTACCTCACTTGTTGTAGAAGCATGAAGAGCCGAACATATTAGAAAAAGATATCTTGTCGACAACTAGGTAAAATGCTCACAACTAAAATAACTCTGAGAGAAAAGAGGTTGTTTTTAGTGGAGATTATCTTTGCATCAAACCGTCAGAGACGATCCTTGTAAATTTTAAAGAAAGACAACTCATTGATCCTTCTACCAAAGTTGTTCTTTGTCTTTAGGTCATGTAATCATATTGCTGACAAATATGTAATATTCATTGGAGAGATAAGTTTCCATTATGAAACTGATGTATAGCCATTATCTATGAACTTTTGGTTAAATGAGGAGAAGTTAACGAAGGAGGAAGACTAACCAGTTTACATGTTGTAAGCTAAATAAATAAAATGTGGAAGATGGAAAGAAAATAGTAGCAGAGACATAGATGGTCAGCAAGTTAGAACCGAACCTGGAATACCTAGTAATAGCAAAGTGAAATGTAAAATAACTAATTTGAAATTGTCTCATCTAACAGAAAAGGAAAAAGGAAGAATCTGAAATAATTGAAATTTCACTAAAAGAGTAACATTGTTTGTAATGGAAAATAACCCAAAGGAAAATTGTATTTTCTTCAAAAAGGTTTTAAATAATATATTTTTCAAAGTGCACTTTGAAATATATAAAATCAACTCGCACGTTCTTGACAAATCTTTACCTAAACAAATCTATTATATCCATAAATATATTTCATTAAAAAATTCTTTTTAATTCGAATTTAAAAAAATTAAATTTTCATAGAATAACCAACCTATTAATTTATATTAAAATACACAACGTTGTCACACCACAAATTTCTAGCGATTCGTCTCAACAAATGGTTACACTGTTGACTGCGTCGAACGATACGTCAATACTGCCTCACCATTAGTCTCAACTTCACACTAATGTCCAATGGCTACATACATTGTTCAAAATATATACAAATCTAGAAAATTAATATTTTTTCTTCAAATATACATTATTCAACAAAACAATATACAATTCTAAGTAAAATATTTCTTATCTTATTCCAAAATATCATGTCAGTTGTGCCTCGTTTAGGTGTTTAGGAGTCCCTATCGAATACGTGTGCACCCGCATCGACCAGAATTTTTAATGCACTCAACGGACAAATTAACACAAAAATAAATTACTAAAATATTTTCCATCGCATTATATAATAAAACGCATATCTTATCAATTCATTTTCTTACTTGAATAAAATATTTATCTTCAAAATTCGTATGAATATCCAATTCACTAACCATCAACAACGATGCAGTTCATCACACATCATCCATCTAAAATATCAAACAAGCATTTTACAATAATACACGCATTTTCAAACAAACAAATGCCTTAATTGGAAAACTATCTATCAGTTTCCACAACATAACTCTGATCACTACTTGTAACAACCCTAGATTTTTGCATATAATTTAAATTTGACTTTATATTATTTTGAAATTATTTTTAAACTTGTTTTATTCCAAACATTTCATTTTAAAATATGAATTTTGATTTTTGTGTAAATTATAGTTTCAAACTTGTATAAATTGGATATTTTACTGAAAAGTGGATTTCTAGTCAACTGGGTCAAACTTTGACTTTTAAATTTAAACATCTAATTTCATAATTTTGTATTTTATTATGAAAATAGATTTAATAACATGAATACTGCTTTTCGTTTTGTTGAAAATGGAGTTATATTGTGAAAGTTATGTATATTTCAATATTGAGTACAATTTGAGTTATTTAGCTATTTTGTTTACTTTAAATTATATAAATTATATTTTTATTGTCATATTTTATTTTAATATGCGTTAATATGTTATTTTATGTATATATCTTTGTCTTTTAATATTTTTAAAGTGATAATATAATTTTTCTAGAGTCTATTGAAATTTATTTCAATTTATTAAGCCAAGTTTTGTATATATTGCTATTTTCTTCATTTAATTTAATTAATTTAAGATTTATTTATTTTATTTTCTTATTTACTTTATTTCTGAGTTTATTTTCCTTTATTTATTAGCATTTTTATATGTATATAAATTTAAAATTAAATTAGTGGAAATTTGAAAGGTTTTAAACTTTTGAAATTCCAAAGTCTTTTTATCTCCCAACCTTTCATTTTCTCAACTCCTCTCTTTATTGATTTTGGCCGTATACATCATTCCTCTTCTGCCCCATCTTCATTTTCACATGAATTTCACTTCCTCAAACATTTCTCAACAAAAAAATATAGCCATCTCCTTGTTGTTCAAAAGTTTGGTAAACATTTTCTCTTCTCTCTTGTTTTTTTTATGTTTTCCATTGAATCTTTGCATATGTTCTCACCTTCGCGGCTTGGCTCCTCCTCAACCAGACCTAGGCCAACCTCCACCACCCCTTCCTCTGATCACCACCCACCTTAGTACCCCCACCAAGACAGGCCGAGCCCATCTATGGCTTGAATCACCACCAAAAGTTGCAAATTCCATCACTGCATACATAAACCAAGCCTAGTTTGTTACCACCACCTTCTACCACCATTATCCGCCACTACCTCCACCATCACCACCTCTGACCTGACCTCCACCCTCTACCACGTCACCCACCACCATCTGGACCCACTGGCCATGCACCATAGCTTCTGACCGAGCCTAACTTTAGCAAACAAATGATGTTGTTGCCTTGAAATTGTGTAGTTTTGCACCTAGACTATGCACCATCTACAAACACATGATGGCTGACCCATATGGACCCAAACCAGACCATTTTCCCTTGCCTTGGCTAAGCTTAGTCACTGCATAACTGAAGCATATGGGGTTGAGAACAAATGCAATCCATTTGGTGTTGTTTTGGATAATGATTTCTAGTGTTGTTTGATGTTATATTGGTGTTGAAGCGTATATATATTGTATTGTTTTGTGTAAATGTTTGAACAAGGCTATTAGCTTTGGCTCTCCACTCTCAAATCGTATCTGTGTTATCGTGCCTTCATCGTATCTGTGTTGTGTGATTTGTTGGCTATCTCCAGCTTTTGACAAGTGAGTTATTCTCACCAGACAATATATACATATATAACTAGTGAATTGACCCCGTGTGAATCTGTAAAATGCATTATCATGTTATATCTGCTATATTATGATTATATGATGTTCATCGATGCTTAAACACCTGTTATAACATTTTTTACTGTTATATTATGTTGTTCTGTTATTTTTATCAGTTTATCACACTGCAAGTTCCCTTTAGATTAGAATCACTATGGGTTGAAATGATACATACCCGAATGGACTTTAGAATAAGTGAAAATTGTTATGGGATGAAATGATAGGCCTGAATGATTTTCAATTTATTTCATTTAATTGGGACTGCGGGTTTGAAATGATAAAACCCGGATTTTCTTTGTAAATTACGGGTTGAAATGATATATTACCCGTATCACTTTTCCTAGTGTAGAAAATTATACACAGACCCATAGTTAATATATGTTTTTATAAAAGCTTTAAAAATTATTTTAGAAATGTAAATATTAAAATATTTTGATATAAATCTAATTAAAAAATGATTTTTATAAAATATTATTGATTTTATGAATAATTATAAGTGAAATAAATTAATGAAAAAGTTAGAAAATTTTAAATGTAAGTTATTTTGGAAAATTTGATTTAATTATAATTGAAAATTAAATTGAATATGAAACAATGATAAACACATGATAATTTTAATTTAAATGAATTTAAAGTGATTTTATATCATATTAATGATTTTTAATAAAGTTGAAATGGGAAATGAGTGAACATTTAAGTTGAAATTTTGAAATATAACTAAAATTGGAAATTTATGAAATTGACTTAAAAGTGAATTTTTAGTTAAGTAAATAAAAACAAAATTAAGTTATACTTGAGAATTTGAACTTAAGTGTTAAGTTGAAATTCAATGTAATGAATTTAAAATTGAACGTTGCAATTTAATAAGTGAATTAGTATTAAATATGAATTTTTAAATGGAAATTTAACTTTATGATATCATGAAATTAAGGAAAATTAAATGGTGTTTATAAAAGTAAAAATGTGTGATTTTATAAGTTAAAAGTGATTTAAAGAAAAATATAATTGTTGTGAAATTATATTGAAAATTTGAAGTTAATTAACTGCATTTTTGAAATGTTATTATTTATAATGTAAATGATAATACAACATTTGTAAATGTTGTAGTTGATAAGTGAACTAAATAGCTAAATTGAATTAAAGGCTATTATAGCATTTTATAAATGCTATAATTGTTGGATTAAACTAAGTTTTCTTTGAAACTAATGTAACAATATTACAGCATTTTAAACGCTGTCTTTTGCTAAAATTGAACTGTTTTGAATATAACTTTCTGTAGCATTTTTCAAATGGTGCGAAACTTGAATTTTCACTGTTTTGATAAACTTAAGTGAATAAATGAACTTTGGAAGTTGAAAATTTTGGAAATTTAATAATTTAATTATTAAATATAATAACTTCATTTTAATGATTTAAAATGATTTTTGAAATATAAACTGTTTTGAAATGTGAATTGAAATGGTATTTTTAATTGAGTAAAATGAATAATGATTTGAAATGAAGTTTTGTAAAGATATGATATTTTAATATATTGAAATGATTTAAAATGAATTTTGTAAAGATATGATATTTTGATATATTAAAATGATTGGAAATGAAGTTTTGTAAAGATATCATATTTTAATATATTGAAATGATTTGACATGAAGTTTTGGAAAGATCTGATGTTTTTGAAATGGTTTGGAATTAATTTAATCTTTATTTTGATAAAGATTTGGATTTGAAATGATATTCTGTTTTGAAGTATAAATACCATTTTAAATTATAACTACGGGTTATAATAACGATTGGTTGGCAAAGAGACCGGGATCGGATATCTGGCATACTCTCTGTCGATACCGAAAACCACTTTGACAACCGTGTACGCGGTGGAGATTCCAGAATGAAGTAGGATGGTGGCGACGTTCTTGAGGTAAATTACATGAACCCAACTCCCGTGAGTTGGCATAAGGTGGGTAAAACAGGAGCGATCTCGGGCCAAGTGAGGTCATTCTTCCTATCGGACACATTCCTTCGATTCTATACTCTTACTTGTGATTGATTAGATGGCCATCCTTCGATTTTGGTTTAGAGTGTGTTCCGAGGTGGGCGTATGTGGCTGCTACGTTACCACCAGCCCGTGTGCGTAATTGGTATATCTACCCTAGTATTGCCTTGTGTGCCGTGTCACCTACCATATCGAGCCTTTACTACGAGTTTGTTTTTCTCCTGTAGCCCATGGAGTATTTAGGGTAGTCTCTCGGAGATATGCTAATACTGGATGGACTATTGGGACTATTATGTGTGAAGGGTGATATGGGTAGCCCAGAACGCTATTTAAAAGTATGTTTATTTTACTGTAGACATTATTATAATAGCGAAATATTACTACATAGTAAATAGTTTAACGGATCCTTAGAGAATGGGTGGTCCCAGGCATCCTTAAAGTTACTTGTACTTTATTACAGTTCACTTGAGTTGGTTTACATCATATAAGTATATATTGTCCTGACTCGAGTGTTTGTGTTTTATTTACGCTCGGGTCAGCCTGAGTTATTCACAGATTTGGATTCCACTTTCTGGAGGTTGGAATCGCTGGAGATCATCTGATTATCTAGTTTTATCTATTCCAGTTTTGTTGTTCTATTCAGCTTGTACTTGGTTTCATCTTGAGACTTCTCTTGTACTTTATTTATTCTGTTGTATTTTATTTAACTCTGTTATATTTTCATAGTAGCTTCATGAACTACTATCTCTTTTACTTCCACTGCATTTCTTACTCTGTGTCTATGTTCTGTGATTTTTATTTATTATATGTCCTAAGATTTGCCAAATTTTATTTACAACGCGGTATTTTGAGCAATTCAAGTCCGGCATGTGCGGATGCGAATGGTTGAAAATATCGGGTTGTTACAGTTAGTATCAGAGCCAGGTTTTAGGAAAAACTCAGTATATAGAGTAGATTTAATTTCAGAATCACTTTCGTTCGAGCTTGAATTCATTCTTCTTCAATTCGGTTTCCTTTGAATTTTGGAGCGTTCCCTGCGATTCCAAAATCCATTCTTGTCCCTCACTATTCATCTTCTTTTAATTCTGGAGTATCCCATAACTCTACTTCAAATGATCTTTACAATGAGTCGGCGTCTTGCCAATCTCAAATTTGTTCTGTAAAGGGGTGAAACTCCTTTGCAACAGCATTAATTCATCAAAGATTTTATATCCTCTGTTTAGATGCTAGTGTCTCTTATTATCCCAAACTCTATCTCGTGAGATCGAATGTAGATTTACCCTAGAAATCCACATTGAACTTATTCTTTAAGTCACGGTTAACCCGGTTAAGGTTGCCCGTGATTTATATAAGCTTATCCATCTTCCTATTCTGTTATTTAATCATGTCATCCTTGTTTCTAACTTATTTTTAAAACAGAATTTCCTTTGATTTGAGTTAACCAAAATTTGAATCTCTATCCTTCTTTGAAAATATGTTCCTGTATAGTGTATTTGTAAACTAGTATTTAAATTTAAAATGTTTTATATATTGTGTTGTTTGAGTTGTTGATGTTGAATTGGGTTTCTGATCGATTCGTCTGATCAACGCTATCGATAAGATTTCCAAAACACTTTGACAGAACAAACTGACACAATAATATTTTAAAATTTGGTTAATGAAATAAATTGGATATATAAGTTTATGGAACTTAATAAGCTGATTTAAGTTGATAATTTGAAATGATAATATTTGATTTATCATTTACTGTTCTACAAATGAATTTCTAAATAGTTGTTTATAAATTTATTTGGAAACTGAAATGAATTTAAAACAAGAATTTGAGAATTTAAATTCCGATGATTTCGAAATTTGGTTTAAAGTTTTAAAAAGGGATATATTATTTAAAGTATTTTCGAATAAATATTTGTTTCCAAAGAATTTTAAAGTTTAAAATTAGTGCTCTTCTCTTTGTCGTTGGAAAATAACTTCGGTGATGACCACGGCATCATCGACGTTCATTTTTGAGTTTCGAAGTTAAGAGATTGTTCGGTAGTCTTGCTATAGCTTTGTTTTGGGGAATTTAATTGATTTGAATTTCTAAAATATGACTTGATTTATAATATATATATAGATATACGATTGAAATTTGATTTGACATATTATGTACATATTATTACTTATCTCTAAATGGTTTGAATGGAATCGAAAATTTAATTCTTAAATTCTATCTTAAAGAATATTTTCAATTATAAAAAGAAAATCAAAAATTTGGATAAATGATTCAACCTTGAGACAATTGAATTGGAAAGTTTTATTTGTATAATACAATTGCATTTCAATATAACTTACCTTAATTTTTAAAAGCTAACAATGTAATTAGATAATATACAATATAAAAATATTTTATAAATAAAATTTGAGTAGTTATAATAAATGTTATACGTTTAAATTTTAGTTATAAAAGATTAACAGAGGTAAATAGAGAAAAAGAAAATTTAAAGAATTTTATTTAAATAACTTAATGATCAAATTTGATTTAATATGGAACCTTAAGTATAACCTAGGAATTTTAATAAAGGTTATTTCTTGAAATGAATATGTTTGTGTAATAAACAATATATCTTTGAATAGATAAATAAAATACATTTTAATGTGGCATTTCGTAGTAAAGTTTATTTAATTTGGAATCATAGTTTAATTGATGTCTAAATGAATAAACGTGTCAAGTAATTTGATTGTTATATTTGATATGATAAATATTTTATTTATGAAATAGATATGTCTTGTAAAATGAATAATTATGATTTAAATAGTTAAGATATATTTTTAATATCACTAAAATTTGATAACTGATAATTTGGTTTTCAAATGGAAATTTCTAGTGTAACTTATTGAAGGAATATCTTATTTATGAAATAAGTATTTTAAATAAAGTGTTCGGTTATTTGTAAAATTAAGAGTTAAGTAAAATAGTGAACTTTTGACTTAATAAATGAAGTATAGTTTGATTTGGATATTCCATTCATAAAAGTTTGTTTTAATAAATTATAAGTAAATAATATCCAAATGAATATTTCTGAAACTGAACTGATTGAAATACTAATATATCTACCGTAGTACTTTAAAAGTGCTGCTGTTTCTAAAAATACAATGTTTGGAAATTTTCTAATTGAATAAATGAACTTAGAAATGTTACAACTTTGAAATGAATATTATTTGACCTTGAATTTAATGGTTTAAACGAAGATTATTTTAAAGGTGTTATGACTTTCTAAGTGTTATGATTTTTAGTAGTATGATTCCCAAATTATAACATCTCTAAATTGTTATGATTCCAAATATTATGATTTCAAAGCATTATGATTTCAAATTTACTAACTTATTTTGTTTTTCAAACTATCTTTTAGTTGTCCTTGTTTTCCTTATCTTGCTATAGAATGGGGAGGCTATTGCTTATACCAGTCTGTTTGGAAACTTTTCTATAATCTTTGATAATCTTTGGTACTCATCTGGATCTGAGCACTGCTTACCATCCACAGACCGACGGTCAAATGGAAAAGGGTGAATCAGATTATAAAGGATCTTTTCGTGCTTGTGTTCTTGATTTGATCATCTTCACCTTGTTAATTTTACCTATAACAACAGTTATCAGGTAAATCTCAATCTTCTTGTTACCTTGTCTTAATCTTATTTCATTTCTATCTTTTCTGTGCTTTCCCGTACCTCATTCCTTTTAGGGGACGAAAAGTTTTGAGTGGGGGAGAGTGTAACAACCCTAGATTTTCGCATATAATTTAAATTTGACTTTATATTATTTTGAAATTATTTTTAAACTTGTTTTATTCCAAACATTTCATTTTAAAATATAAATTTTGATTTTTGTGTAAATTATAGTTTCAAACTTGTATAAATTGGATATTTTACTGAAAAGTGGATTTCTGGTCAAATGGGTCAAACTTTGACTTTTAAATTTTAAATTTAAACATTTAAATTCTTAAATTTTATATTTTATTATGAAAATAGATTTAATAACATGAATACTGCTTTTCATTTCGTTGAAAACGGAGTTACATTGTGAAAGTTATGTATATTTCAATATTGAGTACAATTTGTGTTATTTAGCTATTTTGTTTATTTTAAATTATATAAATTATATTTTTATTGTCATATTTTATTTTAGTATGTGTTAATATGTTATTTTATGTATATATTTGTCTTTTAATATTTTTAAAGTGATAATATAATTTTTCTAGAGTCTATTGAAATTTATTTCAATTTATTAAGCCTGGTTTTGTATATATTGCTATTTTCTTCATTTAATTTAACTAATTTAAGATTTTTTTATTTTATTTTCTTATTTACTTTATGTCTGAGTTTATTTGCCTTTATTTATCAGCATTCTTATATGTATATAAATTTAAAATTAAATTAGTGGAAATTTGAAAGGTTTTAAACTTTTGAAATTCCAAAGTCTTTTTATCTCCCAACCTTTCGTTTTCTCAACTCCTCTCTTTATTGATTTTGGCCGTATACATCATTCCTCTTCAGCCCCATCTTCATTTTCACATTAATTTCACTTCCTCAAACATTTTTCAACAACAAATACGGCCATCTCCTTGTTGTTCAAAAGTTTGGCAAAAATCTTCTCTTCTCCCTTGTTTTTTTTATGTTTTCCATTGAATCTTTGCATATGTTCTCACCTTCATGGCTTGGCTCCTCCTCAACTAGACCTAGGCCGACCTCCACCACCCCTTCCTCTGATCACCACCCACCCTAGTACCCCACCAAGATAGGTCAAGCCCATCTATGGCTTGAATCACCACCAAAAGTTGCAAATTCCATCACTGCATACATAAACCAAGCCTAGTTTGTTACCACCACCTTCTACCACCATTAGCCGCCACTACCTCCACCATCACCACCTCTGACCTGACCTCCCCCTCTGTCACATCACACACCACCATATGGACCCACTGGCCATGCCCCATAGCTTCTGACCGAGCCTAACTTTAGCAAACAAATGATGTTGTTGCCTTGAAATTGTGTAGTTTTGCACCTAGACTATGCACCATCTACAAACACATGATGGCTGACCCATATGGACCCAAACCAGACCATTTTCCCTTGCCTTGGCTGAGCTTAGTCACTGCATAACTGAAGCATATGGGGTTGAGAACAAATGCAATCCATTTGGTGTTGTTTTGGATAATGATTTCTATTGTTGTTTGATGTTATATTGGTGTTGAAGCTTATATATATTGTATTGTTTTGTGTAAATGTTTGAACAAGGCTATTAGCTTTGGCTCTCCACTCTCAAGTCATATCTGTGTTATCGTGCCTTCGTCATATCTATGTTGTGTGCTTTGTTGGCTATCTCCAGCTTTTAACAAGTGAGTTATTCTCCCTAGACAATATATACATATATAACTAGTGAATTGACCCCGTGTGAATCTGTAAAATGCATTATCATGTTATATCGCTATATTATGATTATATGATGTTCACCCATGCTTAAACACCTGTTATAACATTTGTTGCTGTTATATTATGCTGTTCTGTTATTTTTATCAATTTATCACACTGGAAGTTCCCTTTAGATTAGAATCACTATGGGTTGAAATGATACATACCCGAACGGACTTTAGAATAAGGGAAAATTGCTATGGGCTGAAATGATAGGCCTGAATGATTTTCAATTTATTTCATTTACTTGGGACTGCGGGTTTGAAATGATAAAACCTGAATTTTCTTTGTAAATTACGGGTTGAAATGATATATTACCCGTATCACTTTTCCAAGTGTAGAAAATTATATACAGACCCGTAGTTCATATATGTTTTTGTAAAAAATTTAAAAATTATTTTAGAAATGTAAATATTAAAATATTTTGATTTAAATCCAATTAAAAAATTATTTTTGTAAAATATTATTGATTTTCTGAATAATTATAAGTGAAGTAAATTAATGAAAAAGTTAGAAAATTTTGAAAGTAAGTTATTTTGGAAAATTTGATTTAATTATAATTGGAAATTAAATAGAATATGAAATTATGATAAACACATTATAATTGAATTTAAATGAATTTAAAGTGATTTTATATCATATTAATGATTTTTAATAAAGTTGAAATGGGAAATGAATGAACATTTAAGTTGAAATTTTGAAATATAACTAAAACTGGAAATTTATGAAATTGACTTAAAAGTGAATTTTTAGTTAAGTAAATAAAAATAAAATTAAGTTATATTTGAGAATTTGAACTTAAGTGTTAATTTGAAATTTAATGTAATGAATTTAAAATTGAATGTTGCAATTTAATAAGTGAATTAGTATTAAATATGAATTTTTAAATGGAAATTTAACTTTATGATATCATGAAATTAAGGAAAATTAAATGGTGTTTATAAAAGTAAAAATGTGTGATTTTATAAGTTAAAAGTGATTTAAAGAAAAATATAATTGTTGTGAAATTACATTGAAAATTTGAAGTTAATTAACTGCATTTTTGAAATGCTATTATTTATAATGTAAATGATAATACAGCATTTGTAAATGCTGTAGTTGATAAGTGAACTAAATAGCTAAATTGAATTAAAGGCTATTATAGCATTTTATAAATGCTATAATTGTTGGATTAAACTAAGTTTTCTTTGAAACTAATGTAACAATATTACATCATTTTAAACGCTTTCTTTTGTTAAAATTGAACTGTTTTGAATATAACTTTCTGCAACATTTTCCAAATGCTGTGAAAGTTGAATTTTCACTGTTTTGATAAACTTAAGTGAATAAATGAACTTTGGAAGTTGAAAATTTTGGAAATTTAATAATTTAATTATTAAATATAATAACTTCATTTTAATGATTTAAAATGATTTTTGAAATATAAACTGTTTTGAAATGTGAATTGAAATGGTATTCTAAATTGAATAAAATGAATAATGATCTGAAATGAAGTTTTGTAAAGATATGATATTTTAATATATTGAAATGATTTGAAATGAAGTTTTGTAAAGATATGATATTTTGATATATTAAAATGATTGGAAATGGAGTTTTGTAAAGATATCATATTTTAATGTATTGAAATGATTTGACATGGAGTTTTGGAAAGATATGATATTTTTGAAATGGTTTGGAATTAATTTAATCTTTATTTTGATAAAGATTTGGATTTGAAATGATATTTTGTTTTGAAGTATAAATACCATTTTAAATTATAACTGCGGGTTATAATAACAATTGGTTGGAAAGGAGATCGGGATAGGATATCTGGCATACTCTCTATCAATACCGAAAACCACTTTGACAACCGTGTACGCGGTGGAGATTCCAGAATGAAGTAGGATGGTGGCGACGTTCTTGAGGTATATTACATGAACCCAACTCCCGTGAGTTGGCATAAGGTGGCTAAAACAGAAGCGATCTCGGGCCAAGTGAGGTCATTCCTCCGATCGGACACATTCCTTCGATACTATACTCTTACTTGTGATTGATTAGATGGCCATCCTTCGATTTTGGTTTGGAGTGTGTTCCGAGGTGGGCGTATGTGGCTGCTACGTTACCACAAGCCCGTGTGCGTAATTGGTATATCTACCCTGGCATTGCCTTGTGTGCCGTGTCACCTACCATATCGAGCCTTTACTACGAGTTTTTTCTCTCCCGTAGCCCATGGAGTATTTAGGGTAGTCTCACGGAGATATGTTGATACTGGATGGACTACTGGGACTATTATGTGTGAAGGGTGATATGGGTAGCCCGGAACGCTATTTAAAAGTATGTTTATTTTACTGTAGACATTATTATAATAGCGAAATATTACTACATAGTAAATAGTTTAACGGATCCTTAGAGGATGGGCGGTCCTAGGCATCCTTTAAGTTACTTGTACTTTATTACAGTTCACTTGAGTTGGTTTACATTATATAAGTATATATTGTCCTGACTCGAGTGTTTGTGTTTTATTTACGCTCGGGTCAGCCTGAGTTATTCACAGATTTGTATTCCACTTTCTGGAGATTGGAATAGCTGGAGATCATCTGCTTGTCTAGTTTTATCTATTCCAGTTCTGTTGTTCTATTCAGCTTGTAATTGGTTATCATCTTGAGACTTCTGTTGTACTTTATTTATTCTGTTGTATTTTATTTTACTCTGATATATTTTCATAGTAGCTTCATGAACTACTATCTCTTTTACCTCCGCTGCATTTCTTACTCTGTGTCTGTGTTCTGTGATTTTTATTTACTTTATGTCCTGAGATTTGCCAAATTTTATTTACAACGCGGTATTTTGAGCAATTCAAGTCCGGCATGTGCGGATGCGAATAGTTGAAAATATCGGGTTGTTACACTACTGGATCCTCTTACTCAACTCATCTCATCACAATTTGGAATTGTAAATTATTCAATACGAGATTCAAATTATGCTCTTTTACAACTTCCATAGTCGAACAACTCCATTCTTAGTTCAAGCCACATAGAGGTCTAACATTCATTATCAATATTGATACTACTGCTCGTGCTAACTAGTTCTACCTTCACAACCTCCATCAATTTCTCTGCATCTCATGCAGAGACTTACACTCAAAAAAAGATAGAAGAAATATTAAATATATAGTAGGAAAAATACAAATACATCCTCAGATGTTTACCACGATAATCATCATATAATCCTACTACCACTTTAGTATAAACATCACTCTACCACACACCCAATGGTTAGGGACTCTAAGTCTCACTAAGGTCAAGACTTGTGTCTCTTATACTCAATATTCTAAACCTTGTTTGAAACCAAATTGTTACACCTCACCTCTATACCAATACCACAAGGAGTATTACTCTGAAATACTTCCTGGTAATGCGGAGAATGAGACGATATTGGGCTACACATGTGTAAACTCTCATGGGCTGACACTGATATGTATTTCAAACATCAGAAACAACTCATATATATGTACACAATATTAGTGCAAAGCAATATACACATGTTCCTTTAGAATAAAACAATACGCAATATAAAATAAATCACAGAGAACACATGGTCAATAACGTAGAATAACATATACAATATAAATGTATACACAAATCTGACTAGGATATACAATAGGTCAATTCCCACTATCTCAAAACCATATAATGTATGTCCAATTCAACATGATGTCTTACAATCATGAGGTAATATAATACACAGTGATGTAAAATAATATGATATCCCCCATTTATGCTCAACATCCATATACTGATCATCTGTCCTTGAGACCTGAGTATTGTATGAATAACACACGAGTCAGGCTATGTCTAGAATGAAGATGTTAATATAAAATAACAACTAGTAAGGTATAAACAAGTCTAACACAAGTGGCACATCCCATATGTCAAACATATCTCAAAACCATGCACATATAAAAGACAACCAATCTCCAAATAACGTCAATCAACACATAAAACGAGCATATAATTAAATGGGCGAAATAACCATAATCAAGAATAAGATCTCATCAACGATATAGATATGCACTTAGCTATACCCTAGATTGTCTCTCAAATAATTGTAATGTAGACATACCCAGGGTTCGTCTCACTCAATAAATAATAAATGTAAATAACACATAACTAACACCCAAATCAAAAAAACACGTAATATAAACTACCCTCGGTAGCCAGGGTCATTGTAACGACCCAGAATTTCAGTCATTCGAAATTCAGATATTTAATTGATTTTAAATATTCATAAGTTAATTTGATAAGTCGACTAACTTATATTTCGAATACCTTAATTTAATTGAATAATTAAATTATTAATTTAACATTTTAAATTGTGTAAATAATTGGATTTTGAATTTCATATGAATAAAAATGATTTATAAAGTTGATATAAATTCTATTTGAATTAGAATGATGTTAGAGAACTTTTAAAATTGAATTAAAAGTTAATTTCTAGAAATTGAATATTTAAATATTTAATTAACGTGTAAAAATTGCCATATTTTCAAGCAGTCTTGGATTTTGACGAAACTAGTTTCATTGGATCTGTAATGTTAAATTATTGTAGGATTTCAAATTTCGCATCAATCGGATTTATGGTTTTTCCATGGCAAGCTAAAACGCGTAGAAATCGGTCTAAGTGAATTTTAAGTTTAAATAATTCGATTCGAAAACCTATCTTTCAAATACGATCGAAATATTCCATTGCGTTCGAAATAAGGTAAAACATTATAAATGCCAGGCGGCATGCTTTGTTTCGAGTTCGAAAAGTTTTCGGGTGAGTAGTGTCGTTTAAATTTTCTATAAAAGGACCTAACTTTTTCGCATTTGCAGAACATTAGGGTTTTAAACCCTAGCCACCGTTTCTACATTCAATAACCAAAAATTTCAGTCCTTTCTCCCTTAATCTCCCTTAATCCATCGACAATTTAAAAAAACTTTCAACTACAAAATCAAAGAGCGTAATGAGATCTTCAAATCCATATGGATATGATCGAATTTAATGTGATGAATCGACGATGATATGGGATTGAATGGTCATTATTTGTGCACGTTTTTCTATGCACAGGAAAGGCCAAGCTTCACGTGGTTGGTGGTGTGGGTGGAGCTGGCTTTGGGGCACGTGGCGTTGGTCTTCGATCTACCGGTAGTTGATCAGAGGAGGTGCGAAAATTGATGATACATCGATGGCTATGGGTTTCATTTTTTCAAACGTAGCCTGGGTCTTCACGCAAGAGAAAGGAAAAGAATGGGTGGCCAGATCTCTCCAAAGCTAATCGCACGACCGAGATGAGTTAGGGTTTCAAAAATAAAATGAAATTGTAATTTATATATATAATAATTCGTGCAAACTTTAAATATCATAACTTCTTCTTACGAGGTCCATTTTGACGAAACAATTTGCGTTAGGTCCGCATTGACGAGCACTGCGTTATAGAGCTGGTTTGGAGTTGATTAGAGCTAGTGTAAATTTAGGCTAAAATTAAACGGCTGTTACTTTTATTCGAAATAAAACACTACAACTGCTATTGGAAGCAATGTGAATACAACTCACTCTTTCTGCCTCATTGATATTTTTATATAAGTGAGAATAAATATCATTTATGATGATTGATGATTGTTTGGATGATATATGATATATTATCTATATATTGATTGGTATTTGGATATATTCCTGCCTATTAGAGCAGATGAGACCTTATACGTTCCCGTGTATAAGCGGATGACTCTTTGTACGCGCATCTACCTCGAAGCGGATATTGTACACATATTCTAATATGTATATTCGTTGCAGGTGACAGGTTGGAGGGATCCAACTGGATTCCTCACCAGTATTGGTTTTATTTATAGATATTGTAATATATGTTGTTATCATATGATATATGATGTTTGGATGCCTGATTGATGTATTTAGTGTTGTTGCAGCATTGGGCTTATTTTTGGTAATTTAAAATATTAAAGTGATGATTTCGAATTAAAAAGGATTTTCAAGTGATTTTGAAAATAGACGTTCTATTAATTTTTTGAATTGTTAAGTAAATGAATTTATTTTGAATAAATAAAGGTTATAATTTTTATGCTATAAAAATTATTTTATTTTAGATATAATCAGAATGTGAATTTTGAAATATGAAGTTAACTATTTGGTAAAATAGTTTAAATTAGGATTTTTTGAATTTATTATAAACAGTTTATATATAAGATTTATAAAATTGATTTTTTATAAATCAAAATATTGGAATTGTAAAGGAGTTTTATAAGTGTTTAAAATAAAGTTATAAATGGGTTTTTTAAAAGTAAATAAGATTTAAAGATTTATGAATTTGTGAAGTTATAAAATAAATGAATTTGTAAACAGATGATTTATAAGTAATTAACTTACAATTTGTATTTTGGTATATAAATGAGATAAATAGCATTTGTTAGTAAAGGGGATTTATGAATTGAAATTTTTATAAAATATAAATGTGAATTTATAAACATTGTTTTATAAATCCGAAATCAATTGAATTTGATAAGTTAACTATTGTAGTTTATTAAAGGAATTTCATCCATGATTTTGGACAGTGGATAATCCTTTAATTTAATGTGCAGTAGTAATGAATTTGGTAAAAGGATTATATTCACGATTTTGGATAGTGGATTATCTTTAATAAATGTGTAGAAGTAATGAATGTGGTAAATGAAGTATATTCACAATTTTGGAAGGTGAATAATATTTTAAATGAAATAAATGCTTTGGAAAGTGAACTTTTAAATGGAGTAAAATGGTTTGTAGATGTTTTAAAAATGTGTTAATTATCGAAACCATATATTTCAACATTCATTGTTGAAATAGACGTTTTCGAGAAGTATGGAAATGATGGACTATAACATTATTGTTATTGTAAATAATTTTCGAAAGGAAATGTTTTTGTATAGTATTGGGTTTTATATATCTATCTAATTTTCGAATCCCTATACTAGTGATTTTGGGTTGTCGTAATGATGTTTTACGCAACATTCGTTTTGATCCAAATAAATGTGTTTAAAGAGAATGTTTTCCTTAAAGAATAAAAGAAATACTTAATCGTGATTTAAGTATATGTAATATTTTCCAAGTGTTGAAAATAAATTGATTTGTGAATTACTCATTATTAAATAAATGTATGGAAATGTTTCCAATGTTGAAATGGTTTTGAGATTATATCTTTTTACAGATAATCTAAAGTGAATATTTAGAAAGTGATTTAATTAATAAAAGATTAATTCAAAGGGCCTAGTGATTGCTTATGGTGCTAAATATTTGTTTATTTGGTTTGATAGTTAAGTAACTGACTGTCAAATTTGGCCATTTTAGTTCCTCGACTTGATGTGGGAACTATTTAGTTGTACACTTAGTATGTAGCCTTCTGTGTAGGCTTGATTATCGTTTATGTTGAGGATGTTGATTCGTGTAGTGCAGAGTATTACTCCAATCTATCAAGCTTCCTTCTTGGCCTGAACGATAGCAAGTTGAAAGTCGGAGACATGATAAATCTACGAGACTTAGTTTCTGTGTGAGGTTGAGAAACGCTTTTGCGTTGTTGGTGCGAAGAGACCGGGATCGGTTTATCCGAAAACCACTTCAGACCAACGTATATGCGGCTATTGTGCAGGTTGCTTGTGATGATATTGATATTCTGGATTTTCATAGCAGGGAACTGCTTGTTGATCGTTTGGGGTTAAAATCCCAATATACATATAGTAGCAGTGGTCTCTTCATTATGAAATATCCAATGCAAGGATTATTCGCTACTAAACCTAGGGATTTCTCGACAGGATGTGGTAGAAAAGTACATTCGGCTTATCCTGTTCCTGGACAACTTGTATGGATATTTGTCTAACATTGCATTTCTATAGATTATGTACATTGGTTTTTACAAATGTACATCAGTGGGGGAGGAGAAGGCAACTTCTCTTAGTTTAACACCCTCCTTGAGATGTATGAGCTTAAGGGTTGTATTTTTGTGGAAGGCAATTAATAGTCAACGGAAATGGCCGTGTGCCATTCTAAGTGATCTGATATGTGATTGTGAAAGGTAATCGTAACTTCATGCCTCATCAACCGGAAATGTCCAAAACAGGGTTAGATGCGGCAAGGCTAAGTGGGTCGCTCCCAAGTAGGATATGATCATCCTCTTCTAGATATATCTTTACGTACTATGACGTCGTGCATCCGATTATTGTGGTTTGTATGCTATGAGGTCCCTCAGTAAAGGTCGGTAACGACTTGAGGATGATATATTTTATACCATCTACTTACAGAGGTGGGCCGGTCTTTTGTTGGTTGAGGATCCTTTGTGATGGTCCTCGGTACATTCTTCTAGAGATGTACTGCCGGAAGGTAGTCCCTTCACCTGGTCATTTGTATGGAAATCCATACTCCACTACGTATCTGCCATTTGATTGTATTAACCATTTGGACTATATGTTGTAATTTAATCAATGTAACAATTTCAGATATGATTAATATTATTTGTATACTAGACACTAGTATACTATTAGATTATTTGATATAAGTTATTTTAGTTATCGTAAGGTAAAAACATGTTCACGTTTATGTGTGGGTGTGTCTTACGAGATACTTTTGTTTTGATAAAGGAAAAGTTTGACAATTTAATAAATTCAGTTGAGTGTGCTTCTCACGCTGGTTTACCAGACTGATCCAGACATTCTTCCCTTTCAGTGCTTGGGTTAAACTGAGTATATTTGCATGTTCAGATTTGTGCTATTGATGCTTCAGCAGGAGAGCTGGAGATCTTCATTTCATATACACGTATCGGTTCGTTTTGATTATCAATTGTGCTTAGTTGTTTATATTATCGGCAATTGTGAGGACAGGTTACTATAACTGTCCTGGCTAATAATTATTATTTGATTGTTGAACTTTGGTTGACGTATATATATACAGTTTCTGTTTTGTAATGATCATTGATATGATATTATATGTTTTCCGCTGCGATGTGATATTGTGTATTGTTCTGTTTGGTTGATTCTTCTCTTCTTTTCTCTTCTTTTCTTTCTCTTGACTTTCCGTCAGTCTGTACTTTTTGGGTTGGACATGTGTGGTTTATTGTCGATTCAAAGGGTACGGATTTGCGGGTCGTCACAGTCATCTCTCAGATAACCATGTAAAAGATTGGTACAGGGCCTAACTCCATGCTCTCAGCATTTATAGCTATCCTCGATAGTTATGCAATCGAGGTTTATGGGATTACACAACCGCATAGACTCTCGGTCTCCTAAATAATCCAAAATATTGATAACCAAACAATAATCATCATCCAGCCTTTCAAACTCATTGTAATCAACTTGGCTCTCACACAAAGAAATAATTATATGGTCTCTCAGACCTCTACTGATCCACTCAACCCTTGGCATTTTGGATAAATATCAGGACTATCAGTCCTATGTGCTCTCAGCATCATAAATATCTATTTCGGTATTAGTCTCGACAAATGAACAGATCAGCTCTCACCCGTAAACACAACGATCTCCTATATATGAATAAGTAGGTTTCTATAGCATCTCATGTTATCTCAGCAATAATGATAACCAGACGGGAGACTGACAGCGCTCAGCCTACTCCAGAGGCCTTCCTCACATGCCCTTAGCATTACACTTACAGTTTAGTTACCTCAATGGTCATCGTGACCTAATGTCCATCAAGTGCAAGGCTACACTATGCATTGGTCATGACCCTACAAGTGCCTTTGATGGTAATAGACTGTTGGCCTAAGTGACACAGGGGGAGTGACTCAGCCATATACATGAAAAAGGTGTCACGGATTCGAGGGGCGACCCCACAATCAGACCGCTAGAACGGATACTAGCCAATCTGGTTTACTCCTCGCCATATAAAGAGAGCATACACACAAGTTAGAGACACTTATGGTTCTTAGCCTGCTCGCTCTCAGCTTGCATCACCATAAATAATACCTCGTAAACATGACCCTATCGAGTGACATCTATTCACAATGAATAATCGAATAAATATCACAATCGTGTCCTATACCATTGCTTCATACTCAAACTTTTATTCACTGCTCATAACTACAATCAATCTCCTGATATTCTATATAATGAGTCTAATGAATAACCGAGATACATTACCGAACGTCTCATCCCAAACTGCATTATAACTCTATTTTTCAGATTTCTTGTCATATGAAATGAATACCACAAAGAAAATTCATCACCGTATGAAATTACATCAACATCGATTAACCAAAATAGATATTGTGAATCACTCATATAATCTCATTCAATATATAAGAATAGAGAAATCAGAAAATATAGAAATCAAATACATACAAATCCCAATTTAATTAGGAAATGAAATAACTATAAACTATAATAAAATCTTTTTTTTAATCATTTAAAACATTCCAATTGCCTTAATGAATCAAATATAATTTATAGAGATTACTATACAATTTGGAAGAGTTAACTTCTATTTCAAAATAATTTCTAACTTCCAAAATCACTTTATACATCAAAATAATTCTAGAAACTATTTCATAATTTCTATAACTAAATAATATTACAAAATAAATTTATAAATCTCCAAAATAATTCTTTTCATTTTAAATCATGTTTCGGATTTCAAAACCTTCACTATGTAATCAAATCTCTAATAGCTCATATGGAAAATCAATAGATATTGCTTTAAATATATTTCATAATATTTTATAATATAACACTATCTCAAAATAAATTGTAAGTCAAGAATAAATTATATCTATTTCAATCTATAGAATGGAATTCAAAATTTTTCACTTTATACCCTCACAGGTAAAAAAATATTTTCTATTTTCAAAACAACTTTTTATATCCAAAATAATTTCGAAGAAATTATTTTATTTACCAACCAACTTTATTTATTTATGAATATACTTCAGTTTAAGTTTTAAAGCACCAAAAATAACTGATCGAAGCATTCAATAATATTTTGGAACCGAAAAATCTATCGAACGTCCAAAAATAATAAATTAAGGAGAAAAATCATCTAAACTCATCAGCAATCATCAACATAAGTTTCTATCATGTGGCGGAGTTGAATTACATCGAATTTCGGCCATCGATACACGGTATACAGATCAAATAAATTGCACAAATTAAAATGTAAACGGACAGCATCTCCTTTACATCTTAGACATCTAATAAACACAAAACTTCAATGTCACACAATTGATTCCGTATCACAAACATATAATTCATCCAACAATTCAATTTTTCATCCAATCAATCAATATCTACCAATAATCCATCCAATCAAAACTAAACAGATAGATGCATGGATGATTATGCAAAAATAAGTGATATTGATATAGTTGTAAGTGAGTTATGTCATCAAAATAACGCCCGAGCTTCCAAATAAGCAAACAGCTTCATCTCTACCCAATCAACAACACAATGCGGTCGCTTCCACATCGCTATCCAAATAACACAGACCTTGCCTTACTCCACCTTCAACAATCGTTGCCTTTGAACCCGCCGTCGTTGCTACAAACTCAATTGACCCACCCTTAAGTCTCTGTTACACACGAGAATCTTCATTCATAGCCATCTAACTATCGATCAATCTCATGCTTGTGCCCAGGACGCGCACCAACTCCCATTGCCATCGGTTCTAAGTCGTGAAGCCTGGAGCCTTTCTCCGTTGTTGTGTCTCCAGCGTTGTTCGTTTTTACGTTGATTCTGTATTATTATGTTTTCTAATTTTTGGTCGCCATTTTTAGTATGGATTAGGGCTGAAAAATATGTTAAATGGGCCAATTCTAATTTATGTTTAAAGCAAAGGAAATTTCTAGAAATACGGTGAGAAGGAAATAGGTTTTGGCCCTAATTTTTTCGACCTAATTCCAAGCCAATTAGAATTCTAATTCAATAGTTTTTACCCATTTTCCATTTAAATTTAAATTCTTGATTTATTTATAAATATACTTTAATTCAGTTCAAATTAATTTACGCTCCAAAAATATTTTATACTCGATTTTAAGCATTTTATTCAATTTCAATTTATTATTCCAAAAAGAATTTATTAATTTAATTTATTAAACAAGTATTTTATTAAATAGATTCAAATAAATAAGAATTAATTTCCAAAATAATAATTATCAAAAATCTAATATAAAAATTATTTTAATTAAATTTACATATAATTACGGTGTAGAAAGAAGGGTTGTTACATAGCTCAAAGTCAAAATCTCTGACCAAAGCATTTCAGTTAATAATAATTTTTATTGTTGAGCCAAGGACATTGTGTTTAGACTTTAGAGTTGAATGTAGAAGATATTGGAATTTTGACCATTTTCAAATTTCATAAATCCATAGTGATATAGTTTTGATGAATATAATTGATGTAAATAATAATCACAACAGAGTAATGCTTAACAAAGTAAAACTAGATTTTACCAAAACCAAGAAAGCGATAAATTTGGCCAAAATATCATGCCACTTTCTAAGTGATATGTGAACTTTAATATTCGAATAATCCGATTTTAATCGCTAACCAAATTTACATCTAATAAGTCACACACCAAAACGATGAATATCCCTTTGACCAAACGATTTAATTAATTTATATTTATTATAAATTAACTAAACTGATTAACATTTGTAAAACATTGTTATAAAAATTTGATTTTGATTTGTTGAACAAATATTATTAAATATAATTCAAATAGTTATAAATATATTAATTGATATGCGATATCAATAAGTGTTATATTGGATTTAATCGCATAATACTTTTTTGTGCTCTAAGTAGGTTAAAGCCCATGATAGGGGCTGGTTGGATCGACTAAAATATAGGATAATATGTGTGGCCTAATGAGGATTAGAGAGCTTTGAAATGGATGGCTAAGATAGAAAGAAAATAGGTAAAAGATTAGATCCAAAATTGTCTCCTTCTCTTCCTCTTTATGAATATCTCTACCCTCATCTTTTGAAAGACCTTTGGAAGCCTCCATATATTTGGCTAACATCTCTCCTTCATCCTTCTTTCATATTAAGTTCAAATCAAATAAGATTCAACACTAATCGATAGCTGGTGGTCAATGGTTTAGAGACTAGTAATCTACTGAATTGGAATTAGTTTGAGTATCAGATCCCATCATTTCAATGTGTTCTTATGGGCTTTGGCTATAAGGTATAATACTAACATGTTAATAAATATCAATTTATATTTACAGTGTTTATTTTATATTATATTTTTCGTAACGACCGCCCTACAACAACGATGCAAAAGGGTAGTTAAAGAAAAGAAAAGGAAATAAGATGAAGAAATATAAGAGAAAATAATGGAAAAGAAGAAAACGAAAGCATCAAATAACCAAAATACTTGTCGCATATCTCACATCGTATTAGAATAAATATAATTATCAAAACAGGTATAAAACAAGAGAGACAGTAATAACAATGTGAAATAATCATCTATATACAGATCCACAAAGTTATACAACATCATAACTGAGTTTATACAACGGGATAGTAAACTCAACTGGTATACTGTCTCATAATGGTAAATCAACACTTTCAAGGCCCCACAATGTCACATAGTGGAAATATAATAACAAATGCACATATAAGTACAGATAACCGTCACGTCTTGTCGGTCCACATGTAGAACTCCATAATCATCCACCTGCTCACAATCTACTCATTTAAGAGTACCCGAGATAATAGGAAGCAAAGCATGAAACCTCGAGTCAGGCAACAGTCTGGTGTGAGCGATATCGAATCTCAAAATACTATAAAAGTCGATAACATATGGAACATAGGGTATATAAACAATACCTGACATGTCCTTGCAACCGGAGAGTCGGCACATAAACGTAAGTAATATGCTACTCTATAACATCGTAAAAAGGTTATACCATACTCAGTATTTTCAAGGTGCCTAGGTATCTCCACCTACAATCCCTACTCCATACTAAGTAAACTTCAGGTACCTTGATATCTCCATCCATACCTACTCCACACTAAGTCAAGTCAGGGTATTCAGGTATCCCTACCACCATACCTACCTAGTGTGACATCCCTAGGGTGACAAGTGACTAGTGAGCAACCATAACAAGCATAGCAACCATCAAACAATGGTAATTTTCACCCAATGTCCCAGATATATGATGACTCGTATGATCCTCCGAGACTATCAAGGACTAGTGGATATCCCCATTCTCGATTGTGCTTATAATACTCACCGATTAGAAAACCCCACACGGTTTTCTCTTGTGATATCTCTATACCACCTGACCTAGACCCTACCGATCAAGGGTATAAACTGGCGCTACCAGACCTTGGGTGCCCTCGCATATAGTACCCCTACTTTAAGCACAACCAGAACACTCTGAATCATCAATGATTCCTAGGAACAACATGTCCATCGAGCCATACTCACTTGATATGGATCTGAACCCTACTGGTTCACTATAGTTTTCGAGGCACGATCCCTAACACTCACCCCAGACCACTATCTAGTGGATTACTCTAATCTGTGATGCCATCCTCGATCATGCTCACTGCCTGAGCTCTTGATCGAAGAACCCTACTAACATGCCAGCCAAAGCTCGAGATCTAGCATGATCCATATAGTCATAATACTATCATCCTAGAGCTTACTATCCGCAGTATCGAACTACTAGGTCGAAGCACCACATACATGCCTCACCATCAAAATCACCACCACATCCCTGCCTCACCATCAATATCACACGGTTGAAGTACCACATCCCGGCCTTTCCATAAATATCACTAGTCATAGGGTGATAACATCTAATCTCCAAACCGATTGGACAAACAAACCATCACGTTGCGCACCATGATATCTCATCGACGTCTAAGCCATATATCAGCCAAATCGCCAATCGATAACATTGATGGACATTGAACACTCTACTACGGTCAGCACCATCCACCTTCGTCTTGTACTTAATCGAACAGTTAAGTACAGACCAAATAGAAACGTCCAGCATCATCCACTTTGAAATCTAGATTCGTCGGCACGTATCCCAAACCCTCTTTTATTACTAATCTCATTCATTAGATCACCATGTGTGTGAAACTCTATCATACAAGATGCTATCTAAAATCAAATCACCGCTAATAACTTCACCTACATATGCTACATATACATACATCCATAGATTTATACATCCAAATAACCATACATAAAAAGGTTATACCACACTCAGTATTTGTCAGGGTGCCTAGGTATCTTCACCTACAATCCCTACTCCATACTAAGTAAACTATAGGTATCTCGATACCTTCATCCATACCTACTCCACACTAAGTTATGTCGCAGTATCCATGTATCTCTACTACAATACCTACCTAGTGTGACATCTCTAGGGTGATAGATGACTAGTGAGCAACCATAATAAATATAGCAACCATCAAACAATACTAACTGTCACCCAATGTGCCAGATATATGATGACTCATATAACCCTCGAAGACTGTCAAGGACTGGTGCAAATCCTGATTCTTGATTTTTCTTACCGCACTCACCGATTAGAAAACCCCACATGGTTGTCTCTTGTGAAACCTTTGTACCACCCGACCTAGACCCTATTGGTCCAGGGTACAGACTAGCTCTACCAGCCCTCAGGCGCCCCCGCATACAGTACCTCTACTTTTAACACAACCAGGACATTATAAGTCATCAATGATCCCTAGGCACAAACATATCCATCGAGCCCTACTCACTTGATACAGATTTGAACCCTACAAGTTCACTACAGTTGAAACACCCCACACCTCTTAGTATACCCAAGAAGGGCATACCAAAAGATATGGTGTGTTATAGGTATAGCTACAACAATCATAATAATCATAATCCCTCTCACAAGTGCCAAATGCATCATAAGGAAAATGAAAAAGACGAAAAGCAGAAGAATACATCTGAAATGAGAAGAAATAAATCTCCAAGCAACCTGAATCAACTCAACTCTATTGGCCTGTTGGGGGGAAAAGGGGAAATAGAGGAGTGGGTCAGACAATAAATTTGGTGAGTGAAAGTAATTACTAACATTTCTAAGCAAGATAAAGATAATAAACTAAGCAATAGTTCTGATTCTGTTTGACTGTTTGCTTGGATTGTTTGATTTGATTGTTTGCACTTATCTTAAACTATTGTGATTACGCTGAAAATCCTAATCCTATCTCAACTACTAACTTGATTAGGCTGAAATCCTAATTCTACCCGTTGATCGGTCTATTCTATGTCTATCGTGCCATGGTGAACCAATCCTGTTGGTCACAGCAAAAGACACCTCTTTAGCGCTTAGGACGTAGTAGTGAATTATTTACCCTAATCGATGCCGTACGCTAGGTCATCGCCGATACACACTAATAGTCGCCCCCTATTTGACCCCTTGTTACCCTAATCAACATAAGCGTGTTTAGCCTCACCTAACTGTTGCGAGACCATCAGTCCTAGACCTAAAAGGGAATCATGTCCAGCCTCACCTAACTGTTGTGAGACCATCAGTTCTATTCTTGAAAGGGAATGCTGCCGGTACTGGTCCTAACAAAAAATCTTCTAGCTTTGCGCCCCTTGCCCAAATCCCCAGATTTGAGCCTTTATATATTGGCAACTTATTTACCCTAATCAGTATAAGCATGTCCAGCCTCACCTAATTGTTGTGAGACCATCAGTCCTAGATATGAACGGGAATGCTTCTGGTACGAGTCCTACTTCTATATTTGCTTATTAACTTAATCTAAATTTTAAAACAAGTCTCTTCTGTTATTTCTTTCTTTTCTATATTTTCTTATTAACTTAATCCAAGATCTAAGTTTTAAAATAAGTCTCTTTTGTTATCTCTTCTTTCTAATTATAACCTACGTGTTATAATTGTTCTAACAACTGTTACTCTTCTATTTTCTCTTTTTAGTTATAACTACTAGTTATAATCATCCTTGCAAATATCTTAAATTTTCCTACTTTAGTCTACCTCTATTTTATTTTAGTTTTTCTTATTTTACATCTGATTTCTGTGAATTTAGCGTTTTTCTATTTTAATCCATATTAGCGATTTCTTTTCTTTTTAATATTTTACTCGCGTCAAAAAGGAATAAACAGAAACTAACATTTACAAGCTAAATTTCGACTTAAAATAGATGTAAATAACTATAAATAACTGTGAATAATTGCAAGAACTGAATAAAATAGCTGAATAATAGACTGGAATGAACTTCTAAAATTTACTTAAAAATAGACTGTAAATAACTTACATACAAATTGTCTCAAAATTATAGAAAATCTACAACTATTGAGAACCCTATTATTTTAAATTACTTAAAAATCTAAAATAATTACAAAACACTCACTTGTGGTCCTTAGCTCTAGTCCTTGGCCTTCCTAGATCCACTCCTAGGACGTAGAATATTTTTATCAAAAAGATTTTCTCCCTAGAAATTTTTTCTATTTAGGGATCAACCTCAGGCAATGAACCCAACTGAGAGAAAATCTGAATGAGAAAAATAGTTAGGCCGAGGGTTTTATTTATAGTGTGACTTAAGGATCTCAGGCCGTCGGATTTGAAGATTATATCTGGTGCAACCCCATCATAGGCTCGCTAGGAACTGTCGAATGTAGCTAAGAACGCACGAGATTTGAAGAAAATTGCAAAATAGTTTACTCGACTCCTACTTGGATGAAATAACATCCAAGTGTTTTGGCAGGTCGACCTAGCTTCATTGGGGGTCGCTATAGGTCGACCCGACATTTGGATGGGTCAACCCCTATGGGGTCTATTATTTTATTTTTTTCGTTTTTGTCAGATTCTTATTTCTCTCGTAACTTCTTCATACTAGCTCAGATTTCGACAAGTTATATATGGAAATTAACCAGAAAATCACCACGGATCCAATGGTGCAACTTTCGTAGCTTGATTATAACAATTTCACAAACTTGTTTTGTTATTTAATTAATTCTTTAACCTATTATTGTAGCTCATATTTTGGTTTGTCACAACAGTTTTCTGGGCACGAGCCCTAACACTCACTCCAGTCCACTATCTATAGCATCACTCCACTCCAAGCTTCCATCCTGTATCCTACTCACTACCTAAGCTCTTGATCGAAGAACCCAACTATCATGCCATCTAAAGCCCAAGATCTAGCATGATCCACATAGTCCTGATACTTTCATCCCGAAGCTTACTATCCGCAATATCAAACTACCAGGTCGAAGCACCACATCCCTCCCTCGCCATCAAAATCACCAGATCGAAGCACCACATCCCTGCATCACCATCAATATCGCCATTTCGAAGCACCATATCCCTGCCTTGTCATAAGTATCACTCGTCATAGGGTAATAACATCCAATCTCCAAACCGATCGGACAAACAAGCCATCACATCGCGTACCATGATATCTCATCGACGTCTACGCTACATATCATCCAAATCGCCAATCGACAATAGTGATGGACATTGACCACTCTACTGTGGTCAATACCAACCACCTTGGTCTTGTACTATACCGAATAGTTAAGTACAGACGAAACTGAAACGTCTGGCATCATCCACGCTAAAATCCAATCTGTCGGCACGTATCCCAAACACTCCTCTAGAACTCATCTCGTTCATTAGATTCCTACATGTGCGGATCTCTAACGTACAAGATGCTGTCGAAAATCAAATCACTGCTAATCTGCGTTTTCAACCAAAATAGCCAAATAACAAACGAGTCAAACAGTCAAACATGCATCCATACATCTATACATCAAAATAACCATACATACATCCAAAACGTCATACATACGACATAAATAATCCATCCATATCAATTCATGTAGAAAATAACATGAATAATAGATCTAATCTAATAATTCCCTAACTATGCCCCAACTATAAAGGCCCGCAAATTCGTACCCCTTTGAGCTGGCCAAAACCACCACACTTCAGCTCAAAGTGGAACAAAAATACGAGTCTTCGCGTTTAAAGAAGAAAGAGGTAGAAAAAGAAGAAAGAAAACAACATCAGAGTCTCACAATCGCGGCGGAATAAAATATAATATATAACAACAGCTTTTAAATACAAAGAATATGTACTGTCATACATATACATACATACCATATCAGAGTACATCAATCAATCATACATGTCCATACATAGCGGAAATAATAAACAAATACGGAAGTACGCTCTGCCATCAGCTCGTTTCCTGAACTCCTTAGCTTTTAACCTGATCCTGTTTAACTCGGTCTGACCCGAGCATCATAAAAAACAACACCCGAGTCAGTCTGGAAAACCAGCGTGAGAAAATCACACTCAATTGGATTATTAAAGTTTCAAAAATCTTTTGAAAAACAAAAGCATCTCGTAAGACCACGCCACAAATAAACATGTCGGGTTTTTACCTTACGATAGCTAAAACACTTTTTATAGAAATCCTCTGATATTATAATAGGGTCTATATACAAATACTTATAAAATAGCCAAAATTGTTACATGATTAAATTCCAGCTACTAGCCACAGAGTGGGTAATACAAACAAAAATCGTACAAGGCTCGTAGGGAGAATGGATTTCCATTAATGGCTGGGCTACAGGGGTACCGCCTGTCACAGTACCCGGCCTAGATCAGAGTACCGAGGAGCCACCCTAACTCCCCTGCAACACAAGACCGGAACCATTCCTTACTGAACAGTTCCAAATAAGATCACCCCGTGGTTGGCGCGACCAACCACCCACTAAGCCGAAATAAAAAGGGACATCTAGACAGGGGAAACCTTACTCTCAAGTGGGGGCTACCCACGAAGCCTTGCTGCACCTCCCCTGTTTTAGCCATTCCCGGTTGATGAGGCTTGAGGCTAAGCGTTACCTTTCAAGAACGAGTCCCACTTAGAATGCTCATCGTCCCCCTGACGATGTTTTGAAAGCATTCAATCCATACAAGTTGTCCTGGGTCTGGACAAACCGAATCACCGTCTTCAACTCTTCACGGTCTTCATTCGTTATCGTTCAAAACGGATCGAAGTGGTTTTCGGATAATTAAATCCGATCCCGGACTCTTCGAAATGATCTGCGCATTGTCCGATATTGATAGTCGGTTATTTAACTATCAATTTATCATTCACAAGCAACCATCAAATAATTTGCTCAAATTATTTATCTCAAATATCATTCAGATATTATTCCCATCTTAACCCATTTGAATCGAATTTCACAGTCCTTTTTATTTCCATGAAATCACTTATCTGATTTCTCATACACACTCAATTTGATTTAACCTTTGAAAATATTTCTTATTTACTCATTCCTTTCTCAAAAATCAATTTATACTTTGCTTATAAATTTTCAAACTCAATTCCTTCACTTAATAAGATTTCTCCTAGATCTTATCTCATTTAATAACTCACTTATCATCACAAGAGGATTATTAATTGGATTTTAAAAGCATTTGAAAACATTTAGATTTATAAAATAAGAAGTATAGTTTTATACAATTTACAGTTTAAAAGAAATATTTAATATAAAAATTAGAGTTCATATGCAGTTAATGATAATTGTAAAACTGGTTTTAGAAAATTAAAGTTTATTATAAATATTTGCCTATCCTTCAAAAATAACTAATTCGAAACATTTTAAATTCAAGTAATAGTTTACAAGAAATTTATATAGTGTAGTAATTTAAAATACTCCTTTTAAAAATAAGCTTATAATTTTAGAAAACCCAATATCCATCTATAAATGCCTCTTATCCAAATTCACACTTCTTACTTTCGGAAATATTCTACTATTTCCGTTTCAAACAAATTTATAACTCCTTGAGTTTTATTTTTCATTTATTTATGAAAACAATTTATTCAAAAATCCTATTTTATAATTTTATTCTTCAATTCAATTCCATATTGTTCCTTAATAAAATTCCATTTCATTTCTTAATAAAATTCCCTTATTTTATTTATTAATATAGTTCTCTTATTTTATTTTCTTAATATAGTTTTGCTTTACTTCAAATCCATTCATCGATTACAATATTTTCTTTAAGTCTTTAGTATATAATTTACCCTTTTTCCCGAACTCAACTTTAACCAATTTTTTTTGTATAACCCAAGTAATAGGTATTCTTTTTATTTTATTGTATTCTCAATAGAAGTAGATCCAATTCCTAAATAGATATTCTTTTAATTTAAGTTTCATTTAACTTCCTATAATGAAATTATTTATGATATTTAAAAATTTCCAAATTCCAACTTCCATGTTACTCAACACTTAATAATTCAATTCACATGCAATTCCATATTAATTCATCCAACCTGTCACATGAAACATATATATAATAAATATCTTTGAGGAATCATGTTGGATCCCTCTAACCTGTTTTCCTGCACCCACAGATGTTAGCACAAAATAAAATATAAATTCCACTTCAATGTGGAATATTGCAGTATGGTTTTATAATATCATCCAGTGAATCAATTATTATAAATCAACCAAGCACATCCAATGATTTAAATTTAACATTAAAATTTATTTATGGCATCCAAATGAGTGAGAAAGTCTCCCTTTGCTTTTAAGTTTCAATCCTTTCCAATGTCGACTCGATTTCCCAACTTTTGACCTTATATAAACAATTATATGATTTTATTAATATTTGAACAGATCGAACAATTAATTTCCGTTTAAATAAATTTATCCTTTAACTCTAATAATTTAATTTTAACTAATGATCTATTTCAACAAATAATTAAATTTTAAACTAATTATCCTTTATAAAAATCTTTTAGTAATTAAATAAGTAAAGAAAACAAATTAATCACCCTAATTAAATTATTTTAAAACGAACTAGCAATATTTAAAATGTAGAGGTATATACTTATTTTAAAAACTCTAATCTTTATATTTTTTTCAAAGTCCTATAGATATAAAAATCATGTTTTGCCTAAATATATATATATATATATATATATATATATATATTATTCTAAAGAAATAAATTCATCTTCCTAACATATAATTTAAATTTTAAAACATAAAAGATATTAACTTTACTGTAAAAATATTTTTCCTTTCTGTTTTCTGCACATATAAAAATCTACATATCTTCTCTGACTGCTAAAAATCCTATTTTTAAACTTTACTGCTTTGTTTTGTTTTATTTTAAATACAAGTACATTTGTAAAGTAAACAAAATATGAATTTAAATTCTGTATGTATACAGATGCCCTTCTCAGTTAACTATATTTTAAATTTAAAAAAAAATAGATTGATAATTATACCTTACTGCTAACAAGCTTGAGACCACTGCATCCCACAGCAACGACGCGACCACCGTGACCTCACCGCGAGCCTCCTCTTATCACCGCCGCACCATGCATCCCTACGAACCCATTACCGACCACGCTTCCACTTAACTCGCCCTTAAATCCAAAAATTCGCTAACCCTAATCCCCTTCTGACTGCATCGATGGCTCGCATCCCACCACGCAAGCAACCCCCTTTCGCGTCTGACATCGCAACGAACCCTCGAAGTCGCGATCCATCTCAAGCAGCCCTTCATGCGATTTAACTCGGTCGCACGTCCCCTATTCCAAATCGATTTCGAGTTAGGGCTTCTGGTTTTTTTCTTCGAAGGATTCCGTTCGATTTTGGAAAAGAAAGGAAGGATTAGCGGTTTAGTGGTTTGCGAACTGAAAAGGTGAAGAAAGGGAACTTTGATATGGAAGAAAATAAGCGGCCATTCCTTCTTTTATTTTAGAAGAAAGGATGAAGACGATAGAAAAAGAATGAGATAGCATCGGCCATTTCTTATTGCTGGCTATCGATATAAGCTTCTAAGGGAAGACACAGAGTATGATTAAGTCCAGGGAAGTAGGTCGGCTGAGATGAAGTAGGTCGGCTATGTGAAAAGATTTTGACAGATGAAGAGATGTAGGATATTTAAATTTTAAAACGATTAATTATTTCGAAGCGTTTTTACCACGTACGATCACACGATGACTCCGAATGCTATCAAATTTGAAATCCGATAATAATTCAATATTACGGATCCAATGGAACTGGTTTCGTCGAATTCCGAGACTGTGCCTCGGAAGGCTATTTTTAAACGTCAATTTGAACGATGCATTTTTAAAATTGAACAACCCACTGTTAAATTCAATTTTTAACCTATCTATTATCTTTCAGTATTATTAATATAAATTTTATAAGCCTTTAAAATATTTTTAACAAATTTATAATTCCAAATTTTTATATTTTACCCAATATCCAATTACCACTTTAATAATTAATTAATTCAATAGGTCGTTATATTTTAAATTCTGAATCCTTTCTATCATATAAAACCAAACTGTTCATATTAAAATCAAATTAAAGTCCAAATTAAATATTTAAATCCAACTTAAATATTAAAAATTAATCGTTCTAAAATCTAGGTCGTTACATTCCTCCCCCTTAAAAGAATTTCGTCCCCGAAATTACTGATTAGGAAGAATGGTCCAATACCCGTTACTATTTCTACAAAACCAACAATTCAACATCCTACCAACTATCTTTTTAGTAAAAGACGCATTATCTTTCTTATTAACTTTTCAAACTTTTCCCTAGTTTCAAACTATACTATTTGTTTAACCATTCAAGTTTCAATTTAAAACCAAACTTTGAATTATCAAAATTTTCTCAAAATTTTTCTAACTCCCTAAATTCTCGAAATTTTTTGCCAGCATGTCCTTTGCGCGGCTAGCTCGGTACAACTACAAAATGGCTCTACGGCCTCTCAAAAACCCAAAAGAAAACAAAAAGCCAAGTGGCTCGATCAAAATCTCAATCAATTTCCATATAGAAATTTAAACACATACCTTTTTGTCGAGCATTTCAAATTTATCTTTTGAAATCAAAATCAATTCTCTTTACCTTTATATTACCTGCATATCTTACACAGCAATATGTCCCATTACAATATTCAAAACATTTTATCGACATTCGTACAAATGTCAATATCTATTCATTCAAATATTATTTTAGATTATATTTGAAATATCAATTCCCAATTGAAAATGCATCACTCCTTACTTAAGTTAGTATAAACATTTTATTTGTTTCTTATATTTATTTTCATCTTACCACTTTAGTTTATATCCATTCCTATTCAATTTGATTCTTCCATTTCCATATGGATTCAATTTATTTTTAACTCTGAATATTTAAATTCTATTTTTCATTTATATCAATTCATGTCATTATTTTAAATTAGTTTCCTTCACTAATTTATTTCAATTTGAAAACGTTTATCATTAACAAAAATTTCAGAAACTTCAAAAAATTTCTAACTCCCAAAATTTCCGAATTTTTTGGCAAAGTCCCCTTTGTAGGGAGGAGCTTTTGCAATTTGACAATAGATATAAATATATATACATCAACCCACACGGTCGGAAAACCCAAAAACAATTCATATTTCCTAGTTTGTATTGCGTAGGCGTACCTTATTTAGCATTTTAAGCAAGCGGCTTATTTAATTTAGCATATGCGCGTCCAAAATCCCGCTATACAATCTTCTGGTGCATGTACTTACTCAATTTAAACATATAAGCAACATATTTATGAAATTTATAACATTTCATTCATTTAAGCAACTACAACAATCAATAACATAAGCAATGCAATATAAATAACTTAATAACAAATTTATATAGTTCCCAAACTAGTTCCATTTGTTTATAATGGACACAAATACCGTTTGTATTCAACTTTAAGTGGGTTACAACACATTTACTTATCCTTAATTCATAATTATGTCCAAACAAAACCATTTTCAATTTAATTGATTTCAAAAATCAATTTCTGCTTCTTAACAATTCAAAACCATATTTTTTATAAACAATTATATGCGAATCAAGTTTTATAAACAAGTAATAAAGTTTCCAGATTAATTCAGTTGCTTTTACTTGATTTATGTCATCCTATCCAATTCGAAATGATTTTCACATCATTCTTTTATTCAATTCATTCTTAATCCGAACTATTTTGTATTCATGGCAATTATTCAAAAATCAAATTTATTTACTTTTATTATTCCATAGAACTTTATTTAATCTTGTTTACGACAACAACAATTATTTCATGCAAATTTGTCAATATTCATTCAAACAAACAATTTCTTTAGTTTTATAACTGTTTTAAAATTAATTCCAACTCAAGTTATATGAAATTTCATTCCATTCTACCATATCTTTGCATTGATTTTATTCAAAACCATTTTTATTAAGCTCGACAACTTCAATGCTTAAAATTTAACAATCATGTCCCAAATTTATATAAGTCATGCTTCATTGAATTTTAGACTTAAGTTAATTTACTTAAAATTATTTAATTTTCATAACTTAAGTTTATTTCATTTTCCCATAAATTCTTTTCCAATTTAATTTGATTTTATTTAAATCAAATCTCTTTCATTTACTTCTTAGCTCAACTAATTATTTCATTTAAAAATTTCAATTTCCATGTTCGATTCATTCTCGAACTTATTTAACTTATTACAAGACCACTTTCACTTTATTTATACACAATTGGATTTTGTTTGCACTTCTAACCATTTATATTTAATCCAGTTTCATTTTATTTGCTAACCAATCCAAGTTGAATTTTATATTTATAATTCAAGGTCCCTTCCTCCCATTTACTTTAATTCACCCTCCACTTTTATTAATTTACCATTCAACTTTTATTTAACCAATTCAAAGTTTATTCACATATTCAAGTTACTAATTTATCCCAAATTAGTTTACTCCCAATTTATAATTCAATACTTGATTTTTAGCTTCAAAAATCTCTTCATTTAAATTTCTTTGGTTCAATTCTATTTTGTAATTCAGGTTCGGATTTCTATTCATTTCCCAAATTCAAACAGTTCTATTTGACTTATTTATTCCATCTTAATTTTATAAGTCCCACTTCTTATTTATCTTCACACTTCCATTTATTTACAGTTAACCACATTCCCATTTTATTTTAATTCAGGTTTATACATTTTTACTTAGCCAAGTGAGAGTTTTATTACAATATCATCATCATCTCAATTTAATTCATCTTCATTCAAATTCAAACATTAACTTAGCTTAAGATAATTCCAGTTCAATCAAAGTTCTCAATCCAATTAAATTGGCTATTTACCATCCAATCACATCTAAAGTTTAGGGTACTTTACCAATCTATTTTATTCAATGAACTTTCACTTCCTTCGAAATCACCTTTCCATAAATTTTAAATCTTAAGTTAATTTATTTATTGTAACTTCTTACTTAAATTCATTTCCAAATTGTTTGATACTCAACTAGATCAAATCCCATGTGATTTAATTAGCCATTCCAAATTTGTTAAGATAATATCCAAGGCCAATTTATTCCATCCATACTTGATTTGGATTTTATTTGTAAATTCGAACTATCTTTACTTTAATCCAATTCATAATAATTGAGCTTCATATTTAATTTTACTTACCATTTCAATGGAATTTCTATTTATAACTCGGGTTTCATCACCTAATCCCATTTTTTAATTCAAATTACAATTTAATTCAAATACAACTGAATTTTATTTTCAGTTTAATTCAACTTACTTCCATTCACATAACTTAAATTAATTTCAATCCACTTTAAGTTTTATTTCTCATTTCAACTTCAATTAAAATCTACTAAGTTATCCCTTCCAAATCATTAATTAAATTTCAAGTTTTAAATTTTAATCCAAGTTAAATTTCCATCTTTAACCTTTCTCTTTAAATTTTAATTCCAAAATTCAACATTTGATGTTTTCCTTGATTAGATAACTAGTTTAAATTTAATTATCTCATTTGTCAAAAATATTATCATCCAAACATCCATGTTATAATAATTCAGAAAATATTCCTTTTATATCAAAATATATTTTGGATGAAATTATTTCATTCACCCATTTTTGAAAATCAATATTGTGTCGAATTGCTCTATTTAAGCGTTTAGAAACCCCTTCGATACAGTTTTCGAGGCTGTGCCGACGAAGGTTCATACACCACTCAACAAATCAATCAACGTAATATAAAATCATTTTATATTCACTAACAAATACGCGCTTATATCTATAAATACGCTCAAACTCATTCTAGAGTACCAATAACTCTATTTTCTAATGAGCAATTCTCCACCAGAGCTAAGGTTCTCGCTTAACCTTTCAGCTCTGATACCAAGTGTAAAGGCCCGCAAATCCATACCCCTTTGAGCTGGCCAAAAACCACCACACTTTAGCTCAAAGTGGAACAAAAATACGAGTCTTCGGGTTTAAAGAAGAAAGAGGTAGAAAAAGAAGAAAGAAAACAACATCAGAGTCTCACAATCGTAGCGGAATAAAATATAATATATAACAACAGCTCTTAAGTACAAAGAATCTGTACTGTCATACATATACATACATACCATATCAGAGTACATCAATCAATCATACATGTCCATACATAGCGGATATAATAAACAAATACGGAAGTACGCTCTGTCATCAGCTCGTCTCCTGAATTCCTTAGCTTTTAACCAGATCCTGTTTAACTTGGTCTGACCCGAGCATCATAGAAAACAACACCCGAGTCAGTCTGGAAAACCAGCGTGAGAAAATCACACTCAATTGTATTATTAAAGTTTCAAAAATCTTTTGAAAAACAAAAGCATCTCGTAAGACCACGCCATAAATAAACATGTCGGGTTTTTACCTTACGATAGCTAAAACACTTTTTATAGAAATCCTCTAATATTATAATAAGGTCTATATACAAATACTTATAAAATAGCCGAAATTGTTACATGATTAAATTCCAGCTACTAGCCACAGAGTGGGTAATACAAACAAAACTCGTACAAGGCTCGTAGGGAGAATGGATTTCCATCAATGGCTGGGCTACTGGGGTATCGCTCTTCACAGTACCTGGCCTAGATCAGAGTACCGAGGAGCCATCCTAACTCCCATGCAACACAAGACCGGAACCATTCCTTACTGAACAGTTCCAAATAAGATCACCCCGTGGTTGGCGTGACCAACCACCCACTAAGCCGAAATAAAAAGGGACATCTAGACAGGGGAAACCTTACTCTCAAGTGGGGGCAACCCACGAAGCCTTGCTGCACCTCCCCTGTTTTAGCCATTCCCGGTTGATGAGGCTTGAGGCTAAGCGTTACCTTTCAAGAACGAGTCCCACTTAGAATGCTCATCGTCCCCCTGACGATGTTCTGAAAGCATTCAATCCATACAAGTTGTCCTGGGTCGGGACAAACCGAATCACCGTCTTCAACTCTTCATGGTCTTCATTCGTTATCGTTCAAAGAGGATCGAAGTGGTTTTCAGATAATTAAATCCGATCCCGGACTCTTCGAAACGATCAGCGCATTGTCCAATATTGATAATCGGTTATTTAACTATCAATTTATCATTCACAAACAACCATCAAATAATTTCCTCAAATTATTTATCTCAAATATCATTCAGATATTATTCCCATTTTAACCCATTTGAATCGAATTTCACAGTCCTTTTTATTTCCATGAAATCACTTATCTGATTTCTCATACACACTCAATTTGATTTAACCTTTGAAAATATTTCTTATTTTCTCATTCCTTTCTCAAAAATCAATTTATACTTTGCTTATAAATTTTCAAACTCAATTCCTTCACTTAATAAGATTTCTCCTAAACCTTATCTCATTTAATAACTCACTTATCATCACAAGAGGATTATTAATTGGATTTTAAAAGCATTTGAAAACATTTAGATTTATAAAATAAGAAGTATAGTTTTATGCAATTTACGGTTTAAAAGAAATATTTAATATAAAAATTAGAGTTCATATGCAGTTAATGATAAATTGTAAAACTAGTTTTAGAAAATTAAAGTTTATTATAAATATTTGCCTATCCTTCAAAAATAACTAATTCGAAACATTTTAAATTCAAGTAATAGTTTACAAGAAATTTATATAGTGTAGTAATTTAAAATACTCCTTTTAAAAATAAGTTTGTAATTTTAGAAAACCCAATATCCATCTATAAATGCCTCTTGTCCAAATTCACACTTCTTGCTTTCGGAAATATTCTACTATTTCTGTTTCAAAAAATTTTATAACTCCCTGAGTTTTCTTTTTCATTTATTTATGAAAACAATTTATTCAAAAATCCTATTTTATGATTTTATTCTTCAATTCAATTCCATATTGTTCCTTAATAAAATTTCATTTCATTTCTTAATAAAATTCCCTTATTTTATTTCTTAATATAGTTCTCTTATTTTATTTTCTTAATATAGTTTTGCTTTACTTCAAATCCATTCATCGATTACAATATTTTCTTTAAGTCTTTAGTACATAATTTACCCTTTTTCCCAAACTCAACTTTAACCCATTTTTTTTAGTATAACCCAAGTAATAGGTATTCTTTTTATTTTACTATATTCTCAATAGAATTAGATCCAATTCCTAAATAGATATTCTTTTAATTTAAGTTTCATTTAACTTCCTTTAATTAAATTATTTATGATATTTAAAAAAATTCAAATTCCAACTTCCATGTTATTCAACACTTAATAATTCAATTCACATGCAATTCCATATTAATTCATCCAACCTGTCATATGAAACATATATATAATAAATATCTTTGAGGAATCCTGTTGGATCCCTCCAACCTGTTTTCCTGCACTCATAGATGTTAGCACAAAATAAAATATAAATTCCACTTCAATGTGGAATATTGCAGTATATGGTTTTATAATATCATCCAGTGAATCAATTATTATAAATCAACCAAACACATCCAATGATTTAAATTTAACATTAAAATTTATTTATGGCATCCAAATGAGTGAGAAAGTCTCGCCTTTGCTTTTAAGTTGCAATCCTTTCCAATGTCGACCCGATTTCCCAACTTTTGACCTTATATAAACAATTATATGATTTTATTAATATTTGAACAGATCGAACAATTAATTTCCGTTTAAATAAATTTATCCTTTAACTCTAATAATTTAATTTTAACTAATGATCTATTTCAACAAATAATTAAATTTTAAACTAATTCTCCTTTATAAAAATCTTTTAGTAATTAAATAAGTAAATTAAATAAATTAATCACCCTAATTAAATTATTTTAAAGCGAACTAGCAATATTTAAAATGTAGAGGTATATACTTATTTTTTAAAATCTAATCTTTATATTTTTTTTTCAAAGTCCTATAGATATAAAAGTCATGTTTTTCCTATATATATATATATGTGTGTGTATATATATATATATATATTCTAAAGAAATAAATTCATCTTCCTAACATATAATTTAAATTTTAAAACATAAAAGATATTAACTTTACCGTAAAAATATTTTTCCTTTCTGTTTTCTGCACATATAAAAATTTGCATATTTTCTCTGGCTGCTAAAAATCCTATTTTTAAACTTTACTGCTTTGTTTTGTTTTATTTTAAATACAAATACATTTTTAAAATAAACAAAATATGAATTTAAATTCTGTATGTATACAGATGCCCTTCTCAGTTAACTATATTTTAAATTTCTAAAAAAATAGATTGATAATTATACCTTACTGCTAACAAGCTTAAGACCATTGCATCCCACAGCAACGACGCGACCACCGTGACCTCACCGCGAGCCTCCTCTTGTCGCCGTCGCACCATGCATCCCTACGAACCCATTACCGACCACGCTTCCACTTAACTCTCCCTTAAATCCAAAAATTCGCTAACCCTAATCCCCTTCTGACTGCATCGATGGCTCGCATCCCACCACGCAAGCAACCCCCTTTCGCGTCTGACATCACAACGAACCGTCGAAGTCGCGATCCATCTCAAGCAGCCCTTCATGCGATTTAACTCGGTCGCACGCCCCCTATTCCAAATCGATTTCGAGTTAAGGCTTCTGGTTTTTTTTCTGAAGGATTTGGTTCGTTTTTGGAAAAGAAAGGAAGGAGTGGCGGTTTAGTGGTTTGCGAACTGAAAAGGTGAAGAAAGGGAACTTTGATATGGAAGAAAATAAGCGACCATTCCTTCTTCTTTTATTTTAGAAGAAAGGATGAAGACTATAGAAAAAAAATGAGATATCCTTGGCCATTTCTTATTGCTGGCTATCGATATAAGCTTCTAAGGGAAGACACAGAGTATGATTAAGTCGAGGGAAGTAGGTCGAGTGAGATGAAATAGGTCGGCTATGTGAAAAGATTTTGACAGATGAAGAGATGTAGGATATTTAAATTTTAAAATGATTAATTATTTTCGAAGCGCATTTACCACGTACGATCACACGATGACTTCGAATGCTATGAAATTTGAAATCCGATAATAATTCAATATTACGGATCCAATGGAACTGGTTTCGTCGAATTCCGAGACTGTGCCTCGGAAGGCTATTTTTAAACGTCAATTTAAACGATGCATTTTTAAAATTGAACAACCCACTGTTAAATTCAATTTTAACCTATCTATTATCTTTCAATATTATTAATATAAATTTTATAAGCCTTTAAAATATTTTTAACAAACTTATAATTCCAAATTTTTATATTTTACCCAATATCCAATTACCACTTTAATAATTAATTAATTCAATAGGTCGTTATATTTTAAATCCTGAATCCTTTCTATCATATAAAACCAAATCGTTCATATTAAAATCAAATTAAAGTCCAAATTAAATATTTAAATCCAACTTAAATATTGAAAATTAATCGTTCTAAAATCCGGGTCGTTACACCAACGATGGAAAATATGTGATATTCTTTATAAATCATTCAAAAATAATTATATATATTTTTATAAAAATATAGCTGCTGTATATATATAATAATATCATGTTTAAAAGCCAAAAATCATTCTCAAGTGTTAATATAACAATAAACAACCAATCATAGTAAAGTGAGAGATAATATCACTCATCTCAGTCAATCTATTTAAACCATCCTCAAAATATAGATCTGGTCATTACGAGCACTAAGCAAGAAACGGCATCCAAAACGAACCTCGTATGCAAAAATATAGCCAAAATAGTGAGATACTAAAATAATTAATTAATAAGCTAATTACCTTAGTCCATCTTCTTCCTCTATTTCCTGTACATGTCGTGCATTCTTGAATCTTCCACGATCAATTTTTTGGTCGATAGTTGATGAAATTGAGATCTGACTTTGCCAAATTGCTTCTATACTTGATCCATTCGCGATGGTCACCTGACAAGCCCTCTAAACCACCACGTGCAATCGCGACCTGATGATAGTCACTCCTCAGGTTTTTCGACGCATTTTGCATCGATGCTCCATTCGTCGCCAAATCAAGGCCGCACACTCCTCTACATGCAAAATTTGCAACAAGAATCTCCAATCCAAAAATCAGCGCTCCAATCTCCCAATAGATCTAACCATAATCCATGGCAAAATGGTCAATCTCGGCCAACGATGGTCGATCCAAAATCCACCACGGTCATCACGTAGCTTTCATCGATACGATCCCAACGGATCCAACGTTGTAATTTATCAACAAGCGGATTTGAAGAAATTAATTTTTCAAATACAAGAAATGGGTTTGGCGATTGTTTTTTTTTGTTCCAGGGATGAACAGTAGAAAAGAAGAAAATGAATCAGGAGGGAAAGTTTTCAGAAGCTATTTTTAAAATGTTATCCATTTATTTAATGCTCTTAAATAAATGGTCATGTGTTTTAAGTCGAAACGATCACACGACGCGTCCGATCATCACGAAACTCGCCTGCGAGCATTCACCTTATTTTTTTGAATCTAACGGCACCAACCGTATTTCCATCTAAGATTGCGCCCCGAAAGACTAATTTCGCGTATTTCGAGACCGCTTCGGGCATCGAGTCGTCCGATCGCGAAATATAACGATCCTTATACTCATTTAAATTCGCAACATCAATCCGAACTCAACGGAAGTGATATGTGTCCTGATTCGGCTATATACGAAAAATTACATATTTGGGCCTTTATATAATTAATGATTGAATATTTAAATAAACTATTTAAGTATCAAATCAATAAAAATACGGGTCGTAACAATTTTAGTTTGGTGACGATTCTTAAAGGTAAAGATATTGTCATAATTTTTGATTGATTGTATGTATGTATATATATGTCAAAAAAAATATTATATTACATCTATGTGCAGCAGGACTCAATATTAAAAACCCATTTTTTTATTTAAAACATTATATATATATGTGTGTGTGTGTGTGTGTGTGTTAGCATAGTTTATAATTTAAATAATACATTATAATTACATAAAATATGAAAATATAATTTTATACATAATGTTTAATAAGCATAATATTTTTGATAGGGAGAAATAATTTTATATAATCATATATTACTTTAAATAATATTTGAATCAATTAATCATATAAATAATTATATTCGTATATGCATTATAAAATATGCTTTTATTTTATAAAATTATATTAGTACGTATTATACTCTCGGCTAAAATTAAAAACATTTTTTATATATTTAAATATTTAAATAGAAACAAAAAATTAGAAATTAGATTTCAAACAGTTTTTAAATTATAAAATTATATAATAAATTTTCAAATTATTAAATTTTCGTCTCAAATTTTACTAAAAATTTAAAATTCAAATTTAATTTTGGAAAATATATTTATTGATTTTAAATATTGTCATACGGTTCTATTAATAAATATTATATATATATTAAAATTAAAAAAAATTAAAATATCTTGAACGATGCGCAAGACTAGGAGGTTATATATTTAAACATAAATTATTTTTGATTTTTTGGATTAATATATATTTATTATTATAAATATATGTAAGTATTTAAAATATATACATACATACATACATATATATATATATATATATATTATATTTATGCATTTACTATTTTTGGCATTACAAAAAATTTATTTAATATATTTTATAATTCATTGAAACATACTTATATAGTTATAAACATATACATATCAATATTTTATATTTATATTTATGTATAAAAATTTATATTTAGACAAAATTATATAAAAATAAAATTTTGATTTATGCATACAAAAATACATATATATGTGTGTGTGTGTGTGTGTGTGTGTGTAAAAATATTTTGTTTATAAAAGCAAAAGTAAATATATAAACATACATGGACAATATATTTTCATGTTGGTTAAGCTAACATGTCCGTTGCGATGTAAATTCCAACATTTATACACCAGCATGTTATAACTTGCACGGATTGATATGTTACACATACACACACTTATATATGTATGCGTGATACATGTATGTATTTAATATAACATAAATTAAATAACAGGATGCCACTTTATAAATTTAAACAGAATAAAAGATTTTATTTAAATAAAATTTAGAAATGTTCTGAATAAATCAGACTTCAAAGGCTCAATAAAGATCTAATATGTCAAAAAAATTGGAATTCACTCATAACTTCCACAGCGGGTTGGTCTAGTTCCAACATCTAAAGGATAAGTTTATCAATAAATATGTATTTACCATCCTCTAGAAATGGGCAAATTCTAAACTAATCTTTTTCCTTATTTTTCATTTTTATCTTTTGCATAATAAAAGCTTAAATTTGGGACTTAAAATGGCCTGTAGGTCATGTTTAAACTTGTGTTTTATGAGCAAGGACTACAAAAAATTACTATTTGCACATTGACTTTAATGGACTCAACAATAGCACACTTGACTAGGTGTTTAAGCCTTACTCAAGTTCTATTGACTCTTCATGATGAAAACGTATTAGGTTGTACCAAATTTAGGTCTAACATTAAGTGGTGCTTTCATTGAACGTTGAACTCAGGGAAGACAACTTATTGACCACTATTTAGCCACCAAATTCTTTCAAAATGGGTAAATCGATCAAGAAGGTTAATGTTCAAGTGCAAGGAGAAACCTGCATCGCATAAATCTTAAGGAGAACATAACTCCTTAATTTAATATGGAAAATGTAGAGGTAGACCAAGCATCAATGTCAGTGGAGATATCAAAAGAAGAGAATGGCCTCAAAACCATGAAGAGACAACTTCAAACCATGCAAGAACTAATTGAAATACTTGTTTTCGAAAATCTTTGAGAATGTCATGAAAGGAAAAAAGGAAATGAACAAGAAGAAGTTGAATCTTATCAAACGAAGGTTGAACGGTCAAACTTGAAAAGTAAGAATGCGATAAAGAGCAACTTAGAAGTGCAACGAAAAAAAAATGAAAACCGTCCTACTCAAAAGTCAAAACCTCAACTAGTGCAATCTGCAAGCTCTACTTCACAAAAATGATATAAGCTGGAACAAAGAGACATTCAAAATGATGAAGCATATCTAAAGGCTTGGCTAATATAATGGTAAGTGATATAGAAAATTTGAAAAGGGAAAGGACTATGGATCCAAAGCAAATAATAAATTTAAAGGAACTCTATTTACAAAAGAGATTATGGCAGTCCCATTACCATCATACATCAAAATCTCATCAACCAAATATGATGGAACCACCGATCTATATGAATATTTAATGGCTTTTGAGAGCCAGATGGATTTATATAGTGACCTAGAAGCAGTAAGATGTAGGCTATTCTTAACCACTTTCTTTGGTGATGCTGTGAAGTGGTATCGACGCTACCAAGAGAAAATGATCTACTCATGGGAGCAGATTGCCTATGAGTTCTTAGCACAATTCTGCACTTATAAAGAGCCAACTATTAATGTGAGTATGTTGACCAACATAAAACATAGGCCTGGAAAGTTATTGAGGGATTATTAGTTTATCGCTGAAGCTAACAAGGTAGAAAGAGAAGTTAATGACCATAAAGTCTAGGTTAATTAAAAACATTCCTTTTTGGAAAGAGCTCTATATTCATGGTTGCAAGAACTTGTAAGATTTTAGCTTCCACTTGGACAAATTCATTCAAATGGATGTAGTATTCCACAACAAGAGGAATCAAAGAGAAAGGGGAAGCATTATGACCCCAAATAAAGAGGAAAATGGGAAGATTTTCCTAAAGCAAATTCCGTTGAGTTTAATCGGCCTATTTCTTGCATCTATGCCATGATAAAAGATGAGACCGAGTATCCTACTTCATTCAGATCAAGGACAAGCCGAAAACTGAAAAAATGAGGAGATTATTGTGCTTTTCATAAGATGAATGGTTGTAAGATTGACGATTGTCGGGTTCTAACCGGAATCATACAAAATATGATTAGAAAGGGTATGCTTAAAAAATTTGTCATAAGTGATCAAAAGCTCACTCGTAATGAGAAACCTCCATTTAATAACGCCAACGTTTTGGAAAGTGAACTTCCTCGGGATTTGTTACAAACAATTAACTACATTGATGTAATTCATGGAGGGATGCATATTGCAGGGATGAGTAAAGAAGCAAGATGCCAATACATAGTGGAGGCAAAGAAAGAAATCTATTCACTAAGTGAAGAACTACCAGCAAAGGCCCGTAAAAGCTCTATTCGACTCCTAGATCTAATTATAACTCCGAAAGAATGGAGAGGAGGTAAACATCTATCGAATGACCCACTTATGATAACCAGGAAAATTGCACTTTCGATTGTGTCTAAAATTTTGGTTGATACTGGAAGTGCAATTAATGTTATCTCCAAATATGCTTTCGATCAAATGGATATTTCGGAAGAAAAGCTTAAACCAAGTTTAGAACCTATCTTTTTGTTCAACACAAGGGCTCCATGTAGATTTGGTACATTAAGTTGTATGTCCAATTTGGCATGCCAGCTTATTAGAGAACTTTTGAGAGTCTGTTTGATGTAATGAATCATTCATCTTGCTAAAATGTATTCTTCGAGCGACTTGCACTAGATGAGATTGGTGTCTTCGTGTCCCCTAAACACTTGCTTGTGAAATTCCTTTCCAAGACGGAATGGGAACTATGCGTGGAGATCAATTTAGATCTGGCAAAATGTATTTCATAACACTTGAGCAGTATAATAAAAAAGGGTAATCTTGTTATGGGCCTACAAGAAATAAAAAAAAACCAAAACTTCTAGACCCTTACATATCAGTCCTCCAGAACTGATATCTAAGGCAAACAGACAAAGTCTTCTGACAAAAGTGCCCTGAATGCATTATCTTATATAAGACTCACAGTAAGCCATTTTTAATTGTCCAAAACAACTACAAGTATATAACCGCTTAATGCCTCAACAATCATAAGTAAATCAACGTCAATCATATGAAGTATATTACGTACACTAGTCTCAACAAATGAATTAGTATCTCATTCTCCATCTCAATCATAAAAATTCAAGGATAAGTGTATTTATACGATCAAATACTCTTGCTTACGAACACATTTATAACGAAGATTGTAACGACCCGCAAATCCGTACCCCTTGAGTCAAAACTATTCTACAACAATCAACTCAAGTTGTACAGAAATACGAACCATTTGGGTTGAAGAAGAAGAAAATAGAAAACAACAACAGAATCTAACCATCGCAGCGGAATAAAATATAATAGATAATAATGATCTGTACATAAAACAAAACTATATCTCTTTATACATACATCATCAGAGTACATCAATCACAGCTCAACATCAATAACATACAACTGAATATACAGCTAAACAACACAGCGGAATATATATAAACAAGTACGGAAGTACGTATCGTCATCCAGCTCGTCTCCTGAGCTCCACAACATCATATCCTGTACCCTATAATACTCGGTCTGACCCGAGCATTATAGTTAAATAATACCCGAGTCAGTATGGAATACCAGCGTGAGAAAACCACACTCAATTGATTATTAAAGTTTCAAAAATCCTTTGGAAACAAAAGCATCTCGTAAGACCACGCCACAAATAAACACGTTGGGTTTTTACCTTACGATAGCTAAAACACTTTTTATAGAAATCCTCTGATATTATAATAGGGTCTATATACAAATACTTATAAAATAGCCGAAATTGTTACATCTATTAAATTCCAGCTACTAGCCACAAAAGTGGGTAATACAAACAAAACTCGTAAAAGGCTCGTAGGGAGAATGGATTTCCAACAATGACTAGGCAATGGGGTACCACCTGTCACAGTACCTGGTCTAGATCAGCGTACCGAGGACCACTCCCGATCCCCTACAACACAGGGCTGGACCCATCCCTTACTGGACAGTTTCGAATAAGATCACCCCACGGTTGGGATCAGCAACCGCACCACTAATAAAAAGAGACATCTAGACAGGGATGACCTTATTCTCAAGTGGGGGCTAACCACGAAGCCTTGCTGCATATCCCCTGATTTTTAGTCATTCCCGGTTGATGAGGTTTGAGGCTAAGCGTTAGCTTTTTAGAACATATCCCTTAGAATGCCCATCGTCCACCTGACGATGTTTCGCAAGCATTCATCCATACAAGTCCGTCCCGGGTTCGAACGGAACCGAAGGCACTACTCCTACTACATCCATTTTGGAAATATCCTCAGGATTAGTAGCGACTAGCCCTTGAACTTCACTGCTCCATCCTCGAATCCAAAATCGTTTCCATGAAACGTACAAACCGAATCGACGTGGTTTTCGATAAACAAATCTCGATCCCGGTCTCTTCGAACGATCAACGCAGTTGTCCAATATTGATAGTCGGTTATTTAACTATCAATTAATATTCACAAACAACCATCCAACAATAATTAATTTCCCAAATTATTTATTAACCTCGAAAATATCTTCACATGATATATTTCTATTTTCAGCCCTTGAAAACAGTTTCAAAACCATCTTTCTTTCCAGAATAAACATTCCCAAATATTTTGTATCTCCACTGAAATTAACAAGCACTAAACTAGATTTTAAAAATAATTTTAAAACACTTTACTTTGAAATATATACTTTTTTAAACACTTAAATTAAAACTACTTTAGTATTTTGTTAAAATACATATTACATGAATATTTGAAAATAAGGTTACTTAATAAATATAAAACTAGATTTATACTTTTAAAAACAGAATATTAAGTCATTCTTTAAATAATTACTACTATAATAGATTAAGAGAAAATGCTTACTTTAGAATTTAAATATTAGAAATAAGAAATTTTCCAAAACTTGCTTTTTAAAACAACTTTTAATCTTTAAAAATTTACTTTGAAAACGTACTTGGTTATCCTGGGAGAATTCCAACTTCAATCACTTAAATCAATTTTCCAAATAGATTCTCAATTTATTCTATTTGAAATAAATTTCTCTACTTATCCGTTTATCTCAAAATTCATTAAGTATGGAATTTATATTTATTATTATTATTTTCCGTTTGATTTTATACCATTTAACTGAAATATACCAATTTCGGCTTCTTCCAAATTTCTTCTTTATTCTTTTCAATAAATTGAATCTTAAATTTTAAATAAATGTTTTATTCTTTTAAAATAATAGCACTAAAATTTAAAATTCATTAATCTTCTGATTTTTCAAATTTCCCTTACTAAACTTAAGATTTATTTATTAGAATTTTAAAGGGCACTTTATTTCTTTTCCAATTGATTTTTAAATTTATTCAAATTTTCTATAATTATTTTACTTACAAATTCACTTCTTTATTTTATTTCCAAAAATCCAATTCTATATATTTTGATTTCTTAATGCACCGGAATACATTCAAGTAAACCGTAGCATTCAATATTCCAGTTACCAATAATATCAATAATATTCATCACAGAATATAAAATAATCACAACAGGGGGTATTAAATAATTTATATAAATGTTGAGGGGTCCAGTTGGATCCCTCCAACCTGTTATCCCGGCATCCACAGACATTAGCACAACATAAATACCAATCTCAAAATATACCAGACTATAACACATCAATCAATTCAACCATTCAAACAATTATTTAAATTTAATCATTTAATTATTTAACTGAGTGAGATTTACTCACCTTTGCCTTTTAATTTGCCATTCTATCCATCTCGACTTGTTTTCAAGGCCTTGAACAAACATTAGATTATTTTATTAATATTCGAACTAATCGAGAGACCCGTTACCGTTTAATAAATTTAACTTTACCCAAGAACTAAAATTTAACTAATGATTTAATTTTTAAACTAATCTTCCTATAATAAACCATGTTTTTAATAACTAAATAATTTAATAAGTTAAAACAAATTAGTCTCCCTAATATATTATTTAAAAATTATGGCTATGTATTTTCTTTCTTTAAGAACCACATATATATAAAATAGTCTATATAAATTTCCTAAAAAAAATCGCAATTTATCTAAACTTTCAAATGCTTTAAAATTCTTATTATCATATAATTTTTTTCCTTCTCAAAACCTTTAATCTATTTCCTGTTTCTGTCTATATAGGTTAAAATTAAACAGCAAGGCAATCATATATTTTATTTTCCTTCTTAAATTAAACTAAGGATGAAATGTTATACCTATGAACTAAAATAGATCTGTCCATAAATATAAATCCTATACCTTACTGCTTAACCCCACGTGTTTGAGAACGAGTCTTCTCTGTTAGCTGCTGCTATCATGAACCAGAAACCCTAGCTTTACTTGACAAAGGCACCATCCCCTATACCTTGACAGCGCCATCCCATCAAGCTGCCCAGCGCATTAAGAAGCGACTCGAATGCGAGGTCACCATCTGCTTTCACGTGCCACCCTCCAGAGCCAACAACGACTTGATGTCGAGCTTCTACTGCCACACCCTCGAATGAGAAGCTGCCTCCCTCAACCTCGCGTGCAACGCCGACCGCAAAAGAAATCGAACTCGATTTCGCAATTTCGAACGGAAGGAAAAGAGGTTTGCAAACCCGATGTGAGTAGGAGGCTAAATCTGGTCGTTCGAAGATCTCCCATTCGGTTGATCAACAAATCATGCGGCGGCTTCTAATTAACAGAAACCCTAATTGCTGAAAAGGAACGAACGCCATTTCCATGAGCAAAGGATAGGAAATGGAAAAACTCGAGCTTGCGATTTGGTTTCGTTGTTCGAACGAGAAGAAGCCCTGACCTAATTGAATTGGAAGAAGAGGGAGAACGGCCATTTCGATTTTATTTTTTTCTTTTGGGTTTGAACGTAATTATTCTGTTTGAACGAAGAAAATATCTACTATTTTTTTTTCGTCTAAAGGAAGATTGGAATGGAACGTAATTAAATGGAGGGGAGTGGCGTATAAGAGAAGATTCGATTATTTTAATTAAATTTAATTAGATTCTTCTAGGCATTAACCAATCGTACGACCCAACGGTAACTCCAAACACTGCGAAAATTGAAATCCAATAATAATTCAATATTACGGACCCAGTGGAACTGGTTTCGTCGAATTCTGAGACTGTGCCTCGGAAGGCTATTTTTCAATTCAATTTAAACGATATAAATTTCAAAACTTAACGAACCATTTTTAAATTTGATTTCATCACTTCTATTCTCTTCAGTATTATCAATATAAATGTTATAAGCCTTCAAATTATATTTTTAATAGGCTTAAAACTCCAAATTCAACAATTTACTCAACTTCACTTATTTGATTTAATAATTCAATAATAAAATAAATTGTGATATTCGTAATTTAAGTTAAAAATACTTTATTGAATATTTAAAATCAATTAAATATCCTAATTTTAAATGCTCGAAAATTCCGGGTCGTCACATTCCTCCCCCCTTAAAAGAATTTCGTCCCCGAAATTACTAATTAGGAAGAATGGTCCAATACCTGTTTACTTTTTCCCTGAAACCAAACGGTTTCTAACAATTCAACATCTTACCAACTATCTTCTTATAAAAGAACCATTATTATTCTTATTAACTTCTCAAACCTTTCCATATTTCCCAAACAACTCTATTTATACAATCATTCAAATTATAATTCAAAACTAAATTTTGAATTATCAATATTTTCCTAAAAAATTTCTAACTCCCTAAATTCCCAAAAAATTTCGCCAGCGTCTCCTTTGCGCGGCTAGCTCGGTACAACTACAAGATGGCTCTACGGCCTCCCAAATCCAAAAAGAAAACAAAAGGCCAAGTGGCTCGATCCAAAAATCCAATCAAATTTCATACCAAAATTTAAATACATACTTTTTTGGTTGGGCAATTCTATTTATTATCTGAAGTCAAAACCAACTTTCCTTTTTCCTAATTCATACCTGCACATCCTTCATAACAATAATATCGAATCACAATATCCCCAAAACATTTTATCGATTTCCTCACCAAATGTCAATATTTATTCATTCCAATATTATCTTAGATTATATTTGTAGTATCAATCTTCCATTTAAGAATTCACCATTCCTTCTTAAGTTAGTATAAGCATGAAACATGTTCCTTATTTATTTATTTTCATCTTACCACTTCAGTTTATATTTATTTCTATTCAAATTGATTCTTTCATTTCCATATGAATTCAATTTATTTTTAACTCTGCATATATAAATTTTATTTGTCATTTATTACTAATTCATGTCATTACTTTAATTAGTTTCATTTACTAACTTATTTCAATTTTCCAGTTTTAAACTGTTTTGTCGTTAACAAAATTTTCCAAAATTTTCAAAAAAAATTCTAACTCCCAAAATTTTTGAAAACTTTTGGCAGAGTCTCCTTTGTACGGAGAAGCTTTTGCAATTTGACAATAGATATAAATATATATACATCGACCCACACGGTCGAAAAAATCAAAAAAAGTTCATATTTCCTATTTTTATTGCGTAGGCATACCTTATTTAGCATTTTTAAGCAAACAGCTTATATTTTTTAGCAAATAGCATAACCAAATCCAGCCACACGGCTCCCAGGTACCTGTACTTACTCAATTTAAACATGTAAGTGCCATATAAATGAAGTTTAACAACATTTCACTTATTTGCAATAGTTAAACACGTGAATTCTAAAAGAAATTCACACCAAACATTTTCCCGTAAGCAACTTCTACAATTTTCATACTAATTCCACTGTTCCAATTAATATATAACCATTTTCATTCAATTTGGAATGGTTTTCAATCCACTCGTATACAACTTCATCAATTTAGAATGGTTTAAAACTCAGTCGCTTACATTTAATTCATTTGTTAATTTTAAACAAACCCATATTATTCCAATTGATTTAAAAATCAATTTTATTTACTTGCAATGATTCATAGAATTTTATTTTCTTCTATTTACATCCAATGACAATTAATTCTATGCAAATTTGACGAGATTTATGTGAATAAAAAAGTACTTATGTTTTATAACCAATTTAAATTGATTTTAACTCAATTTATACTTAGTTCTATTCCATTTTTAAAGTTATTCACAATCCATATATTCTCATTTTCATTGCATTTCAAATTTGAATCCATTCACTTCATTATTCAAACAGGTTCCATTAAAAACCATTTGATCTAGCTCGACACATTCTGTTTAAATTTCATTCACAATCCATTCACTTACAATTCATTCCAAAATTGTTTATTCCGAACTAATTTATTTAGCTCGAAGACAATCCAAGCTATTTCATTCAACAACCATTTCTCAACTTATTTAAACCATACTTCATTTGGTTCTTATTTATCTCGTTCATTTATTCATTCAATATAATTAGTTTATCCACTCAATCCATTTTGAATTTACATTTCCTTAAATATTATCTATAACTCACCGAATTCTATTTCGATTCAAATTTATTTTCACTTGATTTAAATCCAACCCAATATCATTACACTTAGTTTGAAGTTGAATTCAATTCAACTCTCCCTCGTCTATTCAGCTTAAGTTAATCTACTTCAATTTATTCAAATCCCCCTTTTTTCTATACTTAAGCTCATTTCATTTTGCAAATAAATTTCTCTTTTCAATTTAACTTGATTCTATTTTAATTCAATCTCATTTCAAATTACAAATTTATTTGATTAGTTATTATACATTTTAACTTTTAGATTCGGCTCATTCAATTTATTACAAGGCCATTTCCAAATTATTTCCACTTATTTGGATTTATTTGCAATTCAAACCATTACTATTTCAATCCAATTCCATTTTTATTCGATACTTTTCCAATTATATTTAATTTGTTAACACTTCAAGTCAACTTTCAATTAATAACTCAAATTCTGAATTCACTATCCATTTTCAATTTACCATTCACCTTTATGAACTCACAATTCAATTTCATTCTCAATTCATTTCATTAATTGCAAGGCCACTTTCAATTATATTTTACTCACTAAAGATTTCAAGTCGAATTTGATTTATACCTTGAGTTTTATCTTCAAACTTCATTATTATCTCACAATTCAGCTTCTACTTAACTGCATTGGGTTCTTATTACATATTTTATTATCTAATTTATTATCTAAATAGTCTTTCCCTAATTTATAATCCAAAAATTGATTTTTAATTCCAAATATCACTTCATTTAATTTTTCTTAGTTCAATTTATTTTATTTTATTTTTTTCAAGTTTGGATTTTCCTTCGTTTTATTATCCAAAACATCAAACAATATTTATTTTGGATTTTGTATTCCATTTTCAATTTTATAAGTCATGACTTATTATTTACACAATTCCATTCATTCTAGGCTTGAATACATTCATCTTTTATTTTTAACTCAAGCCTTACACTTATTTATAACCCAAACATATTTTATTTTATGGATTTTTAATTCTTTTACACGTTATTCTTATTTATTTATTTCAATTCCAATCCTTATCCCACTTATTTTCCATTTATTCAGGTAAGAATCTAATTCCATTTAATAACTCAATTGAATTTTTATTCCAATTCAATTTTATTTTAACTCGGACTTATTTAATCCAACTCGATTTCAACTTAATTTGAATACAACTGGATATTATTTTCAGCCTATTTAATTAATTTCAATCCAGTTAAATTTTATTTCTCAATCTAAGTTAATTTCATTTTTAACTTTACACTTTAAATTCAAATTCCAACATTCAAAGCTTATATTTCCTTCCTGATTTAAAAATCATCTAAATTTATAAGCTTACAACCTATCTTATCAGGATTTTTAAACACCCAACCTTTGGTTTCAAATTATTTTGGAATCTCCAACAGCACAAATCACACTTCTCAAAAAATTTCAACCAATCCTGGCTTTATTCCCCAACAAATTTCCTTTGAAATTTTCAAAAACAACTAGCTTTCTGAACAAATCAATTTGGTAGCAATCCGTCACCTAGAAATTCGGAAATGAATACTGATGATGCGGTCGTCGTCATCAGAATTATTTTCCAATAATCCAAGTGATTTCAATGCTATTTCGCTTTCAAAATCCCTTTAAAATAAATTTCCTTTCAAAAATACCTCTAAAACATTAATGCTACTTTTTTATCTTCAAATACTTTGATAAACACTTTCAAAGTCTCCGGAATTTTAAATTTCCAAAGCCTGCTTAAATAAATTTTAACTATAATTCATGTATATAGTTTATGCTTAAACAGATTTCCATTTGATTGTATTTCAATTCATAAATTACATTTACAATTCATATTTATAAATTTCATTTTATAATGAATTTATTCCCTTAAACTTTGGTTATATTTTCAATTTCTAGTTAAATTTCCACTCAACAATGATAATAATTTAATACTATTCTTCCTAACATCCAAGCAACCATATATTAGCTAAAATAGTTTACAAAACTTTTATTTATATCAAAATATATTTTGGGTAAAATTATTTCATTCACCCATATTTAGAACAATATCGTGTCAATTGTTCTATTCTAGTGTTTAGAAACCCCTTCAATACAGTTGCGCAGACTGTGTCGACGAAGGTTCATATGTCACTCAATAAACCAATCAACACAATATTAAAACAATTTATATTCACTAAGAAATACACGCTCATATCTATTAATATGCTCAAACTTATTATAGAGTACTACGGACTCTATTTTAAATGAGTAATTCCCACCAGAGCCAAGGTTATCACCAACCTAAGCTCTGATACCACTGTAACGACCCGCAAATCCGTACCCCTTGAGTCAACACTATTCTACAACAATCAACTCAAGTTGTACAGAAATACGAACCATTTGGGTTGAAGAAGAAGAAAATAGAAAACAACAACAGAATCTAACCATCGCAGCGGAATAAAATATAATAGATAATAATGATCTTTACATAAAACAAAACTATATCTCTTCATACATACATCATCAGAGTACATCAATCACAGCTCAACATCAATAACATACAACTGAATATACAGCTAAACAACATAGCGGAATATATATAAACAAGTACGGAAGTACGTATCGTCATCCAGCTCGTCTCCTGAGCTCCACAGCATCATATCTTGTACCCTATAATACTCGGTCTGACCCGAGCATTATAGTTAAATAATACCCGAGTCAGTCTGGAATACCAGCGTGAGAAAACCACACTCAATTGATTATTAAAGTTTCAAAAATCCTTTGGAAACAAAAGCATCTCGTAAGACCACGCCACAAATAAACATGTCGGGTTTTTACCTTACGATAGCTAAAACACATTTTATAGAAATCCTCTGATATTACAATAGGGTCTATATACAAATACTTATAAAATAGACGAAATTGTTACATCTATTAAATTCCAGCTACTAGCCACAAAAGTGGGTAATACAAACAAAACTCGTAAAAGGCTCGTAGGGAGAATGGATTTCCAACAATGACTAGGCACTGGGGTACCACCTGTTACAGTACCTGGTCTAGATCAGCGTATCGAGGACCACTCCTGATCCCCTGCAACACAAGGCCGGACACATCCCTTACTGGACAGTTCCGAATAATATTACCCTACGGTTGGGATCAGCAACCGCACCACTAAGCCGAATAAAAAGGGACATCTAGACAGGGATGACCTTATTCTCAAGTGGGGGCTACCCACGAGGCCTTGTTGCATATCCCCTGATTTTCAGTCATTCCCGGTTGATGAGGCTTGAGGCTAAGCGTTACCTTTTTAGAACATATCCCTTAGAATGCCCATCGTCCACCTGACGATGTTTCGCAAGCATTCATCCATACAAGTCCGTCCCGGGTTCGAACGGAACCGAAGGCACTACTCCTACTACATCCATTTTGGAAATATCCTCAGGATTAGTAGCGACTAGCCCTTGAACTTCACTGCTCCATCCTCGAATCCAAAATCGTTTCCATGAAACGTACAAACCGAATCGACGTGGTTTTCGATAAACAAATCTCGATCCCGGTCTCTTCGAACGATCAACGCAGTTGTCCAATATTGATAGTCGGTTAATTAACTATCAATTAATATTCACAAACAACCATCCAACAATAATTAATTTCCCAAATTATTTATTAACCTCGAAAATATCTTCACTGCTCCATCCTCGAATCCAAAATCGTTTCCACAAAACGTACAAACCGGATCGAAGTGGTTTTCGAGAAATAAATCTCGACCCCGGTCTCTTCGAAACGATCAACGCAGTTGTCCAATATTGATAGTCGGATACTTAACTATCAATTAATATTCACAAACAACCATCCAACAATAATTAATTTTCCAAATTATTTATTAACCTCGAAAATATCTTCACTGCTCCATCCTCGAATCCAAAATCGTTTCCACAAAACGTACAAACCGGATCGAAGTGGTTTTCGAGAAATAAATCTCGACCCCGGTCTCTTCGAAACGATCAACGCAGTTGTCCAATATTGATAGTCGGATACTTAACTATCAATTAATATTCACAAACAACCATCCAACAATAATTAATTTTCCAAATTATTTATTAACCTCGAAAATATCTTCACATGATATATTTCTATTTTCAGCCCTTGAAAACAGTTTCAAAACCATCTTTCTTTCCAGAATAAACATTCCCCAATATTTTCTATCTCCACTGAAATTACCAAGCACTAAACTAGATTTTAAAAATAATTTTAAAACACTTTACTTTGAAATATATACTTTTTTAAACACTTAAATTAAAACTACTTTAGTATTTTGTTAAAATACATATTACATGAATATTTGAAAATAAGGTTACTTAATAAATATAAAACTAGATTTATACTTTTAAAAACAGAATATTAAGTCATTCTTTAAATAATTACTACTATAATAGATTAAGAGAAAATGCTTACTTTAGAATTTAAATATTAGAAATAAGAAATTTTCCAAAACTTGCTTTTTAAAACAACTTTTAATCTTTAAAAATTTACTTTGAAAACGTACTTGGTTATCCTGGGAGAATTCCAACTTCAATCACTTAAATCAATTTTCCAAATAGATTCTCAATTTATTCTATTTGAAATAAATTTCTCTACTTATCCGTTTATCTCAAAATTCATTAAGTATGGAATTTATATTTATTATTATTATTTTCCGTTTGATTTTATACCATTTAACTGAAATATACCAATTTCGGCTTCTTCCAAATTTCTTCTTTATTCTTTTCAATAAATTGAATCTTAAATTTTAAATAAATGTTTTATTCTTTTAAAATAATAGCACTAAAATTTAAAATTCATTAATCTTCTGATTTTTCAAATTTCCCTTACTAAACTTAAGATTTATTTATTAGAATTTTAAAGGGCGCTTTATTTCTTTTCCAATTGATTTTTAAATTTATTCAAATTTTCTATAATTATTTTACTTACAAATTCACTTCTTTATTTTATTTCCAAAAATCCAATTCTATATATTTTGATTTCTCAATGCATCGAAATACATTCAAGTAAACCGTAGCATTCAATATTCCAATTACCAATAATATCAATAATATTCATCACAGAATATAAAATAATCACAACATGGGGTATTAAATAATTTATATAAATGTTGAGGGGTCCAGTTGGATCCCTCCAACCTGTTTTCCCTGCATCCACAGACGTTAGCACAACATAAATACCAATCCTAAAATATACCAGACTATAACACATCAATCAATTCAACCATTCAAACAATTATTTAAATTTAATCATTTAATTATTTAACTGAGTGAGATTTACTCACCTTTGCCTTTTAATTTGCCATCCTATCCATCTCGACTTGTTTTCATGACCTTGAACAAACATTAGATTATTTTATTAATATTCGAATTAATCGAGAGACCCGTTACCGTTTAATAAATTTAACTTTACCCGAGAACTAAAATTTGACTAATGATTTAATTTTTAAACTAATCTTCCTATAATAAACCATGTTTTTAATAACTAAATAATTTAATAAGTTAAAACAAAATAGTCTCCCTAATATATTATTTAAAAATTGTGGTTATGTATTTTCTTTCTTTAAGAACCACAGATATATAAAATAGTCTATATAAATTTCCTAAAAAAATCGCAATTTATCTAAACTTTCAAATGCTTTAAAATTCTTATTATCATATAATTTTTTTCCTTCTCAAAACCTTTAATCTATTTCCTGTTTCTGTCTATATAGGTTAAAATTAAACAGCAAGGCAATCATATATTTTATTTTCCTTCTTAAATTAAACTAAGGATGAAATGTTATACCTATGAACTAAAATAGATCTGTCCATAAATATAAATCCTATACCTTACTGCTTAACCCCACGTGTTCGAGAACGAGTCTTCTCTGTTAGCTGCTGCTATCATGAACTAGAAACCCTAGCTTTACTTGACAAAGGCACCATCCCCTATACCTTGACAGCGCCATCCCATCAAGCTGCCCAGCGCATTAAGAAGCGACTCGAACGCGAGGTCACCATCTGCTTTCACGTGCCACCCTCCAGAGCCAACAACGACTTGATGTCGAGCTTCTACTGCCACACCCTCGAATGAGAAGCTGCCTCCCTCAACCTCGCGTGCAACGCCGACCGCAAAAGAAATTGAACTCGATTTCGCAATTTCGGACGGAAGGAAAAGAGGTTTGCAATCCCGATGTGAGCAGGAGGTTAAATCTGGTCGTTCGAAGATCTCCCATTCGGTTGATCAACAAATCATGCGGCGGCTTCTAATTAACAGAAACCCTAATTGCTGAAAAGGAACGAACGCCATTTCCATGAGCAAAGGATAGGAAATGGAAAAACTCGAGCTTGCGATTTGGTTTCGTTGTTCGAACGAGAAGAAGCCCTGACTTAATTGAATTGGAAGAAGAGGGAGAACGGCCATTTCGATTTTATTTTTTTCTTTTGGGTTTGAACGAAATTATTCTGTTTGAACGAAGAAAATATCTACTATTTTTTTCGTCTAAAGGAAGATTGGGATGGAACGTAATTAAATGGAGGGGAGTGGCGTATAAGAGAAGATTCGATTATTTTAATTAAATTTAATTAGATTCTTCTAGGCATTAACCAATCGTACGACCCAACGGTAACTCCAAACACTGCGAAAATTGAAATCCGATAATAATCCAATATTACGGACCCAACGGAACTGGTTTCGTCGAATTCTGAGACTGTGCCTCGGAAGGCTATTTTTCAATTCAATTTAAACGATATAAATTTCAAAACTTAACAAACCATTTTTAAATTTGATTTCATCACTTCCATTCTCTTCAGTATTATCAATATAAATGTTATAAGCCTTTAAATTATATTTTTAATAGGCTTAAAACTCCAAATTCAACAATTTACCCAACTTCACTTATTTGATTTAATAATTCAATAATCAAATAAATTGTGATATTCGTAATTTAAGTTAAAATCACTTTATTGAATATTTAAAATCAATTAAATATCCTGATTTTAAATGCTCGAAAATTCTAGATCGTCGCAAAGATCGATTAAACGTTTTATCTAAGTATTTTCTATGTGTATATACTTAATGTACAATTAACATTACTTATATCACTATATAACAATATATACAACAAAAAATTAAATCAAAAATATATTTATCCAAGTGCTTTTTTGATGTGATATTTGAGTTTATATGAGCAGTTCAATGTATTCCTCACTATCCTCTTATTGACATACTAGGTTCTTCTGCGTAGTGTGTGTTTGATCTTCTATACATTCAGCGATGTTTTCCAGCATTGTTGGTTCATTAGATAAGGTGTCTATTGCTGCTTCGAAGTCATCTAAGGAATCCCCTTCATGGTTGATATTCTTTTCCTCTATTGCAACTGGATTTTCTTCTTCTGTTAAGTACTTAAAAGGATTGCTTGTCATTCTATCTATTGCTGCTATATAGGATTGATCCTTGTTTGCACTTTGTTTTGTTGCACGTCACATGGATACCTTGTACAGTCTACTCTTTTGCGACTACTGTTGTATGTAGCTTTGTATTCTCTTTATCTTGCTCCAAAATGTAACTTTTATTTGTTCGGTAAGATGTGCTTGTGTATGAGGAACACCACACTCATCATTTGTAAATGATTCCTATGTTTCATCTTGTGCTTCATATCTGTTCTTTAGCTTGCTGCTATATCGGACCATACTATGTTCATTTCAAGGAGAAGTTTCACTAGGTAATGCTAACTACCCTAAATACTTTACTACGTAAAATATGAAGATCGCCATTATTTAAATATGCATATACTTATAACTATGCAAATATGCTGACAGATAAATGATGAAATTAGCAGTAACGCGGGGTGGAAATCATGTAGGAGACATCAAGCTATTCTAATTCTACCATATTTTTTTTTCGTACCAATACTTTTTATTAGGTTCTAGAATATCTTTCGATTTTCCTTAATAGTTTTAGTCTATTACATCTACGTGTATCAGTTTTAAATTAAAATAGTGTTAACATAGAAACACCATAGATGAAATCTATAAAGCTCCAGTTTTGGCACTTTAATACTGCTACCTTATATATCATAGTTGGAGTATAATTTATAGATTGAAGCTTCATGCTAATTTTTATTTGGTTTGAGATAAGCAAGTTCCACATCTTAGTTTTCACATAATTGTAAATACATTTCTTATTTCAAGTCATTCATGCGTGTATATGCACAATATGAATGAATCTAAACGATTGGTGCTAGGATATTATATGCGATAAAATATTATATGATTACCATAAGAGGGTCCTTGTTGATTAAAAAGAGAATTTTTTTTAAATTTTATTCTAAATGTTCATTGATCTATGTGAAAGACCCAACATATTTGTGTTGTATATGCGCTTATATGATTTTTGTTTGATGATAATAAACATATATACATTCGTTTAAATGTATTTGATAATATACTATTTTATTTTTCACAGATTAAATAAATATTTGCTGAATAAAATAAATAACACGGAATTTGAATTCAAACGGATATTTTATTCAAACAAATATTTATTACAATTTTGAATAGTATACAAATTCAAGCTCTCACTATTCACTATACAACTTTGATACAAATTCAATTACATCACTATTTTACATATCATCACCTCACTACATATCACTCACACTCATATTTATCTTCAACTTCATTCCAGTTTGATTCCAGCATCTGAGAAATCTGCAAAAATATTCACTAACGCAGTAAAATTGAAAAAGAAATATTTTTGCAATATAAAATAAAATATGGTTTTTGAAAATAATTTTTGCCTCAGTTATTTGGGTTGTTCGTCATCATTTATATTTGAATTCATCATACATGAACAACTTGTGACATACACAGTGTATTACTGTATATGCCACAAGGCCGTGCACGCCGATATATACACTTGATTGATTTACAGGGACAGGTGAGCACAGGTCAAACCCAAATGAAAAACCGGATTCAACTCACATGCAATACACCAGGACACGAGCACAAGGTCAAACCCGAGTTTTTGTAACTGGATTCAACTCAAGCGCAAATCAAAAGTACACATGAATATGAAACTAAACAGTCAAGTTCAGTGGTCAAATGCAATAGGCCGAGAACCAGACTCATGCATGCAACATGGAATGCAAAGACAATGCATCAATGCAAATTCAAATAATGTACAAAAACAAGTCCAGCAGCATGAAGCAGTCATCACAACTTCAACAGACTCAAGCCAACATGAAACAAAACATGTGATATATACAATGAAACAACTCCACTGACTCAAATGAACTCGACCAAATAGCCAACATGATCAAAGAATGAATATGAGACCAAACTGCAGCAAGACCACATGCATGTAGAGATCAAGCATAGAGACAAACAATACAATGCAACAACATGGTAAACAAGGCATAGCAACCACAAGATACTGCAACAAACACTCAAGTGAGTGAAACTCAAGTTACCCGAAGCCAACAGCAATACATGTATTATGAATATACACAATGCAGTACAGCTACAGGTATAAGGCTAAATGACCAATGAATGCAACTACAGGACTGCAACAGGTCAAGACTGTGTACCCAGCAAATACAACGACCAAAACCATCAATGAACAAGACTACAGATGAAGCCAGAAACAATGCAAGTAGACCAAACGAAGAGTGCAGGTGAACAAATGTACAAATGAACTCGACCAGTAACCAAGTACTACAAAGACCATGTCGAACACAGTGACAACATTAAGTATGCAATATGGTGAAGCAGCATGTAATGACATTATATACAAATGTAAAGAACAATGGTGATGCACTGCAGATATCCAAACAGCAAGCACATGTATCCAAGTACAAGCTCGTGTCGAAGTTACCGAAGTCAGCATGAAATTTTACAGGGCAATCAACAGAGATGATCAAGTGACCAAATTTAAAGCTAACACACATATATATATATACATGATGCAAATGCACAAGTACAGGCTGATCAAAATTTCAAAAATGACCAAAGCCAAATGTGACAATAGTGAAGAATCTCAAGTCAAGGCCGAAGTAGTACAAGAAAATTCACGAAATTAAACATTGGGCAAAGTCAAAGGAAAAATCAACTAAGGTCGAAAGTACTACCGAAGCTATCAATATCAAGTTCGTGCCAAAGTTAATTTTGAACAAGTCACAATCAAACGAACAAGTCAAATTCGAAACCGTGGTCATCACGAAACGAATCAAAGCCGTGGGAAGCAAGCAACAAAAATATACGCATATGAAAAGGTCAGAAATCATCTCAGCATCAAAGTGAAATCGAACGGCCGATCAAATATCAGTTGACAAATTCAAGTAAAAAATATACGACGCAAATCTAGGGTTACAAACCCTATATAAATTGATATCATCATCGGCAATTTTCTGCATCGAGTTCAAGCATAAAACCAGCAAGACAAAAGCATCAAATTACATACCGAACCAATCGAACTCGATCAAGGAGGAGAAGCCGCAAACAATTGAAGCAAAACAGAGAAACAGTGATTGCAATCAACCAACAAAGGCAGCGACTTCAATTTGAAACCCTAATTTAAGAGCACGGCAACCAAAGGGACGAAGCCCTAAATCTGCAAGAGGAGCGGCCATTTTTTTCACAAACGAAAAAATAAAAGGAACGGGTTGAAGAAGTGAATAAGGGGCCGGCCTTTTAATTTGGGCTTAGTTTTTTTTTTATTAAATAGGGTTTTGTATTTAAATTGTTTTTAAATTGTATTTTTCTTTTAAACCGTTTTTAATTTTCTAGTCGTGTGACTAGGGGACAAACTATGGTGTGTAGTTTGGGAATTCGCAACTCGGTGGTTGAGTTGTGGTCAGGGTTTTGAGCGTAGAGTTAGATTAGTCAATAGCGGGTATAGCAAGTTTACGTGTGTAAGCGAGGACTATCTAATTTCTAGTAGAAACCTTGGGGGCAGCACGTAGGCAGGGTTTTGCCGAAGCTGGGTAAATTCTGTGTTGTTCTGTTCTGTTATTTATATTCTGCTATATCTGTGCTGCTATTCTGTGATCTGAATTTAAATTAATTGATAAGCTTCCGCGATTAATTTTTATAATTTACACTATCACCCTATTCACCCCCCCCCCCCTCTAGGGTGAAATCGATCCTACAAGTGGTATCGGAGCTAGGAACAAAAGCCATTTTGTTTTAAAATTTTGATTTTACAAAAACCAATTTTCGTTTAAAAATTCGTGTTTCAAAAATCAATTTTTGTTTTAAAAATTCGTGTTTCAAAATAAAAAAAAAATCGGTTTTTGTTTTAAAAATTTGAATTTTTAAAATGGCTTCTTTTAATAATGCTTTTGCAGAAGGTCAATCCATAGTTAGACCACCAATGTTCAATGGTGAATATGCTTACTGGAAAAATAGAATGCAAATTTTTCTGAAAACCATTGACGCTTGGAATATTGTTGAGACAGGTTATAGAATACCAACTATAACTGTAGATAATCGGGAAATAGAGAAACCAAAGGAACAATGGACATAACTAGAAAATAAATTACAAAATACTAATGCCAAAGCTATGAATTCTATTATCTGTTCATTGGATCAATTTGAATTTAATCGTGTCTCACATTGTCTAACTGCACAGGAAATATGGCACATACTAGAAGTGACTCACGAAGGAACATCTCAAGTCAAAGAATCTCGCCTTGCAATGCTAAGCAGCGAATTCGAGAACTTCAAAATGGCGAAGGAAGAAAATGTCAAAGAGATGTACGGACGATTCTCCAATATCGTATACAAATCAAAAGCTCTCGGAAAAACATACACCGAATTAGAAATAGTCCGGAAAATCCTCAGAGTCCTTCCACGAAGCTTTGAAGCAAAAGTAACTGCCATACAAGAATCGAAAGATTTAAAACAACTTAAAGTTGAAGAACTCATCGGAAATCTCACCACTTATGAGCTAGAAATGAAATTCAAAGAAGAGCGTGAAGGAGGTGACACTCAAAAGAAATCAATAGCTCTCAAAGGAACAACCGAAAGTGATGATGATAACGATGAAGATGATGGAGCAGCAGAATTGGAGCTGTTAATAAGGAAATTCAAAAAATGGAATCAAAAACATGGTAGTTCAGCTCGAATTCAAAAAGCAAAAAGCAGAATAGCCAAAGCACTACACTACTCGGAAGAACAAAAGTTTATTTGTTATAATTGCAACAAACCCGGCCATATCAAGCCCGATTGTCCACAAATTAAATCCAGCCATGGAAAGAAACAGAAAAAGAAAAATTTTGCAGCCACTTGGGATGAAATAGACGAGAATGATCAAAGCACTGGCAGTGAAAGCGAAAAGGCAGAATTGTGTCTTCAAGGTGATACAACTGACAGTGACGATGACGAGCCAAGTGAGGTATCAAAACTTACCCATTCTGAGTTGCTTATATATTTTCATGAAGTAAACGGTTGTTTTGAACGACTTAGGGAAAAATACGCCAAACTTGAATCTCAAAAAGATACTTTGATAGAATGTAATAAACAACTTGATCAATTAGTTAAAACCTATCAACGTAGAATCCCTAAGTGTGATAAGTGTCCAACATTTGAAGAAGAAATTAAAAAATCAGAAATCAATATAAAATCACTTGAAAATGAAATTCTGATTTTAAAGGAGAATGAAAATACTAGGAGAGAGAATTCTATTAAAAAGTGCACACAGTTGTTAAACGAAAATGAATCTCTCAAATCACAAGTCCAACAATTGTCAACGACTTTAGATAAATTTTCAAAAAGTGAAAAATCGTTGAATATGCTATTAGGAAAGCAAACTTTTAATACGGTTAAACAAGGACTTGGATATAATAGTTCGAAAATTGTTGAAAACAAGATTAATCAAGAAAATTCAATGTGCACGATTTGTAGAAAATTTGGACACGATCACAATAATTGTTGGTATAGACCCAAACATGTGAAAACTATACCGATTTAGGTTCCAAAAGGCACAAATATAAAATCTCTCAAAGTTAAACAAATTTGGGTGCCAAAGGGAACAATTATAAATAGTTTTGGGTCTACACAAAATTATTTTTCAAAATTTTCTGCCACTAACAACCATGGACCTATAAAAACAAATAGGTCACATAAATCCTTTTCCGTGTAGGTGTGGTGGCAGGCTAAGGAACAACAAAAGTGTTCTCTGGATTTTGGTTGTTCCAGAAACACAACGGGCGACAAAGCTAAGTTCCTTAGCCTAGTATAAAGGTGACAGAATCACAACGGACAACAACGAAAAATATCGTAAAGGTAAAACAGGTATGGTATGTTTTAAATGATATATTAAATGTGATAATCTGCACCGTATTTTGAATTAATTCAGCCAATATTGAGATTGATGAAAAGATGATGATTTTTGATTCTGATTTATTCAAAAATGGTTAAGCCAATTATATTCTTATGCCAAAAACACTATAAAAATCTCTAAATTCTTTGAATTACTTCATATATATCATTTTGGATTAAAAATAGTGTTTTGTTGGATATTACAATTGGTTATAATATGACTGACTCTATATTCACGGTTTTCGATTATTTACACGACTTCAATTCAGATTCAAAAGAATGTCATTTAATTTGTTGTTAAAATTGAATTTGAAAGTTTTGGTGCATACTTCATGTTTTGGTCTATAAAATTCAATTGATGATAATTTTGAGTGAGAGAGAAATTCAGATGCAGATTACACTGGTAATCTAGTTGATAGAAAAATTACTAGTGAAACGTGATTTTTGTTGAGACATTTAGTAACTGCATCATTTTTTTCAAAGAAAATATCTGCATATTTTTCATTTCAAATAATCTTCAAATAGCAGAATTTTTTTTTAAAACCCCCTCGAGAAAATCATTTTTGACCTAGTTTTCAGATTGGTCGTTTTTAGAAAAATTGATTTATAATTATCTTTGAATTTGATTTTAAATGATTACATTGACTAATCTGACTCCCTAATGATTATCGAAAAGATGAATAGCGATTGAAAAAGTGATGAGTGTTGATATTTATTATATATTATGACTCGAGACGGTATAATTAGTAAATTTCTTTAGAAATTTAAACAAGAGTTATAAAACTTTTTGTTGGTAAAAATTCCATGACCATCTCTATGTCTATCATGTTTTCTATCAACCATCACTCATCAAAATTCTATATAGTTTGTCGATATGTGGTACTTTAAACAGGAATAGTTCGTTTTTCATTTTTACATTTTTTTTTAAAAAAAAAATTAAATAAATAAATAAATACCAAAGTATTCACTCTCATTTAAAAGTCCTCACGGTTATGCATGGGTGAATTACTTGGAATTTGTTATGTGCTTCCATGCTCATTTAAAAGTCCTCGCGGTTATGCATGTATGTGACGCATATCAAAAGTTGATTTGTAAAATAAACAAGTTGATTCTAATCCCATTTAAAAGTCCTCACGGTTATGCGTGGTTAGAAGATACTTGAATTCATTTTTTTTAAAATAAAATTGGAATACTACTAATCTCATTTAAAAGTCCTAACGGTTATGCATGGTTAGTAGTTATTCAAATTCCTGATATAAATATACAACAAATAGACACAACTGTATGGTTTTATATGATGATATCATTCCTATCATTCTAAAAGTGAAATATGCGCCTAACAAAATATTTCTGATTTTTGTTTGACTTTTTATTGAAATTTAATATTTATATTCAATTGAGTTTTAATGTTGGATTGATATCGATTACTTTATCTCTATTTTCTCTAACACTATTATTCTTTTGCTGATAACAAAAGGGGGAGAGAAAAGTTAAGATTTTGTCAAATAGAATCAAGCAAAGGTCAAATAATTTTCCATTTGCATATAGGCTCATTTGCATATTTTTATTTGTATGCATATATGTAGGGGGAGCATGATGTAGAGAGGAAGCATTTAAATAGGGGGAGCAATTAGAGCATATCAATGATCAAATACATTTAACATAATCAAAATCTTAAATATATGTTTGTTATCATCAAAAGGGGGAGATTGTTGTATATGCGCTTATATGATTTTTGTTTGATGATAATAAACATATATACATTCGTTTAAATGTATTTGATAATATACTATTTTATTTTTCACAGATTAAATAAATATTTGCTGAATAAAATAAATAACATGGAATTTGAATTCAAACGAATATTTTATTCAAACAAATATTTATTACAATTTTGAATAGTATACAAATTCAAGCTCTCACTATTCACTATACAACTTTGATACAAATTCAATTACATCACTATTTTACATATCATCACCTCACTACATATCACTCACACTCATATTTATCTTCAACTTCATTCCAGTTTGAATCCAGCATCTGAGAAATCTGCAAAAATATTCACTAACGCAGTAAAATTGAAAAAGAAATATTTTTGCAATATAAAATAAAATATGGTTTTTGAAAATAATTTTTGCCTCAGTTATTTGGGTTGTTCGTCATCATTTATATTTGAATTCATCATACATGAACAACTTGTGACATACACAGTGTATTACTGTATATGCCACAAGGCCGTGCACGCCGATATATACACTTGATTGATTTACAGGGACAGGTGAGCACAGGTCAAACCCAAATGAAAAACCGGGTTCAACTCACATGCAATACACCAGGACACGAGCACAAGGTCAAACCCGAGTTTTTGTAACTGGATTCAACTCAAGCGCAAATCAAAAGTACACATGAATATGAAACTAAACAGTCAAGTTCAGTGGTCAAATGCAATAGGCCGAGAACCAGACTCATGCATGCAACATGGAATGCAAAGACAATGCATCAATGCAAATTCAAATAATGTACAAAAACAAGTCCAGCAGCATGAAGCAGTCATCACAACTTCAACAGACTCAAGCCAACATGAAACAAAACATGTGATATATACAATGAAACAACTCCACGGACTCAAATGAACTCGACCAAATAGCCAACATGATCAAAGAATGAATATGAGACCAAACTGCAGCAAGACCACATGCATGTAGACATCAAGCATAGAGACAAACAATACAATGCAACAACATGGTAAACAAGGCATAGCAACCACAAGATACTGCAACAAACACTCAAGTGAGTGAAACTCAAGTTACCCGAACCCAACAGCAATACATGTATTATGAATATACACAATGCAGTACAACTACAGGTATAAGGCTAAATGACCAATTAATGCAACTACAGGACTGCAACAGGTCAAGACTGTGTACCCAGCAAATACAACGACCAAAACCATCAATGAACAAGACTACAGATGAAGCCAGAAACAATGCAAGTAGACCAAACAAAGAGTGCAGGTGAACAAATGTACAAATGAACTCGACCAGTAACCAAGTACTACAAAGACCATGTCGAACACAGTGACAACATTAAGTATGCAATATGGTGAAGCAGCATGTAATGACATTATATACAAATGTAAAGAACAATGGTGATGCACTACAGATATCCAGACAGCAAGCACATGTATCCAAGTACAAGCTCGTGTCGAAGTTACCGAAGTCAGCATGAAATTTTACAGGGCAATCAACAGAGATGATCAAGTGACCAAATTTAAAGCTAACACACATATATATATATACATGATGCAAATGCACAAGTACAGGCTGATCAAAATTTCAAAAATGACCAAAGCCAAATGTGACAATAGTGAAGAATCTCAAGTCAAGGCCATAGTAGTACAAGAAAATTCACGAAATTAAACATTGGGCAAAGTCAAAGGAAAAATCAACTAAGGTCGAAAGTACTACCGAAGCTATCAATATCAAGTTCGTGCCAAAGTTAATTTTGAACAAGTCGCAATCAAACGAACAAGTCAAATTCGAAACCGTGGTCATCACGAAACGAATCAAAGCCGTGGGAAGCAAGCAACAAAAATATACGCATATGAAAAGGTCAGAAATCATCTCAGCATCAAAGTGAAATCGAACGGCCGATCAAATATCAGTTGACAAATTCAAGTAAAAAATATACGACGCAAATCTAGGGTTACAAACTCTATATAAATTGATATCATCATCGGCAATTTTCTGCATCGAGTTCAAGCATAAAACCAGCAAGACAAAAGCATCAAATTACATACCGAACCAATCAAACTCGATCAAGGAGGAGAAGCCGCAAACAATTGAAGCAAAACAGAGAAACAGTGATTGCAATCAACCAACAAAGGCAGCGACTTCAATTTGAAACCCTAATTTAAGAGCACGGCAACCAAAGGGACGAAGCCCTAAATCTACAAGAGGAGCGGCCATTTTTTTCACAAACGAAAAAATAAAAGGAACGGGTTGAAGAAGTGAATAAGGGGCCGGCCTTTTAATTTGGGCTTAGTTTTTTTTTATTAAATAGGGTTTTGTATTTAAATTGTTTTTAAATTGTATTTTTCTTTTAAACCGTTTTTTATTTTCTAGTCGTGTGACTAGGGGACAAACTACGGTGTGTAGTTTGGGAATTCGCAACTCGGTGGTTGAGTTGTGGTCAGGGTTTTGAGCGTAGAGTTAGATTAGTCAATAGCGGGTATAGCAAGTTTACGTGTGTAAGCGAGGGACTATCTAATTTCTAGTAGAAACCTTGGGGGCAGCACGTAGGCAGGGTTTTGCCGAAGCTGGGTAAATTCTGTGTTGTTCTATTCTGTTATTTATATTCTGCTATATCTGTGCTGCTATTCTGTGATCTGAGTTTAAATTAATTGATAAGCTTCCGCGATTAATTTTTATAATTTACACTATCACCCTATTCACCCCCCCCCTCTAGGATGAAATCGATCCTACAATTTGAAATATGCACTCATTCAAAACGATGTTCAAAAGTATACACCTACCGTTTACAATTTCCATATCTAGCTTATTATCCATCTACGGAAAAAACATTATGAATTTAACATCAAACTCGTTAATATATACCATAAACAAGACTAAATAAATATTTAAGAAAATAAAGTGTACCAAAGACCATATGAAACTTATTCCTGTCATTCTCCACTTAATACTCATTTTTAGGTATTATTAAGCTCGATCTTCCTCGGTGGCTATTGTATAAATTTTCCTGAAGTAATCCTTGCTCAAAAAGTTGTACTGCAAACTTGTTGAATATATTTATCAAACCAAAAAAATGGTGAATGTGAAACATGTCATGTAACACACTTTGTCTCATCCATATTAAGAGTTAGATGTTCAACCCCTGATCTTTTATTATCATATAATGTATTTTTAGTACAACTCTACCTCCCATATTTTTTTTCTGCAAAGATAGTTGCAAAAACAACATTTCTGCAAGACAGGAGTCAAAGATGAAGGTATTATTCAAACTTTTATTTAACTAATCAACATAAACTAATGATGAGTGTGTGTTTGTGTATATAATTTATTAACATTTAAAGAATCTTTGACATAATCGATAAGATGTTAAATGATAGTCCTTACTGTAAAACCTACAGCCTTACAAAAGAGAATGTATTTTGTTAGCCGTAAGAGAGTTTGATTAATACCTATAACCTTACAAAAGAGAATGTACTATTAATCCATACTTTTTTAGCCGTAAGAGAGTTTGAATTTTGTATATTAATGTAAGGAAATACAACAAACTGTACATAACAATCACATTTTTTTTATTTCGAAATTTATCACATGTACATACATATGACTAAATGATGCGACCTTCAAACTCTCTTATCGCCCACTTGTATATTAATATAGCGGTAAGAGAGTTCTAATTTTTGTGCATTACGAATACGTTTTATCAAAATTTTCTGCCCTAAAACAATCTTTGTAGGAAAATAGTATGAATGATTTTTACACTACATATCATCATATATGTACGGCACCCAAACGTGAAAGGTGTTTTACATAAACGATTTGTGAGTCAAGTCCCTCCCTTGTAATTTTTGTATATAGAACACTCTTTCTTATCATTTCACATCTTATTTGTTTTCAATATTTAAAATGCAATAAGTTTTTATTGAAATATCGTATCAATGAACCGTTTTCACTATTAAATCACAAATTTTATCATCCTTTAAATGATATGTGTTGTGCCGCCTATGTAAATACTAGTCGCCGAACTTTTCTTATGAAAAATTGTAACTATTTCATATATAACGTATTTAAAAATGCATCGTTCAAAATGCTACAGCAATTGCACCATTAAAATCATAAGGTTCAAAAGTAATAAATTTTCATAATTATAACTGTATTATATTAATGCATTTATAACTGCCTTTTGTTAATGCGGTTAAATTCTGCATTAAGATTAAATATAACTACATTTTCTAAATGTAGTTAATTTATAAAGTACATTAATATAGTATAAAATTATCAAATGCAAATAATATTGTTATTGCATCACAAATGCAGTTAAATTAATTTAGAAAAATATTATACATTGTAATTGCCTTTTTTCAAGCATTTATATTAAACTACATTTTCTAATGCGGCAAAAACATAACTGTATTAAAATGGAATAAAATTATCAAATGCGGCCAAACTATTTCTACATCACATAAATGCAGTTAAATTAATTCAAAATATGCTGTTAAAATATAACTGCATTTCCTAAAAGCGTTTCAATGTCCAGACGTCTGAAACAAAATCCAGACGTCTGGAATCAAATTCAGACGTTTGGTTGAAAATTTCAGACGTCTGAAATGGCCCAGGAACTAAAAATAGAAGGGAGAAAACACATATACTTCCAGATACTAGGGCCAGACGTCTGGGACACCTACCAGACGTCTGGAACTGTTTAATTTGCCTATTTTGGCTATTTTGAGTAAATTTCCAAGGTTTATCGATTTTTGTTGATCCGGTTAGTTGTTATCACTTATTATCGACTATGATGACTTCTTTTTATGGATTTTTGGAAATATCCATTTTAATGGATTTGATATCGATTTCTTTGGATTTGATTCACGTCTTCAAATGTGAATTTTGATGATCGATTGTTTCTACAATCATTTTTAGTGATTTGTCACTTTAAAATATAAAGGTTTTCTACACTAGTAGTAAATATCAAAACTCTTTCTTCAAATGATTTCAACAATATTTTATTACAAAGCTCATTTCTTAAAACCGTTTTCCTATCTATTAGTATATACAAACCTTTACCTCACTCGTATGAGAAATCTAATTAAACGACTTAGTAAAACAAGTGGTATGAAACGCTTGCGTTTACTTCGTTGGTTAATTCTTGGACTTGTTCGATTGAATCTCTTGTGACAATTTTCTAGTGGAGATCTACAATTTGTTCGCAAATATTTAAGTTAAGCTAGTGGTTATGGGACATGATGCTAAACTCATATATTTACTAGCTTATTGTAATTGACACTTCTTGATGATCAATGATGATCATTTTATGGTTTAGACTAGCAATGTGCGATGTCTCTTTGTCCATGAGGAGGACTATACCTCAATTTTATTGAGCTCCGGCTCACCAGGAGGAGCTTCGGCTCAATGTCCGCAATGGGGGACTATACCCTGTCAGGAGGAGCTTCGGCTCAATGTCCGCAATGGGGGACTATACCCTGTCAGGAGGAGTTTCGACTCACCAGGAGGAGCTTCGGCTCAATGACCGCAATGGGGGACTATACCCTGTCAGGAGGAGTTTCGACTCACCAGGAGGAGCTTCGGCTCAATGTCCGCCATGGGGGACTATACCCTGTCAGGAGGAGTTTCGGCTCACCAGGAGAAGCTTCGGCTCGATGTCCGCAATGGGGGACTATACCCTGTCAGGAGGAGCTCCGGCTCATTTTTATGGGATTGGCCATCCTTTTTATTGTGATTTCTGGATTTCGTGTGTTGATTTCTGGAATTTGTGTTTCACCAACTTTTACGATTGGCATGGATATATATATGTCATTTATTGTGGCTTGGTGAATGAAATCAGGAGTATGACATTCCTTTTTATCTTGAGTAGATTATTGTGATATTGATTAATCTCTTGTTGATTTTCAATTACTTATTTATCACAGCTTAGCATTGTGATTATTATATGTTTATGTCATATCTCCTATTCTATATCATTTCTTCTGATATTTATAGCTAGACTGATTCGTTTATTATTTTCTTCTTAAATAATACTCGGGTCAGACCGAGATGTTACAGGTGCTTCTGCTTGACTTCTCATCCAGGATCATTACTCTGACTTTTGGCAAACTACTTAGATTAGTAGTTTATTTTGTTGTATACACTTGAGATATAGACTTATAGTTGTATTCCTTTGTATAGCACGTGTTGCTATTCTTTTGTATTATCGTGGATCTTTTGACCACTACTCTGATATACACTTTTATGTGTAATATTCATATCTATTTCCGCCTTTGTGATATGAATTGTCTGTGACTGATTTATGTTATGTTTATTTCTATATTTGTTTCCGAAGACCTTTATAGCCACTGTGTAGTAGCTTTGAGTTTGTATCGGTATGTCGGATTTCCTCTTGAGATGAAAAGTTATATTTTTATCTGGCATATCGGTACTCGCACAAAGCAATTATACAGATGGTCGCTCCTCAACAGCCTTATTCTCCGTGCTAGTTGACAGCATTCACCGTAATGTTCTTGGCTAGCGTGGGTATAGAGGTGGGACGTCATAGCTTGGTATCAGAGCCAAATTTCGGAACAATATGGAATATTATAACAAGGATCATCGTCCTAAGTCCATCTTAGGAGTCGTGCTTTAGGATTTAATTCGTGTCTTCGTACCGATTCAACCTATTTTCTTTATGATTCCTTGTTTTATCAATCAAGTTTGATTGAAATTTATTCTGAGAATAACTTTTTCCTCTTCTTTCTTTCTTTCTTTCTTAAAGAAGAGAAATGGTTAGACCTGACCGTCCCTGCGCCGGTCAATCTAGTGCTACTCCCCTGGATGGAGTTTTTATGTCTGCTCAACAACTTTTGGATCTTGTAAAGAATCAAGAGTTTATTTATGGTTTGAGTAAGAACCCCGAAATGATTCTACCTTTGAAACTTGAAGTTTCTTTCAATCAGCTTGTGGATGTTACTCTTCTTCATGGAGAGGTTGGTAAGGGAAGTGTTTGTGATATTGGGATTTCCAAGAAGAGGCATATTAAGTTCAAGAGCCTTCATCCCAATAAGAGAGTGAAGCAAACTACTTTTGTAGCAAAGACTCCAATCCCTGATCGTGGAGGATGATACAATTGTAATTCTAAGGAACACTATGCGAATATGTGTCCAAAACCCCATTCTTGTCGCTATTGCAAGAAACCGGGTCATCTTTTATCTGCATGTCCCAAACTTTTGAATAAGGACATGAGAAAGCTAAATATTGTGCAAGCCCCTAGCAACTCTTCTCTTGGTCAAGGTATTTTTCACTCAATCCTTGATGGCATTGTTTTATTTCGTGATCTTCTTATTCGAGTTCTTTTTTATATGGGTTTCATCTCATTATTTTTATATCAAAAGAACTTGTCGATTCTTTTTCTTTGAATATTATGGGCTTGTTGACTTCATTGAGAATTGCGAATCCGGATGGTAGATCCGCAACACTCAATTTGCTTTTGTTTAGATGTCGAGATTGTTTTATGTGACTTTTCTTTCCGAGCCGATATTTACTTTGGCTTCGGAATTGACTTTTTCTGTAAGGATTGGCCTAAATTGTGAAGCCCATATCCTATTTTTCCGAGTGGATTATTCATCTTCGACATTTTCAATCTGTTAAGCAGATTTCTATTTTTCCTTTGTGATTTTGATTCCAATTTGATGGCATCATTTTATTCCTTAAAACCCGCATGATAAGGAAAGTATTATTTCTCTCAATCATATCGTTTGAAAAATTTTCTGGTATTTTTGAGCTTGTCTTAGGATCATCACCTAAGCAATATCTTTTGTGTGGTGCTAAGGTCTTTTCAGTTTGACTTTATCACCGGTTTTCGTTTGCTACGAGTTGCGGAAGTTAGCATTCCACTTACCGCATTCCGCACTCGTTATGATTCTTATGAATGACTTATTTTGTCATTCAATTTGTCCAGCTTATTCCATCCATTTTATAAATCGAATATTCTATGAATATTTCGATGAGACCATTCTTGAGTTTATTGATTCATTGGATGTACCGTTTGTACTACATCAATGCCTTTGCTATTTGATACATTGGATGTACCGTTTGTACTACATCAGTGTCTTTGATTCATTGGATGTACCGTTTGTACTACATCAACGCCTTTGCTGTTTGATATATTGGATGTACCTTTTGTACTACATCAGTGTCTTTGATTCATTGGATGTACCATTTGTACTACATCAATGCCTTTATTGTTTGATACATTGGATGTACCGTTTGTACTACATCAGTGTCTTTGATTCATTGGATGTACCATTTGTACTACATCAATGCCTTTGCTGTTTGATACATTGGATGTACCGTTTGTACTACATCAGTGTTTTTGATTAATTGGATGTACCGTTTTCACTACATCAATGATATGCTTTTGATACATTGGATGTACCGTTTGCACTACATCAATGTCTTTGCTTTTGATTCATTGGATGTACCGTTTGTACTACATCAATGACTTTACTGTTTGATTCATTGGATGTACCGTTTGTACTACATCAATGTCTTCGCTTTTTGGTTCATTGGATGTACCGTTTGCACTACATCAATGACTTGGCTTTTTGGTTCACTAGACGTACCGTCTTTGTACTACGTCGGTGTTCCAAATTATTCGAGTTTCTAGTTTCTCGGGCGTACCGTGATTGCACTACGCCGTTACACCGGCTCAACTTTCTGCTATTCTTGACGTTTTCCACGTCTTTTAACTATGGAAATGCTTTTATGTTTCCGGTTTTTATTCCTGAGCCCGGTATTGTTGAGGGATTGAAGTTTCACCAAATTTGATTTTTGAGCACCATTCCATTCGCATCATTACTTCGGAGGTTGAGCGCCTTCGATATAAAGATATTCTTTTTGATAGAAGTTCAATGGTTCTCAAATCCTAAGGATTGCTCATGTGAAATCTTGAGAATTCATCGAACGAAAACTTTCGGATTTACTCCTTCGTGCTCTTTATGGTGAACTTCTTGATTCAAATTTTCTTTTGTGTTAATATGCATCTATGGTTGTTACTTCTTATATTTCCTTCTTAATTATTGCGAGGACGCAATTTCTTTAAGGAGGGGAGTCTGTAACAACCCGCATATTTATCGATTTTATATTTAAATATTTTATTTAAATATTTTATCATTCGTCGGATTTCAGTCCGAAAACCTACTTTTTGCATACGGTCGAATTAGGACTCGAGACCACCTCCATTGAGTTCAAAATGTCGTTTGCGACCTTTTTGAGTATAAGCTTCGATATGTTTGGAGAAAGTTGATTTTTGCTACTTTTCACTTAGGGCTTTGGTTTGGGCTGAGCCCAATAACCCCACTTACTAGCTCAGTTCCAACCCCCTCTCCTCTTCATTACTTCATAATTTCCTAATACATTCAAGCTTTAGCAACAATGGTGGAAGAGAATGGGAAATAGAAATTCCTAAGCCCTAGCTTGCTTTGCAAATCCAAGTTCTTGCTCCAAAGTTCAAGAGAACCCATTGGTAAGCTTCCTCTTCTTCTTCTCCAACTCATTCTATCTATTGATTTCAGAAATTTCCTAAACCTAATTTAGGAAATGTTTCTCTTTTAAGCTTAGATTCAAGCTTCTAGTGTGAGATTGAAGTGTGGTTGGTCTTCCATTGATTCAAGCTTCTCATTCATTTGATTTGGGTTCAAAGGTGAGATTTCTATCTCACATCTATGTCGATATCTATCTTTGTTGTTAGGTATAAATTCCTAACACTTATTTATGTTCATTTGCTTTTGGTTTGGATTGATTTGGTGAATATTTCAATTTTTGGTGTTTTGTAGTCAAATCTTTAAAAATCCAATCTTTGATGTTTGAACATGTTTTTGGTCGTGCATCGAAGAGCCTATAGTGTTGGGTTGTCGATTGGCATAAATCCTTAGCATCCATCGCTCGTTCGATCGCATTTCGGTTTGGATTTGCCATTTTTGGTCTAGGCTGTTTTTTTGTCTAGCAGAAGATTTCAGACGTCTGAAACAAATTCCAGATGTCTGAAACCAAATCCAGACGTCTGGTTGAATAATCTAGACGTCTGGAAAGGGGTCTGAAAAAGGTAGAGACTAAATCCAGACGTCTGAAACAAAATCCAGACGTCTGGAATCAAATTCAGACGTCTGGTTGAAAATTTCAGACGTCTGAAATGGCCCAGGAACTAAAAATAAAAGGGAGAAAACACATATACTTCCAGATACTAGGGCCAGACGTCTGGGACACCTACCAGACGTCTGGAACTGTTTAATTTGCCTATTTTGACTATTTTTGAGTAAATTTCCAAGGTTTATCGATTTTTGTTGATCCGGTTAGTTGTTATCACTTATTATCGACTATGATGACTTCCTTTTATGGATTTTTGGAAATATCCATTTTAATGGATTTGATATCGATTTCTTTGGATTTGATTCACGTCTTCAAATGTGAATTTTGATGATCGATTGTTTCTACAATCATTTTTAGTGATTTGTCACTTTAAAATATAAAGGTTTTCTACACTAGTAGTAAATATCAAAACTCTTTCTTCAAATGATTTCAACAATATTTTATTACAAAGCTCGTTTCTTAAAACCGTTTTCCTATCTATTAGTAAATACAAACCTTTATCTCACTCGTATGAGAAATCTAATTAAACGACTTAGTAAAACAAGTGGTATGAAACGCTTGCGTTTACTTCGTTGGTTAATTCTTGGACTTGTTCGACTGAATCTCTTGTGACAATTTTCTACTGGAGATCTACAATTTGTTCGCAAATATTTAAGTTAAGCTAGTGGTTATGGGACATGATGCTAAACTCATATATTTACTAGCTTATTGTAATTGACACTTCTTGATGATCAATGATGATCATTTTATGGTTTAGACTAGAAATGTGCGATGTCTCTTTGTCCATGAGGAGGACTATACCTCAATTTTATTGAGCTCCGGCTCACCAGGAGGAGCTTCGGCTCAATGTCCGCAATGGGGGACTATACCCTGTCAGGAGGAGCTTCGGCTCAATGTCCGCAATGGGGGACTATACCCTGTCAGGAGGAGTTTCGACTCACCAGGAGGAGCTTCGGCTTAGTGACCGCAATGGGGGACTATACCCTGTCAGGAGGAGTTTCAACTCACCAGGAGGAGCTTCGGCTCAATGTCCGCCATGGGGGACTATACCCTGTCAGGAGGAGTTTCGGCTCACCAGGAGGAGCTTCGGCTCGATGTCCGCAATGGGGGACTATACCCTGTCAGGAGGAGCTCCGGCTCATTTTTATGGGATTGGCTATCCTTTTTATTGTGATTTCTGGATTTCGTGTGTTGATTTCTGGAATTTGTGTTTCACCAACTTTTACGATTGGCATGGATATATATATATATATGTCATTTATTGTGGCTTGGTGAATGAAATCAGGAGTATGACATTCCTTTTTATCTTGAGTAGATTATTGTGATATTGATTAATCTCTTGTTGATTTTCAATTACTTATTTATCACAGCTTGGCATTGTGATTATTATATGTTTATGTCATATCTCCTATTCTATATCATTTCTTCTGATATTTATAGCTAGACTGATCCGTTTATTATTTTCTTCTTAAATAATACTCGGGTCAGACCGAGATGTTACAGGTGCTTCTGCTTGACTTCTCATCCAGGATCATTACTCTGACTTTTGGCAAACTACTTAGATTAGTAGTTTATTTTGTTGTATACACTTGAGATATAGACTCATAGTTGTATTCCTTTGTATAGCACGTGTTGCTATTCTTTTGTATTATCGTGGATCTTTTGACCACTACTCTGATATACACTTTTATGTGTAATATTCATATCTATTTCCGCCTTTGTGATATGAATTGTCTGTGACTGATTTATGTTATGTTTATTTCTATATTTGTTTCCGAAGACCTTTATAGCCACTGTGTAGTAGCTTTGAGTTTGTGTCGGTATGTCGGATTTCCTCTTGAGATGAAAAGTTATATTTTTATCTGGCATATCGGTACTCGCACAAAGCAATTATACAGATGGTCGCTCCTCAACAGCCTTATTCTCCGTGCTAATTGACAGCATTCACCGTAAAGTTCTTGGCTAGCGTGGGTATAGAGGTGGGGCGTCACAAATGGAGTCAAAATTATGGCATCACATAAATGCAATTAGAAAATGCATTATCATTATACTTCATTTACTTAATCAAATCAATCATTACTACATTTTCATTTGCATGAAAAAATTAATTTTTATGAACCAAATTAATTAAAACAAAAAAATGCATTTAAATTAAACCGCATTTTCACAATGCAGTTTAATTATAACTGCATATATGAACCAGTTTAATTAAAAATAAAATAAACACATTTTCAATTTAGGGGATTTTCACTTCAAGGGCTTATTTGTACAGGGTAATATGTTTTAAGGATGCTACTTTTGAAAAATTAGTTTTAAGGACATTTTACAGGAAAAAGATAAAAGAATTTATCATTTTCAGTTATACAGAAATAATGATAAAAGGATTTATCATTTTCCTGTATAACTTAAAAAGATAAATGCATTTATCATTATGCTGTAAATTGTCCTTAAAACTAATTATTCAGAAATGTTGTCCTTAAAACTTATTACCCTGCAAATAGAAGCCCTTTAACCTAATTTCCACTTAAATTTAACCGTATTTTCTTAATGTAGTTAAATTATAATTGTATTAGAATTGAATAAAACTATCAAATGCAAGCCAAAATTGTCAATGCATCACATGGATAGAGTTAAATTAATACAAAATACGATTTTAAAATATAATTTTATTTTATTAAAGCGTTTAAATATAAATGCATTTTCTTAATGCAGTTAAATTATGAAGTATGAATGAAATTATCAAATGCAGTCAAAATTATTACCGCATCACATAAATGCAGTTAAAATATTCAAATGCACTCATTAATGCATAATTTTTTTAAAATCTTTTCAATTAGCTTGTAAGATAATAACTGCATTATCTTAATGCAGTTCAAAATAACTATATAAAAGATATGTCATCCAAAATAAATGCAGCCATGGAAATAGTTAAACAAATGGGTAACATGAATAACTACATTATATACAAAAACAGTTAAAACTGCTTTGTAACATTATGATTTTTAAAATTTTATTTTTAGATATCTACAATGTATATCATTGAAATGTTTATTAAATTTGTGATTTAATGACGAAATCCATTCTTAAATCCGATTAATCTACAAAAAATTATTACATTTTAAACATTTGAATTAAATGATTTAGCGGCTATTATTATTTATCGAGTATGATGTTATAGGATTAGGGATCTAATTTATAAAAAAATTAATCATAGATACCGCTTAACATTTCAAACAAGAAATAGGGACTCAAAGTTGGTATTTTTTCTTTTCGAGGAAATCCTCCTAGCTTAACGTTCATTCAGCTGAGTGAAAAGTCAATCATCAAAATATTAAGAAAGGGTGAAAATAATTAATTAGTATAAAACTAAAATCATAACACGACTTGGAAAAATGTCACAAACCTTCTTTTTTAAAAGTCTTCTTGTAATCTTTATCTTACAACTTCAATGAATAGAACCAAACCAATGATTGTTGTCAAAGATAGCCATGCCTAAAATCAACTACATCCAACCCCAAATCGGTGACAGTGGCCATCCAATCAGCAATGGATGCTACTTTCGACATCATTGTTAGCGGAAGCGATTGTGATGTCCATTAATTAAAATTGAATTTAGGATTCCAAGATGGAAACAAGAGTGATGGTTTGAATGGGCAACGGGAAACTTGAATTTTAAGTTATTATGACTTTCTTTTTTTAATCCAAAAATACACGGTTTGCGACGATCGACTGAGTGATTGGATGGAAAATTATGCGGTAGAAATGCATGTAGTACAACTATGCAGGTAGGATGTGTGGATTAAAAAAAATTCTTATTGACGGGATAGTTTTTCATACGGTGAATTTCTTTTTTACAAATTTTTTTTACTAGGTAAGGGTATAAAGGAAAAATTTTAATATTAAGATGGGAATACTAAGCAAAAATATAAGTACAGTTATTTTTACATTTTTATGGGGAGTTGCTCAACTAGTTTACGTGTTCAAATAAAATCAATCTTGCACCTATTGTCCTTTTTGATGATTTGAGTGATTCTGACTTTCATGGTCTTTTAACCTATGACAGAGAAGCTTGAAATTGAAAATAAGAAGTAAAAAATTTATGAAAGGTCTTGCATGGAATTTGCAATCAGAGAGCTAATGGAATAGAACGTGCAAAATAAAAATAATTGAAATACCCTTTAGCACCTGACACAAATTCAAACAAACAAGGTTCTAAGAACTTCGAACAGTGAAATCCCTAAAACCATACTAGTTTTGAAGTTTTTTGTCTAGATGACTCTTAATATTTTTTTATTGTCAAACTAAAATAATGCAAATAAATTAACATATAGTTTTACTTCAAAATATAACTACAGATAAAACGTAACTTAGTTGACATCGCTGAAAACAAAGATACAAATTCTTCAAACAAACAACACTCACACAATTGAAAATAGAAACATTTTTCAATCCTCCCATTGCCTACTCCCATCTCCAAAACTCTTTTTCTTCTACATCAATAAGCCTCATCAATTGTTGTTCCCTTAGCCTTCAATTGTTCATCATCCATACCACATCTTTCCATGAACATGTTATTATCGACTCTCTTCGAATTTTATCATTGAGAAGCTTCCTCATCATTTGCTTTTTATCAACAACATCGAAATGTCTTTCAAGCATAATCTCTTTTACCTTAGAAATTAAAGAATCAACTTGAGACTGCGAGCTCTATTTCTTTTTCTTTTTTTCACTCCAATGGGTCAAACCACATCATCGTCAGTCCAATGAGTACAGTCATCATCAACAGACATATTTGCACTTGCTTGAGATTATCCTGGATTAAGAAGGGTGGTGGACTTCAGTGTCTTCCCTTTAAGAGATATGAAAGATAGGAGTAAACTGAAAGGCCCAACCTTTATACAATATGGCGCCATAGGGTTACAGGGGCAATTTCTGTAACTTCACAAATGAAGTCTTTGTATCATATATATCAGCATCCGTATGTAACATTTGTATAATAATATTAATACTGCTTCTTTATTTTTCTTTCTATGAAAACATAAATACAAATACATTCAAATTCTATTTTGGTATCAGAGCAAAATTATTGCCAAACGGCAGATTTGAATCTGATCATCTTCCATCTGATCAAGCGATCAACACTTGGAAGATTGTGAAGCTTTCTCACCTTAGATTTTATTCTCATCACTGGAGAGTTATCCTTTCTTGATCAAGGATTCTGTTCAAACCAGTTCTGCAAATTAACAAAGACAGTTAATTTGCCAGCTGCCTCGCCTGAATCTTGTCAACAAGTAATTATCATCCAAGACAGGCTGCAGCACTCCTCCTCGGGTTTTAACGTCATCAAAGAAGAATTTCTCAAAACCTGCTCAACAACTTTCAAATCAAGAATCAGATTCTTGATTTAAAAGTTCAGTCTTTTACCATCAAAGATAAAGAAAAGAAATTCTCATCTGGCTGTAGTTATCAAGATTGCCTCGCTAGCACCTGTAGTTACACATCAGCAGTGAAGTATCAAGATATTCACAATGACAGGTATTGATGAGAGCAACTCTGGAACTACATCTCCCACAAAAAGGAATCCATCAAATTTTAGTCAAGAATCAGCAAATCTGTATATAATAAAACCGAAGAGTCAGCTTGCAGTGCAACTTGATAAGCACAACTGTTTGCTATGGAAATACCAGACTGAACAGCAATAAGGGGTTATGGTTTAGAAGAATATGTCAATGACACAATAGCAATACCACCAAAGATGTTAAGTGACAGCAGTGGAAAATTAATTTCAAATCAAGATTTCATCAATTATCAAAGACTGGACAGCTTGCTGGCCTCCTGGTTAATGTCATCCATCAGGGTTAACTTCTTATCTCTAATTGTAGGTTGTCAAACCTCACAAGAAATATGGTCAAAAATTAATCAAATTTTCAATTCACAGACTGCAGCAAGAATTCTACACCACAAAAGGCAACTCCAGAATCTAAAGAAAGATAGCATGTCAATGCAAGAATAATTAACTAAAGTTAAAACATATTGTGACTTACTGGAGACTGCTGGTCATAAAGTGGCTGACACGGAGCAGATTCTGACCATACTTAGCGGGCTAAATGAAGAGTATGAGTCTGTTGTTGCAATAATCTCATCAAGAGAAATATTATCATCAATACAATATGTACAGTCTGCTCTTCTAGCACAAGAAGGTAGAATAGACCAGAAGATTTCACTGAGTTTAGATTTATCTATAAACTATGCATCAAACAACAAAGGCAGAAGTCAAAAAAAGGCAACCAACAGCAGAGTTCAACAAAACATCCAGAGAGGTGGACAGAATTACAGAGGCAGAGGCCATGGAAGGTGGAACAATTCTAACAGACTTAGGTGTTAGATTTGTGAAAAGTTTGGGCATACTACAGCCAAATGTTATTTCAGATTTGATCAAAACTTCACTATAAACCAGTAAAATAATGTTCAGAGAAGCAACAATCCAAATGTTAACATTGCTCATGCTAGTCTAGAAGCAAGAAAGCAAAGTGGCAGTTCAAAAGGTCAGTTAGACGCAGACCAACAAACAAGGACAGATGATTTAGAGTTTGAAAAATGGTATCCAGATTCAGGCGCAACAAATCACATTACCAATAATCTTAACAATCTCAATCTTGGAAACAGAGAATATAAAGGTATGCAATCTATTTTTATGGGTAATGGAAAATCAATTCAAATCACTCATACTGGAAATGTAAAAATCAGAAGCAAAAGAGAGTTACATCTCAATAATCTACTTAGAGTCCCACAAATCAAGAAAAACTTATTGAGTATATCTCAATTTGCCAATGACAATCAAGTATATTTTGAGTTTTACCCAAAGTTCTGTCTAGTTGGGGACTTACTGAACAAAGAAATCTTGTTATAGGGTAATGTGCACAATGATCTTTACATTTTCAATCTATTGAAGAAATCTAAGTCTGCCCAAAAGAGAAATTGGTGCAATTATGCTGGATTTGATTCAAATGTCAAAAATAAAAAGCTGTTTGATTTGTGGCATAGTAAACTGGGTCACCCCAGTGTGGATGTTGTGAAACATGTTTTGCAGAATAGTAATATAAAATTTGAAAATATACATATGCCATATATGTGTACTTCCTGTCGAATGGGAAAAAGTCATAAGTTACCATCTTCTAAATCATTATCTAGATATACAAAACCATTAGAAATGGTAGCAATTGATTTATGGGGTCCAGCCCCAATTGACTCTGCCTATGGGTTCAAATATTATGTCTCTTTTATAGACTCGTATACTAGATATACATGGATATATTTTCTCAAATCAAAGGCAGAAACCAAAGATATAGTGATATAGTTCATCACTCAAGCAGAGAGACAGACAAACAATGAACTAAAGGTAATCCAGACAAATGGAGGGACCGAGTTTAAAACTTTGAAGGACTATTTTATCAAAAAAAGGAATAATACATAGGATTTCCTGTCCATATACATCTGAGCAGAATGGCCTGGCTGAAAGAAAGCACAGGCACATAGTTGATACTGGCCTGACTCTCTTGGCTCATGCCTCAATGCCACTAAAATTCTGGCCAGAGTCATTCAACTCTGCAGTATTTCTTATCAACAGAATGCCTACAAAGGTACTGGAAAACAAAACACCACTTGAGAAATTATTTAACACATCTCCATATTATACATTACTTAAAACTTTTGGTTGCTTGTGTTATCCACATTTAAGACCATATAATTCTCACAAGTTAAGTTTTAGATCTCTACCATGTACTTTTATTGGATATCCCACCAATCAGAAGGGAAACAAATGTCTTACCAGCAATTGCAAGATAATTATTTCTAGACACGTTGCTTTCAATGAACATGTCTTTCCTTTTTCTATGAGTGAGTTGAAAATTACTCATAAGGTTTATGATGCTAAATCATCCATGCATTCTGTTTAAAAACATTATGTTCCAACTTACTCAAGTGAGCAGGTAAGAAAGACTCAGACTGATCATCTGATAAACACTGAACACTCACAAAACATATCATATGGTCAACCTGATCTCAATGAATCAGAAAATCCAAACAACCACTGCTAAGAAAGGGAATCATCAGACTCCAGTATGGACACTTCATCAAGTATGGATACTTCCTCAAGTCCAGATCAAATTAATGATACTAACATCAGTAGATCTCCATCACCTACAAGAGAAGGACATCATATGATAACAAGGTCAAAACATGGTATTTTCAAACCAAAAGTCTACTCTACTGTACTGAAACAAGATGAACCAGCCAATTATGAAGAAGCACTCACTAATAGTAACTGTAAGTCTGCCATAGATGATGAATACAATGCCTTAATTAAAAATAAAACATGGAGCATTGTGCAAGCACCAAAAGACAAGAATATCATTGGATACAGATGGATTTACAAACTTAAAAGGTCAACAGATGGAAAAATAGCTAAATATAAGGCAAGACTGGTAGCTAAGGGATACTCACAGCAGTGTGGATTTGACTTTACTGAAACTTTTTCACCAGTAGTGAAACCAACTACAATCGGAGTAATACTCACAGTTGCTCTATACAATGAATGGGACATCAGACAACTGGATGTTAACAATGCCTTTCTACATGGTGAACTACAACAAGAAGTGTATATGCAACAACCACCACCAGGATATGCTAAAGGCAGTGACAAGAGAATGATATGCAAATTACATAAAGCTATCTATGGATTGAAGCAACCTCCAAGAGTGTGGTATGAAAAACTAAAAACTAGCCTAATCAGTCTAGAATTCAAGCCAACCAGGTCTGACAACTTGCTTTACATCAAAATAAATAATATTAGTACCACCTATATTCTTGTGTATGTAGATGATCTCATAATTATAGATAATAGAAATGATGATATTAGATTTGTTACTAGTCATTTACATAAAATTTTCTCTATCAAGGATCTAGGCAACTTGACTTATTTTCTAGGAATAGAAGTTCATAGAAAATCACAAAATGAATTAATACTATCTCAAAGTAAATATATTTCTGAGATTCTTGATAGGGCGCAGTGAATGATGCAAAGCCTATGCCAACACCCATGGTAAGTAATTTGCATTTATCTAAATATAAAGGTGAGCATATATAGAACATAAAACAGTACAGAAGTATAGTAGGTGCCTTGCAATATGTCATTATCACTAGACCAGATATTTCATTTAGTGTAAATAAAGTCAGTCAATTTATGTAATAACCTCTAGATCACCATTGGAAGGCAGTGAAGACGATCCTGAGATACTTAAAAGGCACAATAAAATATGGAATAAGCATAAAAGCAAGAAAATCACTAAATATTCAAGGATGCACAGATGCAGATTGGGCATCAGACTCATATGACCGAAGATCTACAATTGGGCACTGTATCTATCTGGGTGGCAATCCTGTATCATGGTGCTCCAAAAAGCAGCCAACTGTTTCACGATCAAGTATAAAAGTAGAATACCGCACCGTTTCAAGTGCCACAGCTGAGATAATGTGGCTGGAGTCTCTCCTTCAAGAGATAGGAATTACCAGTAGCACAAAACCCACAATATGGTGCAACAATCTGAGCGCTGTATCGCTATCTGCAAACCCAATTCTTCACTCACGAACTAAACATATGGAAATTGATCTCTATTTTTTTCGTGAGCAAGTCATCAAGTAGAAGCTCAACATAAATCATCTTTCTGCTACTCATCAGAAGGAAGACATACTTACAAAACCACTCTCAAAGAGTAATTTTGTAAAACTACGGTCAGAATTGAGAGTCGAGGAAGATCCAGAAAGTTAGAGAGGAAAGATTACCATGCATCAGCCATTAGAGACTCGCACTAACTTGAACACTCAGACAAAACCACATGAGACATGTAATTTTTCCTAAGATCTTCAAAATCGAGTAACACATGAGATCTTTCAAACTTCCAAGCGCAATTCACTCGCTTCAAACCTCTGAATCACATTTAAGTACTTGAGGCACTATAGTGACTCAATTTATTGAAGAAAAAATTCAGATCTGGAAAGAGAGAAGACAGAAACTGTTTGGGAACGACAGGAAGAAAACCCTAGCCGAAATTGTCGGGGGGAATTAAGAGATATGAAAGATAGGAGTAAACTGAAAGGCCCAGCCTTCATATAATATGGCATAGGGTTACAGGGGCATTTCTGTAACTTCACAAATGAAGTCTTTGTATCATATATATATATATATATATATATATATATATATCAGCATCCGTCTGTAACATTTGTACAATAATAATAATACTGCTTTTTCATTTTTCTTTCTGTGAAAACATAAATACAAATACATTCAAATTCTATTTCTTTCCCCTTGTTTGTTTGCATGTAGTTCTTGCACTATACATGATGATTTCCATGTATGATGTTGTGATAACATATCATAGATGTGCATGAACTGATAAGAATGTGACTTTTACATTATTTTTCGCAATGAACACTTGCTTTAACAAGTTATCTGCAGCACTTCCCTATTTTAATACACGCACACACATACAGTCAAGGATCAACTACATCTTGTTTTGGATGCATCTCGAATCCCCCCAACTTCAACCACATGTTCACATTTAAATAATTGTATGAAGTGACAGAATAGAAGAACTACGATTATTTAAATGAGAACATGTGGTTGAAATCATAGAAGATTGAAGGTGCAGTCGATCCTTGCCCGCACATGCTCCCGCGCACCACGCACGCATGCACGCACACAAGCATATATATAAACATACATAACTATATAGAATGATAAAATGTATTGAAAGTGCATGATTTGCATTGTAGTTTTGCATAATTTTACCCCAAAAACACACCACCAAATAAGCAGTTTTATAACGCTTTTTCTATCCCAGTTTGTCACGGTTATTATCATGATAAATTAATAACAAAAATAACCGTGACAACCAGAGCCAACGTTTATTACCATGAGAAACGGTGGTAAATTTGTAAATATTTCGAACTATCAGGGAAGGCTGTGTAATCCCAATTTTCGTTTGCTCACTCCTTGCTTTCTCCACTTGCAACACATTCTCTTGTCATCAAAATACATCGTTGTCTCGCAATTTAGGCGATTTAGGATTTCGAATCCTCCGGTTCACTGTATTCAATAGCTGACTTTTCTCCTACAGTTCGCTCTCGGGGATCTCGCATTCACGTCGACATCTAAGGTTTGATTCGGAGTGTACTTTCATGTCAAAATCTAGGTTTATTCAAATTCTATCACTATTTATTTTAGATGTGAATCTATGTGTTGAACTGATTTTGCCATCTTTATTGCTATTTTGTGGAATCTGGTTGAGTTATACTTTCATCTCGAGTCAGGGTCTATAGTGCGCTCTCATTTGCTGTTGCACTATTGATTTTGTCGTCTTTATTGCTAATTTGTAGATTAGGACAGCGTTGTTTTGTTTGATTTTTCCTTTAACTGGCTGTTATGTTCGAAGCTGTTGCACTGTTAGCATGAATTGCATTTACTTCCTGAGTTTGTTTAGTAGATGCTGCACCTTGACCATGATTTTCATTTAGTTCTTGTGTTGGATTGGGAGATACTTCATTATCAACATGATTTGAGTTAATTTCTTGTCTTTGATTAGGTTGTGCATCGTTGGATCCATGTCCATGCCTAGTTAATAAAGAACAGACTATATACACATTACTACAACCTATACTAATATGCTATTAGCAAGGTCAAAACATTGTTATTGGATATATTAGTGGCTGTATAAAAACTGCACTTGGTTGAACTTGAAAGATGAGTTGGCCTGTAGGCTAAAAGAGAGAAAAAATTACATGTAAGCCACACTTGTCAATAACTTAATTTGTCTTCCTGATTCAAACAAGATTACAAGGTATATAAGTGAGCATGTCGGTGATGATGGGAAGTGAGTTTACAAAAAAAATAAAAGTGAGAAATGAATGGATGATCCAACATTAAGGGAAAACCAACATCAATGCCTACTCCCAAAAAAAAGGTGTACAATTCCATTTTATGTCCCTCCATCTTCAGAAAAAACCATAGTTGATGTGTAGATTGAAATGCTTCGTTCATGAGCAAGCTACATATGGTTCTCATTGATATGATAGTAAACAGAAACAATGAGAGCCCGTTATCATGGAGAAAAATGATATTCCTTGTCAAAACACAATCAGTAAGTTATGTCATATACAAGACTGTAGGAAAGCATTAACAAGAATGCTATCAGTTTATTAGTGGAAAACATCCCACATGACTTCTAAGTACTAAAGTCCTGAATAACTGGCATTTGATATCAAAATGCTCAAGTCCTTTTTTGGCTGATAGAATCAGTGGACCCTCTAAAGTTGTTGCACTTCAGCAAATGTGTAGATATACATAGCTTATGATACTCCTCTAAGGTAAGAAGAGCAATTGTCAATTTATGGATTTAATTCTCTATTGGTAATTTCTTCATATATGCGACTAACATTTAAACTAAATCAAGTATAGGATCTAGCAGTGATAACTCGCTTTTGCTCATGAAAACGTGAAATAGCTCGCTTAAAATGTTAATTAAAAGGTACGTTTTTACGTTATTGCGAGATATACGTGATATTATTTTGTTTCTCCATGTTTCGAGATGCCTCTTCGAAGATGTATATTTTATAATTATAATGTTTTTTCATTTTTTCAAAACGTTCGCCGTACATAGGAGATTCTGCCAAAATTTTCCAAAAAATCCAACACTAAGAATATTTTCACAAATTTTTATCATATACGATTATACGAATATTGAAAATCATTAAATTGTAGCGTACAATAAGAATATTAAGCGCAATCTAAAAATGTACCAGAATCAGAAATGAGTCCTCTCTGTATGAGATCAGGGACAACATAAATAGTTAAGTGTTGGGCATTATAGGCCAAAATCTTGAAACATTATGTCTTCGACCAACCGTAAGTTGTTCATGTATTGTTTTATTTATATTAGCATGTTGTTTAATGCTTCATTTATGTATTAATATTATATTTACATAAAATTGTAGGAACAAATAAATTTTCTTGCTAATGTCGAAGCCTACATCGAGAGAGTGGATTAGAATTCGGCATAGGAATACCAATGAATATATACAAGGAGTTCGATATTTTATGGAATTCGCGAAGAGTCATTCACCACCGGACTTTGGACTATGCAGCTGTCCTTGTATAAACTGTAGGAATTCAAAAAAGTTAGCTTTTAAATTAGTAGAAAAACACTTGATCATTCATGGTATGGATCCAACATACGACGAATGGTTTTTCCATGGCGAGAGAAGCGACAATGATGTGGTGGTCAATACTACACGACATAATACTTATGAGGCTTACAACTCTAATCAATTTCAAGAACAGAACCATGTAGGAGATGCGCTTGAAGACCTTGTTGATGATGCATATAAAGTATATGGTAGCGTTGAAGGCGTCGGTGATGGTAACCATTGGAAAAAGTATCGGGAATACAAAAGAAAAGCAAATGAAAAAGTATACCCTTCCTGTGAAGATGGTCTTACAACATTAAGTGTCATTATAGAGCTTCACAATTTAAAAAAAGATTTTAGTTGGTCAGAAAACAGTATGACCGAGTTGTTGATACGATTGAAGCGGTGGCTTCTAAAGGAAAATACAATACCAAAGAAGTACTCGACAATGAAACAAATGTTAAAGGATTTGGGAATGAAAGTAGAGTGATACATGCTTGTGAAAATGATTGTATATTGTTTTGGAAGGAATACAATGATGTGTTGGAATGTCCACGTTGTCATACGTCCAGATTTAAAGTTAAAAATCAAGGGGAAGTGGTAAAAATGACCAAACAACCTCGAAAAATTTTGAAATATTTTCCACTAACTCCGAGATTAACAAGGTTGTATACTATACCATGGATAGCTCGAAAGATGTTATGGCATAGTAAAGCAAAACCTTGCTGGAATTCCATGCGTCATCTTATTGACTCAGCCGAATGGAGATCGTTGAAGAACAAGTGGCCAGAGTTTGGTAAAAATGGGCAAAAAGTTTGGCTTGGTATTGCTACTGATGGGTTTAACCCTAGTGCAACACAATTAAGTAATTATAGTTGCTGGCCTGTGTATACGGTTCCTTATAACTTACCCCCTTCATTATGTATGAAGTCAGAGTTTCAAATGTTATGCTTGTTAATTCTTGGACCAAGAGCACCTAATGAAGATATTGATGTGTATTTGGAACCCCTTGTCGATGAATTGAAGTAGCTATGGACAGAGGGAGTGCCTGCATTTGACATGGATAAGAAAGAGCATTTCACTTTGAGAGCAATGCTATTATGGGGAATTCATGATCTACCAGCATTTGAAAATTTATCTGGTTGTGTAACACATGGTTACAAAGCATGTCATGTTTGCGCTATGGAGACTGCATCAGAACGCATTGGAAATAAGATTTTTTATACGAAGTATAGAAGATTTTTAAAGAATGGTCTTCCATATAGGGCACTGAAACATGGATGGTATAAGAATATAGAGGATAAGGAACCTCCAACACGATTGACGGGATTAACTCTTTTAGAAAAGCTTGCTCATATCAAATATGTACCCGGTAAAATAACAAAAAACAAAAAATGCATAGTAGATGATATCGACCTTGACGATGAACATTTTGTAAACGAAAATGGCGATGATGAAAGACCAGCATGGTATAAGAAGTTGATTCTTTTTGGCTTAGAGTATTCGAGTAGTCATAGAGTGCGACATACTATTGACGTGATGCACATTGAAAAGAATGTATCGGAGCATTTCATTAACTTGCTATTTGATAGATACAAACAATCTTCCAAATTTGCATTTGATAAAACATACAGGATGCAATGTTGTCAAGTTCTAAAAGATGCAAAACTTCCATCATGCTTTGTGACTAAGTTAAGCAACTTAGTAAATATTCAACCACCTAGTTTGAATATTAGAAAGTCATATGACTATCATGTTATTATCCAGTATTTTTTGCCCATCATGGTTCAACATGCTTATCCAAAGTGTCGTGACTTAAGACGTGCGATATTACAAGTATGCTTGTACTTCAATATTATTTGTTCGAAGGTTTTAATTCGGGAGCATGTCCAAGCTGCCAAAGATATGATTGCCGAGGCATTATGCGTGTTGGTACATTATTTTCCCTCTCAATTTTTTGACATAAGCATACATCTAATGGTGCATTTAGCTGATTAGGCACTACTATGTGGACCAGTTAGTTATACATGGATGTATCCATTTGAAAGGTGCGGCATTTTCTAAATATAATTATCACATGATTCTTTTTCAATAGTAACGTAAATGATGTATTTTTATATTAGAGCTATGAAGGAATACAAAGACATGCCAAGCAATAAAACGCTACGTGGAGGGATCAATTTCCAAAGCATATCTTGTTTCAGAATTCGTTAAATATGCCATGGAATATATGCCAAATTCACATACTGGTAATCATAGCTCTAAACAAGCACCATTTTTAGATGAGAACGGAGATGACATTTATGAACGTTCCATCATTGAGGGTAAAACTATCAAGTTATCCGACATACAACATACTCAAATTCAAAGGTGGATACTTTTTAGGATGGAAATTCCAGACCGAGATGATATTATATGTTTGCATTTTTTTCTACACGCTATAAGATGTAACTTTAATATTTACTTACGCCACCATATATTGGTTTGTAGCGAATATCGATCGTCGTTAGAAGATGCTCAACGAAGTAGAAAGAAGCTCCATGCAAGGACGGAAGTAGTAGTGCAAACTGAATTCATTGAGTGGTTGTACAAGAAGGTTTGTTAAATTCCACAAAGATCATAATTCGATAATCAAATTAACATTATTTAACTTAATTACATTATTTTAATAGTTAATGGAAGAAAAATGCATGGATTCATTGTTATGGTGTTACGTTAGTGGACCAGCGTGGGAAGCCAAAACTCATCTTAAGTATAGAATAAATGGTTATGTATTTTCTCCGCAGCGCTATGATGACACCCTTTCAATGCAAGATAGCGGTGTTTGTATGGATGCAATAACAACATTTGTTGCAAGTGCGAAAGATTTGAATCCTACAGATGATGACACCACTTGGCATGGTATTATCAAGGAAATCATTGAAGTTGATTATTATGAATTTTCACATGTAGTATTCTATTGTGAGTGGGTCAATATTGCTGATAAAATGCATGATTGTAAGATTTACCCGGACTCTAATTTGTTGATGGTGAATCTAAAAAAACTTAAAAGCAGCGACGGAGAGTATGATGAGCCTGCAATTCTTGCATCAGAAGCAAGTCAAGTTTTTTACATACCAGACATACAAAATCCCGATTGGTCCATTGTACGACGTTCACCTAAACGCTTGACTGATAGCGTGGATGATTACGAGATGCCAACAAACTTCCAGTCAGTTTTAAAGGAGCAATCTAACTTAACAACGTTGCTGAAATGTATTGAATCCAAATAAATGAGCTTGATTGAAGTAGTAGTTGTTTGTTTTGTAACTTTATTAGTATTCTCAGTCATTATTTGACATTTATCATGTTGCCATAGATCAGAAATTTCAACAAATTTAAAATATAAAGGCATTTCTTTCTTTCATGTATACTCATTTATTATCATTCGTTAAATCTTCACATGGGATATAAAACCATCCTTCTAAATGCAGCAGAGATAGTATATTTCAATGTAAATGCAGGTGACATGCAAGTATGCAAGTATGTGTGAGCTTTTAAAATGCGTGGAGCTTTCCATTCATATGAATTGAGATGTAAAAATTCAAAATTAACGAATATGAACAGAAAGCATGGCAGACTTTTGGAAATATGTGAGTTTTAAGTGGCAGTTTTAAAATGTATATAGTTCTTTATGGCATTATATTTTGTAGATAGGTTGTTATATCTCTTGCATTATATTTTGGCAGTATGTCGGCTAGTTGCAGTAGACATACAGAAAGTAGAGAAGAAGAAGTTCCTCCTCCCCACCAAATAAAAAGTACTGGATAATTGTTGAGATGGATGGTGCTAAAGGCGACGATGCAACAAAGTGGAGTTCCCGTTGTGGCACTCAAATTCGAAGGCATATTCCCATTAGCTATGATGATTGGAGGAAAGTTGATGGGTTTTCAAGGATGATTTATGAAAAGCACTCATGGTATTTGAATTTACAATTTTTACAAGAATGATTTTTTTTTTGTGCATATTTGAAGTACAAAATCATAATTAGAACACTTATTTTACCTTTCTATAGAAGGAGTTTGATTTGAGTATAAATCTCGATTTAGCTCGACCTATTTTAGAGAAGGCGTTTTCACAGTACTTCAGAATGGCAAAAGCGAAATTGAGAAAGCTATATCTTAAAACAAAAGAAGAAGAGTTATTGCCTAGGCGTCTTGCGATTGATAACCGACCCGAAGACATTGATAAAGTTTAGTGGGAGGGGTTCATCGACATTGAGTATGCTGATAAGAAGAAAAAACAACACAAGATGAATGCTGATAATAAAAGAAAGAACACTATAAATCATACATTGGGAAGAAAATCTTATAGTAGACTATATGAAGAATTGGTACGTAGTAAGTCTTTCACAACTAATCGCGATAATATTGTATAATTGTTTAACATATTTACATTTATTTATGTAGGAAACTGATAATCCCGAATGTAAAATTACACGAGCAAAGACATGGAAAGTGACGCACACAAGTAAAAAACCAGAGAGCTGCTTCCTTACGCGGCTGAAAAATATGTAAGTCTTTGATTTATAGCTTTGATTTATAGTTGAGTTTGTATTAACGCTGAATAGATTGTTTGAAAAATTAAATGCCCACTTTTCCTCCTCAATTTTTATCTCTGTTTCCAAGAATCGAAGCATTACTGTTATATATTACTGAAAATTTTGAAGTCTATACTTGCAACTTCATTCTGCCCATCCTGCAAAATTTTCATCATTTTATTCTACATTTTTTTTAAAAAAAAAAATTTAATATAAAAACAAGACACTGCTCCCTGTACAGTGTACATTGCCCCTCCCCCACCCCCCTCCCCCAACAAAAACCCCTCTCTATTTTGCTTGCATATGCCTCTCCAAGTCTCCATACAACTACAGCTCCCACCTGAAACATCTTCTACCGACAATACTCCAACTTCCAGCCACAATCACCATCGGTAACTGTTCCTCATTTCCTATAACCTGACTGTGTAACTACACCACATCAGACCACTATTTCACACAAACATTGCCACTATTGCAACATATCTCCACCTCTTCTCCTACCAACCTTCGAATCAAACTCCTGCTAAAACCACTGCAAACTGCTACAGCTCAAGTTGCCAATTGCTTTCATCTCTTAACACCCCTGCTGCACATTACCACCCGCTGCGCATAACTACCTACTCGCCTACTACTGCAGTAACCCTAAACCAATTGCAACTACCTATATTAGCTTTATTAATATTTTCTTTATAAAAGAATGCCAAGTCAGTGTCCCAACAAATGTATAATATTATTGTTATAATAATGCCAAATATAGTGGCTGTTTTTCATATATCACAAGTATATAGTACTAGAAATGCATGTTTCATCATCAAGCCTGTTATGGTTCTTCGTGACATCTGATCAATTTGGATGGTTCCAGATATTGATTATTTGCACGATGCAAGTGCAAGAGAGGTGGTTTCAAGGACATATTGAGAGGACGTGAGGACCTGTTAGCTTTTATTTAATTTTTATTTCAACAAATTTGTCATTTGTTGACGTGTCAGCAGGTAGAGTACTTTTGCACTTATTTCTTTTTTGTTGTTATCTTATATTTGTGGATCAAGCTTAAGTTGTAGCCTGTGAACTTTTGTCACTTGCTACAAAGCTTAGATGTCCATGCATTTCTGTACTTCCATGTTTAGAAGAAACAGAATCTACTAGTGACTGGTACCATGCATTTCTTCATAGTGACTGGTACCATGCATTTTTCTTCTAAGCATGGTACCATGGCCTATACCATTTCTTCGGTTACTAGTAGATTCTGTTTGTTGTTCTCTTTATACATTCACAGTGTACCTGACTTATATTACTTTCCTTACTTGGAACTGCTTCCTGTAAACGTCTGATAAATTGCTTGAACAAATGGGTACTGTTTTATACTCTATGATTAAAAGTACGATGTTCTGTGAGTATTTCAAATTTGTACATTTATTTCAATCCGTAAATTTATGCAATCTCAAGAAGTACATATTCTATACATGCTGCCATTTGAGTTTAAGCAATATAGCATGTACAGGAAGTTGTTTTTTTCTCTGCACACATTCACTATAAAGTAAAATGCAGCAACCCAATTCCCTAACAACAGCAACGCTTAAACAACAGATTGTTTGTATTATTCCAACGCTTATATTATTTATGCTTTTGTATACTTAATATTTACAATCTAGGATTATTTTCTTTAGTAGTTTATATTGACTGGCTTTAGTAGCATTTTGTTACATTGGATATAGTCTGCTTATCACATGCAAGCAATAGTATACAATCAAATGTACATGTAATTTATGAATATGATTACAAATGAAAATTGACATTTGCTAATTTTAGTTTCAGTTTCAATTATATATTTAACCTCTGTTATGTAATTTTACATCTTTACAAAATTATGAATTGTGTAGGCATTGATAGAAGCAGCCGAAGAAAGACAAAAATCGAAAACTAGTGTTAATGGGGAAGATGGAATAAGAAGTTTAGAAGATTTTGAAAAAGATCCCGTTACCGAAGCTTTTCGGGATGATAAAAAGCGAATCTATTGCCGAGCTATTAGCTCTACGTCTAATGTAAAGCAAATAAGACTCTCTCAAGCTTCAAAAACTATAACGACCCACTATTTTGTACCATTCGAATTCGACAAAATTAAAAAAATTGTCGAGCTGGAATAGTTCAAAACAATAGATTGTAAATATAGCTAAGGAACAAATGAAACCAAATACACAGAATCACAGACACAGATATCAGAATCTCACAGCAGAACATAAAATAACACAGTGGTTCATGAATCCACTGAAACTTTTACCAAATAGAAATACATTGTTCATAAACTTCAATACAATTTTAAGCCATAAGCAAATATAAAGTCTTCAAATGTCTTGAATTACAAAATAGATAAAGCTGAAAAAGCTTCCAATTAGCAAGAGTGATCTATGAGTGGTCCTAGCTCCGGAAAGAAAGTTGAAGCTGCAACTCAGGCTGACCCGAGCGTACAATAAAACAAAACACTCGAGTCAGGACATACGTACTTATATAATGTAAGCTAAATCAAGTGTACTGTAATAAAGAGCAAGTAACTTAAAGGATGCTTGGGATCGCCCATCCTCTAAGGATCCGTTAAACTATTTACTATGTAATATATTGCGCTATTATAATAGTGTCTATATTAAAATAAACTTACTTTTTAATAGCGTTAAGGGGTTACCCATATAGCCCTTAACATGTAATAGTCCCAGTAGTCCGTCCAATATCATAGCCCCTCCTGATCGGGAAGCCACTAGAGGATACCACACGGGCTACGGGAGAAAACCAAACTCGTACAAGGCTCGATATGGTAGGTGACACGGCACAACTAGGCAATGCCAGGGTAGATATACCAATTACGCTTCCGGACCGATGGTAACGCGAAGCCGCAGCAACCGCCCACCTCGAACAACACTCCCAAATCAAAGGTGCGCACCAAAACAATCACAAGAGTAATAGAATGGCATACGAAGAAGTGCGTTCGATCAGAGGAGCTACCTCATTAATCCGTCAATCGCTCCTGTTTTAGCCACCTTAAGCCAACTCACGGGAGTCGGGTCCACGTATATACCTTTCAAGAAACCGTCACCACCAACCTACTTCATTCTGGAATCTCCACCGCGTACACGGTTAGTCAAAGTGGTTTTCGGTATCGACCGTGAGTATGCCCATATCCGATCCCGGTCTCTTTGCCAACCAAACGTTATTATAACCCGTGGTTATAGTTTGAAAAATGGTATTTATATTTTTCAAATCAATATATATATTTCAAATACCTTTAATTTCAAATCCTTGATTTAAAACATTTCCTTTGAAAATATACCATTTCAATTTTATTCAATTAAATTTGGAATTTATTGCTTTTATCAAAAGAATAGAAATCAATTTTCTTCTTTTAAAACTTTCCAAACTCAATTTCTTACTTTATTAGCAATTTCATATTTAAATTCCAAATCTTAACGTATTCCCAAAATAGAGATGAAATTTTAAATAAATCAATTTTAAATCAATTTCACTTCTACAGCATCTAGGAAATGCTATCTAAAGTTATGGGTTTAAAATAGTCAAGTTTCAAAAGACAGCAATTAAATGCTGTAGTAGACTTTTAGCTAAACATCAAATTTCAAATATAACTTATTATTTATTATTTCTGTATTGAAATCTTTTCCTTTCCAAAAATATAGAATTTCTAACAAGTTATATTCCAAAATTTTAACTCAACATTTATTTATTTAACCCCTTTTAAATCATTGTAAATCTCATAAAAATCCTTTATATAATTTAAATTAGAATATCATCAAATTTCTAAATTTAAATAATTTAAAATAATTTCAGAAAATAATATATAAACCACGGGCCTGTATAAGATTTTCTAGCCTAGGTCAAGTGAAACGGATTTATATCATTTCAATCCGATATTTACACAACCCCGGGTTCTATCATTTCGAACCCGCAATCCCAAGACAATTTACAGCAGTTAACAGAACAAGTGAACAATAATAATCAATTAGGCCTATCATTTCAGCCCATACCATCTATAATAACAGGGAACTTGCAGTGGTGATTTAAGCAGTAAATAAACAATAACATAACTGCAGAAATAATATAACAGATAATACTGATGAGGTGTCAATTTAAATGGGGTCCATCATTCTATATTACACTACAGACAGATAATAGTGAAATACAATTTTACACATACACTTGCAATAATTTACCAAAATATAAATACGTATGTCTGGTGAGAAATACTCACCTGGATTTTGCAGAAAATTTTGAATTTCAAAAATGACAGTTCACCGGTACAGACCGACAGAGGGTAACGATAAAGATTCTCGGACGTCGCCTAGATTCAAATCTAGAAAAATTCAAATATTGAAACGCGACTTAAGAATTTATGGTCAAGGAAAAAATTTAGAATAGAACAAGAATATGTTTGCTTTGCTCGACCACTTCACCGTGTAACGTGACCAAAACATACCCAAAACTGTGAACCGTGCTAACCCAAAATTTTACGACCAAAATTTTTCCTAAACAACTACGGCAAAAGTTGAACACGAATACACGTGCACCAAATTTTCTTCATGAACGTGATATGGATATATGCACGTACGTGCACCACTCTATGTTCATGCACACGGCCAAAATTTTGTGCAGCCTTCCCTTCCCATACATTAAATATCATATCCAGGTTCTTGGCTAAAACTCACTAGCCTACAACTAACAGAATGCATGCAAAAACTCAACCTATATCTACACTCATCTTTATATCAGTGTTACTTCACCCCACATCCCTCAACATGAAAAAGGCCTACTGATCACTATATGCAGTTCGAAAATCAACAGGTTCAATACAAGGCTATTTCTTATATTGTCACTGAATCTAAACTTCCTAAATGCAACTTATCACTATTGTATAAAATTTCAACCATTCATCATAACACTCAGTTTCTCCCACCAATCTACTGCTTCACCCTCTGATATGCACAAGACTAGCCTATATCTCAGCATAGGGATGAATGTACAGACATCTTATGCATGGCATAACAATGGAAATGGCCGAACAAGGCACAGGTAGGACAAAATTTCGAGAAAGAGAAAGGGAGAAAAAATATCTGAACCGAAAGAAAAGAACAATACTATAACTATTTACCTGATAGATTCACGAGAAGGAGCAGAGAATTGGATCGATGCAAAGAACAAATGGGCAGAGGGGAATGAGTTTATAGGCAGATGAGAAAAATAACGTGTCAGTTTCTATTGATATAAATGCTATTGATATGGACGAGAATTCTTCCCATCAGTTACAAAAGAATATTGCAAGCATTGATCTTCTGGCATGATTAATGGAAGGCAGGCATAAAGAGAAGGCCGAGAGGATTTAATTTTTTTGAAAACTTGTTGATGTTCATAAACTAGATTTTATTTCCTGCGTGAGTTACGTACTTGATTCAAGGATTTGAATTGATATATAACTGATGAGAACAGAGGCTAAAGGAAGAGAAATGGTGTGCACGGTTTCAAGCTTTAATTGCATGCATTTAAGTAAAAAGGAAATCATCAGAGAGAATAAGGTTTTTAACGTTACCCTATAATTAAGCTTGTGTGATGAAGGCAGGGTTAATACATACGTTCTTATAAATTAAAACTTGCGTGATTATAGGTTGATAATTGATGAGATAGAGGCAGAGGAAAATGCACGTTTCCAGGCTTAGAAGTGAATGTGTACACGTGCATAGGAAACTATCAGAGAAAAAGAAGACAATTATATTCGAACGTTACATATTTAAGGTTTGCGTGACTTCTCAAGATTTTCTTTTGATTTTTAGTTTGATATTGTTAATTGTAAATGGTAAAAAATTTATGTAGAAATGTATACAACGCTTTGAAAAAAAAAAAAACAAGCGGTCCTTTAAAACGAAATAACGTCCGTCTTAAAATCACTGACAAATATTTTTCTTCAAAAAAATTCGAAAACATGATTTTTACACTACGTTAAACAGACGCAGTCTAAAATATCAAAAAATTTCATAAAAATAACATTTTAAAAACACACGTTTTATTACGTCACTTATACCCTATAATTGACGCGTCTTTTAAATGCGAAATTTAACAGTTCAAACATAGCTTAAAATTTTACAGTTATTATTTAATTTTATTGACATATACAATTTTACAAAATATATCTCAAAATTTAATATTTAAACTATATTGATAAACATAATTTATATAAAATATTATTTCAAATTTAAATAATTAAAATAAAATAAATTGCTAAAACTAGGGTTGTTACACTCTCCCCCACTCAAGAACTTTTCGTCCTCGAAAAGGAACGAAAGAAAAGGATCAAAAGGAATATAAGCTAGATAGATAAGTACCTTAAACGAATAGTTCTGGATTTGAAGCACGGATGCTCTCCTCCGTTTCCCATGTGCAATCTCGCCCATCAGTGCTCCATTGCACTTTGACCAACGGGACGGATTTTCTTCTGAGCTGTTTCGTACCTTGATCGACGATACGAAGCGGCTTCCTTTCCATAGTCAGATCAGGCTCGATGTCCAGACCATCGAGAGCAGTAGGCTGGATGACTAGAGATGGGTCGTGAAGACAGCGGCGAAGGTGAGATACATGGAAGACATTGTGAATTCCGGCAAGTCTCTCAGGTAGATCTAGTCGATAAGCAAGAGATCCGATCCTTTCTGAGATACGGAACGGGCCGATGAATCTAGGGGCTAGCTTTCCTCTTCGACCAAACCGGACTACATTTCTTAAAAGGGAGATTTTTAGAAATACCAAATCACCAACATCAAACTCTAACTTCCTTCTACGCCGATCAGCGTACTTCTTTTGTCTATCTTGAGCAACCTTCAATCTCCTCTTAATCTCCTCTACCTTCTCTGAAGCTTCTAAGATCATCTCGGGGCCAAGAACTAAGTGGTTACCAGACTCAATCCAACAAGAAGGAGATCTACACGGTCTCCCGTATAGAGCAGCAAAAGGGGACATCTTAAGACTAGCCTGAAAAGATAGAATGAGATAGATAGAGAACTAAGATAAAATAAGAACAAAGGATTGGAATTTATACCTGATAACTGTTGTTATAGGTGAATTCCACAAGATGGAGATGATCTTCCCAAGATCCTCCATAGTCCAAGATGCAAGCACGAAGAAGATCTTCAAGAATCTGATTCACCCTTTCGGTCTGACCGTCAGTTTGTGGGTGATAAGCGGTGCTCAGGTTCAAACGAGTACCCAAGGATTCCTGGAACGCTTTCCAAAACTGACTGGTGAAAATAGGGTCACGATCGCAGACAATGCTAAGAGGGACGCCATGGAGGCGAACAATCTCCCTCATATAGATTTCGGATAGACTAGAAGCCGTGCGGGTAGATCTGACTGGAATAAAATGAGCAGACTTAGTCAGTCTATCCACAATAACCCATATGCTTTCATTTCCTCTCCGGGATCTCGGCAAACCATCGATAAAATCCATAGAAACTTGTTCCCACTTCCAGTTTGAAATCTCCAAAGGCTGCAACAAACCGGGTGTTTTCTGATGGTCTGCTTTGACTTGCTGACAAGTCGCACATCTACTCACATAAATAGAGACATCTCGCTTCGTACCTTTCCACCAGTAGAGCTTCTTCAAATCCTGATACATCTTTGTTACGCCAGGATGAATGGAAAGTCGGGACTGGTGATGTTCCCGAAGTAACTCTTGCCTTAAACCATCAACATTCGGGACACAAATCCGATTATTGATTCTTAAAATCCCTTTATCATCAATCTGAGCTCCCTTTCCATCAGAACTATTTCCACCAATCCTGTTACGAACACTTCCTTTCATACGCCTAAACATCTCGTCTTCATCTTGTTTAGCCACGATACGGTCCAATAGAGGAGAAGAAACAATAAGCTGACACAACAAAGATTTCTTCCTGCTCAGCGCATCTTCCACTACATTAGCTTTCCCGGGAGTATAGTTGATGTCGAGATCATAAGAAGCAAGAAATTCGAGCCATCGAACTTGTCTCTGATTTAAATCTTTCTGGGTAAAGATATATTTCAGAGATTTATGATCGGTGAACAAATCAAACTTAGCTCCCAAGAGATGGTGTCTCCAAAGCTTCAAGGCAAATACAACAGCCAACAACTCTAAATCGTGGGCAGCATAGTTAGCTTCATGTGTCTTCAGCTGACGACTAGCATATGCAATTACTCTCCCATCTTGCATTAGCACTGCTCCCAAACCTTCTCGACAAGCATCGGTGAATACCGTTAATCTTTCACTTCCATTTGGTACAGTAAGTACTGGTGCGGAGGTGAGCTTATCTTTTAACTCTTGGAAAGCAGCTTTACACTTACTGCTCCATACAAACTTGACATTCTTCCGGGTTAGAGCAGTCAGAGGTGCCGAAATCCGAGCAAAATTCTCAATGAACCTTCGATAGTAGCCGACAAGGCCTAGAAAATTGCGGATATCGGTAGGAGTCTTAGGTTCTTCCCAATCTTGGATTGTAGCAATCTTGACTGGATCAACAGAAACTCCTTCTTTAGAGACAATATGCCCAAGGAATCGGACTTCTTCTTCCCAGAAATGACATTTAGAGAACTTAGCCTTCAATTGGTGATTACGGAGAGTCTCTAAAACATACTTCAAATGAACTTTGTGTTCTTCCTCGGACTTGGAGAAGATAAGGATGTCATCAATAAAGACAAGGACAAACTTATTAAGCACATCTCGAAAAACTCGGTTCATCAAGTCGACGAAGAAAGCAGGGGCAGTAGTCAAACCAAAAGGCATAACAAGCCATTCAAAGAAACCATTCTCCGTTCGGAAAGCAGTCTTGGGAATGCTTTCCTCAGCAATTCTAAGCTGATGGAAACCTGTGGCTAAATCAAGCTGAGAGAAAACAGTTACTCCATAGAGCTGATCGAACATATCGTTTATGCGGGGCATAGGATATCTGTTCTTCATGGTAAGCTTGTTGAGTTCTCTATAATCAACACACATCCTGAGAGAACCATCAGATTTGGTGACAAAGACAACAGCTGCTCCCCATTCAGAGAAGCTTGGTCTAATCAGACCTTTGGAAGATAAGTCTTGAATCTGATTCCTTAATTCGCTCTTTTCTCGTGGTGCCATTCTTCTAGGTGGAAGGACTACCGGTCGTGCTCCCGGGATAAGATCAATACGGAAATCAATTTCCCGTTTTGGAGGTAAAGAAGTGACTTCACCGAACACATCGGGAAATAATTTCACTATTGGAGTCAAATGGATATCATCCGGAAAAGTGTCAAGAGAATAGATGAAACTACCAGCAAATTCCTGAGGCAACTTACACTGGATCTCTAAAGGATTCCCTATATCATCTTTAAGAGCAACCACACGAGAACTACAAGAGATTTTTGCATCATGCCCATCTAACCAATCGCCTCCGAGTAGAAGATCGAAAGCGTCAAAGCCCAACACATAAAAGTCTCCAGTGAAACGATAATTCCCAAGGAACAGTTTCACGTCCTTACAAACTTTGTTAAGGTTCGCAGGACCGCCAATGGGGTTTGAGACACATAAAGGTACAGAAGAATATTCGGGAGCAAGAAGATGTTCAAATCTATCACAGAGATCTGACGAAATGAAGCTGTGGGAAGCTCCGGTATCGAAGAGAACTCTTACAGGATGAAAATGCAAGGTGAAAGAACTTTGAAGGGTACCTTGTGAGTCATCTGGAGCTGGAGCTGGTGCTGGTGCAGGTTGCGGAGCTGTAGAAGGTGCAGAAGTTACTGCAAAGACCCCAGATGTTGTGCCCCTCCTTTGAGTGGGACAATCCTTCTTGTAATGTCCTGGCTGGAGGCAGATATGACAAAGATGCCTCCTAGCAAACTGAGCAGGTGGTGGAACAGCAGCACCCAAAGTAGGACAGCGATTAGCAAAATGTCCTTTCTGGTGGCATCTGTGGCAAGTGATGGTGGGCAGATCCACTGGTGGCCTTGTTGAAGCAGAAGATGATGATGAACCTAGCCCTTGATTCTTGTTCTTCTTATTTCGGAAGAAATTTGACTTCCTCTTCCTTGAGTTTCCAAAGGACTGGGCTGATGCAGAAGAAGCAGTAGGAGTGGCCTTGGATGTGGGGTTCTCATATCGGAGAGCCATATCCATTAACGTCGTGAATGACCCATGAACATGAGTAGTGAGTCGATCGTAGAACTCAGGTCGAGCTCCGGTGATAAACTTCTCGTTCAGCTTGAGCGGGGTATCAATCAGGTTCAGGCCATATTGCGAGAGTTCGTTAAACTTCCTCTCATACTCCGTGAAGGTCATATTGCCTTGCTTAAGATCCATGAAGTCACGGTATAGCTGAGACTTGCCCGCTTCGGGCATCCACTTGGCCAGAAAGGCCTCCCTAAAGCACGATAAGAGATTAAAAGAAAGATTCAAAGATGGAATTCAAATCCGAATTCGGACAACCAAAAGATACCTGAATTGCTCCCAAGTGAGGTCTGCCTCATTTGTTTGAGCAGTAATGGATAGCCACCAATCCAAGGCAGCGCCCTTCATTTGCCAAGCTGCGAGTTGCCTCTGCTGGGCATTAGTAATCTCAAGGCATGAGAAAATCCTTTCTAGATCTCGAAGCCATTGTTGAGCACCTATGATAGATTCGGTTCCCATAAATTTTGTGCCACCTAACTCAACATAGTCCTTGCACAATTTAGTGAATCGGACTGGGGCAGCAGGAGGAGGAGCGACTTGCCCTCGACCTCGATTGTTTCTTCTATTCATCCTGAAAGATTAAGGATGGATACTAAGGATAGAGGAAAATATTAAGATATTCTAGGATAAGATAAAATCTTAAGCAATTTACAAAAGCTCGAATATAACAATGGAGAGAAAGAAGAAGTGTTTGGAAACTTATTTTAAAATAGGAAGTTTTTATACTAAAATACTTCTTTAAAAATCTTTTTGAAAATCATTTATACTTTTTAAAATACGTTCTCTCACAAAGAAAGATTCTGGAATTTGACTTCACTCATTCTAGAGTATTGCTACTCTATCTCTAATGAGTTTTTGTTCCTTAGGCTATGGTTTAAACCTGGCTCTGATACCAACTGTAACAACCCACTATTTTGTACCATTCGAATTCGACAAAATTAAAAAAATTGTCGAGCTGGAATAGTTCAAAACAATAGATTGTAAATATAGCTAAGGAACAAATGAAACCAAATACACAGAATCACAGACACAGATATCAGAATCTCACAGCGGAACATAAAATAACACAGTGGTTCATGAATCCACTGAAACTTTTACCAAATAGAAATACATTGTTCATAAACTTCAATACAATTTTAAGCCATAAGCAAATATAAAGTCTTCAAATGTCTTGAATTACAAAATAGATAAAGCTGAAAAAGCTTCCAATTAGCAAGAGTGATCTATGAGTGGTCCTAGCTCCGGAAAGAAAGCTGAAGCTGCAACTCAGGCTGACCCGAGCGTACAATAAAATAAAACACTCGAGTCAGGACATACGTACTTATATAATGTAAGCTAAATCAAGTGTACTGTAATAAAGAGCAAGTAACTTAAAGGATGCTTGAGATCGCCCATCCTCTAAGGATCCGTTAAACTATTTACTATGTAGTATATTGCGCTATTATAATAGTGTCTATATTAAAATAAACTTACTTTTTAATAGCGTTAAGGGGTTACCCATATAGCCCTTAACATGTAATAGTCACAGTAGTCCGTCCAATATCATAGCCCCTCCTGATCGGGAAGCCACTAGAGGATACCACACGGGCTACGGGAGAAAACCAAACTCGTACAAGGCTCGATATGGTAGGTGACACGGCACAACTAGGCAATGCCAGGGTAGATATACCAATTATGCTTCCGGACCGATGGTAACGCGAAGCCGCAGCAACCGCCCACCTCGAACAACACTCCCAAATCAAAGGTGCGCACCAAAACAATCACAAGAGTAATAGAATGGCATACGAAGAAGTGCGTTCGATCAGAGGAGCTACCTCATTAATCCGTCAATCGCTCCTGTTTTAGCCACCTTAAGCCAACTCACGGGAGTCGGGTCCACGTATATACCTTTCAAGAAACCGTCACCACCAACCTACTTCATTCTGGAATCTCCACCGCGTACACGGTTAGTCAAAGTGGTTTTCGGTATCGACCGAGAGTATGCCCATATCCGATCCCGGTCTCTTTGCCAACCAAACGTTATTATAACCCGTGGTTATAGTTTGAAAAATGGTATTTATATTTTTCAAATCAATATATATATTTCAAATACCTTTAATTTCAAATCCTTGATTTAAAACATTTCCTTTGAAAATATACCATTTCAATTTATTCAATTAAATTTGGAATTTATTGCTTTTATCAAAAGAATAGAAATCAATTTTCTTCTTTTAAAACTTTCCAAACTCAATTTCTTACTTTATTAGCAATTTCATATTTAAATTCCAAATCTTAACGTATTCCCAAAATAGAGATGAAATTTTAAATAAATCAATTTTAAATCAATTTCACTTCTACAGCATCTAGGAAATGCTATCTAAAGTTATGGGTTTAAAATAGTCAAGTTTCAAAAGACAGCAATTAAATGCTGTAGTAGACTTTTAGCTAAACATCAAATTTCAAATATAACTTATTATTTATTATTTCTGTATTGAAATCTTTTCCTTTCCAAAAATATAGAATTTCTAACAAGTTATATTCCAAAATTTTAACTCAACATTTATTTATTTAACCCCTTTTAAATCATTGTAAATCTCATAAAAATCCTTTATATAATTTAAATTAGAATATCATCAAATTTCTAAATTTAAATAATTTAAAATAATTTCAGAAAATAATATATAAACCACGGGCCTGTATAAGATTTTCTAGCCTAGGTCAAGTGAAACGGATTTATATCATTTCAATCCGATATTTACACAACCCCGGGTTCTATCATTTCGAACCCGCAATCCCAAGACAATTTACAGCAGTTAACAGAACAAGTGAACAATAATAATCAATTAGGCCTATCATTTCAGCCCATACCATCTATAATAACAGGGAACTTGCAGTGGTGATTTAAGCAGTAAATAAACAATAACATAACTGCAGAAATAATATAACAGATAATACTGATGAGGTGTCAATTTAAATGGGGTCCATCATTCTATATTACACTACAGACAGATAATAGTGAAATACAATTTTACACATACACTTGCAATAATTTACCAAAATATAAATACGTATGTCTGGTGAGAAATACTCACCTGGATTTTGCAGAAAATTTTGAATTTCAAAAATGACAGTTCACCGGTACAGACCGACAGAGGGTGACGATAAAGATTCTCGGACGTCGCCTAGATTCAAATCTAGAAAAATTCAAATATTGAAACGCGACTTAAGAATTTATGGTCAAGGAAAAAATTTAGAATAGAACAAGAATATGTTTGCTTTGCTCGACCACTTCACCGTGTAACGTGACCAAAACATACCCAAAACTGTGAACCGTGCTAACCCAAAATTTTACGACCAAAATTTTTCCTAAACAACTACAGCAAAAGTTGAACACGAATACACGTGCACCAAATTTTCTTCATGAACGTGATATGGATATATGCACGTACGTGCACCACTCTATGTTCATGCACACGGCCAAAATTTTGTGCAGCCTTCCCTTCCCATACATTAAATATCATATCCAGGTTCTTGGCTAAAACTCACTAGCCTACAACTAACAGAATGCATGCAAAAACTCAACCTATATCTACACTCATCTTTATATCAGTGTTACTTCACCCCACATCCCTCAACATGAAAAAGGCCTACTGATCACTATATGCAGTTCGAAAATCAACAGGTTCAATACAAGGCTATTTCTTATATTGTCACTGAATCTAAACTTTCTAAATGCAACTTATCACTATTGTATAAAATTTCAACCATTCCTCATAACACTCAGTTTCTCCCACCAATCTACTGCTTCACCCTCTGATATGCACAAGACTAGCCTATATCTCAGCATAGGGATGAATGTACAGACATCTTATGCATGGCATAACAATGGAAATGGCCGAACAAGGCACAGGTAGGACAAAATTTCGAGAAAGAGAAAGGGAGAAAAAATATCTGAACCGAAAGAAAAGAACAATACTATAACTATTTACCTGATAGATTCACGAGAAGGAGCAGAGAATTGGATCGATGCAAAGAACAAATGGGCAGAGGGGAATGAGTTTATAGGCAGATGAGAAAAATAACGTGTCAGTTTCTATTGATATAAATGCTATTGATATGGACGAGAATTCTTCCCATCAGTTACAAAAGAATATTGCAAGCATTGATCTTCTGGCATGATTAATGGAAGGCAGGCATAAAGAGAAGGCCGAGAGGATTTAATTTTTTTGAAAACTTGTTGATGTTCATAAACTAGATTTTATTTCCTGCGTGAGTTACGTACTTGATTCAAGGATTTGAATTGATATATAACTGATGAGAACAGAGGCTAAAGGAAGAGAAATGGTGTGCACGGTTTCAAGCTTTAATTGCATGCATTTAAGTAAAAAGGAAATCATCAGAGAGAATAAGGTTTTTAACGTTACCCTATAATTAAGCTTATGTGATGAAGGCAGGGTTAATACACACGTTCTTATAAATTAAAACTTGCGTGATTATAGGTTGATAATTGATGAGATAGAGGCAGAGGAAAATGCACGTTTCCAGGCTTAGAAGTGAATGTGTACACGTGCATAGGAAACTATCAGAGAAAAAGAAGACAATTATATTCGAACGTTACATATTTAAGGTTTGCGTGACTTCTCAAGATTTTCTTTTGATTTTTAGTTTGATATTGTTAATTGTAAATGGTAAAATTTTTATGTAGAAATGTATACAACGCTTTGAAAAAAAAAAAAAAACAAGCGGTCCTTTAAAACGAAATAACGTCCGTCTTAAAATCACTGACAAATATTTTTCTTCAAAAAAATTCGAAAACATGATTTTTACACTACGTTAAACAGACGCAGTCTAAAATATCAAAAATTTTCATAAAAATAACATTTTAAAAACACACGTTTTATTACGTCACTTATACCCTATAATTGACGCGTCTTTTAAACGCGAAATTTAACAGTTCAAACATAGCTTAAAATTTTACAGTTATTATTTAATTTTATTGACATATACAATTTTACAAAATATATCTCAAAATTTAATATTTAAACTATATTGATAAACATAATTTATATAAAATATTATTTCAAATTTAAATAATTAAAATAAAATAAATTGCTAAAACTAGGGTTGTTACAAAAGCCATTACCAATTACAAAGAGAATGCAAATCAACAATGGAAAACAGAAATGCGTGAAGAGATTAAAACAATGAGTTTAGCTATAAATGATATGAGACAATGTATAAAGATGCTTGTAAATCATATTGGAGGAAATGTGCTGACACCAAGAGGAGAAGTTGCTTCTAATACAGAGCAAAATCTCAACAGTTCTGGAGATAGCTTAGGTGCTCCACTAAATGAAATAATGGGATCTTTTACGAGAGAGAAATAACCAGTAACGCTATTGTCAGTAGATTTGACGGAAGTAGTAAAATGACACATTGGGACGCAAAAGATATGTCATGGTAGAAAGGTGGTTGAAGGAGAGCAAGTTGTTTGGGTGGAGAATGTTTACGATCCAGAAGCTTCAATTTATGAAGAACCACAAAATGGTCATTACACACTATCCGAATTAGTTGAAGGGGTTTTGTGATTTGGCTTGAGTATCGTTTGCGTTATTAGTAAGTTACTGAACACTATGTAGTTATATTCTGAAACTGTGTTTTAAAGTTTGTTATATATGCTATGCTTAATTTGGGGTGTTGGTATGAAGTATCCTTTGTGGTGTTTGAATGAAACATAAATGTTTGGTGTTGTTCTAATTATTGATCGTATGTTTTTTAATGTTAATACTATATATTTTTTGTATAGATTGTTTGTAGCTGTAATAAAATATTGGTGTTATATAGTTTGTTTGATACTGTTTTAGTTATCACGGTTATAAGTGTTAGAAAATAACCTTTCATAATGGTTATAACTATTATATAGTTTGCATTTGTCACGGTTATAAGTGTTGGAGTTTCCTTTTTGGTAATGGTTATAAATGTTAGAAACTATTGTTCTGTCATGGTTATAAGTGTGATACTATCTAAATTTCTCACGGTTATAAGCGTTAGTAATAACCATTTTATCACGATTATAACCATGAGTAGATATCGTTCTGTCACGGTTATAAGTGTGATAATATCTAAATTTGTAATGGTTATAAGCGTGAGAATTACTATTTTTATCACGGTTATAACCGTGAGCAAAAGTGTGACTGAATTTGCCCACCGTACTTATTTTCACGGTTATAACCGTAACAAATTAGTTTTATCACGCTTATAACCGTGAGAAAATTGCCTTTCTGGTGTTGTGAAAGTTTCCGTTTTCTGCAGGTCAGATCAACGGAACGTGTAATCAGTTGTAACATAGGTCAAAAGCCTCCTCTTGTGTACAAGCAGTAACTGTATGAATGTTAATGTCTTGAGATTGAGAGGGACCGTCATCGAAATTGAAATTATCAAAAGTGATTTTGTGTATCGGCAGCGAAACAATTAAATAGTTTGATGTGTCGTGCAAAAAACATGAGAATATTGAAGTAATTGATTGAATCAAGGTTTTCAAAATGGAATTCAAACCTAAAATCGTGAAATTCAAATTTTAAATCAAAACGGAATTTAGATCGCGGTCATGTATTCAAAAGATTCATATTTTAAGGTTTACACACACTTTAAATTTTATTTTAATGCTTAACTTTTAGATCTAAACCTTAAATTCAATTTTCTGTTTTGTTCCATTTTATTTTGTTTAGAAAAAATAAAATTGGATTGTAGATCAAAATAAGTGTCTTAAATATGCCAACGAACCGAATGACTTATCATAATTGCAATTTTAACTGGATTTGAATTGAAATGTAAATCAAATCATAAAGAGAGAGACTTGATCTAAAATGGAATTTGAATCATAATATATTTTGCAACAATGAGTTGAATCGTGTGAAAATGTGCTTAATAGTGGGAGTATGTAGGGATGACAATAGGACAGGTCTAAGGTCTAAACCCGGTAAACTCACTCTAGTTTTGACCTGTCAAGACCTAGCACATTGGATCATCAGAACGGGTAGACCCACGATCTATTCTTAAGAGCTTCGGATGTAGGGTAGGGTCGGGGTTTGGTTGACCCGCCCCAACTCGATCCGTCCAAGTGAGATATCATATAATCATTTTTTATTGTCATAATGCTGATTTGTTAATCTTGTACACAAGTGCTTATAACATGAATATTCTAATGTTTCATTCATTATGTTATATGATTTTTATGATATTAAGTTGCATCACTAATAATTATATAATAACACATGCATGTTTTTCTTGAACCGTTATCATACTCTTCATTTGTAGTACCGTACTTATCATTTCAAATACATTGATATCTATATTTATTGTACTATTTAGTGACAACCTCTCTTACAAATAATATATATATATATATATATATATACACACACACACACACACACACACACATACATACATACATACATTAATAAATAATTTTAAATGAACATGTAAAGACTTACCGGGTCTTGGGGTGGAGCGGATCTACCTTGATCCGTATGGATTTTGGATACTGGATGAAAATTCAGACCCGCATCCGGTTTACAGGGCGAGTATGGAGCAGAGTTTAAAAAGTCCGGAACGGGTATGGGAAAAAAAAAGGGCCCCATTGCCATCCCTAGGAGTATGATATATAGTTGTTGGTTGATAACTAGCTGTTGAAGTTTCAGGTTTTGGTTTAAACATGCACCTCACTTCAGGAGCATGCTCAACCAGCTCCTCGATCTAATTAAAATTTGTACTATCGCATGATAATACAAAATGTAATCGATTGTTGGAAACATTCTTGCGATTGTAATTACGTAATCGTAATTCTCATAATCACAGGTGGAGATGCTCTAACACGTAAGAAGTGTAAACCCAACTGCGTATCGCAGAGAAACCCTCTTGATTTTAAAATCCATTATCTTAAATTAATTTGGTCCTATAAGCCATGAAAACTAGACAGAAGCGTAAAATATTTAAATATAAGCATATGTTTTACATTTAAAACTAGTTCTACATTGCACTTGTGGATATCTTTACTGATATCCACTTTCGCATTAAAAACATGAACAAAGACAAGTCTAAAAAAAATTTAGGATAGCACACAGTCATATACAGTTTCCAACAAGAAAGAGGCATTCGTTAGTATTATCATTGATAATATAATTTGTGCCATAACAAAGATTTAGAGTAGCATTAACTAATCTTGAAATATATTTTTATTTTTATAACAAGGTCCTTCAATTTATATTAGCTCAAAAAAATAGACACAAAAAAGAAGTTTCAAAATAATTTAGTCTCCGACAACAAGTTTACTAATCAGAAAAATAGACGTAAGTAAGAAGTTACGAAAAAATTTAGTCTCAGTACAGCAAGTTTGCTTTTTAGTTTGAAGGACATTTGGTAGTGTAAACAGAAAATGATAGTTACAATTATCATTCTGTGATTTACAATAAAAGTGTCCTTCAGCCTAAAAAACAAACTTTTTGTCTCTAAAATTAATTTTTTCTGCAACTTTTTCTTTTAAGCCTAAAATGCCCTTTACTAATAGAAGGAATAGCAAATATTAAAAAGTTGCACTGTAATATTAACGAGAGTTCATTTACATCAACATTGATTTACATCAACATGCATAGGATGGATCTTTCTTCCAGTGATTCTTCCTCCAACTAAAATGTTACTGCATAATCAAATCTATATCCTAAAATGTAACATGAGAACACATATCTTTCACTACTTTACCGATATAAAACAACAAAACGTCCTCAAAACTCAAAGTTTCAATTGTTATTGTATATGAACTTCAAACTTCAAGAAATAAACTTGACGCTGATTTCAGTAGTCGGTTCCTTAAACTAGGAATTCGTCTAACACACTTAGAACTTAGTTAAATATTATCAATCAAGTTCAAACTCCACGTGGATTCCACTCAAGCTCACCAAAATACATAAAGTACACCGTGTGCTTAGTTATAAAAACTCCTGATATTGTGTGTGTATAAACACATTATACACACACGCATACATATACATGCACATGTATGTATGTATATTTGTGTGAGTTTGTGTATTTGTGTGGGTGCATGTAATTATACTTAATTGCTTCTGCGCATGGCATACATGTTGCGATTTATAATTGCAAGCACACGCATATGTCGAAGTACTTGTTCAAGTTATGGTCGAATACATTGAGAGTTTGAACTTGATTGATAATGTTTAACAGAATTCTAAGCATGTTAGACGAATTCAAAGTTTGGAATCCGATTTGCTTACAAAAGAAACTTAAATTGTAGAAACTAGCTAATGTTGAACTTCGAATTTAATAATATTCCGACTCTAGAACATAGTTAGTCACCGTGCATAATGCACAAAGATGCAAAAAAAAATTCCTTTAGCTTCATTGTACGATGCATGTTCACTCATGGAGGACAAGGATTTTTTAATGCATGCACATTTACTTTTACTATCATTGCATTGCATGCGTAAACACTTTAATATATAAAGATAGAAAATACTAAGATGATTTTGCATTATGTTTTTTTTTAATTTAAACTTTCAAATGTGAGTGCATTATGTTTTTTTTTAATTTAAACTTTCAAATGTGAGAGAATGATGATATTGTTTTATTTTTACAGCAGCAGCAGCAGGAATAATAAAAATAATAATCTATATATAATAAGGATACAGTAGTTTAAAGCTTTGGAAAGTACGTTAGTACCATAATAGTAATTAAAAATAAAGCAAAAGAATGGAGATTTCGTCTTTTCTAAAATTAAATTAATGCATTTTTTCTTTTACACGTCTAATTGGACGTGCCATACGTACTGGTAATAATAATAATAATAATAATAATAATAATAATAATAATAATAATAATAATAATAATAAACGGTACTATGCAGTATATTATGTATATTATTTCAAATTTTAGAGCAGCAAAGAAATAAAAATGGTGCAAGCACTTAAAAAGACCGTAGAATACTTGAAACCGCTGCAAGGCAGTGGGTATTGATTGAAAAGGGCTTTAGATAAAAAAAAGAACAAAATATGGGAAGAAACAACCAAAGTTGAAGCCTAGCAAAAACAAAGTTCCATGAATTTTCTGAAACAAAATAATATCTAGACCATCAACATAATTTTATAACAGACAGAAAGCCCATCTTTTCATTGCGATCTAGATCCAACTGTGGTCAGAACAACCTGCAATCCTAGTCGTTGTTTTTTTAGGTTTTTTCAGCATGTGTGTTTCGAAGATACAAAGATCCGATGACACGTCTGTGAATATCCTTCATGCAAAAATAATAATCTTGGCTTAATTTATGCTTTTTATTTTTAGTATTTTGTTCATCTCTATTCTAAAAACAAGTAATTTCGTCATTTCAGATTGTTATTTCAGTTCCAAATCTTTCCTTTCGGTTTTATGTCGTTTTTTATTTAGTTGTACATATGGATATTATTGGTTAAATAGACAATTTGGTAGTGGAGTTGCTCCCAAATGAGTATCAAGCTAAAAGTGCTTTGTACGCAGGGACCTGATTGTTATGTGAAATGAACAGTCACGGCACCTTTCTTTTTTCTTCCGTACCATCTCTTCTGACATCCTTTCAATTCTTCTTCCTTTCACAGTCAACCATCTTCTACATGACTATATTATTACGAGCGTGGCATACGCTTCATGCGTGATGATGACACTTGCTTTACGCGTGATTTATTTTTTCTATAAAGTGAATATGTTTAACATATTCAAAAAGTTTTTTTTTTTAACGTAGGAGAACCCGACGGGTCGGAAAACTTCTGAGAAAGGTATAGTAAAACCGTCCGCTAATCCAAGCCGCCATACCCTCGGGTAAATTTATATAGGATAGAGAAGCGCATGGTAGGAATTGAACCTGGGTCTTTTTTTCAGAACTCAAGGCTCCTTTCCACTACGCCGCACCCGCGGACACATATTCAAAAAGTTTATTTGTTATTAGTTTGAATTTTGTTCTTCTGATTCTGTCTTAGTTGCAACATCTACACTGATGGTAATTTGAATTTTTGTTTCTATTAATTTGTAAAAGGAGTTAATTTGTTAGATCTTATTTTAAGTGGTATTAAGATTTGATAATATGTGCAAAGAGAAGTTTTGAATTTTTTAAGAAAATTTATTTGTTGCATACTATATTTAAGCTACATTAAGATTTAGTACTATTTATGAAGGTTTATTTATTAGATCCTATATCTAAGGGATATTAAGATTTGTTAATATTTATAGAGGGGAATTTTGAATTTATAAAAGAAGTTGAATCCAATTTTTAAGTGATATTAAGATAAATGAGCATCTTTTTGATAGTTTACACTGATACCAAAATAATGTGACATCAAAGGTACTATAACTATTATTAAAGATGAGCGCGTGATGAAGACACCTGAATTGTTTTGGTACAAATTGTATTTGTTTAATACGTTTAAAAGAAAATGTTTTCCACAAACATTTAGCCATATGCTTGTGTCGAATCATATGTAATTAATTTGAATTTATATTTCTAAGTAACAATATCTAATTTTTTGTTCGTTTAAAATATTATTTATATTATTAATTTATAAAAAACAAATTTGTAAAGTAGTTTATTTGTTTGATCATATTTAAGCAATACGGAGACTTGGTAATATTTACAGAGGAAAATTTGAATCTGTAAAGAAAGTTCAATTGTCAGATCTTATTTTTAAGTTATACTAAATCTTGATAATGTCTGTAAGAGATAAATTTTTGATATTTCACACTGACATCAAAAGAGTATGACACCAACTATATTACAACATTTAATAAAGAAATGCATATAGGGGCAATTTTGAAAGTTCGCGGCCGGACCAAAAATTTACGCTTTTAGGCCAACTATTAATAAGGATGTGTTGAATTATCTAGAAGAATATTTTATTATCTGATGTGCGTATTTGACCTATTCTCATTTCAGTAAACACGCAAACCTAGAAATATATTCACTGAGATATTTAAGTTTTAACTTAATTTGAATTGTTCTCGTTCAACATAGAAATAATAGGTTAGAAATAGCAGAAATTATTTTTTGTATCAGATGGTTGTAAAGGGAATAATATAGATAATATTTGAATTATATAAGAGTATAGGATATTTTGGAAAGTTCACGGTCGGACCAAAAGATTACACTTCCAAACCAACTATCAATAAAGATTATTAAAGATGTGTTGAATTATCTGGAAGAACTTTTTATTATCTGATATGCGTATTTAACCTATTTTAATTTCGGTGAACATGCAAACCTAGAAATATATTCATTGAGATGTTCAAGTCTTAACTTAGTTTGAATTGTTCCGATCCAACGCAGAAATAATAAGTTAGAAATAATAGAAATTATTTTTTGTTTCAGGTGGTTGTAAAGGAAATAATATAAGATAATATTTGAATTATATGAGAATGAAGGGTATTTTGGAAAGTTCACGGTCGGACCAAAAGATTGAGCTTTCAAACCAACTATCTGTCTATACTATCATATTATTACCAAGTTGCATTTCAAGGGCGCACAAGACCCTTGAGTATTTTGTGAAATGAACAGTCTTCTGTAGTATAATATTAAAATTGAATTCCTCTACAAGCTATTTAATTGTTTTGACCTTACATTTTAGCTTTTGTAGTCTTCCGTCTAGTATCAATCAATTATATTTAATGACTCAACGAAACTTTCCTCTCTCTCACCACTCCTATAGACTTTTCCTTCCCTTCTTTTATGTTATCAAGGCATCTTTCTCATCCTTTGTATGCATTGTAATTTCATCTTCCAGCTTTCCCTAATTTTCTGAAATTCCAAACTTCCATTAGCAGAAAACAGTTTCCTCAAATTTTTCGTATTTATATCTGCCTCTTGTTTTTTCGCTTCACTAATATTGCAACAAATTATTTGCATAGTTGCATGTTTCGTTACACCTTAATCTTAATTAACCTAACGTTAAACAAGGATCATTTAGAAAATGAACCATCTTTAATATTCTTGTGGTATATTGCTTCTCTTCTCTGAACATGTATGCTATAACCCTAATTTTGCCATTTCGGTTGTTTGTTTTGCTTTTTTTTTTTTCTGTTTCTTACTCTGTTTAATCGTTTTTAGAAACTTTCCCTTCGACTCGATCCATTTCTAAGCTTCTATTTGTCGAGAAACCTGATTTCAGTATGTCTATTATTAGTTTAGTTTCTTATTTTACTATATATATTATTTTATTTTAGTTGCTTCTTTGATTCGATCAATGCTTAACTTTCTTCCTGTTAGTCTGTATTTAGTACTTTTTCTCTTTTGCTTGGATTAATATAGTCAGCGTGTATTATTCATTTGTTTCCTAAACTATTCATGATCTTATTAATACAGAGAATACTGAATAAAAGATATATTACGATACTCAATGTTTTGTTTTTTCCTTTTTAAGTTGTCTTCTTGGTAAACATATCTATTATAGTATTAAGTGGTTCTATTTTTAGTTCACAAAAATAAATTTGAATTAAAAATTATACTATCAAGAACTTGATCTTAATAAAGCATCATTTATACATAAGGTATGCGATGTTTTATTATGACTTTAATTTTGATATTCTCAATTATTTAGACTTATTAATTTCTTTGTATGGATATGCAAATTTGTTACTACATATAACTACATTAAATATATTATCAACATTTAGTTTCATTTCAAAAAATTGTGCTATCATACCATTGATGTGGATTTATTTGTTTAGTTATTGACATCATAGACTTTTCATTGAAATCTAACCATGTATACTAACAATTTTTTTCAGTTCATTTCTTTTAGTTGTTTCACCTGCCAATTGAAGAGACTGGTACAAAACCATATAATTAATTGATGATGACGAAAGTAACTTCTATGCATCAAGTGATGAAATAGATACGAAACGATGCAACTAATTGATAATGAAAATGGAACTTCTATGCATCAAGGGATGAGATGGCTACTTTTGGGTAAACCAATTTTTAAGTTATTTCTTAGTTGCAATATTAGGTCATATCATCTGAAGCCTTTTCCTCTTATGCTCATTAAATTTTCATATTTATTGCTTTTGATTTTCATGGTACTTAAAGCACCTGTAACATATCGGCAATATTCATTCATTATCAATATAACATGTCTTTAATCATATATTATATTTTAACTTTTAGAGTATTAGCAAAGAAAATATCAATTGTAAAGCAGTTACTAAATGTAGTTACCAATGCTTTTTGATTTTGACTAACATATCTCGAACTCACACACTTTTATAGCTTAAAAAATATAAATAATATGTGAAAATATATTTCGATTAAAAGATTCATTTCTTTCAATAAATCACAAATATGTGTATATATGTAATTCGGCCTCATATTTAATGGAATGAAGTAACCAAAAAAAGAAAGATCGAATGATAAACTTGATTTACTGAATGATGTACATCAGTTGATTTTGTTCCCAGTTCAGTCTACCATTGTTTTTGGAATTAATACCACATCAATTCTTTGATTTAATTGCAGCTAGCCATTAGACCTTTTTTTGCACTGACTGCAGCATATTATACTTGAAATATACAAAATTTCAGTTGGTAATTTGTATCCATGTTTTAATACTAACTTGCAGAAGATGGTGCGACTGATGTGGAAAGCTCATATGAAAATTAGAACACTGCATTCATTGAAATTAAAGGGGGGCACAGATTCGAAGTCAACTCCATGATAATAGTAGAGAACGGTAGACAAGTCAACATAATAGCCAAGTTGAACGAGTAACGTAGCATTGCTCCGTTCATAATTAGTTTGTCTTTGCTCAACATGAACACTGACAAAAACAAGGTGGTAGATATTAATATGGTGGATTCCATTACCATGGATGCATAAAGGCAACATGAGATTGTCATTGTCTTAAGTGTATGGACTTTAGTGATGTACATGTAGAGCTACATGGATGTAACAACTTATACTGTTAGTAAACTATGATAACACTATTATAAAATACATTGAAGTCTTTGGTATTTTTAAAAGAAAATTAAAGGATGTGCATCTATGTATATTTTACAGTAGCAATGTATTCTCAGTAATTTTGATCAGTTGTAATTTAGTATAGTTTTCACACACATTCGCAAAGCATCCAAATTGTTAATGTTGTGGCCTAACTCAAAAATATCTGGATGATTTTATATTTTTTCCGCTGTTTTTGTTACAATTTCAATCGAATACATCCATGTGTAAATTCATTCTATCCAGAATCACTATTTATTTTGCAATAGAAGGAATATTCTCATTGTTTTCTTAGCACACATGAAGCTTTTGCAATAGAGTGTGCGAAGCACGAGTTTACACTAGTTGTTTGATCATTGTTGCGTATTTATCTAACAAATTTTCTCTAAATCTAATTCAAGTGGTCATAAAATTTTGAGTTAGTTTTCTGAAGGTAGTGATAAAGAGCAATTTAAATTTGTTTCGATTTTGCTTTTATGATCAGATTCACTAGAGAGTTTATTCAAGTTATACTTCTTGAATTGTAGTTCATCCAACAGGTAGAATATCGATTAGATTTGACTTTCAGTTCTAGTTAAAGGTGGAATCCAGTGTACGAGACTCTCGCACAACAATGGGCTTTGACGAGGTCGATAATGTACGCAGTCTTTCCCTTATATTAAGAAGAGGCTGTTTTTGGACTCGAATCTGCTCGTCCAGATCACCATGCGGATGACCAAACCATTGCGCCAAGGCTCAGTTCTAGTTATTTTCTACAATTTAATAATTGTTTTTTACATAACCAAATCAAAGTCCCAACTCTCTTGGATCACCTAACACCCCTAAAATTTAACTAAACATTATTACTTAAGATCAACCTCCCAATAGACATGGCTTGTACTTGCACAAGCACTTCAATGTACGATGTTCGATCACTTTTAAAACAGACCATCGTTTTTTCACACTTAAATCGTCATAATGCATTTAATTAGAAATGATTTCGTTTGATCCAAGGCGAACAAAATGAAAAATGGCATCTAACTAAAGGCTGAAATCTTCTATGCAGCATGCATGGTTAGTCCAAAAAAACTGATATTTTGCAAACAATAGGGAAAAAACCTGCCACATTTGCTGTTTTATTTATTCTTGTTTATTTCTCATTCTTACAGGGAGCACACGCATGCACACACGCTCAGGCATGCTGGTGGGTTGGAAAGTATGTGAGGACACATATGAATACAGAGAAGTACTAGCGTTGTGATTTGGCTATCAAAGCAAAAAACTTAACCACATTTATATTGTTCATTGGAATTATGACAAAAGGATTCATAGAACAAATGTATTCTTCAACAGATCACTAAGTTTTTAAATGAGCTAGACAAAGATGGAATTTTTCGGATAGTTACCTATAGTGTAAGCAAGAGTGGTCAGTTACTCATAGTCATTCAATCATCACGACACAAATACTTAAATGGTAAGTTATGATTTTTTTGTTAGAAAGAAATTCCAAGTCCCATGTCCTCACACATTGCTGCGCTAACTTTTAGAGAGGTTTCGGTAAGTAATTTATATCAAAATTATTAAAGAGAGAGAAAAAGTTATTAAAGAGAGAGAAACTGTGAGGGGCAAAGTAATGTACCATTGTGTCCTCTTTCACACCTCGAACAATTTCCCGTGTATATAAAAGTTTCCATCAGCCAGAAGAGAAGGGTAATGGAATTTCATGTTCATAAAAGAATTTCTATTAATCAAAAGAGCTAGACAAAGATGGGGTTTTTCGAATAGTTACTTATAATGCAAGCAAGAGTGGTTAGTCACAACACAAATACTTGAATGTCAATTTATGATAACAAACAAAAAAGCATTTATTCCAGGCTTCTTTAAAATTGCTGAGCCCTACACATTGCTGAGTTCACTTTTACAGAACTTAGATATATACTTTATGTTATCCCACCTTTTGGAAAGGCCGCGACACCAAAAACTTGACTAGAAACCAAGGGCAGTCTGTCCGAAAGATCGGTTATACTCTAGTCGGCTATGGATACTGGTAAAATTTTCTCGAGTCCGTATCAAGCCACAATCGATATGATACGACAAGAAAAGCTGTGAAAGCCAACATTCTAATTTCAAGACAGTTGGAGTTCGTATGCTCAACATACGAAAGGAAGCGATACGAACGTATCAATACGAGCTCGGCTACACATTGAAGATCCAAACTTATATCGATCATAACTCAAAATCTACAAGTCCAAATGCTATCAAATTTTCAAAGAAGCTTGCGTACTACCTCAAGAATGTACTTGATCGATATCAGCCCAAAAATACACAATTTGGATTGACACGAATTTGATATGTATCGATAATCGATCGATTCGAAATGTCCGGGGATCGATCACGTGGACCCACCCATGTGAGAGAAGGAGTCTTTCGAGATTAGAGCGAGATATTTGCAGCCTACACCTATAATTAGTAGTCCAAGGCTTTCAGAAAAGGGACTTTTCGACGCTGGAACGCCAATACTCTATCGGAATCATTGGTGTATCTTGATTGTATTGTTGTAAACATCAGTAACCAACTAATGATATCAATAGACAGCAAACATTCTATAGTGGACGTAGGCTACAATGCCGAACCACTCTAAATCCTTATGCTTTTATACTTCTTTCTCTTTCTTTTGGTGTATTTGTTCGGTTAGCCTCATTTTTCATTTATATCTTCATTTTAATCACTTCAAACACGCCCAAAGAGTATTGTGCCCAATTTTACACAAACATTTTGATGTTTTCATTGAGAGAACCTAGCTTTTGTCTTGCTCTTTGGATCTTCTACCGATATCGGATTGCAAGACTCTAAGAAGAAGAGCTACATTTCATACCTAGAAGTTCTTCCATTCTATTCAGATTTGCATCAAGTCTAGGAGAGAGCTTCACACTTCAACATGGTTACTACAAGGACTGCCTCAACCACTATGGATCAGGAAGGAAGATATAGACAAAATCCTGCATAGCTGCCCACCGTCGGTCAGAACTCAACTGAACGTTCAGATCCACAAGACCAATCACCATGGAGGAGGTTCAGATGTTGATGCAAGAACTGACCTAAAGTCGCCAGCAGCTTACCCCACAGATCCGTGTCAACATGGAGTTAACCAACCGACTGAATCAGGAATGAAGAAGGAGATCCAGAAGGGATCAAGCTTCCTAGTCATAGAGAGCTCTGCTTCTTCTTATTACCATCACAGATCTACACGTCCATGACTGGATGGAAGCTACGCGCATGCTCCTGGGCATCAACGCACCCTCAATCTTAGACAAGCAGAGGCCGGTCCATCTGCCAGTCACGAGGCTGGACCCTCCTTCCGAGGAGGGACAATTTGTTATCACATCATTGATAACCGTGTTGTTGCCGCCGCTATCGACTTGGAAGCTGACATTCGAGAGAGAACAGATCCGACTCTTCATCAACGTAATCGTACTCCTGAACCCTATATGCCCAAAGATCTGGAACCAAGAAGGCGAGGTATGGACCATCGATCGAGCCCGGGCCATCCTGGCATTGTGGAACCCGACAACACCTTGGCCCAGCATGCTCAAAATGTCCAGATGCCAGACCTCCCGGCCATGATTCATCAAGTGATTTGTGAAAGTCAGGGCCTCTCCAATAACGACCGGTGAATCTTCTAGAGTCATACACCCTTCACTAATGACAACCTTTATGCTGAACCGCCTCGCCGATTCAGAATGCCAACTTTACCTGTTTATGAAGAGAGTTCAGACCCTAACCAACACATTTTGAAGTATGAATGCCGCACGAGCTGACGATGCGGTCAAATTCAAAAGTTTTCCAATCTCTTTAAGGGGGATCGCGACTATGTGGTTTATTCGCATGCCACCCCAATCCGTTTCATGCTTTGATCAGTTAGCTACGAAATTCATCGAACAGTTCCGTATGCACGTTATAAGACCAAAGGATGTTAACACCTTATCTAGCATCACTCAAGTTCTTGAAGAGTCGCTCAGACAATATTTAGAGAGGTTCCATGCCGCTTGTACGGATATTAGTAAACCTGATGATAATTCCATATTGATGGCACTAACTAAGGGAATCGATCCCGATTCCAAATTTGGCAAGTGGTTGGCTGGGAAACCCCCTGCATCATTAGACCGTTTCTATTCCAAGGTAGCCTAACTCTTAAGGAGGGAAGATGCGAAACATTCTTGGAAGAAGGATGACTTAGGGCCCAGTATGGAAGGAATTCAAAGTAACATCGCTGTGAAGAAAACCAGTGAGAGTTCTGGTAAAGTGCAATTAAATATACACAATCGGCAGAATCATCAGAAAGGAGATGGAAATTAGGGTAAGAAGTGGGATCAAAATCGTGGAACGTGATGTAGAGCTCCCATATTTGACAAATATACTCCCTTGGATACATCCCTGGAGAATGTGTACTTGCAAACTTATAATACTGGCCAATATAAGAAGCCTCCTTCGAAGCAGTCATCCAAAAAGCAGATTCAATCTGGAAAATTCTGTAGATTCCATAATTACTATGATCACAATACCAATGAATGTCACCACTTATAGGATATTATTGAGCAGTTAATCTTAGATAGGAAGTTGGAACAATATTTTCGAGCGCCGTAGGCTGGAGGTGGGGCCCATCAAACCAGAATCAAGTACCAAATCAGGTTAGATCGAAGGAACCCGCACGTACTGGCTGGAGGTTAGTTATAAACACAGTTAGTGGTGGTCCTCATCCAGCTGATCAGAGCTGGAGGGAAATGGAGTTGTATGCCAGTTCGACTAGGCATGCGGACTTCGAATGTTGCGGTAATCTTTATGATGTGGCTCTAGCTAAACAACAGAAGACGATGACAAATGACATCTTTTTCCGAGACAGAGATGCCGATAGAGTTAAATACCCCTACCATTGATCCACTAGTTATTTCAGCTCAGACAGGTCCTGCTTGGATGAAGAGGATCTTAGTGGACAGTGGAAGCTTAGTGAATATACTTTTCAAGCGAGCGTATGACCAAATGAAAATGGAAGGAAAGGACCTGAAGCCATGTCAATCCCGTATACATGGTTTCATTGGAAGTGCGACTATGCCCATTGGAACGATAGAATTACCTGTGGAGTTTGGAGTTGAAGAATGCCGGAGAGTCTAGATGTTGCAGTTCATTGAGTTGGATATTAATTCATCGTATAATGCTTTCTTGGGTCGACCGACTCTGGCTGAATTCAAGCAGCTATTGCCCCTTGGTGTTTAACTTTGAAATTCCGCACTGACAATGGGGTTGGAGTTGTTCAAGGAGATCAGGCGGCTGGACATGCCCGTTATGTTGCTGAGCTGCGGGAGGCGCAGTAGAAAGAGAAGGACAATGATGTAGAGGAATCTCTCTACGTCCGTTTTACCGACAATTAACAACTAATGCCTTGGCCTAGGCCCGGATGCCACAATTAATTCCTAAAAGATCTTAATCCCTAAGATGATGATAATAAATAGGAATACAAAGACAGTCAGACTTACCCTGCAGAGTTGACGATCGATGTTCCGATCGATGATGATGACTCCAGAATGTAAAGATCGGGTCGCAGCTAAGCCAACATATGAAAGAGGAATTGATAGAATTTCTTCGCACAAACCTCGATGTGTTTTCTTGGATGCACTCAGACATGTGTCGGATCTCGCCGGACATCGCGAGCCATACATTGAATATTGGCCGGTGGCATGTCCTGGTCAAGCAGAAAAGGTGCAGTATGGATCCAAAGAGATCTGCCGCCCTGAAAGAAGAGGTAGATAAACTCAAGATGAATGGGTTTATCTGGGATGCATTATATCCAGAATGGGTATCCTACCTAGTGCTCATCAGGAAACCGAGCGGTAATTAGAGAACTTATGTGGACTACCCAGACCTAAATAAAGTGTGCCTTAAAGATAGTTTCTCGCTTTCCATACTTGATTAGCTTGTATATTCAATAGCCGGACACGAACTCTTGTCTTTTATGGATGCGTATTCCAGCTATAATCAGATACAGATTCATCTACCTAATCAAGAGCATATCATCTTTATCACCGATCTCGGATTTTATTGTTATAAAGTGACGTCGTTCGAGATTAAGAATGCTAGGGCGACCTATCAGAGACTTGTCAATCGAATGTTTGCCAGCCAGATCGGGAAAACTATAGAGGTGTACGTGGACGATATGCTTGTAAAGTCGCGACTCTTTATTAATCACGTCAAAGACCTTGAAATAATGTTCAACGTCCTTCGAGAATACCTAATGAAGCTCAACTCATTGAAGTGTCACTTCGGAGTCACCTCCAAAAAGTTCCTTGGATTCATTGTCAATGCTCGAGGAATTGAAGCCAGTCCCGAGAGGATCTGGGCAATTCGGAATCTCAAAACTCCCAGAACTCAGCAGGAAGGTAGCAGCATTAAGCAGGTTCATCTCCAAATCCACCAACAAATGTATTTCCTTTTTCGATCTGATCAGGAAAGGAAAGCGGAACTTTGAATGTACTGAGAAGTGTGAGGGCGCATTTCGAGCACTGATTCAGCACCTAGCTATGCCACCTATTTTGTCAAAGCCTATTGATTCAGGAGGAGGATCAGATACAACGACCGGTCTATTACGTTAGCAAACGATTGACCAGAGTAGAGAAAAACTATCCGAAGTTGGAGAAGTTAGCTTATTGTCTCGTCATTTCCTCGAGAAAGCTCCATCCCTACTTTTAGGCTCATCCTATCACAGTCTACACCGACCAGCCATTACGACATGTCCTTACGCGACCTGAGACGGCTGGTAGGTTGTTAAAGTGGAACATCAAGTTGAGTCAATTCGATATTGCTTACACATCAAGGAAGGCTATTCAAGGACATGTTCTGGCGGATTTCATTGCTGAGTTCACTATACCGGAGGACTTGCCTGAAACCAATGAATGTCCTAAATACATATGGAAGCTATACAAAGATGGTGCATCGAACGACCATTGCTCAAGCACTGGAGTTGTACTTGAAACCCTATAAGGTCGATTGATATGTTATGCTTGGAAGTTTGATTTCCATGCAACCAATAACGAGGCCGAATACGGAGCTTTACTTGTCAGACTCAGACTCGCCAAGGAGTTGAAAATTGTTGCTATGGAAATTTACTACGATTCACGATTGGCCTTATGTCAAGTTCGGGGAAAATATCAAGCAAGAGACCGGAGGTTGGCCGTTTATCTTGCTTGTATCCAGGAAGTGTTGAATCAGTTCGATTATTATGTCATCTATTGCATACCCCGAGATCATAACCAGATGGCCAATTCTTTGGCAAAACTGGCGAGCACCGGTGAAGCACAACAAATGGGACTTGTCCTTATTGAGACACTTACCTCTCCGAGTATCGATCAGATGGAGACAGACTGGGTTTATGAAGCCACACCCATGAATGATTCACGGATGACCTCTTTCAGAAACTATCTCGAGCACGGAACTTTGCCCGAGCATAGAAGTGAGAAAAAACAAGTTCTTTGGAAAGCTTCACGGTCCATTATCCAGAATGGAGTTATGTAAAAAAGAGGATACTCTATTCCTTTACTCCGGTGTATCGCCCACGACGAAATCAAATGAGTGTTACATGATGTGCACGAAGGAGAATGCAGCGATCACACTGGAGGGCAAGCCCTTGCTAAGAAAATACTTCGATATGGGTATTATTGGCCGACTGTGAATCAGGATGCATCAGACTATGCCAAGAAGTGTGATAGATGTTAGAAACATGCTCAGATTCCTAGAGCCCAACCTACCGAAATCACTCAAATGGTCAGTCCATGGTCGTTCATTATATGGCGCATAGATATAATTGGATCTCTACCTCTAGCTAAAGGTGGTACGAAGTACGCCATCGTTGCAGTTGACTACTTTACCAAATGGGCGAAAGCCGAGCCTCTTGCTACTATCATGACGAAGAAAGTAATCAACTTTATTGTCCGCAACATCATCTATCGTTTTGGCCTCCCACATACCATTATCACTGACGATGGAGCCCAACTCGTTAGTGCCAAATTCAAGAACTTATGTCATCGTTTCTATATTCAGAAGAAATTCTCAGTAGTTTCTTACCCTCAAGCGAATGGACAGGTCGAAGATGTTAACAAAATTATCAAATCCATTCTGAAAAAACAACTAGAAAAGGCTAGAGGCGAATGTGTTGATGAGCTTCCCATGCCTCTATGGGCATATCACACTACCCACAAGTCTGCGACCGACTACACTCCATTTTCACTTTCCTATGGTTCGGAAGCCGTTATTCCGGTCAAACTTGAAGTACCTTCTCATCGTGTGACTTACTACGATCCGAAGAAAAATGCTATATTGCTCGCCAAATCTCTGGACTTATTAGATGAGAAGTGTGAAGAGGCTGATTTGAGGGCAGCCACACACCGAAGTTGAGTCACCCGATTATACAATGCTAAGGTCCGACCCCGAACCTTTAAACTTGGCGATCTCATGGTCAAGAGAATTTATCCGATCCCTTTGCATATGAAGCCAACATGGGAATGACTATATGTTATCGAACGGAGACTTAGAGACAACATGTTCAAACTGTCGACTGTTGATGGTCTCACTTTGTCGAGGGCTTGGAACAGCGCAAGTCTCCATCGCTACTACACATGACAGGCTTCGCCTATTCATTTAGCCTGCTTTTCATTTGCAATTTGTTTATGTATTTCGAAATTTAAACTTGTAATAAGGCAACTGACTCTGTCGTACTTTCTTATTTCAGCAATAAAATGTAATCTCTTTGAGCCAGAGTAGTGATTCTTGAAATGCATCTGCAACCATCACAATGCACGAAGAGCTAAGTGTCATCAAATGATGGGACTTATTCAAATAGGGAGTGACTATGATACGATCGGTCACTCGCTAAGTGAACCCTAGCTCGGAGGCAAGCTGTCACACTGAAGCCAAAAAGGGTTGACCCACGAAAATCCTCTAATTATCTCCGGCTTCCAGAGTGCGAGCTGGAGTATAAACATAAACAATAATCTAAATTCGAGGAGGATGGATCCATCCATCTACGACTTTGCTTGTTTATTCAGAATGGATATGGTCCGACCATCCATGATCATGATCAGTTTATCGTTCCCAAAGTGCGAGCGAGATCTCATAAATCAAAACAGATGTGATAGACCGTTTGTTAACTAACCCCAAGTTCCCAGAGCGTGGACTGGAGTATAAATACAAATTACGTATGACTGACCACCCACAACTAACTATAAGTTCCCAGAGCGTGGACTAGAGTATAAACGCAAATTGGGTGTGACGGACCATCCGAAAAACGACTTAAGTCCCTGGAGTGTGGACGTAACTTTAAGCATTAAGCAGGTGTGATTGACCGCCAGCATGCAAGTTTAATTCCCAGAGTGTGGAGGTGATTATCAATGCATGAACGAGTGTGATCGGGCTACTCGGACTTATCTCACGACAACTTAGTTCCGACTAAGTGAAATTAAAAAGTGTTGAAAGCAAAAAAGAAATTATCGTCCGACCACTTCAACTCGTTCCCAGGACTGGGGACATAACTCGAGCATCAGCTACCGATTGAGATAGTACAATGTCGAGATGTCTACTTAACGTTTGGTTATGGCCCAAAGCCATGACTCCGGAGCATAACAACCGAACACAAGTCTGATCTAGAGATTAAAGATTCACAAGTGTATTGAATAAAAGTTCAAGTGCTAAAGCACTTGAATAAATTAACTCAGAGTTGTACCAAAAAAGCGAAAGGATGTTTTATTTCATCCATTCTTTGGAAACAAAATAAGTACAAAAAAGCTTATTCCAAAAATTCCTACTAGCAGGGGCCAAACCCGCATCTATACACGACCTACTGGAACTAAAAAAGGAATTCCTATTTAGATACCAAAAGAAACATAAAGAGACGTGGCCTACTCCTTATGTTTCTTCTTCTTCTTCCCTTTCGACGTTATCCATTGGAACTACCGCCGTGGTGCCATTTTGAACTCTTGCCTTTTCCCGGCTTATCCCCGGCGGGGGAAGAATTGTGGTCTCCTCCTCCAGGCTCATGAAAATTGGAACGTTTTCGGAATGCGTAGTCAGAGTGATGGAGGCACTTTCTATGTAAGGAGACATAGGGGTTACCCCTGTGATGATGATTGTACCACCCAGAGAGACCATGCGTAAAGGAGCTGGGTCGGGGCCTGCCATCCCACCTCCAATATCTCTACCTAATGCGGCACTTGCCATCTCGGCACTAATCTCTACCATTATCGCTTCCTCATGAGCTGCTTTAGTGTTTGGCAGAATGCTGGCAGTTTGAGTCGAAGAACTGGCCATGAATGCACTTCCACTCTTGACAAAAGGAAAATCTATAAGTGGATCGCTCTGATGATCGAGGAGCTCTTCCATCATCTGTTCATTGAAGATAAAAGCGCTCGCATGAGCTTCCTCGGTCGATGTAGTAGTTGTGCTAGTCGTCGCCTCTGTCACGACTGCCTCCTATTCTTGATGTTGAACTTGGGTTGCAGGGAGCACGTTCGATGTAGCTTTTATCACTGAATGAAGATAAGAGAAAATATTAGTGATTTCTTCTGATAATACTCTAGACTTTGAATGAATTCGAGAAGGGTTCAGAATGCCTCCCTTAGGCCGGCTCATAGGTAGAACCGGGGCTTCCTTGAAGATGTGCTCGCAAGACGAAGACAATTGAGGTTGATCAGGATCGTAGGTAGGCACCGGTAGAGGAGCGACTATAGGGGCAGATTTAGGCTGGGTTGGCATAGAGATTTCAAAACTTATGGCATGGTGCTCAACACCAGAACGCTCTCCGACCTCCATATGTTGAGTGATGAGTTTCTCTTTTTCAAATGTGACAATAACATCATGGACAACCTTTCTTTCATCCTCGGTCAATATTCAGCTTTCCAGCTCGAACTCATCAACAGATGTTGTGTGATGATCCGCCTTTTCATTTTCAACCAAGTGACACCAAGCATTATACAGATGTGATGGGTAATCTTCGAGCCAGCTCAGATTTCGATGCTTTAAAACACTGACATTATACGTAATGACGAGATCCTCAATGTCGCCCTTTAGCCTAGCCTCCACTGCTCAGGCTTTAGTCTCAGCCCTAGCCTCGACTTCCCGCACCTTTAGTACAGCCACATCCCGCTCACTCCTAAGTTCCACCAACTTGATCACATTCCTTCTAGGCAGCCTTATTTGCGTCAACTTTTTCCTTGATGGGTTCGGTATATTTCGCTTTGAGCTCATTAAGCTCTTTAAGCGCATTATCTCTTTCAGCTGTGACGATGGCATTCCGGTGGCCCATGTCGTCGACCAGTTTCAAGTGCTCTTGCCTCATTTTCTCCATCTTCTTGATGGCCTCATCGGCTCTTTTGAAGGCTTCTGTCTCTGAGTTCCTCAGGGTGTCGTTTTCACCTGTGAACACTTGCACTATGCAGTACCTTTGAGCAAGATTGGTTTCTAGTTTCTCAATCATCTTTGCCCGCTTGAAGGCTGCCGTTGATGCTTTCTCTGCGGTCTTCATCCATTCCTGATATTGGCCATAAATATAAAATATGTAGTCATGCATCGTTTGTTCTGCCTCATTGGAAATTCATTTTAAATGTGGAGGAAGTATGAAGCCATCAAAGCAGACATTTAGAAAATCTATTTCCAACTTGGCGATTCTAATCGCTCCTTCGCTGATGGGTTCTGTTAAGGCATGTTCAGTAGTGACGGGGGCCTCAGTTTCGGTCCTCCGACGTTTTTGTCGAACCTTGAAGTTTGAGAAGGTGGTACTTGACGCGAGGATTTTGAGGGTTGTCTGCCAGAGCTAAAAGGTTGTGTTGGACCTCTAGGTGGTGGAGAGCGCGACCAAGAATGGTGCATGTACCACCTCTCCCTCTCCCCATGCCTATCCTTTTCTCTCTCATAGCGCCCCCTCTCTTTACTGGAGTAGCTGCGATTGCAGTCTCTATCGGTCTCATGCCTACGAGACTTAGAGTGTGAGTTAGATGAATGGCGCGCAGAACGGAGACTGCCAAGCATAGATCACTGCCTTATCAATGTGTCTGTAAAGTGAAAAAAGAAGCAGAGTTGGTTATCTTCGAAAATTGAATAGCTCATAGATTCGGTTGTGTGATGCCGTGAAGCGTACGCACACATGTTTTAACCCCCTAACCAACCAATTGTTGTAGCCGTGCTCGGAGGAGTTGGCTCTCCTAAATCTAAAGCACTTTGAAGCCCTTCTAATCCGGTGTCTTGTTGAAAGGAAATGTAATTCAAGATTGGAATGTCTGCGAGTCCTTCGAAGGGGCTCTCCGTGTGTTAGGAGGGAGCCCTTGAGATTACCATACCTACTGCCGGTAGAGACATGACAACAGACTTGTGTCTTGGGGCCTTGTGGGCAGTGGCTTGTCCCCTCCTAATCCTCACAAGTGTAAAGGAATTTGTGAAGGCTCGGGTACGGGTTCATCTCCGGCGGGCATGTCCTCATCATCACCTCCCCGCTCAGTGGTTACTACCCCAGGAACTCTCCTCCTAACTTGCCTTACCGAGACCACCCTGAGAGATCCTTCGAGCCCGATGCTTTGATTCCTTCCAATTAGCCCGATGACCATCAAATTTTCATCCGTTAGAACTTCGCCAATTACTTTGTCCTCGACGGGCACTCTTTGAAGAACCCTAACAATCTCTTTGAACTGGTCACCTTCGTGTTGTAGAATCAAAGCTGTGAAAGACAGAAATTATTAAATTCAGCATCAAATAAGATTACCTAGTCAATCGGCATAAAAGTTGAAGTACTTACACCTGACAAGCCACCGTCTGGCAATACCTGGAGGGCATTGGACGCAGAACCATTCAGTCTTGAAATAACTTAGCTTGGTCCATGCTCCGATCATGACCTAACAGTTCCTAACTGCCTCTAAGAAGGCGAAAGATGGATTATCCGCTCAGCTCTTTACATTGAACAGGGACCGGACTTCCTTTGAAGTCGGGGGTTGAAAAAGATGCTCCATGAAGACAATAAATAAGCTATGCAGCGAAGCATATCCGTTCGGGTGCATCTGTGACAAAGCAATCCCTAAGTAGGATAGCGCCTACCGGATGATTGAACGGAAGGAGTGTCCCAGCTATGCATGAGAATGTATTGAAAGCGGTATACCTTTTTGGGGGAGAGTGGGGTCTGTCTTCTGCCTCTGGTAGCAGGACATCATCCCTCGACAATCCATCCCTTATGCAAATTCTACCTAACATTTCCATAGAGATATTAGATGGAACAGAGTCTTGTGGATTCCCAATGAAGGCTGCTCCCGGTAGCTCATCCAGAGCTGGACTTATAACTTCGGCTGTGGTAGTCGGCATCTCTATTATGGGAAGAGACGGACTCTGTGCCTCCTGTTGCTGTGAACTTCCAGGATCCATAACTAGTTAACTCAGCAAAAATCATCATTAGATGACAATAATCCCGTGTTTTCCCCAGTGTGAAGTGCATGAATGTGCTGTGCAGTGCAGCGCTGTATATTTTCTATGAAGTGCTACGAGGTTTAAAAAGGTTTAAACGATGAGACTTTCGAATTCAAACGGAGTGAAATCATCGCTGACCGTCACAATCGTGCCATCCAGACTCTGGAGAACGATCCAAATTAAAGTTCATTAAATTTTGTCAAAGTTACAATTCTATCGACGAGCTTCGGGAGGCAGTCAGATATGCAGTGAAAACATTAAGTCCAGTTATGTTGGGAAGAAGCTCATCGGAGTCAAATATTTGAGTGTGCATAAGTTTCATAACCATCAAAGTTCGAGTACGTATCAGTCACCACAAGCCTATTTCATATCAATCAGGAGCCCACATTCATATCGGTCATTTTTTAGGGTTTCGTATCGATCACCTAGTCCTTATTCGTATCGATCATGTTGCAATCACTTCATGTCGATAGCTTTGGATCGATACGAAGCTCCATAACTTCGGACCGATACGAATTTTCTACTCGTATCCATCGGTTACAGAACGATACAAAGTTTTCTCTCCAGAATCGATACGAATGTGCGATCTCCTTCTCCTTTCCATCGGCACGAAGTCGAGGCCGAGCTCTTCTTCCATAAGCACTTTGTATCCCCACACTTCTTTTTCTCCAAACCCACTCAGACATCACCTCCACCGTTCTCGACCTCGCTCTGGCCCATCTTCGGCCTCCACTCACTAGAATAGGCCACAACGGCAAATGGAATGGCAAAGAGTTCGAGTCTCATCATTTATGCATTGGATTTGTTCAATGGATTACCTAGGTTTGATGGTTAGATTAAGGAATTGGAAGATTGATTCAGTTCGAAGGCGAAAGCAGTTTAATTTCCTCTAACCCGAAGCGACACGAAAGCAAGAAGGCAAGTAAAGTGAAAAAAATTCCAAGTACCAAGCTTATTTATACCGAGTAAATGCCTGTTCGTCTCCCACTTAGGTGACCAGTTGGAACCGAGTTTTCTCCCAGTCGATACGAAGATGAGCACTTCGTAGCCAATCACTATCGGTTCGAGGCTACTACATTTCGTATCTATCCCTCATCCACCTAATGCAATAGTTGTTCGTACCCATTAGTTCCCATCGAAACGAACGCCACTACCAAGTCATTTTTTGGCTGCTCAACTCTACCGATACAGAATATTTCAGAGAATTATTGACTTGTATCAATCATCATCGATACAAAGCAAACCTAATACGTATCGATGCCTATCGATACGAAGTACCTGTCCTAACTTCTAAAATCGGTCCAGGAGAGGATCGATACAAAGAGTTACACCAAAAACAAGCATCGAGCGTTGTTACAACTCGAATTTCACATCGATTCAGGAGAGGATCGATACGAAATTCGATACGAGAAAACTGATAACGACTCAAGAACGTACAAACGTTAACGAAAGTCAGGTTAACATATATTTTGCGTGCAACGAATTAACATTTAATTTTCAAAATTCACAGGAATTAAATGCTCACCTGATGACAATTACGACCTTGAACAACAGTTTTCTATCATTCAACACTCAGTTACAACAATGCATAGTATAATCATTAGTAGTCAACAGTTCAGTCCTTATATTACACAGAAACAATCAAAAGTTACATATTTTGGCGAAAAGACAATGACTACACATCAAATCAGATGGAACTTTTCAGACTAAAGATTGCATCTTTTCAAAGTACGTCATGTTCACAAAGGACGTACTTTGGGAGGAAAATGTTATCTTGCCTTTTGGCATGGCCGTGACACCAAGAACTTGACAAGAACCAAGAGCAATCTGTCTTGAAGATCGGTTATACTCCGGTCCGCAATGGATACCGGCAAATTTTGCTCGAGTCAGTATCAAGCCACAATCGATATGATACGATAAGCAAAGCTATGAAAGCCAACGGTCCAAATTTCAAGATAATTGGAGTTCGCATGCTCAAGATATTGATCGATCAAAATCAAGAAAACCAATGATGTTCGTATCCATGGAAGTTCGTAACCACCAAGTCTCAAGCAAAACGCAGCTAGTTCGTATCCTTGGAGGGAAGCATCATATTCGTTTCATGAGAGAAGGGTTAAGTTCATATCCATCCTTCGCCGTCCCCTTCGTATCCATCAGTACAACAACGATCTAGCCTCCACAGTTCTAGCTTTGGAGCCGTTCGTATCGACCATCAACCAAGCAGTTCATATCGATCAATACGAAGATCTATGAATAATTACTGATATGAAAGGGATAAGTTCGTATCGGTGCAAATCGAAGTAAAACCATCGATGCGAAGCGGCATTAACCATCATTACGAAGTAAACCAAATGATATGGATATGAGGCAGCGTTCCATGATCGATACGAAATAAGATAATAACCATCGATATGAAGAGGACATATTTGGTCGATACGAACAAAGCACGTTCGAGAGAAAGACTCGATCATTTGGCATGAAAAGTGGATCGATCCAAGAATATAGCGCCACGTCATCTAGTAGTCATATGCACAACCTCGATATGAAAGGAAGTAATACGAACGTATCGATACGAGCTCGGGTGCACGTTAAAGATCCAAACTTGCATCAATCACAACTCAAAATCTACAAGTCCAAATGCTACCAAATTTTCACAGAATCTAGCGTACTACCTCAAGAATGTACCTGATCGATCTCGGCCCAAGAAGACACAATTTGGATCGATACGAATTTGATACGTATCGATCATGGATCGAGTCAAAATGTCCGGGGATCGATCACGTGGGTCCATCCGTGTGAGAGAAGAAGTCTTCCGAGATTGGCGCGAGATATTTACAGCCTACACATATAAATAGCAGTCCAAGGCCTTCAGAAAATGGACTTTTGGACGCTGGAACGCTGATACTCTGCCGGAATCATTGTTGTATCTTGATTATACTAGTAACTAGCTAGTGATATCAATAGACAATAAACTTTCTATAGTGGACGTAGGCTACAACGCCGAACCACTCTAAATCCTTGTGTTTCTATACTTCCTTTTGTTTGTTTTTGGTGTGTTTGTTATGTTAGCCTCATTTTCCATTTATATTCTTCATTTTAATCTCTTCAAACACGTCCGAAGAGTGTTATGTCCAATTTTGACGCAAACGCTTTATATCAAAGTGATTGTAGTGGCAGCGAAACTGAAAGAAATGTAATATACCTCCATGTCCTCTTTCACCTTGGATAATTTCCTATTCAGGTTTATAGAAAAATCCCATCAGTCAAAAGAGAAGGGTGATACTCAAATAACTTTTAATTTGTTCTTGCAACAAGGATGAGTGATAGAAGTTATAACTAACTCGGCTAGTATAGTTGAGTCGGATATAGACGAAACCCATAATAATTGCTACGTTTTCAATCACAGCTGCTTATGTTTATTGTCACACAAAGGCCGAGGGAATTTATATAACGATGAAGTATTTTTTTATGATTCAAAATTCATATACTAACAGAATTTCAAACCTCATTCATCTCATTCGAGATGTCGTTTGAGGTATAATTCTTACATTTGGTCAAGATAAAACATCCAATGATGTTTGTCATCTCATCCGAAATATCAATCCGGACCATGATCTCAATATGAGATCTCTCGAAATTGCATGTTTTTCTTTTTCATATAACTTCTTTTTATATTATTCTAACGAGTTATTTTTACTTTTAATCCCGATAAGCTGCAACAAATGGCTGCATTGGTTTTCCCTCTATCAGTGTTCAAGTGAAAAGAATTTCTGTAATTACTACCAAATTAATCAACCTATTATGCTTCTCCAAAAGAATTTTCATTCTAGTATGACTGTTTATTTACGTAATTAAGTATGCTACGATTCTTTATTTAGTGACATCACACAAAATGACTTTAAAACGTCATTTTTATACTCATAAGTTATTCTAAGATAGTTTCAAGATGTATTTTAAGATCTAAATGTCAATGTGAAGTGTACAACCGATACACACATCTCATCCATGTTATGACCTGATATGAGATATCATCCGCAAATATTCTGAGATGAGATGTGGTCAAAATAATGAAATTCAAGATTTGAAACCTGACATACATCGAAAATGGAGAAATAAATGGCCAAGCTTGAGATCGTAGTAAGAGTGCAATGGTTTCTTCTTGGTCATGGATTGGAATATTTATTTCCATGCACAGGTAGTAGTTGTCATAACTTTTTACCCATCCCAACATTTGTGAGGATACAGGGAAAACAGGGAATGGGTGTAAGAGTGGTAACAAACTATGTTAAAAACCCAATGTTAGTTAGTGTGATTACAAAAGTTTGATGCATGCGTTATCGTCAATTTTATAAACCCGCTTAATTTAGCATAACCGTGACAAGTGTGATTGCAGATGCAAAAGTGTTATTTCTCAAATGAACAGATGGTAAACTAAAATGATAGAAGTTTATCATAATCACAATCGTAAATTTGCAGCATAAAAATAGAGAGTCTCTGTAAAAGAAAAGATCACATGAAAGTATAAAAGGACAGCTAGAAAATTAAAGAACGTGATTTAACAATCCTTAAATTAGCCAGAACATGAAGTATTTAAGGGGTAAATAAGAAGTGTTGATTGATACACAAGTGAAAAAAACCTTCATGCATTTTTGTGTTGATTAATGTCTCTGACCACCACTATGATGCATCTGTAACAATTGAGTCAATGAAACCGGAACCCATCCTCCCGAACTTTGGGCATATACAAGCTGTTTCACATAATCCATGCAGATGTTGATGCTTCCGAATCCATAAACTGGAAGGTTATTATACAATTTACCATCTTTTGGTGCAAACATCACTCCTTGACTCTCGGCAAAATCTTGTATTTTCTCCTTAAGAGTGGCGTTGATCATACTTTCTGCATGCATTTTCAATGCTGCTTGTTGTGCTTCAAATTGTCTCTGCTCTGTAGCTCGCAAATAGCTTATATTCTCTCTTGTGCCTGGCTGCACGACCGTCATACCTTCTGTCGCTTGTTTCATCATATCTAAGCCCGATGCAAATAGCAACCTAATTCTCTCATTTTCCAGTAGCGTAGCTGGAAAAAGACTTTTCCATCCAGTATACCATCTCATAACTTCGTCAAAATCAGGACTGGAACAAAGCCATTGATACAATGCATGATGCCATTTTCCAAAGAACCCTACCTCTAACAAATTAACCATGTGATGTATTGGAACAGCTGAAGCCCAAATCATGACCCAATTGAAATGGTCCAAGTTTTGGTTAGCAGGATTGACTTGAAATTCTTGCATTGCAAGCATTAGCTTAGGAAGTATAGATTCAGCTATTAGTCTCTCCCAACTTCTCGCATCAAACACATCTTTCCATGGAGAAAGAATAGCGCAAGCTGATGAATCAATCGCCTGCCATGCCTGTAATACGTTCCGGAACTTGAATCGAATAGTGTGATATAATGCTTCAAGCCTCTGACCCAAAAGCGGAAGCCATGGATGCACCCACACATGAATGGACACGGTTTCTCTACATGGATCCCATATATCAACTGCTTTTAGCAATTCAGGCATCACTATATTCTCAAGGATTGACTGAAGAACTAAAGGAGGCAACAGCTTTTCCCATAGCTCCAAAAAACTAAGCATTGGTTCTGGGTCTCTAGCTTGCCAAGTGTTAGTACCTGATATCCGAATTGCAGGAAATATAACCTCATTAACAAGCTGAGCATAAGGAGAAGCATCCATGACACTCTCGGAGTAATCAAAAGGCTGCTCTTCATCGCCTTGTAGCAGATCCTTCCAAGATGCCATAAGTTGCATTCCATGATGCGGGTTCTTAAGTGGTTCCCATCCTTGAAAAACATGGATAAGTAACGGATATGCAAGTGAACATACGATGCTAGAAAGATTGCAAAGCTTATAATCATCTCCAAACCTCTTCTTCAAATCACCAAAGGTCGATAACAATGATTCTAAGGTCAAAACACCTGCCAAATTATCTTCTTCTGCTTTCTCTACTATTTTACAAATCGCCTCCATTGCATCAATTTGTTTCTTTTGCCTTGCTGCTTCCTTCTGAAACTTTTCCTTCTCTCTTTGCAAACTAACCACCTTTTCCCTTTCTCTTCGCAAATCCCTATCAATCTTCTGTATATCAACTTCTGCCATATCCAAAATCAACCTAACATTATGTTGCAACTCAGGCATAGGAACATCATTCTCTTTTGCCTCTTCTTCTGCATTCAAATTCTCAAGATTAGATAAAACCCGAACTTGTGGCCCTCTCATATCCAAAACTTTTTGAACCTTTACATCTTCTAACCCTTCTTCTTGCTTCTTTAACAAAAGCACTTCGGCAGTCACATACTTATCAGCACTCTTCTTCCCTTGTTTCTTCTTAGACCATCTCTTCTCTTTTGAAACCGCAACTTTAGTTGTCACACTAACTTTTGTTTCCACTTCAACATTATCCAAAATAGGCATTTTTGACTCTTTGTAATCATTGAACCCCATTCCCATATTTTTTGGGCGCAACTTCACTTCAGTCGGCGCAGTAATTCCTTGCTCATCCTTACCTAGTCCACCGCCTGTATAACCCATTTTCTTCAACAGTTTAAACCCTTTGTTGTCTGCAAAAGCATCAAATTTACCGGCTTCTGTATTTTTGCTCTCTTTCTTCGATGAATTTGCCTAAATTGACCTTTTCTCCATCTCCCTTTCCTTCTCTTTCCTCTGAGCACGTTCAATAATCTTCCAAATGCATTTGGGAGAAAACTCTCATCTACATCCACATGCTCTTCAACAACTTCATTTGTTTCCTCGTTGACATCTGTTTTAAAACCCAATCCACTAAAACCTAAGCCAAACCCAAGCCCCTGACCAAGGATATGATCATGATTTATATCGCTACTACCATCATCATCTTTTCTAGGCTCTTGATTAGGATTGACCGTACCAGTAGAAACAAAGTTGACAGGTTTGGTGAGATCGGGAATTAGACGGCCGCGATTGTGGCGTTTTCTGGAAGGGCGGCCGTCGGAATCTGAGTCGGAGGAGTTAACTGCAAAGGTTCCGTATATAGCGTCATCTTTGGTTTGAGTACGGCTGCGGTTCTACTTTCCTGCGTGAAAGAATTCGCCGGCAATGTACTGCGGATTCTCGTAGTCATACTCCATGCCAAAATGCTCTCTTCCTTGATATTCGTCGTCCATGATGTGATTTGCTTAAACTATGAGGTTATTCGAATTCTTTTGGGAATTAGGGTTTTTTATTAGAAAACAGGAGCAGCAATTGACGAAACCAAAGCAGTAGGCTTAAGCAATCGCTGCCTTCGAACCCCCCGTCGTCGCTACAAACTCAGGTGGCCTGCTCTCGAATCGTTGTTACACGCGAGAATCTTCATCGTCGTGGTCATCGTTCTGTCAACCACTGTCGTGTTCGTGCCCAGGTGGGGCACCAACTCCCATAGCCGTCGATTCCTAAGTCGCGAGGCCTGGAGCCTTTCTCCGCGGCAGTTTCTCCGTCGTCGTTCGCTTGTGGGTCGATTTCCTAATATACATACATACATATACCTCTATATATATATATATATATATATATATATATATATATATATATATATATATATATATATATATATATATATATTCTAATCTTTGTTCGTGATTTTGAAATAGGGATTAGGGGTAAAAAGTGTGATAAAAGGGTCAGTTCGAACTAATCTTTGAAGCAAGGGAAAATTCTAGAAATACGGTGTGAAGGGAATGGGTTTGGGCCCTGTTTCTGCCCGATTCCACGATTCCAAGTCAATTTATACTCTAATTCAATAGCTATTACTCATTTTCCATTTAAATTTAAATTCTTAATATTTATCTACAAAAAAATGTTAATCCAGTTCAAATTAATTTACACTTCAAAAAAAATTTATACTCAATTTTAAACATTTTATTCAATTTCAATTTATTATTCAAAAAGAATATATTAATTTAATTTAATTTATTAAAACAAAATCTTTTATTAAATAGAGTTCAATTAAATAAGAATTTATTTTCAAAATAATTATTACTAAAAATCAAATTCGAAATTTTTTTATTTTGATTAAAATTACATATAATGTCAACGTAGAAAGCAGGGTTGTTACAGCCTTTCCACCTTAAGATGCGTCCTCACAATTCTACAAACTTCTATCAGACCAAAACTTGCACAATCCTCTATGTGGCTCCACATTCCAACTCATATTATCGTATGCTACTATTTCAAATAGATTCAATTAACGACTTTCTATTTTCTCATACGATAAATGTTTGCACAAAAAATGGGCAAACACCTCCGAGTCGTATGATTTAGTCGATTTTATGTTGTTCTTAGTGATTTATGCAAATATGCAAAAAGCATGGACTAAACTGTAAAAGACGCACAGATTTATAGTGGTTCGGTCAGAATGTGCCTGCGTCCACTTCATATATATTCTCCTTCACTGTTCGGATTACAAGTACAAAGCTTTGATTACAAGTGTATGAAAGTTGTTTGAAAGTTCTGTCCGTGTTTGGGCTCTCAAACTTGTCTGCCATTGTTGTACCTCTACCCCTCTATTTATAGAGTGAGGCTGGGGGTAGGGGTCTTGGATGTATATAGCGGCTGGTGGGCATGGGCTGATGTGATCTGGCCTGACATTGTTGGTTCGGTAATACCTTCTTTACTTTGGTCGGTAGTGGTAGTATGCTTCTGGTTCGGTAGGGTCTTCTTCGTGTGGGTTCGGTAGCGTCTCGGTTCGGTGGTGAGAGGAAGGTGGATTGGTTTGGTGGTGAGAGGAAAGTGGATTGGTTCGGTGGTGAGTGGAGCGTGGTTGGTTCGGTGGTGAGAGGAATGTGGATTGGTTCGGTGGCGAGTGGAGCGTGGTTGGATCGGTGGTGAGAGGAATGTGGATTGGTCCAGTGGTGAGAGGAAGGTGGATTGGTCCGGTGGTGAGGGTGTTCGGTCCTGCCTTGGTTTGGTGGTGAGAATACACCCAACATTTGCCCTCCAAAGTGGGGCATATGTCGCGCTTTGTTTTCTCCCCATCCGGCCTAAGTGCCGAACCGGTTGGTCCGGTCATCCTACGCTTGCTTATAAGTAGGGGCTTCACGCCTCTGTTATTCCATACCTTTTGAAATAGCCGAACCAAACCTTGGTCTGCCGAATCAATCATATCACCGAACCATACTTGACTGCCGGTCCAGGTGAATTAGTATTCTTTCGCCGAATGAACCTTATGCTTGAACTACCGAATGAGTCCGGGGAGTACGAGTGCGGAATGGACCTCAACCTCGAACTACCGAATGAACTTGGGAGAACGAGTTCCGAATGGCCCTTTGCCTCGAACTACCGAATGAACTTGGGTAGTACGAGTGTCGAATGGCCCTTAGCCTCGAACAACCGATTGAGCTTTTATGTTTTGAATTATGAATGAGATTCCAGGCCGTAGGTACTTGTTTGTCTACACCCCTTGTTCTAACGATGTGTTTTCTCATGTTGCAGATAATGTCTCATAAAGTAGAAACTCGTTCTGACGAGAAGAAATCCAAGGACAAAGAGGAGTCCTCCATAGTGCTCCCAGTTCAGTTAGAGCCAGAACGACATGGACCATCTCCGCGATCATTAGTAGATGGGTACAGCCCCCAGGAGCTTTTGAACTCACCGCCTGACTGCTTTCCCAGCTCCCTCAAAGACGAGCAACTTGACGTTATATCTAGATCCTTTGGGATTGACAGAGCGCACATGATGTTACCAGGGAAAGGAGTGATGCCGTATAACCCCCTTGAAGGATATTTTGTTTATAGTAGGTATCATTGCATATGTGGGGACATTCCTCCAATCAACGCTTGGATCGTCAGCTTCATCGCATACTTGAAGATGGCCCCTTTCCAGCTTCAGCCCAACTCCTATGCCATCTTGGTGAGTCTGTTCATTATTTTCCAGAGAAGATACGGGCGTCCCCCTTCCAACCGAGAAATTCAGAGAAGGGGTCTCCATACATTAGCTTAGAATCGGCCATGTCTTTCAAGCCAGTCCTGTACTTATATTCAAAATTTAGCATGTTCAAGAAGGAATGGTTCTTTGTCAGAGATGACTCTGTTTCTTTCCACCGCTTCACCTCTAGCTGTAAGTGGACTCTTATTTATAATTTCCGTTCTGACTGCAATGCTCCTCCTTATGTGCTTTCTTTCTTGCTAGCGACAGGTGGCTTTGCGGTTGTAGAGAATGATCGTTTGGTTCGGATGGCTGACGAAATAGAAGCCATTTCGGAAAAGGAGAAGGCAGCTTCTTATTTGATCAGGAATGCTACTCTTTTGGGGCACAACTTGATTCTGCCACGCCAGTCTGTGGTCAAGCAAAGAGACACAGCTGAGGAGAGGGCCGCCAAAGCTAAAGGAGGGGCTACGGCGAAGAGCAGCAAAGGAAAACCCTTCTCGAAACATCCAATTGCCGGGGGGGGGGGGGGGGAAGAAACTTAAGAAGGCCGATGGACCCTCCCCCAGCACATGTCCAGATGTCCCCAAGGAGGAAGACGTGGAGGAGGAAAGAGGCGAGGATGAAGGCGAAGAGTGGAAGTGGTGGAGAAGGTGATGGTGATGGTCATAGCGGTGATGGTGGCGACGGACAGAGTGGTGATGGCACTGTGGCTTTGTCTTCTGAGCAAGCAGGTGTGATCCAGGAGTGGACAGATGACGCTTTCCGCCTAGCTTTTGAAGGGTTGGAGGAAGGATCGGCTTTAGTAGAGAAGCCAAAAAAAGCTGACAAGGCTGGGCCCGACGTCGATTCACCTTCTAAGAGCGCTTCAGCTAAGGAAATTCCTGCGATTCAAGGTGAATTTTTGACTCCGGCCGACTCCATTTATGATAAGGATTTAGGAATATTTTATGGTCAGCTCCCGTCCTGGAATGAGGTCCAGCACTTATTGCAATATCCTACTCCTCCCCAGGGTTTGTATAACAAAAGCGTCTCTTTACTCTTCTTAACTTGATATATTTCTTGAATTATAGTTCAATGTATGCCTTTAACACTTGGTTTTTGTCACAGAAGCGGGTAAGGTGGCCAAGACATCAGATGTTCGGCACCGCCTTGAACAATACAACTTCTCAAGGCTTCTGCTAAATCAAAGCCTTCGACTAATCGCCCTGGAGACGTAGTCGGCTACCGCCCTCTTCTTGGAGTTATCGAGGAGGATATCCAAAGGAAGAAGAGGAGTCGTTCCTTGTTTGAACCCTCACCTGGTCCTCAGTCCCCAACTCAACCTCTTCGGGATACCACAAAGAAGAATACTGAATTTATACCTCCTCCGCACCTGTCTGAAAATCCTACCGTTACCCAGATAGGCCATCCCGGCTTGGCTCGTAATCCGTTTGCAGGTCATCCGGATCTGGATCCGGGTTCTTGTGATATTACCTTTGATGAGGCTACCGGTGAGCACCTTCTTCCCCGTAATCCTATGGTAAGATTATTGGATGAAGCTAAGTCCCTGGACCTTGATTTTATTACCACTCGGGTCGTAACTTTGGGGGACAAAGCCAAGGCAAACATTGACCGAGTTGCTGAGGAAACCAGGAAGCTGATGGGGCATCATGCCCGACTGGTCAAGGCTGGAGAAGAAATCGGGAGTGCTAACATTCGACCGCGGTTAATGGTTTCCGACCAAGCCAAACAATTCGCTGATCAGGCCATTCAGATCTCTCAACATGAGGCGCTTCTAGGCAATTAAAGAAAATCATGGAAGAGGTCAGCATGGCAGAGTTGCGGAAAATGGAGGCTGTTTGTAAGGAACGGATTGATATGGCTATTGCAACGGTGGATGAAGTTCGGAGAGCGGATCTCGAGCGGGTACATGAGTTATCCGAGAAGCTTGAAGCCGCAGAGTTTGCTCAGACCAAGCTGAAGGAGGAGATGGAGGCGATGAGGAAATCCTTTCAGGCTGACTGCTCGCGATACCAATCAGAGAGGGATGCTGTCACTGCAAAGCTGTTGGCTTCTGAGGACCGAATAAGGGAGTTCGAGGAGAATGAGGGGATAATGGATGAGATGCTTCAGGATATATACTTTCGCGCTTGGAAACAGGGCAACTTATCTTGGATGGATGATTATCCCCGAGTCATGGCCAGGATTTATCTCAGGGCCCTGGAGGAGGCTAAGGCCGATGCAGATAAGGAGGGTGACATGGTCTTTAGAATGGACGTGGTTACGGCTCAATTCACCAAGGAGGAGAAAGCGGCGGTGAAGGAGGGTATGCGGCTGCTTACTGCTGAGGAGGTAGGTGTGCAGTTAGAGGATGATGATCAAGGAGCAGATATTGGTAAGTCTTCCCTTTTAGCTTTTCGTAACTTGATTGTTTATTGTTATTTGATGGATTTTTCTCCTGAATTGGACAGACGGGACCTCTGAAGTACCAACTACCTCTGGTCAACATGTTGAGAGTTTCGATCCTGCGGTTAAGTAGATCTCGGAGGGCCAGTAGGATAGAGGCGAAGCTCCGATGCAGCCGACTCCTTGACTTGATTTGGACATCTTTTGGTTTACTTGACATTGCTGTCTATGGTAGTCTCAAAACATTATTGTAACTTTTAGGCTGTAATTATGTTATTCGTAATGAACGACTTTATTCTTGGCATGTAATTTTTAACTTAAGCTGATTCTGTCATATTTGAATGCTATCGTTATTTTGGTGTGTTGCATAAGAAATATAGATGTGCATATTCCTGTGACTCAATTGTGTTTGATGTGAAGTTCTTGCTTAAAAATATAATTTCATATCTTGCAACGTTAGTGTGATGTGCGAATAAATTACAGCTACGTATTCATATACAAAAGAAGAAAGTACTGCCCTTTGTGTCTTAGTTGTAGACGGTTGCTTTGAATGTCTTGTATGACTGAGCGTGGAATGCAGCTGAGTGACCTATCATACAGTTGTGAGTTCCTATTCCCATTAGCGAGCGTCTCCTATTTTGTATCCTATACTTTAGGGATCGTTATAGAGGATAGGAGGAAATTTTTTAAACAAAATAGAAATATAAGAAAACGTAAAACTTCCAATCACGGAAGGCCTGCGATGTGCTTAAGTTCGTGGCAAACGGGTTTTGTAGTCACTTTCCCTAACTGTGGGTCTTGGAGACATTTGTCACCCATCTTACGCCTCCGCGGGGAGTTTCTCTTTATTACCACAGCCGTACTTAAGACACTCGGAGCCGAGACCGTGCACAGTAACTACCTAGGCCATTATGGCCCGTAATCGTGGGTATTATTCGATTTACCGTGGCCGGCTAGCGTGGTTGCCGATCGTCAACTATGAACTACCCCTGGCTGGCCACACCTTATGTTGGGGCTTAAAGTAGGTTCACAGTTGCCGGCGAGCCGAACGCCGTAATGAGATGCCTCGGCTATAGTCGGCCTTCTCGGTGGCTTATAATCGGCTCATTACAGTTGGCTTTAAGGGCCGATCGCGAGCAATGAGTTAACCTGCAGCAGAGGGATGCTGGAGCAAAAGTGTCTCACTGGCGAGGGCATAGATTCGTATAGTACCTGTTAGGTCTTGTCCTGGTGACGTCGCGCTGTGATGTGTCTTGAATGGAAATACCATTACACAGGATTTTGTTCAACAGAAAATGATAAAGTTAACAAGTAGCCAAGATATAAAGGAACAAGTTAAAAAAGAGACAAGTTTTTAAAGTGGTTCGGCACGAAAATGCCCATGTCCACTGATTCTCTTTGTTAATTCACTTCATATGGGCAGTACAAGTTAAGAAAAGTATCGACGAAGGTGTTGGATGTTCCATGCCCTCTGGAACACCTCTCCGTCCACTGTTGACAAAATATAAGCTCCGTTGGAGATCTTTATGAATTACATATGGTCCGTCCAGATTGGATCTAGTACACCGAGGCGCGGGAAGATTCGCTTGAAGACAAGATCTCCTTCTTGTAAGCTACGATGCTTGACTTTGGAGTTGTATTGCGCTGCCACTTTTTGCTTGTGAGCTGCTGCTTTGAGCGCTGCATCGTTTCTTCTCTCTTCAATTAGATCCAAAGACATGTGAAGGAGTTCTTCGTTCTCTTCCGGGTTATAGTGGATCCTACGGTGGGAAGACACTACAGTTTCGACTGGGAGCATGGCCTCCGATCCGTATGCCAAACAGAAAGGAGTATGCCCCATTGATGTTCTGAAAGATGTGCGGTAGACCCAAAGTGTCGTAGGAAGTTCATCCACCCAAGCGCCTTTCGATTTTTCAAGCTTCTTTTTTATTAGAGTTTTGAGAATTTTGTTGACAACTTCGACTTGTCTGTTTGCCTTGGGGTAAGCCACAGATGAGAAGATTTTGTGAATTTCGTGCTTTTGGCACCAGTCGGCAAACTCTTCGCTATCAAACTGAAGTCCATTGTCCGATATGATTTTGAGTGGAACCCCGTACCTGCATAGAACATTTTTGATCAAGAAGTTAATAACTTTTACCGAGGATATTTTATTTAGAGGTTCCGCTTCCACCCATTTGGTGAAATAGTCGACTGCCACTATAGCATATTTGGCTCCGCCTCGGCCCACGGGCAGTTCGCCAATCAAGTCAATTCCCCATACTGCAAAGGGTCAAGGGCTTGTCATTTGAGTAATCTCATTTATTGGTAGTCGAGGAATCTTGGCAAATTTCTGACATCTGTCACATTTTTTGACGAAGTCTAAGGCGTCTTTGTTTAAGGCGGGCCAGAAATATCCATATCGGAGTACTTTCTTTGCCAGAGTCTGTCCTCCAGTGTGATTTCCGCAGCTTCCCTGATGGACGTAGGATAAGATTTCCTTAGCTTCCCTTCCAGCGACACACCTTAATAAGGGTTTAGAGAATCCGCGTCGATAGAGGATACCTTCTTGTATTGTGTAGCGGGAAGCTTTCCTCAAGATTTTCCTGACTTCGTTACGCTCGCTGGGCAGTGTGCCATCTTGTAAGAATTTTCGGATGGGAGTCATCCAAGTTTCCTCTTCGATTGCAGCTATCAGATTCACTTGCTCGAAACTCGGGGTCATTTGCTTTGAGATGGCTACTGTTCCGGAAATGGTACCTTCTTTCATGCTAGCTTGCTTTGCCAGCTTGTCGGCCTCTTGGTTCTCTTCTCGAGGGATGTGTTTGATTAAATAGTGATCCAATTCATCGAGTAGCAGCTTGGTCTTCTTTAGATATGCTGTGAGTCGTTCTCCTCGAGTCTGAAATTCTCCTATTATTTGGTTTACAATAAGTTGAGAATCACTATGAAGACATAAAGAACTGACTCTAATCTCTAAGGCAAGTTCTAATCTAGCTATTACTGCTTCGTTTTCTGCATCGTTGTTGGTGGCAGCGAATTCCAACCTTAGAGCATAGTGTAGCTTCCTTCCCTTGGAAGTGATTATTACAATACCTGCCCCCGAGCCTTATTCGTTTGATGCTCCATCCACAAAGAGATTCCACTTAATGTCTTTTGCTATTTCAGATTGCTCCTTACCTTCGTTGGTAGTGAATTCGGCAATGAAATCGGCCATGGCTTGTCCCTTGATGGCGGTGCGAGGATGGTAGGTGATATCATATTGACTCGGTTCAATGCACCATTTAAGTAGTCGTCCAGAAGTGTCGGGACGATGGAGTACCTGCCTTAGCGGTTGATCGGTTAGAACTCTGACGGAATGAGATTGGAAATAGTGTCGCATTTTCCGTGACGTGATTAGTAAACAGTATGCTAGCTTCTCAAGTTTAGGATATCTGGCTTCTGCCCCCGTTAACCTCTTGCTTACAAAGTATACTGGCCGTTGCGCGCGGTTGTCTTCTCTCACCAAAGCGGCGCTTAGAGCATGAGATGACACAGCAAGGTATAGGTATAGCTCTTCGCCTTCGTTTGGAGTTGAGAGTATTGGTGGTCTCTGGAGGTGTTCGATTAGGTTAAGGAAGGCTGTTAAGCATTCGTCAGTACATTCGAACTTTCCTTTGTCTTTCTTTAGAGCCTCGAAGAAGGGGACGCACTTGTCAGTCTCTTTAGAGATGAATCTGCTTAGGGCGGCCACCTTCCCATTCAGGCTTTGCATTTCTCTTCGAGTGGAAGGTATCCTGATATCTTTTAGGGCTCGGACTTGTTCGGGGCTTGCTTCAATTCCTCTGGCATGGACGATGAATCCCAAGAACTTTCCCGATGATACACCGAAGGAGCACTTTAGAGGATTCAGCTTCATTCCATATTGGAGAAGTACCTGAAACATCTCACCCAGGTGGCTTACGTGATCGTCGGCTTTCCTTGACTTTACTAGCATGTCGTCCATATAAACTTCCATAGTCCGTTCTATTAGTTCCGCGAACATCTTGTTGACGAGGCGCTGATAAGTAGCTCCGACATTTTTAAGTCCAAAAGGCATTACTCTGTAGCAGTTCAATCCCCGGTCAGTGATGAAACTAGTGTGGTCTTGATCGGGAGCATGCATAGGAATTTGGTTATATCCTGAGTATGCGTCCATAAAAGATAAGAGTTCGTGCTCGGCTATGCTGTCCACAAGCTGATCGATTCGGGGGAGTGGGAAGCAATCCTTCAGGCAAGCGTCATTTAAGTTGGAGAAGTCAATGCATGTCCGCCACTTCCCATTAGCCTTCTTTACTAGTACCGGTTTAGCGATCCACTCTGGGTAGATGGCTTCTCGTATGAAGTTATTGGCAAGTAGGTTCTTTACTTCTTCATCGAGGGCTGCTGATCGTTCTGCCCCCGTACTTCTCTTTTTCTGCTTTACCGGCACCTTGGTAGGATCGATGTTTAGTACGTGGCATGCCACGTCTGGGGAGATTCCAGTCATGTCAGCGTGCGTCCATGCAAATACATCCAAGTTGTGACGGAGAAAATCAATGAGTTGATCCCTCAATTCTGCTCTTAGCTGAGATCCGATTTTCAATAGTCTACTTGAGTCGTGTTTGTCTATAGATACAAACTCCATAGCCTCTGCAGGCTCGGCGGTGGCCTCCTCCTCTTTGTCTCTAGGGTCTAATTCATTGAAAGAATCACTGGTATATCGAAGAGGAGGGGATTTTTTTAGTTGCTATGCTTCCAAGTTTTTCATGCAGAGAATAGTCTCTGCATTCTTCCCTCTATCCTTCCTGCGATTATTGCGAAGTTCAGTTACATAGCAATCTCGAGCGGCGTCTTGATCTCCCTCTACTTCCCCTATTCCATTGTCTGTAGGAAATTTCATCTTCAGGCACCACGGGGCCAAGACAATTTGGAAGTCAGACAAGGCTGGTCTTCCTAAAAAGGCATTGTAGGCCGAGTGGTTATCTATTAGCACAAATGTTTGTTTTCGCACAACGGAGCGGGGGTGACTTTCTATTTCAACAAAAAGGTTCAATTGCCCGAGGGGCATCTTCGCGTCTCTAGTGAAACCGTGTAGTGGTTTGTTGCAGGGAGACACATCCTTCATTGACAGCTTTATTCTGTCGAAAGCATGCTTGAATATGATATTTACCGAGCTTCCAGTGTCTACTAGAATTCGAAAAACTTTGGCTGGGCCGAACCGGGCAAAGATGACCATAGGATCCATGTGAGGGTACTGCCTTCCATCTAGGTCACGCCTATTGAATGTAATGTCATCATTCTCTTTTCGCTTCAGGTGGCATTCTTCCATAACAGAATTAACGTAGCCTTCATTATTTCTAAGTGACTTTCCATATCTTTCTATCTCTGCCCAGCTTCTGTCGGCGATGTGTGGTCCTCCCGATATGGTATGGACTACTATCTTCTCTTGACTGGAGCTGTTGGTGTTGCGATTCTCCCTCCTGTTTCTGGGAGGCGTAGCCTTGGGTTTTCATTGGCAGGAGATGGGGTCCTGTTTTGACCTTTTACATAGCGTTCCAGTCTCTTCCTTCTAATGTGTTCCTCAATTAAGTCCCGGAGATGATGACATTCATTGGTATCATGCCCATGAGATTCGTGTAAGCGGCAGAATTTTCCAGACTTAATTGCATTATCTGATTCCTTCTTGTACGGGGGGCGTCTGTATTTAACTTCGTCTTGGGTGGCCAGGAAGATGTTTTCGATTGTTTCATTCAAAGGAGTGTAATTGTTAAATCTCGGTCCTGACCGATATAGACGTTTTTCTCCCTTCTTACCCCCAGCATTGTCTCTAGAGTCATTCTTTCGAACGTTCTTTGCTACAGCGGGTGTGTCGCCATGAGCTGCCTTGGTTTGTTGCCCTATCTGCCTTTCAGTGGCAGCGTCTTCAAGTCTCATATATCTTCCGGCTTCATGGAAGAAATCGGGTAAGGTAGCTGGTTTTTCTTTCGTTAATCTTCTAGCAAACTTAGTATCCGGATGCACACCACTACAGAGGGCCATTAAGATAAGTTTCTCATCGGCATCTTGGACTACGGCCGCTGCAGCATTGAATCGGGTTAGATATTGCTGCATTGTCTCTCCAGGCTTCTGTTTGATATTAGATAGGGAATAAGCGTCATTGGGTTGTTCCACATGAATGCAGAACTGGCTGATGAACTTCTCTTTCAACATTTCCCATGAGCTGATGGATCCTTGGGGTAGGTGGAAGAACCAGGAGGTAGCTATATCTGCCAAGAATAGTGGGAAGCATTTGCACAATACTCCTTCTGTGGCTCCGCTCATGAGCATATGCTGTGTGTATCTCTGCAAGTGTACAACGGGGTCAGAGATTCCCTTGTAAGGTTCCATTGTTGGCATTTTCCATTCTCGGGGGGTGATGGCAATTTCGATATTGCGGGTGAAAGGGCTGATTACCCTAGCGCCTATCTCTCGATCTCTTTGATCCCGTTGGACGCACTCTCTGAACAATTGCGCCATCCTTTCATCAGAATTTGGAGCAGATAGAAACGAGTTTGGTTCTTCTCTGCGGGATTGATTCCGTCCAGATGATCTGTAGGGGAGGTATTGTCTATCACCCCTAATATTTTCCAGTGGCTGTCTCTGGTCTTCTGGGAGCATGCTAGGGTCAGCTACAGTTGGCCCCTGCCTTGATCTTCACCTGCTGGGTTCTGTTCTGAGCACTTCCTCGGGTCCAACTTCGGGCTGGACTCTAGCTCGGCCCCGTTCATTGGTGTTTCCATGGCTAGGTAGCATGACCGGCTCAGCCACAGCCGACCCTCGCCTGGTACCTCGCCCGTTGGGTTTGGTTCCAAGTGTTTCCTCGGGTCGGAGTTCGGGCTGAGTTCGGGCTCGGCTCCTATCATTGCTGTTCCTGTTGCTAGTTTCTTCGAAGAAGAAAGATCTTTGTCGCCTCCGAGATCCTCCCGACTAGGACTCATCCCATGATTCATTGTTGCGGTTGGATTCTTCAGCATCCCGTAAGCGTGACATGAGCCGGTTCACCAAGGCTTTCTTGTTGGGATGTGAAGCGGTCAGTTACTTCAGCCACAACCCTGTCTAGATCTACCCTAGTAATCGCTGCCGGTTGTTCCGTGGCAGGGGCTGTTGGATTTGCCCGATTTCCATTTTGCACTGCTTTTGGAACGGGATGATTCTCTTGATCTGTGATCACTGGATCTGGAACGCTGCTAGTTGCGATGTTCTTTCCTTTGCTAACATCCTTCTTCTGCCTGGCAGGCATGTCTTCCAAGCAATGAGTGATGCTGTCGGGAAGAAGTTTAAGTGGGAGAAGCTGAAGCTTCTATCTCGAATTCTCAGTGAAAGCACCAAAAATGTTTGCACAAAAAATGGGCAAACACCTCCGAATCGTATGATTTAGTCAATTTTATGTTGTTCTTAGTGATTTGGGTGATTTATGCAAATATGTAAAAAGCAGGGACTAAACTGTAAAAGACACACAGATTTATAGTGGTTCGGCCAGAATGTGCCTACGTCCACTTCATATATATTCTCCATCACTATTCGGATTACAAGTAAAAAGCTTTGATTACAAGTGTATGAAGGTTGTTTGAAAGTTCTGTCCGTGTTTGGGCTCTCAAACTTGTCTGCCATTGTTGTAACCCTACCCCTCTATTTATAGAGTGAGGCTGGGGGTAGGGGTCTTGGATGTATATAGCGGCTGGTGGGCTTGGGCTGATGTGATCTGGCCTGACATTGTTGGTTCGATAATACCTTCTTTACTTTGGTTCGGTAGTGGTAGTATGCTTCTGGTTCGGTAGGGTCTTCTTCGTGTGGGTTCGGTAGCGTCTCGGTTCGGTGGTGAGAGGAAGGTGGATTGGTCCGGTGGTGAGAGGAAGGTGGATTGCTTCGGTGGTGAGTGGAGCGTGGTTGGTTCGGTGGTGAGAGGAATGTGGATTGGTTCGGTGGTGAGTGGAGTGTGGTTAGCTCGGTGGTGAGAGGAATGTGGATTGGTCCGGTAGTGAGAGGAAGGTGGATTGGTTCGGTGGTGAGGGTGTTCAGTCTTGCCTTGGTTCGGTGATGAGAATACACCCAACAATAAACATTTGTGAAAATTTTTCTAAGCGCGAATTTTGAAAAATTTAGGCAGAATCTCCTTTGTACGGAGAGCGTCTCAAAAAATAAGAACATGCTATAATTAGAGGAAAATGGGCATAGGGAAGAAGTTTCAAGAAAATTTAGTCTCATGGACAACAAGTTTATTTTTTAGTCTGAAGGACATTTTTTAGTATGAATAGAAAATGATAGTTGCACCTATCATTCTGTGATTTCCACTAAAAAGCGTATTTCGGTCTAAAAAATAAACTTCTTGTCCCTGAAACTAAATTTTTCTTCAACTTTTTCCCTAAGCCTAATTATATTGTATACAATTTCGAAAAGACGTCCCAACATGGGGTATCCCAAAACACGAGAAAACAGGATAATATCACATAATATATCGATATACCGTAAAAATGTTTCTTTTAGTTAGCATTTTAAGTAAGTTTGATTATTATTAAGCGAGAAAAAGCGAGCAAACATTGTCTATTTTCCAACTATGCCCATATGTACCTGTCTCAACTCAAATTAAATGTTACACGTCTACAATGAAGTTGATAATCATGCATTTATACAATGTAAAAAATTTAAGACATTCATGTTTAGGCAATTTTCGACAAAATTTTAACAATAAAAACACAAATTTGACAATGCCATCAAAAAGTGGATTGTTTTATAATTTGTTCGCTTTCCAAAACAACATTCGAATTACAAAAATATTGATTACAACTCGAGTTATGGCGAGTTTTCTAGAGAGTGCGAACTCGGAATTTTATATAAATGTTCAGGCCCACTTAACAAAAGTCACAATTTTAGCATTGAAAACATCAAAATTTTGCAAAACACTTATAATAAAAGTTGTATATTATACTCTTAGCTTTTCGGAATGAGCAAAATCGTAGAAATCAGATAAATCATTTGAAATATATGGTTATTTGAATACAGCGTTGTTGCATGATTGTTTCAATTTCAAAACAACAATAGCCATCGTTTTAAATTCATGTTTCAACTAGATTTAAGCTCAAAATTTTCCATTGCATGTTGAATAAAAAAAATTCTCTTATAATATAGCTTCCTAACAAAATTAAGATCGTCGAAGACGGATATATGGTTTGAGAATTATGTTTTAAAAAAATCACGGTTTTAGCGCTAATTTTCTCCGTTAGTTCGTAATTTATCATTTATTTAAAACAACCTTTTACCATAACTTTTTTTCCTGGCATTGTGTTCGTTCTTTTTGGTAGGTGATGACCATTACATGGTATGAGAATGTAATCGTATATCTATTAAGACAGATATTATGTATGCAGTACTATAATTGGGTATCGAGTATAAAGGCCCAATATATCAAATGTCCAAATATACCAATATATATACTAGCAGTCTATGTACATAAGTGATTTATCGAATACAACACACAATTCATTTTTTACAAACAATTTTATCTCAATATTCTTTACATAGTATCAGAGCCACTTCATCAACCTAGTGATGAAACTAGAAGTGTCGTGTCATACCTTTATCAACAACCAGTCATCATCTAAAGGTCACACTGGTGTTCTTCTTAGATCAGCAATCATCATTGAAGAACTACCCTAACTCACTTCTTGAATCTAGTTTACAGTTATGTTTCAAGAACTGTAAACCTAACCTGTTCTTGTTCATCTGTTATTACTACTCTTACCTTGCTGTGCCTCACCAAGAAAACATCATCAGAAACTGATTATCACCTGACATTCTTTGGCTGCATAAGCTTTATCTGTTTTTTGTCTTGCATTGTTTATCATATGATATCTGGATCCATCATGGCCAAAGGCAACGATAAGAGGCAGTAAACTCTCCAAACAATTCGAGAACTGCCACAACACAGCAATCAACAAATCAAGATCTGCTCAAGACAATGATAGAACCACAAAGCCGGGTAATCACAATACAGCTAGATGAATCAAATTATTTACTTTGAAAATTTCAAATAGAAACAACCATAAGAGGGTATGATATTGAAGAATATGTTCTTGGAACACTTGTTACACGACCAAAGTACATTACTGATAATGAAGGCAAACTGACTATGAACAAAGATTTCTTGAATCATCAAAGACAAGATAGCCTCATTAGTTCTTGGCTTTTATCATCTATCAGTTCAAGCACCTTACCACAACTCATAGGGTGCAAATCATCACATGAAATTTGGCATTCTATTGAAAAAGCATTCAACACACAGTCAACAACAAGGGTGTTACACTATAAAAGAAAACTGCAAAACTTAAAGAAGGATGACATGAATATGCGAGAATACGTAACAAAAATCGAAACTGTGCGCAAACAACTGGCAGCAGCAGGACATAAAGTTTATGAATCTGAGCAATTGCTGTGGATTTTAAGTGGTTTAGATGACGAATATGAGGCAGTGGTCTCCTCAAAAGAGAGGACACCCTCTATTGAATATGTTCACTCAATTCTTCTTTCGCATGAAGGAAGAATTGAGCAAAAGAAGTCAATCATCAATGACTTCTCTGCCAATTATGCATCAATGAATCAAGAAAAAGGATACAATAACAAAAATCAGAGGGGTGGACCATCCAACAGATCAAGAGGCAAAGGTGTAAGGTGGTACAATAACAGTAACAGGTTGAGATGCCAAATTTGTGAAAAATTTGGTCACAATGCAACAAATGCTACTTCAAAATTGACGCTAACTTTACTTCAAACCACCAAGGAACAACAATCAAAGAAATTATCAAAGTGCAAATATGATTAATATGTAGAAAGATGCAAAGAATCAGAAGGAAAACACTAAAAAAATTGAAGACATTCAAGATGAATGTTGGTTTCCGAATTCGAGGGCAACCAATCATGTAACCAACAATCTTGGAAATCTAAATCTTAGCAATCAAGAATACAAAGGTAAGCAGGGTATACATATGGGAAATGGTAAGGCCATAAGCATTACTCATATTGGTAATGCATATATTAAAGGTGCAATAAAATTCTATTTAAATAATTTACTTAGAGTACCTTTAATAAAAAAAAATCCGCTTAGTTTTTCACAATTTGTTAAAGATAGTCATGTATACTTTGAGTTTTATCCAAATTACCGCCTTGTCAAAGATCTACTGACTAAAGAAATTCTTTTACAGGGTAAGGAGTATAGAGGACTGTACAAGTTTAACGTTGACAATACAAGAAATCAAGTGTATAGAGATAAGTGCTATAACAATTCGAAAATAGCTCAAGCAAATATGTGTAAGACTTATGATAAGTGGCATTGCAAACTAGGTCATGCCAATGCTAAAATTGTAAAACAAGTTTTAATATTAACAACATTTCTTTTGAAAATATTTCTTTACCATATGTCTGCACATTTTTCCAAATGGAGAAAAGTCATAAGCTAGCTTTTTCTGACTCACAAATATATACACCAAACCGTTAGAATTAGTTGCTATTGATTTATGAGGTCCTATGCCTGTTAATACTGATTATGGCTTTAAATATTACATTTGTTTAATAGATACTTACTCTAGATATGTATGGATTTATTTCTTGAAATCAAAATCTGAAGCACATAATGCAGTAACTCAATTTGTTACTCTTGTTGAAAAACAAACTGATTGTAAGGTAAAAATCCTGCAAACTGATTGAGGAATGGAGTTCCATCCATTAAAAGATTATCTTCAAAGAACAGAAATTTTTCATATGACAACTTGTCCTTATACTTCTAAGCAAAATGGTTTGATAGAAAGGAAACACAGACACATTGTTGAAACTGGTTTAACATTACTAGCTCAGGCTTCTCTACCATAGAAATTTTGGCCTGATGCATTTTCTACCAGTGTGTACTTAATAAATAGATTTCCATCAAAAGTGTTGAATTTCAAAAGTCTAATGGAAGTTCTATTTAGTATAAAACCAGATTATCAACGTCTAAAAGTTTTTGGTGTTTGTGTTTCCCTTGTCTAAGATCATATAATGCTCATAAATTAGATTTCAAATCATCACCATGTACTTTCTTAGGATATGCAGTAAGTAAGAAAGGTTATAATGTATAGGTAGCAATGGGAGAATATTTATATCTAGGCATGTGGTTTTTAATGAACAAATATTCCCATTCAACAAAATAAATATAAAAATATCACAGAAAGTGCATAATGTAAGATTTTCTATACCACCATTACCTGACCTAATAGTGCCAAAGATCATAGAGACTGGTCAAAGGCCACAGCAAGGCACATCAAGTTCTGTATTTGGTGATGATCAGAGAAATAACCCTGAAAGCTCACATTAAATCATTCAACATGATAACAGCCTGTCTGAATCCAGCCAATCAATTGATGGTCAAGGACCACCAATTGATCAACAGGAAGCCTCAACAAGCAACACTGCTCAACCTACTGCTCAACAAGTTATTCCTGAAAATACCATGACGAACCACCTTTTTGGACGGTTTAAATCGACAATAAACTACACATGTCTAACTCAAACCATTCAAAATAGAGGACTGTCAATAGGATTTAATAAGAAAATAAGAGAAAAGAAGGAAAACAAAATACATAATCTCGTAGCGGAATGACAGCATAGTAATCAAATAAATAGATCATGAAGCTATTTTACAATATATATTTGATTACACAATTTTTTACCACAAAATCAGAGCACAATCAACCACATACCAATAATGATGCAGCGGAAAATATAAATAATATAATACACCAACTCCATCTTCGTACTCCAGAAATAATGTCTTCAAACATTGAAATTTTCAGGCCGACCCAAGCGTAATGAAAAGACAAAACACTCGAGTCAAAACTAAAAGTTCTTATGTATGTTAAATCAACAACAAGTAAATATGAGTGTAATAGCTTTAGAGATGTTTACGGGATTTTACATCTCTTATCCAATATATAACGTGCGTGCAATAACGTTAGAGATGTTACAGGATTCCATCTTCTAAAGGTCCGTTAAACTATATATATATGTAGTAAAATATGCTATATATGTAGTGTCTATCAGTATATAAAGTATTAAAATAGCGTTAGGCTTTACATTGACCCCCCCTTAACACATTTTTAAGCAGGTAATCTACACAGGTCCTGTAACACAACCAGTAATGTTGGTAGCCAGTGAGTCCCCTATAGGTACCATAATAAAACAAAATCATAGTGGGCACGAATAAGGATAAAAAGTATGACAAGGCATGTGAGGTAATGCCCAAGGTAGGATACTAGTTCGGGTTGCACTGTTGCTAGTAACGCATCGTAGCTATGACTGCCCACTGCGTCCAACACCCCCAAAATCAAATCAAATCAAGGTGCATCAATCAAGCCAACATCAATATAGTAATATGAAGAGGTGTCTCTACTAGGGTTAGCTAGCCCACTTGGCCCTGACAAGCCGTCCTGTTTTAGTCATTTCAAATTAGCACAAGTGTCGTGGTCATGCATCATCGTTCTCTTTTTTCAAATCCAGCAAACGTTCACCAAGTCCAACTATTTCATTCTGGATCATCCACCACATACTCAGTTGTTAAAGTGGTTCTAATATTGGCAGAGGTATGCCAATAAGAGGCCCCGGTCTCTTAAATAACCAAACGTCATTTTTCACATCGGTTGGTTCTTTTACATTTCAAAATCGATTCATATTTAATATCAAATATCATATTCAATTCAAAATATCATTCATGTCAAAATACCGTATTTACTCAAAATATGTCATTTTCACTTGAAAATACCATTTCAAATTCCAACTTAAGTTGTAACCACATTTTACCACATTCGCATTTAAATCAACGATTTAGATATGAACATTTCAACTTTGCACAGTTTGAAATTTTAGAAAATAGTTTGAATACTTTAAATATTAAAATAGTTTAAGTAGTTTAAAATAGTTTAAAATATAATTTAAAGGTTTAAAACGGTTGATATAAAATGATTTGAGTATTGAAAGTTGTTTACTAAGTAAAATAGTTTGGAAACATCTAAATAATTTGAATATTAAAAAGATGGATTTTAAACTGTTTATATTGGAATAATTTATTTTGAAAATAATGTCAAATCAAACTGTTTCCTTCATTTCACAAATCAGGACCCATGTCCAATTTCAAGTCAACAAACTCAATTTCCAATCTTTCAACTCAATTGACTCAATTTCAATTTAGCTTCCAATCAATTTTAATTTGAAATAACTTTAATTTTTGAAACACTTATTTTTAACTTCAAATTAGATTCAACAATTCAATGATTTAAATTTCAATTCAACTCTTATTTTAAACCATTTCAATTTATATCAATTTCATGCCCAATTTCAATTCACTGATTTAAATCGCTTAAATCAAATTAAACCTCATTGTTCGATTTTAAGGTCCAAGTCTTAAAATAATTCAATTTCCAAAATTAAAGTCATACCTCGATTTAACTTCATATTTCAAATTCAATTTTTTTAAAACAATTTCTTTTTAAACAATTTCAGTTTCAACATTTCAAAGCTTGTATTAGAAAATAATTCAATTCGTATAAATCGATAATTTATTTCTTTTAAATGATATTATTTAATCAAAAACTAAATTCAAGATTTTAAAACCATTTAGTTTAACCAATCTAGTGTTCGTTTATAGTTTTCTGCCATATAGCCAAGTGATCAGTTATTCTAATTTTAATTATAGGGATGGATATATGTCATTTAAATCCAAATCAAATGTTATAGGTATATATCTTTTCAACTTATTTCTTAATTTATTAAAAATAATTCAAATAACATTTTATATGCTTTTAATTAACATACAGGGTGATAATAGAGATATATAAAAATAAATAAACTTCCAATCATCTAAAATGTCAACAAATAAACATCCATCATAATCAACATCCAAATCAGGCAATAATTCACAATAATTTATTGGTTATCAATATCAGATATTTAACTAGCAATTTCATTTCAATATTAATTTAAATGGCAATTTAATTCAATAAAATTCAATTTCAATTAAAATGTCAACTTAAGCTATCAAACAACAACCAATAACATCCTTAGCACTTCATAAACAAACATAAGAAGATTTAGTATTGCGTGAGGTCAAATCACTCACTTTTGATATATAGCTGAATAAAAATTCAAAAAAGCCCAAAATTTCAACAGTCTTCAAATTCAACCAAACCAGTTTCAAGTTGTCTGGAATTTCGATACGATCCCAATGAAAGAAACCGTGCATCAAATGGAGCTCGTATGAAAATGTTATGATAGCTAGAAGTTATAAATTAAAATTAAAATAAAATATAAGGGTAAAATAGTAATTTCTTTACATTCTCTAATCCTACACCGGTTCGATCAAACCCAAGCGCTAAACGATCAACGCAACTACACCCAACCGCCACCTACATCGACAAAACGCTGCTGCCACATGCCACTAAGCCATGATCCAATCTCACCACTGCAATGCCTCCTTCCGGTCGCTCCTCGGGTGTAACACCCCTAATTTTATTGATATTATTTAGGAGATTTAATTAGAATAAATTAAATAGAATAATGTAGGTAATTAGATTGAGATTGATTAATAAATTAGGTGGACATGCTTAATAAAAATCAAATGAACTTATATAAATGGTTAAGATATTAAACATAAGGGCATTTGGTAAATAACCATACTTCCCACCCTTATACTATTCTCATTAGGTTATACACGTTTATTTCACCAAAACAAAAATATTTATAACCATAAGAAGCAAGACCACCTATTAGGAAGAAGAGAAGAGAAAATCAACTTAAAGCTTAGGATTCAAGGTAGAGGAAATCAATCTCAATCAAACTTCAATTTTCTTATCCACTCTAAGGTGAATAATAGTTTTTACATATCTATTTTGATTTTTACATCAAATGGTTTTATATTTAAGGATAAATATGTTTCTATGATATATGAAATAATGATATGCTGGATTTTGATTTATATATGTTAAAACAAGGTTGTTCAAAAGGATATACACGATATTAGGGCAAAGTCGAGATGGAATTATTTTTTCAAATGCCATGGGAAAATTATATGTCATGGAAAATATGATTTTGGAGTTTGGATTTCAATTTTTACAATTTTCTAAGCCGTGGATAATTTATTATGAATTTTCAAAAGAAAATATGGCTATTTGGGTTTATAAATTGTTTTGGAAAATATATTAAGGGTTTGGGTCTAAATTTAAATATGATAGATAGCATAATTAAAGTCAATTTCTGGAATTTTTTGGGATTTTTACTAAGTGATTTAGTATTATAATTAAATTATTTTGAAAGGAGGACCTAAATGATTTATTCATTTTATATGAGGAAGGGCTTATTTGTTAAATGTCAAATTGGTTTAGATCTGAGAAATTTGCGGCAAATATTATCCAAAATATTTAAAAGTTTGTGAAAGCCAATCAAAGTTTACAAGTAGGAAAGTTTGTTATAAAAAGTTCACTTATTTTGGAAAATCAGCTTTTACCCAGAAAAAGGTGGCTCCGCCTTCTTTGGCACACCTTTCCGCTCAGACCTCTCAGCCTAGACCTTTCGACTTCACTGACCTACTAGGTTGAAAGCAATGCACATGATACCATTCATGTAGTATGTAGTGACTTGAACTAAGTCGAAAGGAATTGTGTCGAAGGGTTGCTTTCGAAGGGTTTCTTTCAAAGGAGATGGATCCTTAGTTTATTTTTGATTTGAAAAGAGAAATCACTTCCTTGTTTTCTAAAGACCTTTCGACAAGGTCGAAAGATTTGGTTTTAGAAAGATTGTTTTAAAGACCTTTCAACAAGGCTGAAAGGTTAGGTTTTGAAAGAATTTCAGAGACCTTTCGACAAGGTCGAAAGGTTTGGTTTCAAAAGGTTGTTTAAAAGAGGTTTTGAAAAGAACTGCTGCCTTTATTTTATTCAAACTCTCCGAAGGAGTCGAAAGCAGGAGCTTTCGACTTAGTCGAAAGGTTTATTGGTTTTATAAAATTGCGGCAAATATTATCCAAAATATTTAAAATTTTGTGAAAGCCAATCAAACGTTTACAAGTAGGCAAGTTTGTTATAAAAAGTTTACTTATTGTGGAAAAATCATCTTTTACCCAGAAAAAGATGGTTCCGCCTTCTCTGGCAAACCTTTCGACTCAGACCTCTCGACCTAGATCTTTCGACTTTAATGACCCACAAGTTTGAAAGCAACGCACATGATATCATTCGGCTGGTATTTAGTGAATTGAACTAAGTCAAAAGGTACGGTGTCAAAGGGTTCTTTCGAAGGGTTGCTTCCGAAGGAGATGGATCCTTAGTTTATTTTTGATTTGAAAAGAGAAATCAATTGCCTGTTTTCTAAAGGCCTTTCGACAAGGTCGAAAGGTTTGGTTTTCAAAAGATTGTTTTAAAGACCTTTCGACAAGGTCGAAAGGTTAGGTTTTGAAAGGATTTAAGAGATCTTTCGACAAGGCCGAAGGGTTTGGTTTCGAAAGGTTGTTTCAAAGAGGTTTTGAAGAGAACCGCCGCCTTTATTTTATTTAATTCCTCTGAAGGAGTCGAAAGCTAGAGCTTTCGACTTAGTAGAAGGTTTATTGGTTTTATAAAATACAAGCCGCTTCCAACCTTCCGAAGGGGTCAAAAGTAGGAGCTTTCGACATAGTCGAAAGCTCCTACTTTTTTATTTCCCAAGGTTTTATAAAGTAGAGGGTGGTTTTGAAAACTTTCACCTATGAGCCAAAGTAATATTTTTAAGTATAAACCCAATGCTTTCGAAAGGTTTGAATATCAATGATTTCGAAAGGTTTGCTTTCCAATTCTTTCGAAAGGTTTTACTTTTATATCGAGGGTAGTAATACTTTATCAAAGTCGAAAGGTTTCGAAGGAAGTGTTTAAAGTATTAAAGGGGCTGGAGCCTATTATTTTTAAAGCTGATGATTAATCCTTTCGAAGAGGTTGATAGTGTAACCGTTCAAAACATTGTCGAAAGGTTTGAAAACCCATACTCTAATTTTTAAAAGAAAAAACCCATAGCTTGTATATAAAGGAGTTTTGGAATGACTTTAAGTTCGGAATTTTGCAGAAGTACTACCTTGATAAAAATATAAGTTAAAGGTGTCAACTATATTATGATCTGTATTTCAAGAACGTTAAACTCACCGGAGTGGTATGGTTAAATTATTGCTTTGCTTCTTCAAATATGAGTATATTCACATGATAAGCCATAATTGTATTTTGGGAAAAAAAGGAGTAGAAGAACTAGCTTGGTTAACTCAGTGGTGAAAATAAATTTCTTAAACTCCTGAATGAGTAGAATTGAATCCATGGAGTTAGGTTGACCAAAAATATTGGATGCCTAAACTTTTTTGAGCGAGACGGATGTGTAGCCTGGCACTACACAGCCGGTTATATAGCATAAAAATATGTTAAAAGTGCGATCAACAAGCCTGATCGCTGGCCAAAAAGGGAGAAGGCTGCACAACAGACACACTAACAGTCAACTACATAGCAGAGACAAGTGTACGTAAAAGCATAATACATGTAGTAGTAAATATATTAGATAGGAACTATGAGTGGTGTCCAGGTTGCCTACGGGTGGGAGCTGCAGAGGAGCTGCCAGCCGATTCTGCCGACGAAGATCTGGAGAGCGGCAGTCTAAGCCTGAAAGAAGCTGAGAAACTATGACCTGTTAAAGATGAGTAATAGTAAATAATACGCCTGCATGTTCCATCAAAGTGTGATTTGGTCTTGTTGAACACGTGTGCATTACGCTCGACCCAAATGCACCAACTGAAAATAGCCACAAAGGGATCTAAGTGCTTGTTGGGGGGGATTATACTGCCAATATTCGAAGAAAGAAGTGATTGTTGGGACATAGCCAAGTAAGTGAATGGATGTTGCAGCCCAAACCCTAAAAGAAAAGCCACATTCAATGAATAGATGTTGTATACTTTCAGTTGCGTTAGAGAATAAGGCACAATAAGGGTCCATCACGATGTTAAGATGAAAGAGTCTCTCTCTGGTGTTGATGCGGCCGTTGATAAGGCACCATTGGAAGAATTGCATGCAAGGTTGGAGCTGACAATTCCAAAGTCTGGGAAGTTGAAGAGGCGACCAGGGTTGTTCAGGTGAGCATAGCAGGAGGCGACGGAGAAACCAGCTGTGGGATTAGGGGCCCAGAGGAACTTATCAGGCACGAGGGTGAATTGGAAGGATTGAAGGATGGAGACAGCTTGGTGAAGCTCGGTTAAGGTGGTAAGGTCAAAGTAGGATGATGGAAAGAGGTGGTCAAGGCCCAGGCGGAAAGAGTCGGAGGTGGTAACATGGCTTGTGGCTGAGTGAGAAAAGAGGTTGGGGAGGATAGAGGAAAGGGGTAGGTGGTCGTACCAGAGGTTGGGGAGATGCCTAAACTTTTTAGTTATTAGAGGTGACCAAAAGTTTTATAGTAAACCCACGAAAACTATGATAAGGTAGTTATTGGTGTATACCAAAAGGTTCATAGTAAACCCATGAAAACTACGATAAGGTAGTTATTGGTGGAAACCAAAAGTTTTATTGTGAACCCATGAAAACTATGTATTAAGGGCAGTTGGTAGGGGCTAATTGGTGCAGTGAGCCCATGAAAACTATATCCGGATTAAGAATTGACATCAATCAATAAGTTCCTAGTCAACCCATGAAAACTAGGATGTGCAGTGAGTTACTGGATAAGTCTATAGGTTCCTAATAAACCCCTGAAAACTAGGATAAAAGAGTGGCTAATGGAAGTATCAGTAGGTTCTTAGTCAACCCATGAAAATTAGAATATGCAATGAGTTACTAGATAAGTCAATAGGATCCTTGTCGACCCATCAAAACTAGGATAAGGTGATTAGTTATTGGAATGACTATAGGTTCAAGGGGACCTATGAATTAATTGAGTTAACTATTATAAGCCTATAGGTTCTTTGTGATCTCATGAAAACTATGAATAGGACCAGATGTTCATTTGTTGTTAAAAGGTTATTAGTAAACCCATGAAAACTAAAAAGATTAATGTGACCCTAGAGACTATAACTATGACAAGGTCTCAGTTTAAACTGGGGAAGGGAAATATAATTTATTTTCAAGTATGCATAGCATCATAATGATTTTGAAAATGTATGTTTTAACCATTGTGGATGTAGGAGCACAGAATCTGGTTTTATAAAGATTTTAGGATACTAGTAAGGGGAACCCATTCTGCTAAATGGCGTGGTTTCACTGGATATCTTAAAAGATTGAGGTGTTAGATTATTATTCATACCAGACTTTATGTATGACTTGAAGTTTTTGTTTTCCTCTTAAACTCTCGGGTACTCAATTGATTTCGAGTAGTTTGAGGATTTTGATTTTCAAGTTCTCTTCTTAGACAAATAAAGATTCCGAAGGCGTGTAGGAGGCAGATAGATATTTAGAGTTTTCTTTCTACTGTGTTTTTTTATAAAGGCAGATTTTTTAGCCTTACTTTATACTCTGATCAACTAAGGGTATCTTCATATGTTGCTCTTGGCGTATTTATGATAATTATATTTTGCTAAACGTGGTTAACGAAATTTTGGGATTATGTAATGGACAAGAAATGTTTTGATTTGAATATGAAAATGTGTTTTTGAATTGCTAAAGTTTTTCCATATTTCTACGATCCATGTATCAATGTATCTAGCCCTGTCGTATTTGGTCGTCGAAGGTTAATAACTATGGATGACTACATCATCCGTAGCTGTTAATTTTGGGCCTTCGAGTAGGGGGATGTTACAAGTTGGTATTAGAGCATAGGTTTATGAAACTTTAAATGAAAAGGTAAAACCTAAAAGTTTTTTTTCAAACATAGTCCAATGAATTTAAAATTTTGATCGGGGTTTGGGTTAACGCTATAGTAACATACTTGTATTTGATATATAGGTATATATCTAAGTTCGTATTCCCTCTCTCTTAGACCGTTCTTCTGTATCTTACCAAGGCTCGTATGCAGATATATGAGAAAGAGGATATGGAGGCAGGAAATGGAAAAAGAAATCTAGGTGGAGGATGCACCACTACTAATGAAAATGCTCGACCTATTACTCAGAGAAACCAAGGTCGATGGGCTAATGCTAACCAAAATGTTGAGGCCAATGTAGGTGCTGGAAATCCGCCAGTAGATGCAAAGATGGATTATCAGTTGTTGGCATATTTTGTAAGTGGGAGCCGCTGGTAATGTTGGTGGAGCTAATCCCGCAGTTCCAGCTAGTTATAATTATGCTAAGCTGAGTAGAGACTATATCAGTCCGGGAGGAAAGCCATTTGTTAGAACAAAAGATGCTATTGAAGTAGAGAACTGACTGTTGAACTGTGAGAGGATCTTTATATATTTAGGCTTGAATGATGGAGAGAAGAGAAGACTAGCCTCTAGATAGTTGCAAGGGTTGGCGCTTTATTGGTGGAACAGTGTGATGGCCGGAGTGCGGGAGGAAGAGTTGACTTGGACTAACTTCAGGAGGAGGTTTGAGAAGAGGTTCTTCTCTGAGGTTGCCAAGTCAGCATTGATGAAGAAGTTCATGGATCTTGTCCAAGGACAGATGTCTATAATCGAGTATGCTGCTAAGTTTGATGAGCTATCTCGATATGATTATGCTTTGGTTGACATTGATGTCAGAAGGAATGAGAGATTCATTAGAGGGTTGAGGCCAGAGCTAGACAGGATGACTATGACTCATATTAGAGAACCTTATCATATGATGGTGGAGATGACCGTCCTCCATGAGGAAATGCTTTCTATTTCAGCCAGGGAGAAGCCAGTTGGGTCCGAGGGTTCTCAAGGAAGGAAAGGAAGTTCTATAAGAAGAAAGGAGCCTAGAAAGGGGAGGCCGCTAAGAAGGCCAAGGCTGATTTGGCATGCTATAAGTGTGACAAGAAGGGCCGTTATGCCCACGAATGTAGAACTGGAAAAGGAAAGAAGCCTGCGGAGAAGAAGAATGTGAAATGCTTCAACTGTGACCAAGTTGGGCATTATAAGGACCAATATCCAAAGCAAATCAAGGCAGACAGAGGGAAGGTGTTTGCTATTGGACCACCATCTTCTTCTAAACCCACTATAGCATAGAAAGGAAAGACTATGATGGAAGGTACGCTTTTGATATAGAATATACCAGTTAGGGTACTTTTTGATACCGGTGCATCACATTCATTTATATCTCAGTATTTGGATAATAGGTTATGTATAGAACCCACATACCTTGTTACTCCATTGAGGGTTGCGAATCCAATAGAAGGGTATGCATCTCTTGAGATAAGATGTGCCAGTTAGAATCTGATTTGTTAGGTCACAAGTTTGCATGCAGTTTGTATGTTTTTGATTTTTTAGAGATCATCTTAGGTATGGATTGGTTGGGTAAGTATGAAGTTAGGATATTTTTCCAAGATCAGCAAATATCATTAAGATCACCTGATAGTCATAACCGAATCATTTTCTCAGTGGAGAATTCCAGTAGGAGTGTTTATGCTTTATTGAGTACCATGGAGGTTGGAGAAGAGCTTAGTCAGGTTTGTGTAGCTAGAGAGTTTGCATATGCCTTTGAACTAGTAGTAGGATTACCCCCGAAACGAGCTGTTGACTTTCGGATAGACCTTGTACCAAGAGCTGAAACTGTCAGTAGACCATCTAGTAGAATGACACTAATAGAGATGAAGGAATTGAAGGTGCAACTAGTGGATCTTAAAGGAAGGAATTTTATCAGACCAAGCAGTTCGCCTTGTGCAACAGCACAGTGTTTGTAAAGAAACCAGATGGGTCATTAAGGATGTGCATCGATTATCGTAAGTTAAATAAAAGGACGATTAAGAATAAGTATCCTTTGTCGAGAATCGATGACTTATTTGATCAGTTGATTGGAGCCAGTGTGTTTTTCCAATTGGATTTAGTGATGGGGTTCCATCAGTTGTGGGTGGTGGAAGATAGCATTCCTTTGACCGCATTCCGGGTATGAGTGGTTGGTGATGCCATTTGGATTGACAAATGCGCTTGCTTTCTTTGTTAATTTGATGAACTAGGTTTCTCGAGAGCACTTAGATAGGTTCATGTCGGTGTTCATAGATGACATTTTGGTGTACTATAAAGATGAAAGATAACATGAGATTCATTTTAGAGTAGTGTTGGAGATGCTAATGCAGAATCAATCGAAGGTGAAGTTTTCCAAGTGTCATTTTTGGAAGAAAGAGGTTGAGTTTCTTGGTCATGTGGTTTCAGAAGAAGGATTGTCAGTAGATCTAGTTAAGATCGAAGCTGTCAGTAATTGAAAGAGACCAGAGACGGTAACCAAAATAAGGAGTTTTCTTGGACTTGCTGGATATTACCGGAGATTCATTAAGGATTTCTCGTAGATAGCAGCACCTTTGACTAAGTTGACCAGGAAATAAGTGAAGTTTTGTTTGGTCCGACAAATGTGAGGAAGAACTCCTTAAGTTAAAGCGTTTGTTGAACAATGCTAGAGTGTTAGTAATTCCGGATGGTAATTAAGGGTTGGTACTATACGCTAATGCATGTGGCACTAGATTGGAAGCAGTATTGATGCAGAATGGCAAAGTTATTGCTTACGCATCTAGGTAGGTTAGACCGCACGAAGTTAGATATCCTACTCATGACTTGGAGTTGGCAGCAATGGGTTTTTCCTTGAAGATTTGGAGGTATTATCTTTTCGGAGAGAGATTTGAGTTATATATCGATCATAAGTCATTAAAGTATTTATTCTCTCAAAAGGAGTTGAATATGAGACAACAGAGGTGGCTGGAGTTTTTGGCTGCTTATGATTCCGGTAAAGAGTATACTTCGCGAAAAGGAAATAAGGTAGCAGATGCTTTCAGCGGAAAACACTAGAATGTAGTATTAGCGATGTTGGGAGAATGAAAGGATCTCGAAGCGTTAGCCAGTTGTAGGGTGTAGTTGAGATCTACTGCTAGTTCTAGTCCGGGTACTGCCATGTTATCTTGTTTAGAAGTTCGACCGGTGTTGATCGAGAGGATAGCTTCTAAGTAGAGGGAAGATCCAATTTTAGCTGAGAGGATTAGAAGTCTTGAGCCAGGAACTAAGATTGACGACCTAAAGGATTTTAGTCTTGACCAAAGAGGATGGTTGAGAAAGAAGGGATAGCTTTGCGTTCCGAATATAGAGAACTTAAGGAGGGAAATTCTAGAGGAATGTCATTAATCGAAGTTTGCGATTCATCCTGGAGGAACCAAGATGTATCAAGATATGAAGAGGAGCTTTTACTGGGAAGGTATGAAGAGGAGCTTTTGCTGGGAAGGTATGAAGAGGGATGTTGGCTTGTGGGTTAAGCAGTGTGTTAACTGTCAACAAGTGAAGGCCGAACATTAGAAGCCAAGTGGGTTACTTCAGCCTTTAGATATTCCAGTCTGGAAATGAGATTCGATATCAATTGATTTTATAGACGGATTGCCAAGGTTAAGGAGAGTAAATGAAAGCATATGGGTTATTGTGGATAGATTGACTAAGAGTGCCCATTTCATTCCAGTAAAGTCAACTAGGACGACACTTATTTTGGCGAAGTTATTTGTGAAGAATGTAGTTAGACTTCATCTGATTCCTAGTAGCATAGTCAGCGACAGAGATGCATTATTCACAAGCGAATTTTAGAGGAGTCTACAAGAGGTTTTAGGTACCAAGCTCAAGATGCATACAGCGTATCATCCACAAACGGGTAGGTAAACAAAGAGGGTCAACAAGGTACTCGAGGATTTATTGAGAGCTTATGTGTTAGACCGTGGTAGGCCTTGGGAAGATCATTTGCATCTAATTGAGTTTTCCTATAATAACAGTTATCATACTAGTATAGGAATGGTGCCTTTTGAAGCTTTGTATGGAAGGCCATGCAAATTGCCAACCTGTTGGTTAGAGACTGGAGACAGATTGGTCTTAGGTCCTGATTTGGTTAGGGAGGCGTTATAAAAGATTGAGTTAATCCAAGAACGGATGAAAAAAGCTCAATCCAGGCATAAGAGTTATGCAAATAAAAGGCATAAATACTTAAAGTTCTCAGTGGGAGGCAGAGTTTTCATTAAAATATCACCGACGAATGGTGTGGTATGATTTGGAATGTCGAGAAAGTTTGCCCCGAGATATGTTGGTCTATTCAAGATTATAAAAAGGTTTTGAAGGCTCGATTACAGGGTATAGTTGCCGAGCAGTTTGACATGTGTCCATAATGTATTACATATGTCTCATCTTAAGTATGTGCGTGATCCAGAGTCTACCATTCCTCAGATAGAGTTGGGGAATTTGGCAGTAGAGCCAGATTTGACTTTTGTTAGACGCCTAGTTTGGATTGTAGAAAGGGATGAGAAGAGATTGAGGACGAAGATAGTTAAGTTAGTGAAGGTCCAGTGGAGTGACAACTAGAAAGACTGTACATGGGAGATAGAAGACTGGATTCGAAAGGCTTATCTTGATCTGCTTTGATGGTATGTCTATAGCAGATTTACATAGATTGGTTGTTAGGAGATGTTACAGATGATTGCTATGTTTACTAGTCAGTCCTTACTGAATTTCAAGGACAAAATTCTTAAGGAGGACTGCCTATAACACCCCTAATTTTATTGAAATTATTCAGGAGATTTAATTAGAATAAATTGAATACAATAATGTAGATAAGGATATTGAGGTTGATTTATAAATCGGGTGGTCATGCTTAATAAAAATAAAATGAACTTATGTAAATGGTTAGGATATTAAACATAAGGGCATTAGGGTAAATAACCATACTTCCAACCCTTATACTATTCTCATTAGGTTATACACGTTCATTTCACCCAAAAAATATATTTATAACCATAAGAAGCAAGGCTGGCCATTAGGAAGAAGAGAAGAGAAAATCAACTAAAAGCTTAGGATTCAAGCTAGAGGAAATCAATCTCAATCAAACTTCAATTTCCTTATCCACTCTAAGGTGAATAATAGTTTCTACATCTCTATTTTGATTTTTACATCAAATGATTTTGGATTTAAGGATAAATCTGTTTTTATGATACATGAAATGATGATATGTTTGATTTTGATTTATATATGTTAAAACAAGGTTGTTTAAAAGGATATACACTGTTTTAGGGCAAAACCGAGATGAGATGATTTTCTAAATGTTATGGTAAAATTATAGGTTATGGAAAATATGATTTTGGAGTTGGGTTTCAATTCTTATAATTTTCTAAGCTGTGGAGAATTTATTATGAATTTTCAAAGGAAAATATGATTATTTGTGTTTATAAATTATTTTGGAAATAATATTAAGGGTTTGGGTCTAAAATTTTAATACGATAGATAACATAAGTAAATTGAATTTCTAGAATTTTTGGGGATTTTTACTAAGTGAGTTAGTATGGAAATTAAATTATTTTGAAAGAAGGACCTAAATGATTTAATTGTTTTATAAGAGGAAGAGCTTATTTGTTAAATGTTAAATTGGTTTAGATTTGAGAAAATTGCGGAAAATATTATCCAAAATATTTAAAAGTTTGTAAAAACCAATCAAATATTTACAAGTAGGCAAGTTTGTTATAAAAAGTTTACTTATTATGGAAAATTAGCTTTTACCTAGAAAAAGGTGGTTCCGCCTTCTCTGGCAAACCTTTCGACTCAGACCTCTTGACCTAGATCTTTCGACTTTAATGACCCACAAGGTTGAAAGCAATGCACATGATATCATTCAGGTGGTATATAGTGAATTGGACTAAGTCAAAAGGTATGGTGTCAAAGGGTTGCTTCCGAAGGAGATGGATCCTTAGTTTATTTTTGATTTGAAAAGAGAAATCAATTGCCTATTTTCTAAAGGCCTTTTGACAAAGTCGAAAGGTTTGGTTTTCAAAAGATTGTTTTAAAGACCTTTCGACAAGGTCGAAAGGTTAGGATTTGAAAGGATTTAAGAGACCTTTCGACAAGGCCGAAAGGTTTGGTTTTGAAAGGTTGTTTCAAAGAGGTTTTGAAAAGAACCGCCACCTTTATTTTATTCAAATCCTCTGAAGGAGTCGAAAGCTGGAGCTTTTGACTTAGTAGAAAGGTTTATTGGTTTTATAAATTACAAATCGCTTCCAACCTTCCAAAGGGGTCGAAAGTAGGAGCTTTCGACATAGTCGAAAGGTTCAATTATCTTCCCCAATGTTTTATAAAGTAGAGGGTGGTTTTGAAAACTTTCACCTATGAGCCAAAGTAATATTTTTAAGTATAAACCCAATCTTTTGAAAGGTTTGAATATCAATGATTTCGAAAGTTTTGCTTTCCAATTCTTTCGAAAGGTTTTACTTTTATATCGAGGGTAGTAATACTTTATCAAAGTCGAAAGGTTTCGAAGGAAGTGTTTAAAGTATTAAAGGGGCTGGAGCCTATTGTTTTTAAAGCTGATGATTAATCCTTTCGAAGAGGTTGATAGTGTAACCGTTCGAAACATTGTCGAAAGGTTTGAAAACCCGTACTCTAATTTTTAAAAGAAAAAAACCCATAGCTTGTATATAAAGGAGTTTTGGAATGACTTTAAGTTCGAAATTTTGAAGAAGTACTACCTTGATAAAAATATAAGTTAAAGGTGTCAACTATGTTATGATCTGTATTTCAAGAACGTCAAACTCACCAGAGTGGTATTGTTAAATTATTGCTTTGCTTCTTCAAATATGAGTATATTCACATGATAAGCCATAAATGTATTTTGGGAAAAAAGGAGTAGAAGAACTAGCTTGGTTAACTCGGTGGTGAATATAAATTTATTAAACTCCTGAATGAGTAGAATTGAATCCGTGGAGTCAGGCTGACCAAAAATATTGGATGCCTAAACTTTTTTTAAGCGAGATGGATGTGTAGTAATACTATCAAATTCGAAAGGTTTCGAAGAAAGTGTTTAAAGTATTAAAGGGGCTGGATCCTATTGTTTTTAAAGCTGATGATTAATCCTTTCGAAGAGGTTGATTGTATAACCGTTCGATGTTTTCAAAAGGTTTGAAAACCCATACTCTAATTTTTAAAAGAAAAAACCTATGGCTTGTATATAAAGGAGTTTTGGAATGACTTTAAGTTTGGAATTTTGAAGAAGTGCTACCATGATAAAAATATAAGTTAAAGGTGTCAATTATGTTATGATCTGTATTTCAAGAACGTTAAACCCACAGGAGTGGTACTGTTAAATTAAATTATTACTTTGCTTCTTCAAATATGAGTATATTCACATGATAAGCCATAACTGTTTTTTTGGGGAAAAAGGAGTAGAAGAACCAGCTCGGTTAACTCAGTAGTGAATATAAATATCTTAAACTCCTGAATGAGTAGAATTGAATCCTGGAGTCAGGGTGACCAAAAATATTGGATGCCTATACTTTGTAGTTATTGGAGGTGACCAAAAGGTTTATAGTAAACCTACGAATAGTATGATAAGGTAGTTATTGGTGTATACCAAAAGGCTCATAGTAAATCCATGAAAACCATGACAATGTAGTTATCGGTGGAAACCAAAAGGTTCATAATTAACCCATGAAAACTATTTATTAAGGACAATTAGCATGGGCTAATTGGTTTGTAGTGAACCCATGAAAACTATACCTGAATTAAGAACTGACATCAGTCAGTAGGTTCCTAGTCAACCCATGAAAACTAGGATGTGCAGCGAGTTACTGGATAAGTCCATAGGTTCCTAGTAAACCCATGAAAACTAGGATAAGAGAGTGGCTAATGGAAGTATCAGTAGGTTCCTAGTCAACCCATGAAAACTAGAATGTGCAGTGAGTTACAGGATAAGTCGACAGGTTTCTGATCAACCCATGAAAACTAGGATAATGTGATTAGTTATTGGAATGACTAATATGTTCAGGGGGACCCATGAATTAAGCAAGTTAACTGGTAGGAGCCTATAGGTTCTTAATGATCCCATGAAAACTATGAATAGGACAAGATGTTCATTTGTTATTTACGTGTTATTAGTAAATCCATGAAAACTAAGGATATTAATAATGACCATAGAGACTATAAATATGACAGGATGTCAGTTTAAATTGGGGAAGGGAAATCTAATTTATTTTCAAGTATGCATATCATCATAATGATTTTGAAAATGTATGTCTTAACCATTGTGGATGCAGGAGCACAGATTCTGGTTTTATAAAGTTTTTAGGATACTATTGAGAGGATAATCCATTCCGCTAAGCGGCATGGTCTCACTGGATATCTAAAAGAATTGAGATGTTAGATTATTATTCATACCAGGCTTTATGTCTGACTAGAAGTTTTTGTTTTCCCCTTAAACTCTCAGGAACTCAATTGATTTTGAGTAGTTTGAGGTTTAGGGTTTTTAGGTTCTCTTCTTAGGCGAATAAAGCTTCTGGAGGCGTGCATGAGGCATATAGATATTTAGAGTTTTTTTTATGCTGTGTTATTTTGTAAAGGTAGATTTATTAGCGTTACTATATACTCTGATCAACCAAGGGGGCATCTTCATATGTCGCTCTTGGCGTATTTGTAATAATTATATTTTGCTTAACGCGGTTAATGAAATTTTCGGATTATGTAATGAACAAGAAATGTTTTGATTTGAATATGAAAATGTGTTTTTGAATTGCTATATTTTTTCCCATATTTCTATGATCTGTGTATCAATGTATCTAGCACCGCCGTATTTCTTCACCGAAGATTAATAACGATGAATGACTGCAGGATCCGTAACCATTAGTTTTAGGCCTCCAAGTAAGGGGATGTTAAATCTGGAGAAGTCGTAGTTACAACACATAACTCGGACAGTTTATGTCAATCCTGTCCTTACAACAATGACCACATAACCAAATACAGACTGAATATAAACATCTATGAGAATACGCTTCCAGATTCCAGCTCCTCTCCTGAACAGCTTCCACTCCACCAATTAGCCTGGAAATATGCTCGGTCTGACCCGAGCATATAGGAAAAACACGAAGCCTAGATTAGTCTGGTATATCAACGTGAGAAACACACTCAACTAAATTATTAAAGTTTAAAAATCCTTTGAAAATCAAAAGCATCTCGTAAGACCACACCACAAATAAACATGTCAGGTTTTTACCTTACGATAGATAAAACATTTCTTATAAAATCCTCTGATATTATAATAGGGTCTATATACAAATACTTATTCAAATAGCTGAAATTGTTACATTATAAAATTCCAACATAATAGCCACAAAGTGGGTAATATAATCAAACCCATAAAAGGCTCGTAGGGAGAATGGATTTCCAACGAATAACTAGGCACTGGGGTACCACCTATCACAGTACCCGATCTAGATCAGCGTACTAAGGATCCACCCTAAATCCCCTGCAACACAAGGCCGGACTACCCCTTACTGGATATCCCAAGCAAGATCACCACGCAGTTGGGATCAGCAACCGCCCACACAGCCGAAATAAAAGGGACATCTAGACAGGGATGACCTCACCCTACTTGGGCGCTACCCACTTAGCCTTGCTGCATAACCCCTGATTTTCAGTCATTCCCGGTTGATGAGGCTCGAGGCTAAGCGTTACTTTTTTAGGACATATCACTTAGAATGCCCACCATCTGAAAGCATTCATCCATACAAGTCCGTTATGGGTTCGAACGGAACCGAAGGCACTATTCCTACTACATCCATTTTGGAATCACCCTCAGGATTAGTAGCGAGTAGCACTTGCACTTCACTAATCCATCTTCGACTCCAAGCTCTTGTCTTCATCACGAAAACGTTCTTGTTGGATCGAAGTGGTTTTTGGATTTCAAATCTGATCCCGGTCTCTTCGAAACAACGTTCGTTATTTTTCGGTAAAATCAACCCCGGTTCTTTAGGAAATAAACCGACGAAATACAAGATCGGAGCTCACCTCCTAACCTTTTGTGGACGTGTCTCCTTATAATTTGTCCTAAAGAATAAATGAGTTTATATGTACAGAATAACACCTCGATCTGTTATCGTACCATATAATTGCCGAGTTTCCTCTAGAATTTCCGAAGTTAAGTTTTTGTCCCTATTTCATTTGATATATATATATACACACACACAAAACCATTTCTTTCCAAATCATACCTATGAAATTTCCAATATTATTTTCAAGTTTATAAAATAAAATATTCTTTATAAAAATTATTGTAAAATATTATTTAAAACAACATTTATATTAAATAGATTTATTGAAGAAAATATACTTAAATACTAGTTTAATAAAAATTATCCTTTAAAGAATCATTACAAAATAGTTTAGTACTTGAAATAATTTAAATAATACATACTTAAAAATTTATAACTTATAAATATTTCCAAAAATAAATAAATTAATTTTGATATTTCAAAAATATTTATCAATTCATTTAAAGCATTTCTAAAAATAATATTTATTTTTAGAACAAAACTAGTTTCAAAATCAATCCAAACATAATAAGGCTTATCAGTCTCAATGGTACTTATCAATTCACAACTCACAATCACACAAATATTTAAATCAATCAGCTTCTATGTATCGATTCACATTATATTCTCAAATATAATTAACAGGCCAATATCAGATATATGCATGAATAACAGATAAGAGATATTCATTACCGGTAACAATAACACAGATAGATGGCTTATACTATCCACATAAATTAATTTACTATTCAGCGGAATGGTGTCGGTTTCCGCTGCCCAGATGTCAACCAGTCGAAATAATCTAAAATAAACACATCTAATTCAGTTGGGAACATTTCAACCATTTTCCTTATAAAAAATTTCAATGGCATTCATTTCTAATTTGGTAATTAAATTATATTTGCACAAGCTTATAAATTTCTTATTTCACTTCACAACTGGTCGTACGACGTAGTACCATCCGTCGATACAAACCATCTCCTTTATAATATCATATGTGAAATTAAATAATTATTATAAATATAATAACGCTTAAGAACTTGAATTCATTTCAAAGTATAAATATAAATTATTTTAAATGTACTTCAATTTATTCAAATGAACCCAAGGATTTATAATAAATTATTTTCAAAAGCTTCACTAATTTAAAGATAAATTAACTTATTTAAATGATCTAAATTAAATATACTTAAACAAAATATGTTTAAAAATTTCTTTGTCAATATTTTAAATAGACATTGACATTAAGAAAAGTCGGTTTTAAATGTTTACTTTAAATCAACACGATTATGTGCTTCAAATGGTTGTGGATTTATTTTAACTAAAACTTTATAATAATTTTCTTTAATGAATCCTGTTTAAAAACAAGCTAAAACCATTGGCCGAAGTCCAAAACCAAAAACTAAACAACCCAAAACTCCACTATATAGTCACAGCTCTAATGGGCCGAAGCCCAACCAACAGTGGAATCAAACCCGAAATGCTTTCCCTCGTTCTCCCCTCATCTCTCAACTCCAGTATCATTAGAGATACACCCAAACGATCGAGTAACTACATCCTGCATCGATTCATTCGTGAATCTTACGAGACCTTCACCGAGCCTATTGTTTGCGCCAAAAATGGTCCAAAACCCCAATATTGTGAAAGCACCCGTTTATGAACACAAATCAGCAATATTCAACACAAATTTCAGATCTAAGCAATACCAAACACAGCAATTCAGAAATAACAGTCACAAACACAAGATTTATAGTGGTTCGGCGATCTTGCTTACGTCCACTCTGAAGTTTATGTCTTTATTGATTCACTTGATGATTTCAATCAATCACATCGGACTACAGTAGATAATAGCTCTGAAATCTAATTACAACAGTGGTAATGAAGAATGGAATTGAATCCGGCAGATTCTGGACGTCGAATGGTCAAAAGATCCCCTCTTTGTAGGCTTCAGGGTGCTATTTATAGGCGTAGGAGGCTCAAATCTCGCTCAAACTTCGGGAGACTTTTTCTGGCACATGAGTGGGCCCACGCGACCGACCCCACCAAATTTTGACTCGATCTGAGATCGATACGAAGTGATTTCGTATCCATCAAAAAATGATCCAATCGAGCTGAAACTTGGCAGGAACAATCTTTACCTTGTATGGAAGCTTCTGTGAAAATTTCATTGCATTTGGATCTATGGTTTGAGAGATATGATCGATACGAATTGCATTTTTGTGAGTGCTGTTGCGTTCGTATCCTTGATTCGAAACGATCTGTTCGTATCGATCATTGCATGTGCTCATGAGATGACGATGCGTGCTTCCTTCGGATCGATCCATTTCTTATGCCGAGTTGACCGAGCCATTCCTTGAATTTCGCCTTGTCCGTATCCAAAGCCGTTGCCTCATTCGAGTTGATAATCGTTGCCAATTTGTATCATCAGTGTTGACTTGCATCCATACATACGGCTTTGCTCGCATCAATAATTGAGGCGCATTTTGTATCGATTATTTTAATGAGGATCGATACGAAACACGAGCGTGTTCATGCATACAAAGCAGGGCATTCCATGGGAACGAATCAACATATTCGATGGCTACGATTAGGGCTTGTTTTCAGGGTGGACTCGAACAGGACGGTGTCAAGTGGATCGATACGGAGCAAGATCGATACGAAATGCACTGACCTGATGGATACGAACTGTGGATGGTTGATCGATACGAAATGCGCCAACCTGATGGATACGAACATGCTGAGGCGACGCCTATTTTATCGATTCGAAGCCGATCGATTCGAAGCCGATCGATTCGAACTGACCGATATCACGTTACTGATCGATTCGAACTCGATCGATTCGAAGCATGTGTAAACTAATGGATTCAAACAAGATAGACATCGATGGATACAAATCTGATGGATTCGAAATGGGAATCTCCTTAACTTTTTGATGGATACGAACAGCGTACTTTGGCTAACTTGCATCGATCATATCTCGTTCATACAAACTCCGATTAACCTAAAATTTGAAACACTTGCTTTCAGCTTTGCTTGTCATGTCTTATCAATTGTAGCCTGATCCGGGCTCGGAAAAAATTCATCGATATCCATAGCGAAGCAATGTGTAACCAATCTTTGATACGAATTGGCTTTTGTCTTCGATTGATCTTTTAGTATCATGGCTTTGCCAAAAAGCGAGATAACATTTGTCCCTCAAAACATGCCTTGCGGTAGGAAGGTGTGTTTTGTAATGCTTTTAGTTGGACGTTCATATCCTATCAACAACCTGTAAAGAGCTTGATAGTTTCATATGACCTCAAATGACGAGCGTTCGGGATCGTGTGTCATTTGAGGTGAATCGGGACCGTTCGCGATCGATGCCGTTTTTGGCAAATGATGGAATGGGACCGTTCGCGGTCGATGCCATTCGCGGCAAAGGATGGAATGTGATCATTCGCGATTGGATATCATACTAAGTAAATCATGACCGTTCGCGGTCGGGTGTCGTTCGAGGCAAATTATGATCGTTCGCGATCGTGTGTCGTTCGAGGCGAAATATGACCGTTCGAGGCGAAATATGACCGTTCGAGGTCGGCGAGGTCGGGTGCCGTTCGAGGCAAGTTATGTGTGCCCGGGGGGACTTAGTATTATCAATGCCGGAGTTCATGTTCAGCGGAGTTTTCGAATCAAAGACTTTGGCAGTTCATTGCCATGCAAGAGGTGCTCGTGGACCGTTCGCGATCCAACGGGCATGCAAGTAAACTCTTTCACAGAATTGCAAATATCAAAGAAATGATCAAACAAATCTTAGAACAGAAATGTCCAAACAAACAGAGTCTAAATGTCCAAATCAAAACGAAATAAAAGCAAAGCAAGGATGTCAAAGTGTAAATTCTCACTATGGTGTGGTCAGTAGTCATTCAGAGCATGCCTATGGATCTGCGCAATCGCTTACATTTGTAAATGATCTAACCGTGTTAGTGAGAGGTTTACGACTTGTTTATCATTATTTCAGTCAATTAATCAATTAATAATCAAACGTTGTCTCGGCTCAAGGTCACCCCTAGCTGATGTAGATGGTGGTCGCTCTGGCTCCACCGCTGGAGTTCGCCTCCTCACATACTGAAGTAGCATACCGTTCCTGACATGCCCTTCCACCTCATCCTTCAGATGTCTACAATCATTAGTGTTATGACCGTTCAGTTTATGGAATATACAATACTTATCCGATTTCCTTTCGTCAGAAGTTGGATCCCTTCGCATTGGTCTACGATATGGAACCTGCTCTCTGGTATCCTGATAGATTCGCTCTAAATTCTCATTTAGCTCTGAGTATGTGGTGAATCTTGGTTCCTTTCATGGTCGCATTGATCTGTTATAGCTAGTCTCAGCCTTCCGTTTCCCCTTGCCAATTTTTGTACCTTTCTCGGGGGATTTCCATCTTTGACCATATAAACGTTGTATTCATCATTTTCTTCTCTTTCTGCACTCGCATCTTCCAATCGCAAGAACTTTTCTTCTTCGTGATAGAATTCTCCTAGATCCATAGGTGGATCTTTAGTCAATGAATTTTTGAAATCCGTGCCATCAGCTATTCCGGACACAGCTTCCATCATAACCATGGATGGATCTGGCGGATCCACCGATGTTGCTGCCGCATTGAATCGCGTCAGGAAACTCCTCAAAGTCTCTCCAGCTTTCTGCTTCCAAATTGCCAAACTCATTATGTTCTTGGGTCTTGCAATGTGAACCCTAAATTGTCTCATGAATCTCTCAGTTAAATCTGCCCATGCTCCTATGGAGCCGCTCTCCAGTTGCCTAAACCATAATGCTGCGATTTCCGTCAGATATAATGGAAAGCACCGGGCCATAACTTCTTGTGATGCCCCCAGCACTTCCATGTGTCTCATATTCTTTGTCAGATGGACCGAGGGGTCCGTTATCCCATCGTACATCTCTATTGATGGTAACTTGAATTCTGGAGGGTTTCTAGCCATCCTGATTGCAGGAGAAAAGGGACTCCTGTTCACGTCTTCTAGATCTCTGTTTATTAATCCGCCTCTCATGGCTCGCTTGACCATTTGCGCCAATCTATCATTGTCTCCAAGATGCAACCCCCGAGTTCACGAGGGAATTCTGGAATCTGCCCCCTTGACTGAGCGTTCATTCCTCTGCTACCTCCAGGTTGCGCAGATGCTCCTCTCTCTCTCTCTCTCTCTCCGGAATTGGATCAAAATTCTCCATGTGTGTGCCTCCTAATCCAGGTGCTACGCCGGACGGTCCTGCTCCATTCTGAACTCCATCAGCTCCTCTGTTCTGTGCTCCAAGTTGTCCAATTTGTTGAAATAAACTCTGGATCAACTCCTCCTGTCTCTTCATCATTGTCTCCATCTCGTCCCTAGTGATGAAGATCGACGCTTGATTTGCTTCTGAGGAAGCCTCTTGACTTCCTTGGTGTTCACTCCTCTCTAGCCTTTGTCTTTTACTTGTTTGTCTCGTCATAGTCCTTAGATCTGAATTCTTAAGTCTTCAAATTCAACTTCTCCTGAATCAACTGTTCTCAGTGAAAGCACCAAAGTGTTTGCACCAAAAATGGTCCAAACCCCAATATTGTGAAAGAACCCGTTTATGAACACAAATCAGCAATATTCAACACAAATCTCAGATCTAAGCAATACCAAACACAACAATTCAGAAATAACAGTCACAAACACAAGATTTATAGTGGTTCGGCGATCTTGCCTACGTCCACTCTGAAGTTTGTATCTTTATTGATTCATTTAATGATTTCAATCAATCAAAGCGGATTACAGTAGATAATAGCTCTGAAATCTGATTACAACAGTGGTAATGAAGAATGGAATTGAATCCGGCAGAGTCTGGACGTCGAATGGTCAAAAGATCCCCTCTCTGTAGGCTTCATGGTGCTATTTATAGGCGTAGGAGGCTCAGATCTCGCTCAAACTTCGGGAGACTTTTTCTGGCATGTGAGTGGGCCCACGCGACCGACCCCACCACGTTTCGACTCGATCTGAGATCGATACAAAGTGATTTCGTATCCATCAAAAAATGATCCAATCGAGCTGAAACTTGTCAGGAATAATCTTTACCTTGTATGGAAGCTTCTGTGAAAATTTCGTTGCATTTGGATCTGTGGTTTGGGAGATATGATCGATACGAATTGCATTTTTGTGAGTGTTATTGCGTTCGTATCCATTGATTCGAAACGATCTGTTCGTATCGATCGTTGCATGTGCTCATGAGATGACGATGCACGCTTCCTTCGGATCGATCCATTTCTTATGCCGAGTTGACCGAGCCATTCCTTGAATTTCACCTTGTCCGTATCCAAAGTCGCTGCCTCATTCGAGTTGATAATCGTTGCCAATTTGTATCATCAGTGTTGACTTGCATCCATACATACGGCTCTGCTCGCATCAATAATTGAGGCGCGTTTCATATCGATTATTTTAATGAGGATCGATACGAAACACGAGCGTGTTCATGGATACGAAGCAGGGCATTCCATGGATACGAATCAACATATTCGATGTCACGATTAGGGCTTGTTTTAAGGGTGGACTCGAACAGTACGGTGTCAAGTGGATCGATACGAAGCAAGATCGATATGAAATGCACCAACCAGATGGATACGAACTGTGGATGGTTGATCGACACAAAATGCGCCAACCTGATGGATACGAACATGCTAAGGTGATGCCTATTTTATCGATTCAAAACCGATCGATTCGAACTGACCGATATCACGTTACTGATCGATTCGAACTCGATCGATTCGAAGCATGTGTAAACTGATGGATTCGAACAAGATAGACATTGATGGATATGAATCCGATGGGTTTGAAATGGGCATCTCCTCAACTTCTTGATGAATACGAACAACGTACTTTTACTAACTTGCATCGATCATATCTCGTTCATACGAACTCCGATTAACCTGAAATTGGAAACACTGGCTTTCATTGCTTTGCTTGTCATGTCTTATCAATTGTAGCCTAATCCGTGCTCGGAAAAAATTCATCGATATCCATAGCGAACCAATGTGTAACCAATCTTTGAGACGAACTATCTTTTGTCTTCGATCGATCTTTTGGTATCACGGCTTTGCCAAAAAGCGGGATAACACCTATATCACACGCATCACCAACCATCGAGAAGACCGATCTCACCTGGAACCAATGTGCACGGTGGTGTATGTGCACAACCGAGCCGCCGATCATCTCGCCGTCACGATACCATTGACAAGTTTTCCCTCATCCATAGACTCGATTCGCCGTGTCGCCGACGCCAATTCCATCTCCGATCGAAAATCAATCTTTTGTTCACCCAAAATCGAAACCAAAAAACTCTACTACCATCGCATAGCGACCCAATGCAACGTCAGCGGACCACTTCCATGCATGCCACCTACCACCGATGGAAGCCCTACCGTGCATGTATCCTCGAACCCAAAAACACTCAAACTCCGGTTGCCCCTTCTCGCCTCAAAATCCCCACGTCACGACCATTGTTGAAGCCATCCTTAAACCCTATAATCAAACACCCCTCACAAACCAAGCCCAAATCAGACAAACGGCCAAGGTTGATCTCTTCCCTAGGACCACCTACCCCTCCAATCGAAGCTGCGCCATCTCTCGTCGACGAGATCGACGAAAATTAATTTTTGAATGAAAATCGTTCATCTAACAATATCTCAAAATATATAATACTAAAAATTACAATTCTTCCTCTAAAATTTATATTTTCACCCAAGAATCAAAGCTGCATGTATGAATCCTAGGATTAAAAATATTTGTTTTTCACTAAAATTTGATACTTGCTGTAAAACCTGACATTTATGAACAACACAGAAAACTTTACTTCCAAACCATTTTTAACTTAAACTACACTAGAAAATAAATAAATTTCTAGTTACAATAACAACAGATTCGATCTAGATTAGGAGATCTAGATTTTTGAAGTTAAATGAAATAAAGGTTTACTGTCAACAGCACATATCATTTTTTCAAACATTTAAGGTAATGTTTCTCACCTTAAACATTGATTCCAGATGCTTTTAAAATTCGAAGTTGAAGCTTTTGATTTAAAAGTTGAAATCTTTAAAATTGAAATTCCAAATTTGCTTCCAGGTAGCTTGATTCCTTTTTAAACAGAGAGTGTTTTTCTTTGAGCTTTAAACAAGTTATAGAGTACTTGTTTTCTTTTTTTTAATTTAGTTCCTGTTGCTTAAAAATTTTTAACAGAGGTTTTTGATTGCTAAAAAAACCACTTAGATCTGATATGTTCATATATATGCTTGTTTGAAAACACTGGAAAAGGAACAAGATGACAATTTGGTGGCTAGGAAAGATGTTTTTTTTGGAGGCCGAAATGATATATTCTTTTTACTGAGTGAAATCTGAAAAGAAATAAAATAATTATCACTACAAGTTTTAGCTGCTTACTGCAAAATGTAAAACATGTTTGCTGATAAACGTTTATCTCCATTCCTATTGTTTTATAGTTTGTTATAACTGTTTTACTTCAAATCTTTTGTTAACCAGTTTCTATTCACAGCAAATGATTTACAACCTTTTTCTGATTATATGTATTTATATAAACCATACAATATCTAAGGTATATGTAATTATATTTGGGAAATTAGGCATTCCAAATTTATCTTTGACAAAGCTAGTGTTGCACTTATACATTTATTAAAAAACAAGAATTGCAAAGTGATTTTTGAAATATTTTCAAAGCTTGCATTTATCACTTATACATTTTGAAATAAAAGTGAGAAACTTTTAAAATAACCTTCTTTGTTAATACATTTGTATATATGTGTTACTTTTAAACCAAACGAACTAAAATAATATTCTATACTTCCATACAATTCAAAACCACAAGAAACTTGCCATTTAAATAAAATAACATTTCCAATATGCATATATTATTTTAAAACAAGGATTACAAAGTGATATTAAACTATTTTAAGCCTTTATGTATATATGTAACCATATATACAATTTTTAATGATAATATAAAATATATTATCCCAAAATAAATCAAGTCATTTCCTTCTTTATAAAAATATAATACTTGAAAATAACTAAGTTCATTGATATCTATGTGTAAATAGTTTCTTATTTACTCAAGCGATTATTATACACATCCTTTTCTTTATAACATTTTTATCTATTAATATTATAAATTTTTCTTTTAACTTGTCATAACATATATATAAACTTTTCCTTATTCAATGTATATATATTATTTAAGAAACCTAAAACTCCTTTATTTAATATAAACAACATTGTTTATATATACCAAATCAAAATGTATCACTATTACTTCATTATGAATTTCCATCCAATTATATTACATATAAACTTATTATCTTATAAATTATTTGATTTTTAATAAATTTAAATTTTCTATTATATTTCGACTTTAGAATAAAATATACATATTTATTTTTAAACAAAATACACATATTTAATTTAAAACAATATATATATATATATATATATATATATATATACATACATATTTGCTTTTAAAACAAAACAAAATTTTAACTAATTCTATTTAAATCAAATCTGCAAATTTTAGTATAGATTTGAAAACCCAGTTATATTGATTTGGAAAGTTGTGTATAATTATTAATAATTGATTATCGTGAATATTGTATATTAAAATACAATATTATTTAATATTATAAACTAATATTCATAACTCGGGATGTCCAAAATCCCATGTCGTTACATTCTTCCCCCCTTAAAAAGAATTTCTTCCCTAAAATTCCATAGCTAATTTAGTAGAATTATCTACACAAATTAGAACTGATCAATAACAACTCAAACTGCACCAATAAACACATAGATTCATACTGTATATCAAAATAAACATTTCATCAAGTACTATCCAAAATATTTCTACAAATGTTATCATCATCCAAACAAACATACACATATATACAGATATGTTATCACCATACCAAACATTTAACATCCATGACATCCATGGGTCAAAAACACATACAAAAAGATACATACTACGAATAGAAAGCGACCTAAACTAACTATGGACTCTTACTATCAGAGTCCTCCTTTTCGGGCCTTGACAATTCCCTGGACTCTACATCATTGTCCAGAACCCAAATAGCTTCTGGACTAGGCTCTCTAGGAAGGAAATCTACTCTAGGAATTGGCTCCTCCATGGCCTCACAAATGATAACATCCTCATTCTCTGATTTGGGATCCTCCTTCACTTCAAACTCCTCTTCGCAGTCGAAATCCTCTACTGGATCTTCCTATTGAGGCTGAGGTTGGGGCTGAGGCTGCTCAACCGGCTCTACCGATACTTCTGGCTCATCTCATATAAGGACGGCTTGTTAAGATCCGCCCTGATCCTTCTGACATGGTCAAAGTCACCATCTCTCATAGCTCTAGCCAAAGCTCCACCATGATCGATGACATGGGTTCTCCATAATTAAAACCAAAACCCAAAGATGAGATCCTAAGGTTTAGAATTCTATCGGCCAAGGACTACATCAAGGTTTACATTTCAAAATTTATTCCACCTTAAAAAAAATTATTACCCAAGATATTATAAAATCATCTTTTCAAAATAATTTTAATATATATTTGAAAAGTGATTATAGGTAGATAAAAATACACATATATATAGTAAGTTTATAAACAACTTATTTATCTAGTTTATAAATCCATATATATATATATAACAAATAAATTGTTATAAGTTTTTTTTTAAATTTCAAACATCCTTTCTAGAAATCCATAATTCTTAAATTATCTTTAAAGGGTGGAAAATTTTCCAAAAATTACTAGTTTAAAAGTTTTCTGAATTTCTCTAGTAAATAAACTCAATAAAATCCATTCTCCAAAGGTTCAAACTCTAAAGGGTTCAGTTTCTAAGGGTATACTCAAGTCAAAAAGGGCAACCAATGAATACACTCAAGGTCGATGACTAAGACCACCCAATCCTAGATGATAAATTATTATCATCTCAACCAATCATTTTAAATATCACTTATTTAAAAATCATACCCTTTTTATATAGAAAATATATTTGGGTAAAATTATCTCATCTACCCTTTTAAAACAATATTGTATCCCTTGGCCTGGTTCAAGTGTTTAGAGATCCCTATCAATAACGTTATCTACTCATATTGACCAGAATCCATATGCCACTTAACCGATCAATTAAAACAATATAAAAACTTGTTTGTATAACTAACAAATACGTGCTCTCGTATACACACACACACACTCAGACTTAAACAGGTTGCTACAGACTCTATTCCTAATGAGAAACCTACTCGAACCTAGGTATTCACTTAACCTAGGCTCTGATACCACAATGTCACAACCCATTTTTCCATACTGATTTAAACCGACTTTAAACCACACTTGTCAGCTAAATCGTATGGAAAAACGGATAGTGAAAGAAAGAAAGAAGGTAGAAATAGAAAGAAGATAGAAGAAAAGAGAACAATCAGAATCTCACAACGGATCAAATAAACTATAATATAAATAAATCTTTACATAAACCAAAACTATTGCTTAATATAACATATACAGACTTTGCATCAGAGTTACAACACACAATTCAGACAGTTTATATCAATCCATTCCTTACAACAATGACCACACAACCAAATACAGACTGAATATAAGCATCACGAGAATACGTCTCCAGATTCCAGCTCCTCTTCTGAACAGCTTGCACTCTTCCATCTAGCCTAGAAATATGCTCGGTCTGACCTAAGCATATAGGAAAAACACCAAGCCCGGGTCAATCTGGTATACCAGCGTGAGAAACACACTCAACTTGATTATTAAAGTTTAAAAATCCTTTGAAAATCAAAAGCATCTCGTTAGACCACGCCACAAATAAACATGTCGGGTTTTTACCTTACGATAGCCAAAACATTTTTGATAAATCCTCTGATATTATAATAGGGTCTATATACAAATACTTATTCAAATAATTGAAATTATTACATTATTAAATTCCAGCATACTAGCCACAAAGTGGGTAATACAATTAAAACCGTAAAAGGCTCGTAGGGAGAATGGATTTCCAACGAATGACTAGGAACTGGGGTACCACCTATCACAGTACTTGTTCTACACCAGCGTACCAAGAATCCACCCTAATCCCCTGCAACACAAGACCGGACTACCCCTTACTGGATATCCCGAGCAAGATCGCCCCGTGGTTGGGATCAGCAACCGCCCACACAGCCGAAATAAAAGGGACATCTAGACATGGATGACCTCACCCTACTTGGACGCTACCCACTTAGCCTTGCTGCATAACCCCTAATTTTCAGTCATTCCCGGTTGATGAGGCTCGAGGCTATTAAAACATATCACTTAGAATGCTCATCGTCCACCTGACGATGTTCTGAAAGCATTCATCCATATAAGTCTATTTCGAGTTCGAACGGAACCGAAGGCACTATTCCTACTACATCCATTTTGGAATCATCCTCAGGATTAGTAGCGAGTAGCCCTTGCATTTCACTTCTCCATCTTTGACTCCAAGCTCTTGTCTTCATCACGAAAACATTCTCGTTAGATCAAAGTGGATTTCGGATATCAAGTCCGATCCCGATCTCTTCGAAACAACGTTCATAATTTCTCGGTAAATTCAACCTCGATTCTTTAGGAAATACACCGACGAAATACAAGATCGGAGTTCACCTCCTAACCGTTTGTGGACAGGTCTCCATATAATTCATCCTAGAGAATAAACGAGTCTATACATATGGTATAACACCTTGATCGGTAACCGTACCATATAATACCCGAGTTTCCTCTAGAATTTCCAAAGTTAAGTTTTTGTCCAAATTTGACAGTCGGTTATTTAACTATCGAAACAATCAATCAATTCAACCAAGTTATTTTCCGTTTCAACTATTAAGCCTTATTCACATTTAAAATCCAAACGGATTACAATTTACTAAGAAAGCCTATTTCATTTGATAAATATATATATACAAAACCATTTCTTTCCAAGTCATACTTATGAAATTTCCAATATTATTTTCGAGTTTATTAAACAAAATATTATTTATAGAAATTATTATAAAATATTATCTAAAACAAGATTTATATTAAATAGATTTATTGAAGAAAATATACTTAAATACTAATTTAATAAAAACTATCCTTTAAAGATCATTACAAAATAGTTTAATACTTGAAATAATTTAAATAATACATACTTAAAAATTTATAATTTATAAAGATTTCCAAAAATAAATAAATTACTTTTGATATTTCAAAAATATTTATCAATTACTTTAAAACATTTCTAAAAATAATATTTATTTATAAAACAAAACTAGTTTCAAAATCAATCCAAGCAGAATAAGGCTTATAAGTCTAATCGGTACTTATCAATTCACAATTCACAATCACATAGATATTTAAATCAATCAGCTTCCATATATCGATTCACATTATATTCTCAAATATAATTAATAGGCCAATAACAGATATATGCATGAATAACAGATCAGATATATTCATTGCTAGTAACAATACACAGATAATATCAGATAGATGGCTTATATTATCCACAGAAATTAGTTTACTATTCAACGGAATGGTGTCTGTTTCCGCTGCCCAGATGTCAACCAGTTGAAATAATCTAAAATAAACCCATCGAATTTAATTGGGAACATTTCAATAGTTTGGCCTTATAGAAATTTTCAATAGCATTCATTTCTAATTTGGTAATTAAATTATATCTGCACAAGCTTATAAATTTCTTATTTCACTTCACAACTGGTCATACGACGGCGTACCATCCGTCGATACAAACCATCTCCTTTGTAATATCATATGTGAAATTAAATAATAATTATAAATATAATATCGCTTAAGAATTTGAATTCTTTTCAAAGTATAAACATTTATTTTCCTATAAATTATTTTAAATATACTTCAATTTATTCAAATGAACCAAGGATTTATAATAAATTATTTTCAAAAGCTTAACTAATTTAAAGATAAATTAACTTATTTAAATGATCTAAATTAAATATACTTAAACAAAATATGTTTAAAAATTTCTTTGTCTACATAATATTTTAAACAGACATTGACATTAAGAAAAGTTGGTTTTAAAAGTTTACTTTAAATCAGCATGATTATGTGCTTCAAATGGTTATGGATTTATTTTAACTTAAACTTTATAATAATTATCTTTAATGAATCCTGTTTAAAAACAAGCTAAAACCATTGGTCGAAGCCCAAAACCGAAAACTAAACAACCCAAAACTCCACTATATAGTCATAGCTCAAATGGGCCGAAGCCCAACCAAAAGTGGAATCAAACCCAAAATGCTTTCCCATATTGTCCCCTCATCTCTCAACTCCAGTATCATCAGAGATACACCCAAATGATCGAGTAACTACATCCAACATCGATTCATTCGTGAATCTTACGAGACCTTCATCGAGCCTATATCACATGCATCACCAACCATCGAAACGACCGATCTCGCCGGGAACCAACGTGCACGGTGACACGTGTGCATGTGCACAACCGAGCCGTCGACTCGCCGTCACGATACCATCGACAAGTTTTCCCTTGTCCCTAGACTCAATTCACCGCGTCGCCACGCCAACTCCACCTCTGATCGAAAATCGTTCTTCTGTTCACCCAAAATCAAAACCAGAAAACTATACTACCTCCGCATATCGACCCAATGCAATGTCGGCGTACCACTTCCATGCATGCCACCTACCTCCGATGGCAGCCCTACCATGCAGCTATCCTCGAACCCAAAACACTCAAACTCCGGTCGCCCCTTCTCGCCTCAAAATCCCCGTGTCGCAACCATTATTGAAGTCATCCTTAAACTCTAGAATCAAACACCCCTCACAAAACAAGCCCAAATCAGACAAACAGCCATGGTCGATCTCTTCCCTAGGACCACCTGCCCCTCCAGTCGAAGCTGCGCCATCTTTCGTCGACGAGATCAACGAAAATTAATTTTTGAACGAAAATCATTCATCTAACAATATCTCGAAATATATAATACTATAAGTTACAATTCTTCCTCTAAAATTTATATTTTCACCTAAGAATCAAAGCTGCATGTATGTATCATATGATTAAAAATATTTATTTTTCACTAAAATTTGATACTTACTTTAAAACTTGACATTTATGAACAACACAGAAAAATTTACTTCCAAACCATTTTTAACCTAGACTACACTAGAAAATAAACAAATTTCTATTTACAATATCAACAGATTCGATCTAGATTAGGAGATCTAGATTTTTAAAGTTAAATGAAACAAAGGTTTACTGTCAACAACACAGATCAATTTTTTTTTCAAACATTTAAGATAAATGTTTCTCACCATAAATATTGATTCTAGATGCTTTTAAAACTTGAAGTTGAAGTCTTTGATTTAAAAGTTGAAATCTTCAAAATTGAAACTCCAAATTTGCTTCCAGGTAGCTTGATTCCTTTTTAAACAGTGAGTGTTTTTCTTTGAGCTTTAAACAAGTTATAGAGTACTTGTTTTCTTTTCTTTTTTTAATTTAGTTCTAGTTGCTTAAAATTTTTGAACAGAGGTTTTTGATTGCTAAATAAACCACTTAGATCTGATATGTTCATATATATGCTTGTTTGAAAACACTAGAAAAGGAACATGATGACAATTTGGCGGCTAGGAAAAATGTTTATTTTTTGAGGCTGAAATGATATATTCTTTTTGTTGAGTGAAATTTGAAGGGAAATAAAATTATTATCACTACAAGTTTCAGCTGTTTACTGCCAAATGTAAAACATGTTTGCTGGTAAAAATTTATCTCCATACCCATTGTTTTATAATTTGTTACAACTGTTTTGCTTCAAATCTTTTGTTAACCAGTTTCTATTTACAGCAAATGGTTTACAACCTTTTTCTGATTATATATATTTATATAAACCATACAATATCTAAGGTATATGTAATTATATTTGGGAAATTAGGCAGTCCAAATTTATCTTTGACAAAGCTAGTGTTACACTTATACATTTATTACAAAACAAGAATTACAAAGTGATTTTTAAATATTTTCAAATCTTGCATTTATCACGTATACATTTTGAAATAAAAGTGAGAAACTATTAAAATAACCTTCTTTGTTAATATACTTGTATATATGTGTTACTTCTAAACCGAACGAACTAAAATAATATTCTATACTTCCATACAATTAAAAACCACATAAAACTTGCCATTTAAATAAAATAACATTTCCAATATACATATATTATTTTAAAACAAGGATTACAAAGTGATATTAAACTATTTTAAGCCTTTTATGTATATATGTAACCATATACACAATTTTTGATGATAATATAAAATATATTATCTCAAAATAAATCAAGTCATTTCCTTCTTTATAAAAATATATTACGTTAGAATAACTAAGTTCACTGATATCTATGTGTAAAAAGTTTCTTATTTACTCAAGTCATTATTATACACATCCTTTTCTTTATAACATTTTTATCTATTAATATTATAAAATTTTCTTTTAACTTATCATAACATATATATATATAATTTTCCTTATTCAATGTATATATATTATTTAAGAAACTTAAAACTCCTTTATTTAATATAAACAACATTGTTCATATATACCAAATCAAAATATATCACTTCATTATGAATTTCCATCCAATTTTATTACATACAAATTTATTGTCCTAAATGTAAAAATATTTGATTTTTAATAAATTTAATTTTTCTATTATATTTCAACTTTAGAGTAAAATATACATTTTTATTTTTAAAACAAAATACTTATATTTAATTTAAAACAATATATTAATATATACATATTTACTTTTAAAATAAAATAAAATTTTAAGAAATACTATTTAAATCAAATCTATAAATTTTAATATAGATTTAAAAACCCAGTTATATTGATTTGGAAAATTGTATATAATTATTAATCATTGATTACTGGGAATATTGTATATTAAAATACAATGTTATTGAATATTATAAACTAATATTCATAACTCGGGATGTCCAAAATCCTGGGTCGTTACAAAAATACTTTAAATTCAGAATATCTGTGAATTAACCGATTTACCGTGAAATCCACATTTGTGTGTATATGGTGTGGTCCAGGGGTTTTACACAATAGTGCAATATCATCAATCATCACAATCCAAACACAACAATATCGATAAGCGGTATGATCCTATAACGCTTATCTTCATTCACAAATTCATAGATAAATTCATCACAGATAATTAAATTACATTCATCATAGCTCAAATCAAAATAATTCATATCATAGAGCATCACACATCAGGGATATCAAATAATTCAAACATTCAATAGAATCTAAATATTCATAAGTAAGATCAATTAACATATGATTAAATTTTAAACTAGATTAATTACTTATGAATAAATTACTATTCCGGGTTAATTAACATTAATTAAGTACACCCATTAACTTAATTAACCTTTAATCATTTATTAATTAATCTTTGATAATAAATAAATCAAACTTTGATTATTGATTTGACTTAAGAGGAGAACAAAAGATGGGGAAACTCAAACGTCTCCCTAAAAGAGATGCAGCAACGTTGAAGAGAAAATTATCGACTTTGCAAACATATCTGGTGGGATAAAATATCTGACTGGGTTGTCCGATATTGTAATCATCGTTGATCGGCAAAAAGAATATACAACTCTTCGAGAATGTGCCATTTTGGGAATTCCAACAATTTTTTTAATCAATACAACCTTAATTCATACATCAATCAACCTTTAATTATCAATTAATCAACCTTTAATCATTAAATAATTAACCTTAATTATTTAATTATTCTTTAATTAATTATCCCCAATTAATTATATTAATTAATTAACCTTTAATTCATAAATCAACCTTTAATCACTTTCATTAATTAACCTTTAAATTAATTAATTATCCTCAAATTAATTACCTGAATTAATTTATCACATTAATTAATTACCTTTAATTAATTACAATAAGTGATTATCCCTAATCACTTAATCAACTTTAAAATAATTACTTTTAATTAATTACCTTAATTAATTAACCTTTAATTATTAATTAACCAATCTCAGTTAATAAATCAATCAACCCTTAATTATTAAATAATTCTCCTTAATTAATTACATTAATTAAATTGCCCCTTGATTAATAAATTAATCAATCCTTAATCATAAATTAATTAATTACTCTTTATTAATTACTTAATTAATTTAATAAATCTTTAATTATCAAATCCTTAATTAACTTTAAGATAAATCATTATATTTATTAATTACTTAATTATCATTAACATTATTTAAAATATTTATCTTTTAAATTAACTACTTAATTAAATCATTTAAATTAAATTTTAAAAAATAACTTAAGCATTTAACTTATCAAATTTAAGTTAAACAAATTATAACTTCCTTGAATCAAATAATAAAAACAGTTATTATATAATATTTTAAACTAAATTAAATTTTAAATTTAAAACTTGCTTTTATAAAATTTAAAAACTATTTAAAACCTGCTTCGGGTTTAACCCGTCAAACTCTCGAGTCCTGACCCGAGAAATCATCCATCCTTCTCTTTTTTTTTTGAAAATTTAGTTAGTCTAAATTTTAAACCTAGAACATGTAAACACACACGAGCCTACGCGAGACTAACCCAAGACGCTACCCTCGTTTCCCCGAGACAACCCCGAAGCCTATCCTTCTTCTTCTCCCTTTTCTTACCACTGATACGCACAATCTCATGTGCACATGCACAAATGAACGCCGCCGTATTGATCATCAATGCTGTCATCGGTAGTTTGTTCTCGACCACTTCCCTCGATTCCGGCCATCAAGCTTTTGAATTAAACACGATATCGACATTTGGTTATCTGAAACTCCACTAGAACCAACTCAGACATCCAAAACCGCCTCGAACCTTCACCATCGACCGCCGATGACCATGCAACTACGACTGGAGCTTCGTCAACTCCCCCTGCTTCGATCCCCACCGGAGCGATCAACTTCGGTGCTTTGATGTCGCCACAACAATTTAAAATCCAACCTTGACCAATATGTGGGTTTAAACCCTAAATCAAAGTCGCCCGATCACCACAACGCTCTAAAAAATCCTTCACTATTTTTCCTATGATCTATGACAGATACACCACCTCCAGCCTTGATCACGTTGACCATCGTTTAGCCATTTGTCAGAATTTGACCAAAGTTCCAATATCGTTCATCCAAAAATCTCTTCATTCCCAAACTTGAAAATAGTGATTTCAATGTTAAAATTCATCATTCACAAGTTTGAATCATGTTACAGATCCATATCAAGAATTCCAGCAACTGATTTTGAACTTATATTTAATCATACCTGTAACTTCAATTTTTGAAATAATTATTCAACTTGAACACTTGAAATTGTTTTTAAAACTTAAAACTTGATTATCCCAACATATTTCATTCAAAGATCATCACCAAAATATATTTATATTTTGTGATATGAATTTTTGTGAGAAATTCTGGTGTTTGAAGAACAACAGAGAGATGTACAGACATATATCCAATTATTTATACACATACACAGACAATGCAGGCATATTTCAACAACCAAACAATCATTTTTTAAATGCACATCCAAACATCAAACCATGGAAGCAAATTTAAGTGGGGTTTGCTCAACTGGAAGTATGAATAGAGAAAATCTGGAACTGTTTTTTTTTTTTGAACTCTAGTATTTGAAACTGAAGTTGATCTTTACTTTGTTGAGTTTGGACCTGAAGCTTTAACGTTGGAATTTGAGTTATTGCTTGATATACTTTGATTTGCTACATGATCTTATTTGACTCGATACTGATCTTTGTTTTGAGTGTTAAACTTTGATTTTGTACATGATGTTTGATTCTTGTTCCCAGCTTTGTAATTTTCTTGCTTCAAATCTGAGTTGAGCTTTGATCTGATTACTTCAGATTTGAGATGTTGTTTCAAGATTTTGATCTTGACCTTTGAATTACTGAGTTGATCTGATCTGTTTCTTGATATATTTTGATTTGAATCTTGTTTTCTGGTTTTGAAAATTTTGGAAGAGGATTTTACTTTTGTTTGCTTCAGATTTTTAACCTTTGGTTTTACTTTTGATTTTCTTTTGCTTTTAATTTTCTTTGATTTGAATGCATGAAGCAAAATAAGAAAAGAGAGAGATGGATGATTATATAACCTTGTTTTAATCTCATTCATTAATTTTAAAAATAAAAAGAATTTGAGGACACTTGTTTAATGCATGTTGTGCCTTACTCACAATTGTCAAATTGCATTCTAAAACTTTTACACTTGTTAGTCTTCTTATTGTAATGCTTACACATGACATTTAAATGTTTAAATATGTTTTATTTTATAATTTCAATTTATTTTAAATGTTTATATATGTTTTATGTCTTTCTTATTTTAAGTGTTATGTTATTTCCAAAAGATATATACATATATTTCTATTTTTCAATTAATACATTTCCTATATATATATATATATATATATATATATATATATATAACTTTAAGAAATTGATTTTTAAAATCTAATTATACATTAAATAAATTAGAATTTAACCATTTAAATAGCTATTGTAAATTTTTTATATCAATTTCAAAATATAACTTTCAAATCATAACTTCCAAAATACAGATATATATATATATATATATATATATATATTGAAATTTAGAAAACAAACTTTTAAAATATAGAGTATTAAATCCAATTTATTCATAATATATTTATTATTGAATTTCAAATCCAAATCTATTTATAAGATATTTATTTATTTATTTGAATTTCAAGCCAAAATTCTATTTCAATCATATTTATATACATTTATATTAATAAAAAAATACCTTATTTTATTTGGAAAAAAATTCAAATTAACTCACCATTTAATTCAAAAATTTATTTAAATTACCAATTTAAATTGGACTCAAAAAGGGGATCGTTACAGATTACACAAGACATGCATATAGCTCAACATACCAATGCAATCAATTGAGGCTACAAACCAGGTTTAGACTCAAGTGCAAATGCAACAATACCAAAGTGGAGCCACCAATGGAACCTGACCCAAAGCAACGCAACAATGAATTCAACATAGTAATATACAGAGCATAGATAACATGCTCAAAACAACACCAAAACTGGAAACAAAAGCCTCAAGTCAAATGAAGTCAAACATATCAAACTGCAGTGCAAATTCAACCCAGTACATATGCATGCACACATGGACTACATGATGTAACATGAAGACACTGCAACACAAAGCATGGTCAGGTTTCGAACCATAACCAGAAACAAACTACAAATGCAGATCTAAACATATACATATGTAGTGAAGTGACCTCAACAAGTTGGTATGCCAGACTTTCAATTAAGCATGATCAGACCAGTGAAGAAATGAACAAGACTCGAACTCAAAACGGTGCACATGTAAACAAAACAGTGTGACACACACATACATCAATGAAACTCAAGTCAAATACTAGCATTTCAAACTCGAAGCAGCACTCACGTGCAAACTTCAGCGACAAAATGTATACATATAGTGTGACGACTCATCTTTCTCTCCATATAAAGACGCATCATCTTTAAGAAAGAGAGGGATAGAAAAGAGAAAGATAGAGAAGAAAGAAAGAAACAACATCAGAATCCCAACAGCGGAAGGAATAAATTATATTAATCACATAAGATATTACATAGTATACAACATCTATCAGAGTTACACAGATTATACATGACATACTAGACAGTTATAAACTCCTGTCTAGTTATTACAACTCAAATACAACACAAACAAACGATCCAGAGATCACACAGCGGAACACTATATATATCTGCAATCACTGAAGCCTCCTGCTCCATTTCTCCTCCAGAATTCGTCAAAGCTAACCTGAATCCCTTTGCTACTCGTAAAAATTTGAGTACCCAAGAGTTAAAGAAAACAGAAGATAAACTCTGGGTCAGACATGGGTCTAGTGCGAGTAACAAGTTAAAGTTGCTTAACTTTGAAAACCTTTTGAAAACAAAAGGGTATCACGTAAGACTCCCCGCACATAAACATGGGTAAGTTTTTACCTTACGCTAACCAAAACATTTGATAGGAAATCCAGTGATATTCTAATAGGGTCGAGGGTTTTCAAATAAATAAGAAATAGTTGAAATTGTTACATGATTAAATTCCGGCATACTAGCCACAAAGTGGGTAATACAATCAAAACCATAAGGGCACGTAGGAAGAATGGGTTTCCATCAATAGCAGGGCTACTGGGGTACCACCCGTCACAGTACATGGCCTAGATCACCGTACCAAGGATCCACCCTAAATCCCCTACAACACAAGGTCGGAACCATCCCTTATTGGACAGTCCCGAACAAGACAACCCCGGTAGTTGTTTCAATCAACTGCCCCACACAGCCGAATATAAAGGGACTTCTAGACAGGGGTAAATCTCGTCCTACTTGGGTGCTACCCAGTTAGCCTTGCTGCACCTCCCCTGTTTTAACCATTTCCGGTTGATAAGGCTTGAGGCTATGATTACCTTTAGAGAACACATCTCTTAGAATGCTCATCATCCACCTAACGATGTTCTGAAAGCATTCAATCCATACAAGTTCGTTTCGGGTTCGAAAGAAACCAAAGACATTATCTCGTTACACTCATTTTAGAATCACCCTCAGAGTTAACGACAATAACCTTGCACTCTGAATCTTCATCTTCACTTCAGATTCGCGAACTATCATTTATTTGGATCGATGTGGTTTTCGGATATCCAAATTTGGAAACCCGATCCCGGTCTCATCGAAATCCGAAATGCCATCTTTTAAGTCCAAGTTGTTTTAAAGTTAAAACAATTCAATTCGTTATCTATATTCACACAGATAGATAATTAACAATATCACAACCAGATAATCCATATTATCATCACAAATAGATAATCCACATTATCATCACAAATAGATAATTCACATTATCATCACACTTCAACCTAAACATCCATATCGCACTGCATCACTTATCTCATATCTGAGATCTCAAACCATTCAAGGCAATCAATATCATTCATTCATACATAAGCAATGATTAATTAATCACACTATCTCTAATTAATTTAAAATGAATTAAATTAATTACTTCCATCTCTAATTAATTTAAAATAAATTAAATTAATTACTTTCATCACATTAATCTTGCTTATATAACCATTAATTAATTACAATCCAATTAATTAATCATTCTCTAAGTATTCGTCTTAATTAATCATCTTTGATTAATTATCGTTTAATTACATTTAAGTAATTAACCTTTAATTAATTTCACAAATTAATTGTTCTTAACCAAATACAGTAATTAACCTTTAATTACTTCATTAATTAATTAACTATAATTAATTACATTAATCCTTAATTAATTACATTAATTAATTACTTCATTGATTAATTATTCCTTATTTAATCAACCCTTAGTTACATCATTAATTATATTAATTAATGATCCCTTAATTATTTCTCTAATTAATTATTAATCATATTTAATAATTAATCTTTAATTAATCTTTATTCGTTAATCAATATTGATTAATCACAATCAGCAATTAATTATCCTTAATTATTTCATTAAATAAATTAATTACTCCTTAATTAATTGCATTTAATAATTAATCTTTAATTAATTATATTTATTAATCACCCTTAATTAATCTCATCGAGTAATTAATTACCCTTAATAAATTAAATCACTTAACTATCTTTAAATAACTTTATTAATCAATTCTTAAATTAATTATACTAAGTAATTAATTATTAATTATTTCCACTAAGTAATTATCCTTCATATTAATTACACAAGGTAATTAATCCCGAATCTCTTCCATTAATTAATTATCCTTCAATTAATTACGCAAAGTAATTAACCCAAATTACTTCCATACTTTAATTAATTACATCCAGTAATTACCCATCTTAATCACTTCACTAAGTAATTATTCTTTATTAATTACATTAAGTAATTATACTTAACAAATAATCCAGTGATTATCTTAAATTTATTAAACTTAATGAATTAACTTAAACTAATCGCATTACTTTAATTAATTACATTGAGTAATTAATTCCTTTAATTACTTTCATTAAGTAATTATACTTAAACAATTCCATAAATGATTTTCCTTAATTAATTAATATAATTAATTATTAAAATTAATCACATTAATTAATTATTTAATAATTCCAAGTTAATGATCTTCATTAACTATTAACAATTCTTTAATTACTTCTCTTACGTAGTTAAACTTAGATTAATCATTATTAATTACAAATTAATTAATCTTTGATAACCAATTAATAAATATCTAATTATTTAATTAATTAAGTGCTTAACTATAACTTAATTAATCCTTAATTACTTGATTAATTAATATCTAATCCTTAATTTAAAATCTTAACTTATCTAATTAATGATCTTTGTTTTCAAATTAATTAACCCTAATTAGTTGACTAACAACCTTTAATTAATTAATTCTAACCATAAATTAATCAAATTAATTAATTACTCTTAAATTATCTTATTAATTTAATTAATTTCAAATCATTATATCTAAATTAACTTTAAGATTAAACATTTTCTTATTTATGACTAAATTGTCATTAACAAAAACATTTGAAAACATTTTACTTTTAAATTTCATTCCAAATTTAAAAAAAAATGAATACAAATTTAACTTTAACAAAGTTTAAAAAACAATTTAAAAACCTTTTAAATCACTTGTTAAAGAAATACCTACCTTATAAATGAAATTTAAAAGAGTTTAAACCAAATTCGTTTTAAATTCGAACCATCTAAAATATACTTTAACATTTGAAGTTGTTAAACATTTAAATTTTCTTAAACTTTATTAATTTAAAAATAGGATGCAAAAGTAAATTTGAATCCATTTTTTAAAATTTGATTCAAAACTTTGTTTAAAACTTACTTTACATTTTAAAATTCATTTTTATAATTTAAAACTCTATCAGGTTTAAAACCTGAAACAACCAAGTGACCCGAGCCCCAAGCTCAAAGGCTTCGAGTCAAACATCATAATACTTCGAGCAATCCCTCAAACTACACGAGACAAACTCGTACGCAACTCGAATCAAACCCGAGTTCAAGCATCATACCCAAATAAAGAAGTCCTGACACCAGAAGTGCACCGTGCACATGCACGGTGGTTCCGACCACCTACTGTCATCTCTTCGACCAAGACAAACCACAACCAACCTCGCCTACACGATCCTTGTAACAAATGAGGATTTTCGACTTTCGAAAATTCAACATCGACACTCACTTTATCGACTGTCGAGAAATCGAAGGCCAAAAACCCGAAATGTTATGGTTTAAGAAAAAGAAAAGAAGAAAAGAGAAGAGAAAAAAAGGGAGGAAAGAAAATAGAAAATTTTAAAATAGAAGAAAAAGAGAATAGAAAATGGAGGGGAAAGAAAAATAGAACATAGAAAATAGAACGGAAAACAACAGAACAACATCAGAATCTCACAATTCGCAGCGGAACAACATATAATAGTAAATGAATAATCTTTAAACAAAGAACTATATCAGTCATTACATTACATCACATTTCATTACATCATATCATCATCAGAGTGTACAACAACAACAAATAGTGCAGCGGAAAAAGAAATACTATATAAACTAGTAATACGCCATGCCATCCAGCTTGCCTCCAGCAATTCCTGAATATCCAGATATCCTGATAAACCTTACTCTTGACTGCCCGTGTGGAAATTGGTGGGCACCCAGAGTTTAGGAAGGAAAATAATAAACTCCGAGTCAGTCATGTGACTGGTGTGAGAACTCAAAACAGTTTATTTGTCTTTGAAAACAAAAATAGAGGAATATTTTTAAGTCAATTCGCAATGCTTTTAAAAATGAGACTACCATAAGGCCTCCCGCACAAACACACATGCAAACGCAGAATCGGAGGAGATTTCTCCTTATGATAGTCAAAGATGCTTGATACGCATTTAAAATAACATTTGATGTTATTACTAGTGCATAGTGTAGGAAAAATTGATTTCGAAAATAAAGATATAAATCTTAGCCAGCATAGACATTCCGCACTTATGCCTACTATAGCTACCATGTTCAATAGCAGGTTACCGCCACATTCCATGGCAGGTTATACAACTAAATCCGTACAAGTTTCGTATTGTTTCTTTGGATTTCCAACAAATGGTCAGGCCAAGGAACTTCCCATTGCCACATGAGAATGCCTCTGGAAAGACATCCCCGAGAACCAAACCGGAACTCTGCCAACACAAGGCCGGGTTACCCCTAACAGGGTAACTACTGACACGAGCACGCCATTCCCCGATCGTAAACGACCTTTCTCACGGGATCCCGATAACCAACAACCACAAAGTAATAAATTCGTAGTAACCACATAGGTTAAATATCTGGGCTCCATACCATGATACCACCTCTATCCAGAAGGAAATGTACATACCCTAAAGGGAGCTACCCCTCATAACCTTGCCGCATCTTTCCTGTTTTGACCATTTCCGGGGTGTGAGGTTCGACGAAGTCACGTCCACAAAAACATACTTTATACAAAAGCCATGCTTTGGGTCAACAAATGATCAACACAATGATCACCAAGATAGACGATCAAATAAACGATCCTATCACAATAATCAACACAATGATCATTTACAGCAACACTCAGCATGTCACATTACCAAATTGGGAATATATCGCTGATAACTTCAACTATATAACCTCTGAGCTCGTACGTCTCAGAGAAGGGTGTTAAGCTAAAAGAATAAATTCTTCGCCACCAACAGAAATATATTTGAAAGAAATCGGCTTTATATCTCAACTTGTAATGTCAGACACACAATCCATACAAGTCTGTTCCGGGCTCGAACAAAACCGAAGGCACTTACAAAGAAGTCCTTGCAATCCGGATATTCACAATCCTGATCGGATTTCCCATCACTTAGGGAGTCTCTATACCGCTGCAACTCAGTGCAGAGACAATCGACAGGTCATCCTATCGCTCTCGCAAATACCGGGTCTTCAACACCGATCTTCAATGCTATCATAACGACGTATCACATATTCGGAATGGGTTATACGACCCCATGGTCCTTTTCCGGTTAACCCGAATAGTGAGCGCTTATTCAAAAATAAGTGTAGCATTCACATTCAAACAAATCACATCAATTACCCATTCAAAGGGAAATATTGATAGTCGGTTATTGAACTATCAATGGATATGCACAACATCACCAGATTCCAAATAATTTTCCAAATTATTTATTTTCCAAAATATCTTCACTAGATATATAATTTTCAACACTTCAAAAATAAATCAATATTTATTTTTAAACCAATTCTACTTTCTTTTATAAATTCAATAGTGAATTTATATTTCACAATATCTATGAATATACGTTTTCAATTATCCATTTTCAATTTATCTTTCAATTTATCTTCAAAAAGATAAATTCTCAAAATATTCACTTTATATTGGAAAACATTTGCATACTTATACATTCATAAGTAATTCACAAATTTTATTTATTTTCAACACTTGGAAAGTATTCAATATACTTAAATCGAGATTAAGTATATATTTCATTCTTTAAGGAAATCATTCTCTTAAACATATTTATTTGGGCCAAAACGAATGTTACGTAAAACATCGTTACGACAACCCAAAATCACTAGTATAGGGATTCGAAATTAAAATAGATATATAAATCCCAATACTATGCAAAACATTCCCTTTCGGAAATCATTTACTATAACAACAGTGTTATAGTCCATCATCTCCTTCTATTTCTCGAAAACGTCTATTTCAACAATAAATGTTGAAATCTATGGTTTCGAATCTCAACACATTTTAAAATATTGTTCGATCGTTTTAATTCTATTTAAAACATCCAAATCCAAAACAATTTCTTTAACGTGTTATTCACTATTCAAAAACGTGAATATACTTCATTAACAATTTCATCCTTTTATTCATTTTAATTCAAAGGATTATTCACTATTCAAAAATGTGAATATAACTCCATTAATAGGTTTCAACAATTTACTTATCAAAATAAGTCTTTTGCGAATTTACAAAACAACGTTTATAAATTCCATTTCTATTTATTTCATAACTACTTCCTTTATAAATCTCCTTTATTAACCTATTCGATTTATAACTCAATTATAAACCAAAAGTTCACATTATAAGTTAAATGCTTATAAAACGATTATTTTACAAAATCGTTCTTTTAAACTTCATAGTTATAAATCTTATAACTTTTAAGATTCAATTATTCATCCAAATATATTCTTTAATAACTTCACAAAATTTATAAATCTTACTATTTATAAATTTCATTTATAACTTCACCATTTATAATTTTATAAATTCCATTCATTTACAAAATTTATTTTCACTTCATTCAAACACTTATAAAAACTCGTTTTATAATGTCAATATTTCAATTTATAAATATCCATTTATAAATCTCTTAATATAAATCAATTTATATTATTCTTTAAAACGACTTTAATCTCCTTTATTATTTCACCATTTTGATTCATAAAATAATTAAATTTTATAAATCCTATATTTAAACTTTTCACAATAAATTCTAAAATCCCGATTAAACTATTTTATAAAATCAATAGCATCGTATTCTCAAAAATCAGTTTTTAACTATATTTCTCAAAAATCATAATTTTTATAACATTAAAAATTATAACGTTTATTTATTTAAAATGGATCAATTCCAAAATTATTTTATAAAACGTATACTTTCTAAAATCACTTTAAAATCATTTTAAAATCCCAAAATCTGGGTCCAATGGTGCTACACACCAAATAGTCAATCACGACAACAACGATATCATATATCGATATGAAAATCCATCAAATATCAAAATATATGAAATCAAATAAATACTGTTGAGGAATCCAGTTGGATCCCTCCAACCTGTTTTCCTGCATCCACAAACATTAGCACAATACCAATTTCGCTCCAGTACGAAATTATCGCGGTATATGTTCTTATTAAATATTATCCGCTTAATAACGGCGCAATAGGGTCTCATCCACTAAACAAAAAATGCGGGAAATCAATAACTCCAATATATACCTATGCCAATATATATATATTGCTACTATATATAATACCAATTTCACGGTTTATGAAATATTCGCGGTATATGTTTTTAATAAATAACATCCGCTTACTAACGGCGCATAATGTCTATTTTAACAATCAATAGATAACAATCATCATTAAAACATGCATTCAAATATTTTTAATCTAACTATTTAAAATAAAATCGAAACTGATTCGATTGAGTGAGAAGTTCTCACCTTGATTTTAAATTCCGTTTTAGCGATTTATTTCGAATAAAATTAAACGGACGTTTAATTTTATCCAAAATTCTCACTAACTCCAAACGACTCCAATCCAATTTCATCGCGTAGTGCTCGTCCATACGATTCCAACGCAACTGGTTTCGCGCGTTTTCGACCTCGTATGAAAAAGTTATGAATATTTGAAGTTTGTACGAATTTAAACTTAATAATTACAACATAACTTTTTATATTTTAAACCTAGAATGCATCTGAGCCCTTGGATCCAAAAATGCTACATCAGGCCCCTTGAACGCAAGTGCTTCTTCCCCATCAGGAAGATGCGTACGCAACTCAACCCAACCAATCACAAACTAGGGTTTCATATTGCAACTCCATTTCTCGACGAAACTCGATCAAACCACTTGCAATAGGAAGCTCTTGACCCCCTCCATGCTCGGCCTAAACCCTAGAGAGCTCGGCCCCCCCTGTGCACGCAGTTCGAGAATGAACGCGCATGCTTCCAGCTCCATTTCCCGTTGATTCGCTCCACCATCTTCGATCTTGACCGTTGAGAATGTAGATTGTAGTGCCCCCTACAACTTTCTAGTTGAAGGTTTGTCGAATCGTTGAGTGGATGAAGAGATAATTGAAGAAAAGTGAGGGTGATTTTCGGCCATTGACCCATAACTGGCGGCTAGGGTTTCTATTTTGTTTTTGTTTTTTTTTTTTAGAGTGAGGGTGCCTATTTATAGAATTTCGAACGACACTATTCATCCCGGAAATTCCGAACTCCGATTTACGCGCCGTAACCAGCGTTTCTAGGGTTTACCCCGCGTTCCGGACACAATGGAACAGGTTTCGGAAGCTAATTTGAACATCTGTGCGAGTTATGGCTATAAACGTTCAATTTAAATTAAACCGATTTAAACCGATTTCTAGGCGTTTTAATTTGTACCGGACAAACGGTAAATCCAATTGACACGAAATTTGAAATCTTGCAATAATATCACATTACGGATCCGATGAAACTGGTTTCGTTGAAATCCGAGACTTTTTGAAAAATGGCTATTTTAACTCGCCAAATTAAAATTAAAAACAAATCGATGCGTTTCGAGCTGCCACGATCAAACGGTAGCTCCGATTGACACGAAAATTGAAATCCGGTAATAACTAACCATTATGGATCCAATGGAACTGGTTTCGTTCAATTTTGAGACTGTTCAAAAATTGACTATTTTCACTAGTCGATTTTAATATTAAAATATTCAATTTTCACAAATTAACTTTAAATTCGATTTTAAAAGTTCTAAAATATCGTTCTAACTCCCATATGATAAAATAAAATTTTACAAATCATTTCTAATCATATTTAACTCAATTTTCAATTATTTCCATAATTTAACATATTAAATTATCGATTTAATTATTCAATTAAATCCAATAATTCAAATAAAAATTCATTTGACTTATAATTTCACTTATTAATATTTAAAATTAATTAAATATTCAAATTTTAATAAATAAAAATTCCGGGTCGTTACAATCTTCCCCACTTAAAAGAATTTCGTCCTCGAAATTATAAGTAAGAAAAGTTATAGAATTCTATTAATTTTCCATAAATCCGTAGTTAAACTTCTTACAATAACTTACTAAGTTTTCAAATCATACTTAGTTATCTTTTCAAAAACAATTACTATTGTTTAACTTTCAACTTCAAATAAAAGTTAAAGTTTTCAAAATTTTCCCATTTTCTCAAAAAAATTCTAACGCCTTAAATTTTCGGAAAAATTCGCCATAGTCTCCTTTGCGCGGCTCGATCCGAAAAAAAATGACAGTATATATATCACAAATATACATCTCATCAAGTAATGAGGCATCCCGCAGGGAAAAAAGTATAAAAGTACGATATTTAATCCGAGATATGTACCTTATATTTTATTAGCGAGCATATACGGCTAATATAGCGCAAAAGCGAGCTCCAAATGCGAAGCAAACGCGATCCGCACCTACTAATCACTCAACAAACAACATGAGAACATGCATATATGAAAATAATCTCAATATACATCATATAGCAACATAATAACTATATATGTCAACATAGCAAATGTAAACAAACAACAAATGCAACCATCAACCAACTAGCATCCAACAATTCATAACCAATATATATTCATTTATATTCTCATTAATATTAATGAATTGGTTTTCAATTTAATCACATTTGATTTATTAATAGTGGATGTTTTTACTAACATTCATTTTCAATTAGTTTATATTCACTAATTCATATTCAAGTTGGTTCACTTCCAAAACAAATTCAATTCCATTTAAGATTCATTTAACTTCCAATTTCATTAATACTTAATGAACTATAAACAATCAACTAACAATCATATGACAATCAATGTATATTAATTATAACCAAATTCTTTTGCTTACAATTGGTTTAATTAAATTGATTTTTCTTTCAACTTCCAATAACATTAGATTTTAATGAATTAACACTTAAATTCATATTTCATATCAACTTAAATTTACATTTAATTGATTAATATTCAATCCATTCATTCAATTCAATTACAACAGTTGAATTTTATTTATATAACTTAAGTTCATATTCATTTACTCCACTTCATTAATTTACTTTGATAACTATATCAACTTCATTTAACATATCTTAAGTTACATTTCATTTTACTTTAAATTCATTTTTTCTTACAACTCATATTCATAAATATATTCATATAGTTTCACTTCTTATATATATAAGTTTATTTCACAATTGTAAATCACTTTAATTATAATTTAACTCTTATAATTCTTTTTGCTTATATAATACCTTTATTTAGATTATTCAAACAACTAAACAATCAACTTATATACACTTTTATAATTCTGAAAAATTATTCCTTTATATATAAAATATACTCAAGGTAAAATTATTTCATTTACCCAATTTAAAGATCAATACTGTGTCGAATTGTTCTATTCAAGTGTTTAGAAACCCCTTCGGCATAGTCTTGCGGACCACGCTGACGAAAGTTCATATGCCACTCAACAAACCAATCATCACAATATAAAACAATTTTATATTCACTAACAAATACGCTCTCATAGCTATTATTACACTCAAACTCAATCTAGAGTACTACTGACTCTATCTCAAATGAGTAATACCCAACAGAACCATGGTTGTCGCTTAACCATAAGCTCTGATACCAAAATGTAACGTACGCGCCGTCAGCGGTCACAACCGGTAGGCTTTTCAACCATCCCAGCCCCACCGTGGCTTACATTGATATCCCAAACTTGCTTTTACGGCCAGCCTCTCGACTGTCTCAGGTTACACCTAACCAACCCCCTAAAAGAGGATGTGTGGGAGTAAGAGTCTCCCGTTCGCCACCAAACCGCGAAGCGAGAACCCCCCATCACATAGCCCAAAGCTTAACAAGACTGGTGTGAGAACTCAAAACAGTTTATTTGCCTTTGAAAACAAAAATAGAGGAATATTTTTAAGTCAATTCGCAATGCTTTTAAAAATGAGACTACCATAAGGCCTCCCGCACACACACACATGCAAACGCAGAATCGGAGGAGATTTCTCCTTATGATAGTCAAAGATGCTTGATACGCATTTAAAATAACATTTGATGTTATTACTAGTGCATAGTGTAGGAAAAATTGATTTTGAAAATAAAGATATAAATCTTAGCCAGCATAGACATTCCGCACTTATGCCTACTATAGCTACCATGTTCAATAGCAGGTTACCGCCACATTCCATGGCAGGTTATACAACTAAAACCGTACAAGTTTCGTATTGTTTCTTTGGATTTCCAACAAATGGTCAGGCCAAGGAACTTCCCATTGCCACATGAGAATGCCTCTGGAAAGACATCCCCGAGAACCAAACCGGAACTCTGCCAACACAAGGCCGGGTTACCCCTAACTGGGTAACTACTGACACGAGCACGTCATTCCCCGATCGTAAACGACCTTTCTCACGGGATCCCGATAACCAACAACCACAAAGTAATAAATTCGTAGTAACCACATAGGTTAAATATCTGGGCTCCATACCATGATACCACCTCTATCCAGAAGGAAATGTACATACCCTAAAGGGAGCTACCCCTCATAACCTTGCCGCATCTTTCCTGTTTTGACCATTTCCGGGGTGTGAGGTTCGACGAAGTCACGTCCACAAAAACATACTTTATACAAAAGCCATGCTTTGGGTCAACAAATGATCAACACAATGATCACCAAGATAGACGATCAAATAAACGATCCTATCACAATAATCAACACAATGATCATTTACAGCAACACTCAGCATGTCACATTACCAAATTGGGAATATATCGCTGATAACTTCAACTATATAACCTCTGAGCTCGTACGTCTCAGAGAAGGGTGTTAAGCTAAAAGAATAAATTCTTCGCCACCAACAGAAATATATTTGAAAGAAATCGGCTTTATATCTCAACTTGTAATGTCAGACACACAATCCATACAAGTCTGTTCCGGGCTCGAACAAAACCGAAGGCACTTACAAAGAAGTCCTTGCAATCCGGATATTCATAATCCTGATCGGATTTCCCATCACTTAGGGAGTCTCTATACCGCTGCAACTCAGTGCAGAGACAATCGACAGGTCATCCTATCGCTCTCGCAAATACCGGGTCTTCAACACCGATCTTCAATGCTATCATAACGACGTATCACATATTCGGAATGGGTTATACGACCCCATGGTCCTTTCCCGGTTAACCCGAATAGTGAGCGCTTATTCAAAAATAAGTGTAGCATTCACATTCAAACAAATCACATCAATTACCCATTCAAAGGGAAATATTGATAGTCGGTTATTGAACTATCAATGGATATGCACAACATCACCAGATTCCAAATAATTTTCCAAATTATTTATTTTCCAAAATATCTTCACTAGATATATAATTTTCAACACTTCAAAAATAAATCAATATTTATTTTTAAACCAATTCTACTTTCTTTTATAAATTCAATAGTGAATTTATATTTCACAATATCTATCGATATACGTTTTCAATTATCCATTTTCAATTTATCTTTCAATTTATCTTCAAAAAGATAAATTCTCAAAATATTCACTTTATATTGGAAAACATTTGCATACTTATACATTCATAAGTAATTCACAAATTTTATTTATTTTCAACACTTGGAAAGTATTCAATATACTTAAATCGAGATTAAGTATATATTTCATTCTTTAAGGAAATCATTCTCTTAAACATATTTATTTGGGCCAAAACGAATGTTACGTAAAACATCGTTACGACAACCCAAAATCACTAGTATAGGGATTCGAAATTAAAATAGATATATAAATCCCAATACTATGCAAAACATTCCCTTTCGGAAATCATTTACTATAACAACAATGTTATAGTCCATCATCTCCTTCTATTTCTCGAAAACGTCTATTTCAACAATAAATGTTGAAATCTATGGTTTCGAATCTCAACACATTTTAAAATATTGTTCGATCGTTTTAATTCTATTTAAAACATCCAAATCCAAAACAATTTCTTTAACGTGTTATTCACTATTCAAAAACGTGAATATACTTCATTAACAATTTCATCCTTTTATTCATTTTAATTCAAAGGATTATTCACTATTCAAAAATGTGAATATAACTCCATTAATAGGTTTCAACAATTTACTTATCAAAATAAGTCTTTTGCGAATTTACAAAACAACGTTTATAAATTCCATTTCTATTTATTTCATAACTACTTCCTTTATAAATCTCCTTTATTAACCTATTCGATTTATAACTCAATTATAAACCAAAAGTTCACATTATAAGTTAAATGCTTATAAAACGATTATTTTACAAAATCGTTCTTTTAAACTTCATAGTTATAAATCTTATAACTTTTAAGATTCAATTATTCATCCAAATATATTCTTTAATAACTTCACAAAATTTATAAATCTTACTATTTATAAATTTCATTTATAACTTCACCATTTATAATTTTATAAATTCCATTCATTTACAAAATTTATTTTCACTTCATTCAAACACTTATAAAAACTCGTTTTATAATGTCAATATTTCAATTTATAAATATCCATTTATAAATCTCTTAATATAAATCAATTTATATTATTCTTTAAAACGACTTTAATCTCCTTTATTATTTCACCATTTTGATTCATAAAATAATTAAATTTTATAAATCCTATATTTAAACTTTTCACAATAAATTCTAAAATCCCGATTAAACTATTTTATAAAATCAATAGCATCGTATTCTCAAAAATCAGTTTTTAACTATATTTCTCAAAAATCATAATTTTTATAACATTAAAAATTATAACGTTTATTTATTTAAAATGGATCAATTCCAAATTATTTTATAAAACGTATACTTTCTAAAATCACTTTAAAATCATTTTAAAATCCCAAAATCTGGGTCCAATGATGTTACACACCAAATAGTCAATCACGACAACAACGATATCATATATCGATATGAAAATCCATCAAATATCAAAATATATGAAATCAAATAAATACTGTTGAGGAATCCAGTTGGATCCCTCCAACCTGTTTTCCTGCATCCACAAACATTAGCACAATACCAATTTCGCTCCAGTACAAAATTATCGCGGTATATGTTCTTATTAAATATTATCCGCTTAATAACGGCGCAATAGGGTCTCATCCGCTAAACAAAAAATGCGGGAAATCAATAACTCCAATATATACATATGCCAATATATATATATATTGCTACTATATATAATACCAATTTCACTGTTTATGAAATATTCGCGGTATATGTTTTTAATAAATAACATCCGCTTACTAACGGCGCATAATGTCTATTTTAACAATCAATAGATAACAATCATCATTCAAACATGCATTCAAATATTTTAAATCTAACTATTTAAAATAAAATCGAAACTGATTCGATTGAGTGAGAAGTTCTCACCTTGATTTTAAATTCCGTTTTAGCGATTTATTTTGAATAAAATTAAACGGACGTTTAATTTTATCCAAAATTCTCACTAACTCCAAACGACTCCAATCCAATTTCATCGCGTAGTGCTCGTCCATACGATTCCAACGCAACTGGTTTCGCGCGTTTTCGACCTCGTATGAAAAAGTTATGAATATTTGAAGTTTGTACGAATTTAAACTTAATAATTACAACATAACTTTTTATATTTTAAACCTAGAATGCATCTGAGCCCTTGGATCCAAACATGCTACATCAGGCCCCTTGAACGCAAGTGCTTCTTCCCCATCAGGAAGATGCGTACGCAACTCAACCCAACCAATCACAAACTAGGGTTTCATATTGCAACTCCATTTCTCGACGAAACTCGATCAAACCACTTGCAATAGGAAGCTCTTGACCCCCTCCATGCTCAGCCTGAACCCTAGAGAGCTCGGCCCCCCCTGTGCACGCAGTTCGAGAATGAATGCGCGTGCTTCCAGCTCCATTTCCCGTTGATTCGCTCCACCATCTTCGATCTTGACCGTTGAGAATGTAGATTGTAGTGCCCCCTACAACTTTCTAGTTGAAGGTTTGTCGAATCGTTGAGTGGATGAAGAGATAATTGAAGAAAAGTGAGGGTGATTTTCGGCCATTGACCCATAACTGGCGGCTAGGGTTTCTATTTTGTTTTTTTTTTGTTTTTTTTTGTTTTTTTGTTTTTTTTAGAGTGAGGGTGCCTATTTATAGAATTTCGAACGACACTATTCATCCCGGAAATTCCGAACTCCGATTTACGCGCCGTAACCAGCGTTTCTAGGGTTTACCCCGCGTTCCGGACACAATGGAATAGGTTTCGGAAGCTAATTTGGACATCTGTGCGAGTTATGGCTATAAACGTTCAATTTAAATTAAACCGATTTAAACCGATTTCTAGGCGTTTTAATTTGTACCGGACAAACGGTAAATCCAATTGACACGAAATTTGAAATCTTGCAATAATATCACATTACGGATCCGATGAAACTTGTTTCGTCGAAATCCGAGACTTTTTGAAAAATGGCTATTTTAACTCGCCAAATTAAAATTAAAAACAAATCGATGCGTTTCGAGCTGCCACGATCAAACGGTAGCTCCGATTGACACGAAAATTGAAATCCGGTAATAACTAACCATTACGGATCCAATGGAACTGGTTTCGTTCAATTTTGAGACTGTTCAAAAATTGACTATTTTCACTAGTCGATTTTAATATTAAAATATTCAATTTTCACAAATTAACTTTAAATTCGATTTTAAAAGTTCTAAAATATCGTTCTAACTCCCATATGATAAAATAAAATTTTACAAATCATTTTTAATCATATTTAACTCAATTTTCAATTATTTCCATAATTTAACATATTAAATTATCGATTTAATTATTCAATTAAATCCAATAATTCAAATAAAAATTCATTTGACTTATAATTTCACTTATTAATATTTAAAATTAATTAAATATTCAAATTTTAATAAATAAAAATTCCGGGTCGTTACAATCTTCCCCACTTAAAAGAATTTCGTCCTCGAAATTATAAGTAAGAAAAGTTATAGAATTCTATTAATTTTCCATAAATCCATAGTTAAACTTCTTACAATAATTTACTAAGTTTTCAAATCATACTTAGTTATCTTTTCAAAAACAATTACTATTGTTTAACTTTCAACTTCAAATAAAAGTTAAAGTTTTCAAAATTTTCCCATTTTCTCAAAAAAATTCTAACGCCTTAAATTTTCGGAAAAATTCGCCATAGTCTCCTTTGCGCGGCTCGATCCGAAAAAAAATGACAGTATATATATCACAAATATACATCTCATCAAGTAATGAGGCATCCCGCAGGGAAAAAAGTATAAAAGTACGATATTTAATCCGAGATATGTACCTTATATTTTATTAGCGAGCATATACGGCTAATATAGCGCAAAAGCGAGCTCCAAATGCGAAGCAAACGCGATCCGCACCTACTAATCACTCAACAAACAACATGAGAACATGCATATATGAAAATAATCTCAATATACATCATATAGCAACATAATAACTATATATGTCAACATAGCAAATGTAAACAAACAACAAATGCAACCATCAACCAACTAGCATCCAACAATTCATAACCAATATATATTCATTTATATTCTCATTAATATTAATGAATTGGTTTTCAATTTAATCACATTTGATTTATTAATAGTGGATGTTTTTACTAACATTCATTTTCAATTAGTTTATATTCACTAATTCATATTCAAGTTGGTTCACTTCCAAAACAAATTCAATTCCATTTAAGATTCATTTAACTTCCAATTTCATTAATACTTAATGAATTATAAACAATCAACTAACAATCATATGACAATCAATGTATATTAATTACAACCAAATTCTTTTGCTTACAATTGGTTTAATTAAATTGATTTTTCTTTCAACTTCCAATAACATTAGATTTTAATGAATTAACACTTAAATTCATATTTCATATCAACTTAAATTTACATTTAATTGATTAATATTCAATCCATTCATTCAATTCAATTACAACAGTTGAATTTTATTTATATAACTTAAGTTCATATTCATTTACTCCACTTCATTAATTTACTTTGATAACTATATCAACTTCATTTAACATATCTTAAGTTACATTTCATTTTACTTTAAATTCATTTTTTCTTACAACTCATATTCATAAATATATTCATATAGTTTCACTTCTTATATATATAAGTTTATTTCACAATTGTAAATCACTTTAATTATAATTTAACTCTTATAATTCTTTTTGCTTATATAATACCTTTATTTAGATTATTCAAACAACTAAACAATCAACTTATATACACTTTTATAATTCTGAAAAATTATTCCTTTATATATAAAATATACTCAAGGTAAAATTATTTCATTTACCCAATTTAAAGATCAATACTGTGTCGAATTGTTCTATTCAAGTGTTTAGAAACCCCTTCGGCATAGTCTTGCGGACCACGCTGACGAAAGTTCATATGCCACTCAACAAACCAATCATCACAATATAAAACAATTTTATATTCACTAACAAATACGCTCTCATAGCTATTATTACACTCAAACTCAATCTAGAGTACTACTGACTCTATCTCTAATGAGTAATACCCAACAGAACCATGGTTGTCGCTTAACCATAAGCTCTGATACCAAAATGTAACGTACGCGCCGTCAACGGTCACAACCGGTAGGCTTTTCAACCATCCCAGCCCCACCGTGGCTTACATTGATATCCCAAACTTGCTTTTACGGCCAGCCTCTCGACTGTCTCAGGTTACACCTAACCAACCCCCTAAAAGAGGATGTGTGGGAGTAAGAGTCTCCCGTTCGCCACTAAACCGCGAAGCGAGAACCCCCCATCACATAGCCCAAAGCTTAACAAGACTGGTGTGAGAACTCAAAACAGTTTATTTGTCTTTGAAAACAAAAATAGAGGAATATTTTTAAGTCAATTCGCAATGCTTTTAAAAATGAGACTACCATAAGGCCTCCCGCACACACACACATGCAAACGCAGAATCGGAGGAGATTTCTCCTTATGATAGTCAAAGATGCTTGATACGCATTTAAAATAACATTTGATGTTATTACTAGTGCATAGTGTAGGAAAAATTGATTTCGAAAATAAAGATATAAATCTTAGCCATCATAGACATTCCACACTTATGCCTACTATAGCTACCATGTTCAATAGCAGGTTACCGCCACGTTCCATGGCAGGTTATACAACTAAAACCGTACAAGTTTCGTATTGTTTCTTTGGATTTCCAACAAATGGTTAGGCCAAGGAACTTCCCATTGCCACATGAGAATGCCTCTGGAAAGACATCCCCGAGAACCAAACCGGAACTCTGCCAACACAAGGCCGGGTTACCCCTAACTGGGTAACTACTGACACGAGCACGCCATTCCCCGATCGTAAATGACCTTTCTCACGGGATCCCGATAACCAACAACCACAAAGTAATAAATTCGTAGTAACCACATAGGTTAAATATCTGGGCTCCATACCATGATACCACCTCTATCCAGAAGGAAATGTACATACCCTAAAGGGAGCTACCCCTCATAACCTTGCCTCATCTTTCCTGTTTTGACCATTTCCGGGGTGTGAGGTTCGACGAAGTCACGTCCACAAAAACATACTTTATACAAAAGCCATGCTTTGGGTCAACAAATGATCAACACAATGGTCACCAAGATAGACGATCAAATAAACGATCCTATCACAATAATCAACACAATGATCATTTACAGCAACACTCAGCATGTCACATTACCAAATTGGGAATATATCGCTGATAACTTCAACTATATAACCTCTGAGCTCGTACGTCTCAGAGAAGGGTGTTAAGCTAAAAGAATAAATTCTTCGCCACCAACAGAAATATATTTGAAAGAAATCGGCTTTATATCTCAACTTGTAATGTCAGACACACAATCCATACAAGTCTGTTCCGGGCTCGAACAAAACCGAAGGCACTTACAAATAAGTCCTTGCAATCCGGATATTCACAATCCTGATCGGATTTCCCATCACTTAGGGAGTCTCTATACCGCTGCAACTCAGTGCAGAGACAATCGACAGGTCATCCTATCGCTCTCGCAAATACCGGGTCTTCAACACCGATCTTCAATGCTATCATAACGACGTATCACATATTCGGAATGGGTTATACGACCCCATGGTCCTTTCCCGGTTAACCCGAATAGTGAGCGCTTATTCAAAAATAAGTGTAGCATTCACATTCAAACAAATCACATCAATTACCCATTCAAAGGGAAATATTGATAGTCGGTTATTGAACTATCAATGGATATGCACAACATCACCAGATTCCAAATAATTTTCCAAATTATTTATTTTCCAAAATATCTTCACTAGATATATAATTTTCAACACTTCAAAAATAAATCAATATTTATTTTTAAACCAATTCTACTTTCTTTTATAAATTCAATAGTGAATTTATATTTCACAATATCTATCGATATACGTTTTCAATTATCCATTTTCAATTTATCTTTCAATTTATCTTCAAAAAGATAAATTCTCAAAATATTCACTTTATATTGGAAAACATTTGCATACTTATACATTCATAAGTAATTCACAAATTTTATTTATTTTCAACACTTGGAAAATATTCAATATACTTAAATCGAGATTAAGTATATATTTCATTCTTTAAGGAAATCATTCTCTTAAACATATTTATTTGGGCCAAAACGAATGTTACGTAAAACATCGTTACGACAACCCAAAATCACTAGTATAGGGATTCGAAATTAAAATAGATATATAAATCCCAATACTATGCAAAACATTCCCTTTCAGAAATCATTTACTATAACAACAGTGTTATAGTCCATCATCTCCTTCTATTTCTCGAAAACGTCTATTTCAACAATAAATGTTGAAATCTATGGTTTCGAATCTCAACACATTTTAAAATATTGTTAGATCGTTTTAATTCTATTTAAAACATCCAAATCCAAAACAATTTCTTTAACGTGTTATTCACTATTCAAAAACGTGAATATACTTCATTAACAATTTCATCCTTTTATTCATTTTAATTCAAAGGATTATTCACTATTCAAAAATGTGAATATAACTCCATTAATAGGTTTCAACAATTTACTTATCAAAATAAGTCTTTTGCGAATTTACAAAACAACGTTTATAAATTCCATTTCTATTTATTTCATAACTACTTCCTTTATAAATCTCCTTTATTAACCTATTCGATTTATAACTCAATTATAAACCAAAAGTTCACATTATAAGTTAAATGCTTATAAAACGATTATTTTACAAAATCGTTCTTTTAAACTTCATAGTTATAAATCTTATAACTTTTAAGATTCAATTATTCATCCAAATATATTCTTTAATAACTTCACAAAATTTATAAATCTTACTATTTATAAATTTCATTTATAACTTCACCATTTATAATTTTATAAATTCCATTCATTTACAAAATTTATTTTCACTTCATTCAAACACTTATAAAAACTCGTTTTATAATGTCAATATTTCAATTTATAAATATCCATTTATAAATCTCTTAATATAAATCAATTTATATTATGCTTTAAAACGACTTTAATCTCCTTTATTATTTCACCATTTTGATTCATAAAATAATTAAATTTTATAAATCCTATATTTAAACTTTTCACAATAAATTCTAAAATCCCGATTAAACTATTTTATAAAATCAATAGCATCGTATTCTCAAAAATCAGTTTTTAACTATATTTCTCAAAAATCATAATTTTTATAACATTAAAAATTATAACGTTTATTTATTTAAAATGGATCAATTCCAAAATTATTTTATAAAACGTATACTTTCTAAAATCACTTTAAAATCATTTTAAAATCCCAAAATCTGGGTCCAATGATGCTACACACCAAATAGTCAATCACGACAACAACGATATCATATATCGATATGAAAATCCATCAAATATCAAAATATCTGAAATGAAATAAATACTGTTGAGGAATCCAGTTGGATCCCTCCAACCTGTTTTCCTGCATCCACAAACATTAGCACAATACCAATTTCGCTCCAGTACGAAATTATCGCGGTATATGTTCTTATTAAATATTATCCGCTTAATAACGGCGCAATAGGGTCTCATCCGCTAAACAAAAAATGCGGGAAATCAATAACTCCAATATATACATATGCCAATATATATATATTGCTACTATATATAATACCAATTTCACTGTTTATGAAATATTCGCGGTATATGTTTTTAATAAATAACATCCGCTTACTAACGGCGCATAATGTCTATTTTAACAATCAATAGATAACAATCATCATTCAAACATGCATTCAAATATTTTAAATCTAACTATTTAAAATAAAATCGAAACTGATTCGATTGAGTGAGAAGTTCTCACCTTGATTTTAAATTCCGTTTTAGCGATTTATTTCGAATAAAATTAAACGGACGTTTAATTTTACCCAAAATTCTCATTAACTCCAAACGACTCCAATCCAATTTCATCGCGTAGTGCTCGTCCATACGATTCCAACGCAACTGATTTCGCGCGTTTTCGACCTCGTATGAAAAAGTTATGAATATTTGAAGTTTGTACGAATTTAAACTTAATAATTACAACATAACTTTTTATATTTTAAACCTAGAATGCATCTGAGCCCTTGGATCCAAACATGCTACATCAGGCCCCTTGAACGCAAGTGCTTCTTCCCCATCAGGAAGATGCGTACGCAACTCAACCCAACCAATCACAAACTAGGGTTTCATATTGCAACTCCATTTCTCGACGAAACTCGATCAAACCACTTGCAATAGGAAGCTCTTGACCCCCTCCATGCTCGGCCTGAACCCTAGAGAGCTCGGCCCCCCCTGTGCACGCAGTTCGAGAATGAACGCGCGTGCTTCCAGCTCCATTTCCCGTTGATTCGCTCCACCATCTTCGATCTTGACCGTTGAGAATGTAGATTGTAGTGCCCCCTACAACTTTCTAGTTGAAGGTTTGTCGAATCGTTGAGTGGATGAAGAGATAATTGAAGAAAAGTGAGGGTGATTTTCGGCCATTGACCCATAACTGGCGGCTAGGGTTTCTATTTTGTTTTTTTTTTGTTTTTTTTTGTTTTTTTGTTTTTTTTAGAGTGAGGGTGCCTATTTATAGAATTTCGAACGACACTATTCATCCCGGAAATTCCGAACTCCGATTTACGCGCCGTAACCAGCGTTTCTAGGGTTTACCCCGCGTTCCGGACACAATGGAACATGTTTCGGAAGCTAATTCGGACATCTGTGCGAGTTATGGCAATAAACGTTCAATTTAAATTAAACCGATTTAAACCGATTTCTAGGCGTTTTAATTTGTACCGGACAAACGGTAAATCCAATTGACACGAAATTTGAAACCTTGCAATAATATCACATTACGGATCCGATGAAACTAGTTTCGTCGAAATCCAAGACTTTTTGAAAAATGGCTATTTTAACTCGCCAAATTAAAATTAAAAACAAATCGATGCATTTCGAGCTGCCACGATCAAACGGTAGCTCCGATTGACACAAAAATTGAAATCCGGTAATAACTAACCATTACGGATCCAATGGAACTGGTTTCATTCAATTCTGAGACTGTTCAAAAATTGACTATTTTCACTAGTCGATTTTAATATTAAAATATTCAATTTTCACAAATTAACTTTAAATTCGATTTTAAAAGTTCTAAAATATCGTTCTAACTCCCATATGATAAAATAAAATTTTACAAATCATTTTTAATCATATTTAACTCAATTTTCAATTATTTCCATAATTTAACATATTAAATTATCGATTTAATTATTCAATTAAATCCAATAATTCAAATAAAAATTCATTTGACTTATAATTTCACTTATTAATATTTAAAATTAATTAAATATTCAAATTTTAATAAATAAAAATTCCGGGTCGTTACAATCGTTCACTCAGAACAACGATTCCAGCCTCGAGTCAAAAATCGAACTCAACATCCTAGTGCTGGAACAACCATCATCAGAAAAACACCCACCGCCGACGATCTAGTCCCTGAGTAACCTCGCCGATCACACCGTAAACTCGACTCGACTTCCAGCAACATTTTCCCGTAGCGCGATCGCTTCCGGTGAATGATCGTTGTCGCACTAAGCTCTCAAACCCATCGACCAAATACACCCCTCAAAACCCTACATCTCCATCCCCTGACCATTATGGCCATTAGAAAAATTCACCATCATTTTTCCTGAAACTATCCTGCTACAAGATAACTTCGACCAGAAACTCGACTCAGATCATCTCGCCATTCACCGTGAGTTGGCAATAAACCCCAAAACCCCCAATCCCGATTATCTGAGAAGTTACAAATCTAAAAATAATGATTTTATTTCCAAAAATCAAATTTTTGGATAGGTATTCAGTTTATAAATCTAAATTTATAAATTAAGATGTTTGAGTTTTCACCTATCTTGAACTTGCTTTGTCCTTTTAAGTTTCCAGTAAGATTTCAATCTTAACTTAAGGTAAATAAATTTTTAAAACTTAATCTATGATCAAACAAACAAATCTTGTTTGAAGCCTAAATTCTAACAGCAAATGGATCAAGAGGTATTGAATTTTAAATATCAAATGCCTGGAAACTAAGAACAGGCAAGAACAAAATACAACAGCAAGCATGCATCTATACATCCATGTATATACACAGAGAATTCAATCATATACATCCACACAATACTATTTTATTTCAAGTAATCTATATTTAATCAGATATCAAGATACTTAAGTTCATAGAAAGAAAGTTACTCACCTGTTTTACAGAAGAACAGAGCCTTCATTTTTATTTTGAAAAAGCTTTTGAATATTAAACTTTGAGTTGCTGGAATATTGAAGATGCTTGAATGCTGAAGAAAACTTGCTATTGAAACTGTAATGCTTATTATAGAGACTTGCAGTGATGACAAACATTTGAACAAAGATGGATCTGCTTTGATTTGAGCTTGATTTTCAGAACATAATTGAAGAAATGCAGGCTTGTGGTTTGCAGGCCTTTTGAATTTGATTTTAGAGGTGATGTTACAGGCTTGCTTACTTTGATGTCCTCAGGTTGAAGATGATTTTGCAGGCTTTGATTTGAGAAGATTTGAAAATAATTTATACTCTTTTGAATTTTGATTAGTTTTCTGGTTTAAAGAAATTACAAATTGTTTTTTTGAGTATTTGGTTTTCTCTTAGCTTTTGAAAGAGAATGAAAAAAAGAAATGAGAGAAAGAAAGCATGTTTTATATAGGCTGAAATTTGATTTAATAAAAATAAAATAAAACTAACTTTTAAAAATGGCACTTGTTTAAGGTTTAACATTTATCACATTCCCTTGTTTATTACTTAACACATGTTACTATGATTACCTAGTATATTAACACATGTCTTGTGTATTATTTATTTATTTTAAATGTTAAATAAAAAGCTTTACTCATTTTTAAATATTGATAAATGTTTTATGCTTAATTAATTAGTTTATAAATACTTATCTAATATATATAACTTTCTTTAAAGAAAAAACAATTATATTTATAAATAAAAGCTTATACAAATGTCTTTAAATTCAAATATTTCAAAATATCTATCTATTGAATTTCAAAATTAATTCAAATTCAAATTAAATTCTAAAATCCAATTTAAAAGTCAAGTTATATATATACCTATATAACTACTTATTCAATTTAAAAATAGCAATTCTATTGTCTTTAAAACCTATCTATATCTATACATTTATTAATATTATTTGAAAATAACACATTTATCAATTTGAAATAATTTATAAAGGAGATTACCTTATTATTAATAAATTACTTATTTCACTAAAATGAATTAATGTTTCATATGCTATATTGTATTTTAAATTTTCATATCTAATTACAAATCATATTTATTAAGCAATATTTAAAAAGAATGTAAAATAAACCTTTTTTTGATTAATTTAAATTTAAATTTAAACTTAAGCTTAGATTTAAACAATTAAACATTTATCTTAAGTATTTAAAACAATATAGTTAACTATTAAATAGCTTTGAAAACTTATATATTAGATTTAAATCAAAATTCCAAATTACCAAAATGTATATTAGAATTTGAAAACAAGATTTTATTTATTAAATTTCAAACCAAATATTTCTATTTACAATATATACATTATAAATATAAAATATTTTATTAGTTTTCAAAAGATAAAATTCACCAATATAAATATTTATTTGCTTTTAACAGAATAAATTTCCAATTTAAATTACAATTATAAAAGAAAATTATCAAATCAATTAAATTTCTAAATACAGATTATTAAATTGATATTGCCCAAAATTCTGGGTCATCACATTCCTCCCCCACTTAAAAGAATTTCGTCCCCGAAATTTAAAAGCAAAGGTAATTTAACAATCTATCAAAGATTTTAATTTTAAACCACAAGCATATACTATCAACCATATGCTAACAACCATAGCAACCAATTCACTCAATCAAATGAATCTAACTATCCAAAAAAAAATTCTAGATAGAACTTCCTAGAGTTTCCCAAGTACAAATACCAGAATACTCGCTCTATAGAACCCAAATAATCAACACTACTAAGCTACAGAGCTCCCACTCATCTACATCTACAAAACTGAATAGGATATCAGACCATACTCAAGTTTGACTCAACCACCAAATCCCCTGAACTGCTGGTCCCACAACCAAAGATCGATCATACACTTACTTCCCCAGAGATACGTGAAACACAATGAATCCCAGTCTTCCAAACTGGCAATTCAATCTCCTAAAAACCAAACACTTATCCTCACAAGAATACGGAAAGATCCAATATGCCTCGGAGCTAGCTTCCCAGTCTTACCAAAACTTACAGCTCCTTGGATTGGAGAAAACTTATCCAAAATAAAATCTCCGACTCTTATCCACAAAAATCTTCTAACGATCCTGGGCTGCCTATATCCTTCCTGATCAACTCAACCTTTGTTGATGCCTCTAAAAGAAACTGGTCCAAAAACAACCCAACAGAATGATCCTCTTACGATCAACCAAAATCAAGAACACAACTCTACTCCACCAACATCAGTAGACTGAACTTACTTCTCCAATTAGGAAAAGACAAACAGATGCACTCCCAAACTACTTATGCTGCATAACTCTGATCTAGAGTAGCTGAAAATGCTGACGGTGTACACGAGCACAAACTAGACAACACATCATAGAACTATGGTTCAACAAATCTATAAAGAGAAAACTCAAAAGTTCCACCTAAACCTGAGCTGCTTCACCAAAGCTCTATCCAGAAACCATCCTTCTATTAAGCGAAACCATTGGTATCAATTCTGGAATCTAAGTTGATATGAAAACTTAAGAGAACATTCAACCATCGCAAGTCGCTTTTGCGATCAACCCAGACCTATTTCCAAAGAAACCGTTCTCTCTTTACCAATCAGAACAGCTTATGCTTGACTAATCAATCCATCGAAGAAATGGATCCACTCAACTGCTTCTGAACCTCAATTCTAGGAAATTGCTGACAGATGACCTTCCTGATGGCACACAGAACACTCCGAGCTGCAACGCTGCCACTGATGCTAAAGACTTCCTTATCCAAAATCTCCTCGAGAAATTTGGGACTCAAATCCAAACACAAACACTCTACTGAGCCTAGCCTCAACATTGATGCAGCACATTATCTTAAAACTCGTTCCACAAGAAACATCTTCCGAAACATCCATAGTTACTGCATCTCATCACACAACAACTACTTTCTAAGGTTGCCAAGATACCATGACTAACTTCTGCTTAACCGACAGATCCAAACTCTACTCAACCAACTTCAAAAATGGACTTTGAACCATAAAAAGACTTCCTTCAGAGATCGATGAAATCCTTACACCACATCAAAACTTACTTGAGACGGTATTAGGTCTACAGTCTCGACAGACACACTTCCAACCTCCGTAATTGGACTACTTCCATTGGTAGTCGCGCTTCACACACCGCTACCCTTTCTACCTTTAGAACTTAAATTGAAAAACCCAAACAGGTAACCAAATCAAATAGGTAGAAATAGATATATATATATATATATATATATATATATATATATAGAAGTATGCTCTCTCAAGAAAGAACTTATTCCAGAGGTTAGGTATTCGCTCAACCTAGCGCTTTGATACCAAATGTGATGACCCGTCTTTCTCTCTACAGAAAGATGTATCATCTTTAAGAAAGAAAGGGATAGAAAAGAGAAAGATAGAGAAGGAAGAAACAAAGAAACAACATTAGAATCTAAACAGCGGAACGAATAAAGTATATTAATCACATAAGATATTACATATTATACAACACCTAATAGAGTTACACAGATTATACATCACATACTAGACAGTTATAAACTCATGTCTAGTTATTGCAACTCAAATACAACACAAACAAACAACTCAGAGATCACACAGTGGAACACTATATATATCTACAATCGCTGAAGCCTCCTGCTCAATTTCTCCTCCATAATTCGTCAAAGCTAACCTGAATCCCTTTGCTACTCGTAAAAATTTGAGTATCAAAGAGTTTAAGAAAACAAAAGATAAACTCCGGGTCAGACATGGGTGTGGTGTGAGTAGCAGGTTAAAGTTGCTTAACGATGAAAACCTTTTGAAAACAAAAGGGTATCACGTAAGACTCTCCACACATAAACATGGGTAAGTTTTTACCTTACGCTAAACAAAACATTTGATAGGAAATCCAGTGATAATATAATAGGGTCTAGGGTTTTCAAATAAATAAGAAATAGCAGAAATTGTTGCATGATTAAATTCAAGCATACTAGCCACAAAGTCGGTAATACAATCAAAACCGTAAGGGCACGTAGGAAGAATGGGTTTCCATCAATAGCAGGGCTACTGGGGTACCACCTGTCATAGTACGTGGCCTAGATCACCGTACCGAGGATCCACCCTAAATCCCCTGCAACACAAGGCCGGAACCATCCCTTACTGGACAGTCCCGAACAAGACAACCCCGGCAGTTGTTGCAATCAACTGCCCCCACATAGTCGAATATAAAGGGACTTCTAGACAGAGATAAATCTCGTCTTACTTGGGTGCTACCCACTTAGCCTTGCTGCACCTCCCCTGTTTTAGCCATTCCCGGTTGATGAGGCTTAAGGCTACGATTACCTTTAGAGAACACATCTCTTAGAATGCTCATCGTGCACCTGACGATGTTCTGAAAGCATTCAATCCATACAAGTTCGTTCCGGGTTCGAAAGAAACCAAAGGCATTATCTCGTTACACTCATTTTAGAATCACCCTCAGAGTTAACGACAATAACTCTTGCACTCTGAAACTTCATCTTCACTAGAGATTCACGACTTATCATTAATTTGGATCGATGTGGTTTTCAGATATCCAAATTTGGAAACCAGATCCCAGACTCATCGAAATCCGAAATTCCATCTTTTAGGTCCAAGTTGTTTTAAAGTTAAACAATTGAGTTCATTATCTATATTCACATAGATAGATAATTAACAATATCACAACTAGATAATCCACATTATCATCACAAACAGATGATCCACATTATCATCACAAATAGATAATTCACATTATCATCACACTTCAACCTAAGCATCCATATCACACAACATCACTTATCTCATATCGGAGATCTCAAACCATTCAAGGCAATCAATATCATTCATTCATACATAGGCAATGATTAATTAATCACACTATCTCTAATTAATTTAAAATGAATTACATTAATAACTTCCATCTTTAATTAATTTAAAATAAAATAAATTAATTACTTTCATCACATAAATCTTGCTTACATAATCATTAATTAATTACAATCCAATTAATTAATCATTCTCTAAATGTTCATCTTAATTAATCATCTTTGATTAATTATCCTTTAATTACATTTAAGTAATTAACCTTTAATTAATTTCACAAATTAATTATTCTTAACCAAATACAGTAATTAACCTTTAATTACTTCATTAATTAATTAACTATAATTAATTACATTAATCTTTAATTGATTACATTAATCTTTAATTGATTTCATTAATCAATTACTTCATTGATTAATTATTCCTTAATTAATCAACCCTTAATTACATCATTAATCATGTTCATTAATGATCCCTTAATTACTTCTCTAATTAATTATTAATCATATTTAATAATTAATCTTTATTCATTAACCAACATTGATTAATCACAATCAACAATCAATTATCCTTAATTACTTCATTAAATAAATTAATTACTCCTTAATTAATTACATTTAATAATTAACCTTTAATTAATTATATTTATTAATCACCATTAATTAATCTCATCTAGTAATTAATTACCCTTAATTAATTACATCACTTAACTATCTTTAAATAACTTTATTAATCAATTCTTAAATTAATTATACTAAGTAATTAATTGTTAATTACTTTCACTAAGTAATTATCCTTCATATTAATTACAAAAGATAATTAATCCCAAATCTCTTCCATTAATTAATTATCCTTCAATTAATTACACAAAGTAATTAACCCAAATTACTTCCATACTTCAATTAATTACATCCATTAATTACCCACCTTAATTACTTCACTAAGTAAATATTCTTCATTAATTACATTAAGTAATCATACTTAACAAATAATCCATTGATTAATCTTAAATTAATTAAACTTAATTAATTAACTTAAACTAATCACATTACTTTAATTAATTACATTGAGTAATTAATTCCTTTAATTACTTTCATTAAGTAATTATACTTACACAATTCCATAAATGATTATCCTTAATTAATATAATTAATTATTAAAATTAATCACATTAATTAATTATTTAATAATTCCAAGTTAATGATCTTCATTAACTATTAACAATTCTTTAATTACTTCTCTTAAGTGATTAAACTTAGATTAATCATTATTAATTGCAAATTAATTAATATTTAATAACCAATTAATTAATCTCTAATTATTTAATTAATTAATTTCTTAACTGTAACTTAATTAATCCTTAATTACTTGATTAATTAATTTCTAATCATTAATTTAAAATCTTAACTTATTAAATTAATGATCTTTATTTTCAAATAATTAACCCTAATTAATTAACTAACAACCTTTAATTAATTAATTCTAACCATAAATTAATCAAATTAATTAATTACTCTTAAATTATCTTATTAATTTAATTAATTTCAAATCATTATATCTTAATTAACTTTAATATAAAACATTTTCTTATTTATGACTAAATTGTCATTAACAAAAACATTTGAAAACATTTTACTTTAAAATTTATTTTTAAATTTCATTCCAAATTTAAGAAAAATGAATACAAATTTAACTTTAACAAAGTTAAAAAAACAATTTAAAAACCTTTTAAATGACATGTTAAAGAAATACCTATCTTACAAAAGAAATTTAAAAGAGTTTAAACCAAATTCATTTTAAATTCAAACAATCTAAAATATACTTTAACATTTAAAGTTGTTAAACATTTAAATTTTCTTAAACTTTATTAATTTAAAACTAGGATGCAAAAGTTAATTTGAATCCATACTTTAAAATTTGCTTCAAAACTTTGTTTAAAATTTATTTTACATTTTAAAATTCATTTTTATAATTTAAAACTCTATCAGGTTTAAAACCAACCGCACCTACACGATCGTCCCTTCAGAGCAACGATCCTAGCCTCGAGTCAAAAATCGAACCCAACATCCCAGTGTTGGAACAACCATTACCTGAAAAATACCCACCGTCGAAGTTCTAGTCCCTGAGTAACCTCGCCGATCACGCCAGAAACTCGACTCGACTTCGAGCAACATTTTCCCCCAGCGCGATCGCTTCCGGCAAACGTTCGTCGACGCGCTAAGCTCTCACACCCATTGACCAAATACACCCCTCAAAATCCTAAATCTCCATCTCCTGACCATTACGGCCATCAGAAAAATTCACCATCATATTTCTTGGAACCATCATGCTACAAGCTAACTCCGACCAGAAACTCGACTCAGATCATCTCGCCGTTCGCCGTGAATTGGCAATAAACCCCAAAACCCCCAATCCCGATTATCTCAGAAGTTGCAAATCCAAAAATAATGATTTTACTTCCAAAAATCAAGTTTTTGGATCGGTATTCAGTTAATAAATCTGAATTTATAACTTAAGATCTTCGAGTTTTCACCTATCTTGAACTTGCTCTGTCCTTTTAAGTTTCCAATGAGATTTCAGTCTTAATTTAACTTAAATAAATTTTTAAAACTTAATCTATAATCAAACAAACAAATCTTGTTTGAAGCCTAAATTCTAACACCAAATGGATCAAGAGGTATTTAATTTTAAATATCAAATGCCTGGAAACTAAGAACAGGCAAGAACAAAATACAACAGCAAGCATGCGTTAATACATCCATGTATATACACAGAGAATTCAATCATATACATCCACGCAATACTATTTTATTTCCAGTAATCTACATGCAATCAGATATCAAGATACTTAAGTTTTTAGAAAGAAAGTTACTAACCAGTTTTATAGAAGAACAGAGCCTTCATTTTTATTTTGAAAAAGCTTTTGAATATTAAATTTTGAGTTGCTGGAATGCTGAAGATGCTTGAATGCTGAAGAAAACTTGCTATTGAAACTGTAATGCTTATTACAGAGACTTGTAGTGATGACAAACATTTGAACAAAGATGGATCTGCTTTGATTTTAGCTTTCTTTTCAAAATAGAATTGAAGAAATGCAGGCTTGTGGTTTGCAGGCCTTTGAATTTGATTTTGGAGGTGATGTTACAGGCTTGCTTACTTTGATATCCTCAGGTAGAAGATGATTTTGCAGGCTTTGATTTGAGAAGATTTGAAAATAATTTATAGTCTTTTGAATTTTATTTAGTTTTTTGGTTTAAAGAAATTGCGGATTGTTTTTTTGAGTATTTGGTTTTCTCTTAACTTTTGAAAAAGAATGAAAAAAAAGAAATGAAAGAAAGAAAGAATGTTTTATATAGGCTAAAATTTGATTTAATAAAAATAAAAGAAAACTAGATTTTAAAAATGACACTTGTATAAGGTTTAACATTTGTCACATTCCCTTGTTTATTACTTAACACATGTTACTGTGATTACCTAATATATTAATACATGTCTTGTGTACTATTTATTTATTTTAAATTTTAAATTTTAAATAAAAAGGCTTTACTCATTTTTAAATATTAATAAAAGTTTTATACTTAATTAATTAGTTTATAAATACTTATATAATATGTATATATAAATTTCTTTAAAGAAAAAAACAATTATATTTATAAAGAAAAGCTTATACAAATATCTTTAAATTCAAGTACTTCAAATTATCTATCTTTTGAATTTCAAAATTAATTCAAATTCAAATTAAATTCTAAAATCCAATTTAAAAATCTATTTATATATATACATATATAACTACATATTCAATTTAAAAATAACAATTCTATCGTCTTTAAAATCTATCTATATCTATACATTTATTAAATTATTTAAAAATAACACTTTTATCAATTTGAAATAATTTATAAAAGAGATTACCTTATTATTAATAAATTACTTATTTCATTAAAACAAATTAATGTTTCATATGTTATATTGTATTTTAAATTTTCATATCTAATTACAAATCATATTTATTAAGCAATATTTAAAAATAATGTAAAATAAACCTTTTTGTTGATTAATTTAAATTTAAATTTAAACTTAAGCTAAGATTTAAACAATTAAACATTTATCTTAAGTATTTAAAACTATATAGTTAACTACTAAATAGTTTTGAAAACTTTTATATTAGATTTAAATCAAAATTTCCAAATTACCAAAATGTATATTAGAATTTGAAAACAAGATTTAATTTATTAAATTTCAAACCAAAAATTTCTATTTACAATATATACAAATATATATATACATTATAAATAGAAAATATTTTATTAGTTTTTAAAAGTTAAAATCCTCCAATTTAAATATTTACTTGCTTTTAAAAGAATAAATTTTCCAATTTAAATTACACTTATAAAAGAAAATTATCAAATCAATTAAATTTTTATATACAGATTATTAAATTGATATTTCCCGAAATTCCGAGTCATCATATGTAGTTAATGCCGAAGTCAAACATTATCACAAAATTAAAGAAGCTGATACCAATAGAGAAAAGAAACAACAGTTTGAACCAAAATAATGTCGCAAGGAATTTTAAAACAAAATCAAAGTCGAATTCAAAAAATGAATGGAATCGAACAGTTCAAAGTCAGAGACGTGGTGGCCAAGGAGTCGAACCAAGTCAGAAATCAAAGTCGTGACAACCAAGCAAAAATATACGATTTTGAAAAGGTCACAAATCATCGCAATCATTCAAGCATAATCAAGTGGCCGAGACTAATTCTTGCATAAAACTATTAGACGAATTCGTATAAGATATACAAACGAAATTTAGGGAAGCGAACCTTGCATAACCCTAAAACATCATCGGCTAATACTAATTCGAGTTCCAGCAATATCACATTGCATAAAATCAATTAGGAACTGGAATCAAAGCCGAGGAGAATATAAATCGAAAAGAAGACAAATGTACCAAATTCAAAGCATCATTCAACCTCGACGAATTGAAGTAGCCGAAATCAAGTTAGAGCTAGAGGGTCGACTGTCGAATCAAAACAAAGAAGTATCCACTATAGTCGATCAACATTCAAGCGGCGCCTTCAATTTTTAAAAAGCCCTAATTTCAGAGCGAACGAAAGAGAAAAGGAAGCAGACATTATTTACAAACAAGCCAGGCCGAAGATATAAAAGGGACGAAAGGAATAACACTTATCACTAATGTTATATTGGGCCGGCTTAATCTTTTAGGATTTTATTATTAAAAATTAGGGTTTTGATTTTTAAATTGTTTTTTAATTGCTTCTAATTTTGTAATTCCTTTTAAACTCTTGTAATTTCTAGTCGTGTGACTAGGGGACGAACTACGAAGGTGTAGTTTGAGAATTCGCAACTCAATGGCTGAATTGTAACAGCATTTTGAGCGTAGAGTTAAGGTTATTCGATAACAGGTGTCGCGAGTTTATGCGTGTAAGCGTCCGACTGCTTAATTTCTAGTTGAAACCTTGGGGGCAGCACGTAGGCAGAGTTTTGCGGAAGCTGAGTAAATCTGTGTGTTCTATTTTTATTATTCTGCTATATTTGTGCTGCTATAATTCTATTGTAATCTGTGTTAATATTTTATTTAAACTTCCGCATTAATTAATAGTATCTCCCAATTCACCCCCTCCCCTCCTCTAGGGTGAAATAAATCCTACAAGTGGTATCAGAGCTAGGAACAAAAGCCATTTTTGTTTTAAAAAGTTAGATTTTTCAGAGACCAATTCTTTTTACAAATTTGAATTTTTTAAATGGCTACTTTTGTTGAGGGTCGGTCAAGTATTATCCCTCCTAATTTTGATGGAACAGTTTTTTGAATTGGAAATTAAAAATTGAATTTTATTTAAAATCTTTTATGTTAAACGTTGGGATATTAATGAAAGTGGATGTGGTATAATAGACGAGAAAATTATCTTGATTAAACTTTTGCTATGCATATATTATATTCTCATACTAATTAAGATAATTTTAACTTTATCTCTCATTGTGAAAATGCACAGGAAATCTGGAATACTTTTGATGCAATATATAGTGCAAAATTCGACGGCAATGAGAAACCCTTCACAACCGACTCAGTTAAAGAAATGTGCTTAATAGGATTGGTAAAAAAATAGTTGTGATGAGGATGATGATGATGGAGCAGCTGAGCTGGCGTTATGAATGAAGTGATTCAAAAAGTGGAACCGTAAATACATAAATCCAACTCCAAATCAAAATTTGAAAAGCAGAATAGTCAAAGCACTAGACAACTCAGAAGAATGGGAGATCATCTGTCACAAGTGCAACAAAATAGGTCACATCAAGCCAAATTGTCCTCAAATTCAACTCGACAAAGAAAATAAATAAAAAAGAAGAAGTTTTGCAGACACTGAAATAAAAGCGATAACAGTGAGAGTTAGAAAGCAGATTTGTGCCTTCGAGGTGATATAATTGATAGCGATGATGACGAGCCAAGCGAGGTATCAAAACTCACTCACTCAGAATTACTTATATATTTTCACAAAGTAAATGGCTGTTTTGAAAAACTTAGGGAAAAATACGCTAAACTTGAATCACATAAAGAAACTTTGATAGATTTAAATAAACAGCTTGATCAATTAGTTAAAAACTATCAAAGTAAGATCCCTAAGTGTGATAAGTGTCCAACATTCAAGGAAGAGATTAAAAAATCAGAAATTAAAATTAAATCGCTTGAGAATGAAATCCTAATTTTGAAAGAGAGTGAAAATAGTACGTGAGAAAATTCAACTAAAAAGTGCACATAATTATTAAATGAAAATGAATCTCTCAAAATCAAGTCCAACAACTGTCAACAACTTTAGGAAAATTTTCCAAAGGAGAAAGATCGTTGAATATGCTGTTAAGGTAACAAACTGTTAATACATTTAAAAAAGGACTTGGATATAATAAATCTAAATCTGTTAAAAGCAAAATTAATAAAGTCAAATCCGAGTGCACTATTTATAGAAAAATTAGACACAATCTATATATTTGTTGGTATAGACCCAAACACGTGAAAACTATTCCAATTTGGGTTCCAAAAGGCACAATAGAACATATATAAATAGTTTTGGGTCTCCACAAACTTATTTTTCAAAATCTTTTGCTACTAACAACCATGGACCTATAAAAAAATACGTCACAAAAATCTTTCATCGTATAAGTGTGGTGGTAGGCTAAGGAACTACAATAGTGTTACTTGGATTCTGCCTGTTCCACGGACACAATGGGCGACAAAGCAAAGTTCATTAGCTTAGTACAAAGGTGATAGAATCATAGTGGACGACAACGAAAAATTATCGTAGAGGTAAAACAGGTAACAGTGTATTTATTTTGAATGATTATATTAAATGTGATAACCTGCACCATAATCTAAATTAAATCAGCCAGTTATGTGATAAAGAAATGAATGTTGATGCTTAATCTGACTTAATCAAAATTGTTAACCAATCATCTTTGAACTATTTGTGTGGACTATTGATGATGTTTTAATGATTGATGATTACTCTTAATACACGAGGATATATTGGTTACACTATGGTCACAATAAGAAAACTTGCACGGCTTCAATCCAGTTTCATTTAAAAGCTAATAAAAATGATTTTGAGATATTTCATTGTACACTTCATGATCTGGTCTATGACATCAATCTAATAATAATCTTGAGTGAAAGAGAAATTCAGTTGCAGATCACACTGGTAATCTAGTTGATAGAAAAATTACTAGTGAAACGTGATTTATGTTGTGACATTCAGTAGCTGCATCGTTTTTTTAAAGAAAATATCTGCATATTTTTCACTTAATATAATTTTCAAATTAGCAGACAATTTTCTTATAAAACCCCTTCAAGAAAATAATTTTTCTAACCTTGTTTCAGATTAGTTATCTTTGAAAATTTGATTTGATAATTATTTTTTTTGAATTTGAGCATTAACGATTACATTAACTAGTCTGACCCCTATTAATTATCAAAAAGATAAATAGTGATTGAAAAAGCGATGATTGTTGATATTAATCAAATATTATAACTCGAGACAGTATAATTAGTAAATTTCTTTATAAGTTTAAACAAGAGTTATAAAAACTCTTTGTTGGTAAAAATTCCATGATATCTCTATTTCTATCATATTTTTATCAACCATCACTCATCAAAATCCAATATAGTATGCCAATATGTGGTATTTTAAATGGGAAATCATTCATTTTTCATTTCATTATTTTAACAAATAAAAACATCCAAAGTATTCACTCTCATTCGAAAATCCTCATAGTTATGCATGGATGAATTACTTGGAATTTTTTATGTGCTTCCATGAGCATTTAAAAGTCCTTACGGCTATATGTGTATGGAACACATATCAAAATTGATTGGTTGAATAGACAAGTTGATTCTAATCCCATTTAAAAGTCCTTACTGTTATGCGTGATTAGAAGATGCTCGAATTCATTTTTTACAAAAAATTGAAATACTACTAATTTCATTTAAAAGTCCTAACGGTTATGCATGGTTAGCGGATATTCAAATTCCTGAAATAAATATACCACAAATAGACATGACTATACGGTTTTATATGATGATGTTATCTCTATCTTCTAAAGTGGAATATGTGTCTAACAAAGTATTTATGATTTTTCTTTGATTTTTTATTGAAATTTAATATTTATATTCGATTGAGTTTTGATGATGTATTAATGTCTATCACTTTATCTTTATTTTTAATACTATTAATCTTTTGCTGATAACAAAAGGGGAAGAGAAAAGTAAAGATTTTGGCAAATAAAGGTCAAATATTTTCTATATTGCATCTAGGATCATTTGAATATTTATTTTCATGCATATATGAAGGGGAAGTTTTGTGTAGAGAGGAAGAATTCAAATAGGTGGAGCAAATTGAATAATCAAATCATTTACTAAATTCAAAATCTTAAATATATGTTTGTTATCATCAAAAGGGGGAGATTGTTGAATATGCAAGTATATGATTTTTTGTCTGATGATAATAAACATATACATATTCATTTAAATTTATTGTTAATGTACTATTTTATTTTCACAGAGTTAAATAAATATTTTCTGAATAAAATAAATAACAAAGAATTTAAATTCAAATGGATATTTTATTTAAACAAATATTTATTACAATTTTTAATAGTACAAATTTGAGCTCTCACTATATATATACAATTTTCAATTACAATACAAATTCAATTACATCACAATTTATTATTTACATTTGCACCTCACTACATATCACGCATTCAATCATATTGATCTTCAGCTTCATTCTAGAATGAATCCAACATCTGAGCAATCTGCAAAATAAACACTAATGCAGTAAAATTGAAAAGAAAATATTTTGCAATAAAATAAAAGGTAATTTTGAAAATATTATTTGCCTCAGTTATTTCGGTTATTCGTCATCATTTAATTTTGAATTCATCATACATGAACAGCTTGCGATATGCACAGTGTATCACTGGATATGCCACAAGGCAGTGCACACCGATATACACTTGATAAATCTACAGGGACAGGTGAGCACAAGGTCAAACCCAAATCAAAAGCCGGGTTCAACTCAAGTGTAATAAAAATAAAGTCACGATATCAGCACAAGGTCAAACCTGAGCTATAAGCTGGATTCAACTCATGTGCAGTACAAAACTATGGGTCAAGATACATATAACACAGCCTCGACCAAAAATTCGAATGTACACTTGAACCTAGAATGGTCAGATTCAAAAAACAAAGTGCACTATAAATTGATACAAGACATGCATACAACTCAACACACCAATGCAATCAATTGAGGCTACAAACCAGGTTCAGACTCAAGTACAAATGCAACAACACCAAAGTGGAGCCACCAATGGAACCCGACTCGAAGCAACGCAACAGTGACTTCAACATGGTAATATACAGAGCACATATGACATGTTCAAAACAACACCAAAACTGGAAACAAAAGCCTCAAGTCAAATGAACTCAAATATATCAAACTACAGTGCAAAGTCAACCCAGTACATATGCATACACACATGGACTACATGATGTAATATGAAGATACCGCAACATAATGCATGGTCAGATTTCAAACAATAACCAGAAACAAACTAAAATGCAGATCTAAACATATACATGTGTAGTGAAGTGACCTCAACAAGTTGGTATGCCAGACTTTCAACTAAGCATGATCAGACCATTGAAGACATGAACAAGACTCGAACCCAAAACAGTGCACATGTAAAGAAAGCAGTGTGGCACACACATACATCAATGAAACTCAAGTCAAATACTATGCAAATGTACAAAGACTCCAAGCATTTCAAACTCGAAGCAACACTCACATGCAAACTTCAGCTACAAAATGTATACATATAATCAGTGCCGAAGTCAAACATTATCATAAGATCTAAAAAGCCGATGCCAACAGAGAAAAGAATAGCAGTTCGAACCAAAATAACATCGTAAGGAATTTCAAAACAAAGTCAAAGCCGAAGTTAAAAAATGAATGGAATCGAACAGTTCAAAGTCAGAGACGTGGTGGCCAAGGAGTCGAACCAAGTCAGAAATCAAAGCTATGACAACCAAGCAAAAATAAAAGATTTGAAAGGTCAGAAAACATTACAATCATTCAAGCATAATCAAGTAGCCGTGACTAATTCAAGCATAAAACTATCAGACAAATTCGTATAAGATATACGAATGAAATTTAGGGAAATGAACCCTAATAACCCTAAAACATCATCAGCTAATACTGATTCGAGTTCCAACAATATCGCAGTGCATAAAATCAATTAGGAACTCGAATCAAAGTCGAGGAGAATATAAACTGAAAAGGGGACAAACGTACCAAATTCAAAGCATCATTCAACCTCGACGAATTGAAGTAGCCGAAAGTAAGTCAGAGCTAGAGGGTTGACTGCGGAATCAAAACAAAGAAGAATACACTATAGTCGATCAACATTCAAGCAGTGACTTCAATTTTTAAAAAGCCCTAATTTTAGAGTGAACGAAAGAGTAAAGGAAGCAGGCATTATTCACAAACAAGCCGGGCCGAAGATATAAAAGGGACGAACGGAATAATACTTATCACTAATGTTATATTCGGCCAGCTTAATCACTTAGGCTTTTATAATTAAAAATTAGGGTTTTGATTTTTAAATTGTTTTCTAATTGCTTTTAATTTGGTAATTCCTTTTTAACTCTTGTAATTTCTAGTCGTGTGACTAGGGGACGAACTACGGTGGTGTAGTTCGAGAATTTGCAACTCAGTGGCTGAGTTTTGGCAGAGTCTTGAGCGTAGAGTTAAGGTTAGTCGATAATGGGTATCGCGAGTTTACGTGTGTAAGCGTCTGACTACTTAATTTCTAGTAGAAACCTTGGGCATCACGTAGGCAGGGTTTTGCCGAAGCTAGGTAAATTTATGTGTTCTATTTTTATTATTTTGTTATTATCTGTGCGGCTATAATTCTGTTTTGATCTGTGTTAAAATTATCTTATATTAACTTCCGCATTAATTTTTATAATTAATAGCATCACCCTATTCACCCCCCTCTAGTGTGAAATTGATCCTATAATACCTGCTACATGGGGTCTTACTCAAAAAAAGAACGAAAGATGACAAGTCATTCGCAAAGCTTCGCGATATGTAATGTAGGAAGGAACAATGTATCGGACGGGATTCTCGATCACCTTACTTCGGTGCATTGCCCATGGTGAGGTAAAACGAGTCCTGAAGGAAGTTCATGAAGGAGAATATGGTGACCATAGTGGGAGGCAGACACTAGCAAAAAGATCCTTCGCTATGGACACTATTGGCAATTATAAATTGGAATGTTGTAGATTACGTAAGAAGATGTGACAAGTGTCGAAAGTAAGCGGAAATTCTGAGAGCTCCGCCAACGGAACTCACAAAAATGGTTAGTCCCTGGATGTTTGCAATATGGGGAATCGATATAATCAGTTCTTTTCCTATCTCCAAGGGTGGTGCAAAATGCACAATAGCTGTGGCCGATTACTTTACCAAGTAGGCAAAAGCAATGCGCTTAGCTACAATCACCACCAAAAAGGTCATTAATTTTTTTGTGTGAAACATCATATGTCGTTTTGGCCTCCCGCGAACTATCATCACGGACAATAGAACTCAGTTCAAAAGTAGGGATTTCAAAGAATTTTTTCAAAAGTATGGCATTGAGAAAAGGTTTGCAGCAGTTTCTCATTCAAAAGCCAATGGACAAGTAGAAGCTGTGAACGAAATATTCAAATCCATATTGAAAAAAACATGTGCAAAAGGCTAGAGGTAAGTGGGTGGATGAGCTTCCAACAACACTTTGGGTTTACAGAACCACCCACAAGTCCACGACTGGCTGCACTCCATTCACATTGGCATATGGCATGGAAGCCGTTATACCCGTAGAACTTGAAGTTCCTTCATATAGGTAACTCGTTATGACCCTAAGACGAATCGGGATCACTTGCTTGAATCATTGGACTTTGTTAACGAAAAATGTGAAGAAACTGATTTAAGGGCGGCTGCATATAGGCACCAAGTCGCTCGATATTATAATGAAAAATTCCGACCGAGAATCTTTGATAAGGGCGATCTCGTTTTGAAGCTAGTTTTCCCAATCCCATCGCATATGAATCCCACATGGGAAGGTCATTACATTATTGAATGAAGGCTTGAAGAGGGAACTTTCAAGCTAGCGACCATTGATGGAGCGACACTCCCCCGAGCATGGAATTGTGAGCATCTGCAACGTTATTATACTTAGTCTATTTCTTTCGCATTTTAGTTGCAATTATTTCCAATGTATGTTTATTTTGTCGATTCTTAATTTTCGATATGTAATAAGACAATTCAGTTTTTTTTCATTAATAAAGGCTTGAAGCCATCTTTTCCATGAACTATTGATGTTTTCGTATGTTGTAATTCTATGGAAAAAATTAAAGTTACATTATTCTGTTAGGCGTATGAACATGCACAAGAACATAAAAATCTCCAAGTCCCTAGAGTGCGGACTGGAGTACTCTGAGTCCCCAGAGTATGGACTAGAGTATGAACGACTTATAAATCTCCAAGTCTTTGGAGTGCGGACTAGAGTACTCCGAGTCCCCAGAGTGCGGACTAGAGTATAAACGACTTAAAAATCTCCAAGTCCTCAGAGTGCGGACTAGAGTACTCTATGTCCCCAGAGCGCGGACTATAGTATAAATGACTTAGCAATCTCCAAGTCCCAAAAGTGTGGACTGGAGTACTTTGAGTCCCCATAGTGCAGACTAGAGTATAAACGACTTAAAAATCTCCAAGTCCCCAGAGTGCGGACTAGAGTGTAAACGACTTATAAATCTCTAAGTCCTCGGAGTGCGGATTGGAGTACTTTGAGTCCCCAGAGTGCGGACTAGAGTATAAACGACTTAATAATCTCCAAGTCCCCAGAGTGCGGACTGGAGTACTCTAAGTCCCTAGAGTAAAAACAAGAGTATAAATGACTTAAAAATCTCTAAGTCCCCAGAGTGCGGACTAGAGCACTCTGAGTCCCCACAGTGCGAACTAGAGTATAAACGACTTAAAAATCTTCAAGTCTCCGGAGTGCGGATTGGAGTATTCTGAGTCCCCAGAGTGCGGACGAGAGTATAAACGACTTAAAAATGTCCAAGTCCCTAGAGTGCAGACTGGAGTACTCTGAGTCACCAGAGCGTGGACTAGAGTATAAATGACTTAAAAATCTCCAAGTCCATAGAGTGCGGACTGGAGTACTCTGAGTCCCCACAGTGCGGACTAGAGTATAAACGACATAAAAATCTTCAAGTCTCCAGAGGCGGACTGGAGTACTCTGAGTCCCCATAGTGCGGACAACGACTCAAAAATCTCCAAGTCCCCAAAGTGCGAACTGGAGTACTCTGAGTTCCCAGAGTGCGAACTAGAGTATAAACGACATAAAAATCTCCAAGCCCCTAGAGTGCGGACTAGAGTACTCTGAGTCCCCATAATGCAGACTAGAGTATAAACGACTTAAAACTCTTCAAGTCCCCAGAGTGCGGACTGAAGCTGTAACGACCCGTATAAATTCGATGAATTAAATTAATTAGATTTTAGTTTAAATTTAGAAAGAAATGAAAATCTTATTTATTTATTGGAAAGCGAATGTTAAAATTAGATGTATCAGGGGTAATTAAAATTTACAAATTAAATTATATATTGCAATTAATTGTAATAGTGGAAATTGTCGCATTTGGATATAAAGTTAAAATAAGTAAATTAAGGCAAGTATTGGATTTATCAATAGAATAAAATATTGATTTATAGAGATTGAATGTAAATGGAGGTAATGAAGTAATGCAGGGCAATAAATAATTTATTTAGCACAATCTCTTTTATTTGTAAACTATTGTAAGGTGTTAGTTAATTGAAATATGGAAATTAAGAAATAGATGCAAAAAATTTTGTTAGATAATGAATTGCATTAATTAAAGTTAGTAATAAATGGGTTAAATGGAATACCAATCTATTCATAAAGTGAATATAAGTGAATGTAACAAAATGAATAGGAAATGCTAATTATTCATAAAGTGATGGTTGATGTAAAAAGGAATGGAACCTAGATGGAATAATTAATTGGATTTAGAATATTAATTTTTATATGTGCATATATTTATAATGGAATATAAAAGGGTAAAATAATCGTATACAAGTATATAAAAGGTATAATAGGGGGTTACTAGTAAATTCACTCATTTACCAATAAAGATAATTTGATGTGCATTAATTGTAATTAATAAAATAACGAAAGGAGTAAATGTATTCATTTAGAGTATTAATTACAAATGGGATAGAGATTTTAAGTAACAGTGTTAATGCAATGTAAGTAATGCTAATTTAAGTCAATAATAAAGGAATTGGGATGTATTCAAAATTTGTAACATATGGCTTGTAAACATATAATATAAATTACCTGCTTATTTGTTAATGGAATTAGAAGTTGAAATAAGTGATACAATAAATGAATGTTACACTAATGGAAAATGAAATAACGTTTGTTTAAATGTTGAGTAATTATAGAATCGTATTTATTATAAGCGTTACTTTAATAATTATGATTAATTGTGAAATTAATACGGGAAGATGTAAAGTAATAACTAGGGAAGTAATACGTTATAAATTAAATATAACCTAAACTTATGTATAAGGTTGAAATTGACTAATCCGTTTAATTGGAAACTTATTAAAATAAATTGGATTCAAAGTGTAATAAAGGAATTATTTTAAGAGATTGAAGTAAATAATATGATTGGTGAAATAATTTATATTTTAAAATTTGAGATGAGAATTTGTTTAAGGAATTTTAAATTTATGAGTAAATCAAGGTGATAAAATTTATGAATTTATGAATTTGAATTTTTATTGTGAGTTAATTCATTTAATTTATAATAGTTGGGTTTATTGCAAATGAATAAAAATCAAATATATAATTATTACGTTAATTTAAAAATTAAGTTGAAAACTGGAAATATTTATGTAATAATTTTAGATCCAATGGTAAACCCTTATATTTGAAATTAATGAATGGAATAAATATAGGTTAATTCAATTAAAAAGAAATTTTGGCAATTTATCTAAAATTTTGAATTTTATGCAATCGAAAACTTATATTGATTTAATCTTTAATAAATTGACATTTAAAAACTGTTAAATCATTTTTAAATGTTTGAGAATTTTTAAGTGATAAAAAAATTTCCAATTCTAAAACTGAAATATAAAAATTGGATTTATTTACTAATTTTTAATTTATTTAATTAATATAAAAATAGCCATTTTGGCCACTGACTCGGATTTCGACGAAACCAATTTCATCGGATCCGTAACAGTGAATTATAATAGTGTTTCAAGTTTCGTAGCGACCGGACTTGTCGTTTGATCGTACGGAATCGAAACGCCTTGAAATTTATGCAATTGAAATCAATTGAAATCAATTTGAAAACATTGATTTCAGCATAACTTCTTCATACGATGGAATTTGGACGTGAAACTTGTTCCATCGCGTTTAGAATATTTTAAAACACCTATTTCGATATGTGGGTTTACCCAATTTCGTTCCGGGGTCAGAACGGGCCTTTTTGGGCCATGTTAGCGTTAGCACGTTTGTTTATCGGATCCATCTACTCTATTTCTAACCTATCTATATAAAATCAATTATAAACTCTAGCCTCCATCTATTCTCATTTGTTTGTGCGTTCATTTCTTCAACTCTTTCTCTTTCCAATGGCTGCAAATCCTAGATCTAAACTCAAATTTCAAAACTCAAATCAAAAGTCAAAATTCAAAGTCCTCAGAAAAATCTCAAAAAAATATATGTTGAAGCTCTCGACGAGCGTAATTCAATGGTGTAATTTGTGTTTTCAATTTGACGCATCGTTTGACCAGAAATCGCGGTCAAAATTGATTTGGGCATTTTTGACTGGTTTGTCTGATCGGAAAATCCCTTCTGTGTTTCGTAGAGGGGCTAGCGTGTTGTTCAACAGCGAAGTTTGGCAGCGAATTGACGCACGGATTGGCAGCAAAACGCGGCCAATGGTCGGTCAACAGAGAGGGAGAGGTGCTGCGTTTTGGGTTGGGCGAGATCTGTACGTGCGTGCGCAAAGGATAAGGGTGGTGACGTGGCAGCTAATGAGGGTAAATTGTGTTCACTTTTTATTTAAATTGTGTTCACTTTTTATTTTATTTTTAATTGAAATTCAATCACAATAATCCCTATATCTCTCGCATACGAACTCCGTTTCACACGCCATTTTTTTGTTAGGATCGTATAAAAATTCTAGATCTGTTGACGCTGGTTTGGACAAATTCTGAGGTCGTCAAATTTTTGGGTTTAAATCGGATTTAAATTCGATTTAAACTCAAAAGGTGAGTGTTTTAATCCACTCACAACTTCTAAAATTTCCTATGTCTGTTAAATTGACTAAAGATATAAGTAGAAATTTATTTATGACCGTTTGGCATGTTTTATTCATCATCTCTGTTAAATCGCATTTATTTAATTTAACTGTTAATTAATTTTATTATTGCATATAAATTGACAGTTAAAATTTATTTATTTGCATATAAACTGATAGTTAAATAGTTAATAAATTTATTTTTGAATATAAACTGTTAGTTAATAACTGTTATTTATTACCTGTTATATTTTATATGCTATATATCGATGATTGGTTGAATTGATGATGATTGCAATAAATTGGTTGATGATTGATATTGGGTGAATGTATGATGTGTTCAACATTTTATAAACTGCAAGTTGTTATGCATTTTCATTTCATTCGGGATTACGGTTTGAAATGATATATAACCGTAATTTTTAGTTTAAATTGCGGATTGAAATGATAAATATCCGTATCACTTGACCATAGGAAAGAAAATTATATACAGGCACCGCGGTATATATAAAATTATTTTTGAAATGATTTTTTTCTATGGTTTGGATAGGATACGGTTAATAAATATAAATTTTGATGTTTTATAAAATCTTGTTTTATATATACATCTATAATTAAAGTATTAAATTTAAGCTATGCATGGATTTGTTAAATAAAATAAATAAGTTGAATAAATGGAGTTTGATTATTTTATATGGTTAAGTACATGTTAAGATATTGAAAATAAATAGAATTTTAATGATTTAAATCAATTAAGATTGGGAGTTAAATTGGAAAATTTATTTGCAATTGAGCTTAATTAAGAATTTAACTTCATAAGTTGATGTAAAATTTATTAACTTGAAATTTTAAAAAGGGTACGATATTTATAACTGAATTTTATTCAAGCTGAATTAAACAAATATTTCTAGTATAAATAAATTGAAGGAAAATTCTTTTTTTAGGTAATTTGAGTTTTACTTAAATGATTACGGGTTTATTATGCAATTATTGCAAACTAAATAATAGGACTTTAAATTGTTGAATAGAAATTTCCAACCTTAGTTCCAATTGTTCAATATTCAAGGTTTGAAATATATTGAAACCGAAGTGGTTATTGAAACTGAAAGCGATTTTTAAATCTATGGATTTTGACTTAATATTAAATAAAATAAATTGTAAGTCGCAGAAATTATTTTATTTTATAAAGAAACTTTAAATGTAAACTATTTTATTTTATATACCGTTTGAATATCCAAACCATCCAAGTTTTAGAGGTTATGTTTTCAAACTATGAATTTTCGAAGTATTATGGTTGAAAGTTATAATCCAAATGTTTGGCTTCCAATTATTATAAATTTTAAAGCAATATGATTGTGGAAAAGAAATATATTTGAAAAAAATGATATCACTGATTTGGGTTTTATAAAACTAATATCAAAATGAATTGTTTTGGAAATGGAAATGATATCGTATTTATGGGTTTTGAAATGGATAATTATATTCTGGTTTTAAAGTATAAACTATTTTTAAAAGACCGCGGTGTTATAATAACGTTTGGTTGTTAAAGAGACCGGGATCGAAAGTTGTCATACTCCCTACCAACTCTGAAAACCACTTTAACAACCGTGTACGCGGTGGAGATTCCAGAATGAAGTAGGTTGGTGGCGGCGTTTCCTGTAAGGTAAATACGTGGACCCAACTCCCGTGAGTTGGCATAAGGTGACTAAAACAGGAGCGATTGACGGGTTAATAAGGTAGCACCTTTGATCGGACACATCCCTTCGATATTATACTTTGACTCTTGGATTGATTCGGTGGCCACTTTTGATTTTTATTTTGGGGTGTGGCACGAGGTGGGCGGTAGCTGCGGCTACGCGTTGCCACCGACCAGGAAGCGTAATTGGTATATCTACCCTGGCATTGTCTAGTTGTGCCGTGTCACCTACCCTAGCACGCCTTATACGATTTTGGTTTTGTACCATACCTATGGAGTGCCCTCTGACGACGCCCAGTACGGGGGAGATTATGGTACTGTATAGACCATGGGAATATATAAATGTGTTAAGGTGGAAAATGTAAAGCCTTAACGCTATTTAAAAGTAAGTTTATTTTACAATTAGACACTATTATAATAACGCAACATACTACATAGTAAATAGTTTAAAGGATCCTTAGGAGATGTAAATCCCGAGCATCTCTTGAGTTACTACACTCATATTTATTTTTGTTAATTTAACTTACATAAGATCTTTTAGTTCTGACTCGAGTGTTTTGTCTTTTCAATTCGCTCGGGTCAGTCCGAGCGTTTTAGGATTTGAAGATTTAGCTCTGGAGGACGAAGACGAAGATTTGTATTATTATTATTTATATTATTGCACTTCACTCATACTGTTTCGCTGCATTATTATTGGTATGTGTAACTCTGATATGTATTATATAAGTATAATCAAATGTTTTTTTACAGCTTTATAAATTGTATATTTGATTATTATATTTTATCCTTCCGATGTGAGATTCTGTTTTGTTTTATTTCTTTCTGGTTTTTCTTATTTACCCCATAACAATCCACCCTTCCGTATGGTTTGAATTGGCACGTGTGTCGATTTAAAGCATGCGAAAAGGCGGGACGTTACATCCGATATCAGAGCTTTGGTTTAGCGATAAACCTTAGCTTTGTGGGGTTTGACTCTTTGTTAATAGAGTAGTAATACCCTACGGGAGTCGCTGAGTGTATATATATGAGAGAGCGTATTTGTTAGTGTTATAAAAAGATTTTAATATGGTGATAATTTGTTCCGTTTTGTATTTATAAATTCTGGTTGGTGCATGGGACGCTGTGACATCAATAGGGATTTCTAAACACTTAATAGGACAGACCGACATAATATTTGTTTTAATATAGGTGAATGAAATAATTTTGCCTATTATATTTTATATATATAAAGTATTTAATTTTATATTTGGTTGTAGTATTTTGGTTGTTAGGAATTTTTTTTATAGTAATAGAAATATGATTGAGAAAAAAATAAATAAATGTAATTTGGAAATTTAGAACTTAAGTTCTGGGATTTTGAAACTTCTTTTGAATAAATTTTGGAATATGATAATATTGTTTATAAGTATTTTCTGATATAAATATTTTAATATAATTCGGAAGAATTTTTTAAAGAAGATTTTGGAGAAAATAAGTTTTGTACTTTCCTCTCTGTCACTGGAAAATAAATTTCGGTGATGGCGGCCGCATCATCGACTTTCATTTTCGAGTTTCGAAGGGAGAAGGCCACTGTAGTAGTTCTACTGTAGATTCATTTTTGAAAAATATATATAAATTTTGAATTGTTTTAAATATAATTAGTGATATATAAGTTGTAAGAATATATTTATTTATTGTTTTAAAATAAATAGAAACTTAACCCGGTATTAAATTCTAAAATTTCCGTCAATTAATTGTTTCAATTATTGTAGTGAAATAAAAGGTAAGTAATTAATAATTGAAACTTCTAATTTAGGTAAGAGATTTAATGCCAAGTTATAAAGGAAATAAAAGGAAGTTGAAATGGTAACTTATACGGAAAAGGTAAAAATTTATTGAACAATGATTTAATTAAAGGAAATGGAACAAACTTGTATAATTTTCAAATTACATCCTTAAATAACATATATATAACTTACCAAATATTAAAAGTTGAAATGTTTATTAAGAGATTGTAATAGAATATTATACAGGTAGAAATTTGAAATAACGAAAGTATTCAATGAAATTGATGTTAAATGAGAATTTAATGTTATAAACTCAAGTTATAATTGAAATTTTACCAAGTAAATATAATTAAAGGTAAGAATGACAAATAGATGATTATAAACTTAAGTAATTAAAGTGTAAATAAAGAGGTCACACAATAATAAATGAATGAATAATAGTAAGTAGTAAGTGAAAATAAATGAATGTAGTATAATAAAGAGAAATTATAAACTAAAGAAAAAGGATTGAAGTTATTTCTGATAAAATTGGAAAAAAATGAAAATAAAATTTAAAGAAATAAATGAAAATAAAAAAAAGATAAACCGTTATATAAATGAAAAGAATCACTGAAATGAATGAAAGAAAGGAAATTAATCAACTAATGTATCAAATAAAATTAATAATAAGTAAATTTGATTTGAATTGTGTTGTTTGATTGAATGGTTGTTTTGTATTGTGTATGCTGTTTGTTGAAATTGATGGTTGTTGTATGGATTTGTTGTTAGTGATTTGAAACCACCTAAATACTTCATTTTTATAAATTGTTAACCTTTGGATTGTATAAGTGAAATGCAGGTTATGGAAGCAATTGCTACTGCTTTTGGTTCCACAAATTAAGCGTAAATTGTCCGACAAATAGGTACGTTTTCGGATTACGGTTTATAGCGCTATTTTATATTTTCCCGGGTTGGGATATAAAATTTGGATAGTATATGTAATATAATTGTTATATTTTGATATTATATTTTCTTCCGAACCTCTACGTACAAGGGAGACTCTGCCGAAATTTTTCGTAAATTTTTGGACTTATAAATTATTTTGAAAATGTTTTCAAACTTTATTTATTTAAGTATAAAAGGATATAATGATTATATAATGGGTATATTTTAGTTAAAATAATAAATTGTGTAATTCATTGTTTATCAAGTTAATATTTTGAATAAGATGTATTGTTTATTTAAATTCTTCTTTCCCTTCTTTTTCCTTTTCGGGGACGAAAAGTTTTGAGTGGGGGAGAGTGTAACGACCCATATAAATTCGATGAATTAAATTAATAAGATTTTAATTTAAATTTAGAAAGAAATGAAAATCTTATTTATTTATTGGAAAGCGAATGTTGAAATTAGATGTATCAGGGGTAATTAAAATTTACAAATTAAATTATATATTGCAATTAGTTGTAATAGTGGAAATTGTCGCATTTGGATATAAAGTTAAAATAAGTAAATTAAGTCAAGTATTGGATTTATCAATAGAATAAAATATTGATTTATGGAGATTGAATGTAAATGGAGGTAGTAAAGTAATGCAGGACAATAAATAATTTATTTAGCACAATCTCTTTTATTTGTAAACTATTGTAAGGTGTTAGTTAATTGAAATATGGAAATTAGGAAATAGATGCAAAAAAATTTGTTAGATAATGAATTGCATTAATTAAAGTTAGTAATAAATGGGTTAAATGGAATACCAATTTATTCATAAAGTGAATATAAGTGAATGTAACAAAATGAATAGGAAATGCTAATTATTCATAAAGTGATGGTTGATGTAAAAAGGAAGAAACCTAGATGGAATAATTAATTGGATTTAGAATCTTAATTTGTATATGCGCATATATTTATAATGGAATATAAAAGGGTAAAATAATCATATACAAGTATATAAAAGGTATAATAGGGGGTTACTAGTAAATTCACTCATTTACCAATAAAGATAATTTGATGTGCATTAATTGTAATTAATAAATAACGAAAGGAGTAAATGTATTCATTTAGAGTATTAATTATAAATGAGATAGAGATTTTAAGTAACAGTGTTAATGCAATGTAAGTAATGCTAATTTAAGTCAATAATAAAGGAATTGGGATGTATTCAAAATTTGTAACATAATGCTTGTAAACATATATTATAAATTACCTGCTTATTTGTCAAAGGAATTAGAAGTTGAAATAAGTGATAATACAGTAAATGAATGTTACACTAATGGAAAATGAAATAACATTCGTTTAAATGTTGAGTAATTATAGGATCATATTTATTATAAGCGTTACTTTAATAATTATGATTAATTGTCAAATTAATACGGGAAGATGTAAAGTAATAACTAGGGAAGTAATACGTTATAAATTAAATATAACCTCAACTTATGTGTAAGGTTGAAATTGACAAATCCGTTTAATTGGAAACTTATTAAAATAAATTGGATTCAAAGTGTAACAAAGGAATTATTTTAAGAGATTGAAGTAAATAATACGATTGGTGAAATAATTTATATTTTAAAATTTGAGAAGAGAATTTGTTTAATGAATTTTAAATTTATGAGTAAATCAAGGTGATAAAATTTATGAATTTTAGAATTTGAATTTTTATCGTGAGTTAATTCATTTAATTTATAATAGTTGGGTTTATTGCAAATGAATAAAAATCAAATATATAATTATTACGTTAGTTTAAAAATTAAGTTGAAAACTGGAAATATTTATGTAATAATTTTAAATCCAATGGTAAACCCTTATATTTGAAATTAATGAATGGAATAAATATAGGTTAATTCAATTAAAAGGAAAATTTGGAAATTTATCTAAAATTTTGAATTTTATGCAATCGAAAATTTATATTGATTTAATCTTTAATAAATTGACATTTAAAAACTGTTAAATCATTTTTAAATGTTTGAGAACTTCTAAGTGATAAAAAAATTTCCAATTCTAAAACTGAAATATAAAAATTGGATTTATTTACTAATTTTTAATTTATTTAACTAATATAAAAATAGCCATTTTGGCTACTGACTCGGATTTCAACGAAACCAGTTTTATCGGATCCTTAACGGTGAATTATAATAGTGTTTCAAGTTTCGTAGCGATCGGACTTGTCGTTTGATCGTACGGACTCGAAACGCCTTAAAATTTATGCAATTGAAATCAATTGAAATCAATTTGAAAACATTGATTTCAGCATAACTTCTTCATACGATGGAATTTGGATGCGAAATTTTTTCCATCGCGTTCAGAATATTTTAAAACACCTATTTCGATATGTGGATTTACCCAACTTCATTCCGGGGGTCAGAACGGGCTTTTTTGGGCCACGTTAGCGTTAGCACGTTTGTTTATCGGATTCATCTACTCTATTTCTAACCTATCTATATAAACCCAATTATAAACCCTATCCTCCATCTATTCTCATTTGTTTGTGCGTTCATTTCTTCAACTATTTCTCTTCCCAATGGCCGCAAACCCTAGATCTAAACTCAAATTTCAAAACTCAAATCAAAAGTCAAAAGTCAAAGTCCTCAGAAAAATCTCAAAAAAATATATGTTGAAGCTCACGACGAGCGTAATTCAATGGTATAATTTTTTTTTCAATTTGACGCACCGTTTGACCAGAAATCACGGTCAAGATTGATTTGGGTATTTTTGACTGGTTTGTCTGATCGGAAAATTCCTTCTGGGTTTCGTAGAGGGGCTAGCGCGTTGTTCAATAGCGAAGTTTGGCGGCGAATTGACGGACGGATTAACGTGGTCAATGGTCGGTCAACAGAGAGGGAGAGGTGCTGCGTTTTGGGTTGGGCAAGATCTGTACGTGCGTGCGCAAAGGATAAGGGTGGTGACGTGGCAGCTAGTGAGGGTAAATTGTGTTCACTTTTTATTTTATTTTTAATTGAAATTCAATCACAATAATCGCTATATCTCTCACATACGAGCTCCGTTTCACACGCTGTTTTTTTTGTTAGGATCGTATCAAAATTCCAGATCTGTTGACGCTGATTTGGACAAATTCTGAGACCGTCAAATTTTTGGGTTTAAATCGGATTTAAATTCGATTTAAACTCAAAAGGTGAGTGTTTTAACCCACTCATAACTTCTAAAATTTCCTATGTCTGTTAAATTGACTTAAGATATGAGTAGAAATTTATTTATGACTGTTTGGCATGTTTTATTCATCATCTCTGTTAAATCGCATTTATTTAATTTAACTGTTAATTAATTTTATTATTGCATATAAATTGACAGTTAAAATTTATTTATTTGCATATAAACTGATAGTTAAACAGTTAATAAATTTATTTTTGAATATAAACTGTTAGTTAATAACTGTTATTTATTACCTGTTATATTTTATATGCTATATATCGATGATTGGTTAAATTGATGATGATTGCAATAAATTTGTTGATGAATGATATTGGGTGAATGGATGATGTGTTCTGCATTTTATAAACTGCAAGTTGTTATGCATTTTCATTTCGTTCGGGATTGAGGTTTGAAATGATATATAACCGTAATTTTTAGTTTTAAATTGCGGATTGAAATGATAAATATCCGTATCACTTGACTATAGGATAGAAAATTATATACAGGCACCGCGGTATATATATAAAATTATTTTTGAAATGATTTTTTTTCTATGGTTTGGATAGGATACGATTAATAAATATAAATTTTGATGTTTTATAAAATCTTGTTTTATATATACATCTATAATTAAAGTATTGAATTTAAGCTATGTATGGATTTGTTAAATAAAATAAATAAGTTGAATAAATGGTGTTTGATTATTTTATATGGTTAAGTACATGTTAAGATATTGAAAATATATAGAATTTTAATGATTTAAATCAATTAAGATTGGGAGTTAAATTGGAAAATTTATTTGGAATTGAGCTTAATTAAGAATTTAACTTCATAAGTTGATGTAAAATTTATTAACTTGAAATTTTAAAAAGGGTATGATATTTATAATTGAATTTTATTCAAGCTGAATTAAATAAATATTTCTAGTATAAATAAATTGAAGGAAAATTCTTTTTTTTAAGTAATTTGAGTTTTACTTAAATGATTACGGGTTTATTATGCAATTATTGCAAACTAAATAATAGGACTTTAAATTGTTGAATAGAAATTTCCAACCTTAGTTCCAATTGTTCAATATTCAAGGTTTGAAATATATTGAAACTGAAAGCGATTTTTAAATCTATGGATTTTGATTTAATATTAAATAAAATAAATTGTAAGTCGCGGAAATTATTTTATTTTATAAAGAAACTTTAAATGCAAACTATTTTATTTCATATACCGTTTAAATATCCAAACCATCCAAGTTTTAGAAGTTATGGTTTTCAAACTATGAATTTTCGAAGTATTATGGTTGAAAGTTATAATCAAAATGTTTGGTTTCCAATTATTATAAATTTTAAAGCAATATGATTGTGGAAAAGAAATATATTTGAAAAAAATGATATCATTGATTTAGGTTTTATAAATCTAATATCAGAATGAATTGTTTTGGAAATGGAAATGATATCATATTTATGGGTTTTGAAATGGATAATTATATTCTGGTTTTAAAGTATAAACTATTTTTAAAAGACCGCGGTGTTATGATAACGTTTGGTTGTTAAAGAGACCGGGATCGGAAGTTGTCATACTCTTTGCCAACTCCGAAAACCACTTTAACAACCGTGTACGCGATGGAGATTCCAGAATGAAGTAGGTTGGTGGCGGGTTTCCTGTAAGGTAAATACGTGGACCCAACTCCCGTGAGTTGGCATAAGGTGGCTAAAACAGGAGCGATTGACGGGTTAATAAGGTAGCACCTTTGATCGGACATATCCCTTCGATATTATACTTTGACTCTTGGATTGATTCGGTGACCACTTTTGATTTTTATTTGGGGGTGTAGCTTGAGGTGGGCGGTAACTGCGACTACGCGTTACCACCGACCCGGAAGTGTAATTGGTATATCTACCCTGGCATTGCCTAGTTGTGCCGTGTCACCTACCCTAGCACGCCTTATACGATTTTGGTTTTGTACCATACCTATGGAGTGACCTCTGACGACGCCCAGTACGGGGGAGATTACGGTACTGTATAGACTATGAGAATATATAAATGTGTTAAGGTGGAAAATGTAAAGCCTTAACGCTATTTAAAAGTAAGTTTATTTTACAATTAGACACTATTATAATAGCGCAACATACTACATAGTAAATAGTTTAATGGATCCTTAGGGGATGTAAATCCCGACCAACTCTTGAGTTACTGCACTCATATTTATTTCTGTTAATTTAACTTACATAAGATCTTTTAGTTCTGACTCGAGTGTTTTGTCTTTTCAATTCGCTCGGGTCAGTCCGAGCGTTTCAGGATTTGAAGATTTAGCTCTGGAGGACGAAGACGAAGATTTCTATTATTATTATTTATATTATTGCACTTCATTCATACTGTTCCGCTGCATTATTATTGGTATGTGTAACTCTGATATGTATTATATAAATATAATCAAATGTTTTTTTACAGCTTTATAAACTGTATATTTGATTATTATATTTATCCTTCCGATGTGAGATTCTGTTTTGTTTTATTTCTTTCTGGTTTTTCTTATTTACCCCATAACAATCAGCCCTTCCGTATGGTTTGAATTGGCACGTGTGTCAATTTAAAGCATGCGAAAAGGCGGGACGTTACATGAGCACTTTGAGTCCTTAAAGTACTCCTGTAACGTATAAACGACTCAAAAATATTTCAGTCCCAAGAGTGTGGACTAAAAGTATTCTAAGTACCCAAAGCGTGGATTAGAGGATCTACGATTCCAAAGATTTCCGAGTCGTATGGAAGTGAACTGGTGCTTATGTAACACACGAGATTTTAGATTTAGACTACAAATTATACAGTAAGCTGAAGAACAAAAATCATCGAAAGCAAAGAAACAAAGTTTTATCCATTAATCCAAAATAAAGTTCCACTACAACTTCTCTTGAACTCAGAGAAAAAAGCCTATCTACAACAGCTATGGAAATAAATAGAAATAATTACATGATCTAGGCTATTTGAGTTGAAAGGGGCATGATGCTACTTTTTCGACTTCTTTTCCTTCCTCGATTTCTCTGAAGACTCCTCCCCTATGCATTTTCTCTTGGACGCCTTGCTTGTTAGGGAAGCGGTGCCCAGGGAAGGGAGAGGAACTTCCAGTAGAGAAGTCCCATAGGGGAGAATAACCTTTAGAGGCCTATTCAGTGGGTCATCAAGTTCAACCACTTGGGGCTCAGCCTTAATTTCAATTTTCTTCTTCCCCTCCTCGATGATTTGTTCCTTCATGCTCAGCTTTGAAGTGTGTTCGAAGGCGCCTGTAATTTCAACTTCATCATATTCTTCGATGGGCGATGGATTTTCAGATTTGTCTTCGTTAAACGCTTCAGCCACTTGAGCATCGGGTCCGGAAATCTCTCCCATGGCTCTCCCGTTTTCTCCACCTTCTCCATGGCGACATCGCTCCTTGGAGTTGGCTCTGGATCAGAACGGCCTAAACGAAATCATAAGAGACAAGTGCTAGAATACATCTACTACTCGCCAAAAACGATGGCCCTTTAAACTCTAGGAAGAAAAGTTATGTACCAGTATCCGGCTGACTCTCAACTGTTTGGGGAGTTTCAGCCTCAGGAATAGGAGATAGAATGTGAATATCAAGACCAGGATCTTCTGGGTCGTAGCCAATATGCTGCTCGAAGGGGTCAAGTGATGGGTGATCAGTCGGCTGAATAGGAGGAGGAGATGGAGACTCGGTTCTAGATGGACAGAACTGTGTCATTTTTTCCTTTTGATAAGGAGGAGTCTCTGCTATAAAGAGCCTTCGCTGCAGACAAGTCCGATGGCTCATTCCCCCAACGAAATTTCTTCACTAAAGCTCCTTCGTCAACCTCTTTGGTGTCTAGCTCAACCTTTTTGATTTTTTTAAAGCGTTCCATGCTTCGGCCAAAGATTCGAGGTAACCCTCGCCAAGAAATGTTAGGTCGCGATGCATGAGAACTCAAGCATTGTACTCGGCTATGAGTGGATAAAACATGCACTTGATTTCCTCCCTACCAGCCTCAGTAGCCGCTTAAGGCGAGAATCAATTTTCGAGAGCGCCATTCTTTTTCCATCCTCACAGACTTTGTCCTTCAGCATTTCAGCCTTGGAGAGCTCCTCATCAAGCTTTGTTTTTAGGAGTCGGGTGGAAACAATCTCGTCAAAAATATCGTTGTGACTCCTCTTGAGTGGCAGTATTTTCTTCCTTTTCTTTGAAAAGTAACTCTTCTAATTCTTTGGCTCATTGAGCGAGCACATCTTTCTCTTTTTGAATGGAGTCTTTCTCTAAAGCTAAGGAGCCGCAGCACTGAACCACTTCATCAATCTCTTTCTTATATGTGGCCTCCAGGCGATTGACTGCCTCAGCAGTATCTTTAGCATTCTTTTGAGCGGCCTCAAGCTAAGATTTGTACAAGGCAAGCTCTTCATTCTGGGCTTTGATGATATCCTTATCGTGGATAGCCTCAAGCTTTAGGCGATCGATTTCATGTTTGCGCTCTGCAGAAACTTCAGAAACTTTTTCGGCCAAATGAACGGATGCATCATGTTGGACGTAGACATCATTGTTGCAAGCAATGGCACTCTATTTAACATGCCCTGGAATAGGATGGATCGCAGGAATAAATTCTAATCCATTGAAGCATATTTTTGGAATGTGGCTTTAAACTCAGCTAGCCGTTCTGCTATCGATGTATTGTGTGTAGGGGATGAAGAAGGTTGTTTAGCCGAAACCATAGACTTTTTGTGAATCTCACGAGTTTGCCTAGTGCTTGACGAGCCGGAGTATTGGTCGCGAGGAGATTTAGATTGAGAACCCCTTTGACTCGATTTCTCCATGCTTTGTTCTGGTTGAGGAGGATCATTGGGGTACGAAGAATGACTATAGCTTTTCCTTCAAGACGACGACGAATCTCGGGGAAAATAATCTCTATCACTGTTTTCGTCTCTATCTCGGCGTTTACCAGACCATGTGTATCAACTAGAATGATGAAAGATAGAGAACCTGCGGAGGCGGTCAAATCCATGAGAACGTCTCATATCACCTGCATAGAAATTAAGTGAGGACAAGTTAGCAAGAATAACATAGCGGCTGGAATTTAAGTGCAAGGTGAGGTGTAGGTGTTAGTGTGTGTGTCCTAGTGTTTCCCCCCGACGGACCAGTTTCTTCATCTTTACTTATCGGAGTTTTTTCTCCTTGGTGATGGGCTTGAACGCCTTCATCGTCTCTCGTGGATGAATGAAGTTTTAGGGCTTCTGGATCGTCGAAGCCGTAATTGACCAAGTCATGGGGAATAGTAAGGTCTGATAAGCCTTTCAATGAACCCTCTAAGTATTGTGGAGATGGCTCTTTCTCCATGGAGTAATCGTCACTTTCGAGGTTCCGCCTACTACCTTCTTCCTCAGCTTGTAAGCTAGTTTCTTTTTTCCCTTTGAAGAGGGGTGGCTCATCAGTGCCAGGTGCATCAACCACCGGTCCCGGAACAGGAGTTATATTCTTACCCGACGCTCCTGGCATACCAGCTTCTCTGATCTCACCCTCTTTGGTTATGTTGAGGGCACCACTTGTAGAAGGCATTGAAGGTCTAGCCTGTCATTTACTCTTCTTTGACGTGGGTCCGGTTATAGTGGCACCAGATGGATGATTTGTTCGGCGACCATCCGCCAACAGCCCAAACTTTAAGAGCGACTCATTGGAAATGACAAGTTTGATCTCCTGGTCTTCTATGGGAGTAGCGCGAATGGCCTCAATAGCCTCAGAGTACCTGGTGCCTTTGAGACGTAGGCTAATACCTGTAAAAATCGAAAAAGTTTCAGAAAGAATGCACTTTCTACCGCATACATATATTGATCCGGAAAAGGTACTTACTCCCTTCCAACCATCTTCTTGCAAAGCTTGGGGGACAACGTACATAAAACCATTCCTGCTTGTCTTGGGCGAATTTACTCTATGCCCCCGTCAGAATCTGACACTAAGAATGTGGCTCGAGGAATATGAAAGATGGACTGTCAGACCATCTCTTGAAGCGATAGATGTAACGGATGTCACCAGGAGTGGGGAGCCTGAATAGGATACTCATAAAGAGAATACAAGTGCCATAGATGAACCCATGACTACTGGGATGTAGCTGTGAGGAGGTAATCCCGATATACTGTATCACTTTGCGAAGAAAGGAGTTGAATGGTGGCACGCTACCGACCCAACACATGAATTTGTTGCAAGCTGTATATCCAGCTGTGGGCAGGTGAGGATGATCTCGTCCCGACGGAACTAATACATCGTCGAAAGGGATTCTGTGAATCGAACATAGTCGACAAAGAGCATCTTCGTTGTTTTTTGAAGCTTGGTAGTCAATAGGATTATCTAGAATAACAGCTCCGTCTATCACATCAGGAGCCAGGTCAATAGTTACCGCCGATGGGTTTAAAGTATCCTATGTAGGAGTTGTCGATGGATTAGAAGTCCCCACTGCCTCCTGCAGAGAACTCAGCTCAGGTTTATTTGAAACTGTGGCGGAGCTCGACTTTCTAGACATCCTCAACGAGCGTCGATTTGGGAAAACACCTATTTGAACTATACTTGAAAGACAATGGATATTAGATATAACGACAAAGATCCCCCCTCCCCCGCATGGTGTGTGAGCTAGTGTGATAGTTCATGTAAAGAATATTAATAAATTAGGTATCTGAAAAGTAGAGTGTAGCACGACGAGCTTTAAGTTTCCCTCTTTATAAAGATTTAAGTTCACATTTATTATGGTTTAAATTATGAAGTTATTAATCCTGATCGGCTCCATGTGCTTTTGGACTTTGGTTTGTAGCATGGATTTATTGGTACATGAACAAGTATGGAAATAAGAAGCAATGTTATATTCTATAGGTTGAGGTGAGGTAAGTATGACAATGCCGATCCCCATACTTAGGAAAAGTCGTCTGTTCAAGTGCATATATGCCGAACTGTGACGCCTCACTATGTGTCGGTCCTCAAAGCCTATCCCACTTCCCTTTTTCCCCTCCCTACTCACCGAACTACTTAGACATTGATTATCAAATTAGACCAAATATGACCGACCCGGTCAAACGAAAGTTATAGACCTACATACTCACTCTCCTTCATCTCACTTTCTAGAATCACCTAAACACTCTCCTAGGTGCCCACCGAACGACACCTTTATTCATACACTACTCCCACTAAGGACCTAGCGACTAGGAGGCTTCCACCAAACCTACTCGCTTGGCATTAACACTCAGCCTACGCCTTCTAACGACCCACTTCTACTTCCTTCTCCCTCATTCCCTATTAGCCAAGCGACATCAAACCGGGTCACCAAATCAAGTCTACCTCAATAACCAAACAACAAAACTCCCTTGCTCAGTGGCTCAATAGGAGCCTACATCCTAAAAACCACAGGTATCCCTTTCCCTTCTCCTCTCCATCTCACTGGCATCGAAATTAGTTGAAGCCGTATCGAGTTCCAGCCCTATGACATGTTCTAACTTCAGGTTCGTCTTCCTCATCTACACGACTCCTACCGTCCATAATCTGAAGAAAATTCACAAATTCGAATTTCATACAAAACCTAATTTGGAAAAATCAATCGAATGAAGAATTCATACCTAAGAGAATGATCGAAGATTAGCGAACTGTTAGATTTGGGATTGATATTCGTTTAGACTCGTTATGGGGGAGCTGTGGAGAAAACTTACTGGATTCAGGATAAGAGATGAAGGTTGAGGAGGTACCCAAAGTCCGGGAGAAGGTAAGTTATGAGGTCCTATAGAGTCGAAGTGAAAGTAAACAGAAGAGGAAGAGAAGTGTTGGCTTTTATATATAAATAAGGGGAGGTGAACAGGCATCAACCAGTGGACTGAGTCAAGGTAAATCAGTGGGCCGGTGAGCCATTGTACCGAGCGACAGTGAACTTGCTGAACGAGTGGTTCAGCACACGAACATCGACTGATTCGGGGCGATAGCATGATAGAGAAACAGTTTTCATCCGTGGAGCGGAGAAGAGTAGGTTTGCTAAACCCAAATGAAGTTCAGCATTCAGGAAATCGTATGGTTCAACTTATGAGAAATCAAAGCAAGATTTTAAAAACGTGGATTACTCATGATTCAAAACGCATCATGTTGACTCATTGATGCCTTTGGGGGGCAAATGTTACCCGGATGCTTGACCCGGTTATAGGATGCTGGTTATAGAGGCTTTGTTTTAATCTAGATGATTCGACCAACGCACACGGTTCGGCCTGTAAACATGGTTCGGCGCAGGTAGAAAGGTCGTGTGCCGCACGACCATGGTGGAAGGCTATGCGTCATTCGGTTTAATGCTTCAGCATATATAGATTGGCCAAAATAAAGGGATTGTATGTCACTCAGCGAAGAGGGATGTTGATAGGAACTCTACACGTATCGCCCGACTTAGGGTAGAAATACACCACTCGGCCAAGTAACTCAACATGTGTCATTCGGTTCAGATGCGCTAGCATGCACCTCTCGGTTAAGGGAGTGAAGTCGTACAAGGTTCGGTGCATGCTAGGATAGTTAGCAGGTTATCAGGCCTACAACAAAGTGAGGCGCTCGGCATGGCTTCGCTTCGGGTCAACTACCCAAGGTCCATCGTTCGGTCTACTCACCTGGTTTGGCTCGGTATATTTACATGGATCGGTCTACTTGTCTGGTTCGGTACCATGTTTTAGTTCGACCGAGAAGGATAAGTGAACGATGGCTCGGTCAAGGTAGACGAATAGGTGGAGAACGGTTCGGCATATATCGCTCGACATTTACCGCTCGGCCAATATCGTTCAGCATGCATGGCTCGGTGCGCAGAAGTCACCTACTATGGGCTGAAGTACCTTGTTTCTGAGCCTGCAGAGGAAGTTTGGCCTATCTTCATCTATAAATAGAGGGGCAGAGGCGCAGTGAAAAGGGACCATTTTTCGTAAAGTTCGGGGAGACTCTGCAATTTTCAAGACTCGTTTCTTTTCTATTAAAAGTTGTATTCAATTTTCAAGACCTATGAAGTTTAGTCTTCAAACCAGCCCTGAGTTTAGTCATTAAGTTCCGGAGCAATGGCTTTGGATCACGATCGAGCGTTAAGTCGAAATTTGTTTCCCCATTGTCTCAATCAAAAGCTGATACTTAAGTTCTGCCTCCCAGTTTTGAGGATAAATTGAGAAGATCGGTCAGCAGTCGCTATTTGCCTTTAACACATCGATCTTAATCATTATGAAGCGAAGCCGAAACATGGGGAATTCGGGCGGTCGAATCACACTTGTTCATCAATTGGTGATTATACCCACACTCTGGGGATTACACTTGTTCATCGGTGGTCAATTATGCCCGCTTAAGTTTTAGTGATATGTCCTTGCTCCGGGGACTTAAGTTATTTTCATGAGAAATCAGTCACTTGCGTTTAATATTTATAACTAGGCCCATGCTCTGGGGACTTTGAATTGATTCATGGGTGGTCAGTCACACCTGATTTATGTTTATACTCCGACCGCACTCCGGAGACTCGGAGTTGTCTTACGGATAATCGAGTCGTATCCGGTTTGTATTTAAACTCCAATCCACACTCTGGGGATTTTAGAGTCAGTCGGCGTTTTATACTCCAATCCACGCTCTGGGGACTTAGAGTTAATTGGTGTCGATACTCTGGTTCATGCTCTAGGAATTTGGAGTTGGTTGATGTTGATATTCCAGTTAGTGCTTTGGGAATCCGGAGTTAGTTGATGTTTATACTCCAGTTCGTACTCCGAGAATCTAGAGTTGGTCGACCGATGGTCAGTCACATTTGTTTAGTCTTTAGGATTTTGTTCGCACTCCGGGAATGACATATCTATCTAGATCATGGATGGTCGGTTCACATCCACCCTGAATTAACAAGCGAGGTCGTTAGATGGATAGATCCATCCTCCTCAAACCTGGTCAAGATACAGACGAAGTTGTTAGGTGGACGGATCCTCCCTCTTCGTAACCGCATTTATATGTTTATACTCTAGTTCGTGCTCTGGGAATCTGGAGGTAGTAAGAGGATTGTCGTGTATCAATCCTTTTTTGGCTCCAGTGTATTGACTTGTCCTCGAGCGCGGGTTTCACTTAGCAAGTAACCAGTCGTATCACAGTTTCTTCCTATTTGAATAAACCCTACCGTTGGGTGGAATTTAGCTCTCCGTGCATAGTGATAGTCGTATGACGCATTTCAAAAAATCACAGCTCTGACTCGAAGATATTGCATTTTATTGCTGAAATAAGAAAATACATAGTCAGTGGCCTTATTACAAATTTAAATTTTGAAATGCATAAACAAATTGCAAATGAAAAATAGACCAAATAAATAAACATGGCCTATTATGTGTAATAGCGACATAGACTTTCGTTGTTCCAGGCTCTTGGTAGAATGAGACTTCAATGATCGATAGTTTGAATGCACCACCTCTGAGATTTCGTTCAATCACATATGGTCCTTCCCATGTTGGTTTCATATGTGAAGGAACCAGGTAGATTTTTTTAAGGACGAGATCGCTGAGTTTGAAGGTTCGGTGTCAGACCTTGGCATTGTATAATCGAGCGACTCGACTTGGGTATGTAGCTATCCTCAAATCAGCCTCTTCATGCTTCTCATCCAATAAATCCAAAGTTTCGGCAAGTAATATAGCATTTGTTTTCAAATCGTAATAAGTCACGCGATGAGAAGGTACTTCAATCTCGACTAGAACAATGGCTTCGGAACCGTAGGAAAGGGAGAATAGAGTGTGGTCGATCGTAGATTTATAGGTTGTCCGGTAAGCCCATAAAGCCATAGGAAGTTCATTAACCCATTTACCCCCAGCCTTTTCTAGTCGTTTATTCAAAATAGACTTTATAACTTTATTAATAACTTCAACTTGTCCACTCACTGTGGCAACTGCGGAGAATTTCTTCTGGATGTGGAACCGTTGACAGAAGTTCTTAAATTCAACACTATCGAATTAGGCACCGTTGCTTGTGATGATGGTATGTTGGAGGCCAGATCGGCAGATAATGTTGCGCACTACAAAGTTGACCACTTTCTTCGTCGTGATTGTAGCGAGGGGTACAACTTCCACCCACTTGGTAAAGTAATCAACCGCATTGATGACGTACTTCGCACCACCTTTGGCTAGAGGTAGAGAACCAATAATGTCGATGCCCCATACTACGAACAGCCATGGACTGACCATCTGAGTTATCTCGGTAGTTGGGGCTCTAGGAATCCGAGCATGCTTCTGAAATCTATCACATTTTTTGGCATAATCCGATGCATCGCGATTTACAGTCGGCCAATAGTATCCATATCGAAGCACTTTCTTGGCAAGAGCTTGCCCCTCGGTGTGACCGCCACATTCTCCTTCGTGCACATCAAGCAATACTCGTTTGATTTCATCATGAGCACTACACCGGAGTAAAAAGATAGAGCATCCTCTTCTATACATGACTCCATTCTGAATAGTGAACTGTGAAGCTTTTCGAAGAATTTGTCTCTTCTCACTCTTGCGCTCTGGCAGGGTCCCAGCTCGAGATAGTTTCTAAATGGAGTCATCCATGACTCCTTATCGGGAATGACCTCAAATACCCAATCTATCTCCATTAGATCGATGCTTGGGGAAGATAACATTTCCACGGGAACGAGTCCCATTTGCTGGGCCTCAGCTGTACTGGCCAACTTCACTAACGGATTGTCTTTTTGATTGTGCTCTCTAGAATGCAATAGATGGCATAATAATCGAACTTATTCAGTATTTCTTGGACTTGAGCTAGATATGCAGCCAACCTTCGATCCTTGGACTGGTACTCCCCCCAAACTTGACACAGAACCAATTGCAAATCGCAATAAATCTCGACAGCAATGATTTTTAAATCTCTCGTAAGTCTCAATCTAGCAAGTAGGGCTTCATATTCGGCTTCGTTGTTGGTCGCATGAAAATTGAACTTTAAAGCATAGCATATAGATCGACCTTCAGGAGTTTCAAGTACAACCCGGCACCTGAGCAACGGTCATTTGATGCACCACCAGTATGTAGCTTCTAGATATACTTGGGAGATTCACTAGTTTCGGGCAAGTTTTCTAAGACAGTAAATTCAGCTATGAAATCTGCTAGGAATTCTCCTTGAATGACTCGCCTTGGGGTGTAAGTAATGTCAAACTGACTCAAGTCGATATTCCACTTGAGTAACCTACCAATCGTCTCAGGCCGAGTAAGGACATGTCGTAACGGCTGGTAGGTGTAAACGGTGATAGGATGAGCCTGAAAATGTGGACAGAGCTTTCTCAAGGCAATAACAAGACTATAAGCCAACTTTTTCAGCTTCGAATAATTTCTCTTTACTCCGGTCAATCGGTTGCTAATGTAATATACCAAGCGTTGTATCCGATCTTCCTCCCAAATTAGGGCAGCACTGATTGCAAGTTCTAACACTGCCTCGTAGATGTATAATCTCTCATGATCAATAGGCTTTGACAGAATAGGCAGTGTGAAGAGATGTTGTACCAATGCTCGGAATGCGCCCCCACATTCCATAGTCCATTCAAAGTTCTGTTTCCCTTTTCTGATCAAATCGAAGAAGGAAATGCATTTGTCATTGGATTTTGAAATGAACCTGCTTGGTGCTGCTACTTTTCCGTTAAGGCTCTGGACTTTCTTTATAGTTCTTGGAGTCTCAAGATTTCTAATTATCCAGATCTTTTTGGGATTAGCTTCAATTCCTCGAGCGTTGACGATAAACCCAAGGAATTTTCCTGATGCGACCCTGAAGTGACATTTCAACAGATTGTGCTTCATTCTATATTCTCGAAGGATGTTAAACATTGATTTTTAGGTCTCTGATATGATCAGTGAAGAATCGCGACTTCACAAGCATGTCATCCACATATACTTCCATGGTTTTTTTGATTTGGTTGGCGAACATCTGATTAACCAATCGTTTGTAAGTTGCGTCGGCATTCTTGAGTCCGAATGGCATGACTTTATAACAGTAAAGTCCCAAGTCCATTACAAAGCTGGTATGTTCCTGGTCAGGTAAGTGCATGGGTATTTGGTTGTAATCAGAATATACATCCATGAAGGATAAGAGTTCATGTCCAACAATTGAGTCAATGAGCTGATCGATTTAGAGGAGTGGAAAACTATCTTTAGGGCAAGCCTTATTCAAGCCTGAGTAACCAATGCACGTTCTCTGTTTCCCATTTGGCTTTCGGATGAGTACAGGTATTGACACTCATTCTAGGTATAATGCATCTCGAATAAACCGATTCGATTTAATCTTATCTACCTCCTCTTTAAGGGCGGAAGATCTCTCTAGATCCATACCACGCCTCTTTTATTTGATCAGGATGTGCCACAGATTAATATTCAATGTGTGGCTCACGATGTCTGGGAAGAATCCACACATGTCAGAATGTGTCCAGGAAAACATGTCGAGGTTTGTGAAAGTCTACAGAGTGGATCGTGTAGTGTATATGCAAGTATATATGACAAAATATATGATGTAACTAAAACAATACTAATGTACGTAAATCTAGAATAAGCACACCAAGATCTTATACTAGTTCGGGCCTCCCATCTTAAGTCCAGTCCTGAAGCCCCCCTTCGGAATTCGACTATCAAACACCCTCACTTCGCCCAGAGGAATAGGCTTGGTTACAAGAGCTTGTTCTTGTCAGGTATGTGTTTTATAATACGGTGACTTAATAAGTACAAATGCCTCCAATATATATTTAGAGAGCATTGATCATGAAGAACTGAATATATGAAAGAGTGAAATACCAGTATAGATTGCTAGAGATCAAGTATATAATAGATTATGTGAGTAAAGAGCACAAGTAAGTATGGTGAATGTTCTCTTTGTTCTTGATGATATACATTTTTGTAGAGAGGTTCCTTGAGTAGTTGCACCCATTAACAAGTGCTTCTACAATTGCTTCTGTTGATGATGAAGAGTTGCAGCGAAGAGAAGCGAAGATGTCTTTTTAAATGCGACTATTGAATTTTTAATATAAATTCCGAGTTCAAAATCAGACATCTGGTATTTATATCATACGTCTGAGACTGTATATTTTTTGTATATAGTAGTCTTTCAGACGTCTGAGTGCATCTACCAGATGTCTGATCCAGTCTGTTTTGTTGTTCCAGAGGGTTTTTCCAAATGTCTAGCTAGTGCACCCAGACGTCTGAAAGTTGTGCACGTCTGCTTTGTGCATCTTTCATTTTTCTTCTTTGATCCTATCGACTTGTAGTCTCTTGTAATGTTCTTTGAGCCTTGTTCTTGTCTTTCTAGTGGTGTTGCTCTAGCAAGTACCTGTATGTAGAAATATATATGTATATTCGATTTCCATTGTATAGTTGTTGTTCATCAAAACCGTAGATTTGATTTCCTAATAATTTTCCTGGAGAAATTCAACCAATTCCTCTTGCATTTGTTGGCTTAACTAAGATCCAATATTTATGAATTGTCGTCATCATTGATTGGGACATCGATCGGCAGCTCCATCAGGAAAGCTTGACTGTCTTTACTTTCATCTTCACTTTTGGTATCTCTTGGGTCAAGATCTCTTGGGAATTGGTTGTGGTGCCCAGTCCTGGGTCCAGGCATCAGTTGTAAATTCTCAACAAAGCGAATGCAAAGAGGTTCCTCTATGACCTTCCCTTTTTTCTTTCACTGCGTCTCTCAAAGCACAACAACATAACAGGCTCGCCCAATAGCCTGGTCTCCTTGAACGACTCCAACTCCAATGTCGGTAGGGAATTTTAAAGTCAAACACCAAGAGACAATGGCAGCCTTAAATTCAGCTAGGGTCGGTCGGCCTAAGAAAGCATTGTATGGTGAATCTATATCCAACACAACAAACTGTAATATCCGGACTCTCCGGCATTCTCCAACTCTTAACTGCACTTGCAGTTCCACCACTACAGTGGGTATTGCTACACTTCCGTTGAAGCCATGAATGCGAGACTGATAAGGCTTCAAATCTTTAATTTCCATTTTCATCTGGTTATAGGCTCGGTTAAACAATATATTCATAGAATTTCCACTGTCTACCAAGATCCTTTTCATCCAAAGAGGACCTACTTGAGCTGATATGACAAGTGGATCGATGGTTGGGGCTTCGACCATGTCGGTGTCTCTATCTCGAAAGACGATGTCGTCGGTCATTGTCTTCTGTTGCTTGGTCGGAGCCCCATCTTCCAAATTACTTCAACACATGAAGCTTTAATGCCTAACAGAACTGGCATACGACTCCATTTTCTTCCAGGTTCGGTCTCTTGGATGAGGACCACCACTAACAGTATTTATCACCGACATCCATCGTACAGGCGGGTTCCTTCCATCTCACCTGATTCGGTACATGGTTCTGATTTGATGGGCCTGCACCTCTAAACTATGGCGCCCACACAAACTACTCCAACTTTCTCTCACGTATCAAATTTTCAATGATATCCTGCAAATGATGACACTCATTCATGTTATGGCCGTAGCTTTCGTGGAATCTAAAAAAATTATCCATCTGAATCGGTTTCTTCGATGATTGTTTCGAAGCCCGTTTCTTATACTGAATAGCATTGCAGAACACACATTTTCCAGCGACGTATTTAAAGGAGTATAATTGTCAAACATAGGAGCCCTACGTCGTGGCCCACGATTCTGATCCCGTTTCCTGTTTTGATTTCCATTGCCTTTCTGTTGATTTTGTTTATTCTGTATGTTCAATTGCACTATTCCAGAACTCTCTCTGGTTTGTTTAACAACAATATTGCTTTGAATCCCTTCCATGTTGGGCCCTGCGTCATCCTTTTTCCTAGACTTTTTTGCATCCTCCCTTCCATATTGGAATAGAAACGGTCAGCCTTGGAATAGAAATGGTCCAATGACGCAGGAGGTTTTCCGGCCAACCAGTTACTGAACACGAAATTGAGATTAATCCCCTTAGTTAGTGCCATCAGGATAGAGTGATCATTAGCATTGCTAATCTCAGCGCATGCAGCATGAAATCTCTTCAAATAATGTCTTAGTGTCTCTCCAGGAGCTTGAGTGACACTAGAAAAAGTATTAACGTCTTTTGACCTTGTAGCATGCATGCAGAACTGCTCAACAAACTTTGTCGCCAACTGATCAAAACACGAGACAGATCGAGGTGGTAAATGGGTGAACAAAATAGTCGCTTTCCCCCCTAGAGAGATCGGGAAACTTCGGCACTTAACTACATCATCATCTCGTGCTACATTCATTAACCATTCATACTTTAGGATATCTTGATTAGGATCAGAGCTCCCTTCATAAATGGGTAAAGTCGGCATCCTGAATCGCCAAGGTGGTTCAACATAGAGTATATCATCAATAAAGGGAGTATGACTCTGGGAGATTCCCCGGTCGTCATTTGTGAGGCCTTGACTCTCTCGGATCATTCGACGGATCATCGTTGGGATGTCCGGCATCTTTACATTCTAGGCCTGTTGAGCCAAGGTGTGGTCGGGTTCCACATGCGAGGATGAGTCGGTCGAGGTCGACGGTCCATATCTCACCTTGTTGGTTTTAAGTTCTTTGGAACATAAGGTTTGGGAGTATATTCATGTTGGCGACGGTTCGGATCTGTCCGATTTCGAGTATCAATTCCCAATTCAGTAGCAGCGGTGGCAGTGTGGTTGTCTGTAGCATGATGAGGAACAATACCTCGTCGAAAGGAGGGTCTAGTCTGATGGCTAGCTGACGGGACAACCCTTGGTTACCCAAGAATATGGGTGCGCTGCTGTCCTATAGCTTGTGTATAGCTTTCGTCCAGCCGTAGGCGTGTGGATATATGGTGATATTAAGAAGAAGCTGAACTCTCAGTGGATGAATAGGAAGCCCGGTCGCTTCTGAATCTCCTTCGTCTTTGACGATTTAGTTGGTTGGTCAATTCCACGTTTGCACAGAGTTGTTGAATAAGTTGTTGGCGGCTCTGTGTCAGTTCTTGCGTTAGCATTTGAAATTCTTCCCGGGTGATTGGGCCTTGCAGATCTGGTGGTCTGGCAGCATTCTAATCGGTAGGAGGTAGCTGTACGGGGTTCTGTCTGTCCCGTCCTTCTTAGTCTGCAGCTATAGAAGTGGTCCTAGTGTTAACCATGATGGAATGCGAAGCTCTTTTCTAGACATCATGCAAATTTGAATAGGATGGAAGAATTTAGACTTGAAATCTGGGTCTTCTTCTTAGATTTACACAATCCGATATCGATAGTAGATCCAACGAGCAGGAGAAAAACTAGGTTTTCTCAGTGAAACCACCAAACTGTTTGTACCAAAATTGTGCACAACACTCTTCGGATGTGTTTGAAGAGATAAAGTGAAAAAATGGAAAATGAGGCAGATCTAACAAATACGCCAATAATAAGCAAGGAAATTGCACAGAAACACACGAATTTAAAGTGATTCAGCGTATGGCCTACGTCCACTATGAAATGATTGACTTCAATTAACTTTTTCTTGCTGGTTACAAAGAACTACAACAGTAAAACTAGAGTACAACAGTGATTTCGGCAGAGTCTGAATGTAGAAGAGCCAAAAGATACCTTTTCTGTAGGTCTAAGTTCAATAAAAAAATCTTGCTCAGATCCCGGAAGCACGTGGATAGGCCCACACGATCGATCCCATGTCATTCGCATTCGGTCGGTGATCGATACGAACAAATTTCATATCGATCAATATTTTGTCCAATCGAGTCGAGATCGATCATGAACGTTCTTTAGGTTATACGCAAGCTCCTGTGAAAATCTGGTAGCATTTGGACTTGTAGACTGTGAGTTATGATCGATGCAGGCTTGGAGTTTGCATGGCATCCTTGTCTTCGTATCGATACCAATCGTATCGATGGTTGCGTATCGATGGCTTTGCACCTGTCGATTGGTTGACATGGCGCTAGAACCCAGGGGAGATCCACTTCTCATGCTCATTGACCGCTTCTTTTGGTTGAGTCTGCCTTGTTCGTATCCATGAGTCGCCATATACTTCGTATCCACCCCTGAAACCATTTCGTATCGATGGATGGCTATTGCCTTCGCTTGATCATGGGATTTGTCTTCGTATCGCTCCATTTTCATTGTTCACCTGAAGCTTCCTCGTATCGATACAATATGTCTTCAGGTGATGGATACGAAATGGGGTAGATGTGATCGATACGAAGTGTGGTGCTTTTTTTTGATGTGGACCAGTGGTCACTTGATGGATACGAATTAATTGATGGATGCGAACCAATATAGTTGATGGAGGCGAACTGTTGAAGCTTGATGGATACGAACAAGGCCTTTCAGTTGATGGATACGAATGAAAGCGATTCGAAGGGGGTGGAATGATGGATACAAATAAATTGACTTCATCGGCTCTACACCGATCATATCTTGAGCATACGAACTCCAATTGACTTGAAAATTGAAAAGTTGGCTTTCATAGCGTCGTTTGTCATGTCATGTTAATTGTAGCACGATCCAGACTCGGGCAAAATTTACCTGTATCCATAGCAAACCTACGTATACCGTTTTTCGAAATGAATTATCTTTGGTTCTCAGTCAATTTCTTAGTGCAATGGCCTTGCAAAAAGGCAGGATAAAAAACAAAAATAACTAATAAAAGAAGAAAAAATATATGAAAAAACGAAAGAATAAAAGAAAAAATAAAGTAATAAGAATAAAAAAATACAAGGGAAAAAAGATTAAAAAAAGAAAAGAAAAAAAGTTAAGGGAAAAAATACAAAAAGAGGAAGAAAGATTAAAAAAGAAACAAAAAAAGAAAAAAAAACTAGAAAAAAATGGAAAAAAAAGAATAAGAATGCGAAATAAAAGGAAAAAAGAGAAGATCAAAATATAATATAAAAAATAGGAAAAAATGAATGAAAAAAAGACAGAAGAAAAAAAGGAAAAGTAAATTAAAAAGGGAAAAGAAAAGAGGAAAAAAGACGAAAAAATAAAGAAAAGAATTTTAAAAAGTAAAAAAAAGGAAAAATAAACAAAGAAAGGAAAAAAATATAAAAATGAAAAGAAAAAATAACAAGCAAAAAAAAAACCAAAAAAAGGAAAAAAAAAAAGGGAGAAAAAAAGGAAAAGAGAAGAAAGAAAAGAAAGAGAAATGAATAAAGATGAAAAAGACGAAAGACAATAAGTGATAAAGTAACAAAAAAAGGAAACAAGAAAAGAAGGTAATGATGGAAAAAAATAAACAATAAGACAAAAGATAACAAGAAAAAAGAAAAAAGAGAGAAAAAACGAATGAAAAGGAAAAAGAATAAAGAAGAAACGACCATCAAGCATTGTTACAATCTGAATTTCACATCGATTCAGGAGAGGATGGATACGAAATTCGATATAATAAAACTGACAACGACTCGTGAGCGTATGAACGTTAACGAGATTCAGGTTAACATGCATTTATGTGTGTGATGAATTAACGTTTAATTTTCAAAATTCACAGAAAATCGGATGCTTGCCTAGCACAATTGCAACGGTGAACAACAGTTTGCTAACACTCGACACTCTGTTACAACAGTGCACAGTACAACAATTGGCAGCCAACAATTCGGTATTTATATTACTGGAGATAAAACAAAGGTTGCATCTTTTGAAGAAGAGACAACAACTATTCCGCGAATCAGAAAGATCTTTTTCAAAATGGAGATTGCAGATTTTCAAAGCACGTCATGTTCTCACAAGACGTATTTTATGGGGGCAAATGTTATCCCGCCTTTTGGTAAGACCGTGACACCAAGAAAGTGACTGAGAACCAAAGACAGTTCATCCCTAAAAATGGTATTTGCAGGTTTGCTATGGATACTGGTAAATTTTACTCGAGTCCGGATCGTGCTACAATTAACATGACATGAAAAACGACGCTATGAAAGCCAACTTTCCAAATTTCAAGTCAATCGGAGTTCGTATGCTCAAGATATGATCGATGCGGAACCAAGGAAGTCAATTCATTCGTATCCATCATTCCACCCCTTCAAATCGCTTCCGTTCGTATCCATCATTCCACCCCTTCAAATCGCTTCCGTTCGTATCCATCAAATGAACATCATTTTGTATCCATCAGGTGACCACTGGTCCTCGTCCATGAAAAAGAACCACACTTCGTATCGATCACATCTACCCCATTTCGTATCCATCACCTGAAGACATATCGTATCGATACGAGGAAGCTTTAGGGGAATGATACGAATGGAGCGATACGAAGACAAATCCCATGATCAATGCGAAGGAAGTAGCCATCCATCGATACGAAATGGTTTCGAGGGTGGATATGAAATATATGGCGACTCACGGATACGAACAAGGCAGAGTCAACCAAAAGAAGTGGTCAACCAGCATGAAAAGTGGATCTCCCTGGGTTCTAGCGCCACGTCATCCAATTGACACGTGCAAAGCCATCGATACGCAACCATCGATATGAATGGTATCGATACGAAGACGAGGATGCTTTATAAACTCCAAGCTTGCATCGATCATAACTCACAATTTACAAGTCCAAATGCTACCAAATTTTTACAGGAGCTTGGGTACAAACTAAAAAATGTTCATGATCGATCTCGGCTCGATTGGTAAAAATACTGATCGATACGAAATTCGTTCGTATCGATCAAGGACCAAATGCAAATGGCATGGGATCGATTGTGTGAGACCATGCACCCACGTGAGAGAAGAGGTCTTCCGGGATCTGAGCGGGATATTTATAGCCTACGCCTATAAGTAGTGACCCTAGACCTACAGAAAAGGGATCTTTTGCCTCTTCTACATCCAGACTCTACCGAAATCATTGTTGTACTCGAGATTTACTATTGTAATTCATCGTAACTAGCAAGCAAAAGTTAATAAAAGTCAATCATTTCATAGTGGATGTAGACCATACGCCAAACCACTTTAAATTCATGTGTTTCTGTGCGATTTCCTTGCTTATTATTAGTGTGTTTGTTAGATCTGCCTCATTTTTCATTTGTTTTCTTCATTTTATCTCTTCAAATACATCTGAAGAGTGTTGTGCCCAATTATGACATAAACAGTGCTAATAATGTCATATTGAAAAATTACACAGTGTTTCTTCTTTATAAGCAATTGTTATGATATCACTCTTCTGTATTATGCATTTTCACAAGACGTAGCAAATGCTGCTTCTTGCTAGTAAGTAGCATATATGACATAACTTCGTACATTCTCAGTGCACTAGACCCAAGCATGTTCTGTAAATAAGAATGAACATCGCTGTTAAACCCATTACGCATAACTTTTTGGCTAATATTTTAAAAATATGATGTATTATAAATTTATAATACAATGAATTTTCGGTGGAAAATGATGGTTAAGATGGACACATATACATATACCTCTTTTGCGGTTGATGTTGAACTAAGCTATGCAAAACATGAAAGATACAAGGAAGAACTTCAATTACCTTAAGAGCCTTGCCATCAACTTTAGTGGATAGCAGTTTAAGATCATGGCCATTGAGAACCAGAAGACAAGAATAGCCTAGTAAATAAAGGTAAACCAACAAAAGAGCTTTAGTAAAAATCAAGTGAATATATACAAAAATTATACGAATTCAAATTTCGAAATATGAAAAATATAAGACGAGTAGTCTAAATAGCAACGCATGGTTTGATGTTAAGTTAAACTATGTGTAGATGGTACCTTCTACTCTAGGAAGAACATTCATTTTTGACCAAACAATTGTCTTGTCCTCGCCAAGGGAAAAATTCAGGTGCACCTGAAGCAATTTAAAAGAAGCAAAAGTGAGGAATTTCATGAACTAGTCAATTAACTGCAAGAAAATGAGCGTTATTATAGCTAACAACATAAGAAAACTAGAAAGAAGGAGCATTCAAAAGGAGCGTATAGAAATTTGGAGTATACCATTAAGTGCTAAAAGAGTTTAAACAGAGTGAAAATGGAATATACTATTAATTTGGCATGAGAATATGAACATATCAACATATTGAAACAATGGTTCCACAGGTATATAATAGCTTGTAATACACAGATGGTGACTTTCATTCATATTTAAATGCCAAAAATAGACCTTTCCTAAGGGCTCTAAATTCTACAATTTCTAGCAAGTGAAATTATTTTTTAGGCAAAATAAAATTTATTCAGCTGTAAAAAAATGGACAAAATGATAGGTCGAGACTGAATAATCTACTCTATGCATTTATACTTTTAAGAAAAAGTTGATGACCAAACAAGCAAATAAAGAGCCATTTTACACAGTTAGTCGATGACTGAATAATAGTTACCATGTATATTCAACATAGACTATCATAACAATCACAAAATAAATTAGTCAAAATAATAAAATAAAAAATATAAGGTTAATTGACATCATCAAAAATGTATGAAATAAGAAAATAAAAGTAGAGCATTATTTATTAGGCATGGTACAATATCAAAGTAACAATCAGGCTTCTTGTACTACTTCAAAAAGATCTATTTAGGAGCATCCATATTTGTATCTTCTATTTGGTGTGGCAGAGGTTGAGTGGCTATTGAACAAGTTAACTATTGTTTGGTTTGTAATTTTAGTCTTGGGTTTTCGTCCATTTAAAAATGCACATGATGTATTTATGTTGTCGAAAATGACCAATTTAGAAAATGAAGTTAACATACAAAATAGAATTTTTTTTTTTATTTTCCACGTTTTGAAAAATAACACAAGCACGTGAAACTGTTGGGGAATTTTACGGTTCAAGGCGAATTTGATGGCAATTGCGATGAAGATAATGCTATACTTTCTACTTCAAGGATTTATGGTATAGATTCTTACGGACAATAGTTCCATCCACTAAATACAAACGGGGTATCGAACTATCGACTTTCAGGATTCAATAAAGCCTTATAACAGCGCATTCGGATTCAAAGTTTGTACGCCTTTGATCTGACTAAGAACACTTTAGTATCTGATATCCGACGATGTAATACGTAGATAAAGGAATGGAGAAGAAGAAGAAGAAACAAATCTGCAATGATTCAGCATCTGCAACACCTTGCAGGCGTACAAAATATAGAGTAATGGAAGTGCAGCGATTAGCAACACTTCCCTGGCGTTGCAAATCTGTGTAGAAAGAAGAAGAAGAATCTGAATTGAATTCTAACAATGTCTAGGCGTTGCTATTTATAGATGTGAAGAGGTATCCATTCGTGAAGGGTTGCGTCCTTTCCTACCGTTTTAAAACTGTTCTAACAGTCACATACGTTTGAATTGAAGCGTTGCATCTATTCATTTTGCAACGTTTAGAAAACGTTACAAATTTTCCGCTCTTTATTTAAATTCAGAAATTTCGATTCTGGATCCTTAACGGGCTGAAATCTAACCCGTTACTGTTTACATTCGATCCAAAAAAAATTTTGGATCCAAACCCGACCCGGCCCAGTTCGGTTCGGTCCGACGGACGACAGCGGCGCGCGTGTGGTGTTGCATGACTTCTTTCCTCACAACAAAGCAAACATGTGGGAGCCCAAGGCCCCAACATCCACATGAGAAAGCTATATTTATACAAATATATTGCATAATTTTCTATCATGTGGGAGTAGTTGATTTCTTTTTCCCTCTTTACTTCTTCTCTTCCAAATCAAAACCCAAAGCCCCAAACTATATATTTGAAAATTTTACAACAATCTCCCCCTATTTTCAAAATAAACAAACAGGATGGCTGAATCACTAGAGTGACTTCCTACATACCCAAGTGGGATCAAGCCTACGTAGTTCTAAGAACAAGTTTTGCATCATCGTGAAAACTAACACATTAAAAGGTATCTTTTGGATTTGAACCTTTACTTAGTGTAAACCATTCAAAGCCTTATCGAGATTCTATGGTGAACGAATCTTGAACCAAGTATCCATAATGTTAAAACCAGAACCATCACATATGTTGATTTCCTTAGGTAAAGTGTTCTATATTGCTCAGCACGTTAATGGTCATATGCTTAAATCCTGGTTCATGAGTCTACATAGAAAGCGATCTTACTTTCCTAGGAAACGGCCTGATTTCCATACTCATGTAGGAAAGTCTATTAAGTGTTTCAGTGATATACCTTTTAAGTTTTCTAGACTTATTAAGGAAATATATCCATCCTTCGTTCTTACAGAATCCAACACTAAATATTATGGGATTATCGATTTAGTGTTCCATAATCATTCTCTTAACTTGTTGGTACCTATTGAACTTTGTCTATGCTTTTCAATACATAAGTTGGGATTCTGTTAAGGATGATCAACCTTCATTCACAGACCTTAGTCTCATTTCTTGTGACTTTATAGAAACCATTGCCTTCGGAAGACTCTTTGTAAGTGGGTCAGCCAAGTTTTTCTTTGTTTCTATGTAGTCAACAGTTATAACTCCTCTTTTCAGTAACTGTCTCACCATTTGATGTCTTAGACTCACATGTTTAGACTTTCCATTATATGTCTTATTAGACACATTGTTTATCGTTGCTTGATTATCATAGTTAATCAAGACTTCTGGAGATGGCTTCTTCCATATAGGGATTTCCATTAATAAATTTCTAAGCCATTCCGCTTCTTTACATGCATCTGCTAATGCAATCAATTTTGATAACATTGTTGAGTCAGAAATACAGGTCTGCTTCTTGGAAGCCCAAAACACAGCAGCGCCTCCTAATGTAAAGATTCATCCAGTAGTAGACTTGGATTTGGATTCTACATTGTTCCAGGTTGCATAACTATATCGTTCTGTTACAGCTGGACATCCTTTATAAGATAAACCATATTCAGTGGTTCCTTTCAAATAAGCTAAAACTCTGGAAATTGCTTTCCAATGTTCAAAATCTAGATTACTCGTATATAGACGCAATACATTTATAGCATGTGTGATGTATGGTCTAGTGTAATGCATAGCATACATAAGACTCCCAATAACACTAGAATACTCTAGTTGAGAAATAGTACGTCCAGTGTTCTTTTCTAATTTAATACTAAGATCTAAAGGAGTTGGTGCTGGTTTGTCATCGTAATGACAATATTTTTGTAGGAATTTCTCTATGTAATGAGATTGGGTTAGTATAACTCCCCCTCTTTCCTAACAAATTTAATTCCCCAGCCTCTCCTAGATCTTTCATATCAAATTTAGAAGACAGAAACCTTTTAGTTTCATTCACATAGGATATATTGGAACCAAATATTAGCATGACATCAACGTATAAACATATTATAACACTATCGTTGTCATCCGATTTGCTATAAATACATTTATCAGTATCATTAACAATGAATCCATATGATGGTGTGGTTGTATCAAATTTCTCATGCAATTGCATGGGAGCTTGCTTCAGGCCATAAAGAGATTTCACTAATTTGCAAACATTCTTTTCTTGGCCTGGGGTTTTGAAACCTTCAGGTTGTTCCATATATTTCTCTTCTTCTAAATCTCCATTTAGAAAAAAAGTCTTTGCATTCATTTGATGTATGACTAATTTATGAATTGATGCAAGTGCTATTAAACAACGTATATAAGATATGCGAGCAACTGGAGCATATGTATCAAAGTAATCTACTCCATGTCTTTGCTTATATCCCTTAGCAACTAATCCGGCTTTAAACTTATCAATGGATCCATTTGTATTTAACTTTTTCTTGAATATCCATTTACATCTTACAGGTTTAGCACCAGGAGGTAAGTCAGTTAAAACCCAAGTTTGGTTTAACAGTATGGAACTCATTTCATCATTGCTTCGTTCCAGAAATTGGAATCTATGGAACTCATAGCCTCAGAATAAGTTTTGGGATCGTCATCGACATTCATTACATATTTAGTCATATTAAGGACTTTGTACTTACTGCCTTCTACAAGATATGTAATGAAGTCGGTACCATAATCCTTCTCTATTCTTGCTCTTTTACTTCTCCGTTGTTCAGTACTATTATCTAGTACTGATACTTCCTTGTTGTTTTGAGCAGGAGCATAATCATCGCCATTGATATCATTAGCCATACTAGGTTCTGAAGTAGATAATCTCAATGGGATCTCAATAGTTTGATTTTCAAAAAATTCTACATCTACAAATTCTATAACTTCTAGGGTGTCAAGAATAAGGAATCTATAAGTTATACTATTAAGTGAATATCCTATGAAAACACATTTAAATGCTCTATTTCCTAACTTTGGTCGTTTAGGGTCTAGTTTTCTAACATATGCTAAGCAACCCCAAACTTTAAGTCTAGTTAGGTTAGGTTTCCTATTAAACCATAATTCATAAGGGGAAATATTATTCTTTTTAAGTGGTACTCTATTTAAAATATAACATGCAGATAACATAGCATCACCCCATAGGTTATAAGGTAAATTAGAACTTCTGAGCATGGCATTAACCATTTCTACTAAAGTTCTATTCTTCCTTTCAGCAACACCATTTTGTTGTGGTGTATATGGGGCAGTACATTGTTGAACTATACCTTGTTGTTTACAAAACAAGGTGAATTCATTTGAGAAATATTCACCACCACGATCTGGATGTAATATTTTAATTTTAACTCCTAATTGTGTTTCGACCTCTGCATTGTAAATTTTGAATTTATCAAAAGCCTCATCTTTAGTTTTCATTAGAAGTACATATGCATACCTATTATAATCATCAATGAATGTTATATAGTATTGGTTACCACCATAGGTGGTAATATGAATTTTTAAGTCACCCACATCACTATATACCAAATCAAGCAAACTAGATTTTCTTTCTACGGATTTAAAGGAATTTCGGTGTATTTTTGCTTGAACACATATTTCACATTTAGAGATGGTATCGAAATCACAATCAGAAATTAATCCTACTTTAAGCATTTTTTAATGGAATAATATGAACACGTCCTAATCTACCATGCCATAAATTAATAGAATCAACAATATAAACAGAAGATTTCTTTATTAGATTCAACTTAATCATGCCGTTACAAGAGTATCCTTGTCCAACGAATCTACCATTCTCAGACAACACTAGCTTATCAAACTCATGCACCATCTTGAATCCTCCTTTGTTAAGAAGGTATTCAGAGACCAAATTCTTACACATATCAGGTACATAAAATACATTGACTAATGTAAGAACTTTTTCAGGGAGAAAGGAAGTTCTATAGTGTCTTTTCCCAGAATTTTGCTTGGAACCTTATTTGCTCCAGTAACTTCGTCGGCTTCTCCTTTATTTTCTACGTAACACTTGAACATATTATGGTCTTTGCAAATGTGAATGGTTGCTCCGGTATCGAACCACCAATCATTATCATTGCCGCTAACGGAGTTCGTCTCTTGCACTACAGCCACTGTAATGACTTGATATTTTCAACCATTCACATCCGCACATGTCGGAATCGAATTGCTCAAAATATCGTGTTATAAATAAAATTTGGCAAATCTCAAAATATGCAGTAAATAATAATCACATATCACAGACACAGAGTAATAATAGTGCAGCGGAAGTAAAAGAGATAGTAATTCATGAAGTCGCTATATAAATATATCAGAGTTACATAAGATACAACAGAAGAAATAAAGTAAAAAAGAAGTCTCAATAAACACGGTATCTCCACTTCGAAACTCGAAAATGAATGTCGACGATGCCACAGTCATCATCGAAGTTATTTTCCAGCGACAAAGAGAATAGCACTAATTTTAAACTTTAAAATTCCTTGGAAACAAATCTCTATTAGAAAAATACTTTAAATAATATACCTTAAAACTTAAACACGAGGTTTGAGACCATCGGAAATTAAATTCTCAAATTTCTTGTTTTAAATTCGTTTCAGTTCCCAAATCAATTTATAAACAACTATTTATAAATTCATTTATAGAACAATAAATGATAAATCAAGTATTACCATTTCAAATAATCAATTTAAATCAATTTATTAAGTTCCATAAATTTACTTATATATCAAAATTTAATTCATTAACCAAAATTTAAGATAATATTGTGTCAGTTTGTTCTGTCAAAGTGTTTTAGAAATCCTATCGATAGCGTTGATTAGACGAATCGATCGAAAACCCAAATCAACATCAACAACTTAAACAATACAATATATAAAACAAAATATAGATATACAAGTACAATTCAAAATGTTTGGAAGAATAGATTGGAAACAAAAGATAAGACGATTAATTAATAGAGTAGGGAGATGGGTAAGCTTAAGTGAATCGCGGGCAACCTTGACCGGGTCAACCGTGACTTAAAGAATAAGATCAATGTGGATTTTTTTGGGGTAAATCTACATTCGATCTCAAGAGATAGAGTTTGAAATAACAAAAGGTATTAGCATCTAAACCAAGGATAGATATAAATCTCTGGTGAATCGATGCTAATTGTAAAGGAGTTATCCCCCTTATACAATTCAATTTGAAATTGGCGAGACCGCCGACTCACTAAAAAGATCATTAGAAGCGGAGTTATGGGATACTCCAGAATCAAAAGAAGATAAATAGTGAGGGACGCGAATGGATTTTGGAACCGCGGGGAACGTTCCAAAATTCAAAAGAATCGAGTCAAAAAGGAAGAGATTCAAACTCGAATGACGGTGATTCTGTAAATACATTCACTTCATATGCTGAGTGTTGCCTAGAGCTACCAAAGCTCTGATACCAAATGTAACGACCTGGTATTTTCAACCATTCGCATCCGCACATGTCGGAATCGAATTGCTCAAAATACCGCATTGTAAATAAAATTTGGCAAATCTCAGAATATACAGTAAATAATAATCACAGACACAGAGTAATAATAGTGCAGCGGAAGTAAAAGAGATAGTAGTTCATGAAGCTACTATATAAATATATCAGAGTTACATAAGATACAACAGAAGAAATAAAGTACAAAAGAAGTCTCAATACATAGAAATCTACTAATAGAAGAGCAAGAAAGGACCAACAGACTGAAAAGATAAAACTAGACAAGCAGATAATCCCCAGCGATTCCAAATCTCCAGAAAGTGGAAATCCAAATCTGTGAATACTTAGGCTGACCCGAGCGTAAATAAAAATACAAACACTCGAGTCAGGACATACATACTTATACATTGTAAATCAACTCAAGTGAACTGTAGTAAAAGTACAAGTAACTTAAAGGATGCTTGGGACCGCCCATCCTCTAAGGATCCGTCAAACTATTTACTATGTAGTAATATTGCGCTATTATAATAATGTCTAATAGTAAAATAAACTTACTTTTAAATAGCGTTAAGGAGTGACCCAATATTCCCCTTAACACAAATATGCCGATAGTCTATACAGTACTTGCATATCTCCTGATCGGGAGACAACGAGAAGATACTGCATAGGTACGACAAAATAGAAACTCGTAGTAAAGGCTCGATATGGTAGGTGACACGGCACACAAGGCAATGCTAGGGTAGATATACCAATTACGACACTCGGGCTGGTGGTAACGCAGCATCCACATACGCCCACCACGGAACACATTCCTAAAAAAATCGGAGGGGCACCCAAACAATCACAAGTAATAGTATGGTATCGAAGAAATGTGTCCGCTACGAGGTGCGACCTCAACTGGCCCGAGACCGCTCCTGTTTCTGCCACCTTATGCCAACTCACGGGAGTTGGGTCCACGTAATATACCTCAAGAACGTCGCCACCATCCTACTTCATTCAAGAATTTTCACCGCGTACACGGTTAGTCAAAGTGGTTTTCGGTATCGACAGAGAGTATGCCCATATCCAATCCTGGTCTCTTTGCCAACCAATCGTTATTATAACCCGTGGTTAAAACTTTAAAATAATTTTTTTATACTTAAAAATAAAATATCATTTCAATCCAAATCTTTATCAAAATAAAGAATTAATGATTTCTATACCATTTCAATATATCAACATACCATATCTTTCAAATTCAAATATTTACCAAAATAAATATCAAGTCATTTCAAATCATTTCAATATGTATCCTTTCAAAACTTCCTTTCAAATGATTTTTAATACATAAATATCATATCTTTCAAACTTCATTTTTAAAATCATTTTAATATCAAAATATCATATCCTTCAAACATCATTTTTTAATTATTTTAATATCAAAATATCATGTCTTCCAAAACTTCATTTCAAAACATTTAATATATATAAAATATCATGTCTTTCAAAACTTCATTTCAAAACATTTAATATATATCAAATATCATATCTTTCAAAACTTTATTCCAAACATTTAATATATATCAAAATATCATATCTTTCCAAACTTCATTTCAAAACATTTTTAATATCAAAATATCATATCTTTAAAAAAACTTCATTCAAAACATTTAATATATATCAAAATATCATATCTTTCCAAAGCTTCAATTCAAAACATTTTTAATATCAAAATATCATACCTTTAAAAAACTTCATTTCAAAACATTTAATATATATCAAAATATCATATCTTTCCAAAGCTTCAATTTCAAATCATCATATAAGTTCAGATCAAAATATTCAACTTTAAATACCTTTTAAATTTAAAGATATCATTCATTTATTTTCATTCCAAATCACCTTTTAAATAGCTTATATTTTAATCAAAATAATTCATTTAAACCATTCAAAATTTAAGATTATATACTTTAAAATCAAGTATTCAATTTCCAAAGTTTTAAACTATTATGAGTTCATGTACTAAGTTAAAAACCATAAACATTGAAAATTTCAACCTTTCACAGCATTCAGAAAAAGCTGCTGAAAGTTATACTTGAAAACATTTCAATTTAAACCATTTAAACATTATAAAAATCATATTTTAACATTCAAGGATGTTCATTAAAATACTCTATAACTTATGATTTTTATAAAGCAACATTTTATAATAAAATCAAATTTCACAAATCACCTTAATAAATTCAGGTGTAAACTTTCCCATTTTCACATTTAACACTTTATTAACATTTACATTTTCAAATTATCATTTCACAAATTAAACTAAATTTCCAATTTATTTAATTAACTTAAACCCTTAATTAAAACCAAATTCACATTTCCAGGTCAAGTTCATTTTTAAAATTACACTTTTAAGCATTCGTTCATTTAACCATTTTAATACATAGAAAAATCAATAATACTTTATTAATTCATTTAAACTCAAATTTAATCAAATCATCATATTTACCATTTTCCAAATATAATTAAATTTCTACTTTATTTATATAACTTAAAATTCCCTTTTTAAACCAAAACCCAAATTTCAAGACTTGAAGTTATATTTCAATAATTCAACTTAACCATTTATTTATTTAACATTTTCCACTTATATAAAAATCATAAATCCTTTATTTAAAACACTTTAAAATCTATTTAAATCAAATGATCATAAATTTACATTTAAACCACTTAAAATTTTATTTATATAACTTAAATGTCATTTTAAAAGCCAAAGTCCAAATTTCCAAATTTAAGTTATATTTCATAAATTCACTTTTTACCATTCATTTGAATTACATTTTTGACTTCAAGAAAAATCCAAAATTTCTTTATTTAAACATTAAAAATCCAATTTAAATCAAATTTCATAATTTTTTACTTTTAAAAAGTATTTAAAAGATTAAAAATACTTTATAAAATATAACCACGGGCATGTATATAGTTTTTCTAACCTAGGTCAAGTGATACAGATATATATCATTTCAATCCGCAGATTAAAAAGAAAAATCCGGGTTCTATCATTTCAAACCGGCAATCCCAAGTTAAAATAAATAAATAAATAAAAATCGTTCAGGCCTATCATTTCAGCCCATAATGATTTTTCCCTATTCTAAAGGTCGTTCGGGTATGTATCATTTCAACCCATAGTGAACCTAATCTACAGAGAACTTGCAGTGTGATAAACAGATATAAATGAACAGTATAGCATGATATAATAGTAACAAATGATATGACATGAAATTTAACAGGTTGAACATCATATATAAATAATCACATGGCAGTTATAACATTATATATTTTTCTACACATTCAGTTGTTGTTGTTTCACAACTACATAAGTATAAATGTCGTGTGAGCTTTACTCACCTCAAAATGCTGGAGATTTCAATACAACTAACACAACAGAATCAAAAGCAAAATGACAAGCCTATGGACTTGAGTGGAGAGCGAATCCAAGCTAAAGATCTGGTGACAACTCATAAACAAAACAAAAATAAAGTTATAATTCTATACAACATTGAATTGAAATAACTTTGAATTGAAAAGCAATACTAATACACAACTTTTTGCCTTGCTTTCTACACTTGCTAGCATGGCTTAGGGGATGAATTTTCTCAGGTTTTGATCATGTTTGGCTCAGGTATTGGCATAGGAATGCACGGCCTAAATGCAAGAACATGGAGGAAGTTACAACATAGGAAGGTGAAGAGGTTTTAGGCAACAAAGAGGAGTTTTGGTTCAACAAAGTGGTTCGGCCATGGGTCCTTGGGCTCGGCCAGGTTGCTACAGGTCTAGTCAGAGGTGGAAAGGGGTGTGTAGATGTCAGGTCAGAGGAGTGGTGGTGGCTATGGTGATTGTTAGGGTGGTGGTTGAAGGAGATGAACAAGTAGTGGTCAAATAAGCATAGTTTTAGGCCTTTGGTTGCATTTTTGAGGGGTTTGGTCATCATGGAGGGCTCGGCCTTGGTCATGGCTGAAAGTAAAGGTGGTGGTGATGATAGGGGAGAGGTGTAGAGAGTGGTGGCTCGGCTATGGAGGAGAGGCCTAGCAAATAGCATGAGAAAGCACGGCATAATTCATAGAAAATAAGAAGAAAACATAGAAAAAAAGAAGTGAAGCCATTACCAAACTTCTTAGCCGTGAAAGAGAAGTGAGATATGAGTTTTTCACGTAAAAATTGAAGGGAATACATAGCAAATGAAAAAATTCATGGCCAAAAGGAGTAATGGAGAGGTTATGGCAAATGAAAGGGCTTTAGGAGGTGAAAAGACTTAATTTATTAAAGCTCTTTAACCTTTCATATTTATTTTTCTTTAATTCAAGTAAAAACAAATAAAATCAGTAAATTTGACTTAAAAACCGAAACAAAGTAATATCAAATAAAAATAAATAATAAAATTTAAAGAAAATGGAAAAAATTAAAGAAATTGATTAAAAATTGAGAACAGGGTTCAAAAATTACAATTAAATCATCACAAGCTTAAGAAAAATTTCTATTTCATTTTAAAAATATTCTAAAAAAAAATTGAAATAAATACTTCATTTATAATTTCTAAAATGAAATAAATAATTTAAATTAGAGAAAATAGAAAAAGAACTAAAGAAATTGTTTAAAATTTGGAAACAGGACTTAAAATTTACAAATAAACTATCACTAGCCTTATAAAATTCCTATATCACATTAAAACAAATAAGAAGTCAAATAAATAAATAAATGAGGAACAAAATAAAGTGGGAATGAGAATAAAATAATATCTTGAGAAAATAGAAATAAATAAAGAATTTCTTTAATAAATTGAAACTAGAAATTAAAAATTATAAACAGAATACAACTGACATTGGAAAATATCAGTTACACTTTTAAAAATGTTTGAAAACCAAATATATTCATAACATGTTATTTTACCCATATAAATATAAATTAGAACATTACATGACCAAATAAAATATTATTATATAATTTAAAATAAACAATTTTATTAAATACAGCAAATTACATACAATAGTTAAAAAGACATAACTTTCACATTTTTAATCGGATTTCAATGAAACGAAAAGCGGTGTTCTTAAAATTTTATTTATTAAAAGATAAAATTCAAATTTTCAAAATTTTGAATTTTTAAGTTAAAAGTCAAAGTTGACCAAAATTCATTATATTTGGAAATTATTCTATTTAGTCATGTTTGGAGTTCTAATTCACATCAAAATCAAAGGTTATATTTGAAATAAAAAATTTATCTAAGTTAAATAAATAAAATAAAGTTAAATCAAAATTCAATTAAAATATTTTAAATATACAGTTAAAAATAGTCATAAAATACAGGGTTGTTACACTCTCCCCCACTCAAAACTTTTCATCCTCGAAAAGGAATGAGGTACGGGAAAGCACAGAAAAGATAGAAATGAAATAAGATTAAGACAAGGTGACAAGAATATTGAGATTATACTTGATAACTGTTATTATAGGTAAGTTTAACAAGGTGGAGATGATCTTTCCAAGATCCTTCAGAATCAAGAACACAAGTACGAAAAAAGTGGATCAAAATGAGTATCAAAGATTATCAAAGATTATAGAAAGATTTCTAAACAGGAAGATTATAGAAAAATATCTATACCAGTCTGTAGCAAGATAAGGATAATAAGGATAACCAAAAGATAGTTTGAAAAACAAAAAAAGGAAATAAGTTTAAAACCATGGAAAATTTCAACTTAAATAGATAAATAATTTTTACACAAGTTAAATAAATCTTAAATATATTAAATTTCATTATCTTATCTTCTAATCATCTTAAATTAACAATTTCTGAGATCATGGATTTTGAAAAATAATCATTCATTATACTCGTAATGTACTTAATAAATTTAATTCTTCTTTATTCCTAATTAAAACTAAATTTATTCCTCTCAATATTTATCACTTATGTTAAATATACTTACACTTATTATAACTGCTTTATTTTATTCTTAGTTCTTTTAACATTATTTTATTGTAAGTTATTCAATTACCCTTTATTATAACCACTCAAATTTTTATTTATAAAATCTTTCTATATTGTATATTATCTAATTACATTGTTAACTTCTGTATAATTTGAGTAAGTTATATTTGAATGCAATTGAGTATTATACAAATGAAACCTTCCAATTAAATCATTTCATGCTTGAATATTCATCCAAAATTTTGATTGATTTTTTTTATAATTGAAATTATTCTTTAAAATAAAGTTTACGAATTAAATTTCCAATTTCCTTCAAACCATTTTGAGATAAATAAGTACACATATACTATATATATATATATATTATAAATCAATTCATATTTTAGAAATTCAAATCAATTTGATTTCCCAAAACAAAGCTGTAGCAAGACTACAGAGCGGTCTCTTCACTTCGAAACTCGAAAATGAATGTCGATGATGCCGCGGTCATCACCGAAGTTATTTTCCAGCGACAAAAAAAAGAGCACTAATTTTAAACTTTAAAATTCCTTGGAAACAAATTTCTATTAGAAAAATACTTTAAATAATATACCTTAAAACTTAAACACGAGGTTTGAGACCATCAGAAATTAACTTTTCAAATTTCTTGTTTTAAATTCATTTCAGTTCCCAAATCAATTTATAAACAACTATTCATAAATTCATTTATAGAACAATAAATGATAAATCAAGTATTACCATTTCAAATAATCAATTTAAATCAATTTATTACGTTCCATAAATTTACTTATATATCAAAATTTAATTCATTAACCAAAATTTAAGATAGTATTGTGTCAGTTTGTTCTGTCAAAGTGTTTTAGAAATCCTATCGATAACGTTAATCAGACGAATCGATCGAAAACCCAAATCAACATCAACAACTTAAACAATACAATATATAAAACAAAATATAGATATACAAGTACAATTCAAAATGTTTGGAAGAATAGATTGGAAACAAAAGACAAGATGATTAATTAATAGAGTAGGGAGATGGGTAAGCTTAAGTGAATCGCGGGCAACCTTAACCGGGTCAACCGTGACTTAAAGAATAAGATCAATGTGGATTTTTCTAGGGTAAATCTACATTCGATCTCAAGAGATAGAGTTTGGAATAACAAAAGATATTAGCATTTAAACCAAGGATAGATATAAATCTCTGGTGAATCGATGCTAATTGTAAAGGAGTTATCCCCCTTATACAATTCAATTTGAAATTGGCGAGACCGCCGAATCACTAAAAAGTTCATTAGAAGCGGAGTTATGGGATACTCCAGAATCAAAAGAAGATTAATAGTGAGGGACGCGAATGGATTTTGGAACCGCGGGGAACGTTCCAAAATTCAAAAGAATCGAGTCAAAAAGGAAGAGATTCAAACTCGAATGAAGGTGATTATGTAAATACATTCACTTCATATGCTGAGTTTTGCCTAGAGCTACCAAAGCTCTGATACCAAATGTAACGACTTGGTATTTTCAACCATTCGCATCCGCACATGTCGGAATCGAATTGCTCAAAATACAGCGTTGTAAATAAAATTTGGCAAATCTCAGAATATACAGTAAATAATAATCACATATCACAGACACAGAGTAATAATAGTGCAGCGGAAGTAAAAGAGATAGTAGTTCATGAAGCTACTATATAAATATATCAGAGTTACATAAGATACAGCAGAAGAAATAAAGTACAAAAGAAGTCTCAATACATAGAAATCTACTAATACAAGAGCTGGAAAGGACCAACAGACTGAAAAGATAAAACTAGACAAGCAGATAATCTCCAGCGATTCCAAATCTCCAGAAAGCGGAAATCCAAATCTGTGAATACTTAGGCTGACCCGAGCGTAAATAAAAATACAAACACTCGAGTCAGGACATACATACTTATACATTGTAAACTAACTCAAGTGAACTGTAGTAAAAGTACAAGTAACTTAAAGGATGCTTGGGACCGCCCATCCTCTAGGAATCCGTCAAACTATTTACTATGTAGTAATATTGCGCTATTATAATAATGTCTAATAGTAAAATAAACTTACTTTTAAATAGCATTAAGGAGTGACCCAATATTCCCCTTAACACAAATAATGCCGATAGTCTATACAGTACCTGCATATCTCCTGATCGGGAGACTACGAGAAGATACTGCATAGGCACGACACAAATAGAAACTCGTAGTAAAGGCTCGATATGGTAGGTGACACGGCACACAAGGCAATGCCAGGGTGGATATACCAATTACAACACTCGGGCTGGTGGTAACGCAGCAGCCACATACGCCCACCACGGAACACATTCCTAAAAAAATCGGAGGGACACCCAAACAATCACAAGTAATAGTATGGTATCGAAGAAATGCGTCCGCTACGAGCTGCGACCTCAACTGGCCCGAGACCGCTCCTGTTTCTGCCACCTTATGCCAACTCACGGGAGTTGGGTCCACATAATATTTTATCTTTAATATCAATTCAAAACATTTTTAATATCAAAATATCATAGCTTTAAAAAAAATTCATTTCAAAATATTTAATATATATCAAAATATCATATCATTCCAAAGCTTCAATTTCAAATCATCATATAAGTTCAAATCCAAATAATCAACTTTAAATACCTTTTAAATTCAAAGATATCATTCGTTTATTTTCATTCCAAATCACCTTTTAAATAGCTTATATTTTAATCAAAATAATTCATTTAAACCATTTAAAATTTAAGTTTATATACTTTCAAATCAAGTATCAATTTCCAAAGTTTTAAACTATTATGAGTTCATTTACTAAGTTAAAAACCATAAACATTGAAAATTTCAACTTCAACCTTTCACAGCATTCAGAAAAAGCTGCTGTAAGTTATACTTGAAAATTTTCAATTTAAACCATTTAAACATTATAAAAATCATATTTTAACATTCAAGGATGTTCATTAAAATACTGTTTAACTTATGATTTTTATAAAGCAACATTTTATAATTAAATCAAATTTCACAAATCACCTTAATAAATTCAGGTGTAAACTTTCCCATTTTTACATCTAACACTTTATTAACATTTACATTTTCAAATTATCATTTCACAAATTAAACTAAATTTCCAATTTATTTAATTAACTTAAACCCTTAATTAAAACCAAATTCACATTTCCAGGTCAAGTTCATTTTTAAAATTACACTTTTAAGCATTCGTTCATTTAACCATTTTAATACATAGAAAAATCAATAATACTTTATTAATTCATTTAAACTCAAATTTAATCAAATCATCATATTTACCATTTTCCAAATACAATTAAATTTCTATTTTATTTAGATAACTTAAAATTACCTTTTTAAACCAAAACCCAAATTTCCAGACTTTAAGTTATATTTCAATAATTCAACTTAACCTTTTATTTATTTAACATTTTCCACTTATACAAAAATCATAAATCCTTTATTTAAAACACTTTAAAATCTATTTAAATCAAATTATCATAAATTTACATTTAAACCACTTCAAATTTTATTTATATAACTTAAATGTCATTTTAAAAGCCAAAGTTCAAATTTCCAAATTTAAGTTATATTTCAAAAATTCACTTTTTACCATTCATTTGAATTACATTTTTAACTTCTAGAAAAATCCAAATTTTCTTTATTTAAACATTAAAAATCCAATTTAAATCAAATTTCATAATTTTTTACTTCTAAAAAATATTTAAACTATTGAAAATACTTTATAAAATATAACCACGGGACTGTATATAGTTTTCTAACCTAGGTCAAGTGATACGGATATATATCATTTCAATCCGCAGTTTAAAAAGAAAAATCCGGGTCTATCATTTCAAACACGCAATCCCAAGTTAAAATAAAATAAATAAATAAATAAAAATCGTTTAGGCCTATCATTTCAGCCCATAACGATTTTTTCCTATTCTAAAGTCCGTTCGGGTATGTATCATTTCAACCCATAGTGAACCTAATCTACAGGGAACATGCAGTGTGATAAACAGATATAAATGAACAGTATAGCATGATATAACAGTAAAAAATGATATGACATGAAATTTAAGAGATTGAACATCATATATAAATAATCACCTGGCAGTTATAACATTATATATTTTTCTACACATTCATTTGTTGTTGTTTCACAACTGCATAAGTATAAATGTCGTGTGAGCTTTACTCACCTCAAAGTGCTGGAGATTTCAATACAACTGACACAACAGAATCAAAAGAAAAATGACAAGCCTATGGACTTGAGTGGAGAGCGAAAGCTAAAGATCTTGTGACAACTCATAAACAAAACAAAAATAAAGTTATAATTCAATACAACATTGAATTGAAATAACTTTGAATTGACATAACTTTGAATTGAAAAGCAATATGAATACACAACTTTTTGCCTTGCTTTCTACACTTGCTAGCATGGCTTAGGGGATGGATTTGCTCAGGTTTTGGTCATGTTTGGCTCAGGTATTGGCATAGGAATGCATGGCCTAAATGCAAGAACATGGAGGAAGTTACACCATAGGAAGGTGAAGAGGTTTTAGGCAACAAAGAGGAGTTTTGGTTCAACAAAGTGATTCGGCCATGGGTCCTTGGGCTCGGCCAGGTTGCTACAGGTCTAGTCAGAGGTGGAAAGGGGTGTGTAGATGTCAGGTCAGAGGAGTGGTGGTGGCTATGGTGATTGTTAGGGTGGTGGTTGAAGGAGATGAACAAGTAGTGGTCAAATAAGCATAGTTTTAGGCCTTTGGTTGCATTTTTGAGGGGTTTGGTCATCATGGAGGGCTCGGCCTTGGTCATGGCTGGAAGTATAGGTGGTGGTGATGATAGGGGAGAGGTGTAGAGAGTGGTGGCTCGGCTATGGAGGAGAGGCCTAGCAAATAGCATGAGAAAGCACGGCATAATTCATAGAAAATAAGAAGAAAACGTAGAAAAAAAGAAGTGAAGCCATTACCAAACTTCTTAGCCGTGAAAGAGAAGTGAGATATGAGTTTTTCACGTGAAAATTGAAGGGAATATGAAAAAATGCACGGCCAAGAGGAGTAATGGAGAGGTTATGGCAAATGAAAGGGCTTTAGGAGGTGAAAAGACTTAAGTTATTAAAGCTCTTTAGCCTTTCATGCTTCTTTTTCTTTAATTCAAATAAAAACAAATAAAAATCAGTAAATTTGACTTAAAAACCGAAAAAAGCAATATCAAATAAAAATAAATAATAAAATTTAAAGAAAATGGAAAAAATTAAAGAAACTGATTAAAAATTGAAAACATGGTTCAAAAATTACAATTAAATCACCACAAGCTTAAGAAAAATTTCTATTTCATTTTAAAAATATTATAAAATAAAATTTTGAAATAAAATACTTCATTTATCATTTCTAAAATGAAATAAATAATTTAATTTAGAGAAAATAGAAAAAGAACTGAAGAAATTGTTTAAAATTTGGAAACAAGACTTAAAATTTACAAATAAACTATCACTAGCCTTATAAAATTTCTATATCACATTAAAACAAATAAAAAGTCAAATAAATAAATAAATAAGGAAAAAAATAAAGTGGAAATGAGAATAAAATAATATATTGAGAAAATAGAAATAAATAAAGAATTTCTTTAATAAATTGAAACTAGAAATTAAAAGTTATAAACAGAATACAACTGACATTGGAAATTATCAGTTACACTTTTAAAAATGTTTGAAAACCAAAATGTATTCATAACATGTTATTTTACCCATATGAATATAAATTATAACATTATATGACCAAATAAAATATTATTTATATAATTTAAAATAAACAATTTTGTTAAATACAACAAATTACACACAATAGTTAAAAAGACATAACTTTCACATTTTTAATTGGATTTCAACCAAACGAAAAGCTGTTTTCTCAAAATTTTATTTTCTTTCAAAATAAAAGATAAAATTCAAAATTTTAAACTTTTTAATTTTTAAGTTAAAAGTCAAAGTTGACCAAAATTCATTATATTTGTAAATTATTCTATTTAGTCATGTTTGGAGTTCTAATTCACATCAAAATCAAAGGTTATATTTGAAATAAAAAAGTTATCTAAGTTAAATAAATAAAATAAAGTTAAATCAAAATTCAATTAAAATAATTGAAATATACAATTAAAAATAATCACAAAATACAGGGTTGTTAAAGCCACAAGCGAGTCTTCGACCACATTCACTTTTTGTTGTTTCTTCCGCAGACGGCAGTCTCGGGCATAGTGGTCGGGCTTGTTACAAAAATAACAAGCATATTTCTTTTTGTTGTTGGTTTTGGAATGATTTTTCTTCTTAAACTGTATCTCATTCTTTGGCTTTAACTTATCTGTAATTTCAACATTATTTTTCTTAGAATGGGACTCAGTTTGCGGATTATCATCTAGATCGTGTTTGCGAGAGTCTTCTTCAATACGAAGATGATGCTGTAAACCATCTAAATTATAATCCATTTCTGCATGCTTCATCTTTTTCTTACAATTATTCCAACTATGCGGAAATCAAGAAATTATAACTCCAACAACAAAAAATTCAAGGAGATCAATTCCAACATCTTTAAGTTGATTCACCAATAGAAATATTTCGCTTACTTATCCAATTATGGATTTATTGATGACCATTTTGAAATCCATAAAATTGAAAATAAGAAACTTTTTATTACTTACCTCGGATATGCAGTACTTATTCTGCAGTGCAGTCCAAAGTGCCTTCGCTGCTTCCTAGGTCTATGAGCATTGTAGACTAGGATAGATAGCGCATTCAGATATGGCCTCTGCATAGAAAATCGTCCTCTTTGCGCTTTGCACGTTTAGCCTTTAGAGCAGTATCATCTTTATCGGTTTCCTCTGGGATTTCTTTCAAGTCATCTTCCAATATGTAGAACAACTTGACGGTGACCAAGAAAATTTTCATCATCCTTTGCCAACGAGTGAAATTGTCGCCATCAAAACGCTCTACTCGAGTTAGATGCTGATTCATAATTTGCAGAGCGCTCGAACCTTCCATGTTTGTAAAATATTGTCTGAAATTTGTTGGGGAATTTTGCGGTACGAGGCGAATTTGATGGCAATTGCGAGGAAGATAATGCTGTACTTCCAACTTCAAGGATCTATGGAATAGATTCTTTCAGACAATAGTTCAACCCATCAGGTACAAACGGGTTATCGAACTATCGACTTTCAGGATTCAATGAAGCCTTATAACAGCATAATCAGATTCAAAGTTTGTACGCCTTTGATCCGACCAAGAACACTTTAGTATTTGATATCTGACGATGCAATATGCAGAGAAAAGAATGAAGAAGAACAAGAAGAAGAAGAAACAAATCTGCAATGATTCAGCGTTTGCAATACCTTGCAGGCGTTACAAAACATAGAGCAATGGAAGTGCAGCGATTAGCAATACTTCCCCGGCATTGCAAATCTGCGTAGAAAGAAGAAGAAGAATCTGAATTGAATTCTAACACTGTCTGGGCATTGCTATTTATAGATGTGAAGAGGTATTCATTCGTGAAGGGTTGCGTCCCTTTCCAATATTTCAAAACCGTTGCTAACAGTCACATACGTTTGAATCGAAACGTCACGTCTATTCATTTTGCAACGTTTAGAAAACATTGCAAATTTCCCGCTCTTTAATTGAATTCAGAAATTTCGGTTCTGGGTCATTAATGGGCTGAAATCTAACCCGTTACTATTTACATTCGATCCAAAAAATATTTTCGAAACCCGACCCGGTTCGATCGGACGGCGGCGGCGCACGTAAGGTGTTGCGTGACTTCTCTTCGCACAACAAAGCAAAAATGTGGGAGCCTCAATGCCCCAACATCCACATGAGAAAGCTGTATTTATACAAATATATTGCGTAATTTTCTAGCATGTGGGACTGATTGATTTCTTCTTCCCTCTCTACTTCTTCTCTTCCAAATCAAAACTCAAATCCCCAAACTATATATTTGAAAATTTTACAACAGAGACAATACATTCTTCCATCATCTCTCTATTTTCTTCGTCCTGTCATCCGTCTTTCTTTCTTTCCTTCCGCCATCCATCCATTATTCTCATACTTGAGATACATATTGAAAACCAAAAACACAAAATTCTTTTTTAAACCAAACACTACCTTAGGTTTTTCCTGGATATCCAATTTCTTTGAAAAATATCATATACAAATGAGATGCATAATCTACAACGAAATCTTTCTACAAAGCAAAAAAGAATAAAGGTGTAGTGTAAGGGGAAGATCAAAGACCAGGTGAGAATGAGATAGAGATCATTAAAAGAATTCCAAATTAATCAACATAGATCATGAGTTTAAATGACATTTATTTTATCAAATGAACAACAAATAAGTAAAACTACAAAATTTTAACAACTCGCCCTCAGAAATAGAGGGAATGGATTGCTTTTCCTATGTTGGACCTATGAATAATAAATATTGTGTGAGTTGTGGATAAGTAATTCAAGAAGGAAACAATGCATTATGAACTGATAAAATATTGGCATCGTAAACAAACAAAATTTTATAGTGAACAAATAAATATAAAGCCAAAATGTGCATTAAATTTGAAAAGGTAAACAAGATATACATAATGCCCAGACCTTCTCACGGGTAGAACTATTTCTATAGTATGATTTAGATGGATATTACGGAGAATAATGTAGCGGTGTACTCTGAAGCTGCAAAAAAGTGGGGGAAATGTTATCGCTGTGTCGTTTTATTATTATTTTTTCAAAACAAATTCGTCTCAGACACAAAAAGTGATAAAAAGAATAAGAATTCAAACAGAAAAAATATTACTTAGCAAATTTTAGGTCATAGTGACCTCTTTTTCTAACACAAAGGGGGTGTTATGTTAGAAGAATGATTCATGCCAAATGACAAATGGCATAAAATCCCAATTTAAAAGGTTTCCCAGAGGTTAAATAAAAAATCAAAGGAAAATTAATTTCATGTATTAAATATATTTTCAAGGACTTGATTACTGTTTGTGCTTCCAATTTAGAAAATTGGAATCTCATGGTGAAATACAATTAAAGTTTTCAACATAAATCTAACAAAATTTAACGAGAAATGAACAAGTACGGGCATTTCATTTCAAGGATTGCATGTTGTGAGTTAATCAACAACAAAATTCTCTGCACACCTAGAACAAAGAAACCAAATAGAGACATCAATTTCGGCTGCACAAAGAATAGTAACATTAAAAACTAGAATAGCCATAGAGGATTAATTCACAAAGGGGTAAGGCGCAAACTAATTAGAGATAAATACAATATTCACACTGCTATATACACCTTCACGGTTTTTAGGGTTATTGACACAAAAATCTAATTTTCACCATAGTAAGATCCTTGAAAGCTAGCTTTAGCTAAGAAAAACTGTCTGTCCAGCGACAAAATATGCATGTTTTATACATAACACTCATATCATATGTGACTTTAATATAAGTATGGATTCTTAATGAATAAAAGAGTATCAGGTAGACTTTACTATGATCTCATCTGAGTTTGATTTATCAATAAGTCCACGAAAACTTAGCTAAAAAGTGGTGCAATAATATTTGTAAACTAAACTCAAATTGATTTCAGAAATTTTTTTGTCACGATCACAATTCATTCTGGGCCTAGCTTGTTTAAGTGGTCAAAATGTCAAATTCTATTGAAAATAAAGGATACGAAACATATTCTCATAGCAATATAGTCAGATATGCAGAATTCGGGTCAAGCCATTTAACATTGTAACTCGGCCCAACATCACTTTATGTATTATAAATACAATGTGTCATTTTTTTCTACTCTCTTCAATATTTCATATCAGAATTAATCTAAAATTCAGAATTGATCAAATTCTTATATGGTATCGAAGCTTTGTTTGCTTAACAGCATTTCTATACTTTGTGATAAAAAAACTCAATCAGCTAAAACATCATCATCTGAGTTTACTCGTCAGAGATCTGAATCTCTTCATCTGAGATTTTAAATTTACTTGCATTTTTTCTTTGACAAAGAAATTCAGTGCCCTGCCAGAACAAAGTAATCTGGCTGCAGCAAGATCTCATCATCAAAATCAAGCAAACTTGAAGAAACAATCAGAAAATCAGAAAACAGATCAAGAAGGCAAGAAATTCATTTCAAATATATCAAGAAAGTAGGCGTCATACCAGAAAATTTATCTGAACTAGGTCATCATCTAAATTTTACTGATTGCGTCAAACCTGATTGAAGTTATTTTCTTGCCAACTGAGTTTCTGAGTAATCAAGATGGTCTCGTTCTTTTCTTAATATCTTCTCACTATTGAATCATCTGAATTATTATGGTTGAAGGAGACCAAAACTCAGCTACATCTGACAATACTGACAACGCAAGTCAGCAAAGAGCTTCAGCAACTAAGGAGTGGATCAAAACCATAGAAAGCCCTCGGACACAGTTGGTTACAGCCCAGCTTGATGAAAATAACTACCTTTTATGGAAGTTTCAATTTAAAACTGCAATCAAAGGATATGGTCTGATTTGTATTGGGAACATTATCCAAGTCTCCAAGATTCATAACTGATCAAGAAAATAAGGTTGTTAAAAATGTAAAATTCAGAAAGTATCAAAGACAGGATAGTCTTAAAAGTTCACAGCTAACTGTCCTCTATCAGCAATAATATTTTGCCCTAGATAATAGGATGTAAGTCATCCAATGAGATTTGGACACCTATAGAGCAAATTTTCAACTCTCAGTCAGCAGCTTAGATTATGCATTACAAGAGGCAACTACAAAATATGAAAAAAGATAGTTTATCAATGAGAGAGTATTTGTCAAAAGTAAAAAACAATATGTGATCTACTTGAAACAGCGGTGTAACGATCCGTAATTTTCGGTAATTAAAAAATTAAATTAAATAAGATTTTGGAAATTTAATATTGTAAGAACTAAAATTTATGATTTATTTATACGAAAAATAATTTGAATGTAATTTAATAATGTTGATTTAATGTAATTGATAACTATTTAATGTAATCTAAATCGATTGAAATCATTATAAAGTTAAATTGGTTACATATTGTAACGACCCAAAATTTTTAATGGTTTTAAATAAGATAACTAATTGAAACGGTGCAAAATTTAAGCAATAAAATTTGAAAATAAAAATTTATTATTTGAAATACGTCAATTTAAACGTAGCAACTAGTAAATTTTCATCTGATAATATTGAAGTTTATGTTATTGTGTAAATCTATTTAATTCAAATCAGTTAATAATTGATGATAATAAATTTATTTCCAAACCCGAATATTTTTCTGTAGAAAATTTCTAAATCATCTTCTAAGGGATACGTCACCTTTCATATATCAAAATTTGGACTTATATTACTTCGTTTATCTTATTTTCGACAAATTTATAGCAATTTCAGTACCGATTATCGACTTTTGATCGGATGATCGTACGACTGATTTTTTATACCGTTTTGATCGTCTCGTCTTGCTAATCTCTGTGGTATATTTATTTCTATGTTTTGAGGTCCGGTACACAGTGGAATTCGTGAAACCGGTAACCGTATCGGTACCGGTTTGATGCCTTTTGGTTTCTTGTGATTATTCCATTCCCACCGTTTAAATTTCAACGGTCACTAGCAATTATTATCCCCTTGAATTTGTGCTGGTTCTTCCGTTCAAATTGAAATTAATAATATTTATTTGCACGCTCGCTCCATTATATCACTGGTTCACACTTGTGTTCTCACTGTCTTTTAGTCTCCTCTCATTCCTTTTTATTCATTTGAGAATTTTTTTTAAGCTTTCCTTTTCTTCCCCTGTAGCTCTTTGTTCTTTCCCCTTCTTCATTTTTTTGCTTTCTTTTTATCCTTTCCTAGTTTTTTCGTTCCTTCCTCTTCTCAAAATCGCCCACGCCACCACATCTCCATCAACCCATCATGACTCCTCCCCTAGCCCGCGGCTTCCACATCCTGCCACCTCATCGTGAGCGCAGCCGAGCATCGTCGCAACCCACCTTTCCTCCTCCAGCCGATCGAGTTTGCCTCATCTCCTTGCCTTATCCATTCTTCTACCCTGTCGCCTCATCCAACACCCTGCCTTCCACCTCACTCGCCAGCAACCGCCTCCACGTCTCCTCGGCCTTCTCCGACTAATGACAGCCAGGCCACAATTGCAACCCTATCTCCACTTCTGTTCCATCACCCTGACATCGCAAGTCCCCTCCTTTATTCCTCCCAGCTCAGAACCGAGGTACAGGCATTCACAACCTGCACAGCTCGTTGCCGAAGCGTTCCTCGCCATCACGTCCTCCAACCACCCTTCGGCCAATCTCCATCTATCCACTTTTCTTCCCTCTGGTATATGTATGCAACTGCACAGGTTTGCACGCCACTTTCTTTCTCCCATACTAAACTGCGCATGCCTGTATATAGATTGGATTTTACAAGTTGTGTCAGTGATTATATATGTTTAAAGGTATATATAGTATAATTTTAAATTGTTAAGTGTTGTATTATATAAGTTTACATATATTAGTCTATATGTTATACTCTGTTGACTTTATATATATTTTATATACAGTTTGCATAAACTTTTTCATATAGTTGATATGTAGTTGTAAACAAGGATATAAATATATATAACAGTTTGTTATATTGTAAGTTTATATATTTTCAGTTTGCAAAAATGTAAATGCTCGGGTCAGACCGAGTATTACAGCTTTTCAGGTAAGGACGTTCTGGAGCTCAGGAGGAGAGCTAGATGGCAGGAGCGTGTGGAGTGGATTTTGATATAGTATTGTTGTTATCTGGACAAGTTGTTAAACTATCCAGTTCGTATGGGATATTGTAACTCTGATGTAAATGTAAATATACTGATACAGTTCTGTTTTATTAACTGTTATTTATTTACTATTATATTTTGTCCACTGCGAATGTGAGTATGTGTGTTTCATTTCTATTCTTCTTCTATCTCTTTCTTCTTTCTCTTTCTTCTTTCACTAACTATCTGGAAATCTCCGGATCGAAATTTTCGGGTCGTTACATTAATTTATATGTCAGTTTAATATTATAAGGATATTGGTTATAGTTTTATAGTTTGTTGTTATAATTTTAATATTAGAATTTTGTTTACAGTATTATATGTATTTACAATGGTCTGGATATATATGTATTTATAGATAAGTTTTATGTTTTAAGTATACGTATATTTATCTGAGAGCTTGTACATAAGAAAAAAATTTCCGTAGTATGTTATATTTTCAAATTTCTTTTCAATTACTTTAAAGTTATATACATTTTTTTTGTGTACATATATATATATATATATTAATTTTAGCATATGTACCTATGAACATGATCCGTCTTTATATATTTACCTATGGTCTATGCTATAGTCTATGTATATATTTTAATTGAAGTAGCAGAATATGTACTTCTTTCACAAATATGGGTCTACATGTATATTTTGTATGGTGTATATACTTATGATGGGTACACATTATAATATATGGTATATATATTATATGTTTTATATGTCTAGTTAGAGTGTTATATACATTATATATAGTATATATATTTTTCTTATATATTCATTTGTGATTGCGTAGTAAACTGCATATGTATTTTATTATAATATATTTAATCTACACATATAACTCTATTCAACCATTCATACATACATCTAATATATATATATATGTGTGTGTGTTTTATGATGGACCAACTTTTATATATAGTTTTCTTTCCTACAATAGTCTGCTGTTGATAAAATTGATAATATATAATTCGATTTATATATATATATCTTTGTATAAGTTTATATATATAATTTCATAAATTGTAAGGTTATGTGCAGTTAATAGGTAAGCCTGTTTATATATAGTATTATAATTAGTCTATATTGATCTTATCATATTTTAGTTTGAAGTTGGGCTATATTCTGAAACAGTTATAGATTTTGTGTGTGTGTGTGTGTGTGTGTGTTATAATGATTCAATCTTTATTTGTACTTAAGTTAAAAGTTGATTTTATTATAATAAGTATGTTGACAGTGGCCTTTCTGATATATATATTGTCTTTAAAAGTAATGTATGTAAGTTTATATATATTTGTGTGTGTGTGTGTGTTTATATACATTACTAATACATGTGCATTTATTCTTTCAAAAATATATTTGTTGTATAAGTGATTACCTCAGCCCTGTTATATATATTTGTATAAAAAGTATATTTATGTGTGTATAATAGGTTCAAATTGTAAATATAGCATGTAAGTTATATAATGATAGGTAGATTTGGTTTTCTGATTGGTAAGTTATGATCTTAGATCTATGTGTTTAAAAGTTAAAATGGTTGGAAATATATAAAGTTTTCATTTTAATAAAAAATATTAAGTGTTTAGTCAAAACATTGATTTTTAAATACATACACACACACACACATATATTGTTTTATTATTGTTTCAAATTAAATATTGATTTCATGGAAATAATAATATATATTTTTTCTGTCTTTATCAAACTGATTGTTTGTTCTTATCAATTCCAGCCTTGTTTTGATTGCCGAATTCGTGCCAATCTCGCTTTGATTCGGAATTCATGCTTGGTTCGTAACTCATTCTAGTGTCAAATTTCTCTAGCTTCGAAAGGTGAGCAATCACTCACGATTAATGTTCTTGTATTTATTAAATTTGATTTCAATGGAAACGACAATTGCAATATGTTGTTGTAGTTATTTAGATTGATATATATGTTATTATCTGTACTTGTTCACCTGTGGGATATGACATCATATCCTGCTTTTTATATTATATTATTATTGATAATATATGTCTGTTATTATTATTATTATTATTATTATTATATTATCTGTTATCACTCTGCAAGTTCCCTGTTAGTATAGAAATCACTATGGGTTGAAATGATACATACCTGAACGGACTTTAGAATAAGAGAAAATCATTATGGGTTGAAATGATAAACCCAAGCGATTTGCATTTGAATTGAATTTGGGATTACGGGTTGAAATGATATCCACCCGTATATATTTAAATTACGGATTGAAATGATAAATATCTGTATCACTTGACCATAAAATAGAAAATTTTACACCGACACCGTTGGTCTATATAAATATTTTGAAAATGAACTCTATGGTTTTGAAAAGAAATATCTAGTTGTAATAAATATTGATTCTTAAAAATATTATATATGTATATATATAAAAGGGTAATGATATATATGTATAGGTTTAATGATAATATTAAATTTAATTAAGATTGATTTAATACATATAATATGTTTAAGCATTTTAATTTATATTTCAAATAGATTTTGGTAATAACTTGAGGTTGGGAAGGTAAATCTGGAATTAACTTTGAAATGTTGAATATTAAAGCTTTGAAATATACTGGAATTAAATGGTTCATTTGTGATTCAGATCTGTATTTGAAATCAATATAATTTGAATTTGTTACTTAGAAAACTGAATTGAATGAAATTGATAAAGTGAGATTGAATTTGATTTGAATAGGAAAGTCGAGTTGATTTTGAAACGATTTGTGAATTTGAGGATATATATATATATATAATGAAAATGATATTTTGGTTTTGAAATATAAATTAATTTGAAATGACCACGGTGTTATAGTGTATATTTCTACATTGTAAATAGCTCCATAGATCCTTAGAGGATGGTTATCCCAAACATCCTTTGAGTTACTTGTATTTCGGTTGATATTTCACTTGAGTTGGATTTATTGATATAAGAATGTTAATCCTGACTCGAGTGTTTTGTGTTTTGCTTTATGCTCGGGTAAGACTGAGTGATACAGCATTTGAGAGTCACCTTTGGAGTTTGGAGCTTCGCTTGGAGATCCAACTATCGATTCAACCTTCGGCTTTTCCAGTTGATTGGTTTAGAGAAGTCATCTATTCATGCTGGAGACTTCACTGTATTTGAGATATTCTGTAGTATTTTATTTCTAACTCTGATGTATATATAGTAGCTGCATGAACTACTATTTATCTATTCCGCAGCATTATATTACTCTGTGTCTGTGATTCTGTAATTGATTTATTTACTGTAAATGTTGAGCTTTGCCAAATTTAAAATTAACAATATGATATTTTGAGCAATTCAAGTCTGTCCTGTGTGGATGCGAATGGTTGAAAATACCAGGTCGTTACAGTTGGTATCAAAGCTTTGGCTCTAGGAAAACTTAGCATATATAGTAAAATTATTTGCAGAGTCACTTTCGTTCGAACTTGAATTTCTTCCTCTTTGATTTGGTTTTCCTTTGGACTTTGGAACGTTCCCTGCTGTTCCAAAATCCGTTATCTTCTCTCCCTATTCGTGTTTCTTGATTCTGTAGTATTCCATAACTCCACTTCAAATGATCTCTATAAGAATGGACGATCCCGCCAATCTTTGAATGATTTGTAAAGGGGTGGAACTTCTTTACAATTGGCATTGACTCACCGAAGATTTATATATTCCTCGGTTTAGATGCTGCTATCTCTTGTTATGCCGAATTCTATCTCTAGCAAGCAAACGTCGATTTGCCTTGGAATTCTGCACTGATCTTATTTTGCAATCACGGTTGACCGGTTAAGGTCGCTCGCGATTAATGTAAGTATATCCATCTCTATTTCAAAAATTAATTATCTCGTCTTCATTCGAGCCTATCTTTGAATCAGAATTTTATTCGATTAGAGTTCCTTTAATTTGAATCTCTGTCTTTGTTTTGAAATCCATTCTTGAGTCATCCTTTGAAAAAAAGCGGATTTGTTTGTATTTTAGAAATTATTTTATATATCGAAATTATTATTTTGATAAGTATGATTATATTCTATATATAAAGGTGAAATTGTTTTCGAAAGGATTATATACCTTTTAAAAACTAAAATTTGAAATTTTGAAAGGATTTTAAGTTTTGAAAATTTTATCAGAAATTTGATTTATATAAAAATGATTTATAACTGAAAGGGTTTTGAATTTGAAATTCGAGAGATCAGACTCTGGTGTTTTGAAATTGGTTTTAAGATTTTGGAAAATATAAAACAATACGATTTAAAAGTATTCTCCGGTAAGAAATGTTTCAAATGACTTCAAATGTGTTCCAATGATTTTGAAGAAAATTCAAAGAAGTTTTTAAGAAAATAGAAGTCCAGAACTCATTTATGTCGTTGGAAAATAATTTCGGTGATGAGTGCATGCATCATCGGCATTGATTTTCGAGTTTCAGAGTGCGGGAGAGGCTACTCTAGTAGCTTTGCTATGCGAGTGATTTTGCGAAACCAAATTTTGATTTCAAGTGTCGAAGTATGATTTGATGTTCGAATAATATATGTATATAGATTTGAAACTATTTGAAGTGAACCCGGTGTTATGCCCTCGAGTTTCGGATTTGATTTGGTATAACTCTATATATTGAAATTGACTTACTGATTTGTTGTTGATTTCCCACTCTGAATTAGAAATTTGATTTCTTCGACTATTTTGAATGTTCGAGCACTTCCAAATCGAGGTTTAAATTTTCAAAGCTTAGTAATTTCGAATAGTATAAATCATTCAATAAAGTAAATGAGTTTGAAAATGTTTGTTAAGTAAATGAATAAGACTATTTTGAAATTTTGTTTCGAATAAAATTTAGTCCTAAAGATTTTGACTTTGGAACGTCTTTTATAAAACTAAATATATATATATATGTGTGTGTGTGTGTGTGTGTACACACACACACATATGTACAATAATGATTTTCAAAGGGTAAATTAGATCTCTCGAATAGAAATAAATAGTTTAAATGTTTTAAAGAGATAGCTATAAACTTGGAAATCCTTTTGGGTATAATTGATTTTGAGGAAAATATTTGGTTTTGAAAATAGATTGGAATTTAAAACCCAGTATTTATATGATGATTTCGGAAATGAATTTGTTTGATATAAATTATGTGATTTGGAAGCTAGGATTATTTTTCTAGGCCCATTATTTTTGAAACTTTGAAACTGAAGATATTAAATTTGGAAGAAATAATTTGGTGAAATCGTATATGATTTTGAAACTGAATTGATATTGAAACAAATTGAAATTGAGAACCTTGTTTTATCAAATACTTGATTTGGGAGTTATCGAACTTATATAAAAATTGGTTTGTATTAGTACGAAGTTGATTTGAAAACTATTGATTTGGAAGGGTACTCAATTTGAAAAGCGAAATCTTATACAATCAAAGTCTATATAAGTATGATTTGATATACTATTGATTTTGGAAAGTATTCAATTTGAAAATGAAATCATATAGATAAGGGACTTTATATAAGTATGATGTTGAAAGTGATTTGAAAAGGTACTATATGATACATATTTTCGAAGTAAAGATATGGAAAGTGCCTTCTGCTTGATATCCGCTTTGTGGCCACATTGTGGATTCATTCTATCGATATTATTCTCTCTGATTTTTGTTTTTCGGACGTGATACTCGAGTGTCCTACCGTGGCATAACTTATGGTCGTTTTTTTGGGTAGCGTAATTCGAAAGGCAAAGATTGCTTAAAGGATATGGATTTTTGCTGAGGGATCCAGGCATAACCATTGTTATGTATCCTGCGGTCTACCGGTTTTTTTGTCGTGACGTAATCCGCAAGGCAGAGATTGCTTAAAGGGTACGGATGTTTCTTTGGGGATCTAGGCGTAACCATTGTTATGTATCATACGGTCCATAATTTTGGTTATCATGGCGTAATTCGCAAGGCAGTGATTGCTTAAAGGTACGGATGTTTCCTAGGGGATCCAGGCGTAACCATTGTGTATCTGCAATCCAGGTGATTTGTTTGGATTGTACTTTCCATATCGGTTTTGAAGGTTTTTCAAGTATTTTCACTAGGTGTTGAAATGGGTCTACTAAGTACTTGAAGAATTCTAGCTTTACGCCTGATCAACGCATGGCCAGAGTCCGCAAAAATGAGGATAAACTTGTTCAAACATCGAGTTATAAAAGTATTTCGAAAGGAAAATTTGTTTTGATATAAATGCATTTTATTATAAAGGTATCTTATTTTAAAAGTATTTCCAACAAAAAAAATTCTATACTAATATTCGAAATTGAAATTCTTATGGTTTGAATTAATTATTCATGCCCGATACTATTCCTTTGAATCTACCTTATCTGCTCAGCTTTATTTATTCACCTATACTCTATTTTTCCAAATCTACCTTCCTTTTCTTTTTGAATATAATCTTTAAATATTGTTTATTTATAAACTACATGGTTTAATAGGAAATTATTAATATTTTATAAGTCATTAATTAAAATAAAACATATTTAAAGTAAATGATTATTAATAATGTCTGAAAAGCATCTTGAGATAAATTAATAAATTTATGAATTATGGATTAATGTTTTCAATAGCTTCTTTGTAAAATTAACTAATGATGTAGATAATTATTTTCAAATAGTTTTCATATATTTATAAAGGTGTTATTGAATGTTATTTATAAAGGAAGCAAGAAATTTTACAAATGGGTTTGGAAAAAAATATTAAGTATTAAAGAAAATTGAATTTCAAATGAAGTTTTCAAATGAATATTTCAAGTAAAATTTATATAGTTTAAATTAATTGTTTATCCTTATCTTTCAATCTACTTATCTTTCTAATTGTTTCTATTCTCCTACCTCCTTTCTTTTCGGGGACGTAAAGTTTTGAGTGGGGGAGAGTGTAACGACCTGAAAATTTTAATAGTTTTAAGTAAGATAATTAATTGAACCGGTGTGAAATTAATGCAATAAAATTTGGAAATAAAAATTTATTATTTGGAATATGTCTATTTAAACATAGAAACTTGTAAATTTTCATCTGATAATATTGAAGTTTATGTTATTGTGTAAATCTATTTAATTCAAATCAGTTAATAATTGATGATAATAAATTTATTTCCAAACCCGAATATTTTTCTATAGAAAATTTATAAATCATCTTCTGAGTGAGACGTAGCCTTTCATTTTTCAAAATTTGGACTTAGATTGCTTCGTTTATCTTATTTTCGACAAATTTATAGCAATTTCGGTACCGATGATCGACTTTTGATCGGATGATCGCACGACTGATTTTCGTATACCGTTTTGATCGTCTCGTCGTGCTAATCTCTGTGGTATATTTATTTCGGTGTTTTGAGGTCCGGTACACAGCGGAATTCGTGAAACCGGTAACCGTATCGGTACCGGTTTAATGCCTTTTGGTTTCTTGTGATTATTCCATTCCCACCGTTTGAATTCCAATGGTCACTAGCAATTATTATCTCTTTGAATTCGTGCTGGTTCTTCCGTTCAAATTGAAATTAATAATATTTATTTCAAGTGTCAGGTGAGCGGCCAAAGAAGGGATTGTAGCTTTGGGTCATCGGGGAGAGGCGGAAGGCCAATGGGATAGCTTCACGGTGGAAGGCTATGTGAGATGGCAGTGGTAAGGGGGACACGGCCGGTCAGGCGAAGGCCTGGGTAGTGATGGCTGCTTTGTGTTTAAGGGGAAGAGGAGGTCGAGTTCAGGCTTACGGCAGAGGCACAAAAGGGAAGGAAGGACTCGGGTTGCTAGGCTAGAGGGTGGCGGCGACAATTGTGGTCGGGGCTGAGTGGGTGGTCGGCGGGTTCGTAGGCGGAGGGTGGAACTTGGAAGAAGATGAAAGCTTCAAGTGGATCTTAAAAAAATATAGCATGTTCATATATATATATATATGTATGTATGTATCTATGTATGTATGTATATTACTTTATACTTTAACCATTGTGTATATTTTATTGAAGGAAAAAGAAACGGTAGAATAGGAATAGAAATAGGCTTAGGCAAATAAATATATATATGAAAGTTTTTATTTTATATGTGGTGAAGAATTGGAACAGGTTCAAATTTCAAATGGAAGAGGATGCGCAGCTGTTATATATAATTTATATATTATTTGTCAGAATGATAAAGGTAACTGATACGTTATTATTAATTTTCTACGAACGAAAAAGGAAACAACAAACATAAATTGAAAAATGGAAGGGTAAAAGTCAAGCATTGATCTCTAAAAATAATAAATACCAATGGCTGTTTTTTTTAAATCGGTTAGATAGATGAAGGACAAGAAACCCAAAAGGTTGAAATTAGGTACCAGTAGGTTAATCGTTCAACAGATTCCTCTATGCACCGGACATCAAAATTGACAATTGAATATACTATGGAGATCTGCATGACAAGACAATCAAAACGGTGTACAGATATCAGTAGTACCACCATCCTATCAAAAGTCGATAATCGATACCGAAAATGCTACTAAAACGTCGGAATTAAGATGAATAGAACAATAGCAGTCCAAATTTGACGAAACGAAATATAAAGCCTCACTCAGAAGATGATTTAAAAATTTATTATAAAAAAATATTCAGGTTTGGAAAACACTTTATTATCATCTAATATTAAAGGATTTAAATTGAAATAGAATTACATAAGAAATTAAACTTCCATATTATCAGATGAAAATTTACCATTTACTATGTTTACATAGATGTATTACAAATATAAAAATTTTAATTCAAGATTTTATAATTTAAAAAATTCATAAAATTTCAGTTAATTACGTTATTAAAACCATTAAAATTTACGGATCGCTACACTCGCCTCCACTCAAAACTTTTTCCCCCGAAAAGGAAGAAGGTAGGAGAATAGAAACAACCAGAAAGAAAAATGGATTTGAAATATAAATAAAAGAATTAATTTAAAACCATATGACTACATTTATTATAAAATTTGTTTATATTCAATTAGTTGATTCAAGTTTAATTCTATTTAATTAATCAAATTTATTGTGTACGCATTTGATTGATTTCATTCCCATATATTTTTATTTAATTGATTTGTTTCTCATTTATTAACATTTATTACAGAGATTTCATAACAAAATTTGTTTTATTTTACCCATTTATTAAATCTATTTGATCAACCAAAGTTAATCCCTCCTTAACATTCAACTCCAACAATTCAAAACCATATAGATTTCAATTTGATAAAGTAATGTTCAATAATTTGATTCAATCCATTTTATTCAGCTAATATATAGTCATTAAATTTGAAATTTATTTTCTTTCTCTTTATCAACATTTCTTTCAAATAATTTCATTTTAAATTAATTCGTTTATTTTTATTCATTTATCTTCAGCTAAGTTGATTCCACTAAAATTCAAATTTCAATTACTTAAATAGTATTCTCTCTTAATTTATTTAATTTATTTTACTTAACATATTTTCTCAACATATATTAAGTGTATATTATGACCATTTATTTTTCAACCAATTAATTCTCTTTTTATTATTCAATTTATTATCCAATTACATTCTAATTACATTTAAACTTTCTATATAAGTTATATAAATGTTGATGAGTGCAATTAAATACTATACAAATTTTCCTTCTATGTACAATATTTATATTAAGCCAGATTTTAGTTTAAACAATTTATTACTTAATTTTTCTTCTTGTACAACCCTTTATTACATCCTAACATTTTGACCTTTTGAATGTTCTAGGCAAGTTATATGTTGGAAAGTAATTTAGTGATATACAAATAAGTTTGTTCAAATTCATTATTTCGGGTTGGTTTAATTCCATTTATCATTTTAGATATTCCAATTATTTAAACATTTCACTTTATTTCAATAATTGAAACCATTTCTTAATATAAAACTTAGGATCCAAATTTTCGGTTTCACTTCAAACTATTTTGAAATAATTATATACATATATATTATATAAATCAAATCATATTCAAGAATTTCAATTTCAAATCAAATCCATTTTCCAAAAAGTGTAGCAAAGCTACTAACTCATTTCTCCACTTTAAAACTCGAAAATGCATGTCGATGATGCTGTAGTCATCACCGAAATTATTTTCCAGTGACAATGGAGGAGAGTACAGGTTTTAAACTTTAAAATTATTTCTTTTGAAACAAATTTCTATTCAAAATAACTTTTAAATAATAATACTTTTCAAAACTTTAAAACTAAACATTGAAATGTACCAGGAATTTAATCCTCAAATCCTTATTTTAAATTGATTTCATTTTCAAATCTAATATATAAACCATGCTTTAAAATTTTATTTCCCCATAATACACAATAATAGTTAACGGTTTAGAAATTTTAATAGAACAATAAATGAAAATTTTAGCATTATTATTTCTAACAACCATTTCATTTAGCTATTCAATTTCTGAAAATTTACATATATATATATAATATAATCATACAAAATTTATTAATTTTGAAAACAATATTGTGTCAGTTTGCCTTGTTCAAGTGTTTTGTAATTCCTATCGATAGCGTTGATCAGCGAATCGATTGTAACCCAAATTCAAACTTAACAACTCAAACAGCGCACTATAAGACATTTTTATACTAACTACAAATGCATTCCCTCACTCAATGATACAAGAATAGATTTAAAACAAGGATAGAGATCAAAATTAGAGGAAGCCTAATCAAAAGAATTCTAACTAGAAGATAGGCTCGAAACGAAGATAAAATAACTAAATTACAAAATAGAAAGATGGATATACTAATATTAATCGCAGGTGACCTTAACCGGGTCAACCGAGACTTCAAGAAAATGATCGATGTAGAATTCTAAGGCAAATCGGCATCCGATCACAAGAGAACAGAATTCCGGCATAGCAAGAGATAGCAGCATCTAAATCGAGGATACATAAATCTCCGGTGAATCAATGCCTATTGTAAATGAGTTTCACCCCTTTGCAAATAATATAGTGGAGCTATGGGATGCTCTAGAATCAGGAAGAACACGAACCGGAAGAAATAAGAATAGATTTCAGAATGAATGGGTGAGTTCCAAAATTCGAAGGAAAACCGAATCAAAGGGGAAGGAATTCAAGCTCGAACAAAGGTGATTCTGTAATTGAATTTACTCTATATGCTAAGTTCTGCCTAAAACCAAAGCTTTAATACCAACTGTAACGACCCGATATTTTCAACCATTCGCATCCGCACATGTCAGACTTGAATTGCTCAAAATAGTAAATAAAATAATCACATAATCACAGACACAGAGTAATATAACAATATGCAATGGAAACAAATGAATAGTAGTTCATGAAGCTACTATATATATTTATAACAGAGTCAAACGAGATACAATAAAATATATCACATACAATGTAGTCTCGAATACAAACAGATCAAGAGTCTGAACAAAACCACTAGATAGATGAAAGATGAATAGATACAAATGGATCTCTAAGTGAAGCTCCAACTCCAAAAGGTGAGTTTCAAAAGCTGTGACACTCAGTCTGACCCGAGCGTAAAGCAAAACACAAAACACTCGAGTCAGGATTAACATTCCGATATCAATAAATCCAACTCAAGTTAAATATCAACTGAAATACAAGTAACTTAAAGGATGTTTGGGATGACCATCCTCTAAGGATCCATGGAACTATCTACTATGTAGTAATATACGCTATTATAGTAATGTCTATAGTAAAGTAAACTATTAAAATAGCGTTAAGGTGTTACCCATATCCCCTTTAACATATTTTTATATATTCTCATAGTCTATACACTATCGTAATTGCTCCGTAAACTAGAGGGCTATCAGAAGGCACTCCATAGGTATGGTACAAACCAAACTCGTAGAAGGCGTGAAAAGGCATGCGACAAGGAACTTGAGGGAATGCCATGGTAGATATACCGTTTATGTATCAGGACTGGTGGTAATGCATAGAAGCTGCTACTGCCCACCTCGTGACACACTCCTAAATCAAAGGGGCACCCAATAAAATCACAAAAGCAATAGAATGGTATCAAAGAAATGTGTCCGATAGAAGGAATGGCCTCACTTGGCCGGCGTGGCTCCTGTTTTAATAGCATCAAGCCGACTCATGGGAGTCAAGGCTACGCAAATACCATGTAGAATCGTCATCAAACCATCCTACTTTATTCTAGAATCTCCACCACGTACACAGTTGTTAACGTGGTTTTCGGTATTGGCAAAGAGTATGACAATATCTGATCCCGGTCTCTTTAACAACCAATCGTTATTATAACACCGCGGTCATTTCAAAATAGTTCATACTTCAAAACCAAAATATGATTTCCACTTCAAAACCATATCAATACGACATCATTTTCACTTCAAACATATCCATTTTCAAAATCATAACACTTTAAAAGTAAATCACTATCGAAATCATAAGCCCTTAAAAATCATAACACATTGGAAATTATAACACTTTGAAACCATAACATTTTTCTCTAAAATCGTTTAGATATTAAAAATAGTATAAATATAATAAAATAGTTTATAACATAAAATAGTTTATATAAAAATGATTTATATTGAAAATTTTATATTCAAATAATTTGTAAAGTAAAATATATAAATAGTCTAAATATAATTTAAAAATACTCTAAATAAATACTATCTTCAAATTTCAAAAATCGATTCAAATCAACTCGAATTTCAAAATTCAAATTTAATTCAATATCAACTCAATTCTGCTTCTCAATAAACCATTTCAAATTATATCGATATCAAATACAGATTTGAACCACAAAATAAACCATTTCAGTTTCAATATATTTCAAAGCTTTAAAAATTCAACCTTTTCAAAACTAAATTTGATAATTTCATTTATACCTCAATTTAACTTTATTAATGTTTAGTTTTGAATATTCACTTAATAAAATCCAATATCATCTAAATAAAACCCCAAATTTCAAGTGAACAAAATATTTCTTTCAATTTATTTAACTTGTTATATTAATGTAATCACCTTAAACAAAAATCAAGTTATAAAATCATATCCTTTAAAAATCACAAATTCAATAAGTTCCAAATCGATTCAGTTAAATATAATTTAATACAATTTCAAATAAATTCAAATTTATCTTCCCAACCTTAACTTATGAAAATCCGTTTTAAAATATAATTTAATAAATACTTGAACATATTATTAAATTTTTTATACACTAAATCTATTTATGTATTTTAAAATAGTAAAATTTTAAATATATTTTTAAAAATTATAATTTCAAAACTAAATTATAATTTTAAAATTTTCAAAACATATAATTAGAAATCAAGAGTTTAACTATATATAAAATAACATTTATATATAATATTAAAATCAATATTTATATAAAACCATATATATATATATATTGTTATCCTTCTCTTTGGCAGAGCCGTGATACTAAAAGATCGATCGAAAACAAAGAACAGTTCGTCTCAGAGATTGGTCATACTTCGTTTCACTATGGATATCGTTGAATTTTGTCCGAGTCCAGATTGAGCTACAATTGATAGGACATGACAAGAAAGATCATAGAAGTCAGCATCTCAAATTTCAAGTCAATTCGAGTTCATACGCTCGAGTTATGATCGATTCAATTTGAAGGGAAAAGCCCAGATTTCGTATCCATCACGATGGGTGTTTTCGTATCCATCACCAAACACTGGTACGAATCGATCACCTTCGTATCGATCAACTTCGAATCCATCGAAGTGCCTTGGATTCGACTCTATCGACTTTGAATCCATCGAGTTCGTATCGATGGACCACGTACCCATCAGCAGATGAAGCGCTTCGTATCCATCAGCCAGTGTCTGCTTCCTATCCATCAGATAATCATCCGTCGAATCCATCGAAGGGTGCAAGTTCGCATCGATTGACTTCGTATCCATGGAGAAGCTATAGGGCACGTATCCATCAAAGAAGGGCTTGTTCGTATCCATCGACCATCAGTTGTTCGACTCCATCAGCAACTACTGTTCGAACCATCGGTGAAGTTTCATTCGAGTCCATCAAGCCAACATGCTTAGGTGACGTGTCATCCATCGATACGAACGCGCCGAGATATATGGAGTCGACGCGGTCAACTCGGAGTGAAGACCGGATCGATTCGAAGTTTGTGCTCCATGTCATCACAAAGGCGCGTGCCACCATCGATTCGAAGCCATCGGTTCGAAGAAATGGTTTCGAACCAAATAGCCGCACGAAGAACATCATCTCATATCCACGAAAACTTGAGATCTACTGATCCAAATGCCATGAAATTTACACAGAAGCTTGCATACATGTTGAAGAATGTCCACACCAAATTTCACCTCGATTGCATGATTTTCTGATCGATTCGAATGGAGTTCGAATCGATCCCAAAGTGGGCCCAAATTTCCTGAAGCCGGGCGTGTGGGCCCCCTCACGTGCCAGAAGTGGTCTCCCGAATTTTCAGCGAAATATCAGCATCCTACGCCTATAAATAGAGCCCCAGGGCCAACAGAAAAGGGATCTTTGGATTCTCAAGAGCCTAGACTCTGCCGGATCGAGATCTCCATCATCCTACATCATATTCTTGTTGTTGAATTCGAATTTCCAGTTGTAGCTTGCTGTTGATTGCTGTAACAACTTGTAATCATCGAAAGAGAATCAATAAAACTGCAAAAAAACTTCACAGTGGACGTACGCAACACGCCGAACCATTATAAATCGCTTTTCTACGCATTTACTTTACTGTTGATTGGAGTTTTTGTTAGATAATACTCGTTTTGAATTTACATTCTTCATTATTATCTCTTCAACGACTCCCGAAGGGTGTTGTGACCAATTTTGGTGCAAACACTTTGGTGCTTTCACTGAGAGAACCCAGATTTTCTCCTGCTCTTTGGATCTGTCATCGATACTGGATTGAATAAATCTAAGAGAGAGATCAGATCATCAAGCCCAACTTCCTTCCCTTCTATTCAGATTTGCACAAAGTCTAGGAAAGGAATTCAACTTTCAAGATGGTTAGCACAAGAACCACCTCAAACGCTATCAATCAAGAAGAACAGGATAGACAGAATCCTCCACCGCTACCTCCATCTAAACAAGATACTACTGGATATTCGGAACCATCAGGTCCGGTTACCCGACAGGAGTTGCAGTTGCTGCTCCAAGAGCTGACCCAGAGTCGGCAACAACTAGCAGAATAGCTACGCGCTAATGCCGAGCTGATCAACCATTTGGATCACCAGAAGCGAAAGAGATCCAAGAGAGACCATGCTTCTCGCTCCTCCAGCGAAAGTTCTTCATCTTCTGATTATCACAATCGATCACCACAACCCCTACTAGATGGGAGTCACTGGAGATCAACCGGCAATGACCGTTGGAACACTAAGAGTTGGTCCATCAGCCAGTTTCCAAACCAGACCCTCCTCCCGAGGAGGTGTCGTTCCTCACCACACCGCAGAATACCGCACCACTAACGTTGCGGCTGAACCAGGGGTCGACGCCCAAGATCATTCGAACCTGGACCGTCGTCATAGCGGACGTACTCCTGAACCGTACGTCCCAGAGGACTATGAGCCAAGAAGGCAGGACTTGGACTGTCGACAACATCCGGTCAAACCCCAAAGTATGGAACGTGATCATACTCCGGCGCAAGCCGCACAAAACACACAAATGCCGGATCATTCGACTATGATACGTCATATGATCCGTGAGAGCCAGGGACTCACGAATGACGATTGGGGAATTTCTCGAAGCCACACTCCTTTTACGGACGATATTCTTACTACTGAACCCCCACGATGATTCAGGATGCCAACTCTACCCATGTACGAGGGAATCTCCGACCCCAACTGACATATTCTGAAATATGAATAGTCGATGACCGCTGCCAGAGCCGAGGATGCAGTGAAGTGTCGTAGTTTCCCCATATCCTTGGGGGGCATCGCTACCATGTGGTTCACCCGACTGCCACCTCAATCGATCTCTTCATTCGACCAGTTGGCCACAAAATTTGTTGAACAATTCCGTATGCACGTCGCAAGGCCAAAAGATGTCAACACTCTGTCCAGCGTCAACCAAGCTCCTGGAGAGACGCTCAGACACTACTTAGAGAGATTCCATACTGCATGTGCGGAGATCAGCAATCCGAACGATAACTCCATCCTTATGGCGTTGACTAAGGGGATCGACCCTGATTCTGAGTTTGGCAACTGGTTAACTGGAAAACCACCTGCATCATTGGACCGTTTCCACGCCAAAGTGGCTCAATTCTTGAGAAGAGAAGACGCGAAACAGTCTAGGAAGCAAACTGATGCAGGACCAAGTACGGAAGGGATCCAAAGCAATGTTGCAATCAAACAGTCCGATGAGAGCTCCGGAAAAGTTCAGTTGAACGTTAAAAACAAGCAAGCTCGGCGAAGAGAGAGCGTGAATCAAACTAGAAAACGAGATCAAAATCGTGGCCCACGGCGCAAGAATTCAATGTTTGACAGTTACACTCCTCTGAATACATCACTAGAGGACTTGTACTTACAAACCTGTAATACAATTCAGTACCAAAAACCTGCACCAAAACCGTCGTCAGAGAGGCAAATCCAGACGGGAAAATTTTGCAGGTTCCATGAAAGCTACGGGCGCAATACGAACAAGTGTCGTCACTTACAAGATCTCGTTGAAAAACTGATCAGAGAAAGGAAGCTGGAGCAGTATGTGCGGGCACCGCAGCCTAGAGGAGCGGGCCCATCAAATCAAAACAATGGCCCCAATCGACCGAGACAGGAGGACTCCACTTGTCCCCGCGGAAGATTGGTGATAAACGCCATTAGTGGCAGACCAACTTTCTCAGGAGCCTGGAACGACGAAGATCCTCGTCACTGTCACACATGACAGGCTCTATTCAATCTATGAATACTATGCAATTTCCTTTACATTTTGAAATTTGAACTTGTAATAAGGCACTGACTTTGCCATATTTTCTTATTCCAGCAATAAATTACTATCTCTTCAAGCTAGAGTTGTGATTCACCGAATGCAACGTTCAACAATCACGACACACGAAGAGCTAAGTTCCATCAAACAATGGAATTTATTCAAATAGCGAGTGACTGTGATACGACCGGCCACACACTAAGTGAAACCCCAGCTCGGGGGCAAGCCATCACATCAAAGGCTGAACTGGACCAACACACGACAGTCCTACAACTAACTCCAAATTCCCAGAGTGCGAATTGGAGTATAAACGTCAAATAACTCGTTCCCAGAGTGCGAACGGACTCTAAATTCCCAAAGTGCGAATTGGAGTATAAACATCCAATAACTCGTTCCCAGAGTGCGAACGGACTCCAAATTCTCAGAGTGCGAATTGGAGTATAAACATCAAATAACTCGTTCCCAAAGTGCAAACGGACTCCAAATTCCCAGAGTGCAAATTGGAGTATAAACATCCAATAACTCGTTCCCAGAGTGCGAACGGACTCCAAATTCCCAGAGTGCGAATTGGAGTATAAACATCAAATAACTCGTTCCAGAGTGCGAACGGACTCCAAATTCCCAGAGTGCGAACTGGAGTATAAACATCCAACAACTCGTTCCCAGAGTGCGAATTGGAGTATAAACATCCAATAACTCGTTCCCAGAGTGCGAACGGACTCCAAATTCCCAGAGTGCGAATTGGAGTATAAACATCCAATAACTCATTCCCAGAGTGCGAACGGACTCCAAACTCCCAGAGTGCGAATTGGAGTATAAACATCAAATAACTCATTCCCAGAGCGCGAATGGACTCCAACTTCCCAGAGTGTGAATTGGAGTATAAACATCTAATAAATCGTTCCCAGAGTGTGAACGGACTCCAAATTCCCAGAGTGCAAATTGGAGTATAAACATCAAAGCCATCGTTCCTAGAGTGTGAATGAATTCCTAAAAAGCCCAAACAGGTGTGACTGGCCATCTATCGGCCAACTCCAACTTCCCAGAGCGTGAATTGGAGTATAAATATGGATTACAGGTTCCCGGAGCACGAACCGAAGCATCCATGCTGACTCCAACTTCCCGGAGCGCGAATTGGAGTATAAATATAGATTACAGGTTCCCGGAGCGCAAACCGAAATATCAATACTAACTCCAAGTTCCCAGAGCGTGAAGTGGAGTATAAACATCAATTCCAGGTTCCCAAAGCGCGAACCATGTTACAAACATCGATAATTCTCAAATTCCTGGAGTGCAAACCAGATTATCGATCTCAAATTATCCTAAGTCCCCAGAATGTGGACATGTGCTTATAATTTGCAATAAGTGCGATCAACCACCAAAATACAAATGTTGTTCCCCAAAACTAGGGGGCAAAAAAGCTAAGTGTTAATCACTAACCAAAGTGATACAGTGTCCGAAGTTCAACTTATTCATCGATCACAACTTATGACCAAGATTTTCAAACTTGGCAAATAAAACAAACTCTACTTGACGGTAAAAACACCACAAGTACACCGGACTGAAAACTAAACACTACAAACACGTAAGCACAAAATAAATGAGAATTGAAACAAAGAAATTGAATTTTATTTCAACTAACTAGAGACAAGGACTTACATGCAAATAAGTTCTTCCAAAAAAGAATTCCTACTAGTAGGGGCCGAACCTGCGTCTAACACGGCCTACTAGCGGAAAACAAACACAAGTTCCTATCTATCAAAAAATCTTCTTAAATGGCCCATCTATTTCTTCTTTTTCGGACTCCTTATCAGCGGTTCGTCCTCGGACTCGCTAGAAACAGAGATCCTTCGTTTGGAGTGCTTCCTCTTCGGTGGTTGCTCTTCGGCTGGGGGCATAATGTCAACATCCTCCTCAGAGCTTGAATTTACATGAAGGCTTCCCACCGGAGGAGTAGGAGGGACTGGATCCGCAACGGAAGATGGGATAGTGCCACCCGATGATATTATCCTTAAAGGTGCTGGGCTATGCACCATCGTACTGCCACCAATACTACCACCTTGCCCCGCAGCCTCTAATTCTGCATTAATCTCGGCCAGAATTTCTTCATCACGAATTGCTTAGGCCTGGCTGGGGGCATCTGCAGTATGCATTGAAGAGCTAGAGGTTGGCGAGAGGTCACTAACGATGAACGGCAAGTCTGTGGAGAAGCCACCCTGCTGGCCGAGCAGCTCGCTCACCATTTGCTCATCAAGAGATAGTGCACTCCCCTGCGTCACCTCAGTTGACACTGCTGTCACGACGGTCGTCTCAGTGGTGATGGCCTTCTCCCCTTGACTTGATTCTTGAGTCGCGGCAATCGACGCAACTCCAGTCACTGAGCAAAGATAAGAAGAAGTTATTAGTAACTACTCCGAAACAAACTCCCTATTTGGAATACACTTGAGATAAGTTCGGAATACCTTCCTCAACATGGCCTGCTGACGACTGAGCAGCTTCAGAAAAGTGCTCCCGGATAGGAGATAGCTGCGGTTGCTCTAGATTATAGGCAGGGACTGACCGTGAATCAACCGCAGATGTGGGCTCTGACGGGAGTGGAGCGGTGATCTCAAGAACTGAAGCCCGATGCTCAACACCAGAACCTTCCCCGACTTCCAAATGACGGGCGCCGACTGTCTCCCTCTCATGAGAAATTATGGCGACATGAAGGATTTTCTTTTCGTCTTCGGTCAGCAACCGATTTTCAAGCTCAAACTGGTCAATTGATTCATCCGGATGCGCCGCTTTCTCCTCCTCAATCAACCGACTCCAGGCGCTGTGAAGATGTACCGGATAATTCTCGAGCCAAGCTAAATTCCTATGCCTTAACACGTTGGTATTATAAGTGATGAGGAGGTCTTCAATGTCGGCCTCCAGCTTGGACTCGACGATTTCAATTTTTCTATCAACATCGGCTTCGATCTCCATTACTTTAGCCATCGCAGCATCACGCTCGGTCGGGAATTCTACCGCCTGATCACATGTCTCCTGTGCAGAAATACTGGCGGTATCCCTTTCCTTCATAATTTCAGAAACTTTAGCCTTAAGCTCTTTCAAAGCCGCATCTCGCTCGGCGGTGACGATGGTGTTCCGGTGGCCCATGTCTTCCATCGTGACATAGTGCTCTTTTTTTATCCTATCCATAGCCGCTTGAGCTTCATCGGCCTTCGTAAGAGCCTCCATCTCAGATTTTTGAGATGATTCAGCTTCTGTGTTCAGCACTTGTATGATGCGATCTTTTTGAGCCACCTTGGCTTGAAGCTTTTCAATGATAGCCGCTCGTTCGAAGGCTAATGACGACGCTTTCTCGGCCGCCTTATACCATGCCTTGTATTGGGCATAAAAGTCGTGCACATAATCGTGCGCTACCTGCTCGGCCTCCGGCGGGATTCTTTTCAGGTGAAGAGGAAAAATGTAGTTATCAAAGAAAATATTCGAGAAGTCCTTCTTTAATTGCGCAAGCCTGATTGCTCCTTCCCCTGAAATTTCAGTAGTAGGTTGTTCCGCAACTATTGGAGACATTGCCTCAGATCTGGGATGGTGGGGCTCGGATCTAGAAGATTGAGAATCTGACTTGTATCGAGAAGATTCAGAAGGACGAGAAATATAGGCAGCAGGTTGTATAGGGGCTCTGGGAGGAGGAGTGCGAGATCGAGACCGACGTCTGTAGTCCCTATCTCTATCATACCGTTTTTGGCTAGAATACCCGGAGTACCTATGATCGTAATCCCTATCTCCTTCTCTTCGTTGTGACTCGTAATATGAGGAAAATTTACGAGCCTGTCGTAGACTTCCTAACATCGAACCGCGTCCAGTCATAATATCTGCAAAGCGAAATGAGAATAAAGTTAGTGGTTTTTCGAAACCGATGACCTACGATTAAGGGTTATGTAGTGTCGTGAAATGTTTATGAATATGCATTCCTCCGACCAACCAGAAGTGTCGACCACGCTAGTAATAAAAGGCTCGCTCAATTCTAGAGTACGATGGAATTCCTCCAACCCGGCATCAAGTTGAAAAGACACATCATCCGGGATTGGAAGATCGGCAAGCCCTTCAAAGAAACTTTCTGTTCTTAGGGGAGAGCTCTCCGAAATTCTAATTCCGGGGGTGAGCCGGGACATGACGACCGACTTCCGTCTTCCCTTTTCTGGCGATTTAAAAATGGTTGCCTTCCCTTTTCTCTGCTCTGTGACATCCTGAACTACATCTGTAGGCCCGGCCAACGGCTCATCATCAGTATGGGTTCTTTCAGAATCAGCTTCCTCGGCTATAATAACTTTGGGCTTCTTGTGCTTGACTCGTTTTTTCAAGACGGCCCTTAGTGCCCCGTCAAACTTTATACTCTACCCCCGTTCGATCAACCCAAAAGTCCGGAGATTCCTATCCATCAAAAGCAATTCGATATCCCTATCTTCGCTCGGGACTTCTCGGAGTACTCGCACTATCTCCTTAAAGTGTTCGCCTTCAGGTCGCTGTATCATTGCTGTAAAAAGGAAAAGATATAAGTTTCACTTCGACTGCAATTGCCTTAGTAATTATTTAAGAAGTCGGCTATACTCACGTCTGAATAACCATCGCCGGGCAAACCCTGGAGGACATCTGACGTAAAACCATTCTATCCTATAATAGCTTAGCCTGGTCCAGGACCCGGTGACCACTTGACAATTCCTCACTGCTTCCAAAAATGTGAAGGAGGGGTAATCACTTTGGGTTTTGAAATTGAACAGATATCTGATCTCGGTCAGGATCGGTGGTCGATGAAGGTACTCCATGAAGACAATGAACAAGCTATTCACGGAAGCATATCCGTTCGGGTGTAGTTGAGATGGGGCGATCCCCAAAAAAGACAGTACTTCTCTTATGTACTCATTGAACGGAGGAAGCATCCCGGCCGCGCACGTGTGGTGATTGAATGCGGTGTATCCCTTCAGCGGATTGTGTGGTCTTTCATTTGGTCCCGGTAATAACACGTCGTCCATTGACAGGCCATGCCTTAAGCATATCCTCCCCAACATATCTTCAGAAATATTGGATCGAACGGAGTCCGATGGATTGGCAATAAAAGACGCATTGGGAAATTCGTCCGGGGCTGGACCGATGATCTCAGGTTCAATATCCGGAACCTCTAGTCTCGAAGTAACTGTACTTTGGATTTCTTGCGGGTTTTCTTGCGGCTGCGAACTTGATGGTTCCATAACTGGCTAACTTATGAGAAATTATCGTTAGAAGACAAAGGGCCCGTGCATTCCCCAGTGTAAAGTGTACGAGTGTGTGTTTTGCAGTGCAATGCATTACTTGAATAAATTTGTGCGAAGTCAAAAAAGATGTGCAAGCAGTTAAGGTTGTTATGGTTCCATTGACGAGCTTCAAGATATAGTCGAGTATGCAGTTTAATCGAATCCAAATATACGAGAATGAAGCTCGTCAGAATTGTATTGAAGAATGTCAAAATTTTCATATTCAATGTGGGAAGTTCGAATCGATCAAAAGAAGCTCAACCGAATCGATCATGATACCGATTTGAATCGATCACATGGAGTTTGTTCGAACCCATCATGATACCGGTTCGAATCGATCACATGGAGTTCGTTCGAATCCATCAAGGTACCAGTTCGAGTCGATGCCAATGAACATGTTTCGAATCGATCATCTGGAGCCGAGTTCATATCGATAAAATCCAATGATTTCGTATCGATCCTTGGTTACCTAGTTCGTACCGATCGGGAAAGTATTAGCTTGACATCGATGACGCATTAATCGACACTTTTCGTATCGATCGTAATAACAAGGTTCACATCGATCTGAAGCAAGGGACTTCGTAACGATCATTAACCTATCCTTTCGTATCGATCACTTCTTATCGATACGATCAACCATCATGACCATCGGTACGAACAGTCCTCTGGTTTGTCTCAAGAATCGACACGAGATCCAGAAAAATATCATTGCTCTCATCGATTCGAACACACACCTCGGGTCAATGTGCTCTCGCCTTTTCCACTCTTTCTTCTTCAATCTACAAAATATAATAAATGAAGGATCACCATGGCCGTTGCCAGATCTGGTTTTACCAATTCCCAGAGTGGATGATTGATGAAGAAAGAGTGGATTTGGGTCGGCTTCGTCATTCAGGTTTGTGGTCGATTACCTAGTTTAAGGTGGGGATTCGAAGATCTGGAAAATTGAAATCAATCGAGTCGAAAGTACAAGGCTACTGTCTCTCCAAGTTCTAGAACGATGCGAAAAATCAAGGGCAGCGGTAAAAAGTGAAAAGTTGAAAAATGGAAAAGCCTCTGCTATTTATATGGAACCTAGAAGGTGACCGGGTCGTTTCGCATCCCAGTCAACTCGACCGGTCGCAACAAGTCAAACCACAGATCGGTTCGAAAGCTCAATTCGAATCCATACGCTTGAAGCTTCATCGATACGAAACACACAACTAAGGCTGTGCTGAAGAGCATTGGGTCGCATCGATGCGAACAAACAGTGGGCACATCGACTCGAAGCCCCTGTTCACATCAACAAGTTCTCAACCCCATCCACTACATATCGATACAAATAGAGATTTCGTGTCCATCATAACTTAAGCATCAGCATCGATACGAAGGACACAATGAAGACCAATTGGAGTTGAAAGCCATCGATACGAATGTCGATTTCGTACCCATCATAGCATAAGCATACTTCGTCAATACGAATGTTGATCTCGTATCCATCGATGTTCGTACCCATCGATTCGAAATATTACATTCGCGCAACACAAAGTCGATTCCTTCAACCTTCTATATCGGTTCAGGAGAGGATCAATACGAAGGGACTTTTCAAAACAACCATCAAGCGTTGTCTCAACTCAAATTTCCAAATCGGTTCAGGAGAGAATCGATATGAAATTCAATAGCAAACAAAACTGACAACGACTCGTGGACGCACAACGTTAATGAGGGTCAAACTAACATATGTGCATATATGTCGGACTAGTATTCGATTTTAAACATTTACAGGGATCAAATACTCATCTTGTTAAGAATACAACAACCAACAGCTAAGCACTATTATACAGCAATCAATCATATCAACGCAAGGTTACAGCAATACAGAGTACGAATCTCAACAAAAGAGAGCAATGATTGTTCAGAGAGAAGTTGCAGCTCTTCAAAGCACGTCATGTTTCCACAAGACGTACTTTGGGGGGCAAAAATATCCCGCTTTTTGGCAAAGCCGTGATACCAAAAGATCGATCGAAAACAAAGGACAGTTCGTCTCAAAGATTGGCCATACTTCGTTTCACTATGGATATCGTTGAATTTTGTCCGAGTCCAGATTGAGGTACAATTGATAGGACATGACAAGAAAGATCATAGAAGTCAGCATCTCAAATTTCAAGTCAATCCGAGTTAAAACGCTCGAGTTATGATCGATTCAATTTGAAGGGAAAAGCTCAGATTTCGTATCCATCACGATGGGTGTTTTCGTATCCATCACCGAACACTGGTACGAATCGATCACCTTCGTATCGATCAACTTCGATCCATCGAAGTGCCTTGGATTCGACTCCATCGACTTTGAATCCATCGAGTTCGCATCGATGGACCTTGTACCCATCAGCAGATGAAGCGCTTCGTATCCATCAGCCAGTGTCTGCTTCGTATCCATCAGATAATCATCCTTCGAATCCATCGAAGGGTGCAAGTTCACATCGATTGACTTCGTATCCATGGAGAAGCTATAGGGCACGTATCCATCAAAGAAGGGCTTGTTCGTATCCATCGACCATCAGTTGTTCGACTCCATCAGCAACTACTGTTCGAACCCATCGGTGAAGTTTCATTCGAATCCATCAAGCCAGCATGCTAAGGTGGCGTGTCATCCAACGATACGAACGCGCCGAGATATATGGAGTCGACGTGGTCAACTCGGAGTGAAGGCCGGATCGATTCGAAGTTTGCGCCCCACGTCATCACAAAGGCGCGTGCCACCATCGATTCGAAGCCATCGGTTCGAAGGGATGGTTTCGAACCAAACAGCAGCACGAAGAACATCATCTCGTATCCACGATAACTCGAGATCTACTGATCCAAATGCCATGAAATTTTCACAGAAGCTTGCATATATGTTGAAGAATGTCCACACCAAATTTCACCTCGATTGGATGATTTTCTGATAGATTCGAATGGAGTTCGAATCGATCCCAAAGTGGGCCCAAATTTCCTGAAGCCGGGCGTGTGGGCCCCCTCACGTGCCAGAAGTGGTCTCCCGAATTTTCAGCGAAATATCAGCATCCTACGCCTATAAATAGAGCCCCAGGGCCAACAGAAAAGGGATCTTTGGATTCTCAAGCGCCTAGACTCTACCGGATCGAGATCTCCATCATCCTACATCATATTCTTGCTGTTGAATTCGAATTTCCAGTTGTAACTTGCTGTTAATTGCTGTAACAACTTGTAATCATTGAAAGAGAATCAATAAAACTGCAAAAAAAACTTCAAGTGGACGTAGGCAACACGCCGAACCACTATTAATCGCTTGTCTACGCAATTACTTTACTGTTGATTGGAGTTTTTGTTAGATAATACTCGTTTTGAATTTACATTCTTCATTATTATCTCTTCAATGACTCCCGAAGAGTGTTGTGGCCAATTTTGGTGCAAACATATATATATATATATATATATCTTTTTAAACCTTGGAAATCATTCAAAAATATATATAGACCAACGGTGTCTTTATATAATTTTATATCCTATGGTCAAGTGATACAAATATTTATCATTTCAATCCATAATTTAAATATATATGGGTACGTATCATTTCAACCCGAAATCCCAAATTCAATTCAATAAAAATCGATTGGGTTTATCATTTCAACCCATAACGATTTTCTCTTATTCTACAGATCGTTCGGGTATGCATCATTTCGAACCATCGGGAATTCTACACTAACAGGGAACCTGTATAGTGATAATAGATATGATAATAATAAAATATTTTATTTTATATTATTGTAGAAAACTTTTTTTTGACGATTTGTTTCTTACTTGATTGATACAAAATGAGGGAGAGATTCTCTATTTATATGACTCAATAGAACATTCTAGATATAGAATACTCTAGAAACATGACGCATTTAACAACTCTAGAGGCATATATCATAAATATAAATAATAGATAATGGTGTCAGATGTCATAGGTGAATAGATACATGTAATAGCACATATATATAGCAATTTAAATAACTAAAAGTAGCATATTTCAATTGTCGTTTCAATTGAAATCAAATTCAATAGATGTAAGAACGTTAATCATGAGTGATTTCTAATCTTTTGAGGCCAGAGAGAAAGACAATGCAACAGGCTACGATTTTAATTACGAAATTAACCAAATCCAAATGACGATTTCCAAAGCAAAGCAAGATTGACACGAATTTGACGAATATAGCTGATAATAGAAACTGATGAGAAAAGGGACTAAAAAATTAAAGACTGATATTTTCTCATATTAAAATAAATTCCTCTATACAAACCCAATATTAAATTTAAAACATATATATATTAAAATCAAAATGTTTATAGGTATATACGAAAATCATTATTATATTTGAACCCATATGTCTGGAATACATATCTAATATACAATTTAAAATCAATAACTCTAAAAATTATCAAATAACATACTTTATTACTATATATATATATAACTTCAGCAAATTGCACTGTCCAAATCTCATTTCAAATAAACTGATACAATACGAATATAAACTCATACGACAATTTACTTAAAATACACATATATGTACTCTTTAAAACATATTATTTATATAAACTTGCTTATATACTAACAGCATATATATATATAACACTAATATATAGGCAGATACATATGATTAACTTATAAACTTATACGGTTTTATACATAAAAAAACATATACAGAGCATATATTGAGATGAACACAATATATATATATATATATATACATATATAACTAGATAACACACACATATATGCAAATAAAACTAAATTGATATATATATATATATATATATATATATATATATATATATCTAAACTAGTGTATTGTGAAAGCTTTATATATTTAGCTCAGACATATACATATTCCAACATATAAGATAGTAGATTATAAAACATATAATATAGCAGACTTGACCTTATAATATGTATACTAATACATATATAAGACACAACAAACTAATATAAACTTTATAAACAGTATAATATATATACCACATACGTATAAAACAAACATATTATATTATTATAAGCTTTACAAACTAACATGTAACTTTATAACGAAATATATATATAAGCTTCCTTTGTAGAACAACAGCCAGAAGATATGTATCTAAACAAACTCATATAACATTTCATACAACAGATCTTATAAAATCATATAATATACATATATATACTTTTAGATCAAAGATTAAGAAACATGTCCTGGGTGCAAACTTATATCATATTATATATTTTTACCTTGCCTATAAAATCATATACAGTAAGCATAAAAAAAGAATCTTCTGATGTACAAAACTTACCTTCATAATATATTAACTTAAACATTCCAACATACAAATTCAAATATGTACTTGAACGATATAAAATATTGTAACCAATATATAAATAGTACTGTAACTTACAATGGTAGGCTTATATAAAAAATATATATATTAGTATATACAGCAGATTACAAACTTGCCTAACTAACATATTATATAAAAAATATAAACAAAAAAAAAGAAATCTTACATACAATAATATAATTTATATAGAAAATACACAGTAAAACAATAATTAAATAAACAAAATTCACCTTACAAAAAAAATCTTCTATATATACACGAAGAGGTGGGGTGAGAGATGCTTGGGTTTGGAGTCTTGGTGAGCCGAGTGTCAGGTGATGCGGCAAAAGAGGGAAGTGTAGCTTTAGGTCGCCAGAGAGAGGCGGAAGGCCAATGGGATAGCTTTATGGTGGAAGGCTAAGTGGAGATGACAGTGGTAAGGGGAGCACGGTCGATCAGGCGAAGGCCTGGGTAGTGATGGTTGCTTCGTGTTTAAGGGGAAGTTTTGAATATGCTAGTATATGATTTTTGTTTGATGATAATGAACATATATATATATATATATATATTCATTTAAATGTATTTGGTAATGTACTACATTATTTTTCACGTAATTAAATAAATATTTTCTGAATAAAATAAATAACACAGAGTTTAAATTCGAATAGATATTTTATTTAAACAAATATTTATTACAATTTTGAATAGTACAAATTTGAGCTCTCACTATATATAACAAATTTCAATTTAATCAAAAAAATTCTTTTACAGATGCACCGCACTACATATCACTCATTCACTCGTATTCATCTTCAACTTCATTCCAGATTGAATCCAGCATCTGAGCAATCTGCAAAGTAAACACTAACACAGTAAAATTGAAAAGAAAATATTTTGCAGTATAAAATAAAATGTAATTTTGAAAATATTATTTTCCTCATTTATTTGGGTTGTTTGTCATCATTTATTTTTGAATTCATCGTACATGAACAGTTTGTGACATGCACAGTGAATCACTGTACATGCCACAAGGCCGTGCACACCAATATACACTTGATAAAAATATAGGGATAGGTGAGCACAAGGTCAAATCTAAATCAAAAGCCGAGTTCAACTCAAGTGAAACAAATAAAATCACGACACAAGCACAAGGTCAAACCCAAGCTTTAAGTTGGATTCAACATAGGTGCAAATTCAAATAAAATGGTCAAGACACAAAAATCAAGCCTCGACCAAAATTCAAGTCGTGCACATGAAAACAGAGGCTATAACTCAAAAGCAATCAAGCAAGATCAAGTGATTAAAGAAGCTCAACAACTTCAATATTTACAAGTTGATGTCTAGATAGCACAAGTACATGACTGAATAAAATGAACAAGACCTAGAAACAATGATGAACCAACAAAGTATCCAATCAAGCTACAGACTAGAAGCAAGTGGCATGATTAAAAGTACGAAAGTACATACCTATGTCAAAATAGTCCACTAAGCTACAACATGAACACATGCAACAGTCAATGGTGAAGCAACTCGACTACGACAACTCAACTAATATCAAACTACAACAGGCCTCAACATCAAATAACAAACTATAACACAGACATATGGATATGCATCTACAAAGTGCGTTGTGCAGTCAAATGAAATAAGACCAGACATTGAACCAGTGAACTAAATCATACATTGATCCAAGTGAAACATAGTACAAGCTCAACTACAACCAAAAGGCATGTATATAGTAGTGACACATAGAATACAAATGCATCACTGAGACACGAGTATAGTATACATGCAGTATCGTCAACTAGACCACAGGCTACAACTTCCAGCGTGCGAATACAGGAAAACCAAACTGCAATAATGCCCAATACAAATGAAACAGTGATACCGGTGAACAAACTCGAGGTAACATGAAAGCAGTGACAGTGCCTAAGTCACAGAGGCAAAAATCTAACAGCAGGTTACGAGTTAAAAACAAAGTCAAGGCCGATGTCAACAGCATAAAGTCGTTGAGAAAAAAAATCAAAATGACCGAAGTCATGTGATGTCAAAAATATTACTACAATGTCAAGTGCCAATATCAATGTTGCCACAAGAGAAATTCATGGAATCAAGTAAAGTATAATCAGAGAAATCAAAACCGTGATAGCCAAAGAAATCAACCAAATCTGAAATCGAAGCCGTGAAAATCAAGTAATCAAATATACGAAATTGAACGAGTCAGAAAAATCACCAGCATCAAAACAATATCAAATGACCAAGCATATAATTATCAAATGAATTCGTATGAAAAATACGAACGAAAATATAGGGGACCGAACCATATATAAACCCTTAACATCATCGGCCAAAAGATTATTCCAGTTCAAGCTAAATAGAGAACATTAAATCAATAACTCTAATAAATTCGAGTTCGAGCTAAAAAAAAGAGCATAAAATCAATAACTCGAATCAAATCAAGTTTAAGCATATAAATAAGAATTAATAGAAAGGAAATCACATACCAGATCATTCAACCAAACTCGACAATTTGAAGTAGTTGTTTGCTATTCAAAGAAACACTTGATCGACAAAGCAAGCATCCATAAATCATCTATTTCGATCGAGCAACTCAAAGCGGCAGCTTCAAATCACCAAACCCTAAATCCAAAAAGAGGAACGAAAGAAGAAAGGAAGCTGCCATTTTTCACAACGAAAATAATATAGGCCAAGGAATATACAAGAAGAAATAAAAAGGGGACTGAGTTTATTTCTTAAGGCTAAACTCATAGGCCAGCTTCTTTTAATTATATTTGGGTTTTAATTTTTAAATTAGGGTTTTGTTATTTAAATCGTTTTAAATTGTATTTTTCTTTTAAACAATTGTATTTTCTAGTCGTGTGACCAAGGGACGAACTACGGTGGTGTAGTTTGAGAATTCGCAACTCAGTGGCTGAATTATGGCAAAGTTTTGAGCGTAGAGTTAAGGTTAGTCGATAGCGGGTGTCGTGAGTTTACGTGTGTAAGCGTCTGACTACTTAGTTTCTAGTAGAAACCTTGAAAGCAGCACGTAGGCAGGATTTTGCCAAAGCAGGGTAAATCTGTGTGTTCTATTTTCTGCTTTTTATATTCTGCTGCTATTATTCTACTGTGATCTGTGTTGAAATTGTTTTATATAAACTTCCACAATAAATTTTCATAATTAATAGTATCACCCTATTCACCCCACTTTCAGGGTGAAATCGATCCTACAAGTGGTATCAAAGCCAGTTTAAAAGCCATTTTTGTTTTAAAATTTTGAGTTGTCAAAATTTTTGTGTTACAAATTTGAATTTTTAAAATGGCTTCTTTTAATACTGCTTTTACTGAGGGTCGCTCCAATGTTATTCCTCCTGTTTTTGATGGAACAAATTTTTTGAATTGGAAATTAAAAATGGAATTTTATTTAAAATCTGTTAATTTTAAATGTTGGGAAATTATTGAAAACGGGTGTGATATAGTAGACCAGAAAATTACTTCAATTAACGCTCTTGCTATGCACATACTATATTCTTATATTAATCAAGATTATTTTAACTTTATTTCTCATTGTGAAATTGCACAGGAAATTTGGAATACTTTTGATGTAATATATGGTGCAAAAGTCAACAGCAATGAGAAATCCTCCCCAATCGACTCAGTTAAAGAAACAAGCTTAATAGGATTGGTAAAAAGCAGTAGTGATGAGGATGATGATGATGGAACAGCTGAGCTGGCACTACTAATGAAGTGATTTAAAAAGTGGAACCGCAAATACAGTAATCCAGCTCTAAATCAAAAATTGGAAAGCAGAATAATCAAAGCACTAGAGAACTCGAAAGAACACAAGATCATTTGTCACAAGTGCAACAAACCCAGTCATATCAAGCCCAATTGTCCTCGACTTCAACACGGCCAAGAAAAGAATTCAAAATGGAAAAGTTTTGCAGCCACGTGGAATAAAAGTGATGATTATAAAAGCGCTATCAATAAGAGTGAAAGAGCAGATCTGTGCCGAAGAGGTGATACAACTGATGGCGATGAGCCAAGCGAGGTATCAAAACTCACTCACTCAGAATCACTTATATATTACCATGAAGTAAATGGCTATTTTGAACGACTTAGGGAAAAATATGCTAAAATTGAATCACAAAGAGATCCTTTGATAGATTTAAATAAACAACTTGATCAATTAGTTAAAAACTATCAAAGTAAGATCCCTAAGTGTGATAGGTGTCCATCACTTGAAGAAGAAATTAAAAAATCAGAAGTTAAAATTAAATCACTTGAAAATAAAATTCTGATTTTGAAAGAGAGTGAAAATATTAGGAGAGAGAACTCCATTAAAAAGTGCATACAATTATTGAACGGAAATGAATCTCTCATAACACAAGTCCAACAATTGTCTACAACATTAGAAATTTTTTTCAAAAGTGAAAGATCATTAAAAATGCTTTAAGGGAAACAAATTTTTAATACAGATAGACAAGGACTTGGATATAATCAAACAGAACGTGATAGAGGTGAAATTAAATAAGTCAATTCCATGTGCACAATTTGTAAAAAAATTGGACACGATCAAAACCTTTGTTGGTATAGACCCAAACAAAATCTTTGTTGGCGAATTATTCTTTTATGTCGAGATTACTACAATCCTTGAAATACTTCATATAGACTAATTTGGATTAATGATGGTGTTTTATTGGTTGATGATTATACATGTGGCTAACTCTATATTCATGGTTTTTTATATTTACACGGCTTCAATTCAAATTCAAGAGAATTTCATTTAAAAGCTGCTAAAAATGATTTTAAGGAATTTGTTGCATCTTCATGGTCTTGTAACATTCCTGTTTTTAACAAATTTAAATTTGTAATTAATTTGATTCGTAGATTAAATTAAGAATTAATATGGAAAATTAATATAAAATTTTGATTAAATTATGAATTGATTAAGAATGAATTTGAATATTTGGGGAATGGATGCATCGTGGTCTGGTGCAGTCTTGGGTAAAATGGCGAGGTGGTCGCTGGCAACTTGTTGGAGTTCGTGGTGATGGTCGGAATCGACCAGGCAGCGTGTGCACGTGCACGACGATGGTGGTGGCCAGATTTTTGCGATTTGGGGAAGATGAAGTATTCTCGGGGATGGCTCGAGTAATTGCAGTATTGGCTCGAAGTAAAGGAGGGACGCGAACTATTTTAAACAGTTTTGGATTATAAAAGAAAATCGTGATTTAAAAAGAAAAGAGAAGAAGAAGAAAGGGGTGATTGCTCGGGTTATAGCTCGACATTGATCAGAGTTTTGCTCGAAGCAAATGTTAGTATGGCTCGGGTTAAAATATTTGATATAGGTTTTTAAAAGAAACCTGTAGCGTTTTGTTTTAAATTTTTAACTGAAGATTTAAAATGAAAAGTAAAGTATTTAAACAAGTTTAAATATGTATTCCAGTTTCAAAATGAAAAGAAGTTTTTTTTTAATTTAATAATAATTTAAACAACTTTGAACGTTATAGTGTGTTTTTTAAATTGATTTGAATTTAAAAAAATGAATTTGGTTTTAAATTCTTTTGAACTTCTTTTATAAAATGAATATTTCTTTAACTTGTGAGATAAGAAGGTTTTTAAATTGTTTTTAAAACTTTGTTGAAGTTAAATTTGTATTCATTTTAACTCTTGAATTTAAAATGAAATTTAAAGTAAAATTGAAAAAAAATTGTTTTTAAATGCCTTGATTAAGTAAGAAATGTTTTATCTTAAAGATAAATAGAATTTAATGATTTGGATTCGTTAAATTATTAAGTAAATTAATCAAGTAATTAATGAATGATTATAAAAAAATTACTTAGTGAAAGTAACTAAGAGTGGATAAATAAAGATTAAAGATTGATTAATCAAATATTAAGGGTTAATTACTTTAAAGCATAATTAATTAATGTGGTTAATTAATTAGGGTAATTAAATTAAGAATAATCAATTAAGGATAATTAATTATAATTAAGATTTAATTAAAAATTAGGGGTTTATTAATTAAAGTAATTAATTAAGGAATAATTAATTAATAAAAGTAATTAAGATTTAATTAATTAAAATTTAGGGTTAATTAATTTAGATAATTAATTAAGAAAAGATTAATTAATGAAGGTGATTAAGGAATGATTTTTAATTAAGGATTAATTAATTATTGTAATTAATTAAGGATAATAAATCAAAGGATTAATTATTAATTAAAGGTTAATTAATGGTTAAAGAATAATTAAGCTTTGTAATTAATTAATGTTAACTCACCAGGATTAGTGACTAATCTGATTTAAATTAATCAGACAAATAATTAATCCTACTTATGGATATTTGGATTCTATCGAATATTGAATTGTTTGATATCTCTGTTATGTGATTCCGATGCTATGTAATATGAATTGCTTTATGCTGAGCTGTGATATCTGTGATAAATATACTGTTGTGTGTATATGAAAACCCTTTGGGCCCGTAAAACGACATTTGAATTTCGATGTGACAGGGAGTCGGATTCCAGTTGGTTATCCGAAACCCACATCGAATTGTATTGGTAAATCTTTGTGATTGATAAATCTATTTTATCTATGAATCTATAAATAAATATAAGCATTATGGGTTATACCGCTTATCGATATTGCTATACTTGAATCTGTGATGATTGATGTTGTTGCACTATTGTGTAAAACCCCATGTACTACACTATACACACACAATTATGGATTTCACAACGAAATCGGTTAAGTCACAGATATTTGAATATAATGAAATGGTTTTATAAAATTGAATTTTTAAATCCAAATGGTTCTGGATATATTGGGTTTAAAGTGAAAAACTTTTGGAAAGGAATTTCAAAGATAAAAGTTACTTTTGAATAACTTGATTTAGTTTTGAAATTTGATTTAAAATTTGAATTCAATGTTTGAAATTGAATTCTATGTTGAGAATTTATGATGTAAAAAGATTATACAAACTATAAATGTGTTTATATGGGTTTTTAAACCATTTTAAAAGTATGGTTTTGAGAATTTGAATTTAACCCAAGTTTATATTTGAAAGGCCTTAACTCGTGCAAATATAATTGGGTTTTTCGGAACGGAAATAAGTGGTTCCGAGTAATAATAGCATTTATATAAGATAAGAATTTCCAAATTATGATGAAAATATTTCAAGTTTGAAATAGAATGGCTTTAAAAGTTATGAATGAATCTTTGAAAATGATTTTTGAAAGCCATGAATTAAATCTTTGATTGGATGAGTTAATCCAATTTGAAAGGGAAATCGTTCTGAAAGGCTATGAATGAATCTTTGTTAAAGATTGGTGAAGTTTGTTTTCAAATTGAAAAAGGATCTAAAAAGCGTATCTTTTGTATAAAGGATTTGAATTGAGAAGATATTAATGAATCTTTGTGAAAGATTGGTAAACTTTGTGAACTCTGTGAAGTGAATCTTTGTTTCAAAAAGATTTGTAAATGGTAATTTTTTTAACCATTTGAAAGAAAAGTTTTGGATAATAAGTTGTGACATAACTGAGATCCCATATCCATATGTTTTTAAATATTGCGCTCATTATTCGGTTTAGCCGGGAGAGGACCTTGTGTCGTATAACCCATTTCGAATAATGATACGACGTATATGGATAACATTTGAAGACCGTTGGTGAAGACCGGGTATTTTCGAAAATGGAAGGATTTCTTGTCGAATGTCTCTGCATCGGCTGATCCCTGGTATAGAGATTTGAGCACCCTTTGTGATAGGGAGTCCGGACGTGATTAGGAATTATCCGGGTTTGCAAGGACTTCTTCGGAAGTGCCTTTGGTTTTGTTCGAAACCGGAACAGACATGTATGGATGTGTGTCTGACATTACACTTTGAGATGTAAAGTTGGTTTCTATCAAATACATTTCTGTTTGGTGCCAGTGATTCATTCTCTTAGCTTAACACCCTTCTCTGAGACGTACGAGCTCAGAGGTTATGTAGTTGATGGTTACTAGTGATACATTCCCAATTTGGTAATGTGGCATACGAAATGTTGTCGATCATTTGTTGATCAAAGCTCGGCTTTTGTGAAAAGCGTATCTTTGTGGATGAGACCTCATCGGGCCTCACAAACCGGTAATGGTCGAAACAAGAAAGATGCGGCAAGGTTTCAGGGGTAACTCCCCTAGGGTATGACCATTCCTTCTGGAAAAGGGTGGTATCATGGTATGGAGCCCAGATACCTACTCATGTGGGCACTGTAGTATATTTATTACTGTGTGATGTTGTTGGTGTAGAGGAACCTCGGATAAAGGTCGCAAACAACCAGGGGTGGCATATCTTAAGTTTTACTTCCCGGGAAGGGGGTAGTCGGCCTTGTTTGGTAGAGAGCCGGGTAGGTTCTCGGGGCATCCCTCCAGAGGCATACCCATGGAAATTCCTTAGCCTGACCATTGGTTGGAAAATCCAAAGAAACAATACACACCCAGTACGGTTTTAGTTGTATAACCTACCATGGAATGTGGTGGTAACCTGCTATTGAACATGGTAGTTATAGTAGGCATACGACGAAATGTTGTATGCTGGCTAAGATTAATATTATACTTTCGAAATGTTTCCTGCACTATGCACTAATAATAATATCAAAATGGTTTTTCGCGTATCAAGCATCTTTGACAATCATAAGGAGAAATCTCCTCCAATTCTGCGTTTGCATGGTGTGTGTGGCGGGAGGCTTTATGGTAGTTTCATTTTCCAAAAAACCATTGCGGATTTTAACTTTTAAAACCTTTTGTTGCTTGTTTTAAAGATAAACTATTTTTGTTTGCTCATACCAGTCTCATGACTGACCTGGAGTTTATTGTTCCTTTCCTAAACTCTGGGTGCCCATAATTTTCCACACGGGCAGTCTAGAGTTGGGTTTTTTCAGATAGTAGATATAGATATCAATTCGGTAGCTTTCGGCTTTCTCTTTGGTATTCTTTGAAGACTTTGGATATTGAAGTATTTGGTTAGGACGACGGACCAGACTTGCTTAGGTTGGTGCAACTTGATGGTTGTTCGAGCTATCTATGGAGATTGCTGATATTGGTGTTTCTTCTGGAGTTTCAAGTTCTAGATGTTTCTGCTGCTCATTCATTGGGTTTTCTGCTGTAGCTTTGTTATCTTGTATCTCTGATATTAATTCATATTGTATCATTGTTGTATCGAATGGTGTATATCAATGATATTCATTTCTTTTCTTTCGCTGTGTTGTTATACTTAATGTGTTATAAGCTCCGGGGAACTACATTCGACGTTTGGATCTGCGGCATTTGAATACGAGTGTCATATTCGGTGCCAATTTCCGAAGGTCGAGTCAAGGTCGTTACATTTGGTATTAGAGCTGAAGGTTGAACTTTAGCTCGGGAGTATAACACATTCAGTAACTCATTAGAGATAGGGTGAAGTATACCCTAGAATGAGTATATCCCTAAGATATCCTTCTGAATGCCTCAGTAAATTCTCTTACTGCCCACTGATAGTGAGTATGAGTGCAAGAAGAGGAAGAGATAGGGGACAAGGGAGTACCACTACAAATGGTCAGTACCCTGCAATAGCGGAAACAGCTTTCTCTATCAATCTCCTTTGATTCGTCTTTTCAATTCTTTGATGGTTCCTGACAGCCCCAGGAAGAAACTTTGATACATTTGCATGGGACATAAACTCCAGATGGGTCAGAATTGTTTGTTTGGATGAATTGTTTGCTTTGGTTGCTATGGTTGATAGGTATATCTTGGTTGTTTAAACTAAAAGTTTTGGGATGGTATCCATATATCTGTTTATTCTTTGGGGTATTCCAACTTGAGCGTGGAATCCATACCCAGTGTTTGAGAATTATGGAAGATTAAATTCATTTATTTGTTCTTTTGGATCTCAATATATTCTACGAGGGGTTAGTTATCTTTCGAACTAACCAATGCCCCTGCATACGTCGTAGAACTAGATGACCCGAGTATCTTGTGAAGTGTGAAACAGATTCGTTCTTGTATCCATTATTGATATTCTGATTTGGGAAGCCAAATGTAGAATAGATATTTAGTTTGATCTGGTAATTCATCTCTCTGTCTCTCTATATTCTTTTGTGGTCTCCCCTCTTTCAAATTTCGAGGATGAAATTTTCTAGGGGGGAATCTGTAACATTCCTGTTTTTAAACAAATTTAAATTCGTAATTAATTTGATTCTTGGATTAAATTAAGAATTAATTTGGTAAATTAATATAAAATTTTGATTAAATTATGAATTGATTTAGAATGTATTTGAATATTTGGGGAATGGATGCATCGGGGTCTGGTGCAGTCCTGGGTAAAATGGCGAGGTGGTCGCTGGCAACTTGTTGGAGCTCGTGGTGATGGTCGAAATCGACCAGGCATCGTGTGCATGTGCACGGCTATGGTGGTGTCCATATTTTTGCGATTTGGGGAAGATGAAGTATTCTCGGGGATGGCTCGAGTAATTGCAGTATTGGCTCGAAGTAAAGGAGGGATGCAAATGATTTTAAACAGTTTTGAATTATAAAAGCAGATCGTGATTTAAAAAGAAAAGAGAAGAAGAAGAAAGGGGTGATTGCTCGGGTTACAGCTCGACGTTGATCAGGGTTTTGCTCGAAGCAAATATTAGTATGGCTCGGGTTAAAATATTTGATACAGGTTTTTAAAAGAAACCTGTAGCGTTTTTTAAAAATTTTTAAACTGAAGATTTAAAATGAAAAGTAAAGTTTTTAAACAAGTTTAAATATGTATTCCAGTTTTAAAATGAAAAGAATTTTTTTAATTTAATAATAATTTAAACAACTTTGAATGTTATAGTGTGTTTTTTTAAATTGATTTGAATTTTAAAAAATGAATTTGGTTTTAAATTCTTTTAAACTTCTTTTATAAAATGAATATTTTTTAACTTATGAGATAAGAAGGTTTTTGAATTGTTTTTAAAACTTTTTGAAGTTAAATTTGTATTCATTTTAAATCTTAAATTTAAAATGAATTTTAAAATGAAATTTAAAGTAAATTTGAAAATAAATTGTTTTTAAATGCCTTGATTAAGTAAGAAATGTTTTATCTTAAAGATAAAATTTAATGATTTGGATTCATTAAATTATTAAGTAAATTAATCAAGTAATTAATGAATGATTAAATAAAAATAATAATTACTTAGTGAAAGTAATGAAGAGTGGATAATTAAAGATTAAAGATTGATTAATCAAATATTAAGGGTTAATTACTTTAAAGCATAATTAATTAATGTGGTTAATTAATTAGGGTAATTAAATTAAGAATAATCAATTAAGGATAATTAATTATAATTAAGATTTAATTAAAAATTAGGGGTTTATTAATTAAAGTAATTAATTAAGGAATAATTAATTAATAAAAGCAATTAAGATTTAATTAATTACAATTGAGGGTTAATTAATGTAGATAATTAATTAAGAAAAGATTAATTAATGAAGGTGACTAAGGAATGATTTTTAATTAAGGATTAATTAATTATTGTAATTAATTAAGGATAATAAATCAAAGGATTAATTATTAATTAAAGGTTAATTAATTGTTAAAGAATAATTAATAATTAAGGTTTGTAATTAATTAATGTTAACTAACCAGGATTAGTGACTAATCTGATTTAAATTAATCAAACAATTAATTAATCCTACTTATGGATATTTGGATTCTATCGAATATTGAATTGTTTGATATCTCTGTTATGTGATTGCGATGCTATGTAATATGAATTGCTTTGTGCTGAGCTGTGATATCTGTGATAAATATACTGCTGTGTGTATATGAAAACCCTTTGGGCCCGTAAAACGGCATTGGAATTTCGATGCGACAGGGAGTCGAATTCCAGTTGGTTATCTGAAACCCACATCGAATTGTAATGGTAAATCTTTGCGATTGATAAATTTATTTTATCTATGAATCTGTAAATAAAGATAAGCGTTATGGATATACCGCTTATCGATATTGCTATACTTGAATCTGTGATGATTGATGTTGTTGCATTATTGGTTAAAACCCCTCTGGACTACACTATACACACACAAATATGGATTTCACGAGGAAATCGGTTAAGTCACAGATATTTGAATTTAATGAAATGGTTTAAAAAATTGAATTTTTAAATCCAAATGGTTTTGGATATGGATTGGGTTTAAAGTGAAAAACTTTTGGAAAGGAATTTCAAAGATAAAAGTTATTTTTGAACAACTTGATTTAGTTTTGAAATTTGATTTAAAATTTGAATTCAAAATTTGAAATTGAATTCTAAATTGAGAATTTATGATGTAAAAAGGTTATACAAACTATAAATATGTTTATATGGGTTTTTAAACCATTTTAGGTTTTGAGAATTTGAATTTAACCCAAGTTTATATTTGAAAGGCCTTAACTTGTGCAAATATAATCGGGTTTTCCGAAACGGAAATAATGGTTCCAAGTAATAATAGCTTTTATATAAGGAAAAATTTTACAAATTATGATGACAAATAGAATAGCTTTGAAAGTTATGAATGAATCTTTGGAAATGATTTTCGAAAGCTATGAATTACATCTTTCATTGGATGAGTTAATCCAATTTGAATGGGAAAACGTTTTGAAAGGCTATGAATGAATCTTTGTTAAGGATTGGTGAAGTTTGTTTTCAAATTGAAAAGGGATCTGAAAAGCGTATCTTTGGTATAAAGGATTTGAATTGAGAAGATATTAATGAATCTTTGTGAAAGATTGGTAAACTTTGTGAACTCTGTGAAGTGAATCTTTGTTTCAAAAAGATTTGTAAATGGTAATTTGTTTAACCATTTGAAAGAAAAGTTTTGGATAATAAGTTGTGACTTAATTGAGATCCCTTATCCATATGTTTTTAAATATTGCGCTCATTATTCGGTTTAGCCGGGAGAGGACCTTGTGTCGTATAACCCATTCTGAATAATGATACGACATATATTGATAGCATATGAAGACCGGTGATGAAGACCGGACATTTTCGAAAATGAAAGGATTTCTTGTCGAATGTCCCTGTATCGGCTGATCCCCGGTATAGAGATTTGAGCACCCTTTGTGATGGGGAGTCCAGACGTGATTAGGAATTATCCAAATTTGCAAGGACTTATTCGGAAGTGCCTTCATCGAACCCGGAACAGACTTGTATGGATGTGTGTCTGACATTACACTTTGAGATGTAAAGCTGGTTTCTATCAAATACATTTATGTTTGGTGGCGGAGATTTATTCTCTTAGCTTAACACCCTTCTCTGAGACGTACAAGCTCAGAGGTTATGTAGTTGATGGTTACTAGTGATACATTCCCAATTTGGTAATGTGTCATACGAAGTGCTGTCGATCATTTGTTGATCAAATCATGGCTTTTGTGAAAAGCGTAGCTTTGTGGACGAAACCTCATCGAGCCTCACAAACCGGTAATGGTCAAAACAGGAAAGATGCAGCAAGGTTTCAAGGGTTGCTTCCCTAAGGTATGACCATTCCTTCTGGAAAAGGGTGGTATCATGGTATGGAGCCCAGATACTTACTCATGTGGGCGCTGTAGTATATTTATTACTGTGTGATGTGGTTGGTGTAGAGAATCCTTGGATAAAGGTCGCAAACGACCGGGGGTGGCATATCTTAGGTTTTACTTCTTAGGAAGGGGGCAGCCGGCCTTGTTTGGCAGAGAGTCGGGTAGGTTCTTGGGGCGTCCCTCCAGAGGCGTACCCATGTGGCAATGGGAAGTTCCTTGGCCTGACCATTTGTTGAAAAATCCAAAGAAACAATACGCGCCCAGTACGATTTTAGTTGTATAACCTACCATGGAATGTGGTGGTAACCTGCTATTGAACATGGTAGTTATAGTATGCATAAAACAAAATGTTGTATGCTGGCTAAGATTAATATTATACTTTCGAAATGTTTCCTGCACTATGTACTAATAATAATATCAAAATAGTTTTCGCGTATCAAGCATTTTTGACTATCATAAGGAGAAATCTCCTCCAATTCTACGTTCGCATGGTGTGTGTGGCGGGAGGCCTTATGGTAGTTTCATTTTCCAAAAAAGCATTGTGGATTTTAACTTTTAAAACCTTTTGTTTCTTGTTTTAAAGATAAACTATTTTTGTTTGCTCATACCAGTCCCATGATTGACCTGAAGTTTATTGTTCCTTTCCTAAACTCTGGATGCCCACAATTTTCCGCACGGGCAGTCTAGAGTTGGGTTTTTTCAGATAGTAGATATAAATATCGATTCGGTAGCTGGTATTCTTTGAAGATTTGGATATTGAAGTATTTGGTTAGGACGACGGACCATACTTGCTTAGCTTGGTGCAACTTGATGGTGGTTCGAGCTATCTATGGAGATTGCTGATATTGGTGTTTCTTCTGGAGTTTCAAGTTTTAGTTATTTCCGCTACTAGTTCATTGGGTTTTCTGCTGTAGCTTTGTTATCTTGTATCTCTGATATTGGTTCATATTGTATCATTGTTGTATCGAATGTTGTAGATCAGTGATATTCATTTCTTTTCTTCCGCCGTGTTGTTATACTTAATGTGTTATAAGCTCCGGCAAACCAGATTCGACGTTTGGATCTGAGACATTTGAATACGAGTGTCATATTCGATGCCGATTTTCGAAAGTCGAGTCAGGGTCATTACATGTCTGGTCTATAACATCCAACAAATTATAATCTCAAGTGAAAGAAAAATTCAGATGCAGATTACACTGGTAATCTAGTTGATAGAAAAAGTACTAGTGGAATGCGATTTATATTGAGACATTCAATAGCTCCATCGTTTCTCAAAGAAAATATCTGCATATTTTTCATCTTAAATATTTTCAAATTAGCAGATATTTTTCTTTCATAAAACCCCTTCTAGTAAATCATTTTTGTTGACCTGTTTCAAATTATTCATTTTGGAAAATTTGATTTAATAATTAGTTTTGAATTTGAGCTTTAATAAGTACATTGACTAATCTGACTCCCTAATGATTATCGAAAAGATAAATAGTGATTGAAAAGTGATGAGTATTGATATTAATCATATGTTATAACTTGAGACGGTATAATTAGTAAATTTCTTTAGAAATTTAAACAAGAGTTATAAACAGTTTTGTTGGTAAAAATTCCATGACCATCTCTAATTCTATCATATTTCTGTCGACTATCACTCATCAAAATTCAATACAGTCTGTCAATATGTGGTACTTTAAACGGGAAATTATTCATTTTTCATTTTATTATATTTTTTTAAGATCCAAAGTATTTGCTCTCATTTAAATGTCCTCACGGTTATGCATAGGTGAATTACTTAGAATTTTTGATTATGTGCTTCCATGCTCATTTAAAAGTCCTCACGGTTATGCACGTATGGAAGGCATATCAAAATTCATTAATTAAATAGACAAGTTGATTCTAATCCCATTTAAAAGTCCTCAAGTTTATGCGTGGTTAGAAGATACTTGAATTCATTTAAAAAAATGAAATACTACTAATCTCATTTAAAAGTCCTAATGGTTATGCATGGTTAGTAGATATTCAAATTCCTGATATAAATATACCACTAATAGACATAGCTTTATGGTTTTTGACATCACCCCTATCACTCTAAAGTGGAATATGCGCCTAATAGAGTATTTATGATTTTTTTTGATTTTTTTTTGAAATTTAATATTTATACTCGCTTGAGTATTAATGTTGTATTAATGTCTATCAATTTATCTCTATTTTTCTAAAACTATTACTTTTTTGCTGATAACAAAAGGGGGAGAGAAAAGTTAAGATTTTGCGAAATAAAGATCAAATATTTTCTATTTGCATCTAGGCTGATTTGCATATTTTTATTTTCATGCATATATGGAGGAGGAGCTTTGTGTAGAGAGAGCGCATTCAAATAGGGGGAGCAACTAGAGTAGCCAAATACATTTAATAAATTCACAATCTTAAATATATGTTTGTTATCATCAAAAGGGGGAGGTTGTTGAATATGCTAGTATATGATTTTTGTTTGATAATAATAAACATATACATATTCATTTAAATGTATTTGGTAATGTACTATTTCATTTTTCATAATTAAATAATTATTCACTGAATAAAATAAATAACATAGAGTTTAAATTCAAATAGATATTTTATTCAAACAAACATTTATTACAATTTTGAATAGTACAAATTTGGGCTCTCGCTATATATATATATATATATATATATATATATATATATATATATAGACACACACACACACATAAATTTCAATTACATAACAATTTTTCTTTTACAAATGCACCTCACTATGTATCACTCATTCATTCGTATTCATCTTCAACTTGATTCCAAATTGAATCCAGCATCTAAGCAATCTACAAAATAAACACTAACACAGTAAAAATGAAAAGAAAATATTTTGCAATATAAAAAAAATGTAATTTTGAAAATATTATTCTCCTCGGTTATTTGGGTTGTTTTTCATCATTTATTTTTGAATTCATCATACATGAACAGTTTACGACATGCACAGTGAATCACTATACATGCCACAAGGCCATGCACACCGATATACACTTGATAAAAATGTAGGGATAGGTGAGCACAAGGTCAAACGCAAATCAAAAGTCGGGTTCAACTCAAGTGCAACAAATCACGACACAAGCACAAGGTCAAACCCGAGCTTTAAGTTGGATTCAACACAGGTGCAAATTCAAATAAAATGGTCAAGACACGAAAATCAAGTCTCGACCAAAGTTCAAGTCGTACACATGAAACAGAGGCTATAACTCAAAAGAAATCAAACAAGATCAAGTGAGAAAAGAAGCTCAACAGCTTCAATATTTACAAGTTGATATCTAGACAGCACAAGTACATGATTGAATACAATGAACAAGACCTGGAAACAATGATGAACCAAAAAAATATCCAATCAAGCTACAGACTAGAAGCAAGTAGCACGATCTAAAGTATAAAATTACATGTATCAAAATAGTTCACCAAGCTACTACGAACACAATGCAACAGTCAACGGTCAAGCAACTCGGCTACGACAACTCAACTAATATCAAACTACAGCATGCCTCAACATCAAATAACAAACTATAATACAGACATATGGATATGCATCTATAAAGTGCGCGGTGCAGTCAAATGAAATAAGACCAGACATTGAACCAGTGAACCATATCGTACATTGATCCAAGTGAAACATAGTACAAGCTCAACTACAACCAAAAAGCATGTATATATGCAATGACATATAGAATACAAATGCATCACTGAGACACGAGTACAGTACACATGCAGTATCGTCAACTGGACCAAGGATACGACTTCAAGCATGCGAATACAGAAAAACCAAACTGCAACAATTCCCAACACAAATGAAACAGTGATACCGGTGAACAAAACATACTCGAGGCAACATGAAAGCAGCGACAGGTCTAAGTCAGAGAGGCAAAAATCTAACAGCAGATTACGAGTTTAAAACAAAGTCAAGGCCGATGTAAATAGCATAAAGTCGTAGAGAAAAAAATCAAAATGACCGAAGTCAGGTGAGGTCAAAAATATTACCACAATGTCAAGTGCTGATATCAATGCTTCCATGAGAGAAATTCATGGAATCAAGTAAAGTTTAATCAGAGAAATCAAAACCGTGATAGCCAAGGAAATCAACCAATTCAGAAATCGAAGCCGTGAAAATCAAGTAATCAAATGTACGAAATTGAATGAGTTAGAAAAATCACCAGCATCAAAACAATATCAAATGGCCAAGCATATAATTATCAGACGAAGTCATATAAAAAATACGAATGAAAATATAGGGGATCGAACCATATATAAACCCTTAACATCATCGGCCAAAAGATTATTCGAGTTCAACCTAAACAGAGAAATTAAATCTGTGACGACCCGGCATCCTACGCCCAGAAAATCGTTTCGTATTGAAGAAAGAAAGGGATGCGAAAATAGAAAAGATAGAGAAGAAAGAACAACAACATCAGAATCTCACAGCGAAACGAATAAATTATAATAATCACATAAGTATTAATATAATATACAACATCAATCAGAGTTATACAGATAATACATCACATACTAGACAGTTATAAACATCTGTCTAGTTAATACAACACAACTCAAACAAATAACTCAAAGATATCAACACAGTGGGACTATATATATCTACAACGCTGAAGCCTCCTGCTCCATTGCTCCTCCAGAATTCGTCAAAGCTAACCTGAATCCCTTGGCTACCCGTAAAAATTTGGGTACCCGAGAGTTTATGAAAAACAAAAATAAACCCCGGGTCAGACATGGGTCTGGTGTGAGTAACAGGTTAAAGTTGCTTAATTTTGAAAATCTTTTGAAAACAAAAGGTATCACGCAAGACTTCCCACACATAAACATGGGTAAGTTTTTACCTTACGCTAACCAAAATATTTGATAGGAAATCCAGTGATATTATAATAGGTCTAGGGTTTTCAAGTAAATAGAAAATAGCCGAAATTGTTACATCTATAAAATTCCATCTACTAGCCACAAAAGTGGGTAATACAATCAAAACCGTTGGCACTTATTGGATTGTGGATTCCATACAATGGCAGGGCTATTGGGGTACCGTCCGTCACAGTACATGGCCTAGATCAACGTACCGAGGATCACTCCCGACCCCCTGCAACACAAGGCCGGAACCATTCCTTACTGAACAGTCACAAGATAAACCCCGGCAGTTGTTGCAATCAACCGCCCACACAGCCGAAAATAAAGGGACATCTAGACAGGGGAATATCCTTGTCCTGCTAGGGCATGACCCACCTAACCTTGCTGCACCTCCCATGTTTTAGCCATTCCTGGTTGATGAGGCTTGAGGTCACGATTAACTTTATAGAATACATTTCTTAGAATGCTCATCGCCCACCTGACGATGTGTTGAAAGCATTCAATCCATACAAGTTCGTTCCGGGTTCGAACAAAACCGAAGGCATTATCTCGTTACACTCATTTTGGAATCACCCTCAGAGTTAACGACGATAACCCTTGCACTCTGAATCTTCATCTTCACTTCAGATTCACGACCTATCGTTAATTTAGAATCGACGTGGTTTTCGGATGTTCCAAATGTGAAAAACCGATCCCGGTCTCATCGAAATCCAAAACGTGCCTTTTAAGGCCAAGTTGTCTATTTAGTCTTAACAGTTTAATTCAATATACTTCAATATACACACAGATAGAATATTCATAACATCACAATAGATAATCACATCATCATCATAAACAGATAATTAATATCATCATCCAAACAGATGATTAAATATTATCATACATAAACCAAGCATCCATATCACATAGATATTTCTCATGTCATATCTGAATTCACAATCATTAAATGAAATATCAATATCATTCATCCATAAGCAATGATTTATAATCATATCATTTGTAATTAATTTAAAATGAATTAAATTAACTACTTCTATCTCTAATTAATTTAAAGTAAATTAAATTAATTCTTTATTTATAAATCCGGTTTATACAATCATTAATTAACTATAAATCAAATTAGTTAATTAATCTCTAGATATTCATCTTAATTAACACCCTTTGATTAATCATTTTCTAATTACAGTAAGTAATTAGTCTTTAATTAATTTTACAAATTAATTATTCTAAATTATTCATAGTAATTAACTTTTAATTACTTCATTTATAATTAATTACATTTATTCTTAATTAATTAATCACCACATTATTGATTTTTCCTTAATTAATCCATCATTAATTATATTAATTAATTATTTCTAATTATATTTAAATTAATTACTTCATTTAAATTACATTAAATGATTCATCTTTAATCAAACTCAATTATTAATCACTCTTGATTAATAACAACCAGTAATTAACTATCATTAATTACTTATATTAATAAATTAATTATCCCATAATTAATTATCTCCATTAATTAATCCCTTGATTAATTACAAAAGTAATTATCCAAATTACTTCATTAACACATCATCTTTTACTAATTACATTCAGTAATTAACATTAATTACTTCCTTAAGTAATTATGCTCCATTGAATATACTAAGTCATTTACACTTATCAATTTATCAAATGATTTTCTTAAATTAATTAACTTAATTTAATCATTTTACCAAAATTAATTACAGGAAGTAATTAATCTCTTAATTACTTATCAAGTAATTTCCTTAACCACTTTACAATTGATTCTCTAAACTAATTAATCTAATTAATTAATAAAATTAATCACATTAATAAATCAATTAATAATTCTTAGTTAATTTTCTTTATTAACTAATACCCTTTCTTAATTTACTTCTTAATTAATCTCTAATTACAAATTAATCTAAATTACTACTTTATAAATTAAATACATAAGTCAATCATTAATTAACTTATTAATTTATTCCCTTCAATATCTTAATTATCTCTAAGATAATTAATTCTTTTTAAACTGATTTAAACAAATATTAAAGTGTATTTTAGACATTCCCCTTTTGAATTTAAACTAGAATTCCATTTTAAATTTAAGATTTCAAAATGATTTACCATTTTAACATTAGCCCAATTTAAATATTTATTTATAAACTTTAAAAAGAAATGTAAAAAAACATTTATTAATTATATAGAAGCCTTAAAATTAACTTCTTAATCTTTTGATAAAAATTTAGCTTTTTACATTACATTACATTTTAACTTGCTTTTGTAAACTTGGTTTTTAATTCTTGATTTAAAATCCAAATTTTATTATTATTTTTTAAAACTCTAGATTCAAAAGTTCATTTGAATCTATATTTAACTTTGAATTTAAACCTCTATTTGAATTTCAGTTTTCAAATTTTCAATTGAAATTTAAAACCTGAAAATGGTCAGGTTTGTAAACCTGAAATCCACATTTAAATAGTTTTAAACTTTGATTTCATTTCAAACTTGAATTCAAACTTAAATATGGGTTTAAGCTTTGTTAAATCCAGTTTACAATTTAAAGTTTCACTAGAATTTGATTTGAAACAGATTTTTGCTTCCAGGTTTACAACTATCTGAAACAACACTGATTCGTGTGCCTCTAGGTTTGCTTCGAGACTTCCATTCCCCTACTTCGAGTCACGTACTCGAGTGACTCGCGTACTCCTTGAGGCAAAAAAAAACCTACACCCAGAAAAAAACATCCCAACGCTTAAATGGCACGGTGCACGTGCACCGTGGCCCCAGCCAACTCCGGCCACCCACCTGAGCTTCAACATGTCGCCGACCGCCTCCAGACAACGTCACGACCACCCAAACTCGTCACGACAACCTGAATCAAAAATGGGTTTGAAACCCAAACCTGGAACACGACAGCCTTTCCCCTCTCGAACCTGTCAACGTCACTTATTCGACGCTCTGACCACCGGTGGCCACCCAACTCCGGTCACCGCTTCGACTACAACCCCACTACAAATTCCCAAAATCTAGTAACACTCGATCAATCATAGAACATGCAGTTGATCGATCAAACAAGCCCAGTTAAACTAGGGTTAAGAACAGAAATCCTCCACTATCATCTACACATGAATCAGAACACCAAACTGGTAATTTTCCTTCACTTACCGATCATTCCTCTACCTCCAGAACGATTTACGACCTTCCAAATTCTAGAGATCATCAGAAATCTCTAAAACTCTGATTTCTGGTTAAACCAGAAATACACACCAACCCCTTCACTAAAAACTTCCATTTTGGTATTAAAAATCAAATTTTAGTATTAGTATTTGAATCATAATCTTGGATTTATAAACCATGACAAATTATTTTTGACTAAATTTAAGTTTGCTCTGTGTTTTACATTTCCAGAAGAAATACTAAGTTATTTATCTTAAGTAAAATGTTAAATTAGAATTGATAATGTAACACACAAATTTCATTTGAAACTTGAATTGAAATAGAGCTTAAATGAAGAGTTTTAAATAAACATCAAAACTAGAACTTAAAAACAGGAAGCAGAGGAATTTCTAGTATGCATACATCATATATCAGAACTTAACAATTTAAATACACAGACACACTTGAAGATATGCAATAATTATCACAGCACAACATACAACCATACTTTTGCTTTAAATTTTAAGGGTAAAGTTACTCACCTTAGATTGATGAGCACAGAGCTTCTGGTTTTGATTTTAAAAAAGCTTGAGAATAATGTACAGGCTCTTTATTTTGCAAATGATTACAGCCTAATGTCTTGATAAAAAAATGAAGTCTTTGATCTGGTCTTGAGGAAGTTGTACTCAGATTTGAAAGAAGGCAGTCTCAGGTTTTGCAAAGTTGATGGAATTGTTGTATGATGTTGTTTAGTTTTGTTGATGTATAAAACTTCAGTTGTAAAAAAATGAAAAGCTTGCTATGTTCAACAAATGAACTGAGAAGATATGTATATATAGAAGGAAAATATTACAGGGAAAGGTGTTTACTGGTTTGCATTTTACTGGGTATAGCATTTTCTTTGATCAGTTTTATTTTGTTTTTATTAGGCAAAATCTTTCTTATGGAGGCTGAAGTGATCTTATACAAATTCGAAATGACTTTATTAGCTGCTAAGAGATGAAAGCATTTATTGCCAATGTACTTTATGTCTCTACTAACCTCATTTTTTTTATGCTTAGATATTTTGCATTTCTCTGTTTATACTTTGCTTATTTGTTTCCTTGCATTTATAAATTTCTTTTCAGGCAACATACACATTTCTCTTCCTTGCTCTTGCATCTTTTTCTTACAGGCAACAAAATCATTACTCTGTCTGGTTACTTTTATTGTTTTGTCTTTTGTATTAGTTTATTCTAGTTATAAATTATAAATTTTACTTATGTATTAAGTTTTATTTCTAGTACAAGTTCTTGTTATTATTACACTTATTATTTTAAACTTAAATTATCAATACTAAATTTACTTCTTATTATTTCAAACTTATGTACATCTTTGTTATAATACTTATTTTATTTATTTATTTTCTCTTTTAAGTTCATAGATATTTTATTATGTCATTTACTTATGTTAAATATAAATAAGATTAATTTTATTATAAACAAATTTTATAAAGATTTGATTTTAACTTCAAACCATAGTTTCTCCCAAACATAAGTATATATATAATAGTTCCTATCTATATTAAAATCTATTTGTAAAAATATTACATTATTAACAAATCTCAATTTTTAAAGAAATTGTCTCTTATCTAATAAGTTACCCATTTTTAAATCAAACTATATTTAAGAATAAAATAAAACAAACTTTTATTTAAATTTAGACTTAGGCTAGAATACCTTTAAACAAATAACTTTTATCTTGAGCATTTTGAAAATCATATTATTATTTATTCAATACAAAATTTCCAAATTATCAAAAATAATATAATTGGAAAACATAGCTTTATCTATTAAATTTAAAAACAAAACTTATCTATTTATAATATATACCAATATATACATATACATTATAAATAGAAACAATTTAAATTAGCTTTTAAAAGATAAATTATCAGTTAAATATTTTTTTAAAAGAAGATTATTAAATCAATTTAAATATTATTAACAAATATTATCACATCAATTTAATTTTTAGTGTAGATTATTAAATTGATATTGCCCCAAATTTCCGGGATATCACATTCTTCCCCACTTAAAAGAATTTCGTCCCCGAAATTTAAAACAAAGGTAATTTAATAATCTAATTAAAGATTTAATTTTAAAATACAAGCATATATCAATCATATGCTAACAATCATAGCAACCAATCATCCAAACAAACAAATCTAACTATCCAGACAAAATTCTGGATAGAATTTTCTCGAGTTTCCCAAGTACAAATATCGGAATACTCGCTCTACAGAATCCAAACAACCAATACTACTAAGCTACAGAGCCCACTCACCTAGATCTACAAAACAAGACAGGGTATCAGACTACAGGCAAGTCTGAATCAACAACCAAAACTCCCTGAACTGCTGGTTCTTCAACCAGAGATAGATCTTACACGTACTCCCTCAGAGATACGTGAAACACAACGATTTCCAGTTATCCAAACTGACAATTCAATCCTGAAGATCAAACACTTATCCAAAATCAAATCTCCGACTTCGAAATCTAAATCCCTCCGTCTCTTATCCGCAAAACTCTACGGACGATCCTGGGCTGTCTACATCTTCCCTGATCAGTTCAACCCTTGCTGATGCTCCTAGAAATAAACTGGACCAAAAACAATCTAACAAAATGATCTTTCCAATATCGACCAAAACTCAGAACACAAACTCTATTCCAAATCAGAAAATAAAACTCACTTCTCTCATTCGGAAAAGATAAAACAGGTGCACTCCAACCTAGACTCAGATCCTGAAAAATTTCCTGTAGAACTCTCCAATCCAAACATTGAAACATCCAATTTCTTCCAAACTAAAACAGCTACCACCATGCTTCCACTGCGCAACTCTTACTGAACAGATGAAAATGCTGATGATGAACTCAAGCACAGACTGGACAACACATTCCAAAAATAAAGCTCTAAAGTTCCTCCAAAACCTGAGCTACTTCCCCAAACTCAATCTTCAGATGCTAGCAAATCTCTGGCTTCTTGAAGACATCCAGAAAAATCTTTGAAACACAAGAGAACACTCAAACTATCGCAAGTCAATTTTGCGATCAATCCAGCCAAATTCCAAAGATAATGCTCTTTCTTTACCAAACAAAAATAGCTCACGCTTATGTGGCCAATCCATTGAAGAAACGGAACAACTCTACTGCTTCTGAAATTACCCAAGAAAAACTGCAAAGCCAGAAGACTTCTTAATCCAAAGCTCTTCGAGAAACTCGGACCTCAAACCTAACAGAAACACCCGGCTGAACACAACCACAACCGAAACAGACACTCTTCCTTAACTTGTCCCAAAGAAACATCTTCGGAGACATCCATAGTCACTGTGTCTCATCACATAGCTACTACACCTTGATGTATCAAGATATCATGACTTGCTTCTGTCCACCCGACAGATCCAAACTCTAGCTCAACCAAATTACATTTCATAGATGAACTCCAAACCTTAACAGGTTTCCTTCAGAGATTGATGAAATCCTTACACCACTCCAAAGCTCACTCGAGACGGTATTAGGTCTACGGTCTCGACAAATACATTTCCAACCTTAATCATTCAAACTCCAACCATTGGTAGTCGTGTTACACACACCACCATCCAATATACCTTTATAACTTATTGAAAAACCCGAACAGGTAACCCAACAATAGGTAGAAATAAATAAATATATATATCAAAATTACAAATACATTCTCTCAGGAAAGAAATCACTCAAGAGCCAAGGCATTCACTCAACCTAGCGCTCTAATACCAACTGTGACGACCCGGCATCCTATGCCTAGAAAACCGTTTCGTCTTGAAGAAAGAAAAGGATGAGAAAATAGAAAAGATAGAGAAGAAAGAACAACAACATCAGAATCTCACAGCGGAACGAATAAATTATAATAATCACATAAGTATTTATATAATATACAACATCAATCAGAGTTATACAGATAATACATCACATACTAGACAGTTATAAACATCTGTCTAGTTAATACAACACAACTCAAACAAATAACTCAAAGATATCAACACAGCGGGACTATATATATCTACAACGTTGAAGCCTCCTGCTCCATTGCTCCTCCAGAATTAGTCAAAGCTAACCTGAATCCCTTGGCTACCCGTAAAAATTTGGGTACCCGAGAGTTTATGAAAAACAAAAATAAACCCCGGGTCAGACATGGGTCTGGTGTGAGTAACAGGTTAAAGTTGCTTAATTTTGAAAATCTTTTGAAAACAAAAGGTATCACGTAAGACTTCCCACACATAAACATGGGTAAGTTTTTACCTTACGCTAACCAAAACATTTGATAGGAAATCCAGTGATATTATAATAGGTCTAGGGTTTTCAAGTAAATAGAAAATAGCAGAAATTGTTACATCTATTAAATTCCAGCTACTAGCCACAAAAGTGGGTAATACAATCAAAACCGTTGGCACTTATTGGATTGTGGATTCCATACAATGGCAGGGCTACTGGGGTACCGCCCGTCACAGTACGTGGCCTAGATCAACGTACCGAGGATCACTCCCGACCCCCTGCAACACAAGGCCGGAACCATTCCTTACTGAACAGTCACAAGATAAACCCCGACAGTTGTTGCAATCAACCGCCCACACAGCCGAAAATAAAGGGACATCTAGACAGGGGAATATCCTTGTCCTGCTAGGGCATGACCCACCTAACCTTGCTGCACCTCCCCTGTTTTAGCCATTCCCGGTTGATGAGGCTTGAGGTCACGATTACCTTTATAGAATACATTTCTTAGAATGCTCATCGCCCACCTGACGATGTGTTGAAAGCATTCAATCCATACAAGTTCGTTCCGGGTTCGAACGAAACCGAAGGCATTATCTCATTACACTCATTTTGGAATCACCCTCAGAGTTAACGACGATAACCCTTGCACTCTGAATCTTCATCTTCACTTCAGATTCACGACCTATCGTTAATTTAATATCGATGTGGTTTTCGGATGTTCCAAATGTGGAAAACCGATCCCGGTCTCATCGAAATCCAAAACGTGTCTTTTAAGGCCAAGTTGTCTATTTAGTCTTAACAGTTTAATTCAATATACTTCAATATACACACAGATAGAATATTCATAACATCACAATAGATAATCACATCATCATCATAAACAGATAATTAATATCATCATCCAAACAGATGATTAAATATTATCATACATAAACCAAGCATCCATATCACATAGATATTTCTCATGTCATATCTGAATTCACAATCATTAAATGAAATATCAATATCATTCATCCATAAGCAATGATTTATAATCATATCATTTGTAATTATTTAAAATGAATTAAATTAACTACTTCTATCTCTAATTAATTTAAAGTAAATTAAATTAATTCTTTATTTATAAATCCTGTTTATACAATCATTAATTAACTATAAATCAAATTAGTTAATTAATCTCTAGATATTCATCTTGATTAACACCCTTTGATTAATCATTTTCTAATTACAGTAAGTAATTAGTCTTTAATTAATTTTACAAATTAATTATTCTAAATTATTCATAGTAATTAACTTTTAATTACTTCATTTATAATTAATTACATTTATTCTTAATTAATTAATCACCACATTATTGATTATTCCTTAATTAATCCATCATTAATTATATTAATTAATTATTTCTAATTATATTTAAATTAATTACTTCATTTAAATTACATTAAATGATTCATCTTTAATCAAACTCAATTATTAATCACTCTTGATTAATAACAACCAGTAATTAACTATCATTAATTACTTATATTAATAAATTAATTATCCCATAATTAATTATCTCCATTAATTAATCCCTTGATTAATTACAAAAGTAATTATCCAAATTACTTCATTAACACATCATCTTTTACTAATTACATTCAGTAATTAACATTAATTACTTCCTTAAGTAATTATGCTCCATTGAATATACTAAGTAATTTACACTTATCAATTTATCAAATGATTTTCTTAAATTAATTAACTTAATTTAATCATTTTATCAAAATTAATTACAGGAAGTAATTAATCTCTTAATTACTTTTATCAAGTAATTTCCTTAACCACTTTACAATTGATTCTCTAAACTAATTAATCTAATTAATTAATAAAATTAATCACATTAATAAATCAATTAATAATTCTTAGTTAATTTTCTTTATTAACTAATACCCTTTCTTAATTTACTTCTTAATTAATCTCTAATTACAAATTAATCTAAATTACTACGTTATAAATTAAATACATAAGTCAATCATTAATTAACTTATTAATTTATTCCCTTCAATATCTTAATTATCTCTAAGATAATTAATTCTTTTTAAACTGATTTAAACAAATATTAAAGTGTATTTTAGACATTCCCCTTTTGAATTTAAATTAGAATTCCATTTTAAATTTAAGATTTCAAAATGATTTACCATTTTAACATTATCCCAATTTAAATATTTATTTATAAACTTTAAAAAGAAATGTAAAAAAACATTTATTAATTATATAGAAGCCTTAAAATTAACTTCTTAATCTTTTGATAAAATTTCGCTTTTTACATTACATTACATTTTAACTTGCTTTTGAAAACTTGGTTTTTAATTCTTGATTTAAAATCCAAATTTTATTATTTATTTTTTAAAACCCTAGATTCAAAAGTTTATTTGAATCTATACTTAACTTTGAATTTAAACCTCTGTTTGAATTTCAGTTTTCAAATTTTAAATTGAAATTTAAAACCTGAAAATGGTCAGGTTTGTAAACCTGAAATCCTCATTTAAATAATTTTAAACTTTGATTTCATTTCAAACTTGAATTCAAAAATAAACTTGAATTCAAACTTAAATCTGGGTTTAAGCTTTGTTGTTTACAATTTAAAGTTTCACTAGAATTTGATTTGAAACAGATTTTTGCTTCCAGGTTTACAACTATCTGAAACAACACTGATTCGAGTGCCTCTAGGTTTGCTTCGAGACTTCCATTCCCCTACTTCGAGTCACGTACTCGAGTGACTCGCGTACTCCCCGAGGCAAAAAAAAAACCTGCACCCAGAAAAAAACACCCCAACGCTTAAATGGCACGGTGCACGTGCACCGTGGCCCCAGCCAACTCCGGCCACCCACCTGAGCTTCAACATGTCGCCGACCGCCTCCAGACAACGTCACGACCACCCAAACTCGTCACGATAGCCTGAATCGAAATTGGGTTTGAAACCCAAACCTGGAACACGACAGCCTTTCCCCTCTCGAACCTGTCAACGTCACTTATTCGACGCTCTGACCACCGGTGGCCACCCAACTCTGGTCACCGCTTCGACTACAACCCCACTACAAATTCCCAAAATCTAGTAACACTCGATCAATCATAGAACATGCAGTTGATCGATCAAACAAGCCCAGTTAAACTAGGGTTAAGAACAGAAATCCTCCATTATCATCTACACAGGAATCTGAACACCAAACTGGTAATTTTCCTTCACTTACCGATCATTCCTCTACCTCCAGAATGATTCACGACCTTCCAAATTCCAGAGATCATCATAAATCTCTAAAACTCTGATTTCTGGTTAAACCAGAAATACACACCAACCCCTTCACTAAAAACTTCCATTTTGGTATTAAAAATCAAATTTTAGTATTAGTATTAGAATCATAATCCTGGATTTATAAACCATGACAAATTATTTTTGACTAAATTTAAGTTTACTCTGTGTTTTACATTTCCAGAAGAAATACTAAGTTATTTATCTTAAGTAAAATGTTAAATTAGAATTGATAATGTAACACACAAATTTCATTTGAAACTTGAATTGAAATAGAGCTTAAATCAAGAGGTTTTAAATAAACATCAAAACTAGAACTTAAAAACAGGAAGCAGAGGAATTCCTAGTATGCATACATCATATATCAGAACTTAACAATTTAAATACACGGACACACTTGAAGATATGAAATAATTATCACAGCACAACATACAACCATACTTTTGCTTTAAATTTTAAGGGTAAATTTACTCACCTTAGATTGATGAGCACAGAGCTTCTGGTTTTGATTTTGAAAAAGCTTGAGAATAATGTACAGGCTCTTTATTTTGCAAATGAATACAGCCTAATGTCTTGATAAAAAAAAAGTGAAGTCTTTGATCTGGTCTTGAGGAAGTTGTGCTCAGATTTGAAAGAAGGCTGTCTCAGGTTTTGCAAAGTTGATGGAATTGTTGTATGATGTTGTTTAGGTTTGTTGATGTATAAAACTTCAGTTGTAAAAGAAAAGAAAAGCTTGCTATGTTCAACAAATGAACTGAGAAGATATGTATATAGAAGGAAAATATTACAGGGAAAGGTGTTTACTGGTTTGCATTTTACTGGGTATAGCATTTTCTTTGATCAGATTTATTTTGTTTTTATTAGGCAAAATCTTTCTTATGGAGGCTGAAATGATCTTATACAAATTCGAAATGACTTTATTAGCTGCTAAGAGATGAAATCATTTATTGCCAATGTACTTTATGTCTCTACTAACCTCATTTTTTTATGCTTAGATATTTTGCATTTCTCTGTTTATACTTTGCTTATTTGTTTCCTTGCATTTCTAAATTTCTTTTCAGGAAACATACACATTTCTATTCCTTGCTCTTGCATCTTTTTCTTACAGGCAACAAAATCATTACTTTGTCTGGTTACTTTTATTGTTTTGTATTTTGTCTTAGTTTATTCTAGTTATAAATTATAAATTTTACTTATGTATTAAGTTTTATTTCTAGTACAAGTTCTTGTTATTATTACACTTATTATTTTAAACTTAAATTACCAATACTAAATTTACTTCTTATTATTTCAAACTTATGTACATCTTTGTTATAATACTTATTTTATTTATTTATTTTCTCTTTTAAGTTTATAGATATTTTATTATGTCATTTACTTATGTTAAATATAAATAAGATTAATTTTATTATAATAAAGATTTGATTTTAACTTCAAACCATAGTTTCTCCCAAACATATGTATATATATAATAGTTCCTATCTATATTAAAATCTATTTGTAAAAATATTACATTATTAACAAATCTCAATTTTTAAAGAAATTGTCTCTTATCTAATAAGTTACCCTTTTTTAAATCAAACTATATTTAAGAAGAAAATAAAACAAACTTTTATTTAAATTTAGACTTAGGCTAGAATGCCTTTAAACAAATAACTTTTATCTTGAGCATTTTTAAAATCATATTATTATTTATTCAATACAAAATTTCCAAATTATCAAAAATAATAGAGTTGGAAAACATAGCTTTATCTATTAAATTTAAAAACAAAACTTATCTATTTATAATATATACATATATACATTATAAATAGAAACAATTTAAATTAGCTTTTAAAAGATAAATTATCAGTTAAATATTTATTTAAAAGAAGATTATTAAATCAATTTAAATATTATTAACAAATATTATCACATCAATTTAATTTTTAATGTAGATTATTAAATTGATATTGCCCCAAATTTACGGGATATCACAAAATCAATAACTTTAATCAATTCGAGTTCGAGCTAAATAGAGAACATTAAATCAATAACGCGAATCAAATCGAGTTTGAGCATATAAACAAGAATTTATAAAAAGGAAATCACATACCAGATCATTCAATCAAACTCGACAATTTGAAATAGTTGTTTGATATTCAAAGAAACACTTGATCGACAAGCAAGCATCGATAAATCATCTATTTCGATCGAGCAACTCAAAGCGGCAACTTCAAATCACAAAACCCTAAATCAGAAAGAGGAATGAAAGAAGAAAGGAAGCTTCCATTTTTCACAACGAAAATAATATGGGCCAAGGAAAATACAAGAAGAAATTAAAAAGGGACTGAGTTTATTTCTTAAGGCTAAACTTATGGGTCGGCTTCTTTAAATTATATTTGGGTTTTAATTTTTAAATTAGGTTTTGTTATTTAAATTGTTTTAAATTGTACTTTTCTTTTAAACAATTGTATTTTCTAGTCGTGTGACTACGGGACGAACTACGGTGTTGTTCGAGAATTCGCAACTCAGTGGCTGAGTTGTGGTAGAGTTTTGAGCGTAGAGTTAAGATTAGTCGATAGCGGGTGTCGTGAGTTTACGGGTGCAAGCGTCTGACTGCTTAATTTCAAGTAGAAACCTTGGTGGCAGCATGTAGGCAGAGTTTTTCGAAGCTGGGTAACTCTATGTGTTCTATTTTCTGTTTTTTATATTCTACTGCTATTATTCTACTGCGATCTGTGTTGAAATTTTTTTATATAAACTTTCATAATAAATTTTTATAATTAATAGTATCACCCTATCCACCCCCATCTAGGGTGAAATCGATCCTACAGGAAGAGGAGGTCGGGTTCAGGCTCACAGTAGAGGCACAAAAGGGAAGGATGGACTCGAGTTGCTAGGCTAGAGGGTGGTGGCGACAGCTGTGGTCGGAGTCGAGTGGGTGGTCGGCGGGTTCGTAGGCTGAGGGTGGAACTTGGAAGAAGAAAAAAGCTTCAGGTCGATCTGACAAAAATAGAGCCTGTTCATATATACAAATCTTTATACTTTAACCTCTGTATATATTTTATTGAAGGAAAACGAAACGGTAGAATAGGAATAGAAATAGACTTAGGAAAATAGATATGTGTGTGTGTGTGTGTGTGAAAGTAATTATTTTATACGTGGTGAAGAATAGGAACAGGTTCAAATTTCAAATGGAAGAGGATGCACAGCTGTTATATATAATATATTTATTATTTGTCAGAATGATAAAAGTAACTGATACACTATTATTAATTTTCTACGAACCGAAAAGGAAACAGCAAATATAAATTGAAACTAAGGAAGGGTAAAATTCAAGCATTGATCTTTGAAAATAATAAATACCAATGGCTTTTTATTTTAAATCAGTTAGATAGATGAAAGGACAAGAAACCCAAAAGTTTGAAATTGGGTACCGGTACGTTAATCATTTCACAGATTCCTCTGTGCACTGACAATTGAATATACTACGAAGATCAGCATGATAAGACAATCAAAACAGTATACAAATGTCTATGGTACGGTCATCCTATCAAAAGTCGATAATCGATACCGAAAATGCTGCTAAAATGCCGGAATTAAGATGAACGAGGCAATAGCAGTCCAAATTTGACGAAACGAATAACGTCTCACTCAGAAGACGATTTACAAATTCATTATATAAAAATATTCAGGTTTGGAAAACACTTTATTATCATCTAATATTAACTGATTTAAATTGAAATGGAATTACGCAATAAATTAAACTTCCATACTATCAAATGAAATTTACCATTTACTATGTTTACATAGAAGTATTACAAATATTAAATTTTTAATTCAAGAATTTATAATTTAAAAATTCACAAAATTTCAGTTAACTACATTATTAAAACCATTAAAATTTAAATTGTTTAGGATGCATAAATAATCTATTAAGTTTTATCTAAGACTGTTCAGTGTATGGTATGCTTAGTAGTTTATTTATCATTCTATACGATTAGAAGTGTCTAAACCCGAACAAACTATTTGTTTTGATTGCTATGAATGGATAATTGATTACTTTGATTGCATGGATGGTTTTATGTTTTGTTTGCAAAGTGACTATTGTTATGTTGTGTTAATTTGTTTTGTTATAAATTGAAACAACGTAAATATTTCTCTTTTGCAGAATTCTAACTCTTTTGGATTATATAAGTGAAATACAGGTTTATGGAAGCATTAGCTACTGCTTTTGTTTCGTAAATAAGCGTTGTTTGCTCGATAAATAGGTACGTTTTCAGATTACGATTTTCTAGCGATATTATATTGTTTTTCCCATGGTTTGGGATATTTTATTTTGAATTATGATATATACATATATATATGTATGTATGTATGTATGTATGTATGCATGTATGTTTATTATTGCTATTATTATTTCCCCCGAACCTCTCCATACAAAGGAGACTATATATCTCTGTGTGTGTGTGTTTGATATATGTATATAGTACTTATGGCACTGAAAACCTAAAACGTCATATAAAAACTTGTTCCAAAACTACTGATCATGATCTAGGTCAATTGCTTCTAAGTCAGACTGACGGCTCTATTATAACAAGGTCTTCTAAACTTGATCCGAATGAGTTAAGAGAATTATTAGTAATGTCAATATTGATGCATAATTTTTCCATTTCAATTTGTTGAGTATGCTGGAATTAGACAATTATTTTCTTATGTTTGTGTGGATGTTAAGTTGATTTCTAGGAATACCACTAGAGCTGATGTGATGAAAATGTACAAAAAGAGAAATTGAGACTTAAAGACATGTTAATTTCAATTCCAGGGAGAATTTGTTTGACTTCTAATTTATGGACTTCTATAGAAACTGATAGGTATATTTGTTTGACTGCTTATTTTGTCGATGTTAATTGGATGCTTCAAAAAAGAGTGTTAAATTTTAGTTTTATGCCTCGTCCACATACCGGAGTCGCTTTGTTCAAAAAAACTTACAATTTTTTGACTAATTAGGGCATTGACAAAAAATATTTTCCATTACCTTAGACAATGTTAGTGCAAATGATGTATTTTTTAATTTGCTGAAGGAGCAGCTTTTGTTAAGGGAGTCATTGGTGGTGAATGGTGATTTTTTTAAATTATATGTTTTGCTCATATTCTTAATCTTACAGTGCAAGATGGGCTAAAAGAAGATGATATATGCATGTCTAAAATTAGGGAGCGCATTAAATGTGTAAGAGGTTCACAAGCGAGGAAACAAAAAAATTTAGAGTGCATATCTCATGTTTCTTTGGAGTGTAAAAAAGGTTTACGCCAGGATGTTCCTACTAGATGGAATTCCACATTTCTCATGCTTGAGAGTGCTCTTTATTATCAACGTGCTTTCCGCCATTTACAATTGAGTGTTTCTAACTATAAGCACATTCTTTCTCAATCTGAATGGGTGAAAGTGGAACAAATTTGTAAGTTTTTGAAGGTTTTTTATGATATGACTTATCTTTTTTCTGGCTCCAAATATCATACTGCAAATCCGTATTTTCCTCAAGTATTTGTTGTTCAAGACACTTTGCAAAGAGCTAGGGCTGATGGGGACAGTTTTATAAGTAAGACTGCATGTGGTGTGATTGGAAAATTTGAGAAGTATTGGAAGGCATACAGTCATATTCTCTTGATTGTTGTTATTCTAGATCCTAGATATAAGATTCAGTTTATTGAGTTTTGTATAAGAGGCTTTACGGTTGTGGTTCTGTAGAAATGAACAAAGTTGGTGAAACTTTGTTTGCTCTTTTTTATATTTACATGCAAATATATGGTTAAAAAATAGACACTCTTTATAGTAGTTAGAGTCAATCTTCTTCTGATGGTATCTTAGTTTCTAAAGAATGCTTGGATGTTATGAAGGTAAACTTTACATAACGACGCATTAAACTTTACAATTTTTCCTCTTTACACTATTTAGTATTTACTATATCTTATATATGTAGGACTTTGACAATTTTGAGAGTGAAGAATTTACCTTTTCAGCTCAAAAAACTCAATTGGAATTGTACTCGAATGAGCCAAAGTAGGATAGGAAGACAAATTTGGATATTCTTGACTATTGGAAAGCTAATCAATTTAGAGTTCGAGAATTGTCTATTATGGCTCGTGATCTGTTATCCATTCCTATATCTACGGTTGCATCAAAAGCATCATTTAGTGTAGGTGGTCGATTTCTTGATCAACACCGAAGTGCACTTAAGCTTGAAACTGTTGAGGCAATCATATGTACACGAGATTGGATATTTGGTGATGGAGGTTAGCTTTCTTACTCTATTTTGAATTTTCTACTACATAAAATTTGATTTTCAAAAGATTTCATAACTTGACAGATTCTACTACTTTTGCCACCTAATCTTGAAGAATTAACGGAGGACATTAGAAATTTAGAAATAAACGGTACCCACTCTCAAACCGTTGAGTGTTCATCTAACAATCAACATATGGATATATGATTATGGACACATATGTGTAAGCAGTACGTCTTACTTGATTTATTAAACTTCATATTTTATAATTATAGAATTTGTTTCATTTTTAGTTGTAGTAATATTAGCATAGATTAGATTATACAAAAATGAAAACTGATTCATAAAGTCAGTTTAAAAATACATAAATCAAACAAAACTATAATAGTGATGAAAAACTATAGTTGTTTCAAAACTTTCATTTCTACACAGATCTTCATTTACTAGATGCGTGCTAGCATTTAAATATTTACATTTGCAAGATGAAAATTCTATAGAGTATCGTTCATGATGACAAAATAAAGAGCCTCTACAATGGAATCATCAAACCATATTAGACTAATATTTTAGGAGTTAAAGAAATTTGAGCAAATAAAATTTGTACAGTAATAAGTAAAGAAAGCGTTAGTCTCAATTGCATCAAAAACTAATAAGTTAAAAGAAACAGTGTCAATATTAAGACAAATATATAGATTTCAGACAGATTATCAATTTACTTTCAGACACTATTAATACTTTATGCTATTGAAAGTTAATAAGTTAAAAGAAAGCGTATTGTACTATGTATTGTCATACTCTCTCCTATCCAGTGTAAAGTGTTAAAATATCGCGCCTTCTACGAGTTTGTTTTGTACCATACATATGGAGTGCCCTCTGGGTAAACCTCCAGTTTATGGAGGAGCGTACGGTACTGTATAGACTATGGGAATATATAAAATATGTTAAGGGCGATATGGGTAACGCCTTAATACTATTTTAATACTTTACTTTACTGTAGACACTATTATAATAGCGTATTGTACTATGTATGTAGATAGTTTAACAGATCCTTATGAGACGGAAATCCCAAACATCTCTTAAGTTATTGCACTCACGATAGACATTGGATAGAGATGTCAAAACCCATAAATATCTCTAACGCGCTTATACTCATATTTAATCACTTTTGATTTAACTTACATAAAATCTTTTAGTTCTAACTCAAGTGTTTTTTCTTTTCAATTTGCTCGGGTCAGCCTGAGCTTTTCAGTATATCAAAGACCATTTTTGGAAGACGAAGACGGGGGTTTGTATACTACTTTACTCATTCTATTCATTCCACTACATCATGTTGTTCCGCTGCATTATTTATTTATTACTGTTGTAGGTACTCTGATTCTGTATTGTAAAGTGTAATCAAATGTTATTTATAAAACAGCTTCATGAACTTTTTATTTGATTATTATATTTTGTCATTCCGCTGTGAGATTCTATGTTTGCTTTTTACTTTCTCTGGTTTTTCTTATTTACCCCATAACAATCTGCCCTTTTGAATGGTTTGAGTCTGACATATGTGGTATATTGTCGATTTAAAACCATCCAAAAAGGTAGGTCGCTACATAATATATACACACACACACACACTTAAGAAATATAATATGATATGACGTGACATATTATGTAAAAAAAATTAGAATAAAATGGAAATAAAAGTTGTCATAATTTGTCGAGTCATTAGCAAACACGAAGTACATTAGTATTAAATGGATGTTGGCTCATCCAGTGGAAGGGGGCCTATTTACGTGAGTTTTGAGGGGAGGAGGAGACAAGGGTGTGAGGTGGAAATCAAAGAATTGAGGTTATGTACTAGAATCATTTTGGTAATTTAACTTATGCACTTTGTATATATGCAAATTTCCAAACCTTTTCTTTATTTTCTGTTTTCATTTCTACTTTCTACATCTTCCTTCATATCTTCATGAACACTTAAATGGCCTTCAAAATAAATTCTTAAGTTTAAAAATCTAATTTTCATCCACTTTTAAGTTTTAAATCCTTGTTAAAACCATTTCCTTCCACTTTTATATTTCTTCTTCACAAAATAAGCTCATACACACCTCCATACCACCTTGGTCGAGCACCCTCATCCCCTAGCCGAGCCATGTTTCCTCTTTAAGTCCATAAAATATGACTTTTCCAAGCAAGAAGCAAAGATGTAGGTCGTGTTCAAATTATAGTGAATGTTCGCTTAGTTTCATCGACTTTTGGTGAGTAAAGTTTTAAACCTTAACTAAGTTTTCTAAACTTAAAATATATGCTTGGCTTGTTGTAATAAAAGATGTTTATTTGGATATAAATTGTGTTGATTTGGATATACATGTATGTGTAGTGATGAAAAGACGCATGGTTGAATATTGAAGTTAAATAAACAAGTTAGTTTACAATTAATAATCTTGCTTGTATATTTTGGTTATAGAATGCTTCTATGTGATTGTGTTGTGATTGTCTATATTGTGTATATGAATACATGATTGTATGCTAAGAAGTTAGCACCTTTACTTGTTGAAGCGACTTAGAATCCCTTATGTAGATTGATCTTTGGTTTCTAAAATTTCAAATGTTTTCAAGTTTGAAAACTTGTTTAATTTTCAACAACTTACCTTTATGTTTTAGTGAAGTTTTGCAAGGGTTAAAGTCAAAAAAAGACTTAGAAAATTAAATTAAAATTTGAAAATTACGGGTCATATAGCAGTAGTCGCTATAAGTGCAGTTGTGAAAATGAACTCTTTTTGAAATCAAAAAGTGTATTCACTTAGGAATCATTTTGGAAAATATTTTCAAACATAAGAAAAGTAATTATTTATTTATTTAATTAATGGTTATTTAATTAATTAATTTAGTAGTGTAATTAGTACTTAATCATTAATTAACAAAGGTAATTAGTACTTAAATGTTAATTAAGTTAATTATAATTAATTAACTAACTAAAAGTTAATTATTATTTAATTATTAATTAGAGATTAATTATTATTAAATTATTTATTTAATATTGATTAACAATTAATTATTATTTAAAAAGAGATTTAATTATTAATTAATTACTAACTAATTTAAAGTTTAGTTAAGATTTAATTAGAAATTAATTATTATTTAACAAGGGTTTAATTTATTATTTAATTAATTAATAAGAGTTTAAATTTAAAATCACTTTATTTCTAAATTTTGGTTTTGTTTAAAGACTGTTTTCTTTTGCAAAAGTGTTTTAAATCAAGGGATTTCTTTGTCGACTACCCTTAAGTGACCTTAAACAAATATGAAACTAATGTTAATGTGGTGACGTATTTATGGGAAGTAAGTCATCCCATAGTTAGCACTAAAAGCCGCTAAGTAGACTGAACCTCTATCTATGAGACCTAGAATTTATTTCTAGGAAAGGGATAGAGTATGGTTGAAATATCGAAAATGTGATAGATATAGAAGGATTAATTCCTATCAATGGGTCATATTTAAATTAATTATATTGTTATCCATATGCGAACAATGTACAATTACCTTAAGTAGCGGATTGTCTGCTATTTATAACTTGACATGTTTTAACTCAGGAATTATGTTGTGTATTTTGAGTTCCCCAGAGAGGACTCGAATACTGGTTGCATACTTCCAAAAGAACCGGAATTGAGTTAGTCAGGAATTATTACTTAGTTTAGAGATATTGATTTCGGATAAGTATGATTTAACTGAACCACTCCAAACTAATAACGTTCACGACGGATCGTTATGAAATATGCTATGGAGCTGTACTATTCTTCTTGAGGGTGATTCCAAAATGGAAGATAGTAAATGTTGAATGTTTGTTCGATCCCAGAAAAACTTGCATGGATGAACACTATCATTGCACTAGATGCCTGGGGGCAGTGTTAACATTTTAAGATGGTCTGCTAGGATGAAAGGTAAATGCATAGCCTCGATCCTCACAATTGGTAAATAACTAAAGCTGGGACATGTAGCAGGGCTATTGGATTGCTCCCATTATGGTATGATCATTTTATAATCTTAAGAGATATCTATGTATGCTTTGGGATCCCTTTTATGGTTGTTGATCACAACCAAGAATTAATCATATTCGGGAGTACCCAATAAGGGGCAGGGTCAATCCTGAGTGGCAGGGGTGCAACTTGTTGTAGCCTCTAGTATTTTATCTAGAGGTATACTTATTCGAAAGACAGACCATACCTTTCATGGTTGGAATACATTTTTGAATATGTGCCTTCGGACTTGATTGTATACATATTATGCTGGAATTTAATTAATGTAACAATTTCGGCTAGGATTCCATATTTATTTTAAACATGGCCATTGTGATATTTCAAAGGATTTTACACAGAAATGTTTTTGTTTTTGTAAGGTAACGTGCGGCGTGGTCTTACGAGATATTTTTTGAAGGTTTTTATAAAGCTAAACTTATGTTTTACATACACCGGAACAATGTTGGACCTGGAGTTTTTTTTAAACTCTTGGACACTCAAATTTTTATGAGTAGCCAAAGAGTAAGCTTTCTTTGGAGCATTTTGGGAAGCAGTTTGGAGTAAGAGCTTTCATCATCATCTTGTAGTTGTCTATATTTGTGATTATATATTATGTATTAGTATTTGGGTAGGCTGGTATTATTTTCCTTGTTAGGAATAGTACTTATTGTAATTTAATGTAATATTTTGGAGTAATCATATGTACTATTCTCTGATGATGCTTATGTAACTATGACAATATGAGAAAATCGATGTTTGTTTCCTTGTCTTTTATTTTCTTTACTCCACGAACTATCTTTCTAACACTTAAATGAACGGCACATGAATACCAAGGATGTATTAAGTGTCATCTTTGGATGTAAGAAAGGAATATCATCACACTTGGTCTCAGAGATTAGGTTAAGCGAACACCTAGGCCTTGGTTGGGGTCAATGCATTAGAGATATGATTAGTAGTACCCTAGAATGAGTTTAGTCTTTGAGAGTGTGTTTCCATGTTGTTCTTATCACCATTTATATGTTTAGATTTATGCTCTTTTTCCTAAGATAATCTTGTCTATGTATTCTAAAGATAACTTACTTTATTCGGGTAGTAAGAATGAGTATGAGAAGGGGACGAGGAAGGGGAAACATTAGCACAACAACCATAAATGATCGAACCCCGAATGTCAGATGGGTTGGGATAATTGAAGAAGCGGCCCCAGTGCAGCCTCAAATAAACTTCGCAGCTCTATATAAGGATTTCTCAAAACTAGGAGGAAAACCTTTCAATGGTGCTAAATCCATCATTGAAGTACAAGCTTGGCTATAGTCATGTGAGAAGATTTTCAAAGGTTTAGATATTTCTGGTGATCAGAAACGGTTCTTGACATCATGGCAATTGAAGAGGGGGAAACGATATGGTGGGATTTTGTCATTGAAAATGTTTCAGAATATGAGTTCTCATGGGCTAGATTCAAAGAAGTATTTGAAGATCAATACATGCTAGCTATAGGCAAAACTCGATTATATAAAAGTTTCATGGATCTCAAGAAGGAAGAGTTGTCGGTGGTGGAATATGAGACGAAGTTTAATGAATTATTACATTTCGGCCTTGGAATTATTGACACACTGGTAAAGAAAAATGAGATATTTGTATTAGGTATGAGAGAAGAGTTCCATGAAAAGATGACGGCTCATATGAACGAATCATTTGTAGATTTGGTAGACATGGCCTTAAGGTATAAAGTGCTTTTGAATAAGAAACCAATAGCAATAGCAACATCCAGTGGCAGTACCGTTTACACATATAAAAGGAAGTTCAACCCAAACTGTAAAAAGAACTAGGGTAAGGAAAAACCAGTAGGAGAAGATCAGGGAAACAAGTATAAAGATGTTGTTTGTTACGATTGTAAGAAAAATGGGCATATTTCAACACATTGTCAACTGGAGAAGGCTATCTCTCCAATGGTCCAGAAAACATTTTGCTATAACTACCACCACTCTGGACACTTGGTTAAGGACTGCCCATTATAGAAGAAGGGTCAGCAGATTAAGGTCACACTGTTAAGGATAAGCCCTCGACCTCAGAAGAAGCCAAAGGGAAGGGAGTCTTGGAAGGTACTTTACTTATTAATGGTATTTTAGTTTACGTTTTGTTTGATATTGGAGCCTCGAATAGTTTTATCTGTAAAGAATTGGTAGATAGGTTACAACTTATTCCGAAATTTGTAGAAACCCCTATTTGTGTGTCCAACCCCATCAGTGGTATAACTAATCTATGCTTGGTTTGTGAAAGAGTACAAATTATTTTCGAAATCATATTTTCTTTTGTGATCTATTTATCTTAGATTTTAAGGGTTTGATGTTATTCTTGGTATGGATTGGTTATTGAAATATGGAGCTATTCTAGACTACGTTAAGAGAAGGGTAGTATTAAAATCCAACTTCGAAAAAGTGTAGAAAACGATAGTTTGTAAGAAGCCTAACAAACATATAAGTAGTTTCCTTTGTTCCTTAGAATCATTATAGTGAGACTTAGGATCAATAGAAGTTGTTAAGATTTCCCTGGTATTTTTGAGCCGATTAGAAGTTTGCCTTCCTACCGGGTATTGAATTTTGTATTGATTTAGTTCCCAGCGTGAGACCTATCATTCAACCTCTACGTAAAATGGCCTCGAGAGAGAAGCAGGAGCTAGCAAGTCAAACCGATGATTTGTTAAGAAGAGGACTGATTAGACCAAGCCGTTCGAGTTGGAGATCGGCAGTAGTTTTTGTAGATGATTCCGATGGTTCTTCAAGATTGTGCGTGGACTATAGGATGTTGAATAAGCAGACCATTCAAAATAAGCGCCCCGAATATATGATATGTTTGACCAACTTTACGGGGATAAAGTATTTTCCCAAATGGACCTTGCTACGGGTTTCCATCGGTTAAGGATAGCAGAGGATAGTATACCCATAACTGATTTTAGAGGAATAGGCATTTTATATGAATGGTCGGTTATGCCTTTTGGGATAACCAATGCAACTACATTTTTCATTAATCTTATGAATCGCATTTTTAGTAATGTGTTGAATAAGTTCATATTTTTCATCGACGACATTCTTATATACTCAAAGACTGAGGAAGAGCATAAACACCGTGTGGAAGTGGTGTTTAAAACATTAAGGAAAAATGTTCTTAAGGCAAAATTTTCTAAGTTTCAATTTTGGAAATCAAAAGTAAGATACCTAGGACATATTGTGTTGGAAGATGGCATTTTATTTGATTTGACTAAGGAACCTGCTGTGTAAGATTTCAAAAGACTCCAAACTCCTACAGAAGTGAGAAACTTTTAATGGATAGTGGGTTATTATAGAAATTTCACAAAGGATTACTACAAGATCGCTTTGCACCTGACTAAGCTGATGAAAAAGGATGTTACATTCGAGTGGAATCCAAAATTGGAAGGTGCATTTCTCAAGTTAAATGAGCGATTGACCAATGTCCCTATTTTGTCTATTATTGATGGAGGTGGAGGGTTAGCTATTTATATGGACACATGTAGAGTTGGTTCGGGTGCAGTGTTGATGCAACATAGGCAGGTCATAGCCTATGCAGGTGGATAGTAAAAGCCTCACGAGAATAATTATGCAACGCATGGCTTGGAGCTATTAGCCGTAGTATCTGCGTCGAAGATATGGCGGCATTACTTACTGGGTAAGAACCCTTCTTTTCCTCTTTTGTTATTTCTAATCTTTAAGAATCTCAGTAAGTAATTTCCGTCTTTAAATAGGTGAAAAGTTTGAGCTCTTCATGGATCATAAGTCCTTGAATTATCTTGTCACTTAGAAGGATTTGAACCTGAGGCAACAGCGATGGATATAGTTCCTAGCAGCCTACGACTTGGATATTCTTTATACGCTAGGAAAGCAAATATGGCTGCAGATGCTCTAGGTAGGAATGAAGTTTTGGCCCTCTTGGAAGTTACACCGACACTATGTGAAAGGATTGCTGGTAAGAAAAAGGAAGATAAACGCTTAATGAAGATCATCAAGGATGTTGATGAGGAATAGCGTGCAAGTTTTAAGATGGATAGCCGAGGCATTTTGCGTATGAATAGAGGAACTACATCCTTAATGTCAATGGCCTTAGACAGGAAGTTTTATCAGAATGTCATCAATCCAAATTGAATATCCATCCAGGTGTTTCTAAGATGCATCGAGGTAAGAAGCAAGTGCTTTAGTGGAAATGAATATAGAGGGATGTCTCAATATATGTCCACGGATAAAAAGCGATCATCAGAAGACGGCTGGATTAGTTCGACCTTGGAAATCCGAAAATGAAAATGGGAGATATCAATGGATTCTATCGTTGGTTTACCCAAAACTACAAAAGCGAATTAAGATGTGTGGGTCATTGTAGATCGACTAATGATGAGTGCTCATTTTATTTCGGTAAAGCCGACAAAAAATGCAGCTTCTTTGGCAGAAATTTATATGAGGGACATTATTTAATTGCATGTGGCCGCGATTAGCATGATCGATTGCACCTTTACAAGTCAGTTTTGGAAGGCATTGAAAGTAGATTTAGGGACAAAGCTAAGTTTGAGCACGACATACCACCCCCAAACGGATAGACAAACAAAAAGGATGAACCAAATCTTAGAAGATCTGCCGAGGGCTTGTATTTTAGATTTTGGAGGATCGTTGGAAGATCATCTTCACTTAGTGGAATTGTCTATAGCAATAGTTAACAAATAAGCATAGGCATCACTACACCAGTTCGCTGATTTAGCCACCCCTCCTACCGCCTCATTAGATACGGCTATTAGCTGTTTCAAATTTTATACAGCTATTAGCCGTATCTAAAAATTTAGACACCGTTAATAGCTGTATCAAATTTGATACAGCTAATAGCCGTATCTTATTTTGTGCCTATTTTTGGCTATTAGCCGTATCTAAAAATTTAGACACGGTTAATAGTTGTATCAAATTTAATACGGCTAATAACCATATCTTATTTCATGCCTACTTTTGGCGCAAATTTTCCACCCCAATACGCACTGCTTCCCTCTAGAAAATTGGCTTTCCCACTTATTTAGATATGGTAAATAGACGTATCAAATTTGATACGGCTAATAGCCGTATTTTATTTCGTACCTATGTTTGGCGTAAATTTTCCACCCCAATACGCACTACTTCCCTCCAGAAAATTGGCTTTCCCACTTATTTAGATATGGTTTTTAGCCATATCTAATATGATATGTGTTTTAGCCGTATCTATTTTGTGTGCTACATTTTACAATCAAACCAGGTACACGCCTTCTTTCGTTCATTTCGTTCGTTTCCTCCAAATTTCCCGTACTCTTCTTCCGTTTCCACCGTCTTCAAATTGAATGCTTTATTTTTTGCTCTGCGCTGCTACGCCATTTCTTCCTCAATTTACAGCTATATGGTTTAGAAAATCTTAAGTCATCTGAAACTTTTGCATTTCTAAATTTAGAAAATCTTAAGTCATCTGAAACTTTTGCATTTGTTTCCTCTTCTTGCATTAAATTTGATGTATTTCCTTTTTATCTAGTTTCCTCTATAGTTCAATGGTTAGGTGAAAATGGTTCAAATTGACCTTTGGCATTATTACTTTCCTTTTTAGGTTCAGAACTTTCAGGTTGGAACTGTTGATTTCCTAATGGTGCTTTTATGGGTGGTCTCGCTTTGAGAATTCATTTAGGTTTAGCCTATTCAGCGTGTATGTTTTCCTTATGCCCAATGATACAACAAATGGAACGTTTAGGAGTGACGTAATCATAATGATTTCCTCTGTAATTCCATTATGCAATTTTATTGGAACCTTTGTAACTAAATTTGACTTTATTGTTATTTCAATCGGAACTTTTGGCAATTTTCTCATTTGCCTTACTGAAGTTAGCTCGTTCATTCGTATAGGCCTGCCAGTGTAACTTGCAATTATAGATAAAGCACTTGGACTCCATATTTCCATATCTAAGTTCTGTAGATTTGCCCAGATCTAAACTAATGATACATCAATGTCTTTAATTTCATAACCTGGTGTCCATGATTCTACAAGTAGTAATTTTCCATAGTAGGGAGTACATTTTCTTGTTCAGTACATGATCATAATCTTTACTTCATTCAAATTGAACTCCATAATAATCATTTTTGGCGGTATGAATCGTATAACTGCAATTGAGCCACCGGATCTTATCTATAAATGCTTTGATTCTAAAATACCCCATTTTGATTCCAACCGCATAAATCATAATTGTCCTTTCCTAAGTTTCCTCATTGAAAACTATTTTTGGTAAGAAAACATGATCTTCCGTAGGTTGAATAAATATTAGTTCTCCAACTTTTTCCTTTGCTTTAGATTTGCCTTAACAAACTGCTTCTGCATAAGTCTTAGATCCAGATGTCAAACTTCCTTAGCTAGGCGGAATTTTACCTTCAACTCCTTGTTGATAATTATCTTTGGATGCCTTATTATCTTCCGCCATTTTTTCTATATTTGTATTCTTATATACACACGGATATATATATCCACTATTATATATACAATTTTAAGTCAAAACATTGGAAATAACTACAACCGTTAGTAATTTATCACAAAATAAAACAATATTTTATTTTAAATATTCCAAGTTGAGATATTTCGAGAAATGATATCTATACATCCTTTGAGATCAGAGTGCGTAAGTCGTAACATTCTTCAAGTATTGGAAAGTGTATTATGCATGGTTGTTGGGCTCTAACTAATTATGTACTCATAGTAATTGGATAACTATAAAATGACTTGTTCGAGAATTTATTGTTGGTTAATAATAACTAGGTCGAACATAAAATCTCAAGTTGTTGATGTTGCATACTTACCTCGACTTTAGAATACCGTGGAGCTTCAATGTGAATACAGTATTCACTTTGATTATAGTTAAATAAAATCTCTATTTTAATTTTGCAGTTACTATATTATTATGTCGTTGATCAGTTTGTTTGTTCCATGGGACATTTGGTTTCTGATTAAAGTCACCTTCTTTGCAGCAAAATTTGGTTGTTAGATTACATGCACCTTCAGTTAAGTTTTGAAATATATGTTTGACAAAATCACCTTCTTTGTTTTTCAGGTTGGAACCACTTCTTCTACTGCAGTTGATCCTTTGTCAGAATTAGGGAAGATTTCCAAGGTATTCTACAAGCAGGGTTAAAGCCCAGCAATTTATTTTGATCTGTTTAATAAATTATTTGTAGTCAATTAGTCAAAATGTGATTGATAAAATTTAGCAGTTGTTATAGTCCACAATAACTAAAGTAGTGGTGATTTTGATCTGTTTAATAAATTATTGGTAGATGATTGAGTTGATTGTTGTTGGATAATATCAACTAGTGATATTATTCAATTGGTAGTTGACTTTGATTGTTACCGTAATGATGCTTTGTAATGAGTAATGATTCATTTGCTTTTGGGATCAGTGGTGCTGGGAATATTAAATAGTTGGGATAAAACTATTTAAAAGGCGTTGTTGTATATGGTTCTGACATTGTTGTATATTCAAAAGACGTTGTTGTATATGGTTCTGACATTGTTGTATAAGTGGATAAAATTGTTGTTAATAGTGCAAGCCAAGTCAGGAGAAGGGTAATGCATAGACGTTACTCCGGTGCTACAAAATAGCGTCGTTGTAATGGCATTTTTTGGAAACAGTTTGGTGCTAATGTTAACTTTTATAGAAACGCTATTTTTATAATTAAGAGTATCATAGAAAATAGTCTATATCCATATACTTCACACATCTGAAAACATGACCCGTACCTTACAATGTGGGACTATTCTCAAATCAGAGCTTACATGCTCTTCTCATATTTTTAGTCATTTCAATTCAAAAAAAATCAATAATTTCCCACTTGAATTTTTCAAAAATATTCTTTTCGAGCAATTGGAACGAGGACCCATTGAAGGGCAAGTCTCATGTTCTGTTATATATGACATAGGAGGGCAGTATGTCTTTCAGCATAGACAAACAATGGATAAATGAATCAGATCTTACATCTACATACTATATAGATGGGGTGCAGAAGTTCATTAGTTTTGTTGAAGAAAACGGTGGTAAGAAAGGAGTGTATTTATGCCCTTGCACCCAGTACAAAAGTACGAAGGCGATCAAATTAGATGACATTCATTTTCATTTGCTTAGATGGGGTATTATCCAATCATATACAGTGTGGTATTTTCATGGGGAAAAAGGGACGGAGATGGAAAAACAAAAACCAGTTAGTCATGCCACAACTACTGATGAGTCTGAACATATTAGGATGGAAGATCTGGTCAATGATGTAGATAGATTTCATCATTTTCGACCTTATAATCCGTTGCCTGATCATGCTAATGTTGGAGAGCAGTCTACTGATTATCTAGATTGGCAGGCCAATGAAAGTAAGAAGTATAAGTCACTTTTTGGTAGCGTAAAAGAGCCACTATATCCTTCATGTTCAAAAGGGATTAAGAAGCTGTATGCCAATGTGAAACTGAATAGCTTGAAGACCTAATACGGCTTTTCAGATAATGGTGTGACTGCACTCCTCGAACTAATAAAGGAGTTACTCCCTGAAGGTAACATGCTGCCGACAATGTACTACGACATGAAGAAGATCATTAAGCAAGTTGGGATGAACTACAAAACTTATGATGCATGCATCAATGATTGCATGTTGTACTGGAAAGATGATGTGAACAAAGTTTCTTGTACAAATTGCAATGAACCAATATATATGACATCATTCAACGAAGAGAGAAAAGGCGCCAAAGTACCTTGAAAGACATTAAGAAATTTCCCTTTAATTTCTAGATTGAAGAGACTGTATATTGTACCATGGATAGCAAATGCGATGACCTGGCATGGTCGTGCCAAGTCTGATCCAATCGTAATGCGTCATCCATGCGACACTTCTCAATGGAAAGCCATAGACTCTTTTGACCAAGCTTTTGCTGCCGAGCCATAAAATGTCACACTTGGAATAGCGACAGATGGTTTCTATCCACATGCTTCTCTCTCTAACCCTTACCGTTGTTGGCCAGTAACTGTAGTACCATATAATCTTTCTCCGTCTATGTGCATGAAAAGGGAGTTCTCAATGTTAACGTTGTTGATTTCTAGGCCTAAACAACCAGGGAAGGATATTGATTTTTATTTACAGCCATTGATAGACGAGTAAAGCAGTTATGGGAAGGAGTCATTACATTTGACTCGTTAAATAAATCTGAGTTCACAATGAGAGCTAGGGTGCTGTGGGCAACCCATGATCACCTTGCTTTTGGGACTTTATCGAGATGTACAACTCACGGTTATTTTGCATGTCCTGCTTGTGGGGAAAACACTTATTCTTATCATCTTCCTAAAAGTAAGAAGATGTGTTACATAGGACATCGTATGTTTCTTCCTAACGAACAAAAGTTTCGATACAATAAGACAAATTTCAACAACGAACAAGAACTTCGTCGTCCTAAATGGCCATTGACTGGTTTTCAAGTTGAAAAGAAAGTAGCGAATATCAAAATGAAAGTTGGTAAACAAAAAGAAGAAATTAGTCGAAAATGGAAAAAGTCAACCAATGAAGAAGTTGACAATGTTTCTGGATGGTATAGGAGGTCTATCTTTTTTGATTTACCATATTGGAAAGAAAATTTGATCCGACATAAAATTGATGTTATGCATACGGAGAAGAATGTCATGGAGCATCTCATCAGCACCATTATGGACCACAAAGATAAGTCAAAAGATGGCATCAATGCATGCAAGGATTTGAAAACCATGGGTATAAAACAAAAGTTGTGGGTGATGGAAGATCCTGAAACAAATAAAATAATCATACCAAAGGCAACTTTCAATTTGAGCAAAGAAGAAAAGATACGGTTTTGCACCGTTTTGAAAAATCTGAAAGTGCCTAATAAATTCTCTTCTAACTTCCGCAACAAAGTGAGCATCAATCCTCCTGAACTAAGAAATATGAAGTCACATGATTACCATGTCATAATGCAACATTTGCTTCCGGTATTGCTGCAACATTCTTATCCACAACATAAGGATCTACAAAATGTTGTTCATCGTATTAGTCTATTCATTAACATTTTGTGCTCAAATGTGATCAATAGGGAACATCTTTTAAAAGCAAAGGCTAGCTTGGTAGAAGCAATGTGTGATTTTGAAAAACGTTTTCCACCTGCATTTTTTTATATCAGTATCCACCTTATGGTTCATTTAGCCGATGAAGCGTTGATATGTGGCCCTCTCAGATATAGATGGATGTATCCCTTTGAACGGTAAATTTCTAATTTCAGTTATGTACATCATTATTCGATATAAATAGCTACCGTCTACAATATATAATTGATTACATTCATAGGTTGATGAAAACATATAAAGGATATGTGTGCAACAAAAGATACATTGAAGGGTGTATTGCAGAAGGATATATCGTATAAGAAGCTAATCTTTACTGCATGGAATATATGCCAAATGGAGGTGATGGCAATCATAAACATACCTGCAAAGCGTTTTTAGATGAGGACGATGAGTTTGCTGGTGAGATACCTCTAGATAATGGTAAAGACATAACGTTAAACCAAGTGCAGTTTGAACAAGTGCGTAGATGGGTCCTTAATAAGTACGATGGATTGGATGAATGGAAGAAGTAAGTTCACAAACTTGTCCCGAATTTCCATTTTTTTAATTCAATTTATATATACATTTTCATATGTGTTTTCCGTAGGAGGTATAACTCCTTTGTGAAAATACTAGATTTCAACCTTGCGGCAGGGTCACGAATGTGGAAGCCGTTCAAAGTTTTAATCTATGATTACGTAATGAGGTATTACATCGTCTTAAGTATTTCACATGTTTATAAGTGGGCAATACACCTTCGTGACCATGCTTTTTTACTTATTTTGTTTTATGTAGTTGTTAAAGACCATCGATGTTGATCCAACTCTGTGGCGGCTAGTGCACGGGCCGAAGTTCATGGCGCATAGTTATATGAAGTACCAAGTGAATGGATTTTCATTTTCCACTAAAAAGTACGAAGACCGTATGGCAACACAAAATAGCGGTGTATGCATGAGAGCAACTACAAAATTTAGAGCGAATGATAAGGATAAATATTATAAGGAAGCAGAAACAACGTATTACGGAGTCATTCAACAGATACTTGAGTTGGATTACACTAACTTCAAACAAACAGTTTTTTATTGTGATTGGGTAAAGGTCGAGGATAAGGTCAATGGTTGGAAAGTAGATCCCCTTTCAAACTTGATCGCGGTAAATTTAGGGAAATTGAAGAACAAAAATAACGTGAATGATGAGCCAATTATTCTTTCATCAGAAGCGAGTCAAGTGTTCTACTCAAAAGATTTAAAAAATAACGGATGGTCTGTGGTTTTGCATACAGCAAAACGGTTGACTACAAATGTGGATGACATTGAGTTCCCTACCGTCTATCAATCAGCTTTTGAAGACAATGAAAAATTAGAAGACCTTACCAAATCCATATGTTAACTTATTAGTATTTGTACATCACATGATTGTGTGTCTGTATATTTTTAATTGCACGATTGTGTGTGTATGTTTTGAATTGCACGACATCTATATTTTTAATCACTTTTGTCTTCTCACTGTTCCTAATATATGTGGGAAAATAGGTGAATTGACGTATTGTTCATTGTGTTTTTATAATTGTGTGAATTGACGTATTTTTACTGAACTTATTTATCTAGCATGTCAAACTTATATGTTTGGAGACCGCACTATTTTATTTTCGAGGAGACTGACATAACCATAATGTTTTTGTATTGCTAGTTTAATTGTTACACTATAATCTATTTTGAAACTTATTCAATTATTCATATCTTATTCTTATTAACCTATAATGTCAAAACTTATTCAATTATTCATATCTTATTCTCATTAACCTATAATGTTATATGGACCTCCATCTAAGCCATATGTCTAAATGGCATGATACTGAATTACTGATAATGCATGCAACTAACAAAATGAGAAGCTTGATTTACTTTAGTTGGATAATACCATGATGTTAATCTGTTTTACATTCATAATGTCATCGTTATAATTTGCAAAGTTTTATTTATTTAATTATTTATTTTGCTTTTGTACATGGCCATCTTTATGATCGACATTATATTATTTAAAAACGAAAATCTGATTTCCTATGGCATATAAGATCAACATGGCCTTCTTTAGAAATCTGCTCTTTTTACAGTCTTTTTACTATCAACATAAGGTGTATATGACAAATATCTTCCTAACGTTGATTATTTTTCTCATTATCTAGATTTTTGGAGAATAGTGGGCTGTTGAAGATTTTTTTTCTTGCTCGGGTATGTGTTCCAAAGGTATTTTATCATATTATTCGCTATTTAGCCAGGAATTCTTCCCGCTATTAAAAAAACTATTTTTTTTAGTTTGGAAAATGGTAATTATACTTGGAAAAACAATGTATTTTAAATTTCCAACTTCAAAAATTAACTTCTAGACATAAACTTTGCAACTAGAATGAGTTTACAAAATTGCGGACATATGAACTTTTCCAAAGCACGTTTAAATTGGGAAAGTGTGAACGTAATGCAATTTTAATATTAAATACAGGAGTATTTGCAATGAAAATAAAATATAAATTTATATTCATACAAAGTAATATTATATTCATATAAAGTAATATTATATTTTGCAGGAAACCATGTCAGAAAATCCAACATCATCATATTCATCATGTTCAGAAATCAAGAAAGTGGATCAAAACTTACTTGGTATTCCGGTCTTAGATGATGCTAGAAAAATCGCTACTATGCTTGGTAAATTAGTAAGAGCTCATGTGCCTATATCATATATAAGTTGGGACAAAGTACCCGGAATATATAAGGACACCGTTTGGAACGAATTGGTGGTAAGTATATTGGACATCATCGCACTGTGTTTCGATATCTGTTGCATGGAATAGATTTAATTAGCAATCTCATGATATTTACACCAAAAAATTCAAATTACAAGTCTGTTGCATCCTTTTCCTTGTCTTTCGACATTCACAAATTGTTAAAATGGATTTCATTACACTAATTTTTCTCGTTTTGACTTCATAGATTTAATTATTAGGTTGTACAATTTATTCAACTATTTATGCACATGAAAGCATAGTTTTGAGCATATGCAAGATTCTATGAATATGCACATGAAAGCACAGTTGTAGCATTTATTCAATTATTACAATTCAGGTCTGCATGTATAGTTGTGTATGTGAAGATGCCTATAAATCAATTATCCTCATTTCATAGATGTATGGTCCCATTTTAGCATGCAGATGAACTGTATATCAACAATATAACAACAATTATTTTTTTATTTACACATCATAATACTAGTAGAATTAATTCTTGATTGCACATTGCAAAAGAAAAACACATTATTCAAGACTTACGTTCGACTACAACACTAAGTTCAGCCCCACAGTTAAGATATGGATAGAAATAAAATAAAAATAGATATGGAGTTGGACTAAAGAAACCCAGAAGGAAAAAAACCAAAAACAATTAGGCTTTCTCGTTTATTCTTTTTTCTAGTGGGCAATGTATAGGCAGTCACTGTCTCCAAAACATATGTATATGTTACATAATAATATATGCATATATGCTGCTTGAACCTGAGGCTTGAGAATAAAGTGCATCTATGGAATACAGTAGCGCATATTGGTGTGTATTTATGCACAGATGTAGATAAGAATCGTGTGTTTGATATTTAATCACTTTTTCATCAATTATTTTTGGATGCATGTTGTATACTTGACAATGAATTGATGATTATAAGCTTTTTTTGAATTGTAGTATTTATTTCATAATACTACAACTGTGATTTCATAATACTGCTATGCTTACTGGATCAGGTTGTACAATTTATTTAATTATTTATTTTTGCATGTATAACTTATGATCAACTATGTGGTCTCCTTCTTTCCATTCCAAGTTACCTTAATTTCTCGTCAGTATTAAATTAAATATTAATTGTTGTTCATTTATAATAATTGCATGCTCTTTGCTCGACACGTAACGTGTTTCATTTTGTTCGTTATTTCATAGCTAACAATGTTATTTCATAGCACAAAATAGTTTGAAGCTTTATATTATTTTTGATATGGTGCATTTTTTGTACAGATATCGGAAGTTGTGCTCTGTACGGCCGAATTATGCTCAAGTATGAAGGGCCATGCAAAAACACTATGCCTGAAAGTTTTTAGCAGTTTGGTTAGCTCACCTTTCCTGCATCGAAGAATATATAAAAATTTATATGAGCATGCATTGTTACTGCTGCACTATATACACATATACATATGTGTATACATATGTACATGTGTATGAAGCTGCCTTGTTATAGCTTGCTGTGCATCGAGTTGCTTCAGGATTTGATATCTCGAATTGGTTTTTTCGTGTTTTGTCTTTTTGCAGAAAATTTATGAGCTCGATCCGCTTTTAAAAGTATTGTTTTTAAAGAGAATGTTGGAGGCTTTTAGGAGACATAAGCAACACTTAAGAACAACTTATTATGACACTTTCAATAATGACAAAGAACGAGTGAAAAATTGTCCATCTACAATTGCTCAAGAAGATTAGGAAGAGTTCTTTAAAAAATGAAGCAACGCTTGAAGCGAGCGGAAGAAGAGAGTCAGGCAAAAAGAACAGACCATTGCTCAGTTATGCTCACCATACAGGAAGTAAAAGTCACGCTAAAGCAGAACAAGAAATGGTAATTTATATTCATTTTCTTTCAAAAATGGTAAAAATCACAACTAACATATTTTATATATTGCAGATCGTTGCTATTCCATCAACAAATATCAATCGTCGTCAAGAATGGGAGAAGACACACACGAAATAAGATGGTAGCATATCGGATGCCACTTCTTCTACTTCGTAAGTCAAACAAATACTAACTTGCATATTCTTATCATTAAACATTTTTTAGTGTACACTAATCTGCAAACTACAATCTCCACTATGTACTTAGGATTGATTATGAAGTTATTATGAACTTAGGGACCAAGATTGTTATTATGAACTTAGGAACCAAGATTGTAAGTTTGAACTATCTCCACTATGCCTGACATTGCTTTGCTAAAGATAAATATAATTTATCATTTTGTCAGTTTTCTACACTTCTTTAGAATTTAGTATGCATTCGGATAATAAGGAGTTGGAAAAATACTAATATGCATATATTAGTAATCAATTAACTTTCAGTAATATGATATATGAATTAAACAAATACTAATTGCTCTTATTTTATAAATATTTCAGGATCAAATTGCGAAAGCAAAGGAAAAGATCACTGATAGTGATGAAGAAAAATTGACAGTGGATGAAGACATCTTATCACAAGTGCTTGGTAAGGATGTAAGGGGTGGGAGCCGCGGTGTTGGGACCATTGTACCAAAGACTAAAGTTAAGGCTTGTGCCATTGCACAAAAATAACTCAGACATGTTCGTGGAGACCATGATGAGTTGAAAATGAGGGTTGGAAGTTTGGAGGGTATAGTGGGAAGTATGTTTGGGCATTGGAGGTTCTGATCAACATGGTGGGAAACATCGAACATGGAATTCGCACACCGGGAAATTCTTCTGATGGAGGACGCACCACACAATTAAATGCTCCTGAATTCATTGTTTCTCAGTTCCCGAATTCAATCGATGTAGCGAACAATCAAAGATGTGAAATCCTTAACTTTGATTTAGACATAATAGCAACGGGTATTTATTACAAGCTTTCTATTTTTAGTTGCTTTCGAGCAGATATTTTGTTGGATAGATCTAGACATCTTTATTGCAACAGGTACTGTATGCCGAGATTCTACATCGTCCAAAATCCATGGGAAATCTATACCACCCACACATGAAAAAGTGGTATTGGACAACATACTGCTACCAGATGAGAGAACCAGCAAAATAAATCATCAATTTGCAGAGACCTTTGCTGAAGTTGGAGTGGGTGGGTATGTGTGCCATCCGAAGGGTCTTATTCAATATCTTTAGACATTGGAGCAGGTATATTTTCTGTTTATGTTAATATTTTACTATGTATTGTTTTTTGAAACCTCTTCCACTATATACATGACATGTCACATTTAATTTTCTTAAATGTGATAAGGAAAAAAACACGTTTGTAATGCTTCATTCCTTTCTATTTTGAAGTTGTTTGAAGAGCTTATTCTTTAGATTCACTGTGGCTATATTTAAAACATATTTGTTTTCGAAATGCTTGATATAGGACTGTGACCAGATTCATTATTTTGAGAATAGTTGAGTCTTGTTGTTTTTTTTGGTATGACTTGTTATACAGATTGATTTATCTTCTTGCCTTGAACTTTACTTGTAGTTGTACCATGTTGTTTTGGCTTGAGATGTTGTTGTTTGGATATCTTGTCACTATTTCTATCAGTTTTGAAAGTTTTTCCATTTTCCTTTTCTGTTGATCACTTTGAAACTAGACACCAGATTTGATAATCTAGTTTAACTAACTTGAGTTGCACATGCTGTGTTAAGTATGCATTATCATATATATATACACATGCATATATATGTATGCATATATGTGTGGATGTGAGATTTCATTCTTTCAACTTGCACTGGTTTTCACTTACCTGTAAACTCCTTCTATATGGTCTTGATATGAACACTGTTTGGAGATTGATGATTGTTCTTGTGAGTCATTTTGAAGCTTTGGTTCACTGCAATGATTTGCTAACTGTGTACATGTGAGGTATATACTGGTCCTGGCTTGTTATTTCATATTCATGCTTGGTGTACTTCTTGTAGCTATTCGATCTTCCACATTGCAGTTGCATCTATGCTTCACACATATTTGCTTCATACAAATGCACACATATATAATTTCATTTTTCATCTCAATACACATGTCTATAACTGAGCCTAGACTCAGTCTACAACTGAGCCGCCATGACTCAGTTATAACTGAGTCTAAGACTCACTTTACTGAGTCTAAGATTCAATCTATAACTGAGCCTAGATTTAGTTAAAACTGAGTCGCCATGACTCAGTTAAACTGAGTCACCATGACTCAGTTAAAACTGAGTCTAAGACTCAGTTTACTGACTCTAAAACTCGGTTAAAAACGTCGTCAAGACTCAGTTTCAACTTCATATCAGTATTCATGTTCATTAATATGTTGTATTCATATTTAGTTGCAGTACAAGCTTGCTAATACAAACAATTGTTTTTGTATGGATAGACTTGGAGAATAGAAAGTGGAGACTAAAGATTGAAGCAGTGAAGCTGACTGTGTAGTTGTTGACACTTGACATGTTGTATTAATGTAATGTAACAATTATGAACTATTTATAAATGAAGTAACTTGACTATGTGGGAACCTAAGTAACCAAATATGTAAGGGTGGATTGGTAGTGATAATATGTATTGTAACTAGATGTATTTCTGTTTTAGAATGTAACTGAATGTAATTCAGTAATTTATTATATAATATGCATCATTGCATTGTAGTTGAATGTATTTCTATAATGTATTGTATAATATGCATCATTGCATTAGGTATTAGATATGAACTATTAATGTATGTGTGTGATTATATAAATTGATTGTATATGTGCAATATCTAGTTGAAAAATGGGTGCAGATTAATTGTCAACTTAGGCACGGCTAAAAACCGTATCTAATGAACAAGGCAATGGCTTAATAAGATACGTCTTTAAGCTTTATCTATGATGTCAGTTAGATATGGCTTTAAGCCGTATCTAATGGGTCAATTAGATATGGCTTTAAGCCGTATCTATGATGTCAATTAGCTACGGCTTTACGCCGTATCTTATTGACCACTTAGATACGGCTATGAGCCATATCTAATTTAACCATTAGATACGGCTTAAAGCTGTATCTAACAGTTAACGACGTCATATTTTGATATGGCTTATAGCCGTGTCTAAGTTAATTAGATATGGCTTTTAGCCGTTTCTAATTATCGTTTATGGTGTAGTGCATATGTAACGACCTAGAATTTTGGTCGTTAAATTTGAATATTTAATTCATTTTAAATGTTGAATGTGAATTTTAATTTGATTTGAAATAAGAAGATTTTGGGTCAATCAATGAAGTGAGTTATAATTTCAAATATGATAATTCAATTGAAACTGAATAATAATAATTAAACATTTGGAACTGGGATAATTAGTGAATTTGGATATAAATATATACGAAATTGGTTTCTAAAATTTGTTTTAAGTTTATTTGGATTTAAATCATGTTGGACATTTGAATGGAATCAGAAGTCGATAAGTTTAAAATTTGGAATTTTATATTAATTTAATAATGAAATTTAACAATATAATAATGTAAATAATCAGATTTTGATTTAAAATGAATCAGAATAATTTTTAATGTGATTATAAATTCTATATGATTTATTATTGAGTTAGTAAAATTTTAGAAGTGAAATTTTAAGTAATTTCGACGATTTCGAAAATCGCTCGAATTAATCGATGAGTTAAAATAGCCTTCCGGGGCACAGTCTCGGAATTCGACGAAACCAGTTCAATTGGACCCGTAATAGTTAGTTATTATTGGATTTCAATTTTCGTAGCAATTGAAGTTGTCGTTGACCGTGGCAGCTCAAACGCATAGAAACTATTTTAATCGATTTAATTTAAATTTGATCGTTTATTCCCGTAACTCGCGCATATATTCGAATTAGCTTCCGAAACACGTTCCATTATGCTTGGAATATGGGTAAAACCTTATAAACGCCTGTCGGCACGTTTCAATTGGAATTCGTTCAAAAGGTTGAGTAAATTGTGAATTTATTATTAAATTATTATATAAATCTATATTCACGCACATAGAGAAAAACCCTAGAAAACAACGCAGCCGACACCTAATTATTCAATAGCCAAAATCATCGTTCCTTCTCTTTCAATTTTCTTCTTATCTATCAACTTTCTGCAAAAATTATCAACTGGAGAATCGAAGGGGACTTTGAGATCTATGAAGTGAACGGGTGCGATGGGATATGGCGAAGTGGATCGGCGGTTATGGGAGCTCGAGCATGGCTCGATCATGCGCGTTTTCCACATTGACCATGGCACCGAGCTCGACGTTATTTTGGCTGTGGGTGGTGGCATGTTTGGTGTACGTACTGGAGGTACCGGATCATCGTGTAATCGAGTAAAGGGGAAGCGAAATGTAACCTTAAACGGCAGCTATGGGTTTGTGAGAGGCTGGAGACGTGTGTGAGAGGAAGAAGAAGTTGCTGCTTTGATCTGAAGGTAGAAATCAACGGCCGAGATTCGTTTTTGTAAAATATAAAAGAAAATTTGTTTTAAATTTTTATACAAATTTTATAAAACCATAATTTATGCGTACGTTATCAGATTTCGACAAAATTGGCGAAGCCGGAATCGCAGCGACGCGATCTACGCTGTGGCGCAGATCTGGAGTCGGATTGAGCAAGTGGAAATTTCAGATTAAATCGAATGAGCTCGATTTAATTTAAAATTTGAAACGCCGATGCAAGGTGAGTTAATCTCACTCACATCTGGAATTTCAGCTGTTTAAATAGTTAATATTTAAATAATTGTGTGATTGGTTGAATATGAATATTAATATCAGTCTGGATCGATATTTACTCATCGTGCTAACATCTGTGGATGCAGGAAAAAAAGGTTGGAGGGATCCAACTGGATTCCTCACAAATAGAAATTTTTATTTATATTCTGTGATATATTTCATTGATATCCTATGATAGATTGATTTGGAATTTTGTTATACTGTGTTATGGTTGGATAATATAATTTGGTATTTATCAATAAATTGAAATGGGAGTAAAAAGGAAATAAAAAGAACTTAACTCAAGATATTGGTCTAGAATTTGAATTGTTTCAGAATTGTGATTTAAATGGAAACGAGGAATGAAAATTTATAAACTGGGTTTATAAGTGAAATGGGATATTTATCGGGGAATAAATTTGAAGTATAGATTTCCGGTGGGAACCCCTATAAGAAGGAGCAAATTGATTTAAAAATAATAATGGAAGTATTTTTAAAAGGAAGGAAAGTATATTTTTTTCCCGGGAAATGAAATATATTTCAAAAGAGAAGCTTTCAAAGTATAAACTAGAAAGTTTAAAATTGTTTTTTTAGAATATTTTTAAAAAAATTAATTTTTTTAATCATTTTTAAGTATAAGTAAATATTTATTTAAGTAATTGTGGTATTAAATTATTTTAAGGGTAGTTCAGCATTATGTTTTCTAAAGGAAATTTTAATATAAATATTTGATTTAATCACTTTATTTTAAAGGTTAAATTTCGCTTAAATTACTTAGGAAACCTCTATATATTTCCTTAAGTATTATTTTCAATTAAGTAATTTCTAGAAGCTTTATGTAAAATATTTTAAGCATATATTTTGAAAGTGATATTCCAGGAAATAGAAATGTGTTTAAAAATAAAAAAAGGTTTATTTTTATAGTGTTGGAGGAATTTACGGGATTTAAACGTAAATTTGAAGTGAGGTCAATCATGTAGGATTTATAAAAGGATTCTTTGGTTTATTCTGAAAACAGAAGTGTAGTTCACTGAAAAGCCAAGTACGTTTTAAAACAGATTTTTAAGTAAGGTTAAAAGTTTAAAATTTGATTTTAAAAGAATGTTTTTAAGAAAACTCTTATCTAATTGTTAATATTTCAAAAGTAAATATTTACTAAATTAGTTATAGTAATAATTATTTAAAGGGTTAATTGGTATTATGTTTTAAAGGAATATTATTAGTATTTATATTTTATAAAATGATTTTATTTTAAGGATAATTGGTTAGAGTTTTATTTGAAAATTTGTATAGGATTTCATAACTTTATTTGAAAACTTAGTATGACTTAACTTTTATTTGGAGAAAAATAGTTTATATTTTATAAGTAGTTTAATTTGAAACATTTTAAAAGTATGTATATATTTTGAATAAAGTATGTAAACAGCTTTAATTTAAATTATTATAAATCTAAAGTATTTGGCTTGGATGTTTTTAGTGGAAATCAATATTTGGAAATTTATTCCATAAGGAGTGTGTGGTTTGAAACTGTTTTCAAGGGGTTGAAAATGGAAATATATCTTACAAAGATATTTTAAGGATAATAAATAATTTGGGCAATTATTTATTGTTTGATGGATGTTTGTGAATGTTAATTGATAGTTAAATCATCGACTATCAATAATGGCCAATGCGTTGATCATTTCGAAGGGACCGGGATCGGGATTTATTTCTCGAAAACCACTTCGATCCGGTTTGTACGATTTCATGGGAAAAATGAGTTCGGAGTTGAAGATGGAGCAGTGAAGTGCAAGGGATAGTCGCTACTAATCCTAAGGATATTTCCAAAATGGATGTAGTAGGAATAGTGCCTTCGGTTCCATTCGAACCCGAGACGGACTTGTATGGATGAATGTTTTTGGAACATCGTCAGGTGGACGATGGGCATTTAAGTGAAACGTTCTAAAAAGGTAACGCTTAGCCTCAAGCCTCATCAACCGGGAATGACTGAAAATCAGGGGTATGCAGCAAGGCTAGATGGGTAGCCCCATTAGGGTAATTTCATCCCTGTCTAGATGTCCCTTTTTATTCGGCTTAGTGGTGCGGTTGTTGATCCCAACCATGGGGTGATCTTACTCGGAATTATCCTGTAAGGGGTAGTTCCGGTCTTAGGTTGCAGGGGGTCGGGAGTGATCCTCTGTGACGCCCCACCTCTATACCCACGCTAGCCAAGAACACTACGGTGTAATGCTGTCAACTAGCACGGAGAATAAGGCTGTTGAGGAGCGACATCTGTGTAATTGCTTTGCGCGAGCACCGATATGTCAGATAGTATAACATGCATTTTATTTCAAGAGGAAAATCCGACATACCGGTACAAACACAAAGCTACTACACGGTGGCTATAATAATCTTCGGAAACAAATATAGAATAAGCATAACACAAATCAATCACAGATAATTCATATCACAAAGGCGGAAGAAGATATGAATATATAACTAACACATGAAAGTGTATATCAGAGTAGTGGTGTAACGACCCAGAATTTTGAACAATTTAATTTGAGAATATTTGATTAATTTTAAATATTTAAATGATGATTTAACTTGAATTTCAAATTATCAGAATAAATTGGCGATTAAATATTCGAATTTAATCTATTGGAGTTGAATAAAAATTTAAATATTCAATTTGAAGCTGATTAAAAATATTTCAAAGGCTTGTAAAATTCATATTGATAATACTGAAGATTTTAGAAGCTTCAGAATTGAAATTGAAAGTGAATTGTTCAGTTTTGAAATTTATATCGTTTAGATCGATATTTAAAAATAGTCATTTTTCATACAGTCTCGAAATTCGACGAAACCAGTTCCATTGGGTCCGTAATATTGAATTATTGCCGGATTTCAAATTTCGTATTTTTCGGAGTTGATATGTGAGCGTACGTTGAGTAAACGCGTTGAAAATTTAAATCGAATTCAATTGAAATTGAAATTTGAATTTAGTCAAACACAGCACGTTCTTCCCTAAACTCACGCCTAAAATCGCGCCTAGTATCACGAACAAGATCGTGTAACGCATGCCTTAGTTTCAATTTTAAATAACAATTCGTTCCTCAGTTCAAAAATCATACAAATCAATGGCCGATAGAACCAAATCTCCTTCAAAAATGGTGGCCGAGCTTCGTTCTTCTTTGAGAAATTAAAAAAAAAGGGAAATCGATTCCCCTATTTCAATCAATGGCCGAAGCCACTATCAGATTCGAAAAAAAATTATTTATGGCCGACGCCGTTTGTTGTCACGCGCGTAGGGAGGCTAGGGTTTTCGTCTCGAGGGGGGTGTCGTGATTCGGTGCCGCGCGATTCGTGGAGAGGGCGGCGACGGCGCTGTCGTAGCGTTCGCGATGGAGATGACGCGCGCGTGCGCGCGGCATGAAGCAGCGGTGTGGGTTGCGACTGGCATGGCGCTCGATGATGGGGGTCTTCATGATTCTGGTGGGTCGCGAGATAATGGATGTCGGCGCGAGGTGAATGAGGGTTGCTCGAGCAGGCAAGGGGGATTTCACAGTAAGGGTATTTTCTATTTTGTTTTATTTTTATATACATATATATATATATATATATATATATATATATATTGTATAGAAAATAAATATATGCAGTATTTAAAATAAAAAATAATAATATATATATATAAATGATAGTAAGTTGTAAAACAGAAAGAAAATGTTTGGGAAATTAATCAAGGTAGCTTTGAAGTTATTTATTAACTAAATTTCTATGAAAACTATATGAATTATTTTATATACAGTAAGAAATTTTGTTTAAAAATTTAAATATTTGTTTAAAACTAAATTTTTAGTTGATCAATCTATTTAATTTTATATGATAGATTAAGCAAGCAGAAATATGTATATATGGTGACTGATTTGTTTGATAAGCACATTTTAAAAGGTAAAAATATTTTTATTTAAACGGGAAATCATTTCTTCAAATTAATTTGCTAGTAAATTAAATTTGTCAGATGGTGAGACAAATGATTTATTAAAGGAAAATTTGTTAAAGATAAAATTTTGGTTAATTTAAAAAATCGAATTTGTTAGTTAAATAAATTTATTGAAGAAATTAATTTAAAGTAAAAGAATTAGTTAAAATAAATTTATTAAAGGAATTCTAGTTTAAGATTTGATTCTTCGATTAGATAATTTTATTGAGAGAAATTGGGTTAAAATGAAATCATGGGATAATTTAATTACCAAAGGTTAATATATTAAATTTAGTTTTAAAATTAAATTGTAGTTGAATAAAATTATTAAAGGAATTGGTTTAGAACAAAACCGATGAATTAAAATTATCAAATCAAAATTTATTATTCGATCTGTTCGAATATTAATAAATTGTGTAAATATTTATACAAGGTATAAATCAAGAAAATCGAGTCAAGATGGAAAATGGATTGCAAATAAAAGCAAAGGTGAGAACTTCTCACTCAAAAGGAATTTTTATTGTTTATTTAAATTTTAAATAGATAGATTTAAAAATTTGCTTGACTGTGTTGATTGAATGATTGAATGATGATTGTTATATATAGTTATTGGATGTGAATAGACCCTATACGCCGTTAGTAAGCGGAGGTTATTTATTACACACATATACCGCGATATTCCACCTTGAAGTGGAATTGGTATTATATTATATATAGCAATATATATATATATATATTGGCATATGTATATATTGCAGTTGATTGATTTCCCGCATTTTCTTTTAGCGGATGAGACCCTATACGCCGTTAGTAAGCGGATATATATTTATAAAATCCCATGTACCGCGATATTCCGTCTTGAAACGGAATGGTATTGTGCTAATGTCTGTGGATGCAGGGAAACAGGTTGGAGGGATCCAACTGGATTCCTCACAAATATTTATTTGATTTCATATATTGTGATATTTGATTGTTATCATGGATGATATATGATGTTTGAAAGTTGTGATTGAATATTGATGTGTTGCATCATCGGATCCAAATTAGAAGTTTAAAGATAAGATTTATAAAAATTTTATTTTATAAATCAGAATGATGAAATTATAAAAGAATTTAAAGATGTTTAAAGTAATAATATAAATTGATTTATATTAAAAGATTTATAAGTTGATATTTATAAATTTAGAATATCTTGAATTATAAAACGAGCTTTTATAAGTGATAGAATGATTTGTAAATGAATTTCATAAAGGAATGAAATCTATAGAATTTATGAAATTTGATTATTTTATAAATTAAAATGATGAAATTATAAGGAGCTGAAAGACGTTTTAAAATAATAATATAAATTGTTTTATATTAAAAGATTTATAAATTGATATTTATAAATTAAAAATATTGGAATTATAAAACGAGCTTTTATAAGTTTTAGAAAGAATTGTGAACGAATTTCACTAATGAATGAAACTTATAGAATTATAACGGTGAAGTTCTAAATAGAATTTTATAAATAAAATTTATAAAGTTATTTAGGAAATAGATGTGGATAAACAAATGAATCTTATAAGTTATAAGATTTATAGATTTGGGAAGTTTGAAGGAATGATTTTGTAAATAAATAAATTATAAGTATTTGACTTATAATATGAATTTTTAGTATATCATTGTGATATGAATTGAGATAGGTTAATAAGGGAATTTATAAAAAGGAGTTGATATAAAATAAATAGAAATAGGATTTATAAACGTTGATTAATAAATCCGCAACGACTTATTTTGATAAGTGAATTGTTGTAATTTATTGATGGAGGTATATTCATGTTTTAGACAGTGAATAATTCTTTAAAATAAAATGAATAGAAGTGATGAAATTTATTAACAAGTGTATTCACGTTTTTGAATAGTGAATATTTTGTTAAAGAAATTATTTTGGATGTGATGTTTTAAATAGAATTAAAATGATCTAAAGATGTTTTAAAATGTATTGAGATTCGAAACCATAGATTTCAACATTCATTGTTGAAATAGACGTTTTCGAGAAATAGAAGGAAATGGTAGATTATAACACTGTTGTTATAATAAATGATTTCCGAAAGGAAATGTTTTGTATAGTATTGGGATTTATATATCTATTTTAATTTCGAATCCCTATACTAGTGATTTTGGGTTGTCGTAACGATGTTTTACGCAACATTCATTTTGGCCCAAATAAATATGGTTAAGTGAATGATTTCCTTAAAGAATGAAATATATACTTAATTTCGATTAGGGTATATTAAATACTTTCTAAGTATAGAAAATAAAAAGATCTGTGAATTACTTATTTTTAATAAGTATAGAAATGCTTTTCCAATATTAAGTGAATATTTGGAATTTATCTTTTTGAAGATAAATTGAAAATGAATATTAAAAATTGAATGGAAATCGTATATTCATAAATATTTTGGAATGTAAATTCAATATAGGATTTATAAATGAAATTGGAAAATGAGTTTAAAAATAAATATTGATTTATTTTTTTTAAGTATGGAAATTATGTTTATATCTTGTAAAGATATTTTTGGAAAATAAATAATTTGGAAAATTATTTGGAATCTGGTGATGTTGGCATATCTATTGATAGTTCAATGACCGACTATCAATATTTACCTTTAAATAGGTATTTGTTGTGAATTGTTTGAAATTGGATGCCACACTTGTTTTTTTAAAATAAGCGCTCACTAATTCGGGTTAACCGGGAAAGGACCTTGGGGTCGTATAACCCATTCCGAATATGTGATACGTCGTTATGAATTGCATTCGAAGATCGGTGTTGAAGACCAGATATTTTCGAAAGCGAAAGGGTTTCTTGTTGATTGTCTCTGCACTGGCTGATCCCTGGTATTGAGATCTCCATATGTGATGGGAAATCCGAACGTGATTAGAGATTATTCGGATTGCAAGGACTTCTTTGTAAGTGCCTTCGGTTCTGTTCGAACCCAGAACAGACTTGTATGGATTGTATGTCTGACATTACAAATTGAGATATAAAGCCGATTTCTTTCAAACATATTTCTGTTGGTGGCGGAGAATTTATTCTTTTAGCTTAACACCCTTCTCTGAGACGTACGAGCTCAGAGGTTATATAGTTGAAGTTATCAGCGATATATTCCCAATTTGGTAATGTGACATGCTGAGTGTTGCTGAAATGATCATTGTGTTGATTATTGTGATAGGATCGTTTATTTGATCCTCTATCTTGGTGATCATTGTGTTGATCATTTGTTGACCCAAAGCATGGCTTTTGTAATAAGTATGTTTTTGTGGACGTGACTTCGTCGAGCCTCACACCCCGGAAATGGTCAAAACAGGAAAGATGCGGCAAGGTTATGAGGGGTAGCACCCTTTAGGGTATGTACATTTCCTTCTGGATAGAGGTGGTATCATGGTATGGAGCCCAGATATTTAACCTATGTGGTTACTGCGAATTTATTACTTTGTGGTTGTTGGTTATCGGGATCCCGTGAGAAAGGTCGTTTACGATCGGGGAATGGCGTGCTCGTGTCAGTAGTTACCCAGTTAGGGGTAACCCGGCCTTGTGTTGGTAGAGTTCCGGTTTGGTTCTCGGGGATGTCTTTCCAGAGGCATTCTCATGTGGCAATGGGAAGTTCCTTGGCCTGACCATTTGTTGGAAATCCAATTCCCAATACGAAACTTGTACGGTTTTAGTTGTAGAACCTATCATTCACTTATGGTGTCGCAACACTGTTTGGATGGTAGCTATAGTAGGCATAGTTCGAAATGTCTATGTTGGCTAAGATTTATATTCTACTTTAGAAATCAATTTTTTCTACACTATGCACTAGTAATAATATCAAATGTTATTTTAAATGCGTATCAAGCATCTTTGACTATCATAAGGAGAAATCTCCTCCGATTCTGCGTTTGCATGTGTGTGTGTGCGGGAGGCCTTATGGTAGTCTCATTTTTAAAAGCATTTCGAATTGAAATAAAAATATCTCTCTATTTTGATTTTTAAAGAAAAATAAACTGTTTTTGAGTTCTCGCACCAGTCACATGACTGACTTGGAGTTTATTGTTTTCCTTCCTAAACTCTGGGTGCCCACCAATTTCCACACGGGCAGTCAAGAGTTAAGATTTATCAGGATATTCTGGATATTCTGGAGCTGCTGGAGGCAAGCTGGATGGCATGGCGTATTACTAGTATATGGTATTTCTTTTTCCGCTGCGCTGTTTGTTGTTGTTGTTGTACACTCTGATGATATGATGTAATGAAATGTGATGTAATGTAATAACTGATATAGTTCTTTGTTTAAAGATTATTCATTTATTATTATATGTTGTTCCGCTGCGAATTGTGAGATTCTGATGTTGTTCTGTTCTTGTTTTTTGTTCCGTTCTATTCTGCATTTTTCTATATTCTATCTTTCTTCTCTTTTTCTTCTATTTTAAAATTTTCTATTTTCTGTTTTTTTCTTTTCCCTCCATCTTCTACCTTATCTATTATCTTCTATCTTCTCTCCTCCCCATTTTCTACCTTTCTCTCTTCTTCTTTTTCTTTTTAAAACCCATAACTATTCGGTTTTTCGGCAACGAAAAACGCGAAACGTTACATTTGGTATCAGAGCTTATGGTTAAGCGACAACCATGGTTCTGTTGGGTATTACTCGTTAGAGATAGAGTCAGCAGTACTCTAGAATGAGTTTGAGTGTAATAATAGATATGAGAGCGTATTTGTTAGTGAATATAAAATTTGTTTTGAATCGGGTAAATGAGATAATTTTGCCCAAAACTATTTTGAATAGAAAAGAAATGATTTTCTATGAATTATTATAGTATATGGTTGTATGATTGTTAGAAGTGATAATATAGAATTATTATCACTAGTATATGGAATTTCAAATTGTGAATTGAATTCAAATGAAATTTAAATTGTGAATGAAATTGAATTGAAGAGTAAAATTGAATGAAATGAATATGTAACTTCAAATAGTGAAGTTAAAATATATAAGAAACATATATCGAAATTTTGCAATAGAATTGGCAAATTGGTTTGAATATTGTATTTGGATTTGTATGCTACTACTACTAGCAGGTTATACAGGTATATAAAGGAATTGAGATTTTGATTTCAAAGTTAAAATTTGATTTGCTCGACAAAAAGGTACGTATTTCAATTTCAGTATGAAATTTGATGACTTTCTTCTCTAGCCACTTGGCTTTTCTCTTTTCTTTTTGATTCTGAGGGGCCGTGGTGCCATTTTGTAGTCGTACCGAGCTAGCCGCGCAAAGGAGACGCTGGCGAAATTTTTCGAAAATTTAGGGTGTTAGAAAAAAATTTGAGAAATTTTGAAAGTTTGAAATTTGAATTTGAATTTAAATTTAAATTGTTAGGAAAACAATGTTGTTTGAAACCTAAAATTGAAATTTGAAAGCTAGTTGAAATGATAATGAGTCTCTAGTAAAAAGATTTAGGTTGGTAAGTTGATAAAACTATTTGGATTGTGAAAAATGATAGACGGGATAGGGGCATTCTTCTTAACTTGTAATTTCGGGACGAAATTCTTTTAAGGGGGGAAGATTGTAACGACCCAGAATTTTGAACAATTTAATTTGAGAATATTTGATTAATTTTAAATATTTAAATGATGATTTAACTTGAATTTCAAATTATCAGAATAAATTGGCGATTAAATATTCGAATTTAATCTATTGGAGTTGAATAAAAATTTAAATATTCAATTTGAAGCTGATTAAAAATATTTCAAAGGCTTGTAAAATTCATATTGATAATACTGAAGATTTTAGAAGCTTCAGAATTGAAATTGAAAGTGAATTGTTCAGTTTTGAAATTTATATCGTTTAGATCGATATTTAAAAATAGTCATTTTTCATACAGTCTCGGAATTCGACGAAACCAGTTCCATTGGGTCCGTAATATTGAATTATTGCCGGATTTCAAATTTCGTATTTTTCGGAGTTGATATGTGAGCGTACGTTGAGTAAACGCGTCGAAAATTTAAATCGAATTCAATTGAAATTGAAATTTGAATTTAGTCAAACACAGCACGTTCTTCCCTAAACTCACGCCTAAAATCGCGCCTAGTATCACGAACAAGATCGTGTAACGCATGCCTTAGTTTCAATTTTAAATAACAATTCGTTCCTCAGTTCCAAAATCATACAAATCAATGGCCGATAGAACCAAATCTCCTTCAAAAATGGTGGCCGAGCTTCGTTCTTCTTTGAGAAATTAAAAAAAAAGGGAAATTGATTCCCCTATTTCAATCAATGGCCGAAGCCACTATCAGATTCGAAAAAAAAAAAATTTATGGCCGACGCCGTTTGTTGTCACGTGCGTAGGGAGGCTAGGGTTTTCGTCTCGAGGGGGGTGTCGTGATTCGGTGCCGCGCGATTCGTGGAGAGGGCGGCGACGGCGCTGTCGTAGCGTTCGCGATGGAGATGACGCGCGCGTGCGCGCGACATGAAGCAGCGGTGTGGGTTGCGACTGGCATGGCGCTCGATGATGGGGGTCTTCATGATTCTGGTGGGTCGCGAGATAATGGATGTCGGCGCGAGGTGAATGAGGGTTGCTCGAGCAGGCAAGGGGGATTTCACAGTAAGGGTATTTTCTATTTTGTTTTATTTTTATATACATATATATATATATTGTATAGAAAATAAATATATGCAGTATTTAAAATAAAAAATAATAATATATATATATAAATGACAGTAAGTTGTAAAACAGAAAGAAAATGTTTGGGAAATTAATCAAGGTAGCTTTGAAGTTATTTATTAACTAAATTTCTATGAAAACTATATGAATTATTTTATATACAGTAAGAAATTTTGTTTAAAAATTTAATTATTTGTTTAAAACTAAATTTTTAGTTGATCAATCTATTTAATTTTATATGATAGATTAAGCAAGCAGAAATATGTATATATGGTGACTGATTTGTTTGATAAGCACATTTTAAAAGGTAAAAATATTTTTATTTAAATGGGAAATCATTTGTTCAAATTAATTTGCTAGTAAATTAAATTTGTCAGATGGTGAGACAAATGATTTATTAAAGGAAAATTTGTTAAAGATAAAATTTTGGTTAATTTAAAAAATCGAATTTGTTAGTTAAATAAATTTATTGAAGAAATTAATTTAAAGTAAAAGAATTAGTTAAAATAAATTTATTAAAGGAATTCTAGTTTAAGATTTGATTCTTCGATTAGATAATTTTATTGAGAGAAATTGGGTTAAAATGAAATCATGGGATAATTTAATTACCAAAGGTTAATATATTAAATTTAGTTTTAAAATTAAATTGTAGTTGAATAAAATTATTAAAGGAATTGGTTTAGAACAAAACCGATGAATTAAAATTATCAAATCAAAATTTATTATTCGATCTGTTCGAATATTAATAAATTGTGTAAATATTTATAAAAGGTATAAATCAAGAAAATCGAGTCAAGATGGAAAATGGATTGCAAATAAAAGCAAAGGTGAGAACTTCTCACTCAAAAGGAATTTTTATTGTTTATTTAAATTTTAAATAGATAGATTTAAAAATTTGCTTGACTGTGTTGATTGAATGATTGAATGATGATTGTTATATATAGTTATTGGATGTGAATAGACCCTATACGCTGTTAGTAAGCGGAGGTTATTTATTACACACATATACCGCGATATTCCACCTTGAAGTGGAATTGGTATTATATTATATATAGCAATATATATATATTGGCATATGTATATATTGCAGTTGATTGATTTCCCGCATTTTCTTTTAGCGGATGAGACCCTATACGCCGTTAGTAAGCGGATATATATTTATAAAATCCCATGTACCGCGATATTCCGTCTTGAAACGGAATGGTATTGTGCTAATGTCTGTGGATGCAGGGAAACAGGTTGGAGGGATCCAACTGGATTCCTCACAAATATTTATTTGATTTCATATATTGTGATATTTGATTGTTATCATGGATGATATATGATGTTTGAAAGTTGTGATTGAATATTGATGTGTTGCATCATCGGATCCAAATTAGAAGTTTAAAGATAAGATTTATAAAAAAATTTATTTTATAAATCAGAATGATGAAATTATAAAAGAATTTAAAGATGTTTAAAGTAATAATATAAATTGATTTATATTAAAAGATTTATAAGTTGATATTTATAAATTTAGAATATCTTGAATTATAAAACGAGCTTTTATAAGTGATAGAATGATTTGTAAATGAATTTCATAAAGGAATGAAATCTATAGAATTTATGAAATTTGATTATTTTATAAATTAAAATGATGAAATTATAAGGAGCTGAAAGACGTTTTAAAATAATAATATAAATTGTTTTATATTAAAAGATTTATAAATTGATATTTATAAATTAAAAATATTGGAATTATAAAATGAGCTTTTATAAGTTTTAGAAAGAATTGTGAATGAATTTCACTAATGAATGAAACTTATAGAATTATAACGGTGAAGTTCTAAATAGAATTTTATAAATAAAATTTATAAAATTATTTAGGAAATAGATGTGGATAAACAAATGAATCTTAGAAGTTATAAGATTTATAGATTTGGGAAGTTTGAAGGAATGATTTTGTAAATAAATAAATTATAAGTATTTGACTTATAATATGCATTTTTAGTATATCATTGTGATATGAATTGAGATAGGTTAATAAGGGAATTTATAAAAAGGAGTTGATATAAAATAAATAGAAATAGGATTTATAAACGTTGATTTATAAATTCGCAACGACTTATTTTGATAAGTGAATTGTTGTAATTTATTGATGGAGGTATATTCATGTTTTAGACAGTGAATAATTCTTTAAAATAAAATGAATAGAAGTGATGAAATTTATTAACAAGTGTATTCACGTTTTTGAATAGTGAATATTTTGTTAAAGAAATTATTTTGGATGTGATGTTTTAAATAGAATTAAAATGATCTAAAGATGTTTTAAAATGTATTGAGATTCGAAACCATAGATTTCAACATTCATTGTTGAAATAGACGTTTTCGAGAAATAGAAGGAAATGGTAGATTATAACACTGTTGTTATAATAAATGATTTCCGAAAGGAAATTTTTTGTATAGTATTGGGATTTATATATCTATTTTAATTTCGAATCCCTATACTAGTGATTTTGGGTTGTCGTAACGATGTTTTACGCAACATTCGTTTTGGCCCAAATAAATATGGTTAAGTGAATGATTTCCTTAAAGAATGAAATATATACTTAATTTCGATTAGGGTATATTAAATACTTTCTAAGTATAGAAAATAAAAAGATCTGTGAATTACTTATTTTTAATAAGTATAGAAATGCTTTTCCAATATTAAGTGAATATTTGGAATTTATCTTTTTGAAGATAAATTGAAAATGAATATTAAAAATTGAATGGAAATCGTATATTCATAAATATTTTGGAATGTAAATTCAATATAGGATTTATAAATGAAATTGGAAAATGAGTTTAAAAATAAATATTGATTTATTTTTTTTAAGTATGGAAATTATGTTTATATCTTGTAAAGATATTTTTGGAAAATAAATAATTTGGAAAATTATTTGGAATCTGGTGATGTTGGCATATCTATTGATAGTTCAATGACCGACTATCAATATTTACCTTTAAATAGGTATTTGTTATGAATTGTTTGAAATTGGATGCCACACTTTTTTTTTAAAAATAAGCGCTCACTAATTCGGGTTAACCGGGAAAGGACCTTGGGGTCGTATAACCCATTCCGAATATGTGATACGTCGTTATGAATTGCATTCGAAGATCGGTGTTAAAGACCAGATATTTTCGAAAGCGAAAGGGTTTCTTGTTGATTGTCTCTGCACTGGCTGATCCCTGGTATTGAGATCTCCATATGTGATGGGAAATCCGAACGTGATTAGAGATTATTCGGATTGCAAGGACTTCTTTGTAAGTGCCTTCGGTTCTGTTCGAACCCAGAATAGACTTGTATGGATTGTATGTCTGACATTACAAATTGAGATATAAAGCCGATTTCTTTCAAATATATTTCTGTTGGTGGCGGAGAATTTATTCTTTTAGCTTAACACCCTTCTCTGAGACGTACGAGCTCAGAGGTTATATAGTTGAAGTTATCAGCGATATATTCCCAATTTGGTAATGTGACATGCTGAGTGTTGCTGAAATGATCATTGTGTTGATTATTGTGATAGGATCGTTTATTTGATCGTCTATCTTGGTGATCATTGTGTTGATCATTTGTTGACCCAAAGCATGGCTTTTGTAATAAGTATGTTTTTGTGGACGTGACTTCGTCGAGCCTCACACCACGGAAATGGTCAAAACAGGAAAGATGCGGCAAGGTTATGAGGGGTAGCACCCTTTAGGGTATGTACATTTCCTTCTGGATAGAGGTGGTATCATGGTATGGAACCCAGATATTTAACCTATGTGGTTACTGCGAATTTATTACTTTGTGGTTGTTGGTTATCGGAATCCCGTGAGAAAGGTCGTTTACGATCGGGGAATGGCGTGCTCGTGTTAGTAGTTACCCAGTTAGGGGTAACCCGGCCTTGTGTTGGTAGAGTTCCGGTTTGGTTCTCGGGGATGTCTTTCCAAAGGCATTCTCATGTGGCAATGGGAAGTTCCTTGGCCTGACCATTTGTTGGAAATCCAATTCCCAATACGAAACTTGTACGGTTTTAGTTGTAGAACCTATCATTCACTTATGGTGTCGCAACACTGTTTGGATGGTAGCTATAGTAGGCATAGTTCGAAATGTCTATGTTGGCTAAGATTTATATTCTACTTTAGAAATCAATTTTTTCTACACTATGCACTAGTAATAATATCTAATGTTATTTTAAATGCGTATCAAGCATCTTTGACTATCATAAGGAGAAATCTCCTCCGATCCTGCGTTTGCATGTGTGTGTGTGCGGGAGGCCTTATGGTAGTCTCATTTTTAAAAGCATTTCGAATTGAAATAAAAATATCTCTCTATTTTGATTTTTAAAGAAAAATAAACTGTTTTTGAGTTCTCGCACCAGTCACATGACTGACTTGGAGTTTATTGTTTTCCTTCCTAAACTCTGGGTGCCTACCAATTTCCACACGGGCAGTCAAGAGTTAAGGTTTATCAGGATATTCTGGATATTCTGGAGTTGCTGGAGGCAAGCTGGATGGCATGGCGTATTACTAGCATATAGTATTTCTTTTTCCGCTGCGCTGTTTGTTGTTGTTGTTGTACACTCTGATGATATGATGTAATGAAATGTGATGTAATGTAATAACTGATATAGTTCTTTGTTTAAAGATTATTCATTTATTATTATATGTTGTTCCGCTGCGAATTGTGAGATTCTGATGTTGTTCTGTTCTTGTTTTCTGTTCCGTTCTATTCTCCATTTTTCTATATTCTATCTTTCTTCTCTTTTTCTTCTATTTTAATATTTTCTATTTTCTGTTTTTTTCTTTTCCCTCCATCTTCTACCTTATCTATTATCTTCTATCTTCTCTCCTCCCCATTTTCTACCTTTCTCTCTTCTTCTTTTTCTTTTTAAAACCCATAACTATTCGGTTTTTCGGCAACGAAAAACGCGAAACGTTACAAGTGGTCAAAAAGATCCATAATAATACAAAAGGATAGCAACACGTGCTATACAAAAGAATACAACTATGAGTCTATATCTCAAGTGTATACAAAAAAATAAACTACTAATCTAAGTAGCTAGCCAAAAGTCAGATAATGATCCTGGATGAGAAGTCAAGCAGAAGCACATGTAACATCTCGGTCTGACCCGAGTATTATTTAATAAGAAAATAATAAACGGATCAGTCTAGCTATAAATATCAGATGAAACGATATAGAGTAAGAGATATGACTAAACACATAATAATCACAATGCCAAGCTGTGATATATATAAGTAATTGAAAATCAACAAGAGATTAATCAATATCACAAAATCTACACAAGAATCAAAGAAATGTCATACTCCTTATTTCGTTCATCAAACCACAAATATTGACAATTGTATCAATGTCAATGACAAAAGTCAATGACACACAAATTCACCAATGCACAAATATTGATAAAACTTATCAATAGAAATCACGAAAATTGGTGAAACACAAATTCTAGAAATCATCTCAAGAAATCCAGAAATCAGAAAAAGGGGGAAGGCCTATCACAAACGGGAGCATAAAGCTCGCCAACACGTGTAGCACAAACGGAACGCTAATTCCATGGTTGCTAACCATCACAAATTGAGCCGAAGCTCCACAAACGGCCCGAAGACCATGGGTTGCTACCCCACCAATTTGAGTCGAAACTCCACAAAACGGGGTTTAGTCTCCCTCGCAGACAAAGAGACATCACACATTGCTAGTCTAAATCACAAAGATGGTCGTCATGATCAACGAGAAGTGTCAATTACACTAAGCTAGTAAATATATGAGTTTAGCTTCATATCCCATAACCACTTGCTTAACTCAAATATTTACGAACAAACTGTAGATCTCCACTATAAAATTGTCACAAGAGATTCAATCGAACAAGTCCAAGAATTAACCGACGAAGTAAACGCAAGCGTTTCATACCACTCGTTTTACTAAGTCGTTTAATTAGATTTCTCGTGCGAATGAGGTAAAGGTTTGTATATACTAATAGATTGGAAAACGGTTCAAGAAACGAGCTTTGTACTAAAATAGAGTTGAAATCATTTGAAGAAAGAGTTTTGATATTTACTATTAGTATAGAAACCTTTATATTTTTAAAGTGACAAATCACGAAGAAGATTGTAGGAACAATCAACCACCAAAATTCACATACAAAGATGTGAATAAAAATCCAACGAAACCGATAAAGAATCCATCAAAATGGATATTCAAAAATCCCTAAAAAGGAGTCATCAAAGTCATAACAAATGATAACAACACATAGGAAACAACACGAATCGATTAAAGTTGCAAATTCAAACAACTAGGCGAAATAGGCAAAAATGCACCAGGTCGGTCGGCCGGCTACAGAGCTCGGTCGACCGGACCCTGTTCTCAAAATTCCTCGGGAAGCAGGTCGGTCGGCCGAACCCTGTAATCGGTCGACCGAACCTTAAACAGAGAAGTGCTTATGCACTTGGCAGCAGGTCGGCCGGCCGGCAGCAAGGCTCGGTCGACCAGACCTGTTGCCAGTCCCTTCCCAGCCTATCCAAATGAGGTCCAACCTCGACCAAATTGCATTCTCTCGAGCAACGGCGCTAAGGGATTATGCCAATCGACTACCCGGCCCTATATGCTCCTCGATGCATCACCAAAAACATGTTCAAACATAGAAGTTAGGATTTTTAACGAATTGAACTCAAAACACCAAAAATTGGAATATTCACCAAATCAATCCAAACCAATAGCAATAGCACACGAATAAGTATTAGGAATTCATACCTAACAATCGAAGATAAATATAAGCATAGATGTGAGATAAAAATCTCACCTTTGAACCCAAGCAATTGAAAAAGAAGCTTGAAAGCCAAAGAGAATCAACCACTCTACAAATCCAACTCAAGAAGCTTGATTCTAAGCTAACAAGAGAAACATTTCCTAAATTAGGTTTAGGAATTTCTGAAACTGATAAGAGAATGAGTTGGAGAAGAAGAAGAGAAGCTTACCAATGGGTTCTTCTATTAGTTTGGAGCTAGAGCTTGATTTGCAAAAAGGAAACTAGGGTTTTGGAGTTTTAATTTCTCATCTCTCCCACCATTGATGTTTTAAAACTGAAAAGAGGAGAAAGTGAGGGTGAATGGGGAGGAGTGGCTCAGATTTGAGTATAAGTTAAACATAGGGCTGAGCCCAAACCCAAACCCAAAGTGAAAAAGTAGCAAAAATCAACTTTCTCCAAACATATCGAAGCTTATACTCAAAAAGGTCGCAAACGGCATTTTAAACTCAATGGGAGTGGTCCCGAGTCCTAATTCGACCGTATGCAAAAAGTAGCTTTTCGGACTAAATTCCGAGTATCGATAAAATATTTAAATATAAAAATCGACAAATATGCGGATTGTTACATCCTCGGTACGGTGATCTAGGCCACGTACTGTGACAGGTAGTACCCCAATGCCTAGTCATTAGTTGGAAATCCATTCTCCCTACGAGCCTTTTACGAGTTTTGTTTGTATTACCCACGATTGTGGCTAGTAGCTAGAATTTAATGAATGTAACAATTTGGGCTATTTTAGTAAGTATTTGTATATAGACCTTATTATGATATCAGAGGATTTTGATAAGAAATGTTTTAACTATCGTAAGGTAAAAACCCGACATGTTTATTTATGGCGTGGTCTTACCAGATGCTTTTGTTTAAAAAGGATTTTTGAAACTTTAATAATCAATTAGGGTGTATTTTTATCAATTGGTATTCCGGACTAACTCGGGTATTATTTCATTATAATGTCGGGTCAGACCGAGTATTATATGTTCGGGATAGGATGCTATGGAGCAGGAGAGGAGCTGAAGTCCGAGACATACTATCCATACTTGTTTATATTCGCTGTTATGCTTGTTTGAAATTGTCAGGCTAGTAATCGTTGTTTATTTGTGATACTCTGATGATATATTGTATAAAACAGATATAGTTTTCATTTTGTGTAAAGATCTGATATTATATATTATATTTTGTTCCGCTGCGATTGTGAGATTCTGATATTGTTTAGTTCCTTCTTTATTCTATCGCCTTTCTTTTCCCTTAACAATCTATCTTTTCTGGCACTTAATCGTCGGCATATTATACTATGAAGTATTTGTGTCGATTTTCGAGGGTCGAGAAGGGTGGGTCGTCACAGCATGGCACCCAATGAAGCACTTTAGGGACGTTCATGTAAGTCATCGGCATATTGGGTTAAGATTAGAGACCGGCTAGTGCTTGGAACGAATATGATTTGGGAAGCTAAGAAAATGGTTGCAGTGATCAAGAGAATGATAAAGGAAGCTCAAGATTTCCAAAAGAATCATGCCGATAAAAGGAGAAGATATTTGGAATTTAAAGTCCAAGACTCTGTATTTGTGAAGATTTTCTCTATTGGAAGAGTTGTTTGATTTGGAAGGGATGCGAAGTTGGCACCTAGATACATTGGACCTTTTAAAGTTATTGAAAGGATTGGACAGCTCACTTATGGAGTAGAGTTGCCGAAAAGGTTGTCAGTGGTCCATAATATTTTCTATGTGTCCCATTTAAGAAAGTATGTTCATGACCCAATGCTAATTATGGAGCCATCAAGTCAAGAGGATTTGGAGATAGAACCCAATCTGACAGTGATCAAGCATCCAGTTCATATTGTGGAGGATGAGAAGAGGTTAAATAATAAGGTGGTGAAATTAGTTAAGATTCACTGGACCAATGATCCCAGAGATTGTACTAGGAAGGTTGTAGATCATATGAGCGAAGCTTATCCTGAGTTGACGTTAGAATAGTTGTTTGTGTTATGGATGCTTACTATATGTCTTTTGTGTGGATTTTATGACATATAATATATGGCCTCTTGAGTTATTTCGAGTTAAATCCTTGTTTGCTAATTTTGGAACGAAATTCTCTTAAGGGGGAGAGTGTGACTACTCAGAATTTAATCATTATAAATATGGATATTAAAATATAATTTTTATAATTAATTAATGAATTTTATAACTTAAAACAAAACTTTTAAATAATAACTAGTGATGGTGGAATAGTTTTCAAAATTTGATTACAAAAAGAATTAATTTAAAGAAAAATAGAAAATGTGACCAATAATTGTTTTCCGAATTTTCTAATTTTTGACATCTACAAGTTGTCGAAAAGAATTATGCACATTTGAGTTAACTTATTCACATACTAATAAATAAGTTAGGATTTTGTAGAGTGTGTGTGTGTATGTGTATACACACACTTAAGAAATATAATAGGATATGATGTGACATATTATGTAAATTTAAAAACAAATTATAACGAAATAAAAGTTGTCATAACTTATCATGTATTAGCAAATACAAAGTATATTAGTTTTAAATGAATGTTAGCTCATCAAGTAGAGGGGGGACCTACGTGAGTTTTGAGGGGAGGAGAAGTCAAGGGCGTGGGATGGAAATCAAAGAATGGAGGTTATGTACCTAGGGTCATTTTAGTAATTTAAATTATGCACTTTGTATATATGCAAATTTCCCAAAATTTTCTTCATTTTCTATTTTCATTTCTACTTTCTACAGCTACCTTCATATCTTCATGAACACTTAAATGGCCTCCAAAATATATTCCTAATTTTTAAAATCTAATCTTCATTTACTTTTGAATTTTAAATCCTTGTTAAAACCATTCCCTTCCAATTTCACATTTCTTCTTCATAAAAAACAAGCTCATACACACCCCCCCATACCACCTTAGCCGAGCACTCCCTTCTCCTGGCCGAGCCATGTTTCCTCTTTAAGTCCAAATAAATCACTTTTCCAAGTAAGAAGCGAAGATCTAGATCATGTTCAAATTATAATGAAAGTTCGCTTAGTTTCGTCGACTTTTGGTGAGTATAGTTTTAAACCTTGACTATGTTTTCTAAACTTAAAACATATGCTTGACTCATTGTAATATAAGTTGTTTATTTGGATAAAAATTCCATTGACTTAGATATATGTGTATGTGTTTTGATGAAACGATGTATGGTTGAATATTGAAGTTAAAAAGCCAAATTAGTTTGCAAGTTATAATCTTGCTTGTATATGTTGGTTATAGATTATATGTGATTTTGTTGTGATAATGTATGTTGTGAGCATGAATACATGATTGTATACTAAGAAGTCGGTACCTTTACCTGTTGTAGCAACTTCGAATCCCTTATGTAAAATTTTCATTTTTGATTTCTAAAATTTTGAATGTTTTCAAGTTTAAGAACTTGTTTAGTTTTTAAAAACGTACCTTTATGTTTTAGTAAAATTTTCCAAAGGTTAAAGCCAAAGAAAAGACTTAGAAATTTTAATAAATTTTTCCGAAGGTTAAAGTCAAAGAAAAGACTTAGAAAACAAAATTTCAATTTGGAAATTACGAGTCATATAGCGATAGTCACTATAAGTGTAGTTCGTGAAAACGAACACTTTTCGAACAAAAAGTGTTTTCACATTGGAACCTTTTTGAAAAATATATCAAACATAATTTAAGCTTTAAAAATTAATTATTAATTTAATTGATTGTTATTTAATTAATGATTATATAATTAAGTAAGGTAATTAGTATTTAAGTGTTAGTTAAGTAAGCTAATTATAATTAGTTAACTAACTAAAAGTAAATTATTTTTTACTTATTAATTAGGGATTAATTATTATTTAATTATTTATTTAAGATTAATTAGTAATTATTTATCTATATAAAAAGGGGTTTAATTATTAATTAATTAATAATTAAGTTAAAGTTTAATTAGGACTTAATTAATATATAATTGTTTTTATAAGGATTTAATTTGTTGTTTAATTAATTAATAAAGTTTTAAATTTTAAATCACTTTATTTCTGTATATCGGTTTTGTTTAAAACTATTCTCTTTTGCAAAGGTGTTTTAAATCAAAGGATTTCTTTTTCGACTACTCTTAAGTAACGTCAAACAAATATGAAACCAATGTTAGTCTGGTGATACATTTATAGGAAGTAAGTTACAGCACAGTTTGCACTAAAACCCAATGAGTTGGCTGATCCTCTATCTGAGGGATCTAGAATTTATTTCTAGACGAGAGATAAAGTAAGGTTGAAATATTGAAAACATGATAGATATGGGAGGATTAATTACTATCAATGGGTTATGTTTAAATTAAGTATATGGTTATCCATATGCGAATCTGTATAATTACACTAAGTAGCAAATTGTCTGCTATTTATAACATGACCTGTTTTAATTTAGGAAGTATGTTGTGTATTTTTGAGTTTTCCGGTGAGGACTCGAATACTGGTTGCATACTTCCAAAAGAACCAGAATTGAGTTAGCTGGGAATTATTGCTTAGTTTGAAGAAACTGGTTTCAGAAAAATATGTTTTATCTGAACCATTCCAAACTAAAAACATTCGCGATGGATCTTTATAAAATATGCTGTGGAGCTGTACTATTCTTTCCAAGGGTGATTTCAAAATGAAATATGGTAGATGTTGAATGTTTCTTTCATCCTGGAACAACTTGTATGGATGAATGCTATATTGCACTAAATTCTTGAAGGGCAGTGTTAGTTGGTCTGCTACGAGGAATGGTAAGTATCCTCAAGCCTCATAATTGGTAAATGACTAAAGTAGGGACGTGCAACAGGGCTATGTGGGTCGCTTCCATTAGGGTATGTTCATTGCCTAATCTAGAGTGATATCTATGTATGCTTCGGGATCCCTTTATGGTTGTTAATCGCAATCAAGGGGTGATCATATTCGGCACTGCCCTGTAAAGGGTAAGGCCAGTCCGGAGAGCAGAGGTATAACGTGTTGTAGCCCTCAGTACATTTCACCTAGAGGTGTACTATTCGGAAGTTAGATCCTTACCTTTTCGTAGTTAGAATCCATTTTCCAATATAAGCCTTCGGACTTCATTGTATACCTATTATGCTAGAATTTAATTAATGTAGCAATTTTGGCTACGATTCCATATTTATTTTAAACCCAGACATTATGATAATATTAGAGGATTTTATATAGAAATGTTTTGGTTATCATAAGGTAAAAACTCGTTCGTGTTTATATGTGGTGTGGTCTTATGAGATACCTTTGGTTTGAAGGATTTTATAAAGTTGAACTTATGCTTTACTCATACCAGACCCATGTCTGACCTGGAGTTTTATTTCTTTCTTTTAAACTCTTGGGTACTCAATTTTTTTTTGAGTAGCCAAGTAGTCGGGTTTCTTTAGAGAATTTTGGGAAGCAATATGGAGTAGGAGCTTTCATCATGTTATAGTTATCATATTACCATTATGACTGTATATGGTGTAGTAATAATTTGGGGAGGCTGATATAGCTGTCCTTATTGGGAATAGTACTTGTAACTTTGATGTAACATTTTGGAGTAACTATATGTATTATTCTGTGATGATATTTATATAACTCTGACATTCTGAGAAAAATCTATGTTTTTTCCTTGTCTTTCAATTTCTTTACCTCATGACCTGTCTTTCGAATACTTAGATGATCGGCACATGAATAACGAGGATGCATTAAGTGTCGTCTTTAAGTGTTAAAAAGGCATATCGTCATAAACTACCTATCTTAGGATATATATTTCTTTTACTATAATTAGTTTACAACCGAGAATTTCATATTAAGTATATTAAACTCAAAGAAATAACTCATAAATAGAATAATTTTCTATAAGAAAAGCACGTTTGGAATAGAAAATGCATTTCCCATTCCATATTAAGTACCTATTGGTATTTTATACAATTCTTGTTACCAATGTCTCATCATGAAGGAGAAGTGATCATTCACTCTCTTCATTCTAATCGTGCTTAAGTTACATCCACTTTTGTATATTTGCTTCCTTTTCAAATGGTCGAACTATTCAAATCAAATCCATACTCACAGCGTATTCTTTACAAAAGTGCCTTTGTTCATTCTTAACATTTGCGGACATCAAATAAGTTACAGTTTATGTAAACTGATCAAAGTGACATTTCAATTATTGAATACCAAGGTCCATCTTGTAACTCTTGGTCTAATGCTACATCTAACACAATGAGATCCTTGCCACAATCAATCATATTGAATACATGATCTTGCATCATAGTTTACTTGCTCATTCGAATGAACTAATTTCATCGAGGTTTCATACATTATGAATCATGATTGTTCACTATATAGCATTTATATGTGGTCAAATATAGATCAATTTCCATATTCTTGTATTGCTTAAGAGTTCAAAACTCATAGAATACAATATATAGATTTAAGTGATCGACGCACAAATGTTTTAGTGGTTGTATAATTTGACTCTTGCATTGGTCTTAAAGTGATAACATGATAAAAGATTAATTGATAAGTGTACTTTATATTTTCTTGTCAATCTTAATTTAGTTCATTTATGTATCTAACCGATAAACATTTTATTAATTATAGTTTCACAAATTTATCGAAGTGGATAATTTTGATTTTATATAGCCTATATTCTTATAATACTAGAAAGGTTAATTGACATCGTTTCATTTTTCTAATAAGGCTCAAACTGGATTTTGATATTCCTCGAAACTCTAAGAGATACATATAATTCTTGTAGTTCCTATAGTGAGTTTAGGACTTGCTTGTCTCGAGATTTTGAGCTTGAGTTTGCTCAACAAATCATAGGCTTGCAAGTGATGGATAACTCTTTATCGGTATTACCATATACAACTCCTAGCCTTGGTCTGGCCTTAATCTCGACCTTGAGTTTTCTCAATAAATCGAAAGATATTATTCGCTCTTACATACCATTTCATGATAAACTAAGTATAATGCGTGTATCTTGAGTTTCCTCAATAATATATGCATGTACCTCACCTTGTTCAGGCAATATATTAATAAATCTATACATAACAGTCATAGCTTGAGTTTGCTCAATAACTAGTGCATATGCAAGTAATATATTAGTATATAAATAGGAGTGGGCAACTCTATATATTAAGGATCCATAATCTTTAACACACACATTGAGTGATATCGATATAAAGAATAATGCATTTCTTATTAAACACCCTGATTCAAGTGTCAAACACAACTGAAATAGCGGTATAGGTATTTTATGTATGTATTATTTTAAAAATCTATTTTATTTTTATATTAGTTTAATATACATTATTTTATACATATATAGCAACATAAGTCTAATTTGTTTATAACTTTTACGATTTAATTAACTTATATAACATATATATGTATCTTATTAATTAAATCATATCTGAATAATCTTAATTTTATTAATTAAATCGTATTTGGTTTATTGATTTATTTTAGAATTTTTGAAATTTATATTATTCATTATAACCATTTAAGGTAAATAATTAACTATAACATTCATATTTTGTTATATACATACATATCAATATATTTATACATCTTAATTAATTAAATTTTAATTTATTTATTCAATAAATTCATTTATTCAATTAAATAATTTAGTTAAATATTTACATAATTTAGAAATATAATTCATCTTAAATAATCCTAAGGTAAATATAAAATAATAATAGCTATAATTACATACATATATCAATATATGTGTATGTACATTCATTGATTAACCTTTTAATCAATTATTTAATTTCATTTCATTAATCAAGTTAATTATATATATATATATATATATATTAGAAGTTAATCATTATATTTTTTAAAACATTCTTGAAATTTTAAGTTTTGTTTTAAAATTTATAAAATTTATTTTGTATTTTATATTTCAAATTTAACATTTAAATTTCAAATACATTTTTAATTTTTCAAATTGAATTTTTAAATTCATCCCAAGGCCCAAATTAATCTAGGCCTTTATAATTGAGTCAACCTTTTGGATTTACTCCATCTATTGGGTCAGGCTAGTAGCAAGGAAGGGCAGAATACATGATTATCCAACCCCAAGCCTAAACACTACTGTTATAGACACTCATCAAATAAGTAAGTTTTATTAATTGGCCCTAAAAATGCTATTTTGACTGCATAGATGTAATCCCCACTAATAAAACTTAACCGCTACAGTCAACCATAGTTATTAATCCCAAGCGACCAAATAAGGCGGTGTTAGATACATTGATACACAAAAACACATGAATATGAAAAGAAAATTTTAAAACATCGAATGAGATCACATTCCCTCTCAAAACATTTCCAATTCATTACATAATACCACCATCGTTATCCACGTTCATAGAAAATATATTTATTACAACATACGCCAAGGGCGACACATGAAGATGCCCCCTTGGATGATCAGAGTATATACTGATAATTTAACAACTTTGCCATTACAAAGAACGTAGTAGAATCAAATAAAAGAGAACTCTTGATATCCATCATGCCTCCTGCATGTCTCCAGAAGCTTTATTCGTATAATGAGGTACCTAAAAACCTCAACTCTCAAACTACTCAAAATCAATTGGGTACCCAAGAGTTTAAGGGGAAAACATAAACTTCGAGTCAAACATAAAGCTCGGTATGAATAATAATCTACCATCTCAAATCATTTAGATATCTAGTGAGACCACACCGCTTAGCGGGACGAGTTTTTCCTTCACTAGTGTCTTAAAATCTTTCTAAAACCATATACTGTGCTCCTGCATCCACAATGGTTAAAAGAATTCAAAACAGTATAATGTGATGTGATATGCAAAACAAATGAATCAATTCTGGATTATCCATCCCCATTCATTTTGACTATTTGTCTCGGATATAGTTTCTAGGATTATTATAAACCTAATACTTTTCATGGGCTGACCAGTAACCGGTAAAACGATTGAGGACTCCCTGTCCAATTACATAGTTTTAATGTGATTACTATGAACCTATTGGTGACTCCAATATATTTACACTTATCCTATTTTTCATGGGTTGACTAGGAACCTACTGACATCTGTCAATATCTTAATCCAAATATAGTTTTCATGGGCTAACTACAGACCGACTGGCCCATGCCAGTATCAAATCATAGTTTTCATGGGCTAACTATGAATCTATTGGCCCCTGCCAATATCTTTTCCTATACACGGTCTTCGTAGGTTTACTAAGAACCTATTGGCCCCTGCCAATACCTTTTCCTTTAATATTTTAGCATCATATACTGGTATTCCTTGCCTCCTGGATGCAGTTCTTCTCATTTTAGGGTTAATTTAATTTATATTCACTACAGGGACAACCTGGCTGGTAATTCTGCCCTTCCTCAAAATACAGTTATGGATCCATACAATGTGAATATATATACATATATGAAGAAGCATACACAATAACTTAGTTAATCCCTTCAAACTTTTAATCAAAGAAAACCTCTTCAAAAACTCCTTTTCAAAACACTTTATTTAATTATGTTGTGGTTCTCTTTTAAAAATGAGATTGGGTTATTTGCTTTGAAAACTAGGGCTGTTGAAACCGTCAAAACCTTGCTTTTGACCTTACTGGATACTTCCTTCGAAAGCATATAAATCTCTTTTCAAAACATTAGGTCCTTGCCTTTCGAAACACTTTGAAACTTCTCAAGTTACTTATTATATTTTAGAAGCATAGCTTCGAAACCATTGAAAGTACCCCTTTCAAAAGCTTTGGAAGTTTTCCTTCCGAAAACATTCAAAGTACCCCTTTCGAAATCATTGAAAGTACCTTGTTTGAAACCATTTGGTTTATACTGAAAATATTATTTGGGTCAAAGTGAATATAAACAAAAATACCTCTTTTAAAACCATCCTTTATCATATAAAATATTGGAGAAAACTTGATGGCGTCGGCACCATCACTTTCGAAACCTTCAAATCGTTTAGGGTAGCATTGAAACACCCTTTCGAATCCATTGTCTTTGAAACCCTTGGACCCTTTCGAAAGCATTTAGGAAGCGGCTTAAAACATCTTTAAAACAAGCACTGCCTTTCGAAAGCATTAATGACTTCAATACACTCAAAAAGGTTAAAGAACGGCATCGGAGCTTCGACTAGGTCAGAACCCCTTCTTTCGAAAGCATTATTTTATAAGTAAAGAAATCCATTCGAAAGCTTACTCTTTAAAACATAAGTTTATAGAAACCCCTTCGAAAGTGGAAAGCTCTTTCGAAAATATATGCTTCAACTCCTTCGAAGGCTTTAATTATAAAAAAGGCAGGCGCTTTACTTTTAAAACAGACAAAAAGGTATCGACCCCATCGGAAGCTATGCTTTCGACACTTAGCCTTCCGCCTTTCTTCAATCTACTATGTACTATCTAAATGATATCTTGTGTATTGGTTTCGACTTAGTGGGGTTTCGACTTGATTGAAGGCAGAAGCTCTAAGTCGAAAGGTACTTCGAAAGAAAGCGGAATCAACTTTTCTGGATAAACCTAATTTAATACTAATTAAAGAAAACACTTTTTAACTAACCTGCCACGTGTAAACACAAGATTGGTTGCCTTAACTTTTCAAATACTTTACTAAAATAACTGCCGCTAATTTCAGATCTAAACCATGGTTTAGTTAACAAATAAGCCCTTCTATTAAGCAAAACCAATATTGCAAAGAAGTCCCACTTCTAAAACAACCTAATTTGCATAGAAAATCACGTAGGAAAAATCCCCAAGAATTCCAGAAATTCACTTTAATCATGCTAACCTATCAAAATTTCAGACCTAAAATCTCAATCCGTAATAAATTTATAAACCCAATTGACCATATTTTCCTTTGAAAATTCATAATAATCTTTCCTCGCTTGCAAATTAAAAAAATTAAAACCCAAATCCAAAATCACATTTTATAAAATATAAAAAATTTCCATGGCTTTAAACTTCAATATAAATCGATTTTGCCCTAAAACCGCCTATAATCTTATTTAAACATGCTTGTTTAAACCAAACAAATTTTAATTCAAGCATATCATCATCCAAATCATCATTAAAACGAATTCATCCTTAGATCCATAACATATGATTATAAATCAAAATACAGATAGAATGAATTATTATTCACCTTGATTAAGATAAGGAAATTGGATTGAGATTAATTTCACCTAAGCTTGAATCCATATCTTTTGATTGAATTCTTCTTATTAATGGTCGACTCCTCTTTACGATTTTTTTTGCGTTTTCAAAATGACATGAATGGGAAATGAAATGGTAAGTAACAAGGATATATATAAGAGTAAGGGTTATGTATGGCTAATTCCCATTATACCTTTATATAGATTAATTAACTTATAATCCATTCTTAAGCCCATTTAATTATTCAATTGTGCACGACCCTAATCATATTTATTCAAATCTCAACCCCCTTATCACTTAACATTTACATTATTCTATTTAATTTATCTAATTTAATCTCCTGAATAATTTATCAAATATTAGGGGTGTTACAATAGACGATTTGGGCTTCAAGCCGTTGTTGGATTCATGTCGGTCTGTAGCTTGTGAAATGGGTGAATTTCAAAAAACATCCCTAGCTGGATCTTAATGGTCCCTATGAAATCTAAAGGTTAATATCCAATATAGTTACCTTAAATAAAATAATATTTTATTCCATTTTCTTGATTAAATTAATTAGTGTATGTTAATTAATTTAACATTTGTATGTTTTGAGTTATCAATAGGCATGTGTGTATATAAGTATAATATGTAAAATAGCATTGTGTACACGGTTAATTTTTATAGTAGTAAATATTGGGATTTATATCTGCTACGTAAACATTGGCCATTTATGTGTGCGTTAATTATCTCAAAACATTATTTAATATATTTATAAAACATATCTTTAATAATAATCATAATATCTTTGGCATTATACTTTTTGTATTAGTGTGAACTATCAAATATGTCTCTCTATAGATATTACCAATCTTAATATCACTTAATAATAGGATCTAACAATTAAACTTTTTTTTACAAATTCAAACCGCTCTATACAAATATTGCCAAATCTTAAAGTCCTTTAAAAATGATAGGATCTAACAAATAAACCTTCTTTACAAATTATTATTTTATTAATTAATAATATAAATAAAAATTCAAACTAAAAAAATAGATGTTGCAACTTAGAAAAAACGCAAACCAACTACGTAGGGTTTCTATGAAAATATATGGCTAAATATTTGCGTAAAGCATTTTCTCTTAAATGTATTAAACATATACAATTTGTAGAAACACAACTCACATGCAAACCGCGTGCCATAAAGCTTATAAATATAAATATAAATTTTAAAATTATTTTTATATATAATAAAATATAAAATATCTAATCTTATTTTGACTAAGTAATGAATTTTGAATTCAAAAATTTTATTTAAAATATCTAGCTAAGACTTAATAAAACATGTTTAAAATTCAAACTAAATCTTAAAATATCAGTTAAAATATCTTAAATTAAATTTAAATATGTATATTGATATAAATTAATTAAATAGTTGAACATAAATTTATGTAATATACTAGTTTATGTTTATTATTTATTTATTCACTTAAAAAACACAACACTATTTTTATATATGCAAACAATTTACATTCATACGTAGGTATGCATGTACATACATACATATATATGTATGTATATATTAAAATACATATATCCAAAAAATCATTAGGCTAGTAAGCACTTTTTTTAACTTGAAAACTAATTTAATAAATGTGTGTGTACTAGCATTAAAGATTTACATTATACTAATTAATTATTAATACATATAGATATAATGTAATATAATATAACTAATTTTCTATCATATTTTTTAATTTTTTATTAATCAGCCAAAATTAATTTAAAGTAATTTAATATATTTATATAAATTATTAAATACGATTTAAATGAATTTTGGGTTTTAAAATTACTAAATATTCATTATAATTTATTAAAAATTATTTATAATTCTTTTAAAATTATAGTATATTAAAGTATATTTATTCAAACTATGATATTTATATATACTTGACTTCTGACTTTATGTTAAATATTTTTTTTATGTAAAATCGGTTTTAACGGGATTTAATGCACTTATAATAATGGGAGACACTAACACATATATAAATCATTGTAAGCTTAAATAAATAACATATATTGTGAATATAGAAATTACCTGAAAACACTGAAGCTTTGGCTCACACCTTGATCTCTCGGTCTCCTATATCTGTACCGTTGTTGTTAGCAATCGATGTGTCACCGTTGAATATAGTCATAGCTCCTTATATTTATTATTATATGATCAACCATTACTGGTTTGGGGAGAAGATATGTTCGAAAATTACAAGGAAGAAAAAGGCAAGAGTATTGACAAAACCATTATCCAAAACACTAAGATTTGGCATTACATTTACATGGAGATTTGGAGATTAAATCTTCTATGAATATCTCCTGCCAATTCAAAATTAGATCCATATCACTCTCCCTCTTTTACCACTTTTTTGGTTGGCCCCTATTTTTCCCGATTAAATACTCAAGCCTATTTGTAATTAATTCTATTTAAATCAAATTTAAATGTACATTGATATCATATATCGATTCGCACATATATAGCTTCTATATATACACCCAATTAATTTCTAATAGCACCTATAACATTTCCAAAGGTTACCTCATTTACTAAATACACTCCAATCAAGGATTACAATAAAAATTAATATTTCATAAATATTAATTTAATTAATTTATAACTATTATAAACCAATTAAATTAGGTGGTGTTTTGAAGACCGAATAGATTCGGTTATGTGACCCACATGTGTGAACTTAATCAACGATTAATGTTTGAGCAATTTAAATACCAATATTCACATATCACCATTGGTGGTGTGATAGTTTGACAAAATTCATTACTTATATATTTTTTGGTAAAATCCAATTTTACAATTTAAACGGCACCTTTTTGCAGTGAGTATTTATACCAACTCTTTTCATCCATAATATATTACTTTAGGATTTATGGAATTTAGTTTAGTACAAAATTTCAGTATCATCCACATTCAACTCGGTTATTCCATAGACAAAGTTTTTGGTTCAATAATAATTTTTTACTAAATGTAATATTCTAGCAAGTAATTCATACTTTGTGTGATTATAATCGGCCACGATACTAACCTTGTATAACCGAGGAGACAAATCCGGTATTTTACTTTCAATGATTTAATTCAAACCCAACTATAGTCATTCAACAATCATATGCTATGATTTAACTATAATCAAAGTGGAGTATCTAAAACAACTGAATCGGTTGGCAATGGGTTGACTGGGTAAAGAAAATTATCTGTTTAGATTTTAATTGTGCCTATGAAGCCTAAATGGGTTTATTGGATTTAATCTAATTACTTTAAATTGAATCCAGCTTTATTTAATTTTGACTACTCAACCAATGAATTCGGTTATTTGGTATTTTGTACATCATATGAGTATATCATGATATACTCATGTTTACATATGGTATACATACGTTATATAATATAATGTGAATAATTAATGTCTTTGTATATAGATTTGGGATTTATATCTATAATGGACACATACACCATCCATATATGCATATGCAATCTCAAGACGATTTTTTAAATATGTATGCATTTAATTATATATGTTGAGGTACAAAAAGAAAAGCACATTTTGGTTCTAAAAAGAAAGAGAACAAGAGGCAAACTCTTATTAATTTACTCCTTCATTTATTGCCTTTTATTAAATCTAGATCTAGCAATTCAAATGTCTCTTTGACAATGTAAAATAAATGATTTTGTCTATATGTACATATAAATTTTTCAACCAAAAGTTTTTCAATATTTTTGACAAAGTCAAACCTTTAGATTTAAAATTCAGTATTAATAAAATACTAACTTTGCTTTGGTAAATAATTTATACGACGGATTTTCCTTAGTTCATTCCATCATTCATTATCATCTATTAGATTCAAATCTAAAATTTAAATGCTTATAATTACAACTTATGTCTATACATTTGGTAGAGTAACATTTTGAATGATAAATTATTTTAAGACATTAAATTCAAAATATTCGAATCATAACTACCATTTATTAGGCTATTTGAAATTTTTAATCGTATATGTCAAGTCTCAATTCAACCATGGATAATGAACTGAACCATTTTGTAAAATAACAAATTGAATTTTAGAATTGAAATTCAAATTAAAACAATGATTTTTAGATACTAAAATATATTTTTTAATAACTTTTTTGAGAAAAACACACATACAAATATGTATATAGGAACTAGGCCAGCCCACTGCTCAAGGTATAGTAAATTTCAATTTTTTTTACATATTGGTTCTTATTGGGCCTAAGAAGTCTGGTTTATTTAGAACACCTCTAATTTTTTAAAATAAAATCATTATTTTATTTAAATTTATAATATAGTTATATAGTATGTAATTAATATTATATTATAGATATATACATGCATATCACATATATATGTGTGTGTGTGTGTGTGTGTGTGTGTGTGTGTGCATGTATCATATAGTAATCCATGCAAGGTATAACATGCTCGTGTGGTGCTAGGATTTACACTACAACGGACATGTTAACTCATCTAATATACAAATATATCATCCAAATGTAAGCTTATATACTTTAATTAATGTATATAAAATATGATATATATATATATATATACACACACATATATATGTATGTATGTATATACTATATTTTAAATAATTTATACAAATATATACATGGGATTTATAAAATCATATATAGATATACATATATTTTAAAATATATATAATTGTGTTAAAAATTCAATTTTTTATTTATTGCAAAACCTAAAGCAAACTATATACGGTTTTTTATAAACGTAAATATATTAAATACACACACACACACACACACACACATATATATATATATGAATAATTTAGAAATAGATACATAAATATTTTAATACTCTGTTGCTTGCTACCGTTGTTAAAGGATGTGATGAGATTTGGAGAAATAATAGTAAATATTTAGATGGTTTAGGTCTGAATGATGTTGCACTACCTACTACAGCTTGTATATCGCCTGAATATCATCAAAGTGTTGTCTCAATCCTTAGTATTGTTGTTGAATCTGATGAACTTGTTCGGGCAGCGGCTGTTTCTCTTGTTTCTTTCTCTTCTGGCGTTCGAATTAATGCTTATATGAATATTATTTTAGTGGTGACCTGAATGTTGATGTTAGTGACCTGAATGCTGATTGTGTTGTTCCAATTGAAGTAGTATGCACTCCATTTGTTTGTGGAAATGCGCCAACTGCTTTTTCTAGTCCTCTATAACCTACTAACCTTAACTTGCCTGGAAACATAAGTGTTGAGTGTCGGTCTGCTTCTCAGGCTTCACAAACTCCTGCTGCTAACAAATGGTCTTCTTTATTCACTTCTTTGTCGAGAAACGCAGGTGCATATCCCCCTCCCACTCTTTTGAAATAGTTGAAATTGATGGAGTGGAGATGCTATAGAGCGAGGTTTTATAAGCGGGAGTTGAGTTTTGTTCAGATTACTTTGTTTGTTTTTTCCTCGATTCTAATCTGTCGTATGATGTAGTAAGAGATCATTGCCACAGTATTTGGGAACTTAAGGGTGGACTTTATGTTCATCATGATGAATTCTTGTTTTTATTCATGTGCTCTAGAAAATATGAAAGACTTCGAATCCTAGAAGCGGAACCGCCCATTATTGCTGGAAAGCCTTTCATTGTATCCCCGTGGAGTCCATGAATGATGGTGTTGGGGATCAAAATTTTACTATTCCTATACAGGGCCATTTTAGCAATATCCCTTATGTTCAATAACCATGGTTGTGATATATTGGTTAGCTAGCCTAGTTGGCAAGCGCGAATGTTTTGACGTTAATATTATGTGTAACGACCCAGAATTTTTAGTAATTAAATTTTGAATATTTAATTTATTTTAAATATTAATAAGTGAATTTATAAGTCGAATAAATTTTTATTTGAATTATTGGATTTAATTGAATAATTAAATCGATAATTTAATATGTGAAATTATGGAAATAATTGAAAATATAGTTAAATATGATTGAAAATGATTTGTAAAATTTTATTTTATCATATTAAAGTTAGAATGATATTTTAGAACTTTTAAAATCGAATTAAAAGTTAATTTGTGAAAATTGAATATTTTAATATTAAAATCGACTAGTGAAAATAGTCAATTTTTGAACAGTCTCAGAATTGAACGAAACCAGTTCCATTGGATCCGTAATAGTTAGTTATTACCGGATTTCAATATTCGTGTCAATCGGAGTTACCGTTTGATCGTGGCAGCTCGAAACGCATCGATTTATTTTTAATTTTAATTTAGCGAGCTAAAATAGCCATTTTTCAAAAAGTCTAGGATTTCGACGAAACCAGTTTCATCGGATCCGTAATGTGATATTATTGTAAGGTTTCAAATTTCGTGTCAATCGGATTTACCGTTTGTCCGGTACAAATTAAAACGCCTAGAAATCGATTTAAATCGGTTTAATTTAAATTGAGCGTTTATAGCCATAACTCGCACAGATGTCCGAATTAGCTTTCAAAACCTGTTCCATTGTGTCCGAAACGCGGGGTAAACCCTAGAAACGCTGGTTACGGCGCGTAAATCGGAGTTCGGAATTTCCGGGATGAATAGTGTTCGATTTTTTCCTATAAATAGCCCAAAAATTCACAAAAATAAAAGAAAAAAAAAACAAAACCCTAGTTCAACGTTGCAGCCGCCTCCATTAGCATGAACGGCCAGAAATTAGTATCCTCTCCCCCTCGATTTCTTCCAATCCGTCAACATTCGTCAAAAACATTCAACTACAAAGATGAAGATCACAACGAGAGCTTCGATGTGAACGGCTATGATCAAATATGGAGAGACGAGGAGGGAGCTAGGTGGGGCCGATGGCTGTAGGTTGCGCACGGAAATTAAGGTGGAAGGGGGGGCCGAGCTGCAGGGCATTTGGGCCGAGTATAGTGCTAGGCTAGGCGCACGACATGGAGTATCCTGATCGCGTTCAAGCTCGACGTGGAGGTGGTGAATCGAAAGCCTAGTATTTGCTATATGGGTTCTTTGTTCGGCCTCTATCTGTAGCCGTGCGCACGAAGAAGGAAGAGGGGGGGGGTGCGTTCTACGGTCAGGATGATGGAATGCAGGATCCAAGGGCTAGGATTAAATATAGGTTTATATATATAAAATTTAAGTTGTAAATTAATTATCTTTTAGATTCGTATAACTTCAAAAATATATATCTTTTTCATACGAGGTCGAAAACGCGCGAAACCAGTTGCGTTGGAATCGTATGGACGAGCACTACGCGATGGAGTTGGATTGGAGTCGTTTGGAGTTAGTGAGAATTTTGGGTAAAATTAAACGTCCGTTTAATTTTATTCGAAATAAATCGCTAAAACGGAATTTAAAATCAAGGTGAGAATTTCTCACTCAATCGAATCAGTTTCGATTTTATTTTAAATAGTTAGGTTTAAAATATTTGAATGCATGTTTGAATGTTGATTGATATCTATTGATTGTTAAAATAGACATTATACGCCGTTAGTAAGCGGATGTTATTTATTAAAAACATATACCGCGAATATTTCATAAACAGTGAAATTGGTATTATATATAATAGCAATATATATATATATTGGCATATGTATATATTTGAGTTATTGATTTCCCGCATTTTTTGTTTAGCGGATGAGACCCTATTGCGCCGTCTATTAAGCGGATAATATTTAAAATCCCATATACAGCGATAATTCCGTACTAGAGCGGAATTGGTATTGTGCTAATGTTTGTGATGCAGGAAAACAGGTTGGAGGGATCCAACTGGATTCCTCAACAGTTTTTATTTGATTTCAGATATTTTGATATTTGATGGATTATCATATTGATATATGATATCGTTGTTGTCGTGATTGACTATTTGGTGTGTAGCATCACTAGACCAAATTTGGAACTTTAAAATGATTTTTAAAGTGATTTTTGAAAATATACTATATGTTTGGAAATTGATTCATTTTAAATAAATAAACGTTAAAATTTTTAAAGTTATAAAAATTATGACTTTTGGGAAATATAGTTAAAAACTGATTTTTGAGAATATAATGCCAATGATTTTATAAAATAGTTTAATCGGGATTTTAGAATTTATTGTGAAAAGTTTGAATATAGGATTTATAAAATTTAATTATTTTATGAATCAAAATGGTGAAATAATAAAGGAGATTAAAAACGTTTTAAAAAAATAATATAAATTGATTTATAGTAAGAGATTTATAAATGGATATTTATAAATTGAAAATATTGACATTATAAAACGAGTTTTTATAAGTGTTTGAATGAAGTGAAAATGGATTGAATAAGTGAATGGAATTTATAAAATTATAAATGGTGGAGTTATAAATGAAATTTATAAATAGTAAGATTTATAAATTTTGTGAAATTATTAAAGAATATATTTGGATGAATAATTGAATCTTATAAGTTATAAGATTTATAATTATGAAGTTTAAAAGAACGATTTTGTAAAATAATCGTTTTATAAGTATTTAACTTATAATATGAACCTTTAGTTTATAATTGAGTTATAAATCGAATAGGTTAATAAAGAAAATTTATAAAGAAAGAAGTTATAAAACAAATAGAAATGGAGTTTATAAACGTTGTTTTATAAATTCGCAAACGACTTATTTTGATAAGTAAATTGTTGAAACCTATTTATGGAGTTATATTCACGTTTTTGACTGTGAATAATCCTTTGAAATAAAATGAATAGAGAAGATGAATTTGTTAACGTAGTATATTCACGTTTTTGAATAGTGAATAATATGTTAAAGAAATTGTTTTGAATGTGATGTTTTAAATAGAATTAAAAACAAGATAACGATGTTTTAAAATGTGTTAAGATTCGAAACCATAGATTTCAACATTTATTGTTGGAATAGACGTTTTCGAGAAATAGAAGGAAATAATGGACTATAACACTGTTGTTATAGTAAATGATTTCCGAAAGGAAATGTTTTGTATAGTATTGGAATTTATATGTCTATTTTAATTTCGAATCCCTATACTAGTGATTTTGGGTTGTCGTAACGATGTTTTACGTAACATTCGTTTTGGCCCAAATAAATACGTTTAAGAGAATGATTTCCTTAAAGAATGAAATATATACTTAATTTCGATTTAAGTATATTGAATATTTTCTAAGTGTTGAAAATAAATAAAATTTGTGAATTACTTATGAATAAGTAAGTATGGAAATGTTTTTCCAATACAAAGTGAATAAGTTGAGAATTTATCTTTTTGAAGATAAATTGAAAATGAATAATTAAAATCATATATTCATTGATATTGTGAAATATAAATTCACTATGGAATTTATAAAAGAAAGTGGGATTGGTTTAGAAAAATAAATATTGATTTATTTTTGAAGTGTGAAATTATATATCTTGTAAAGATATTTTGGAAAATAAATAATTTGGAAAATTATTTGGAATCTGGTGATGTGTGCATATCAATTGATAGTTCAATAACCGACTATCAATATTTCCCTTTGAATGGGTAACTGATGTGATTTGTTTGAATGTGAATGCCACACTTATTTTTGAATAAGCGCTCACTATTCGGGTTAACCGGGAAAGGACCATGGGGTCGTATAACCCATTCCGAATATGTGATACGTCGTTATGAATTGCATTTGAAGATCGGTGTTGAAGACCCGGTATTTGCGAAAGCGATAGGATGACCTGTCGATTGTCTCTGCACTGAGTTGCAACGGTATAGAGACTCCCTAAGTGATGGGAAATCCGATCAGGATTGTGAATATCCGGATTGCAAGGACTTCTTTGTAAGTGCCTTCGGTTTTGTTCGAGCCCGGAACAGACTTGTACGGATAGTATGCCTGACATTACAAGTTGAGATATAAAGCCGATTTCTTTCAAATATATTTCTGTTGGTGGCGGAGAATTTATTCTTTTAGCTTAACACCCTTCTCTGAGACGTACGAGCTCAGAGGTTATGTAGTTGAAGTTATCAGCGATATATTCCCAATTTGGTAATGTGACATGCTGAGTGTTGCTGTAAATGATCATTGTGTTGATTATTTGTGATAGGATCGTTTATTTGATCGTCTATCTTTGTGATCATTTCTATGATCATTTGTTGACCCAAAGCATGGCTTTTGTATAAAGTATGTTTTTGTGGACGTGACTTCGTCGAGCCTCACACCCCGTGAATGGTCAAAACAGGAAAGAAGCAGCAAGGTTATGAGGGGTAGCGCCCTTTAGGATGTGTGCATTTCCTTCTGGAAAAGGGTGGTATCATGGTATGGAGCCCAGATGCTTACTCATGTTGAAAACACTTTGTTATGATTGTGTGAATTGATTGCGAGCGCTCGGTGAAAAGGTCCCAAAGGACCGGGGGATGGCATATTCGGTCAGTTGTTACTCAGTTAGGGGTAACCCGGCCTTGTGTTGGTAGAGATCCGGTTTGGTTCTCGGGGATGTCCATCCAGAGGCATTCTCATGTGGCAATGGGAAGTTCCTTGGCCTGATCATTCGTTGGAAATCCAAAGAAACAATACGAGACTTGTACGGTTTTAGTTGTATAACCTGCTATGGAATGTGGCGGTAACCTGCTATTGAACATAGTTAGCTATAGTAGGCATACGATAATGGTCGTATGTTGGCTAAGATTTATATTCTACTTTCGAAATGAATTTTTTCTACACTATACACTAGTAATAATATCAAATGTTCTTTTAATGCGTATCAAGCATCTTTGACTATCATAAGGAGAAATCTCCTCCGATTCTGCGTTTGCATTGTGTGTGTGTGCGGGAGGCCTTATGGTAGTCTCATTTTTAAAAGCATTGTGAATTGATTTTAAAAATATTCCTCTATTTTGATTTTAAAGATAAATTAACTGTTTTGAGTTCTCACACCAGTCACATGACTGACTCGGAGTTTATTGTTTTCCTTCCTAAACTCTGGGTGCCCACCAATTTCCACACGGGCAGTCAAGAGTTAGGTTTATCAGGATATTCTGGAGTTGCTGGAGGCAAGATGGATGGCATGGCGTATTACTAATTACATAGTATTTCTTTTTCCGCTGCACTGTTTGATGTTGTACACTCTGATGATATGATGTAATGAAATGTATAAAATGTAATAACTGATATAGTTCTTTGTTTAAAGATTATTCATTTATTATTATATGTTGTTCCGCTGCGAATTGTGAGATTCTGATGTTGTTCTGTTGTTTTCTGTTCCGTTCTATTTTCTATTTATTTTCTATCCTCTCTCTATCTTCTATCTTCCTTCTCTCTTCTTTTTCTTTTCTTTTCTTAACCCATAACATTTTGGGTTTTTGGCCTTCGATTTCTCGGCAGTCGATAAAGTGAGTATCGATGTTGAATTTTCGAAAGTCGAAAATTTTCGGGGCGTTACATTATGGCTAGGAAGAGGCTCGTATGATAAGGCATTGATTGAAATAACTTTGGATAAGCCACTTCCTTCTAAGTTGAAGATTTGTATTGCAGAGGGTAAGGATGTTTATGTTGATATTGATACAATTGGAAGCCTAATATATGCTAGATTTGTCACTCCCCATATTATGGAAAATTGTAAGCTTGATCCCGTTGTTTCTTCCTTATCTAATCTGGTTAAGATCCCACTTACTCGCCTTCGAGTTAGTAAATGGGTCCCTAAGCCGAAAATACCTTCCATGGCTGTTGTAGATGTTGCTTATATGGCTCCTATTACTGTTCCTATTATTCCATTATTGGTTCCTCTAGGTGCCTTCTAGTGAGACTTCATCTACTACTGGATCCTCCTGATAATAGCTAGGATTCCACCGAGCAAGCTTGGGTTCATGAGAAATCTAAAATGAGATATTGTTACCATATGTTTGTTGGGGAAGAAGGTGAGGACCATAGGTAGACCTGTCAATGGATGCAAACGAATGCTGATATGGCTATACCCATCCAAAAATTTATCTGCATCTGAATCCACACTCGGTATCTACGGATATCAAAGAATCAACATCTCTACATCTGTATCCATGGATTTTTTTTGAATATCCAGAAAAAATCTGCATCCATAAAAAGGATGCGGATATTTTTGAATACCAACAATATCGGTAATATCCGCATTTGAATACTGAACAAGCATTTTGTTATATGATAAAGTTTAACCTAAAACATCACAATTTAAATACTTCATTTTCTCTTATAATATTTAGACATAAACAACAACACTGCATCATTTTTTCAAATGAAAATAATAATAATACACATAATATTAAATAAGTTCATACAATACTACAATTCAAAGATTAAACAAAAACATAATAAAAGAAGTAGCATGCGACTTTTAACTTTTTTGGTCTTTCTTCTACCCGCCGTATCTTTCCACGGTTACCTTTGAATTATTAAACATAACAAGGAAATCGTAGCACTACAACTTTTCCTAGCACTGTTGTCTTCAGTATCCTTGAATTCAAAGTTCCATGCATCAGAAACACCATTCTGTGCATAACACCATCCCTGTATTACGACACATGTTATTATCAAATTGCCTTTCTAAGAAAAAGCATGATTGTAAGATGTAATACAAACTTAAGTACCAATACATATTATGTTAAGATTATAAAATATGCTCTCTTGTGGAATTTATTACATTTACTGAGAGAAATTTAGGTAGTAACCACATAAGGAATGCAATTTACATTAAACGGCCAATAAAATAAATAGTGCACTAAAAGGGTATGAACATAGGCAAATATGTTCGGGTTAACTAAACAGTGACATTGGCAGCTGGTTATACTAAATTCAGGTAAAATAGTCAATAATTACAGAAAAATGCATTAAGAACTTGTTGATAATATAGTAAATAATTATATAGTAAATGGAGGTAGAGGGTTAAATACTAAATAATGTATATATGCAATGCAGGAAGGATGTTACTTTTAAGCTTAATCAAACTACATAAATAAATAAGTTCATTGATATGGTGTAGTTGACATCATAATTGAAGCTTAATCAAACAAGCTAAGTGAAGTTGTCATCATAAGTGAAGCACCATAGTAAGCATTTGCGCTTGTTGTAACAGATATTGCCATCACAATTCGTACTATACGGTTCAAAAGAAGATAATCATGCTGTACAAATTGCTCGATTTATATGTAGCGGGAATCATGCATATTTCATAAAGCATGATTGAGTATTCAAAAAAAAACATTTTATGAAAAAATATTTTAGGGCTTCAGTTAAATAAATTAAAAGCTTATAAGGTTATATTTCTTAAAAATTTAATAATATATCATCAATATTTTAAAAGAGATTAAGGTCCATACTTAAATTTTAAGATATTCTTTCCATTTAGGTAAGAATATTTCACATTTATATAAAGCGGTACTCATGGATAAAGTAATCACTAAATATTACTAAGGCTTCCATGTTGAAAATAAGTTCGATAATAGCATGGAACACCTTAAAAATGAAGAAGAATCTTGAAAAATAAGAATTAGAAGGAAACATACATATCATAAGATTGTATTTAATCAAACTAGTATCATCATAATTCATACAATATGATTTAAAAGAAAATATTTATATTATACAGATTACTTGCTGAATGCACTGTTGGATATATTTCGAGCACTGTCTTTGAGTATAGGAAGAAAAAAAGGACAAAGATTATGATAATTTCTTTTAGGACTTTAACTATATAAAATGATGTCTTAGAAGGTTACGTTTTCTCAAAATAAAAAATATCATTAATTTTTGAAAGAGCTTGATAGCTATATATACATTTGACAATGTTCTTTATATTTAGGTGAGAATCGTTTACATTTACATAAAGTAATACCGATGAGTAAAGTTATTAGTGAAAATTACAAAGGTTTGAATGCAAAAAATAAGTTGAATTAAAAGCAAAGACATCCTAAAAAATTAGAGGAATAATGTAAGAGAAAATTTAAATGGAAATAATCATACTGTACAAATTAATTTAATCAAACTATTGCAACCATTAATCATAAAGCACAAGTGAACTAATACCTTTGAATATTTATCGAATGTAAGCTGGATATATTCATTCAGATAATCAAGTCATAACAAATAGAGGTTTGAAAATCAATATTAATTTAATTAGTGTGTTGCTAAAAGCACCGTAAATCTTCTTCCTAATGCCATAAATATTTTTAATAAAATTTAATAAAATTACCTACTTCCTAATAGTAAATTGATTTTTCACTGATCTCCACATTATAGGAATCCATACAACTCCATTCCTAATTCCATCTTCATAAATTATTGTAGTCCGTTAGTAATGCCTAAACTAAACCAGATTCATAAAAAAAATTAATTCGAATTCTAATCAAAATCTAATATGAATTGATTATTAAATTTATCTCAATGCCCATATTAACTAACAAACATATAATTCAAAAAAAAAATTAAATACGAATAATTTTATTAAGAAATACTACATGAAGGAGGGCTACTGGCGATGTAAGAGGCTGTAATGTGTCTTACTGCATAACGACGTCGATGCTCTTTTGGTCGAGTTTGAATAAATTTCTAATCTCTTTGATTTAAGATTAAGTGTTCTTTGAGGAATTGGATTTTTAAATTGAAGCTAAGCAATGAAATTTATAAGATGCAATAATGGTAGTCTATAGAGGGGAGCGTGGTATTAAGAAGTGAAATTGATGTTAAATTGTGGTATTTTTTAGTGGCATTCACATTATTTAAATGTATAACATGGAAAAAGAACAAATTCTTCAAATAACAAAGAACCGTGCGAATCAAAATTTGAGCTAGAACTAAAAACCTGAAAATTAAATGGTAATGAATCAGAACCAAATGTTGAATTCAAATTCAAATATTGAAATCAAATCTAAACCTAATTCGAACTTATAAACATGAATAAGAATTTAAAGAAAAAATACCTTGGGCAGCGGAAAACCTAGTGAGAGAGAAAGATGACATGAAAAATGTAAGGAACATCAGAGCTAAGTGCGTTAATTTCATCGATGGTGAGCTTCGAATCGATGGTGAGAAGCTTGCGTACCTGGCTATGGGACGAGGCTGATGCGATTTGGAGTGTGCGATTTGAGACACCGGAGCCGAGTGCATTGATTTGTCGACTTAGGGTGTGTGATTTGGGGTTTTTTAGTGTGGCTATGAAAAATAGGAAATGAAATAATGAATAGGATATAAGATGTGCGAAGGCTAGCCACTTTGGGCTAGCCGGTAGCAGGCCAGCCCTTAGTGGGCTGGCGCGAATTTCCAGCGCGCGGGCGCATGGCCCGCGCGACGCGGTGGCAGACGGGGGCCGAAGCCCGCGTCCCCACTCCCCAGTCCATGCGAGATGGGGGCTTGCCGGCCCCACTCCCCAGCCCATGCGGGCTGGGGCTTGCCGGCCCCACTTCTCCCCAGCCCATGCGGGCTGGGGCTCCCCACTTCCCCCCAGCCCATGCAGGCTGGGGGCTTGCCTCCTCTCCCCAGCCCATGCGGGCTGGGGCTTGCTGGTTCTCCCCAGCCCATGCGTGCTGGGGCTTGACTGAACCAGTTGCACGGCATGGTGCAGCTTGGTTCACAGAAACGGGCTGCACCATGCGGTGCAGCCGGCTTCTATGTAATGGGCTGCACCCATTGGGTGCAGCTGGGTTCCGACCCACCGGTTGCACAGTTTTGGTGCAACCGAGTCCGGGTTGCACCATTTTGGTGCAACCGCTTCAAATTGATTATTTCTGCAACGAACCTTTGGGCTTCAATTGCTAATCAGAAATTGTCGAATTTTGGTTCACAACTATTCGGAATATTTTCCAACACGAATATTGGCTTTCAGTGATTTTCTGATTTATCGATTTCTCTGAGATTTGGCACTAGATTTCGTACACGGGTTTTATGAACTATTTTAAAAGGATTTTTCACTCCTAAATGGCTTTCTAAATTATTATATAATATTATTTTTAATTATTAAACTATTTACTCCATAATAGGAGAGTTTTCAAAAGCCGTTTTAAAGTGATTTCAAAATCAATTATAAATCCGTTTCGCACCATTATTTTCTATAATAAAAATCTCACACTCACTTTTTAGCACGTCGAGCGAAGTGGAAAGGTGCTTAAATGGTTAGGAAATCTCCGGCCTATGGAACCGTGTGTATTTTCTTTCCGGTTAATCCCCGACCTATCTGATTGATCGTTTTGACCTTTGGGTGTAGTTTACCGATGATACGAGGTGGACTTTTTATTGTTGGAGTGTGAGCTTGCTATTGGTTAGTAAACCGTTTAGTGCGAACGTGGGGTATGGGACTCATCGTTAACTCTTTACGGGTTCCTCTCCAAGAAGTTTGTGACACATTAGCCTATGGGCGGCCAGTACTGGACCTCTGGGTCACCACGCCTCTGGGCAACCGTCTCTGGACACCTGCTCTATGGAGCAGTTATTCGGCATGTGCCTCTGGGCCTATATCCTTCTGGGAAGGATCTCGCCGTCTCACGCGTTCCGCATCTGTGCGAGTGATCGATCACAACTCTACAGTACTTGGCAATAACGAATCTGGTCGGTGCACGTGCTATACTTGTATTATCTGATGATTTTTATATCCATTCGAGTACCGCCCTTCGGTGTTGGTTCTATGGATTCACAGTGCTATACTTATTTCGATTTAAAGATTATTCATTTATCTATTATATGTTGTTCCGCTGCGATTGTGAGATTCTGATATTTTTCTGTTGCTTCTTCTTTCTTACTTCTTCTATCTTTTTCTTCTTCTTTAACCCTAACGCTTTGGTTTTTCGGCATTCGATTGCTCGGCAGTTGATACAGTGGATGTATTAATGTCGACTTTCGAAAGTCGAAAAATCTTGAATCGTTACAGTTGGTATCAGAGCCAATTCGATCATATGTGCGAGTTACGGAAATAAACGATCAAATTTAAATTAAATCAGTTAAACTAATTTCTATGCGTTTTGGCTTGCCCCAGACAAACCGTAAATCCGATTGACACGAAATTTGAAATCTTACAACAATATAACATTACAGATCCGATAAAACTGGTTTCGTCGAAATCCGAGACTGTTTGAAAAATGGTTATTTTTTTACTCGTCAATTAAATATTAAAATATTCAATTTCCACAAACTAAATTTTAATTCAATTTTAAAAGTTCTATAACATCATTCTAACTCCAATATGATTTAATACAACTTTACAAATCAATTTTAATCACATTAAACCCAATTTCCAATTATTTCTGTAATTTCAAAAATTAAATTATCGATTTAGTTATCCAATTAAATCTAGATATTCGAAATAAAATTTATTCGACTTACAAATTTTACTTGTTAATATTTAAAATCAATTAAATATATGAATTTCAAATGACAAAAATTCTGGGTCGTTACAAACATCCCCCCTTAAAAGAATTTCGTCCTCGAAATTGCCAAGTAAGAAAAAGTTACAGAATCCATTAACTTCCATTTGTTCAAACTAAATTTCAAATTCATTTAAACATTTTAACTTTTCCAAAATCCATAGTCACGCTTCTTAAAATAACTTTACTAAGTTTTCAAATTGTGACGACCCAACTTCCTATCTCCACCTGGCTCTGTCCAACTTCCTGACATTTTTGCCACACCCTCTGACCACTACACTACCTCCACCAAAAACCCCAAACCCTCAAATTAACTTGGTCATCATAGATTGACCAAAACCTAATTTCAGTTCAAATGGGTACTGTAGTTTCAATCCCTAACTAAACCATATGAATTTAGTTTTAAAAATCGTTACTTTGTTTAAGTTTCCAGATTATAACACTGTATTTATAATTTTTAATGTTTGAGTTTCATCTTTATTTAACATATTCTTAAGTTCTACAATTTACAGAGACATTACCCAACTTTATTTTACTTAAATAAATTTCTAAGCTAAACTATGTTATAATTAACACATTTGCTTCAGGATTTAATCCCTAACAAAATTTAAACAAGAACAAGAGGATTTTATTTTTATTTATATGTATAAGAATCTGGAACTAGAATCAGAAGAACACAGTCACATACATGCAATCATTTATATGCATATATTCAGCAATATTTAAAATCATATGCACAGGCAAGCACATCAACATTCAATCCAAATAACATACACAAACATACCTATTTAAGCAACAATTTAAATTTAAATTCCAAAAAGAGTTACTCACCTGGATACTGTGATGAAGCAGAGCACTATTCTTTTTTTTCTGAAAGCCTTTGATAAAAACTTGAATTGGTTATTGTTAAAAACTTGCATGCAGGCTTGATTCCATATATATTTAAATCTTTAATTTTGAAAAACTTTAATTTGCAGTTGCATGTTGAGATGGCCTTGAATGCTTGATTCCCAGATGCAGGCTTTCCCTTTTTTTACTTATAGTATGAATTTGGTTTTCAGGCATTAGAACTTAAGTTTGGGTTTTAATGATTTCAGTTTTGAGGAGTGTATGCATTTCTTTTGAAAAATCTGTTTTTTGAAAATTTTCTGGTTTTGGAGAGTTTAGAGACTGGTTTGTTTCAGCTAAGATTTATCTTTGGGAAAAAATTTTGAAGAATAGAAAAGGAAAGAACTTGAAGAAAACATGTTTTATAGGAGTGTAATTGATTTATAAAAAAAATTAAAAGAAAATATAAAAATAAAAGACACTTGTATAAAGAGATAACACTTGTCAAATTAAGTAGATTAATTGTTTACACTTGTCTCATTAATCACCTAGAATATTAACACTTGTTCTATGCATATGTTACTTATTATTTTTAATTTAAAGATAAATAAAAATCCTCTTTTCTTTATTAAATACATATATAGTAGTTTCATTAATAAATGTATATGTATTTCTTTTTAATGAAGTAAAATAATTTATAAAACATGAAAGCTCACTTACAAAATTTAAATATGGTTATTCATATATGTTTATTCATTTGAATTTCAAAATGAATTCAAATTCAAATGCTATTTATACATTTAAAATCCAATTTTAAAACTAATTTATATTAACTTATTTAATTTGACAATAATAATTTTCTCTTTTAAAACATATCTACGTTTATACATTTATTATTATTAAAAAATAACATATTTATTAATTTTAAATCATTTATAAAAGAAATCATAAATTACATATCTTATTTATCTTAATTAAAAGAATTAATGTTTAATATATAAAGAGTATCTTAAATTTTCATATAATTCCAAATTATAATTATTAAGCTATATTTAAAAAGAAAATAAAATAAACCTTTGTTTTATCTTATTAAAATTTAAACTATGTTTAAAATACAATTATACAATTTAAAACAATTTCTTTAAGTATTTTAAAATCAATTAGTTATTTATTAAATAAAATAATAAATCTTCAAATTATCAAAATGTATATTAGAATTTAAAAACAATATTTTATTTGTTTATTTAACTTTACCTCAAAACTTATCTATTCACAATATATATATATATATATATATATATACACACATACATTATAAATACGAAAACAATTATTAGCTTTTAAAAGATAAAATTCATAAATTACACATTTATTTAATTGGATTATTAAATCAAGTAAATTTTTATTAAAATTTTATCAAATCAATTTAATTTTAAATACAGATTATTAAATTGATATTGCTAAAATTTTCGGGATATCACATTCCTCCCCCCTTAAAAGAATTTCGTCATCGAAATTTAAAAGCAAAGGTAATTTAATAACCCATTCAAAATTTAAATTTTAAATCACAAACATACATCAATCATATGCTAACAACCATAGCAACCAATTTATCTAATCAAACAAATTTAATTATCCAGATAAATTCTGGATGAATCCCCACGAGTTTTCCCAAGTATATATATATCGGGATACTCGCCCTACAAATACAAACAATCTAAACTACGAAGCTATAGAGCTTCAACTCATCTAGATCTGCAGAACTAAACAAGATATCAGACTACAGACGAGTCTGACTCAACCACTAAACCTTCTTGAACAGCTGGTTCCATTTCCAGAGATAACTCATACACGTACTCCCTTAGAGATACGTGAATCTCATCGAATCCTAGTTATCCAAACTGGCAATTCAATTCTTGAAAACCAAACACCAATCTAACCAAAACACAGAAGAGATCCAAAACAAATCTCCGACTCCGGAATCCAATTTCCTTCGTTTCTTATCCATAAAACTCTTTGGATGATCCTGGGCTGGCTAAATCCAAACTGATCAGCTCAACTCTTGCTGATTCCTCTAAAAACAATCTAGACCAAAAACAAACCAACACAACGATCTCCTCAAGATCAACCAAGACTAAGTCCACCAATTCTACTCTTCAAACATCAGAAGAACAACTTACTTCTTCTATCAGGAAAGACAAAACAGAAACATTCCCAAACTGCTTCCGCTGCACAACTCTGATCTGGCACAGAAGACACTACTGATGAAGAATATGAGCACAAACTGGACATCACTTCCCAGAAATATGGCTCAACATATCCAAAGAAAACTCAAAAGTTCTACCAATCCTGAGCTGCCTCACCAAACCTATCTCGAGAAATCCTCCTTCTACTAGCTGATCCACCGGTAGCACTCCTGGAATCAGGACGATAAGAAAACTCGATCTCCAGATGTGGACAAACCTCCAACTTCTCAGAAGACAACCAAAAATTCTTCAATACCTCAAAAGAAAACTCAAACTATCACAAGTCACTTTTGCGATCAATAGAGACTAATTCCCAAAGAAAACTGTTCTCTCTTTACCAAACAGAACAGCTTACTCTTAATTAGCCAATCCAATAAAGTATTGGGTCCACTCTGCTGCTTCTGAACTCCACCTTCAGAAACTACTCAGCCAGCAAACTTCTGCCAACACAGACACTCCGAGTTGCACTGTTGACACCAATGCCAAAACTTCCTGATCCAAAGTTCTTTGAGAAACTCAGGCCTCAAAGCCAACCACCACATCCTGCTGAACTCAGCCACAACCCCGAAGTAGACACACTTCCTAACTCGTTTCAAAGAAAACATCTTCGGAGATATCCATATTTACTGCATCTCATCACGCAGCTACTACTTCCTGAGGTATCAAAATACCATCACATACTTCTGCCAAACCGACAGATCCAAACTCAACTTATCCATCTTTAAAAATAAACTCTGAACCTTAACAGGTTACCTTCAGAGATCGAAGAAATCTCTACACTCTGCACAACTCACTCGAGACGGTATTTGGTCTACAGTCTCGACAAATACACTTCCAACCTCAAACATTCAAACTCCAACCAATGGTAGTAATCGTGTTACACACACCACTACCTTATCTACCTTTATAACTTATATTGGAAAAACCTGAACAGGTAACCCAACAGATAGGTAGAAATAATAAATATATATAGATATATATCAAAACTACAAATACGCTCTCTCAAGATAGACACCACTCCAGAGCCTAGGTATTCACTCAACCGAATGCTCTGATACCACTGTCATGACCTAACTTCCTATCTCCACCTAGCTCTATCCAACTTCCTGACATTTTTGCCACACCCTATGACCACTACACTACCTCCACCAAAAACCCCAAACCCTCAAATTAACTTGGTCATCACAGATTGACCAAAACCCAATTTCAGTTCAAATGGGTACTGCAGTTTCAATCCCTAACTAAACCATATGAATTTAGTTTTAAAAATCATTACTTTGTTTAAGTTTCCAGATTATAACACTGTATTTATAATTTTTAATGTTTGAGTTTCATCTTTATTTAACATATTCTGAAGTTTTACAATTTACAGAGACATTACCCAACTTTATTTTACTTCAATAAATTTCTATGCTAAACTATGTTATAATTAACACATTTGCTTCAGGATTTAATCCCTAACAAAATTTAAACAAGAACAAGAGGATTTTATTTTTATTTATATATATAAGAATCTGGAACTAGAATCAGAAGAGCACAGTCACGTACATGCAATCATTTATATGCATATATTCAGCAATATATTTAAAATCATATACACAGGCAAACACATCAACATTCAATCCAAATAACATACACAAACATACCTATTTAAGCAACAATTTAAATTTAAATTCCAAAAAGAGTTACTCACCTGGATACTGTGATGAAGCAGAGCACTATTCTTTTTTTTTTCTGAAAGCCTTTGATAAAAACTTGAATTGCATATTGTTAAAAACTTGCATGCAGGCGTGATTCCATATATATTTAAATCTTTAATTTTGAAAAACTTTAATCTGCAGTTGCATGTTGAGATGGCCTTGAATGCTTGATTCCCAGATGCAGGCTTTCCCATTTATTACTTATAGTATGAATTTGGTTTTCAGGCATTAGAACTTAAGTTTGGGTTTTAATGATTTCAGTTTTGAGGAGTGTATGCATTTCTTTTGAAAAATCTGTTTTTTGAAAATTTTATGGTTTTGGAGAGTTTAGAGACTGGTTTGTTTCAGCTAAGATTTATCTTTGGGGAAAAAAATTGAAGAATAGACAAAGAAAGAACTTGAAGAAAACATGTTTCATAGGAGTGTAATTGATTTATAAAAAAAAATTAAAAGAAAATATAAAAATAAAAGACACTTGTATAAAGAGATAACACTTGTCAAATTAAGTAGATTAATTGTTTACACTTGTCTCATTAATCACCTAGAATATTAACACTTGTTCTATGCATATGTTACTTATTATTTTTAATTTAAAGATAAATAAAAATCCTCTTTTCTTTATTAAATACATATATAGTAGTTTCATTAATAAATGTGTATGTATTTCTTTTTAATGAAGTAAAACAATTTATAAAACATGAAAGCTCACTTACAAAATTTAAATATGGTTACTCATATATGTTTATTCATTTGAATTTCAAAATGAATTCAAATTCAAATGCTATTTATACATTTAAAATCCAATTTTAAAACTAATTTATATTAACTTATTTAATTTGACAATAATATTTTTCTCTTTTAAAACATATCTACATTTATACATTTATTATTATTAGAAAATAACATATTTATTAATTTTAAATCATTTATAAAAGAAATCATAAATTACATATCTTATTTATCTTAATTAAAAGAATTAATGTTTAATATATAAAGAGTATCTTAAATTTTCATATAATTCCAAATTATAATTATTAAGCTATATTTAAAAAGAAAATAAAATAAACCTTTGTTTTATCTTATTAAAATTTAAACTATGTTTAAAATACAATTATACAATTTAAAACAATTTCTTTAAGTATTTTAAAATCAATTATTTATTTATTAAATAAAATATTAAATCTTCAAATTATCAAAATGTATATTAGAATTTAAAAACAATATTTTATTTGTTTATTTAACTTCACCCCAAAACTTATCTATATATATATATATACACACACACACACACACACACACATACATACATTATAAATAGGAAAACAATTATTAGCTTTTAAAAGATAAAATTCATAAATTACACATTTATTTAATTGGATTATTAAATCAAGTAAATTTTTATTAAAATTTTATCAAATCAATTTAATTTTAAATACAGATTATTAAATTGATATTGCTAAAATTTCCGGGATATCACACAAATCATACTTAGTTATCTTTTCAAAACCAACTATATCGTTTAACTTTTCACTCCAAAATTGAAGTTATAGTTTTCAAAATTTTCCAATTTTTCTCAAAAATATTCTAACGCCTAAAATTTTCGAAAAATTTCGCCAGCGTCTCCTTTGCGCGGCTAGCTCGGTACGACTATAAAAATGGCACCACGGCCTCCAGATTTCAAAAAGAAAAGAAAAGGCCAAGTGGCTGGACAAGAAAATCATCAAATTTCATACTGAAATTGAAATACATACCTTTTTGTCGAGCAATTCAATTTTTTTATCTTCGAAATCAAAATCCCAATTTCCTTTAATCAACCTGTATATCCTGCTAACCATAATATCCATTTTCAATCAATCTCACATTATCAATTTCATTTGAATTCAATTTACAATTTCAATTCTATTTGGATTCAATTCACTTTATGAATATTGAATTTTATCAATTATTTTTCACTCACAACTGATTCATCTTGCTATTTTAAATTAGTTTCTTTTACTAATTCATTACAAGTTCTAACTCATTTCATCTCACACAATTCAAATTGGTTTTCGATATTCAGTTTTCAATTTCAATTTTCTTTATTCTTTTGTTCGTTCCCAAACACAATTCAATCCACTATTTCAGTTTACAACCACTTATATTTAAACTGGATTTCAAATTCCATATGAATTTAATTTACCCTCTATTTATAAATGTTGAATTTAATTCATTTCAACCCATATTAAATTTTTCATTTCTTCAATTAGTCTTACTTAGCTTCATTTGATCCAACTTGACAAATTTTCAATTTACTTGCAATTATAAATTCATTCATTCATAAATTTATTTCCATAATTATTTTTATCAGATTCCAGAGTCTTTCCAACATTTCAAAACCATTTTTGAAATTATCCTTTGAATTTCAAAACCCAAAAACCCAAATTATCCAAACAACTTCCATTTAAAACAACTTGGTAGTAATCCCTCTTTTGGAAACCCGAAAATGAACACCGATGATGCTGCAGTCATCATCGAAGTTATTTTCCAGCGACCGAAAAGAGTTTAGAGCTTTTATCCCTCCCAAAAACATTTTTCCAAATCCTTGAAAACCATTTTCAAACTAAAAAAGGAATTTAATCTTTTCCAAATTACAAACCTTTCAAAACATTTCCAAATATTCCTATGGAATTTTACTTCAAATTACAAATCACATTTACAATTTATATTCTCCAATTCTATTTGTATGTGAATTTATTTCTTAACTTTGGAGTAACGATTTCAATTTCTTTTTCAACATTAATGATAATAATTTAATATCATCACTTTCTAGCAACCAAGCAATCATATATTATAATAATTCATAGAAAAAAATTTCTCTTTTATATACGAAAATAATTTAGGTAAAATTATTTCATTTACCCTATTTTAAAATGATATCGTGTCGAATTTGTTCTGTACAAGTGTTTAGAGATTCCTATCAATAACGTTAATTACTCGTATTGACCAGAATCCATATACCACTCAACAACCAATCAACACAATATAAAACAATTTTTATATTCACTAACAAATACGCACTCATATCTATTATTACACTCACACTCATTCTAGAGTACTACGGACTCTAACTCTAATGAGTAACACCCAACAGAGCCAAGGTTGTCACTTAACCAAATGTTTTGATACCAACTGTAACGATTCGAGATTTTTCGACTTCCGAAAGTCGACATTAATACGTCCACTGTATCAACTGTCGAGCAATCGAATGCCGGAAAACCGAACCGTTAGGGTTAAAGAAGAAGAAAAAGATAGAAGAAGTAAGAAAGAAGAAGCAACAGAAAAATATCAGAATCTCACAGTCACAGCGGAACAACATATAATAGATAAATGAATAATCTTTAAATCAAAAGAACTGTACATTTTATACATTACATCATTAGAGTCAGTATACAACACAACACAATAATGGACAATTTATACATTACATCATCACTTGTCCATTATTGTGTTGTGTTGTATATTGACCCTGATGATGTAATGTATAAAATGTACAGCTTTTTTGATTTAAAGATTATTCATTTATCTATTATATGTTGTTCCGCTGTGACTGTGAGATTCTGATATTTTTCTGTTGCTTCTTCTTTCTTACTTCTTCTATCTTTTTCTTCTTCTTTAACCCTAACGGCTCGATTTTCCGGCACTCGATTGCTCGGCAGTTGATACAGTGGACGTATTAATGCCGACTTTCGAAAGTCGAAAAATCTCGAATCATTACAGTTGGTATCAGAGCCAATTCGATCATATGTGCGAGTTACGGAAATAAACAATCAAATTTAAATTAAATCGGTTAAACTAATATCTATGCATTTTGGCTTGCCTCGGACAAAGCGTAAATCCGATTGACACGAAATTTGAAATCTTACAATAATATAACATTACGGATCCAATAAAACTAGTTTCGTCGAAATCCGAGACTATTTGAAAAATGGCTATTTTTTTACTCGTCAATTAAATATTAAAATATTCAATTTCCACAAATTAACTTTTAATTCAATTTTAAAAGTTCTATAACATCATTCTAACTCCAATATGATTTAATACAACTTTACAAATCAATTTAATCACATTAAATCCAATTTCCAACTATTTCTGTAATTTCAAATATTAAATTATCGATTTAATTATCCAATTAAATCTAGATATTCGAAATAAAATTTATTCGACTTACAAATTTTACTTGTTAATATTTAAAATCAATTAAATATACGAATTTCAAATGACAAAAATTCTGGGTCGTTACAAAATGTTACTAATTCCTTTGTTTTCCAATTCAAAAATACCATATTACACTTTAAAACAATGTTCTATAAAAATACAAATTGATTTCCCAAAATTTAACAATAACCAACATGTCAAACTCATTTCTATTAATATCGAGATATTTTGTAAAATTAAACTTAACTTTTGAAATTAAAAGTTATTCTCATTATTTTCAATAAAAATAAACAATTAATTATAAAATCTCATTTCAAACAATAAATTTCAATATTAACATGATTAAATTTACAACATTCGTTGTACTAATTTGAAATGGAAAATATTTATCATAAATCTTCATTTAAAATAAATAAGTGAATAAACCATGGAAAAATTCACGCTTTAACTTACTAAATTATCTCCATATATTTGTTGAATTCTAATTTTCACCAGATTATTCTTATTTTAACAAATATAAGATTTATGTTACACAAAAGGATAATTTATGAAATATCAAATTTAATTAATCTCAAATATATTTCAATTTGACAATTAACAATTAAAAATTCTCCAAATTCATTTTGAAATTTATCAAGATAATTTAAATCATATTTTCTAGATTTAATATCAGGTAATCTCGACCATGGTTTTTAAACGCTCCTCCATACAAAAATTGTGTCCCTGCAATTTCCTTAAGGGAATAGTCCATAACAAATTACAAAGAACATATCTCCTTGTTGAAATTGAGCTATGAACGAAGGATCGCTCAAAGCAAGAGACTCATCACAAATGAACTCATGAAAATACATAGGAAGCATTCGCTTGATGAACTCTACTTCCACAAGAATTGTTCTTAGGATCATTGGGTCATTGGACTTAGATAAGCAAAACGACAATATCTCGAAGGCTTTCAACCTCCAAGGCAATGAAATAAATAGAGCATTGTTCATAAATTAGATTTTGTGAGATCTCAAGTGCAATGAGTATATGTATAAGAATAGAATCAGAATTTCTGAAATGTTTCCAAAGCTGAAACACATGAATGACACCACAGATGCTAGAGAATTAGACTAGTAAGGAAACTCGGTAAGCAATAGGGCCACTGCATTCAATGGTTGGGTAGGGTCCCAAATACCAAAGAGCCTTTATCCCAAATTGACTGAAAAACTAGTCAACCAACAAGTATGAAACACGAATAAAGATTCGACTTCCAACAAAAATTTCCAAGATCTTTCTAAAAGATTCACGAATAGAATTAGGACTTAAGTTCAATTTCTTTCCTAGATTCAAGCTAACAATAGAGTGACTAATATCGCCTCGCAAATAAAGTTTTGAAAGGAGTCATGCCGATACCGGATAGAAACTGTTGACAATGGAAAAATTCAATCAAGGTAGATATTTTTCTCCAAGCTTCTGCCAGAGTAAAAAATATAAGCATGAGGTAGATTTCTAAGATTTTACCAACATTTAAAACTCTTAAAAGCTCCCTATTTCATTTTCCCATGAAATACAATTTTGTTTATTATATATTTAAGATAATTCAAATGATTGGTTTGAGTTCTCATAAATTCTATAATCTTTTACTTCTAAAAATTTCTTAATTTTCTTATTCCTAGATCTCACCATAGATTACTCCTATTACTTGTTTTAAATGATTAGATTTCCCAAATTTCAACCTCTTTCAATCAAATAAAGGTTATAACCCAAAAGAGGTTTTAACTTGTAAATTTCTGAATAAGCTTTGAACTTAATTTTCACATCTCAATTTACTAAATGTATTTTCTCTATTCAAAATACTTAACATTCTTAACGTTCTAAGAGGCTAGCTTAATTATTTGTACTCAAGAGTTGTGGATTAATCCTAGGATTTCTCCACATTTAAATTCCAAGATTTATAATATAAATTTATCTCATCATAAAATTCTTTCCTAAAGGGGTTTTTTAGTTTTCAAAATTCACACGAACCCTAATTACAAATTATTTTCTTTTCAAGCCTACCTCTTACTTATTTCAAATAAAATTCTCAATTGGTTTTTAATTTGAATGGTTCAACTTATATAACGCATTTTAAAGTATTCGTGTTACTTAACTAAATTTCCTTTTATTCTTGCACTAAAAATTTCATTTCAAAATGAAGATTACTCTTTACCCAAGGAATCCCAATTATTTTGCTCTGCTAGATATTTATTTGCCTTTTATAATACACTGCACTAATGTTTTAGCCATATAAAGAAATTTCATTGGTTATTCTCAAAATTAATGTTAAGTTTTGAAAACTTAAAAAATTTACGAAAAGAGGTTTTGTAGTTAAAGCCTTTAAAGTTCAACTGTTACTTTTACTAATGCATTACACCTTTATTGCATTTTTTGTATGTGTGTAACAAAAGGTTTCGCCCGTAAAATTAGAAGGGTTTCATTTCGTTTCAATGCCCAAATATAATTCTAGTTTATTTCTTATCCTTGGATTTTCTATTTACAGTACTTCATCTTTTGAAATTTCCTATAAACATATTCTTCAATCCTTGATCATTCTCATTTGGAAAACAAATCTTTTTCTTAGTGCAAGTTTAAAGCCTTAGAAACTGCCTAATTTAATGATGAATCAATATAAACACACACACACATACATATATACATATATAAAATATATCTCTCATTGATTCAATTTACTAATGTTTTCTTAGGAGTATATCAAATTTTATCTTAATATTTTAGATAAATTAATTCATAAAGCCATTATTAAAATTTTCCAAACACTTTGAAACTCTTAATTATTTAAGTTTAAATAGTTATCTTCCTTAATAACAATTTTGAATAGTGAGTCAATGTATATAACTTAAAAGATGAATTAATTCATAAAGTTATTCCTATAAATTGTTATTTCAAATACAATTAAGGATAGCATGTAACAACCCACTTTTTGGACGGAACAAATGACAATAAACCACACATCTCAGACTCAAACCATTCAAAAGGAAGGAATGTTAATAGGATAAATAAGAAAATACAGAATCTCGCAACGTAACGACGCAATATAATAATCAAATAAACAGTTCATGAAGCTATTTTACAAATAACATTTGATTAAACTTTTACAAATTCAAATCAGAGTTATACATACATCACAAATAAACAAATAATACAGCAGAACACAGAATGTAGTGGAATAATAAATAGTAGTAATATAATGAATTTTCATCTTCATCCACCAAAAAATAATCTTCAACACTGAAGAACTCAGGCTGACCCGAGCATATTGAAAAACAATACACTCGAGTCAGAACTAAAAAATTCATATGCAAGTCAAATCAATCTCAAATAAAAACATGAGTGCAATGGCTTTAGAGATGTTACTGGATTTTTCATCTCCTATCAAGTGTGTAACATGAGTGCAATAACTTACGAGATTTCAAATAAATCGACATACCAATTTCGACCACTTTATTTAAAATAAATCCGAAGTTTAAACTAAAAATTTAAACTTTTTAGATAATTCAGTTTCAATAAATAATCCAAATTCAAGAAATTGTATGTGTATATATCATTTTAACCCATAATTTAAATGTCTTAATTGTCCAATTCTAAAATGATTCAGAGTGTAACAACCCAATTATCGACGCCCGAAAATCGACATCAATACGTCCACTGTATCAAATGCTTCGAGTACCAAAAAACAATCCGTAAGGGAAAGAAGAAGGAGGTAGAAGAAGAGAAAAACAAAACAACATCAGAATCTCACAAACGTAGTGGAATAATATATAATAGATAAATGACTGAATCTTTATACAAAGAAATGTATCTCTTATATACATTACATCATCAAAGTTCAACAAAATTCATAGCACACAACTGGACAGTTATCATGACCTGTCCTCACAAAAATTGACTATGAAGTTAATCCTACACAGCGGAATATACATCAAATACGTGAGATACGTCTCGCCATCCAGCTCGTCTCCTGAGCTCCACAGCAATCCATCCAGAATTTGTACTCTATAGTACTAAGTCTGACCCAAGCATTATAATAAAATAACACCCAAGTCAGTCTGAAAAACCAGCGTGAGAAAACACAATCAATTGGATTATTAAAGTTTTTAAAATCCTTTGGAAATCAAAGGTATCTCGTAAGACCACGCCACAAATAAACATGTTAGGTTTTTACCTTACGATAGCCAAAACATTTCTTATCAAATCCTCTGATATTATAGTAGTGTCTATATACAAATATTTATTCAAATAGCCAAAATTGTTACATTCATTAAATTCCAGCATAATAGGTATACAAACAAGTCCGAAGGCACTTATTGGAGATTGGGTTTCCATCAATGGCAAGGCTACTGGGGTACCGCCCGTCACAGTACTTGGTTTAGATCACTACCGCGGATCCACCCTGATCCCCTGCAACATAAGACTGGAGCTACCCCATACTGGATAGTCTGAATAAGATCACACACGGTTGGGATCAGCAACCGCCCACACAACCGAATGAAAAGGACATCTAGAAAGGGTTGACTTTATCTTAATTGGTTGCTAGCCACTTAGCCTTGTTGGACCTCCCCTGTTTTAGCCATTCCCGGTTGATGAGGCTCGAAGCTATGCGTTACCTTTTTAGAACACATCTCACTTAGAATGCTCATCGTCCTCCTGACGATGTGCTGATAGTATTTATCCATACAAGTCCATTCCGGGTCCGAACGGAACCGAAGGCACTACTACTACATCCATTTTTTGGAATCACGCTCAGGATTAGTAGCAATTAGCCCTTGCACTTCACTGCTCCATCTTCGACTCCAAGCTCTTGTATTCCTGATGAAAACGTTCAAACCGGATCGAAGTGGTTTTTGAAAAATTAATCCCTGTCCCAGTCTCTTCAAAACGATCAACGCATTGGCCAATATTGATAGTCGTTTATTTAACTATCATATAACTTCCACAAACAATCATCAGGCCTTAATAATTCCCCAAATTATTTATTTCGAAATATCTTCACAAGATATTTTTCTACTCTTCAACCCTTTAAAGATAATTTTCATATCACTTTTTCTCTCGCGGAATAAATTTCCACCCAATTATTTTATTTCCACTGAAAATCACCAAGTCTTAATACTTTAAATTTGTAAATAATTTAAATCACTTTATCCAAAAATATATACTTTAAAACATTTAAAATAAAAACTACTTAAAAGACTTTATTCAAAATAATAGTTATGAAATTCCACAATAATTTTCAAGTAAAACTTAGCCAAAACTACCTTTAAAATAAAAGTCATTTACATATAAGTATAAATATGTAGTAACTATCTTTTAAATCATAATGCTAATTTGATCTTTAAAATAATTACTACTATAACTAAATTAATAAATATTTACTTTAAAATCTTAAAATAATTTAAATAGTAAACTTCTCAAAAGTAAACATTCTTCTGTTAAAAACATTTTAAAAACTTCTAATTTATACATAAAAATCTTCCTTTGAAAATACACTTATCTTTTCAAGAAATTTCACTTTCCATTCCAATATAACCGTCTAATCATTTATAAATCCTTTGTAACGACCCGGAGTTTTGGGTTGCCAGATTTGAACATTTAGTTCATTTTAGATGTCGAATATGGATTATAATTTGATTTTGAAATAAAAAGATTCTGGTTAAGTTAATAGAATTAGTTAAATTTTAAATACGGTAATTTAATTGAAATTTGAATAATAATAATTGAATATTAGAATTGGGATAATTGGTGATTCTAGGTGTAAGAAGATATAAAAAATAGATTCTAAAACTTATTTTAAGTCTATTTGGGTTTGGATTATAATATTTGACTGTTGGATTAAATTAGAAGTTGACAGGTTAAATTTGGAATTTTATATTAAATTAATAATGAAATTTAATAATATAATAATGCAAATAATTAGATTTTGGTTCGAACTGAATCAAAATGATTTCTAATGTGAATATAAATTTTATACGAGTTATAATAGAGTTAATAAGTTTTAAAAGTGAAATTTTAAACGATTTCGATGATTTTGAAAATCGCTCGAATTTATCAACGAGTTAAATTAGCCTTTCGGGGCACAATCTCGGAATTCGACGAAACTAGTTCCATTGGATACGTAATAGTTAGTTATTATCGGATTTCAATTTTCGTAGCAATCGGAGTTTTCATTTGACCCTGGCAGCTTAAAACGCATAGAAAATACTTTAATCGATTTAAATTAAGAATTGATCATTTATTTCCATAACTCGCATATATGATCGAATTAGCCTTCGAAACACGTTCCATTGTGTTCGAATGCGGGTAAAACCCTATAAATGCCTATCGGCATGCGTTGTTTGGAGTTTGTTTGTAAAAATCTTCTTAAAGTGAAAATAATATTAAAATAATGCTTATAATTGTTTATATAAGTACATTTTCCAGTGCAACCCTAGCTTCTTTGGCCGTCCCTCTCGTTTCCAATTAATGGCCGAAATACTTCCAATTTCCCCTTGATCTTCCTCCAAATACATCAACTTTCTGCAAAAATCATCCACTGGAAAGTCGAAGAACACCTCGACATCTACCTATCCAACGGTGGATCTGGAGTATCGTCGTCGTTTGGGGGGCGAATTTGGGGCCCGTTCGTTTCACGTTTTCATGCGATTTTCTCGAGTTGGGTGACGTGGTGGAAGGCCGGTCTCTGGCCATGGGCGAAGCCTAGCAAGGCACGTCGTTTGTTGATCTCTGATCGACCTTCGAGGCGCAGGAGGGGGTGCGACATCGGAAGCTTGGTCGCGTGTTGGGTTCGAAATTGAACCTATAGCATGCGTTGGGAAGAAGTATTTCATGCGGCCGTGATTTCTTCTTTTGAGTGCGTGGCAAGATCGTCTTGTTTTGGTAAAAAAAAAAGTTAATTGTTTATATAAATTTTAGTTCGAACTTTGAAAATTCATATCCAATACATTCATTGTCAGAATTCAACGAATTTGGTAGCGCCGTAATTGCAGAGACGCGTACTACGCACTGGAGTAGTTTTGGAATCATTCCGAGCAATTAAAAATTTAGGTCAAATCGAACACCGTTCGATTTAATTTAAATTTGAATGCTCGTCGAAAACCCAAGGTGAGTTATTCTCACTCACATCTGGATACCAATAATTTAAATAGGTAACATTTAAATGTTTGATTGGTTGTTTAGCTGAATATGATAATTATTATCAAATTGAATCGACATTTATTGGTTGCTAATATCTGTGGATGCAGGGAAACAGGTTGGAGGGATCCAACTGGATTCCTCACAAATAGAAATTTATTTATATTCTGGGAAAAATCTTATTTATATTCGGTGATAAATTAATTTAGATCTTGTTATGCTGTGTTTCAATTATATACTGGGTTAGATTAAATTGAAATTAAATTGTGACTGTGCTATGATTGGATGGATACAATCTGGGAATTTAAAATAAATAAATGAATTGGGTTTAAAGGAAATAAAAGAAAATTCTTAAGTAGAGAATTTTAAAATAGATTAAATTCAAGGAATGGGTTGAAAATTTTGAAGTGTTTGAAATTGTGATTTCAAAGGGAAATGTGAATTGCTTAAAATAATAGCGAGATTTATTTTTAAAGAACGGGAAGTGTGCTTCCTTCTGGAAACGATAGTATGTTTTTAAGAAAACTTTTCAAATATAAATTTGCAGTTTAAATATGTTTAGAATATTTTAGAAAGAAATATTATTTTAAATTGTTTTTAAGCGAAAGCAAGTATTTGATTAAGTAATTATGGTATTTAATTATTTTTAAAAAATAAATAAAGTAGTATTAAGTTTTCAAAAGGAAATTATAATATAAATATTTAATTTAATAACTTTATTTTAAAAGTTAAATTTGACTTAAAGTACTTAGGAAACCTCTATATATTTCCTTAAGTATTATTTTCAATTAAATAATTTCTGGAAGCTTTATTTAAATATTTTAAACACATGTTCGAAAATGATTTCCAAGAAATAGCAATGTGTTTAAAAAAAAAGCTATTTTTTAAAAGTATGAAGGGATTTTACGGGATGAACGAAAAATTGAATTGGGGTAAATCGTGTTAGATTGATAAAAAGAATTCTTTGGGTTATCCTAAAATGGAAGTGTATTTCCCTGAAAGCCAAGTACATTTTTAAAGTAGATTTTCGAAACGTTAGGGTTTGAAGTTATATTAAGAATGGTTTCAAGAAAATCATTTAAGTGGTAAAAAATTTAAAAGTGAACATTTATCAAGGTAATTATAGAAGTAATTATTTTAAAAAAGGTAATTAGCATTATATTTTAAAAAGAATATTATTAACCTTTATACTTTATAAATGGTTCTATTTTGAAGATAATCAATTAAAGTTTTATTTGAAACTTGTATAGAATTTCATAGCTTTATTTCAAGATCTAGTATGACTTAACTTTATTTTAAAGATAATAGTTTATATTTTATTACGCAGTTTTATTCGAGATATTTTAAAGGTATATATATATATTGAATTAAGTATGTTAGAAGTTTTAAATATAAATGTTTTAGTGTATTATCAAGAATAAAGTATTTAAATCATTTTAAATCTTAAGTATGGATACTTGGATGTTTTTCAGAGGAAGTAAGGATTTGAGAATTTACTCCATGAAAAGAGTTGGGGTTAAAAACTGTTTCAAAAAGGGTTTGAAAAGGAAAATATATCTCGCAAAGATATTTTTGAGGAAAATAAATAATGTGGGAATTATTTATTGTGTGATGGATGTTTGTGAATATTAATTGATAGTTAAATCACTGACTATCAATATTGGACAAATGCGTTGATCGTTTCGAAGAGACCTGGATCGGGATTAATTTCTCGAAAAGCACTTCGATCCGGTTCGTACGTTTTCATGAGAAAAACGAGTTCGGAGTTGAAGATGGAGTAGTGAAGTGTAAGGGCTAGTCGCTACTAATCCTGAGGATATTTCCAAAATGGATGTAGTAGGAGTAGTGCCTTCGGTTCCGTTCGAACCCGGGACGGACTTGTATGGACAAATGCTTATGGAACATCGTCAAGTGGGCGATGGGCATTCTAAGTGAAACGTTCTAAAAGGTAACGCTTAGCCTCATCAACCGGGAATGACTGAAAATCAGGGGTTATGCAGCAAGGCTAGGTGGGTAGCACCCATTCAGGGTGAGGTCATCCCTGTCTAGATGTCCCTTTTTATTCGGCTTAGTGGTGCGGTTGCTGATCCCAACCGTGGGGTGATCTTACTCGGGATTATCCATTAAGGATTAGTCCCGGCCTTGTGTTGCAGAGGATCGGGCGTGGTCCTTGGTACACTGATCTAGACCAGGTACTGTGACAGGTGGTACCCCAGTGCCTAGTCATTAGTTGGAAATCCATTCTCCCTACACGCCTTTTACGAGTTTTTTTTGTATTACTCACTCTGTGGCTAGTAGCTGTAATTCAATAGATGTAACAATTTCGGGTATTTTATAAGTATTTGTATATAGACCCTATTACAATATTAGAGGATTTTTATAAAAAGTGTTTTAGCTATCATAAGGTAAAAATCCGACATGTTTATTTGTGGCGTGGTCTTACGAGATGCTTTTGTTTTCAAAAGGATTTTGAAACTTTAATAATCAATTGGGTGAATTTTTATCAGCTGGTATTCCAGACTGACTCGGGTGTTATTTCATTATAATGCTCGGGTCAGACCGAGTATTATATGTTCAGGATAGGATGCTATGAAGCAGGAGAGGAGCTGGAGTTCGAGACGTATTATCCGTACTTGTATATATATCCGCTTCCGTGATTGTTTGGAATTGTCTGACTGGTAAATGCTATTTGTTTGTGATACCCTGATGGCATATTGTATAAAACATATATAGTTTTCATTTCGTGTAAAGATCTGATATTATATATTATATTTTATTCCGCTGCGACTGTGAGATTCTGATATTGTTTAATTCCTTCTTTCTTCTACCTTCTTTGTTTTTCCTCAACAATCTGACTTTTCCGGCACTTGATCGTCGGCATATCATACTGTGGGGTATTTTGTGTCGATTTTCGAGGGTCGAGAAGGGCGGGTCGTCACATCCATCTTGATTTATTTCCAGTTTAATTTACGTCTCAATCTCGTAAATTTCTTTCCACACTTTTTAAAATAAAACCACCTTTTTTTAAACAAATTACCATCTCTTAATAAATTCCCATCGTGAATTTATACTTTCAAATTTATCAACTGATAAATATTTCACTTTATTTAGTAACCTAGTTTATAATTCCCATACCCTTGTTCTCTTTTAATTACTGTTTCAAATCACTTAATTGATTTAAAAAAATCGATTTTCTAAATTTAGTTCCACATATAATTTATTTCTTAATTATTCAAGTTTATTCAAAATTCATTAATTATAGATTTACTTCTTAATTATGATTTAAAATTTTATTTAAAACTGAAATATCAATTTCATACTTTCTTTCAAATTTCTCCTTTTATTTCTTCCTAAACCATTTTAATCCTTAATTCAAAATAAATTCTTAAATTTTCAAACAATATAACTTAAGTTTCAAAACTCTTTCCCCATACTCGGAATTTATGTGATAGGATTTTAAATCGAACTTTTATCCCTTTCCAAATTCATTCTTTTAATTTATCCAAATTTACAATAATTATTTTACTTAAGAATCTAATCTCTATATTTTTGATTTCTCAATATACCAAAATATATTCGATCAAACCATAGCATTCAATATTTTCAATTCCCAATATAATAAATATATTCTATCAAAAATCATCAAATAAAAACATATCACCGAAGATGAAAATAAATTCTAACATTTGAGGAATCCAGTCGGATCCGTCCAACATCCTGCATCCATATATGTTAGCACAATATAAAAATACCAATCCCACTTCGAGGGGGATATCGCGGTATAAAGGGTCATCCGCTATTATGCAGGGCCCATAGGGTCTCACCCGCTATATAATGTGGAATATCAATCACTCCAATATACACACACACACACACTACTATATATATAATATCACATCCAGACTGATAATAAATTATCAATTCAAGCAACAATCAAATAATTTAATTTTAACTAATTAAATAAATTAATAATCCAGTTTGAGTGAGATTTACTCACCATTGACCTTTGGTTAACCATCCACTTCAATCTCGACACGGATTCACGATTTTGACCTTGAATAAACATTTTATGGTTTATTACTACTTGAAGTAACCGAATAATCGATTACCATTTAATAATTTAATTTACTAATGATTTAATTTTAAAATTAATAAAATTTTCTTTTAAACTACATATATAATAATAATCTATATAGATTCAAATATCAATATTTTTATATAGACTGAAACATTTAAAAAAAATTCCTACTCTTTCCCAAATTTCCTATATATATATATATATATATATATATATATATATATTCTGACTAAAAAGAAAAGAATTTTCTATTTTTAAACTACATACATATTTACATCACACTATCCTTTACTGTATATATACATGTAAATCCTTTAACTGAAAAAGAATAACTGGTCATATACCTTACTGCCGACCACTCACTACACAGAACGAACCCATTGTCGTTGTTGCTCAACAACGATCCCACCAAAAGTCGAGCTGCCTCCATCGAGCCTGCCATTGCCTTCCACCATTACTCGCATCTCTCCATTCGCATCACCCTTCACTAGTAGGCGATCCAGTCGTGAATTCCAAAACCACACAACATTGTGCGTTGATGCTTCCATGAACACAGTGACCGATCCATGTTCCCCCTTCGAACCCTAAAACAACCGCGCTCGCCTCCTTAACGCAATGCCTCATGCTTCCTCGACCGCGACTTCCTCCACCTACGACCCTGATACCCCTTCCATCCTAGAGTGCCTCGCGATTGAGACAGCCTCCTCAAGAAATTCAGCCCAAACACCTCAAGGCTACACCCTAGCTGCTACTAGACATGCCACCGAGATGCAATTGATCCTCAAACTTGGATCGTTCGAGAATAACGAACTCGGGTCGTTGTTGATTCTAACCAAAGTCAAAGAACATATAGGAGTTCGTGAATTAATTGAAGGAACGAAGAGTATCCCTCCTCTGCCCTTTTTTTGAATATCGAATGAATTCGATTTAACTGAAAGAAGGAAAGGAGATCGATGCTTAAAAAGAAAAGAGGGGAAAAGATTCGTTGAGGCATAAATTTTTCTTTGATCTGCTATATATATTTTTTAAAGAATATGCGTGTCCTCAGGGATGACACGTGCTGTAAATTCCTTTACGTGTTTGCAAAGGCTTGCCACAGTATTTCAATGCAATAATATTATTTACATTTATATTTATATTTAAATCGCCATGAATTCGTAGCTTAAAATCTTGACATCCTATTAAGGCATGCCGCTAGGCGTTTATAAGGTTATACCCTTATTTTGAACGCAATGGAGAAGGTTTTGAGTCCAAATTCGATCGTATGGAGAAGATAGCTTTTTAGACCCAGTATTTATAGTGAATTTCGATCTGAATTTCAACGGGTTTATCTACCTTACGATCACACGATATCCAAATGCTACGAAAATTAAAATCCGACAATAAAACGCTATTACGGATCCAATGGAACAGATTTCGTCGAATTTCGAGACTGTGCCTCGGAAGGCTATTTTTAAATATCAATTTAAACGATATATTCTTAAAACTAAACAAACACTTCAAATTTCAATTTTAAAGCTTTCATTATCTTCAGTACTATAAATATAAATTTTATGAGCTTTTGAAATATTTTTAACAAGCATAAAACTGAAGATTCAATATTTTACCCAACTTCCAATAATTAAATTCAATAATTAATTGCCAAATAAATAGTGATATTTGAAATTCAAGTTAAACTAACTTTCAAATATTTAAAATCAATTAAATATTTCAATTTCAAATATCCAGAAATTCCGGGTCGTACCATAGAGGATCATTTAAATGATGTCAGTGACATATTAAAATAAATAAACAACCATACATCCAAAATACCAATCAATAAGAATCTATTTCAAACAATATCTAAGTCAACCAATATATTTCAACATATAATAGTTATCAACATCGGGGTTTAACTATCAATTAAATTCTAATATAAAATTAAATGTCAATTCAGATTCAATATCAATTCAAGTGTCAAGTTAAATCAACAAACAACAATAAAAAAAATTATATATCACATCATATATTTTATTTAACTTGCAATGGAATTTTTTGTATTGCGTGAGTTGGTTTAATCACTCATCTTTGATTTATAGCCAACTGAAAATCCAGTAAAAGCCCAAAATTTCAACGGTCTCTAAATTCAACCAAACTAGTTTCATGTTGTTCGAAATTTTGATATGAATCCAAAGGAAGAAATCGCATATTAATCGGATTTCATATGCTCAAGTTATAAGAATATTATGGAAATGAAATAGAAAACCATGTACATGCATTTTAATAATAAAATAAAACAAGTTAGTTACTCACATTACGAATTTTGAAGCCTGCTCATGTTTCTAAATTTTGGAGAATCAACGGAAAAAAATGACACGATGGCTCACACATGGAGGAAGGAAGCTTTAGGCAATAGATTTGTAAACAAATGGAAAAGATTGGCTTCATGAAAATAAGTTGCTCACATTTGTTTGTATTTTTAGAAGAGAAAGAAACTTTAGGCAAAAGAAATAATGGAAGCACATTTTGGAAATTGGAATATGAAAGGAAGGATACAAGAAGATGTAAATTTGCAAAATAAAAAGAGCCTAACATGCAGGTAATTAATAAAATATGAAAGACGCACTTTGGAATTTGATAAGACATGTTTACATGGCAAGCAAATCTTCTGGTATAAAATTTCAAAACATGTGCTATCTCAATTAATTTCATCAACACACTTGAAACATTTCAAGGCAAGGCTCGCGTGTAATTAAAAAAACTTACTGGAAAACCAAAAGAGGCATGTATTTAATAAAAGAAAGTAATAATAAAATAAAATAAATGAAAGCGAAGATTTAAATTTGAGAATGTAAACCGTACATAGAAATCACAAACCTAATATACTAAAAAAACAGTTAACTTTAACATATTTTATTAACCCTAATACGCCCATATTTACACACATATATGTATTTTTGTTTAGTACACAGTAAATAAAATTAAACACTGCAATTAACATAATGAGGACCGCCACCCCACACATTAAAAGATGAACTGAGACTCCAATGTTAAACTTGAAACGGAATAAATTTCCTATGTAAATATGCTAACTATTCCAAATCAAAATTTTAACCAAACCTTCAAGTTGTTTTCTTACCGTTTTATTATTGTTATTTTTTTATAAATTAAATTCAAATCAAGTTTGAATATTTAAATAAATCAAATATTCCAACTAGAAACATACAAAAAATTCAATTCTTTGTTTTAATGAAATTAAATTTACATTCACAAATGAAATATTCACTTTATTTGATAAAAATATTCTTTCAAGAAACCAATCCTTTTCTTTTATTTTTATTGAAACATGTTTCTTTTTACTACACATTAATTTACAATTAACACCTCCCCCTTTAAAACCAACTTATATTTAAAGATTATCCCATTAAAGAGTCACAGAAATAATACATCGTACAACCATGTCCTTTCTTTATCAATTTATTTCCTATTATCATTATATTTGTAACAAATTTAAATACTCACAATTTGAACGTAATATTTCACATTGAAATTTTCATTATATTTTTAACACAAAATGCAAGTTGCACATATCATTAATTAATTACCATTTACTTCTATTTCTTATTAATGGCAAGATATAATACTATTAATTACAATAATTAAATCTCAAAACATACCCTAATACAGGGAAGATAATTAATCCAATTATTTCCTTTGAAATCCAATTTTCCATGTTAAACCCAATATCTATATACTAAATTAATTCCAACATTTAATTACAACTGTAATAAAACCTGTTCATTATATATTTAAATTCCAAATAAATCCTTTTATTTTGATTTACATTCTTATTATCAAATCAACTATTCCCTTATGAAATTGATTAACATAAGTTTTCATTTTATTGCACTCATCACTCGATAGTTAACGTTTCTTCTTATATCAATTGTAATATTTCAATTACATTAATTCTCCATTAATTATAGAATAAATTTCTAACGATTTAATAATAAGATAATAAATAAAACAATGGTTATAAATTAATAATCCATATCTGTTAACTTATTGTTTACAAACAAAGGTTAATAATTTACGTACGAAATAATTGATTTCATACTCCATATTAAAACCAATTGCAATTAATAACATATGATTACATCAATTTACACATCATTTATTCTATTCCTTACTAACCTTTATTATTTAAATTGATTGAAATTTGGTTCACATAGTACAGTAGTCAATTACATTCAATCAATATTATCAAATTATATGTTAATACGTGTTACCATCTTTTATCTCATTAAAATCAGTTGTTTTAAGATTTATCTTGAGGTCAAAATTTACAATCTAATAAGTTTCAATTTAATAAATCATAAATTTTAATTTCTAACAATATCAAAGTCCAAAACCTTATTAAAAATTTAATATTTTTAATTATCAAAAATACGGGATGTTACATGGAATCTTTAAGACATAGATTATTTAGTTTAAGCTTATTTCTAAGCTTAAAATTTGCCTTTTTAACATGCAAAATTTGCTCCCAATTGATTTAAGTAAAAGAATCCTGCTTCTATTTTGCTTTTGTTGATTTGGCTATTTAAGGATTTACACTTTTGTGTGTTTACTTAATGGTCTTTCATAGCCTATCCAAAACATCATATCAAATTCAATTTTCAAAGCAAACCTTAAAACAATTCCCAAATCTTAGAACAACACATAATGATATCTCTCTATCCATTCATAACAAATTGCCTTGACCATTGGTTGCAGTGTTGATAAAATCAACATTGCCTTGCCATTGTTCTCGATGTACTCTATGATTAAGCATTTATGTCCATTATTGAATTATTAATTCTTACAATGTATCTTAATTGGTATATGTATATATATTATCACATAGAAATACTTTTATATTTCTAAAACTCTACTCCATAATTGTATACAAACCTTCTTATGTATTTCCAAATATCATTTTATTTTAAATAAAATTAGTTTTCAAAATATTTTTATTCCTTCTTGAATTAACATATTTTAAAAAATATAATTTCTAAAATATTTACTTTAATAAAGTGCACGTCCAATTTTCTACTTTGAATGTTTAGGAATCTCTATCGAATTCGTTGGTCAGACGTCCCGACCAGAATCCTTAAAGCATCCAACGGGCAATTTAACATCCATAAATATATATATATATATATACTTCAAAATCCTCTTTTTAAAATAAATAATACATGCCTTTATATACCCCAGTTTATTCATATAATAACAAGCTTATAATCATCAACATTAACGACCTTACATAAAACTTCATATGATGGTATTTCCTAATTAGGCAATGATTTCGCTAAAATAATTCTTAATCAACTCTTTGTTTAGAGTAAATAATAAATCATTTACTTTTGGTTAATTGATAATCAAATACCAAAATTTATTTTTATTTCCAATTTATTAATTTTTATAACTACAAGATTTGATCCTTGTTTGTTTTATACTCAAGAAATTCAATTTCTCTTGCAACGATTTCCAATACGAAGACACCGCAAGATTTTGATTATTAGTCTTCAAATAGGATTCAAATTGTCAAAGAATATTTCTTATTTGAATTAGAATTATCACTAGGAACCCTATGCAAACAAATATTCAATCAACTAATCAAATCAATCACAAATCTATTGGATAATGCACCCAGCGGAAATAATGCACTTACTTCCTCCACGAGATTGATAACAAGCTTCATGGTTTGCTGGAGGGATATTCGTTCAATGCCTCAATTGGGTCTGCTGGATTGCCCAGTATCGGGACAGGTAAGTCATTTGCCAGCCAACTCTACCTCAAACAGGGATAAGGTTAGAGCAGAAGTTGTTAGGAAACCACATGCTTTGATATTAGAAATTTCAAAGAAGGAAAGACAAAAGGATGAGTACCCAGAATTCTTATAGATATTCTCTTATCTTATAGGATATTATTTCTTTTATCTACCCCATGAATCCCAAAGGATAGATCTTAAAGCTGGACTGAGAGAAAATTCTCGTTCCTGATATCATATTTTGTTTTGAACTGGCTTTGATACCAAGCTATAACGACCTACCCTAAATCTCACACTAACAAAGGGTGTTAGGTAATATTGGCTGTTAGTGTAGAGAATAGAGCTGGTTAGGAGCAACCATAAATAAATTTTGTTTTAAACTAGCATTGATACGTCGATTAATATGCTAATAATTTTTATTTACTTAAGTGGAGTCGACATATACAATTCAGGTTTAAAATAAATCTACAACTAAGTAAATATTCAAGACAATATATGATACAACACAGAACATGGAATCCTAGAGTATAAAATGTATACAGTGGAATATTCAATAGATATAAATTGAATGCAGAAAATATATATACATAATGTCAAATACAAGACTATGGTCATAATGATCTACATAATACATAAGTACTACATCTCATGAAACAAATATATATATATATATATAAAGGAGTCTAAACTCATTACATGATACAATACCATGTGAATAAGTACACATATATGAGATGTTTGTAATAAGAAAGAGAACTGGATCTCTAGAGTGAAATCCTCTCTAAAGCTATCTATTGAAATACCTGAAATATCTCGGTTTAACCCGAGTATTATAAAATAATAAATGGGTCGGTCTAGGCTATAATGAATGGGATATGTTATGAATATAATGAAATAGATCTTAATGATTAAACACAAGGCCATGTATTGGCCAACCACTAGAGTATCACAATAATCTCCAAGATGGTGATCACCAAACATAAAAAACCCCATGATAGCCAATAAAAGCAAAACCCTAAGGTATTGGGTGAAACACAAATGATGAATCATAATGAATCGGTTTCAAATATAAACAAATGCCATGTACGTTGATTCCCTAGATTTCAATTAAACACAAGATTTTTAATCACCAAATCTGAAAAACGAAGATTGCTTATAAAAGAAACTTCTTGAAATATTTGGTGAATATGAAAAACACATAGAATCTCGAAATCATCGTAGGAATCCAGAAAAATTCACGTAAAATAGGGAAAGACATCAAATAAACCCAAAATTGATGATTTCATCCACCTACACGCATGTAAACCAAGATTGGCTGAAACCTATAATATCCCAAGATAAGCATGAGCTTATAGAAACCAATGATAGGTAGAAGACCTAAAAATCCCAAGATAGGTGTGAGACCTATGAACCCAATATAAGTGAGAGCCTACGAACCCAAGATAAGTACAAAACCTACAAATTATAAGACAGGTGGAAGCCTATAACCCAAGGGCGAGTTAGAGACTCGTCGATAATTGTCATATACTCCTGAATAGTAATTGAACAAATAACAACTGTGTGTCTCATACCACAACGGGTTTATTTAATCATTCACTATAGGTTAGTAAACTCCACTCATATGTATAAGAGCTCAATCGAACAAGTCTGGGAATTAACTGGTAAAATAAACGCCAGCGTTTCATACCACTCGTTTTATTCAACCGTTTAAATCAATTTCTCATTCAATTTATAATGTGCAATTTATATAAAATACTTTAATTTGGAATTATAGTTGGAAACAATGTTTTACAAGCTAGATTATATATATGTAAAAAACATTTATGAAATCTCTTTATATACATGCATACATATGTTGGAACCGGGCCCTCCCGTAGAGGAAGAAATGAGTGAAGTTAAAAATTTTACCATTTTGGATCTTTAATGAGCCTATGAAGTCTAAATGTATATTAGATCCAATCTAATAAAACATTAAATAAAGTCTTATTTTATTTGAAATTGGTTAAAAGGAAGTTTAAAATTAATTTAGTTTAAATGTATAGTGCATCAAATACACTCAACAATTGTTTATAAGAGTTAATTTAGGGAAGAAAACTATTCGTTTCTTTCCCTAAAAACAGGTAATTAATTAAGAGTGTAATAAACATTATATGCAGAGAGAAACCTTCCATTTTCTCTCTCTCTCTAATTAAATTGATTGGGTCATTAAATGATATTAAATGGCAATTTATTCATGGCATAAAGTGTAACTATTGTCCAAATGTACTTTACTGTAAATTATATAAGTGCAACAGATCTGATAATGTATATAGATGATATTTCCTACATATGTGTCTTTATTGTCCATGGTATTATTTAAAATACATACACACATGTGTGTGTGTGTGTGTGTGTCTATATATATATATACACACATTTATATACAATATACATATACATATACATATAAATGAGATCAAATTAGGCGTCATTTTTATAACCCAGAAGGTCAGCAATTTCGAACCAAGTTTCAAAACTGAAAGTATTTAATATTAAAATTTATGATTTTACATAAAACTCCATCATATAAATTCAATTCAAATTATACACACACACACACACACACACAGATATATATATATATATATATATATATATAAAAAAAAAATTTGTGTGTGTATGTATACATATACAAAAATCATTGTAAATAATGTTTTAAACTAAATACATCTTGTTAAAATTTATAATTTAGTATATGTTCCAATATAAAGTAACAACTAAAGCCTAACTTTAATTTTAAAAGGAAATCTAAAGGTTTATGATATTTTACAATAATGTCCAGTCATGTTTATAAAGAAAACATTTTTTGGTAACTTTAAACAGAAGTATGCAAAAACCAAAAGATTGAATTTAAAATATTGAACACAAAACATACGTGCAAACATAAATAAATTACATATGTTTACTATTTGAATCAGTTGCAGAAATATTTCATTAATTAAGACTTATATTTTAATCAAAAGATTTTTCTAAATAAAAAACTTGATAAAACAACAAAATAGATAGGAAAAATCAGACACACACACACACATATATATATATATATATGTATGTATGTATGTATGTATGTATGTATGTATGTATATGTTGCAAAGGTTTTAGATCTAAACAATTAAGCAATATGAAAAATAATTAAATATGGGATCATATAATGTAGATCTAATAATGACTACAAGAATTGGCAAACAATCAGAATATATCTTAAAACAGATTCAAATTGAAATAACATAGTAGACATATGTAATTAATTAAGATGGAATAACAGTGATCTAATCTATTTGACTAAATAAACAAATATACAGTAGAGATGAAATAGGAGATGGATCTAAATTACATAAACAAGTTAAATGATGAATATATAAAATTAGAATTATCACCTTAAGATGTTGCCAAGAGAATGCATCTTTTTTTTATTAGATATTTTATTTTGGAAATTTAGAGGTTAGAAAGCTAAGAAAATGAAATTCTCTGATAGAAGAGCAAGAGGGTTGATTATGACAGGAAGTAAATCGTTCGTATAAGAAAATAAAGGGAGATGTGTTTTAAAGAAATGATAGAGACTTTTTCTATTCCTTCCTTAAAATTTTCCTTTATTAATTCCTTTTTAAATTTTAGTTAGATCCTCTGTCTCTTTTACATGCATGGCTAGCCATAGATGGTGCTACATGGACCCTTAACAATTTCCAAAATCTCATTAGCATCAATCTCATTTAAATCTAATTCAAATGTGCACGTTTTTATAACTTTTATATGGGCATATCATTAAATGCTAATGTTATTCAAATAAATTAAAATAAAATTCTAATAATTAATATTTCATAAATACTAATTAGTTTAATTTATTTAAGATATTTATCATGTTTAAATCAAATTTAGATACCGTAAAGATACCATATATCAATATGCGCGTTCATAACTCATATATATATATATATATATACATACATACATACATATATATATATATATATGCACTTACTAAATACTAAAGGCATTCAAACAAACTAAATAAAATATTAGTAACTAAAATTTCATAAATATTAATTAATTTAATTAATTTACAACAATTATAAAACAATTAAATCATGCAGTTTATTTAGAGCATTCATCATTTTGGTTGTGCAATTCAAAATTGTAAATTCAGTAGTGATTAATATCGAACTATTCGAATATTAACGTTCTCACGTCACTTAGCAAGTGATGTGATATTTTGACTGAATTTACCGCTTACACATCTTTTAGGTAAAATCTAATTTTACTTGTTATAAGCGGTACCTAATAGTGACAATTATTTACACGAATTCTTTTCGTCAAAAGCATATCAATTTGGATTTATGGAATTTGGTAATGGTCAAAATTCCAATGTCATCCACATTAAACTTTATAGTCCAAGCACAAAGTCCTTGGTTCAATAATAACAATTATTATTAACCAAAATGCTTTGGACAAAGACTTTGACTTTAAGTTGACTTAAGACGACCATGACACTAATCCTGTTTAACTGAGGAGATGAATCCTCTCATGAATAGTGCTTCACTTCCAATACTTCTACTCGACCCAACTGTAGTCACTCGATGGAACATCATGCCATGATTTGACTATAATCAAAGCGAGCTTTCATATTGAAAATCTACGATATCCTCAAGTCGAGAGAACTGTGTAAATCTGTCACATCAATATTTTCTGTTTTACCATAGTTATATTAACCAACAGAAAACTATCGAGTGAGTTGTTCTATAATTATCCAATAACTATCAGTACATAACCCATTGGTCCCCCCAGCAGTCATGAGTTATACATTGCCCAACATTTGAAGAGCGTTACATACTCTACTCTCAACGGATACACCGATATCTAGTCAAGATGCACCGGTCTCGAAGCATCTTGACTAGGAACAATTTAAATGGTATATTTGTTTCACTATGGTAAATTATTCATGGTTACAACACTTTGTAACTATTATCACAAAATATGTCATTTATGGATTTTCTATTAAATATAATTTTAATTAATTAATTAATATAACCACATTATATAAGTATATAATAGAAATAAACACCTTTATTATGAACAAGATTGTTCAACGAGTTAGATATATATAATAAATTACATGATTGCCCCTAGGGCATACCTAACTCTATCAATCTCCCACTTGCACTTGGTGTCAATTATGGAATCTTATTCCAACTTCTCCAATCAGTTTCTCAAAACCAGTTGGGTCAGTCTCTTTGTAAGCGGGTATGATATTATGTTTCAATTATCTACTTTGTCAATCAACTCTCTCCGACGGTGATAAACTGCTTTATCACATGGAACAATTCGAAGTATGTCTCTCGACCTCTAATGATCTCTACATTTTATTACGAACCATATCACGACATTGTTATCATATACAATGTTATGAGATGTCCAACATTTGGAATCGACTCGGTTATAGATTTGTGCACTTATATTTTTGTATACATTATTTTTATTGCAACAATATTCAAGGCGATGTACTTAGCCTTTTATTGAATCGGCCATGTTCTTTCATTTGGAACATTTCTAATTTAAAGATTCTTAACTTGAATTTATTATTGACATACTGCACTCAATATGACTTATGAAGTTTGAGTTCGAACACTCCTTCATAAGGAGTTTTTGTTTCTGTTACAGTTCTCTAGTATTTCATAAATACACGAGAACACTTTAAACAACCACTTAGTGATATCAATTAGGATTTGAAATTTTCTTTATGTATCAAATACGTAAACAAATCATGATATTGTAGACAACACAACATGTATGATAATTCCTTTTGCCAATGCAAAGGAATCAATCTTACATGTTCCGTATTAAATATTTTAATAAGGTGTCCTTGCATATCATTTGAGACATTCCCGGCATCATTTATACTTACTATAAAAGTCATCATTTATTAATCCAATGTTGCGTATTAAAACAACTAAGGCTTATTTTAGCACAAGTACATCGTTAAAATCAACAATGTGTTGCTCACTTATAGTTTAGAAATATCTATGTACCTTTTAACATTCTTTCTTATGAGCAAACGCTTCCTCTGCACTTTGATTGAAAATCAAACTATTTGATATTTCTATCAAAATACTTATTTAATCTTGATGCTTATAAAATGGTACTTTCGTACTATTTCTTGGATCGTATCCAAAGACTCACAAACATAATACCACTCCCACTGACTTTAAGACATTTTGGTTAATATGTGTAAACAGCTTATTCTAAATTATTATTTAGAATTTTCTGTTTCAATACATATGTATTAAAAATTTAGGACTTATCAAGCGATAATTTTATGAGTAAATCCGAATTGACTTGAACGTGCTCACTATCGAACCTATTACGCTAATTTCAATAGCCGAAATTTGCGGTATTATTCTTATCAACATTGCTCGTTTAATTCAAACTGCATTAGTCTTACTCATAAGGACACAGTCATGATCGATGGATCATATCCCTTCGGATACGACCACTAAAATTTATATTTTGATAGCGTACTTGGAATTCTTTCGGATTTGCACATAATACCATATAAAGTCAACACTCTAAATGGTTTAATTAAACAATCTAGGATTATATATTTTCGACATTAGTAACAAACTCATCATTTCTTTTAGATGTGCAAGAATAATTACTAGACATTCTAATGCTATGTGTTCGTCTACGTTAGTTAATTTCATTTCATCTTATATAATCAGTTCTATCTATGGATCGTGTCCAATTTCATTTTTCTACCACTAATTCCTCAAAGATATTTCTTCACAACAAAGTTTGTATATCTTGAGACAATAATTGTTTCTCAGTGCAATAGAAGAGATATTCATAAACGTTTTAGGAATTTCTTTATTTATAAAACTGATTTGGTTATGTTCAATACATAAATATGTCATCCAATGATAGCCTTTTCAGAATCCTTTTGGGGAGATTCATACAAGATCCCTCATGAATAATTATTACGTGCAATCTTTCGACTCGCACAACCTGCCAACTCCTTGGCCTATGATATGTTGGAGTTTCTTCTAAACCTTTATCTTGTAAAATTTTGTAAACTGTTATTCAAATGAAATAGTATTAACCTTGTGTACTACCTTTAAGTACATTACCCCATAGAAAGAAACTAACTCAATTTCACTCGTAATTAATCGTACATTATCCAAAAAAGTTCGATTACTCTGTATCGATGCATCATTATGTATTACATGGAGGAGTAATTTTAACATTGAATCTTTATTCATTTTAGGTACGTTCGGAACATTTTCCAATATACTCACTCATTCGATCAAATCAAATCGTTTCTATCCCATGTTACTTTATTTACTTCTACTTTATGTTTTATAAGTTTACCATAGACATACTACATGTGTATCAAATACACATGTCCATGTCGACGATAACTCATCGGTGAATATGACGAAATACGTGGAAACATTTTGGTAATTATAGAATGATGATTGCATACATCTATATGTATCAGTTCGAAGAGTTCATCAACTCTAATGATACTTCCACTAAATGGGTGTATAGCCCTTTATTGTTTGAGATATAATTAACAAGTATCATACGATTCAAAATCATACAATAAAATTATTTCTCAAAACTATGGCTTAGTCTATACTTCCAAAACAACCATAAATAATACTAGAGTCTTTTGTATTTTTCAATGCATCGCTTTGTTATAAAAAAATTACCATATTATAGTTTTATTTCACAAAGAATATTCATAATATTCATATTGAAATATAGCTATATCTATTTTTCAGTTGATACCGAAAAATAATCATTATTTCATAAATAATGTATGGCAAGTTTTACGGAAATAATTTTCGTACTATGATGCAACTTATAAGTGTTATATGGCATGCTCCCACTATTTCCACCCTTAGTATAATAGCATACTAAGTTCTGAGGTCCATCATTCACTTAATACAATTTGTTTATTTTATATGGTTGAAAAGTTCATTGATCAAATATCTTGAGCTCAAAGAAATAAATCTCATAGAAGACAATTTTCTATATGAAAATATATTTCGGAATAGAAATCATATTTCTTATTCCAATATTAAGTATCAATTATTATTACAATTTCCATTTCCAGTATTTCTCTATGAAACGGAAATGACTATTCATTCTCTTCATCCCAAATGCACCTTAATTTACATCTATTCTTATACATTCGTTTTCCTTTCAAAAGGTCAAACTATTCAAAAGGAAACCATATTATAATATCATAACAAACTCTTTACAAAAGAGGATTTGATTATCCTTAACATTTGAGGACATCAAATATGTTACACTTTACGTAAAAAGATCAAAATGACATTTTAGCGATCGAGTTCTTATATCTACCTTGTAGTTTTTGGTCTTGTGTTACACTAACACAATATGATCCCTTTTGTAATCAATCAGATTGAATACTTGATCTTACACTAAGGTTTATTTGGTTTTTTGGATGAACTAATTTCTTCGAAATACTGTACATTACAAACATTGACCATTAACCATATAACATTTATATGCAATTGTATATGGATCAAATATCCATAGTCTTGTATTGCTTTTAGAGTTCGAAACTCATAGAATGCAATTCATGGTCTTGACCAAATAAATGCATAAGTGACCAAACCACGTATGTATTTAGTAGTGTAAAATCAGGCACTTGCATGAGTGCTGAGACGTTAACATGCAATAGGAATTTAATAGTGGGAATTATATTTCCATTTTTCAACTTTCAATTCAGTTCATTTGTATATGTTAATTGATCAAAACATTTTATTAATTATATTAAATGCACGAGTTTATCATTGTAAATAATTATAATGTTATTTAGCGTATGTTCTTACAATATTAGAACGGTTAAATGTTACTATTTCATTTTTCTAATAAGGCTCCCACTAGTCTTTTATGTTTCTCCAAACCTTAAGATGAAACATAGAAGTCTTTCAACTTCACTAGTGGGTGTTAGGACTCGTCTGTCTTGGTATTCTGACCTTGAGTTTGCTCAATAAATCATAGCCCCACAAATGTTAGATAACTCTTTATCGGTTGTATCACATACAGCTTCTAACCTAATTTTCCTTGTCCTAATCTCATTTTGACCTTGAGTTTGCCTAACAAATTGAAAGAGATTATTCACTCATACCTACCACATCGCGATGGCCTAAGTATAGTACATGTACCTTGAGTTTGCTCAACAAATACATATAATTATCTTACCTCGTCTATTCAGTATATTAATAGTATTACACATGACATCCCTAGCTTGAGTTTTCTCAACAACTAAGGAGTATGCAAGTAATTTATTAATATATATATATGGTAGAGGACAACATTGTGTTGAAGATTCATAATCTTCGGTATATTATATTGAATGATATCGACTTATGAAATAAAGTATTTTTATGAAATACCCTCGTGATTCAAGTGTCTGACACATCAGAAATCATAGTATACGAACATTTACGTATGTATTTATTCCTTAAGTCTACTTAGGTTTCTTTAATGTTCCACCTTTAGTTTATACACTCATATTATATAAGTTTCATTATTATATAACTTTTGTATTTTAATTAACTTATACAATAATCTTATGTATAACATTTTATTAATTAAATCTTATTTAATTAATTTTAATTAATTAACTCTTTATTTACTTTTAAATTAGTATTTTAATACAACTTTTATATTGGACATATCTATTATAACTTTTATAGTGTATACTATTACCTTTATATTATAACATATATATCTTATACATGCGCATTTTTTATTTAACTAATTAACCTTTAATTAAACAATTTTAATTAAATTATAACAATTTGAAAATTTATCTTATGTACATGTATAATTATGTTATCTTAACACTTTAAAATAACATAACATATATCAAGATATATAACATGCATATAAGTATTAATTAACTCATTTAATTAATTTATTTTATTAATCTTATTAATAAAGTTTAAAATTTGAAGTTAATATTTAAACAGTTTCAAACATTTTGAAATTTTCATTATCTTTTCAAACATTTGAAAATTTGTGTTATATTATAACTTTTTATAATAAACATGTTTTTATTTTAATTTTAACTTTTAAATTTAAGATCTTGTCTCAATTTTCAAAACTATTTTGAAAATTAGCTCAAGGCCTAATTAAATTGGGCCTTTTCTGTTATGGGTAACCTTTGGGCTTATTCCACCTTTCAGGCGAGGCTTGTAACCAAGTAGGACAGGGTACTTGATTACCCAATTCCAATCCCAAACATTACCATTCTAGACACTGTACCTAGTGGGCAAGCTTAATTAGTTAACCCCAACATGACTAATTTAGACCGCATAAGCTATTAGGCTCCGATACCGTTGTTAGAATTGGGTCAGCCCGCAGTGGAAGAAATGAGTGAATTAAAAAAAAAATCTATCATTTTTGGATCATTAATGAGCCTATGAAATTTAAATGTATATTAGATCCAATCTAATAAAGCATTAAATAAAGTCTTATTTTATTTTAAGTTAGTTAAAAGGAAGTCTAAAATTAACTTAGTTTAAATGTATAGTGCATCAAATACATTCAACAATTGTTTGTAAGAGTTAATTTAGGGAAGGAGACCATTCATTTCTTTCCTTAAAAATAAGAAATTAATTGAGACTATAATAAACATTATACGAAGAGAGAAACCTTCTATTTTCTCTCTCTCTAATTAAATTAATTGGGTCATTAAATAATATTAATTGACAATTTATTCATGGCACTAAATTTACAACAATTATAAATTAGTTGAATAATGTGGTTCATTTAGAGCATTCATCATTTCGGTTGTGCGACTCAAAGGTGTAAATTTAGTCAGCGATTAATATCGAACTATTTGAATATTAACTTCACACGTCACTTAGCAGGTGGTGTGATATTTTGACTGAATTTATCGCTTACACATCTTTTAGTTAAATCCAATTTTACTTATTATAAGCGGTACCTAATAGTGACAATTATTTACATCGATTCTCTTCATCAAAACTATATCACTTTGGATTTATGGAATTTGGCAATGGTCAAAATTCCAATGTCATCCACATTCAATTTTATAGTCCAAACATAAAATCCTTGGTTCAATAATAACAACTATTATTAACAAATATGCTATGGCCAAAGGCTTTGACTTTGAGTTAACTTGAGTTGACCATAATATTAACCCTATATAACTGAGGAGACGAATCCTCTCTTGAATAGTGCTTCACTTCCAATACTTTCACTCAAACTAACTATTGTCACTCGATGGATTGCCATGCCATGATTTGACTATAATCAAAGCGAAGCTTTCATATTGAAGATCCACGGTATTCTCAAGTCGAGAAAGCCTTGTAAATCAATCACATCGATATTTTCTGTTTGATCTTAGTTATATTAACCAATAGAAAACTATCGAGTGAGTCATTCCATAGTTATTCAATAACTATCAGTACATACCACCAGGTGCCTCCAGCTGTAACGGCCATTAATTTTCAAAAAAAATCGTTAATTCAGTGAAGTTTGGTGATTTAATATTGGAAGAAATGAAAGATTTTGATTTAATAATAAGAATATAACTGGAATCAAATGTAATGGTATTAATTTAAAGTAATTGATAACTGCTTTAAATGTAATTCAATAAATTAAAAGGATTAGAAGGGTTATAATTGGTTATAAATTGTAAATTAAATTGCAATAATGCATTAATTGATAACTGGATTAAAGGGGCAATTGATAATTCTAATGTTGATTAATTAATGAAATAGGTGTAATTAATTGTAATTGATAATATTAGTGGGATGGTAGTAGTTATAAAAATTATTTGTGAATAATAAACTTACAAATGTTATTAAATGTCGTAATGGCGACAATTGTTGTTTGTTTCCAATTTAATTAATCAATTGCAATTAAATGTAAAATAAATGTTACATTAAAGTGAGTTAAGACAATAACTGCAAAATTGTGAATATAATAAAATGTATAGAAATGTTAATTATATTTACAAGGCAATAATGGATTGAATAAAAGAGTGAAATCAGATAAATCAACTTTTTGGAGTTTTTAAATCCTATTTAATGTGATAATAGATGAAAATTCAATATAATTGGAAGATTGAAATTAGTAAATAAAAGACGAAAATTGTGGCATATTAATGAAATAAAATATATAACAATGTTAACTATGTATGTAGAGAAATAATTCATTGAATTAAAAAATCGAAACCAAATTAAATAAATTTAGTGAAATTTAATTTTATTAATTGGATTTAATTACAGTAGAAATTGAACACTATAATTAATGAAATATTAAACACTGAAATTGATATGTAAATTTGCTTTAAATTATTATAAATGTCTAAGGAATCAAAAATGATGAAAATTTGTTAGTTTATAAACATTGAATTAAAAAGTGATTAATTAATTTGATATTAATTTATTTAATCAATGTGGAAATAGCCATTTTGGCCACTGTCTTGAATTTCGACGAAACCAGTTTCATTGGATCCACAACGGTGAATTATTGTAAGATTTCTTGTTTAGCAGCGACCGTACTGGTCGTTTGATTGTACGGATTCGAAATGCGTAGAAATCAATTTAATTAAATTCAACTGAAATCAATTTGAAATAAGCTGATTTTAAGCTAACTTCTTCATACAATCGAATTAGGACTTAAAACACGTTCCATTGAGCTTAAAAATAGTGAAAACATTTATTTTGACATATGCGATGACCCATTTTCGTTCCGGAGACAGAACGGGCTTTTTGGGTCGTTTATCATTCAACTTTAAAATCAATCTGGTCCATTCATTTCTATTTCCGATCTGACTATAAATAGCCTATTATAAACCGTAGTTATTCCTTTTGTTTGTATGTACAATTTCATATGTCCACTTATTCTTCTCAATGGCAGACAAACAAATTTGTAATTCAACTTCTAATCAAATTTCAATCGAAAATCAAACTAATCCAAACTATTGCAAATTATATAGCGTTTTGAAGCCCTCGACGAGCGCAACTCAGATCTGCAATTCGTTTTTGCAACCGAATCACAGTTTGTCAAAAAATGCTGATTCATTCTCGATCGTACATTGCGTTGCTATCGACTTCAATGGATCGTTGATATGTTGGTACTAGGTTGTGGAGAGGAGTGAGGGGAGTTCATCTACGCAAGTTAGAGGGTGATCGGACGGTTGGATCGAAGTCAATAATTCGATTGGGGTTGTAGAAATCGGCGGCAGCTATGCAATTGTGGCCTTGGTCGGATTCTCTTCGCGAGCGTGTGGCCGTGTGGGGGGGGGGAGTTGCGCGGTGACGGCGAGGCACTGGGTTGCACGGTTGCGCCGGTAGTGGGCGTGTGGCCTAGCGAGGTGGAGGCAGCTGTTTCTTGGTCAAGCGTGTTCGTTTGCGTATGAGAGGAGCTGGGTAGGGTTTCGGTGAATAGGTTGTTGATGTGGCAGTGTAAGGCGTTCTTTTCTTTTCTTTTTTTATTTTATTTAATTTTTGATTTCAAATCTTCTAATCGACGTAACTTTTACATACGAGGTCCAATTCATGCGCGGTTTTGTTCCTTTGGGATCGTATCGAAATTTTGGATATTTTGACCTTAGTTTGGATAAATTCTGAGACTGATCAAATTTGGGCCCTTATTTGAATTTCAAATCGATTTGAAATTCAAAGGTGAGTGTTTGACCCACTCACAAATACTAGATTTTTTTATGTTAGTTAAAGTAAATTTATGACGTGATTAGAAGTCAATTGACTGGTGTTTGGTAAGTTTAAATTGTTGTTATGATTTAAATTTGACTTTTATTGCATTTAATCATCATTTAATTTAATATTGAATTTTAAATTGTCAAATTAATACTTGTATTGATTATCAGTTATCTATTGATGTTTACTGATTTAATTGGATGATGATTGTGATGTATGTTTGATTGTTGATATTGGATGACTGGATGTTGTATTTTGTATTGTTATAATATAGAAAATTCCATATGGGTTGAAATAATACATACTCGAATGATCTATAGATTAGGAAAAAAATCATTATGGGTTGAAATGATAGACTCGAGCGATTTTATGGATTTTAATTAATTCGAGATTGTGGTTTGAAATGATATATAATAATAAAATTGTAAATTGCGGATTGAAATGATAAATATCTGTATCACTTAACCCTAGGGTAGAGAATTATATACGGACACCGGATTGGTTAAATTAAACGATTTTTGAACCTTTGAAATTTTGAATTCAGTTTACTAATATTTTGAAAAAGAAATTGATTAATATGAACTGAAGTGTTTTCAATAATCCAAGTGTTAATGCTAAAAAGAAAATTGATTTAATAAATTATTCAAAGGATTTAAATTTGAATTTCAAGTTGAAGTGTCAAATATAAATGAATTTATTGGAATTGAGTTACTAAAAAGGTTTGGATATAACTTTGAAATCAATTTTTAAACTAATTTAAACTATTTCAGTAAATTAATTATTTTAATCAATTTAAACTATTTTAATTTATATTAATCTATTATAACCTATTTAATCTATTTTACCAATTTTAAACAAATTAAATTTATTTAATCTATTTTAAATCTATTTAATATAATTTAAATCTACTAAATCTATTTTAAATTTATTTAGTCTACATAAAGATCTACTTAAGACAATTTAAATCTATTAAATCCATATCTAATCTATTTAAATCATTTTAAACTAATTAAATCAAATTTAAATTTATGTAAACTATTTTTACTATTTAAACTATTTTAAGTCTATTTAAGCTATTTTAAAACTATATAAACTATTTATAATTACCTAAACTATTTTCTAAAATTTCAGACTGTGTAAAGTTAAAGTATTTGTATCTAAATCTTTGATGATGATACACCTAAGTTGGAATTTGAAACTGATACCTTCTTGTGAAATGACATATTTGAATGAATAAGATGATTTTGAAATGAAGAATTAATTAATAGTACTTATCGATAATTTCAAAGTGAATGTGATTTCAAAAGTGAATATAGTTTTGAAAGTGAATATAGTTTGAAGTGAATATGATTCGAAAGAGATATGATTTGGAATTGAATATGATATTTTGATATCGATTACGAATTTATTTTGAAAATGTAAAAGAACCACCCGGTGTGAAATAAGCGTTTGGTTGTTAAAGAGACCGGGATCGGGTATTGTCATACTCTCTACCAATACCGAAAACCACTTTAACAAATGTGTACGTAGTGGATATTCCAGAAATGATGTAGGATGGTTTGGCGAACGATTTCTGTATGAGGTGTGACGTGAACCTAATTCTTGTGAGTCGGCTTAGATGTGACTAATACAAGATCCATGTTGGGCCAAGTGAGGTCATTATCCTATCGGGCACATTTCTTTGATGCCATTCTATTACTTTGTGATTTGATTTGGTGGCGACCCTTGATTTGATTCAAGAGTGTGTCCGAGGTGCACGGTAGTAGCTGTTATGCGTTACTACCAATCCGGATCCGCAATTGGTATATCTACCCCGGCATTGCCTCGAGTGCCATGTTCACAATGCCCTAGAGCACCTTATATGAATTTTTTTTGTACTATACCTATGGAGTGCCCTTTGATAGCCTCCAATTTACGGAGGAGTTATGGTACTGTATAGACTATGAGAATATATAAAAATGTGTGTTAAGGGGGATATGGTTAACGCCTTAACACTATTTTAATACTTTTACTTTACTATAGACATATTATAATAGCGTATTGTACTACATAGTAGATAGTTTAACGGATCCTTAGGAGATGAGAATCCCGAACATCTCTTAAATTACTGCACCCACGTTAGACAATGGATAAGAGATGTCAAACCCCATAAACATCACTGACACCGCTACGCTCATATTTATTACAATTGATTTAACTTACATAAGACCTTTTAGTTCTAAGTCGAGTGTTTTGTCTTTTCAATTCACTCAGGTCAGCTTGAGCGTTTCTGGGTTGAAGACCTTGTCTTTGGTTGTCATTGGAAGACGAAGACGAAGATTTTGTACTATTATTATTTATTATATTTATTCTACTGCATCATGTTGTTCCGCTGCATTTATTTAGTTATTTTGGTTGTCTATAACTCTGATTCTGTATTGTATAACAATAATCAAATGTATTTATAAAACAGCTTCATGAACTGTTATTTGATTATTATATTTTGTCATTCCGCTGCGAGATTTTGTATTTTTTTCTTTCTCTGCTTTTTCTTATTTACCCCAATAATAGAATCTTCCCTCTTGTATGGTTTGAGTCTGACATGTGTGGTTTATCGTCGATTTAAACCGTCCAAAAAGGCAGGTCGTTACACCAGTAGTCATGAGTAATACACTGCACAATATTTGGAAAGTGTTACATATTTAATCTCAACGGATACATCGATATCCAATCTCGATGGATCTGGACTTGGAACATTTAAAATAGTATATTTGTTTCATTATGCTAAATTACTCACGGTTACAACACTTTGTAACCACTATCACAAAATATGCCATTTATGGATTTTCTGTTAAATATACTTTTAATTAAATTAATTAATTAATATAACCACATTATATCAAGTTTATAATAGAAAGAAACACCTTTATTATGAACAAGATTGTTCAACGACTTAGATATATGTAACAAATTATGGAATTTCCCCTATGGCATATCCCTAACTCTATCAACATATACACATACATACATACATATATATAAGTAAAAGCAATTTAAAATCCATTGTTCTAGATCAATCTTAAAAATCTTTAACATTAAATATATAAATATATTATATACAGGTTATATTTCCAAATATTCTTTATAGAAAATATATTTACACTTGAAAAGATTTCAGTAAAACGATTCAATTTGTAAATCAGCCTTTTGAAAATTCTAGTTAAAATTACGAAATAAAGTGTGTGTGTGTGTGTGTGTGTATGGTATCATGGATCCATAGAATATGTCCATATAATAACCTCAAGATGAATTCACAAATTCATGAATTGAAATTCGGAATTAGCATTGAAATCAGCGTAGAAAATAGCATCAAAATCAAGCAAATAGCGAAAATAAGCCAAATAGGCGAACGAACTGGCGAATGACGTAAAAATTAAAATTCGAAAAATATCCTATTTATTCAGGTTTGAAATTATAATTCACACAAAAATCAAAATATATTCTTAAAATAATAAAATTTATTCATTTTTAATAAATATAATAATTTTTTTTTAAATCAGGAGTTTCAATTGAAATAATTAAGACAAACAATTAAAATAGTCACAAAATACTAGGTTGTTACACTCTCCCCCACTCAAATCTTTTCATCCTCGAAAAGAACGAACAAGGAAAATAAGAAAAAGCAAGACAGACAACAAATAGTGCCTGGAAAAACAATTTCTGATTCGAAGCACAAATGCTCTCCTCCGTTTCCCAGATACAATCTTGATCATCAGTACCCCATCGTACTTCGATCAAACTAACAGATTTCCTTCTTAGCTGCTTCGTACCTCTATAGACAATACGAAGTGGCTTACTCTCCACAGTCAGATTAGGCTCAATATCCCAACCATTAAGGGCAGAAGGTTGAACAAAAGAGATGGGCCAAGAAGATACCATGGATGATGTGAGACGTGGAATACATCATGCACTCCAGAATGCTTCTTGGGCAAATCCAAACGATAAGACAAAGAACCAACTCTTTCCATAATGCAGAAAGGACCCTCGAAGAGGAAAAAGGTAGGAATAGCTAGAAGGGAAAAAAATAGGTTGAAAGACAAGGATGGACCATTATTTTAAAACCATAGACATTTCAATTTATAGTTTTATATTTACAACATTTTAAACATTTTATAATATGATAAATAGTCATTTGATTCAAATTTGATAGTTCGAAGTAAATAATATTTAAAACATTTTACATTATTTAGAAAAGTAAAATAAATGATCAAAATATCCTTTATACAATACTTTATCAAAATACTTTTATAACTCGATGTCTTAACAAGTTTACTTTCGTTCCTGTAGACTCTGGCCATGCGTTGATCAGACACAAAGCTAGAATTCTCCAGGTACTTAGTAGACTTGTTTCAACACCCAGTGAAAATACTTGAAAAACCTTTTAAAAACAGATATGGAAAGTAAAATCCAAACAAATCAACCAAACCAAACATTTGTTTAACCATGGATTGCAGATACACAATGGTTACGCTTGGATCCCCCAGGAAACATCCGTATCCGTAAGCTATCTCAGCCCTGCGAATTACGCCATGATGACTAATAGACCGCAGATACATAATGGTTATGCCTGGATACCCCGGGAAACATTCATACCCTTAAGCTATCTCAGCCAGCGGATTTCGCTACTACTACGGCCTACATAGACCGCATGATACACAATGGTTACGCCTGGATCCCCTAGAAAACATCTGTACCCCCAGGCCATCTTAGCCAGGCGAATTACGCTATGCAGTCGTAAACATAAGACCATGGAGATCGCCATGGAATTCGATGGACACTCGAGTATCATATCTGGAAAATCCAAATCAGAGAGAGAATAATATCGATAAAATGAATCCACAATGTGGCCACAAAGAAGATACCAAGCAGAAGACACTTTCCATATCTTTACTTCAAAAATATGTATCATATAGTACCTTTCAAAATCACTTACAAATACCATACTCATATAAAGTCCATTATATATAAGATTCTATTTCAAATCGAATATTTTCCAAATCCATGGTATATCAAATCACACTTATATAGACTTCGATTATATAAGGTTTCAATTTACAAATTGAGTATGAGTACCTTTTCGAATCAACAGTTTTCAAATCAATTTTATACAAATCAATTTTATACCTATACAAATCCATTTTATATAAGTTCGATAAGTCCCAAATCACAGTATTTAGTAAAACAACGTTCTCAATTTCAATTCCTTTTCAATATCAATTCAGTTTCAAAATCATATATGATTTCGCCAAATCATTTCTTCCTAATTACATATATTCGGTTCCAAAGTTTCTTAAAACAATAGATTTAGAAAATAATCCAAATTTCCAATCAACAAAATTTATGTCAAACAAATTCATTTCCATTTCAAACATATATTCACTTTCAAAAATCATAATACTTTCAAAGTTATAAATCTTTCGAAACCAAAATACTTGAAATCATTACACTTTGAAAATCATAACCTTTCGAAATCATACATTTGAAATAGTAAAACATTCCTTTAATTCTTTACAATTCACAAATATATTCAATTAAACCCAAATCTAAAAATTTCCAATTCTAATTCAATTCAAACCATCAGTTTCAATTCAATTTAGTTTTCCAACGAAACCATTTCAAATATTATCAAATTTCAAATAAAGATTTGATCCATAAAATGAACTATTCAATCTCTAATATATTTCAAAGCTTAAATATACCATATTCTAAAACTAAATTTTATAATTTCACATATCTCAAATTTTACTTCATTATTACCTTTTTTTTTGAAATATTCATTTCATAAATCCATCATTTTTAAACAAACTCAAATTACAAGTAAACCAAATATCCTTTCATACAAATATAAACTTCAAATATTCATTTATCAGAATTAATTATCATTTCAAATTCACATTCTTTATCAATATAAAGATTAAATCATTTCCAAACCATTTTAATCATCAAAATATCAAAATGGTTACAAAGTTTAAAACCATCTCTTTTAAAACCTTCAAATTATTTATTTCTGTATGAAAATCCAATTTACCATTGGAAAGATTTTTATTCTATATATACACTTTATTCAAAACATTTCAAATCTATATTTCATACCAGTATAATTCAACATAGTCTTATTTATTTCACTCAACAAACAGTTTCAAACTTATATAAATCATATTACTTTATACATTAATCATACCAAACTAAACTTATATTCTTTATCAAATACCTTATACCTTTCAAAATTTCTAAGCTTTGAAAAGTTAACCTTGATTTGTAAGTGTTCGAACCTTCAAAATAGTCGAAGAAATCATATTTTCAAATCCAAGAGTTGGAAATCACCAACAAATCAGTAAATCAATTCCAATAGATAAGGTTATACCAAAAAAAATCTGAATTTCTAGGACTAAACACCGGTTTACTTTAAATCATTTTAAATATATATACATACATATATCTTTCGAATATCAAATCATGCTTCAAAATCTGAAATCAAAAGTGGTTTCATAAAATCACTCGCATAGCAAAGCTACTAGAGTGGCCTCTCACCTAGGGCTGTCAATTTCCTACACGACCCGAAACACAACCCGAAACCCGCACGGAAATTAGCAGGTTAACCCGACCCATTTATTTGGCGGGTCATTTTCGGGTCAACCCGAATTTGACCCGTTTATAAACGGGTGGGTTTCGGGTTGACCCGCTAACCCGAAACTGACCCGTTAACAACCCGTTTATACAGCATATAGGTTGAGCTGACCCGTTTACGACCCGCTCCGACCCATTTATGACCCGTTTGTACCTTATACGGGTTATACGGGTTGACCCGACCCGTTTACGACCCGTTCCGACCCATTTACGACCCAATTATACCTTATACGGGTTGACCCGACCCGTTTACACCTTAGACGGGTTGACCTGACCCATTTACGACCCGACCCGACCCGACCCGTTTATAATCGGGTTACACGGGTTGGGTCGGGTCAACCCGTTTATAAACGGGTCGGGTTCGGGTTGAGCTTTTTCGACCCGTTTAATAAACGGGTTGACCCGACCCATTTAAAATCAACCCGAACCCGACTTGACCCGACCCAAACCCGACCCGACCCGACCCGACCCATTGACAGCCCTACTCTCCCCCACTCAAAAACTCGAAAATCAATGTCGATGATGTATGCATTCATCACCGAAATTATTTTCCAGCGACATAAGTGGGTTCTGGACTTTATTTTCTTGAAACTTATTTGAAATTACTTCGAAATCATTGGAATTCATTCGAATACATTCGAAAAAATTTTATTCGGAGAAATATCTTTAAATCATATTATTATTATTATTATTATTATTATATATTTTCCAAAAACTTAAAACCGATTTCAAAATACCGGAGTTTGATTCCTCGAAATTCAAAATTCAAAACCCTTCAATTATAAATCATTTTATATAAGTCAAATTCTTATAAAATTTCAAAATTTCAAATCATTTCGAAACTTCAAATTCTCATTTTCAAAAGATCTAAAATCCTTATTGAAAATATTTTACTTTTATATACAAATTAGGGTCATCCTTATCAAAATAATAATTTCGATGTATGCACAAATTCAAAATACAATCAAACACAAATTTCCAAAGAGTGATTCAAGGCTAGATTTCAAACTATACAGAGATTCGAATTTAGAGGAACTCTAATCAAATAGAATTCTGGTTCGAAGATAAGCTTGAACGAAGATAATTAAATTTTATTGCCAAATAGAAGATGGATAATCCCATATAAATCGCGGACGACCTTAACCGGTCAACCGTGATTTCATGAATATCAATTCGGAAATCTAAGGCAAATCAACATTCGATCGCCAGAGATAGAATCCAGGTAGAGCAGGAGATAATAGCATCGAAATCTGAGGATACCGAAATCTCTGGTAAATCAATACCAATTGTAAAGGAGTTTCTTCCCCTTACAAATCATTCAAAGATTTATGGAATCACTCATCTTTATAGAGGTCATTCCAAAGTGGGGTTACGGAATGCTCCAAAATAAAAAGGATAAAATAGGAAAAACAAGACTGGATTTCAGAACAAGTGGTAGCGTTCCAAAGTTTAAGGAATCCTAATCGATAAAAATCCTAACCAAGAGATTTCTAACAAGGTGGATACAGAAGGAATGAAATTTAGAAAATCTTGGTTTTAAAATAAGAAAATATTTATGCCAAAATAATCTTTGAAAATCCTTTAAAAAATTCATTTGGAAATTATTTTATACTTCAAAAATACGCTCTCTCACAAGAAAATGATTCTGAGATTGATTTCACTCATTCTAGAGTATTTCTACCCTATCTCTAATGAGTTTTTGCTCCGCAGGCTATGATTTGTCTAAAACCAAAGCTCTGATACCAACTGTAACAGCTCGATATTTTTAGTCATTCGCATCCACACATGCTGGACTTGAATTGCTCAAAATATCGCATCGTAAATAAATTTGGAGCAAATGAAATACAATCACAGAATCACAGACACAGAATACCAGAATAACTCACAGCGGAAATTGAAATACCATAGTAGTTCATGAAGCTACTATAACAAACTCTCGAACAAATACATAATATTAGTCTAAAAAATATACAATAGAATCTCAAATACATAGCAGTCTATAAATACCAGAACTGAAATAGAAAAACTGAAACTGAAAGGGAACAGATACTAGACAAGCAGAATCTCCAGCAATTCCTAGCTCTAGGAAAGAAATCCAAAGCTAAGCTGTAAATACTCAGGCTGACCCGAGCATAAAGAAAAACACAAAACACTCGAGTCAGGACATATATACTTATATAATGTAAACCAACTCAAGCGAACTGTAGTAGAAATGCACAATAACTTAAAGGATGCTTGGGATCGCCCATCCTTTAAGAATCAGTTAAACTATAAATTAAATACATCCCGTGGTTAAGATTTCAAAATGGTATTTTATACTTCGAAGTCAAATATCATTTCAAAATTCAATATCATTCAAAATCCATTTCAATATGTCAAAATATCGTATCTTCCAAACCACATTCATTTATTTAAAATACCATTTCAACACACATTTCAAAATAGTTTATATTTCAAAACAAATTGCTTCATTTTAAATCATAAAAATGAAGTTATTATATTTAATAATAAAATTATTAAATTTCCAAAATCTAAATCTTTCAAAATTCATTTAAACTTAATAAAACAATGATAATTCACAGTTCGCGGTATTTAGAAATTGCTACGGAAAGTTGCTTTAAAACAATTCAATTTAACAAAGGACAGCATTCAAAATACGGTAATAAGATTGCTTTAATTCAAATAAAACCTTAGTTAAATTCAACAATTATAACACTTACAAAGTGCTATAATAGCCTTTAATTCAATTTAGCCCTTTAGTTCATTTATATTAACTACAGCATTTACAAATGCTGTAGTATCCTTTACTTTAGAAATAATAGCATTTCAAAATGCTGTTAATTAAATTCCAAATATTCACTATACTTTCACAAACCATTAAATTTTTATTTAAACCATTTCAAACTTATAAAATCATATACTTTTCACTTTTATAACCATCATTTAATTTTCCTTGAATTCATGATTTTATAAAGTTAAATATCCATTCAAAAATCAATATTTAATAATAATTCACTTATTAAATTCCAACATTCAATTTCAATTCATATAATTAAATTTTTAACTTAACACTTAAGTTCAAATTTCAAAATATAACTTATTTTTATTTTATTTACTTAACTTCAAATTTCACTTTTAAACAAAATTCAAAATTTTCCAATTTAAGTTATATTTCAAAATTCAACTCAATATTCATTTATTTCACATTTTTAACTTATTCAAAATGCATTAATATATTATAAAATCATTTTAAATTCATTTAATTCAAAATATCATAAATTTATCATATTTTCATTTTTAATTTTAAATTCCATTTACAATGAAATCAAAATTTTCAAAATAACTTATATTTCAAATTGCCACTTTATCATTAATTTATTTCACTTATAAATTCTCAAAAAAATAAAAATACTTTAAAAAAATCATTTTTAATTAAGTTTAAATCAAAATACTATAATATTTACATTTCTAAAATATTTTAAAAATTTTAGAAAAATATATTTTAACCACGGGTTTGTATATCATTTTCTACACTAGGTAAAGTGATACGGGTAATATATCATTTCAACCCGTAATTTACAAAGAAAACCCAGGTTTTATCATTTCAAACCCGCAATCCCAAGTAAAATGAAATAATTGAAAATCGTTCAGGCCTATCATTTCAGCCCATAACGATTTTCCTCTATTCTAAAGTCCGTTCGGGTATGTATCATTTCAACTCATAGTGATTCTAATCTAAAGGGAACTTGCAGTGTGATAAACTGATATAAATAACATAACAGCATAAAATAACAGTAATATATGATATAACAGGTAAATAAGCATGGGTGAACATCATATGATCATAACATAGCAGATATAATATGGTGAAGCATTTTACATATTCAAATGTGATCGATTTACTAGTCATATAAGTATAAAACTGTCTGGTGAGAATAACTCACTCGTATAAGCTGGAGACACAACCAAAACACACAACAACGATCTTCAGAGGCACGAAAGCACGACAATGATTTGAGATTGAGAGAGCCAAAGATTAATTGCCTTGAACACATTCAAACAAAACAATATAAATAACATAAGTTTTCAACCCAAATTCAATTAGTCAAAGCTAGAAATGAATGCACAAAACATCACCAAAGTGTTTGCACTTGCTTTCTACCACTTGTGTTTCAGTTATAAGCTAGAAAGGCACGACTAAGGAGTGTGTTTAGGTCTGTTTGTGGGTTCATATGATTGGCCTAGCATGGGAAAAAGATGGTGCAAAGGTGTGTGAGCTATAATTCACAAAACAAGGGCCACTACAAGTGGTTTCAAGGCCTAAATAGGCTCGGCCAAAACAAAGAGGAGCACGGCTAGGTTCAGGTGGGGTCAGGGGATGATGTGCTAGTGGTGTCAGGTCATGTAGGGGCTGGACATGGTGGTGCAAGTGGCGGCCAAGGTGGAGTTTGTGGTGGTGGATGACTTGATGTGCTCGGCTAGGTGGTGCAAGCGGAGTTTGGTGCATTTGTGGGGTGGATCTTCAACCTATGGACCACGGCATGGCTTGGGGTTGGACTGAAGGTGGTGGAGACTGGTTGTGGTGATGGTGGAGGTGGCCAAGGTGCTGGTCCTGGCAGGGGCCGAACCAAGAAGTGAAGGAAGCAAGAGCAAAATTACAAAATTCAAGCATAAAAATGGAAAAGAAAAGAAGATTTTTACCAAGCTTTTTGAAATGATAGTGGCCAAATTTTTTTTGTGAGCTTGAGAAAGAAAATTCACGTGAAAGTGAAAAGGACTGGTCGGCTGAAAGGCAGGTGTTAAGGCAGCAAAATGAATTAAAGTGATGGTTGAAATGTGAAAAAACAAGAAGACAAAAGGCCTTAAGCAAATCAAAGGTCAGAAACTCTTCAATTTACCATATTTCTTTTAGAAATTTTAAATAAGTGAAAAATATATATAAATTCAGATAAAACACGAAAATTTAGTAAATAAACAAAAATAAATAAATAAATATTAATCATATATAATTTAATTAAGAAAAACAGCAAAAATCGAAAACTAGTCTTAAAAATTTGAAAATAAATGCAACAAGTTTTGGAAAAAAATTATGTACTTGAAAAATATTTATAAATAAAGACAATAACAGAAAATAAAAATGTATGCATAAAAATAAATAAATAAATTTTAATTAAATACAATTTAAATGAAGAAAAAAGTAGAAAAATGGAAACTAGGCTTTAAAAATAGAAAATAAATGCACTAAGCTTTGGAAAAATTATAACATCACTTTATAAATGTTTTAAAATAAAATGTATACTTAACATGCCATATAACCCATATTAGAACATAATTTGACAAATAAAATTATTATTTATATAAATTAAAATAGACAATTTTTCTAAATAAATCAATTTACGTACAATATTGTAAAAAATATAACTTTCACAATATAAATCGGATTTCAATGAAACGAAAAACAGTATTCTTGAAATTAAATTTATTTTCATAATAAATGATAAAATTCAAAAATTCAAAAATTTAAATTTTAAATTTAAAAGTCAAAGTTTGACCAGATTGACCAAAATCCACATTTTCTGAAAATATCCTATTTATTCAGGTTTGTAATTATAATTCACACAAAAATCAAAATATATTCTTAAAATAATAAAATTTATTCATTTTTAATAAATATAATAAATTTTTGTTAAATCGGGAATTTCAATTTAAATAATTAAAATAATCACAAAATACTGGGTTGTTTCATATCGCGATGGCCTAAATATAGTTTATGTACCTTGGTTTTGGTTAACAAATAGATATAGTTATCTTACCTCGTCTATTCGATATATCAATAATACTACATATAACATCCTTAGCTTGAGTTTGCTCAACAATTAAGGAGTATGTAAGTAATATATATATATATATATATATATATATATATATGCGGTAAGCTACAACATTATATTAAAGATTCATAAGCTTCAATATTTTATATTGAGTAATATCAACTTATGAAATAATGTAATTTTTATGAACTACTATCGTGATTCAAGTGTCTAACACATTGCAAATCACGATATACATACATTTAACGTATATATTTATCTCTTAAGTCTATTAATGTAACGCCCGCGGATTTTTCGACTCTCGAAGATCCGACATCGACACTCACTTTATCGACTGCCGAGGAATCAAAGGCCGAAAAACCGAGATGTTATGGGTTTTAAAAAGAAAATTTAAGAAAAGAAAAAGAAAGAAAAAGATAGGAAATAGAGAGGAAAGAAGATAGACAATTTTTTTTTTTGAAAACAGAGAATTAGAAAAACAGAAGATACAAAATTTTAAAAATAGAACGGAAAAAGAGAATAGAGAAAAAGGAAAAAAAACAGAAGAAAATAGGACGGGACAGAAAGGAAACAACAGAACAACAACAGAATCTCACAATTCGCAGCGGAACAACATATAATAATAAATGAATAATCTTTAAACAAAGAACTATATCAGTTATTACATTTTATACATTACATTATATCATATCATCAGAGTATACAACAACATACATCAACAAACAGTGCAGCGGAAAAAGAAATACTATATAAATAATATGTCATGCCATCCAGCTTGCCTCCAGCAACTCCTGAATATCCTGATAAACCTAACTCTTAACTGCCCGTGTGGAAATTGGTGGGCACCCAGAGTTTAGGAAGGAAAACAATAAACTCCGAGTCAGTCATGTGACTGGTGTGAGAACTCAAAACAGTTTATTTAACTTTAAAAATCAAAAAGAGGAATATTTTTAATTCAATTCGCAATGCTTTTAAAAATGAGACTACCATAAGACCTCCTGCCACACACACACAATGCAAACGCAGACTTGGAGAAGATTTCTCCTTATGATAGTCAAACATGCTTGATACGCATTTAAAAGTAACATTTGATATTATTACTAGTGCATAGTGTAGAACAAATCCTTTCGAAAGTAAAGATATAAATCATAGCCAGCATAGGTACCATTATATTATGCCTACTAATAGCTACCATATTAAATGGCAGGTTCTACAACTAAAACCGTACAAGTTTCATATTGTTTCTTTGGATTTCCAACAAATGGTCAGGCCAAGGAACTTCCCATTGCCACATGAGAATGCCTCTGGATGGACATCCCCGAGAACCAAACCGGATCTCTACCAACACAAGGCCGGGTTACCCCTAACTGGGTAACAACTGACACGAGTATGCCATCCCCCGGTCCTTTGGGACCTTTATCAACCGAGCGCTCGATATCCAACATCACACCATAATAAATAGAGTGTTTTCAACATGAGTAAGTATCTGGGCTCCATACCATGATACCACCCTTTTCCAGAAGGAAATGCACATACCCTAAGGGGAGCTGCAGCAACCCCTAATAACCTTGCTGCATCTTTCCTGTTTTGACCATTTCCGGGATGTGAGGCTCGACGAAGTCACGTCCACAAAAACATACTTTATACAAAAGCCATGCTTTGGGTCAACAAATGATCAACACAATGATCACTAGGATAGACGATCAAATAAACGATCCTATCACAAATAATCAACACAATGATCATTTCAGCATCACTCAGCATGTCACATTACCAAAATGGGATATATCGCTGATAACTTCAACTATATAACCTTTGAGCTCGTACGTCTCAAAGAAGGGTGTTAAGCAAAGAATAAATTCTCCGCCACCAACAGAAATATATTTGAAAGAAATCGGCTTTATATCTCAAATTGTAATGTCAGGCATACAATCCATACAAGTTTGTTCCGGGATCGAACAAAACCGAAGGCACTTACAAAGAAGTCCTTGCAATCCGGATATTCACAATCCCGATCGAATTTCCCATCACTTAGGAGATCTCAATACCAGGAGCTACCCAGTGCAGAGACAATCGATAGGTCATCCTATCGCTTTCACAAATACTCGGTCTTCAACACCGATCTTCAAATGCAATTCATAACGACGTATCACATATTCGGAATGGGTTATACGACCCCATGGTCCTTTCCCGGTTAACCCGAATAGTGAGCGCTTATTCAAAAATAAGTGTGCATTCAAATTCAATCAAATCACATCAAATACCCATTCAAAGGGAAATATTGATAGTCGGCTATTGAACTATCAATGGATATGCATACATCACCAGATTCCAAATAATTTTCCAAATTATTTATTTTCCAAAATATCTTTACAAGATATCTTATTTCAACACTTCAAAAATAAATCAATATTTATTTTTAACAAGTTTCACTTTCACATATAAATTCCATAATGAATTTATATTTCAAAAATATCTATGCATATACAATTTCAACTATTCATTTTCAATTTATCTTCAAAAAGATAAATTCTAATTATTCACTTCATATTGGAAAACATTTCCATACTTATTTATTCATAAGTAATTCACAAATCTCTTTTATTTTCAACACTTAGAAAATATTCAATATACTTAAATCGAATTAAGTATAAAATTCATTATTTAAGGAAATCATTCACTTAAACATATTTACTTGGGCCAAAACGAATGTTACGTAAAACATCGTTACGACAACCCAAAATCACTAGTATAGGGATTCGAAATTAAAATAGATATATAAATCCCAATACTAATCAAAAACATTTCCTTTCGGAAATCATTTACTATAACAACAGTGTTATAGTCCACCATTTCCTTTCATTTCTCGAAACATCTATTTCAACAATAAATGTTAAAATCTATGGTTTCGAATCTCAACACCTTTTAAAACATCGTTAGATCGTTTTAATTATGTTTAAAATATCACATTCTAAAACATTTTCTTTAACATGTTATTCACTATTCAAAAACGTGAATATACTATGTTCACAAATTCCATTATTTCTATTCACTTTAACTTAAAGGATTATTCACTGTCTAAAACGTGAATATAACTCCATTTATAAGTTATAACAATTAACTTATCAAAATAAGTCGTTTGCGGATTTATAAAACAACGTTTATAAATTCCATTTCTATTTATTTATAAAAACTTCTTTTTTTTTATAAATTCCTTTATTAACATATTTCAGTTTATAACTCAATTATAAACTAAATGTTTATATTATAAGTTAAATACTTATAAAACGATTATTTTATAAAATCGTTCTTTAAACTTCATAATTATAAATCTTATAACTTATAAGATTCATTTATTTAACCAAATCTATTCTTCAATTAACTTCACAAATTTATAAATCTTACTATTTATAAATTTCATTTATAACTTCACAGTTTATAATTCTATAAATTTCATTCATTTATGAAATTCATTTTCACTACATTCAAACACTTATAAAAACTCGTTTTATAATGTCCATAATTCAATTTATAAATATCCATTTATAAATCTCTTAATATAAATTAATTTATATTATTCTTTTAAACGTCTTTAAATTCCTTTAAAATTTCACCGTTCTCTTGATTTATAAAATAATCAAATTTTATAAATCTTATATTCAAACTTTTAATAATAAACTCAAAAATCCAGTTTAAACTATTTTATAAAATCATTGGTTCATATTTCTCAAAAATCGACTTTTAATCGTATTTCTAAAAATCAGCTTTTTAACTATATTTCACAAAAACCATAATTTTATAACTTTAAAAATTATAACGTTTATTTATTTATAATGGATCAATTCCAGAAATAAAGTATATTTTCAAAAATCATTTTAAAGATCATTTTAAAATCCCAAAATCTGGGTCCAATGATGCTACACATCAAATAGTCAATCACGACTAACAACGATATCATATATCGATATGATAATCCATCAAATATCAAAATATCTGAAATAAAATAAATACTGTTGAGGAATCCAGTTGGATCCCTCCAACCTGTTTCCTGCATCCAAAAACATTAGCACAATACCAATTTCGCTCCAGTACGAAATTATCGCGGTACATGTTCTTAATAAATATTATCCGCTTAATAACGGCGTAATAGGGTCTCATCCGCTAAACAAAAAATGCGGGAAATCAATAACTGCAATATATACATATGCCAATATATATATATTGATATTATATATAATACCAATTTCACTGTTTATGAAATATTCGCGGTATATGTTTTTACTAAATAACATCCGCTTACTAACGGCGTATAATGTCTATTTTAACAATCAATAATTTACAGTCATCATTCAAACATGCATTCAAATATTTTAAATCTAACTATTTAAAATAAAATCGAAATCTATTCGATTGAGTGAGAAGTTCTCACCTTGGTTTTAAATTCCGTTTTAGCTTTTATTTCGAATAAAATTAAACGCGCGTTTAATTTTACCCGAAATTCTCACTAACTCCAAACGACTCCAAACAAACTCCATCGCGAAGTGCTCGTCCATACGATTCCAACGCAACTGAGTTTGCATTTTTTCGACCTCGTATGAAAAAGTTATGTATTTTACAAGTTTGTACACAATTTATATTCATAAATTTATAACTAACTTAATAAATTTCAACCTTAGCCAATCTCAGCCACAAGATTAACATCCAACGCCTCACGTACATCTCCCCCAATCACGTAACCATCTCCAGGCAATGAAACATGAGGCCGAACCCATCCTAGTTAGCTAGGGTTTGATTATTCTCCTTCCATAATCAACGAAATTCGATCACAACACCACCAATGCGAAGCACACGACGCGAGCTACCACCACCAGCCACCATTGGAAGTTCGGCCATCCCCTGCTACTCGCGCACGCAAGTGCACAGCCCCCACACGCGGCCCCCTAGACGCCACCACGCCACTCCAAATCGCATCACAACCGTTGATCTCCAAGCTCTTGTTGCCCTCTACATCTTTCATGTTGAGAGTTTCGTCTAATTGCTAGTGGATTGGAAGAAATCGAGGGGGGAAGGAGAAGAAATACTGGCCATTGGTTTTAACATAGGCGGCTAGGGTTTTTAAAATTAGGGTTTAACTTTTTTTTTTAATTTATGAAGAGAAGGGGTGTATTTATAGAGTTTTGAACGACACTATTCACCCGGAAATTCCGAACTCCGATTTAGACGCCGTAACCAGCGTACCTAGGGTTTATCCCGCGTTCCGGACACAATGGAACAGGTTTCGGAAGCTAATTTGGAAGTATGTGCGAGTTATGGCTACAAACGCTCAATTTAAATTAAACCGATTTAAGCGATTTTCTAGGCGTTTTAATTTGTACCGGACAAACGGTAAATCCAATCGACTTGAAATTTGAAACCTTACAATAATATCACATTACGGATCCGATGAAACTAGTTTCATCGAATTCCGAGACTTTTTGAAAAATGACTATTTTGACTCGCCAAATTTAAATTAAAAACGATTCGATGCGTTTCGAGCTGCCACGATCAAACGATAACTCCGATTGACACGAAAATTGAAATCTGGTAATAACTAACTAATACGGATCCAATGAAACTGGTTTCGTTCAATTCTGAGACTGTTCAAAAATTGACTATTTTACAGTCGATTATTAAATATTAAAATATTCAATTTTCACAAATTAACTTTTAATTCGATTTTAAAAGTTCTAAAATATTTCTATAATTCCAGTATGATTAAATAAAATTTTCCAAATTATTTACAATCATTTTTAACTCAATTTTCAATTATTTCCATAATTTAACATATTAAATTATCGATTTAATTATCCAATTAAATCCAATAATTCAAATAAAAATTTATTTGACTTATAAATTCACTTATTAATATTTAAAATAAATTAAATATTCAAAATAAAAATTCTGGGTCGTTACAATTTAGGTTTTTTTAATGTTTCATCTTTAATTTATATATTTATATTATACAAGTTTTATTATAATATAACTTTTATATTTCATATTATACTTGTATAATATTCTTATGTATAATATTATTAGTTAAGACTTATTTAATTAATTTTATATTATCTTAATATAAATTTACGTTGAATATTTATTTAATGAATCCAACAAAAAAAGGAAAAATTCTTTTTTCCTTGCCCCTAAATGAAATATTAAATGAAATAATGATAAACTTGAACTAAAGGCCCCTTTCTCGCGTTCGTTCTCTATTTGCATTGTTGAAACAAAACAACAAAAACAATATGGGAATCGGATTTTGAAATTAAGGAAAGATATTGAAAAATGGAATTTTCAATATTTTTTTTTCAGGTAAATAGAATTTCAATTATTAATATGAAAAAACAATTTTAATTAAATGATATTTAAAAAAATGAAATCTTGTCTTTTGTGATCACAAATTCTTGTCTTTTGTGATTTAAGAAACTAAAAAAGGAAATAAAAAACCTGCTTTCTACAATTTAATATATGTCGAATTTAAATATCAGAATGGCCAATATAGTCATGATTCAATGGGTCAGGTCCACTTACTTTTTTTAGTTACCATTTTTATGGTAGGTTTGGTGGGAACAACAGGGAAGTAGGAATATTTTGATTTGTGATTAATAAATAGGGGTTGGATATATATAGAATATTTATGTTATGTTTCCTGGAATATTTTAATAAATAATAATAAGATATAAAGAGAATTATTATGTCACTATTATGTCACTACAGCTAGAAGCCCCCACCTACTAAGTTTAATTAGTCAATGTAATAATAATTAAATGCTCAACTTTATAATTATTAATTAGAACTAAAATAAAATAATAAGAACTCGTTATATTATAAATAATACAATAGTGTTTGCCTTTTTTTATAAAATATATCCATATTCTTCAGTGAAAAATGAAGACAAAGACTCGAGTTTCACGAAAAAAGCCCTTTATCATATTTGAACCGATGACTTACGGTTTACCATGGCGTTACTCTACCACTGAGTTAAAAGGGCCTGCTCAATTTGTGACTTAGCCATTTTCCACTATGAGTCTACTACATATATACATATATAGTAGACTCATAATGGAAATAATGGAAAAATAAATTCTATTTACCTGGAAAAGGGGTAAATTTTTTATCCTTTTTTTATGGCAAGAATACAAGCAATGAGTTAAAATTGAAGAAAAAAACTTTCAATTCAAATCCTATAGAATCAAAATATAAAAAGACTGTTCGAATCTAGCCCTACCATTAGATTATATTGACATTACTACAACCTTATAGTATAACACATATATCATGTATATGTGTGTGTGTTATTTAATTGGTTAACCTTTTAATTAATTTATTTAATAAAACAATTTTAATTAAATTATATTAATTTCAAAATTCATTTCATATACATGCATGTATACTTATGTTATTTAAACACTTTAAAACAACATAACATGTATCATAGTATATAATTCGTGTGTATATTTTAATTAATCAACTTATTTAATTTATTAACTTTATTAATCTTATTAATAATTTTTAAAATTTCTAGATCAATTTGTATTGTTTTTTAAACATTTTTGAAATTATATTAAACTTTTATAATATATATAAATTTAAATCTACTATTCAATTCAAAAATCTTATATTTTTAATTTTCAAACAATTTTGAAAATTAGCCCAAGCCCCATTTCAAATTGGGCCTTTTCTATTAGGGGCAACTTTTGGGCTCACATATCTATTCAAGCCAGACCGTTAGCAAGTTAGGGTAGAGTGCGTGATTATCCAAACTCAGTCCTTCGACGCTACTTTTCTAAACATCCTACTATCTAGGATGTGAGCTTAATAGTTAACCCATACATGACCACTTTAAATCACATATGCTATTAGGCTTCGCTACCATTGTTGGAATTGGACCGGTGCACAATGGAAGTAATGTGTGAATTTTAATTTTTTTACCATTTTGGAACTTTATTGGGCCTATGAAGTCTAATTTATTTATAACTTTCTAATTTTTTTAAAGTGAAATCATTATTTTATTTAAATTTATAATATTATTTTATATTATTTAATTAATGAGTACGTGTATCACACACACACACACACACATATATCTAAATGTGTGTGTGTATGCAAATGTAATATATCAATCCGTGCAAGGCATAATGTGTCCGTGTATAAGTGTCAGGATTTACAACGCAATAGGCACGTTAGTTCATCTAATATACAAATATATTGTCCACATGTATGTTTATATACTTTAATTTATATATACATTATAATGTAACAAATACATATATACACGCATAAAATATATTTTATTTAAATAATTTTATATATATATATATATATATAAACATATGTATGAAATTTCAACATTGTATATATTTATATCTATGTAAATATATTCAAAACAATTTATAAATTATAAAAAAAATTGCAAAGCCAAAAACAGTATATGTATATATATATATATATATTTGTGTGTGTGTGCATGTATATTATTATACGTATATATAAGTACGTAATATATATATATATATATATATATATATATATATATATATCTATACATGTTTACATACATACATACATATATATATATATTAAAAGCTCTAGAATACTTAATATATGCACACCTGGTCATGCGCACTACTTAGATTTTATTTTAAATTTTTTAAATTTTAAAAATATATATTAATATAAATATCCGTACGAATATAATTAAAAATTAATAAAACATTATTTTTGTAACATAACTTTGAATTTTTAATTTTTAGTAAATTTCTAAGTGATATTTTGTAATTTGAATATTTAATATACAATTTTATAATTTAAAATTAATTTTAAAATATATTATTAATTCTCGGTCAATAATTAAATACTTTTAAATATATATAAAATGTCCTGGAAATGAGGTTTGGAAAACATGCGCCTCTAACCTACGTATACAAACTCCCTTAACTAAATGCAATATAGTGCAGCTTTGGGAGACTTGCTCTCCTGTGTCCATAGAAGCCTTACTGGCTCTAGCTTTTCACTGGACGGTTTGGCTGGAAAGGAATAACCGTTGCTTCAATTTTAAATCTCACTCTTATTTGACAATCGCTTACAAAACTATGTATTTGTATAATGCTTGGACAAGTGCATCTCAGAAGAACCTCTAGTTCTTTCTCCAGGGCCCAGAACCAGTTGAGAGCAACAATGAGGGAGCAACAACCAGAGGAATTGGTAGGTAAGGATGATGGCTGCATATTTGATGATATAAATATAGCCATGTATGCTTTGCTCTAGGTAGGTTTTAGTGGCTTTGTATATTGAACCACGAAGTACTTGATACTTGGTGGGTGCACATATTGGACTATTATGGCCACCGACCAGGCCTGTTGGTTGGACTATTTTATTTTCTTATGTAACATATGGTTGCACGGCCCTGTTCCGCGTATCCTTTAAATAAAAAAGATGTTTTTTTATTTTTCTATCGAGAGCTTATTATCTGTTAATTTAATTTTATAAAATATATAAAACATTATTTGTATAGTTAATTGATAAAATTGTGTGTGTGTGTGTGTGTATATATATATATATTATATTTTTATTTCTACCGTAAATGGTATACCTATGAAACTTTATATATAAATTATATAACCATATTTTGAATAAAGTATGATGTAGTATTTAAATTATAAACTATGTATGTATACATATATATTTAAATATTGTATATTAAATTATTTAAAATAACTTTTTTTTTAGCTGTGCTACTTATATGCATATGCATGACTGAATATGTGTGTGTGTGTGTGTGTATGTTTATATGTATATGGTTATACATATAAATATACAACCAATCTAGTTGTGGCAGTATATTTATATATTAGAATCGTTACATAACTAACAATATACTATGCATGGTATAAACATTATGTGCATACATTAATATTCATAAAATAGGTCAGAAACTTACCGTATATCCAATGCCTTCAAGTTTGCCTTCAAATGATGAGATATACTCCTCGAACCAATTTCCAATCCAGTAGAGTGCTAGCCCCTGAACCAATGAGCACCATCTCTTGAATATAATATATTTTACATTGATTTGAACTTGTAATGATGGAGAAAGGGGAGAGTATGGTTAGGCCAAAAATAAGAGGGTTTGGAGGCTTTCAAAAAGTCATCAAATGAGGTGGATTGAGATGCTAATATAAAGAAGCAATTGAGACATGCTAGAATTTAGATCTCTATCAATTCTCTCCCCGTATCTTAGATCTTTATCAATTCTTTATCCCTTGTCTACACAAATCTAGCCTATCTATTTGCCATCAAATGGACTTACATGTCCTCATCACATCCGAATACATCTTATATGGACTTCAAACTCATTTAAATCTCGAACAAAATATCTTGCATTTAAATCCAATTTAAACGAACCGATATTGTATATCGATTAATATAATTATAACTATTATAAATGTATTTAATAGTATTTGTTCATCAAATCAAAATAAAATATTATAACAAATATTTTAATTAATTTATAAAAATTATAAATTAATCAAATCGTTTGGTGAATGGAGCATTCATCATTTTGGTTGTGTGACTCCTTCGGTGTAAATTTGGTCTGCGATTAATATTGAACTATTCGAATATTAACATCCACAGGTTACTTAGCGGATGATGTGGCATTTTGGCTAAATTTATCGCTTACTTGGTTTCGGTAAAATATAATTTTACTTTGTTGAGCATTATCCGGTTGCGGCAATTATTTGCACTAATTCTCTTCGCCAAAACTATATCACTTCGTACTTAATGAATTTAGTAATGGTCAAAATTCCAATATCGTCCATATTCAACTCTATAGTTCAAATACAAAGTCCTTGATTTAGTGATAACAATTATTATTAACCAAAATACCCTGACTATAGATTTTGACTTTGAGTTGACTTGGGTTCATCGTAATACCCCATACAACCGAGGAGACAAACCCTCTCTTGAATAGTGTTTCACATCCACTACTTCCACTCGACTCAACTATAGTCACTTAATGGACGTCATGCCATGATTTGACTATAATTAAAGCAGAGCTTTCATACCGAAGATTAACAACATTTTCAAGTTAGAAGAACTGTGAAAATTAGTCACTTTGATATATTCTATTTGACCTTAGTTATGTTAACCAATAAAAAATGTCGACCGAGTCATCCCATAGTTATCTAATAACTATTAGTACGTAACTCCTTGATTCCCCCCAATAGTCATAGGTAATACACTGCCCAACGTTTGAAGAGCATTAGTACTATAGTCTCATTGGATATATCGATATCCAGTCTTAATGCATCTTGACTAAGAATATTTAAAATGATTGTTTATTATATTGTAATTCAATACTCATGATTATAACTATTTGTAATTATTATCACAAACACAACATTTATGAATTTCCTATTAAATATATTTTAATTGAATACTTAATTGTTTATAACATATTATAACAAATATATAACAGAAAGGAAAACACCTCCATTGCGAACGAGAATTGGTTACAGAGTTAATTAATTTACAATAAATTGTAGAATTACCCTTAGGTGATTACCCCTAGCGCTATATATATATGATGTCCAAATATAAAATATTTTTTCCATTTAAAATCAAAGATCTATAATTTAATATTAGCCAATGAATAAAACACATCAATTTAATCATAGACAATTAGGTAAGACAATATATGTGAACATGGAATCACTCTATAAAATATTCAACAGCTGATATATGTTAATTAAAATGCAAATAAGAGATATACTTAAAGATGTTATCGTTGACCACATCTTGATTGGTAGATCATCCTAGATCTAATTTGAAAAGTGTTTTCCTTCGTAACACCTTAATTTGAGATTTCTTCCCAGAACTCCAGTAGATCCACGTCCCGCTTTACAAGAGAATAATGAACTACTTATTTTTATTTCATTTAATGTTTGCATTTGAATTGGAGTTGATAAAATTTTGGAAATGTCCTTATGGTTTTCGATCATGGAAGGATAGGAGGAGAGAAGATAAAAGTGGATGAAAGAATGAATGTTGGAAAGGAAAAGAACGATAATATTTGTTTCATTAGACAATAAAAATCTTTCTTATTCTCTCCTTTAATCTCCCACTTTTAATTCTCAATTGATTTTCAAACAAATCTAATCCATATCCCTTCCTCTCCGTAGCATGGCATGCTAAATCATTCCATCGCATGGATAATTACTTCCAAAACCTTGTTAAGCAACTAACTATGTTTAAAATCTATTTAAATATATACTAATATTATATATCAATACACGCATATATAACTTTTATATACACATCTAAATAATTAATTACTAGCAATACCAAAACGTCAATAAATTAAATAATAATAATATTTCTCAAATATTAAGTAACTTAATTAATTTACAATATTTTATAAACTAATTAAATCGTGTTTTTATTATAGAATTCAAAAATAAAGTTATGTGATTTAAAGGTGTGAATTTAGTAAGCAACTAATATTGAACAATTCAAATATTAACATTCATACACTACTTTAGCTAGTGGTGTAGTAGTATGGCTGATTTCATCGCTTACAGACCTTTTCTGTAAAATCCATTTTATAATTTCTTAAGTGGTGCCAATTAGTAACGATTATTTATACTAATTCTCTTCGTCAAAACTATATCACATTAAGACTTATGAAATTTGGTTTTGATCAAAATTCCAATATCGTCACATTCAACTTAGTTAATCCATAAACAATGTCTGTACTATTCTGGCCAGAGATTTTGAATTTGAGTTGACTACAATTAACCATGATATTAACCTAAAAGACAAATTATCCGTTGAGTAGTGTTTCACATCTAATGCTTCAATGTTAGACCCAACTATAGTCATTCGATGGACGCTATGCCATAATTTAACTATAATCAAAGTGAAGTTTCCACATTGAAGTTTAACATTATCCTAAAGTCGAGAGAACCATGTGATATCTTTACTTTCAGTTTTCCCATTTGACTTAGGTGTAATACCAATAAGAAACTCTCAGATGAGTTATTTATTGTTATCTAGTAATATTAGTACACAACCCTTTAGTGCCCTCAAAAGTCATGAGGAATATATCATTCAACATTTGTAGAGCATTTTGTACTTTGGTCTCCATGGATGTATAACAACATGCCTTGAAACAGATAATTTCGATCCAACAAAGGCCTGTCGAACCTTAGGCCCATCTCAAGGTGAATTGTTAAGTTGATAAAATTAAAATAATACACAGTACATGGAGCTATATATATATATACAGAATCTCACAGCGGAATGGATAAAATATAATATCAGAAACAAGCACCTATTTCATAAAGAAAATCAATTCAGAAACATAACATGTTAAATATTACAACATGTTTACATAAAGCCTTCATAGTGCAATATCTCAAAATAACATAACTGTTTGAACTGGGTACAATAAAAATACTTGAAAAGCATAAATAGATAGATAATTGCCACAAGTCTTCACCTCTGCCTTCTTCTCCTAAATTGGCATTACTCTCTCTAACCTATGTTGTAATGAGGAGTGGGTTAGAACAACAAATGTCCACTGAAACAGAAATCTCAAGCTTTACCATAATTGTAATTGGGCAGCATTATATTTGAATAAGAAATATGTCTTACGTATTAAAATAATAACATACATATAAAGTCAACTGTAAGCCCGAAGGCTCTTCCAATCTGACCATGCAAAAGTCAATTGTAAGCCTGAAGCCTCTTCCCGTTTGACTATGCAAAAGTCAATCGTGAGCCCGAAGGCTCTTCCAGTCTGACTATATAAAATTCAACTGTAAGCCCGAAGGCCCTCCAGTTTGACTATGCAGCTCTAATGCAACTCTAACGCAACTAGCATTTACGATGTAAGAGGAAACACCCAAACCACTTAATACCTCTTTATTGGGAATTTGGTAGACTCTAATCATTTAAGACTATGAAATAGGCAGATCCTTTCCATTTAAGACCTAACCTCAAGGAGGATCCCTACATGGTTCTTTCTAGCTGACATCTTAAGAAATCTAATTAGGCCACTTAATACTTTAACTAAGAAAGAGGCGAACCCTACCATAGCCAATTAATACCTCTAAACCGAAGCGGACCCCTCTTAAGTATTTTACCTATCGTACCAAAGCACAAATCATTACCCATACCCTACTCATGACGTCTTATATTAGACCGACTATTCATAAGTACTGGTTGTCGGATTGACCGGTCAGATACACCATATAGAGTTGGGACTAACCTCGCGTCCACTGTGGTTATTTATTATAAACGATGTCCCATATTAATCTGCAAAGCCACATCACTGGTAACCAGATTTAACTGGGCAGACTTCCATTTTTACACACGAGATTCGAATAAAATATCTCCAGTCACATGCAAAGAAAACGCTTATTAATTTAAATGTCAAACTTTTACAAGTCCCAAACACCAAACAAAATATAGCTAATATCCTTAGCCAACAACCGAATTATAAACAAAAAGTCATAATAACAAACTTATCTCATATCAATATAATAGAATTAACTCTTCTATTTAAGGAACAAATTTTACAATTTAAACCTTCTATATTATATTCAACTTTTGCAACTACCATCTTGTAGTGAAAAATAGATTCATACTTATTTTAATTTACAGGAATAGGCGGTGCAAACTACAATTAATCGAAATCATACTTTTCAAATCATTTCTAACTTTGTTTATTTTTAGAATCCTTTAACATTGCAAGGGGAATCAAAAGTGATGAAGTGGAATAGATTATAAATTGCTTGAATCTCAACACAGATCAAATTATACCATGTTAATACAAAACAATTGAAATTCCAACATATTTAAGGATTGACATTTAGTTAGGGAAATTCTGGGGTTTTAGATATTATATTTTCTTTTACCAAAATTTTCCAAGGCATACATCAAATCCAAATAAATACTATTCAGTTACAAAAATGTAAAAAACTTGATATTTTCACTCACAGAGAATTGTTTGCCCCCTAACTAAATTTGATTCCACCATGTCTAATTCTCTTTTAGATCTCTCTCCCTATACAACAAATTGCATTGTATATGGAAATTAGATTTATAATCATAAACTAGAGAGGAATAGAATCAGAAATTCAAAAAAATTAAACATCTAAACTTCTTACTTGGAAATCCTAACTAATTTTGGAATCTAAAAAAGAAGAAGAAGAAAATAGGATCTGATTTATACCGCTCATAATTCTCTATTAGATTTTCCTAAAAAGTTTGCTATTTCTGAAAACCTAAAGGGATAGATTTTGACAGGGCTTAGGGGTATAGAGGTGGGATGGAGCAAGAGTCGTGGATTTAAAATAAAAAAAATCTAGAACGTTTAAAACAACCAAAACCCAACTGTCATTCAGCAACTGGTCAACTGCCTCGACTACTGGTTGACCGCTAGAGGTCGACTGGTTGTAGTTTAGGGGTCGACTGATCCCTTAACTGTGACCGTCCATATTCTTCAACGATTAATAATTTGTTAATTAATTATTTATTGCATGCGTTAACTCTAACGTGTTACTTAAACGTTAAGTGTCCCTCATCTTTTCAAATTAAAATTTTAAAATTCAAGCTTCATGTTTTTAAATCCAAATTCAAATATTTAAATTTTAAACTCGAAAACTTCAACATTCATAACTTCTCCTTTTGAACTCCGATTTCAACATATTATATATAGAAATTAATCAAAAAATCACCATGAATGCAATGGTGCAACTTCCATGACCAAATTCTGATATTTACAAAATCTTCATTTTTTAACCTTATTTTAATTATTTAATTTCTTATTAAGTTTTACAGGGTGTTACAAGATATATTGATATTATTTCTCAAAACATCTTGACCAGAAGTACCTATAATAACATGTTACTTTATATTTATGATAATTTTTTCATAATTACAACTTATTGTAATTATTATCACATAAAATGTCATTTAAGTATTTTCTATTTAATATATTTTAAATAAGTACTTAATTAATTATATCGTAATATAACAAAATATATAATAAAAATTAGACACCTTTATTATGAACAAGATTACTTATAGACTTAGATATTAACAAATTAAATAATTACCCCTGGGGAATACCTCTAACTCTCTCGGTATCCACATTGAAGCTCAACGTTATTTTCAAATCGAGAGAACCGTGTAACATCATCACTCTAAAATTTTACTTTTGATCCAGTCATTATTAACCAACATGAAGCTCTCAAATGAATCATTCCATGGTTATCTAATAAGCACAAGTACATAACCCTTTGGTGCCTCAAAATAGCCATGAGCAATACATTGTCCAACATGTGGAGAGAGTTATGTACCCTGGTCTCAATCGATGTATCATTATCTTTTTTGAAACATCTTAACCATGAATATTTAAAATAATATGTTATTTTATATTATGATAATTTTCTCATGATTACAACTCTTTGTAAGAGCTATCAAGGAACGTATTATTTAAGGATTTTCTAATTACTGTACTTTAAACTATTTACTTAATTAATTATATCACAATAAAGATACATATAATAGAAATCAAATACCTTTATTACGAAATAGACTAGATATAGAGTTATACATATGTACGAAATTACATTGTTGCCCTATGGCATACCCCTAACACTCTCACGGTTATGCATACGTTTACTTTATAGGATGTTCACTGTATCGTTTAAGGTTACAGATTGATTACAATCAATTGTATTTGAAATCACAATAGGATTTAAAGAGGAAAGAAAACAGAGAGCCTAGGTACATTTTGCAATAATGCCAATCTCTTTCTCTTATGCATGGATCAGTATTTATATGCAAATTTTTTGAAGGCATGACGCTTAAATCATGCACCAAAATCACAAAAAATTTATTGTTAAAAAACAAGTTAAAATCCAAATACTTAATTTCGTGATATTGAACTTATGGACTAGTATCGATCCATTTATATGAATCATACCGATATATCCATGTATTTTTATGTCAACTGTCTTAGCTCTAACTAATCCATGTGGCCATATAACTCGATCCTCACTAATTTTGATTTCATCTCTCAATATTGTCGAGCAAATTGATCGATACCATGGATTTGTAGTGAATGATCTTATGGATAGGTACTAGTAAACATGTTCCTTTATTTTTCTATATTTACGTTGATTATTTCCTACTAAGCTTCTTCTCCTGCAATCTCTCATGCTTGATCATTTATGAATTCTCCATTTGTTCCTTTATCTTTTTAGACTCCTACATCATCGAATCTTCGTATGTAAAATATTGCAATTAACATTTATAAACGGGCATAATGCAAAAAAATAAAATAAAGGCACTGCATGGAAAAAATAAAATAAGACAATGATTGTTGTAGGGTATTGCTGCTCCGGTTTTGGATAAGCGGGTATAATTTTAAGAGGACTTTAACTAAAATAAAATTGTTATGCGAGAGACGTGATAAGGAGTGTAACAACGTGCACCTCCTGACACATCAGTCTAAAGCCGAGGGTAACTTTCGAACTCGCGTCGATGTCAAGAAGTACAAGCTAATGGGTTTTAAAACATTACAAAGACTAAGAATATACATATAAGATTTAAGACATTGTACACTTTCAGATCTCATAGCGAAACATAACAAAATATAAACATAGAAAATAACCATCTTAGAAAATATCTTCGAAAACATAGCCTCAGAATAATACGCAGTCATTATCCAAAGTATACAGAAATACATCATATAGTCTGATAATTATAAGTACGATAAACAATTACATGGACAGTAATGGAAGATAAACAACAACTCCAATATCAAGTCACCTCTCCATGTACTAGTCTCCGGTCCTATCACCTCTGCCATTCTCTTCTGTGGTGGAGAAAAAGAAAGAAAATGAGTAGGCCAGACAAAAATCTAGTGAATTAGTCACATCATTAATGTATGGTGATCACAAGCAATTCATTACATATATGACCTAGGGTGTCCTACCTGTGTATGTGAATTACTAATTTCATTTATCTAAGAGGTATAATTTTAAACACACCTACACCGGCATCTTGTGAAGGCTTGTACGTACGGTCGAACAGTTAATCGAACCCCAAAACAACTATGGGTCGACCAATGACTATTGAAACTATTCCAACATAGGGTTACCTACAATATTCACCTTGGGACTACATTCCCAAATCACGACTACGCGTGTCATGTTTATGCACCAAGGGAGAATCCGCAATGCTGACTAATGCTAAAGACGTCTCAAGGCCACTACATCCGTGTCCACCTCTCAATGGTAACGTGATGCCTCTTATCGCACCGCATCGGAATCCATCAACAATACAATATCACGTCGTGCAGCCGTGCATACCAAGAAACTCCTGTTAGTGTCGGACCATACACTTCTCCAAGCATTATCATCAGTGTTGTGCGTCAACCTTAAATTCTTCTTTGAGTGTAGTTTGCAATAGGATTGCCCCAATTGAATATCGATCCTATTGGATAAATGGTTTTTAGGCCCCATTGCCAACATACACCTCTATCCGATCTCGTAGCGTCTAAGAACTGCAAATACAGGTAGTTAATTCCCCTACTTATACTAACATCCATATACATACACACACATGTGCGTGTGTGCATGTAATATATACAATTTAACTTATAGCTTGGGCCTTAGGCCGAGGTTCAGGTCATGCTTAGAATTCAGTTACCAGTCGACTGGATTCAGTGAGGCTGTCGACCGGTAATAGTGCTTTTTTCATTTTAGTTTGTTCGTCCTCTTCTCTGCTAATCACAACTTTTAACTACAGTAAACTGTTAATTACAGTTAACCCAATTTTGTAAATCTACAATTCATAGTCGTTCAAAATTTCATATTCGATTTCAGTAAATCAACTTAACTTGAGTTTAGCATCTCCAGGTTATATTAATTTATATTTAATTAGACAAAAAGGGTGTATTCAACTTTAAACAATTATTGTCCAACATATTTACATTAAGCAGATCCAGGTTAAAAATAAGGGATCATATTCATATGGGTTATAATTACTATGAAATTCTCAATCTAAATAAATAGTGTTTCTAATTTAAATCAAAATGATTCTAGATCAAATAGGGTATAACAAAGTTAATTACATATAAATCATCTTACTAATTATGAACCCACTCACCTCTAAAAGACCATCCCTTCATAATGCGCTTAGGATTGCCTCCGCTTGGGGGTAGAACCCCCTTTGATTTGATTTAGTTTCTTCTTCAATCTTCGATTTTATTTTTAATTTGGTTTTGAAGAAATTTTGATTCGAGGAGAAAACATGTTCAGATTTTAGAAAGACAGAATTTTAACGTACTGCTAACAATCAGCATAGTTTTATTTATAGGGGTAAAAACTAATCTCAACCGTTGGATCTAATATTATAAAATCTGGACCGTTCGACCAATCAAAACCCAAGCCCAAAAGCAACGATCGATCGACCGCTTGATTTGGAGCGGTCGACCGCTAAGGGTCGACCAGTCCAACCACTATGTCGATCGATGGAGCTTCCTTATTTAGTTATTTTTTCCTTAAATAATTGTTTAATTAATTTGATTTCAAATGTTAATAACTTTTTTATACTAGCTTCGATTTCAAAACATCACGTATGAAAATTGTCTAAAAATTGCTACGAACGCAACAATGCAAGTTTCATAGTCAGATTCAGACGTTTGTAAAAATTCTATTTTCACTCTTGTTATATTTAAATTTAATTCTTTTATTTAAATTTCCAGTTAAATTTTCGAGCTGCTACAAGGAGATTCAAATCAGTAAACTTACTAGTTTACCCTCATTCCAAAGCAAATTCGGTAACACCTTGTTCGAGAATTAAAAAGAAAAATAATATATCTTCATCATGAATCACAAAACTACATCTATCAAAATATTATCAATGTATAACGTTCGATATAGTTGCACTGAAATAATAATTAGAAAGTGCTAAAGCCATACAGAAAATTATCAGCAAATTTAAACTAGATTTGACGGAACTTGATCGAAAAAGAAATTATAAAACGACGGCGGTCTACCGAAAAAGTTACATATAAATGACACGGTTCTATTGTTTTAATTGTAATCAATCAAACTATTATGATGACATGAGATAATCATGTAACTGTGTTTGCATTTTATGAAGGCCTAATTTTTCCGTACATTCATAACAATTCCTAAAATATTGAAAAAGTAACATTTTTATTCAAAATTTGATGGTCTTTAACAATTTGCTTATGGTGTGATAACAATACTACACGTTAAAATAATAATACGGAATATACTAATTTTTTTTTTAAGTACAATTCAAATTATATTTTGAACAAAGATATTTTGTATTACTAAATTGAGAATACGATATGGGGTATAGACTACTGGGTTGAATCGTACGCTCCAGAAATAATTAGGTGCGCACAGCCGTTGCCATTAGGGAAAAAATAAAATAAAAAGATTTGAAAAGGAAGGAGGTTTTCGGTCGCTGCCCTTTCTCGGGTTTAAACAGGGTTTTCGTTTCAGCCTCATAAACCTTAGGCGGCGTTCATTCCTCTCTTCATTGACTCTTTCCTTCTGGTCTCGCAGCCTCAAAAATGTGGCGCTCGAGCTTTTCCAACAATCTTAAACCTGCCATCACACGGATCTCCAATTCTTTTCTCGGGTTTCCTATCCAATCCCCTTCTTCTAAAAGCAACCCTTTTCCAATCTATGCATTAGATCAAAATCCAGATTTTACCTCGAATTCCAGAGTTTTTGATAATTTTCGGATGTTTTTCAGTGCTGCTGAGGCAGTTTCTTCCGCAGAAAGTGAAGATGTTGAAGAAATTCCAGAGATACTGGATGAATCAAGCAAAATTGAAGTAGGTGGAAGTAGTAACAATGTACAGAATGGCACTCAAAAGCGGGAATACGGAAAAAATCAGTATTGTCGACCTGTAGGAATGGGGTCGGGTAAATATGCTATGTTAAAACGAAGGCAAGTAAAAATCGAGACTGAAGCATGGGAAAAAGCAGCGAAAGAATATACAGAGTTGTTAGCAGATATGTGCGAGAGGAAACTGGCACCGAATTTGCCATTTGTGAAAACGTTGTTTTTGGGTTGGTTTGAGCCATTTAGAGGTGCTATCTTGAAGGAGCGTGAACTGTGTAGTGAACCAAGAAACAAGGCAACTCATGGACCATATTTTGACTGTTTACCTGCTGAGAAGATGGCAGTTATTACAATGCATAAACTTATGAGTTTGTTAATGACTGAGAGTGGCGTTAGAGTTGTTCAAGCTGCATTACAAGTTGGAGAGGCAATTGAACAAGAGGTGATCATTTTTCTTATGTATTATGTAGTACATGCTTTGGCTTACCTTTGGTCACTTATTGAAATGTTTGTTTACGATGGTAAGTGTTCGATAAAGCCTAAAAAATTATATGAACCACTCTGATCACTTATTGAAGTATTAATATATCAAACATCCACCCCCTCCCTTTTGTTTCAGTAGATTGGTTTCCGATGTATCATTTGATAGTTTGTCATATGTTTTCACTACATATAACGAGTATATAAGCACGCCTAGGTGAACTTGCATTTAATCACAACGTGCATGCATTTATAGTTGCACATGTTGAAGTAGATTTGACAGTACCATTGTCAGCATAAACTGAACCTGAAACAATGATCGAGAACACCGAAACAACTGAAGAACATTCATAAAACCAATAACTTGAAAGCATTCCTATTTTATCATTCATTTCTTTTGTTTTAGTTTATTTTATACTACTAAAAATGGAAATAATACTTTACTTTTATACGCATATACTTTTTTAACTAACGTGGGTTGTGACCCTGCTTCTAATCACAATGTGCATGCATTAATTCAACAATGCACTTGTATAGCATGTTTCAAAGCATGTATAATATTTTGTTATTTTTAGCTTGTACAATGCTTTGTTTACAAATATAGTACACATTTTCTCCATTCATGTCATAGTGTCAATAAATTCCTTTTCGTTTTAAGGTATGGACCACGTGTAGGCCTTATAAAGCATTGATTAGCCTTCTATCGTAGTCGCATCGTAATTTAACACCGGTTTATTTCATATTTATTTTTCACATAAAATCAATACAATGATTTTATGTTAGACAAGAGCATCTTCAACACTGTCATTAATTTCAAATTACTAATTATGTATATCATTTATGTGAAAGATGATATTTTTAAAACAATTTTTTGGGTACATTTTTGTTATATTTGTAAAAAAGAAAACTATGTTAAATTCAAATTATTGACTTAATTAATAATGCACTATGAACTTTAGTCGTTTAAATTGTATTTATAATACTTCAGAGAACATTGTCATAAATTTAAGATTGTCCATCCATCCAATTTCATCAAAGAACATAAACTGCCCTTCAAAGATCAAAATTTAAATGATTTATTTGCACAACACTCCATATTTGTGACTCAATGATCCAACACCACTGTTTCAGTGGTTATACGCTCGACTTTGGTGCGAGAAGTTAACTTGAGTAGCGTGATTCGAACCAATTACCCAACTTATAAAAAAATTTCGTGACTCGCTGAACTCCAATTAGGCATGACTCACAAAATGGTTTAAACATGAGTAATTTTGAACAAAATAACAGTTGCTTCAGGCAGATCATGGAATCCCCGTGTAAGTATATAACCAAGCTAATTTATTTGCTATTGATATAACATATAGCTATACTAATTAAAAAAAACACATTACCCATCCTTAAATAAGCCATAAAATTCTCTCATATAAATAATGCCAGAAAACAATCATTACTGAATCTACTATTAAACCTCCAAAATGGCACATAATACTGCTATATTCATGAAACTACTATAGATATTTATAAACATGTCAATTGCTTGTCCAGATTTTTATATGCAGACGATACCTTTGAATATAATAACACGTGAAGATATCATTTTGTATAGTATTAATAACATTGATAGATGGAGCTTGAAATTCATATGACAAACAGTAAATAAACCAACATATTGAAATTTTTGAGCATTTAGCATTTCTCTATATAAAACATACATACAAAAGTGTTAGACAACAGAAGGCAAATATAGATGAAAAATAATATTTTAACTGGACATGCTTCCTTGCAAGATTTTGTTAATCGCTTTAGCCGATCCAAGCTTTAAATCATTTGGATGCAGTGCACTACTTACATTATCCTCGACCATCACTTAAAAGATATTATATTCCCTATAGAAAACAACAATTGTCGTAAGAAGTGACTGAGGCAATGACGGCAAAAGAGACCGTGGGTGACACATTATTCGTATCAAGTTAACTCTAAAACACTAAATTGTAGTGAAGGAACAATAAACAAAACACTAAATTATTAGTAGTAGAGATGCGCACAGTCCAAAATAGAATTACTGTTATCAATAACATGACTATATTTTCACCCATAACAGTCATATACTCATGATAATGTTAAAACATAACTTATCATTCAGGGTAGTATAAAACTTCAGTGTTATTTTTTGTATCCACCCATAAGATTGTTAGAAAACTCTTTTCATTGCTCATAACCGTACATATATTAATGTACAACTCATTTGCAATAAAAGATGACAAATAAAATTGAGGACAACATGACATAAATAGAAAGTTTAACAACAAAAGAACATGACAAACTAAATCATGTTTTGTAGAAGATAGCCTCATGCTTTAAGCATGAAACATTGTGCATTAATATACTTTTGATTTAGGGTTTTATGAGCACGAACGGACATGGACCGAAGGGTATTTTTGGTAATTCAAAAAGACATGGGTGAAATTAGTTCATGGAATTCTCATTATTAGTAGTAAAGATATATTGATGCAATATGCTTTATAGACTTGTGCAGAAATCCTTCACATATAACTGTATATTTTGATTTCCGTATTTGGCGTGATCTTTTAAGCCTCTGTCAATACTCTTTTGCATGTATTCGGTTTGAATGGTGTAGCCACACCGACTCCACAAGGGTCATGTGATTGCGATCATAAGTGGTATTGACATTGTCTTGTTAATTATAATATGGTTGACTAGAAATTTTGTACTAATTATACACATAGTTCTAACCCCCCTCAAATTTTGATCCCCAATGTCGACACAGCTGACTAAAAATATGAAGTATACGATAATATCTTTCAACAGTAAGTTCAGATACACACACATATAATTTATATCATCTTTTACTATGTTTACTTATCTTTTTTGTGTCCTTGTGCATTATAGTTTGGTTAATAGTTCACTCACTACACTGATCCAGATTAGGATCCATAAATTTTTAGAAAAAACAAGGAAAAAATCTGCTAAAGAGGAAGTTGAAAACAAAGAAGCTGAAAAGCTGGAAAAAGAGCAGCAGCTTGTACAAAAAAAAGTCAAGACCTTGATAAAGAAGCAAAAGTTGAACCAAGTAAAAAAGATAGTAAAGGGACAAGATGAATCCCAGCCTTGGGGCCGAGAAATTCAGGCCAAGGTTCCTCTCCTTTCCTTATCAATGTTGTATTCTCCAACTTAATCTCTACCTAAATAAACTGTATGTGCTATAATTATTTTTATATATAGGTTGGGAGCCGCCTTATTGAGCTGTTGATGGACATAGCTTTCGTTCAACCTCCTGTTGATCAGGGAGCCGAGTGTACAACTGACATTAGGCCTGCGTTTAGACATGCGTTTAAAAGTTTTTCGAAGTACGATTTTATATTTATGCATTGGCTAGTGGTGGTGTTATTATCGACTATTACTACTACTAGTACTATCGTCATTATCATCATCATAATTATTAAAATTTCACTTTAATTAATATAAATTTATGGCAGCAAACGTTATGGAGTCATTGAGTGCGATCCATCAATTCGTCAAGGATTAGATAGGACTGTAAGTCAATATTTCTTCTGTTTCATGTCAACTCATAAGATATATTTTCTATATAAAGATCTAAGAAGTCGGTGCTATCTGATTTAACAGGCAAGGCATATGGTTATTCCTTATATGCCAATGTTGGTTCCTCCCAAAAGTTGGACAGGGTATGTGGACTTTGAAAAAACTTGTGATAATTTTAACACCACTCAAGCGAAAAACAATTTATTGACTCCAAAAATATGTTTGATATTTTTGTGTCTTTCAGCAGTAAAAGTTAAAATCGTCCTGATCAAAGTAACTAACACTCGATCTCTGATGCTTTTTTCCTTTTTCACTCTCTTACAGTCTTATATGGGATTTTTCTTTCTTTCTTCTTCTTCCTTTTCTTTTAATTTTTTTTTTAAAATTTTTCTTTAATATGAGGTTTACACTACCATGTCATGTTGGCCTTGTATAAGTCGTTTAAGTATGCTCGATTCTCACTGAACACTTTCATTTTTTGTGCTATGGTTATTTTATGACCCCCCACAGCTATGATAAAGGCGCACATTTCTTTTTACCATCGTATGTCATGCGGATACATGGAGCTAAACAACAACGTCAAGCAATAAAAAGGGCACAGAGGGAGCAAATGCAATCTGTTTTTGAGGTTTGTCAGTTCTCAGTTATGAATTATGACAGAGTAACATATTTTCATGAAGGAACTTAACATATTCAATATTTTCCATGAAATATTACTTTCTTTAGAACAGAAGATGTAAAACAATAAAGCTAGTTTGTACTTCATATCGCTCCAAATTTAGATACTGGATATTTTCTTTGCGATGTTGAACCCATGCAAATATATGTTGCTGACCATGATACAATCATATAGCCAGTTGTCCAATTTGTGGCTTAAAGCCTTTGTTATTTTAATTTGTAACACATGCCTGCATATATCAACCTGACGTTATCTCATAATTTTAAACTTGGCAGGCATTAGATACACTTGGCAGCACTAGATGGAGGATAAACAAAAGGGTACTAAGTGTTGTTGACAGAATCTGGTCCAGTGGTGGGCGAATTGCTGACTTAGTTGACCGAAATGATGTGAGTTTTTTTTAAGCATTATTTTCCACCATTAAATTTCTTATAATGTTTACGAGACACTTGTAGTCTGATTTTCCTTTTTCCTTGTTGCAGGTTCCTCTCCCAGAGCAACCAGCAACTGAGGATGAATCATTAATTAAGAATTGGAAATGGAGTCTAAGAGCAGCAAAGAAAGAGAACAGTGAAAGATATTCCCAGCGTTGTGATGTGGAGCTAAAACTTGCTGTAACTCTCTTTTTTAGTTGTTCATCTTGTCAAACTTAACAACGTATCCATACGTTTTTTCCTCTTCTTAAGATATGCGATCAATATATTGTGCCAACAGGTTGGTAGAAAATTGAAAGACGAGGAAGGGTTCTATTACCCTCACAACTTGGATTTTAGAGGTCGAGCATATCCCATGCACCCTTACTTAAATCATCTAGGCTCAGATTTATGCCGTGGCATTCTAGAGTTTGCTGAGGGTCGCCCATTAGGGAAATCTGGCTTGCGGTGGTTGAAAATACATTTGGCAAATCTTTATGGTGGTGGTGTCGATAAGCTATCCTATGATGGCAGGTTATCATTTACGGAGAACCATTTGGAAGAGATTTTCGATTCTGCGGATGCACCACTTGAGGGAAAGAGATGGTGGTTAAATGCAGAAGACCCATTCCAGTTTTTGGCTGTTTGCATTAATCTTAGCGAGGCATTAAGGAGCTCCTCACCCGAGGATGCTATTTCACACACTCATGTGCATCAGGTCCTTTTTTTCTTCTGTATAGGTGATACAATGTGCATCGATAGTTTGTCAAAACAAACGAATATTTTATTTTGCACCCACATTTGTTCTGCTATATCAGTCAATATAGCAATCAAAGCGTCATCTCAGTGGATTTGCTTTTGTATCATTTTATTATCTGTTAAATTGAAGTCACCATACGTTAACAAACTGTTATTTAGAACCAAAGCATAATAAGCACAAAATAGTTTACTATTAGTATGACTCCATTAGTCAAATTCTTAACAAAAGCACTTAGGAATAACAACCTTCCGAATTTGTGTTTATCCGTATACATTATGTATCAACTCTTATATTTTTGCATTATTATGCAGTCTCACTCGGGGGTGTTTTTATTCTTCTGTGCCCGTATAGTGTTAGCATTATAGAGTTATGATCTACATAAAATGTTTAGCACTATGCTATTATGTATTAGTTATTTGTTTTTTTATTATATAGTGCATAAGCATGTAGTGCACTATGAAAATATGTGTTAGTATTTTTGTTCTTATGTATTAAAAACGTCAAATTTAACAAAATAAACTACAGTGCGGCATCGCTACTCAATAAAAGGAATTAATTTCATAAGATTCAACATTGCCTTTTTGACACTATAAATTAGCCCTTTTTAATTTTTGTTACCCTATTTCATTATCAACTCCAATTTTGACATAAATTTCGACTTTTCATCAAGTCATTTGCACTTCACACACTATCACTTGCTTATTAATATGATATTCTTTTTATAGATCTACTGCATGGATGATACTTATGTATGTTAACCAAATTAAAGTATTGAATACTATTAGAAATTATACATATATACAAATAATTCATTTTGGGAGTCTTTTTAATGGATATTCATAATATTTTGATGACAAAAGTCATATATAAGTGATGTAAATTTATGCACACTGTGCATGTCGTGTCACTAATAATACATAAACAAGCAACAATTTTAATATTTTTTGTTACAACATTTGTTGATTTGACCTCTTCATATATTTTTCTAACTTGATTTTAACAAAAATACTTTTCATGAAGCAGTACTAACTTGAAAAAAAAAACATTCATTCCATTTTCACCTATTTTGTTTTTGATGTTTGCCTTGTTTTTCAATTTCTAAATTGTTAAAGGAGACATATCTATTTTTTTCCAAAACTGTTTTCTGGTATGGAAATTGTATTATTCATGTAGTTGTTAATAAATATTGCCTTTTATTTTATATTTTCATTGAAAGTATTTTCAAACATACATTTTAACTTGTATAGTTCTATTTCACATTTGCATCATTCACTACTTATCACCTACGATGATCATCCATGTGATGATTCTACGATATTTTCTCATACACACGAACATTTTGTAACGTCATCCGTTAGACGTGTTGATGGCTTTTACTTATTACATTTATAATTAAAAATCAAGTGCCCTCCTCTATCCGAGGACCACTCTTTCATTAAAAAAAAAACATTTTAAAACATATCATAACATCTCTATGATTTTGTTTTGTTTTCTTTGCATTTTTGGAACTGTAATAAAAGTTACAGTTTTTTTGGGTTTTTATATTTAATTTAGTTTTGGCTAAAATATTTTTAAGAAATTTCATTGAATTTTGTTATAGTGTGTGTGTGTACACATTGAAAATCGTATTTATGATTGTATATATATACATTTTTTTTTATATAATTATGATATATAATAAGAGTTGAAAATCATTTTTTAAAGCGGCTTTTGTAATTTTTTCTTTCATACAACTTATAAATTTGTTTATTTTTTTGAATGTGCTTTTTTTTAGATTTCCTTTTCTTCCATGTTTGTGCCATTGATTCATCTTTCTATATAGCAAATCTTTCTCGCTCATATCTTAAATTTAATTTTCCTTGAAAGTTTATTTTTGTTGTTGCGTTCTTCTATGCCAATTTTTTCTTTCCTTAAAAATTATTCTTGCACAAAGGCTGTTTTCTTTTTAGGTTTCAATAGTCCTTTTTAATAGATAAACGTTGACTGTTAATTTGATATATATTTTTAAAAAAGTTATATTTAATTTTATATAGTTATCCTTTATTGTATATCTAAACGGTCTTTAAAAAGTATTCTTTTTAAATTATAGCTATTACGCTTTAATGTTGGCAAATTCAATCTGTTCAAGCTTGTTATTGGATGTAGCGTGGAGCCTAAAAAAGCTTGCTGGGTAGTGTGCCATTATAGGACCACTTATTCTTCCTGGTTGGTTTAAATGGGTTTTTTTATTTTTTGCTAATATTTGTTTTGTGAGGTGGAGCCTTGGCGCAACGGTTAGGTCACCCGCACGGTGATCTGAGCGTCCAAGGTCGAGGTCGGAAACGGCATCTTCGCAATACGAGGGAAAGACTGCGTACATTATCAACCTCTTCAGAGTCCGCTATCATGCGTGAGTGACGCAGCTTTGACTAGGCTCGAACAGTTTAGATACCAAACCGTCACAACCTATCCAGGATCTTCGTCACGAAATGATGATTTCGTGTCAAATAAACCGATAGAACGATAAATGCTTAGTTCCGTTGATCGTGATGATGCCGGAATCTAGCTATCTCCAACACGTTGATCTCGCAAGATGCCGTGTTGAAAGATCTACAATTCGATCGTTGATCACTCGCAAGTGATACCGAGAATTGGCTTCAAATTCGTTGATTCGCTCACGAATAACCCGAAGATGGAAAGAAGAAGGAGATCACACTCAACTTCCAACAATGGTGGCCAAAGCTCACATACAATTTTATTTCAAAATCAACCTCTCTTTACAAATGACAACATACCCTTATTTATAGGAAATTACAACACACACATGCGACTTAACACCATACGACTCACGACCTAACACATACGAGTTACAACCTCACACAACTTAACCACATACGAGTTACAACATCACACGACTTAACATCACACGACTTAACAACATACGAGTTACAACATCACACGACTTAACCACATACGAGTTACAACATCACACGACTTAACATCACACGACTTAACAACATACGAGTTACAACATCACACGACTTAACAACATACGACATAAGAAGATAGCACAACTTCAGGAACAACTTAAGCGACATACGACTTAAGAAGATAACACAGCTTCAGGAACGACTTAAGCGACATAAGCACATACGACTTAAGAAGATAGCACAGCTTCAAGAACGACTTAAGCGACATACGAGTTAAGAAGAACCATGCGACATAAGCGACATAAGAGAACCATGCGGCATAACTGAACGACCTATAGAAATACGGCATAAGTGAACAACCTATAGAAATGCTGCTTGATTTCTTGAGCCGTTATCTTATAAGGCATGCGACTCATGGCATGCGACTTAAGGCCGGCGACATATGATGGTTGGGCGACTTAAGATAAGGCAGGCGACATAAGATGGTTGAGCGACTTAAGGTGGTTGAGCGACTTAAGGTGGTTGACATAACTCGCTTGTCATGATGCGCTGCATCATCCTCCCCTGGTTGAAAAGAATTCGACCCTGAATTTACACTTTCCTCTTATTCGACATACTTATTCTCATGATATGGAATCAAGTGTTTGACGTTGAAAACGTCAGCAGTATGGATATGATCCGACAATTTTAACTGACAAGCATTCTCATTAATCTTTTTTACGATTTCCAAAGGGTCAATTTTTTTAGCAGCTAGTTTGTTGTAAGTACCAATAGGAAATCGATCCTTAGTCAATACTGCATATACAAAATCTCCTTCTTTGAACTCAATATTTCGTCGTTTAATATCTGCAGATTGCTTATATTTCTCATTCGCCTTAAGCAATCGTTCCTGCACAACCTTGTGGCACTCTTGCAATTTATTCACAAAATCACTAGCTCGTTTGATCACTCCTTTCTGCTGTGGTACTATAGATAAATCCAATGGCTCCTTAGGGATTGTTGAGTAAACGATCTGGAATGGACTAAACCCAGTGCTACGATTAACTGCATGGTTGTGTGCAAACTCAGCTTGAAATCCCAACTCTTCAAATTGTCATTCACGAGGCATCTCAATGGATTACCTAGGGATCTATTGACAACTTCTGTCTGTCCATCCGTCTGTGGATGATAAGCACTACTAAATTTCAGATTTGTCCCGACAATTTTCCATAGACTCATCCAAAAATGACTCAGAAAACGAGTGTCTCTATCCGATACAATAGATTCAGGCAACCCGTGAAGACGATAGATCTCTCTGAAGTATAACTGTGCGACATTAACTGCATCTGCAGTCTTCTTGCATGCGATAAAATGTACCATTTTTGAAAACCGATCAACCACCACGTAGATAGAATCATTGTCCCGTTGCGTCCTTGGCAAGCCCAATACAAAGTCCATACTAACATCCACCCATGGTTTAGTAGGTATAAGCAACGGCATATACAAACCTGCATTTGTTGCGGTCCCCCCTTTGAAACTTGACAAATATGGCACATCTGAACGAACTTTTCAACCTCCTTCCTCGTTGACGGCCAAAAATAAGACTTTGAGATCAACTGCATAGTACGGTCGCGGCCCGCGTGTCCTTCTTCATGTAATTCTTTGATGATTTTCATTCGTAGACTGCAATTTGGAATACACAACTGATTTTCTTTGAATAGAAAACCTTCAACCAACATATATCCAGCCATGTTTCTCTGCTTGATTTTGTCTAGGATTTCGGAAAAATATGAATCTGAAACAAGAAGATCTGGAAGTAAGTCAAAAGCCATCACCTCTATTCGCATGTTTGTTAGTAAATTATTCCTCTGACTCAATGCATCGACGATGCGATTAGTTACTCCAGACTTGTGCTTTATGACGAATGTAAATTACTGCAAATAAGCTATCCATGATGCATGCCTAGATACAATTTTATTCTGCCATTGTAAATGTTTCAATGCTTCATGATCTGTATACAAAACAAATTCTTTGTGGAACAAGTAATGTCTCCAATGCTTCATGGCCTGCACAATAGCATAAAACTCCACATCATAAGTACTGTAACTCATTTTTGCTCCAGAAAGATTTTCGCTGAAATAGGCAATTGAACGTCCCTTCTGACTCGACACTCCTCCGATTCCAACTTTGGACGCATCTGTATGTAAGTAACTGAAAATCTGGCAACACTAGAATCAGTGCTGAGGTTAAAAGTTTCTTGATTTGTTCAAAAGCAGATCCTGCCTCTTTCGTCCATGAAAACTGCTTTCCTTTCATACAATCAGTAACAGGAGCCACACACTACTAAAGTGCGGTATAAATCTTCGATAAAATGAAGTTAACCCATGGAAACTTCTGATTTTTGTTATAGTTTTGGACCGTGGCCAATTTCTGATGGCGGCTATTTTACTCTGGTCCACTTGTATCCCTTCCTTAGGCACGACATAACCCAGAAATAAAACACTTGGCGTCTTGAACACGCATTTCTTCGTCGCTGCATAGAACTGTTCTTGACGAAGAATAGTTAACACCTTTTGCAAGTGTTGAATGTGCTCCTCTATGCTAGCACTATATATCAAGATATCATCAAAGTAAACTACAACAAACTTCCCGATGTAAGGTCTGAAAATTTGATTCATCACCCTCATAAATGTGCTTGGTGCATTAGATAGACCAAATGACATGACCAGCCATTCATATAATCCTTCCCGAGTCTTGAATGCTGTCTTCCATTCATCACCTGGTCTTATGCGAATCTGATGATAACCACTCTTAAGGTCGATCTTAGAAAAGATTACAGACCCACTGAGTTGATCCAATAGATCATCAAGTCTTGGCATAATAAATCTGTATCTGACAGTTATTTTGTTGAGTGCCCTGCTGTCTGTACACATTCTCCATGAACCATCTTTCTTCGGTACCAACAGAGCTGGTATAGCACAAGGACTGAGACTCTCTCGAACACGCCCTTGCTTAAGCAACTCCTCAACCTGTCTCCTCAACTCTTCATGCTCTTTTGGACTCATACGATAATGCGGCCTATGAGGTAAAACGACACCTGACACTAGATCAATTTGATGTTGTATATCCCTCAGTGGCGGTAATTCCTTGGGTAATTCAGCAGGAAAGACATCTTCAAATTCATTTAACACCGGTCTAACTTCCGCAGGAATTTCAAGATCTTCACTTGTTTCATACCCAATCAACATAAACAATTCAGCACTATCTTTCACTTCTTTAACAAATTCTCTCGTAGATAAGACTAATTGATTCCACTTTCTTCTCTGACTTGCTTTCACTTTGTTCACGCTTCTTAGGAACTAAGGTAACTTGGGTACCTTCGAACATGAAACTGTAGCTGTTGGTGCGACCATTATGTTGTACAGCTCTATCATATTGCCATGGTCTTTCCAATAGTAGATGACACACATCCACATCGACAACATCACACCATATATCATCTTTGTACTTCTTCCTAATAGAAAATGTAACAAATGCTCGTCTTTCCACTGTCACTTCTCCACCTTTCTTTAGCCATACCAGTCCATAAGGTCTAGGGTGTTTTTCAGTCTTCAACCCTAACTTCTTGACGGCTTCTTCAGAAATAATGTTATCGCAGCTTCCCGCATCAATAACAAATCGACAAACCTTTCCTAAGATAGTACATGTAGACTGAAAGATATTGCTTCTCAGCCAACTAGAATCATTCTCATGCTTTGGCACTAAACAAGTCCTCCTTATCATCAAGTTACACCCTTCGTCTCCTGACACAACTTCTTCATCTTCATCAAACTTCGATGGTTGAGAATAATCCATTTCAGCTTCCACATCCTCATACTCACATTCCTCTGCAACTAATGCTCTCTTCTTTGGCTTTGTACACATTACTTTTATGGCCAAACTCCTGACAATTATAGCACTTGATACTGTTATTGACCTTTGCTTTATCGGCTTCATTGACAATTGGTTTATTGACTGTCTTGGAAACATTAGCATTGCTACTAGCACCCTTATTCTGGTTGTTAGAACCCGCAAACCCACCGCCTCCTCGTCTCCCTTGTTTCTCCCAAGCTAGAGCTTTCTGATGTGCTTTAGCAACAAACATTGGATTAAACATATTAACCATGTCTTGAATTTGCATTCGTAACCCTCCAACATATCTAGCCGTTAGCCGTTCCTCGGTTTCCATAATATCATTCCCTGCGATCAATTGATAGAATTCATCTGCATAGTCATTCACTGTCTTCGTCCTTTGTCTCAAATTCTGCAAACGTTGATACATAAATGATTGATAATTGTACGGCAAGAAAGTCGCTTTCATCATCTTTCTCATCTTCTCTCAAGTGACAACTTTTGATTTTCCCATTCTCTCCCGAGTTAGTTTAGTTTGTTGCCACCAAGCTATAGCTCTTCCCCTTAGTTTTGTTGCAACTAATTGGACTCTGCGATTCTCAGGCATCTCCTTGAATTTCAAAATTTCTTCAACATTCGACAACCAATCAAGAAATTGTTCTGCTTGCATACCACCTTTGAATTCTGGAATTTCCATCCTCATACCTGACTCCCATTTGCGATCGTTTTTTGAATCCAGATATTGATTTCGCACTTGGCCTCGATTTCGATAATGAATACTACCTCCACCACCATCCTCCTCAAAATCATATGTATTTCGATATCGATCCTGACCATCTACGTCCCTACGACCACACATGTCCCTTCTACCTGTCTTTCAGCATCACGATATGGTTCATTTTCGAACCCACGTTGAGTTCTTCCCTCTTCATTTCGGTACCCATGGTGGTCTCGCATCATTGAAACTGATGATTCTCTCCTATCTCGATAAACCTGGGGTGACATCCTCCTTTCTTCCGAAACCGATGGTGAACCCTGTTTCCACTCTGGTTCGAAACTGGTGACGTTCTCTTTTGATTTTGATTCATGTCGTTTATCAATTTCTCCAATTTTTCAATACCCTCATTGAACTTTCATTGATACGCTGCTGCATCTGCTCAGCTTCTTGTCTTTTATACAAATCTTCAACATTATGATAGCGATTAGCATGTTTCGGTGGCATGATCATTAAACAATCTCGTTTCCGTCTCTGATTTGGCTCTGATACCAATTGACGCAGCTTTGACTAGGCTCGAACAGTTTAGATACCAAACCGTCACAACCTATCCAGGATCTTCCTCACGAAATGATGATTTCGTGTCAAATAAACCGATAGAACGATAAATGCTTAGTTCCGTTGATCGTGATGATGCCGGAATCTAGCTATCTCCAACACGTTGATCTCGCAAGATGCCGTGTTGAAAGATCTACAATTCGATCGTTGATCACTCGCAAGTGATACCGAGAATTGGCTTCAAATTCGTTGATTCGCTCATGAATAACCCGAAGATGGAAAGAAGAAGAAGATCACATTCAACTTTCAACAATGGTGGCCAAAGCTCACACACAATTTTATTTCAAAATCAACATTCCTTTACAAATGACAACATACCCCTATTTATAGGAAATTACAACACACACATGCGACTTAACACCATACGACTCACGACCTAATACATACGACTTAACATCAAACGACTCACGACCTAACACATACGAGTTACAACATCACACGACTTAACCACATACGAGTTACAACATCACATGACTTAACAACATACGAGTTACAACATCACACGACTTAACAACATACGACATAAGAAGATAGCACAGCTTCAGAAACGACTTAAGAAGACAGCACAGCTTCAGAAACGACTTAAGCGACATAAGCACATACGAATTAAGAAGATAGCACAGCTTCAGAAACGACTTAAGCGACATACGAGTTAAGAAGAACCATGCGACATAAGCGACATAAGGGAACCATGCGGCATAGCTGAACGACCTATAGAAATGCGGCATAAGTGAACGACCTATATAAATACGGCTTGATTTCTTGAGCCGTTATCTTATAAGGCATGCGACTCATGGCATGCGACTTAAGGCCGGCGACATATAATGATTGGATGACTTAAGGTAAGGCAGGCGACATAAGATGGTTGAGCAACTTAAGGTGGTTGACATAACTCGCTTATCATGATGCGCTGCATCAGTGAGCCTCGTGCATTGGGTTCCACCTTTTTATTTGTTTTGTGGAAATTAGGATCCATCCCTTATTTTCAAGTTTCATAAGCGGAAAATTCTCCTCAAAAACATGTTTTAAATTACACCTTATTTTTATTTTTGGTAATTTTTTTTGTTTTTATCGAAAATTAAATGCGAACTTAATCACATGTTTCTATAACCAAAACTTTACTTTTTTTGAAAATGTGCAAATATTTGTAGGAAAAACTGTAAATATTTGCACTTTTTGCCTGAAACAAAAAACATGGGTGTTTTTTAAAACTTTTTTCTGAGAAGGGATGGTTTTGCATTTTGAAACTTAAAGGTGTTTTGCAGAAGTTTCCATTTGTTTTTTTACTGTTCATTGAACTTGATATGATTAGATGTATGATGATCACACGTTTTTTTAACGTGATATTTAATTTTTATTCATTTAATGTGTGTTATTTTAGTTTGATTTATTTTGTTGAGGGATAGAGGTCATCCTTTTTTCACACTTCATGGCTTCGTGCGGATAATGGAGCTTAAATTCTAGCTTTGTATTTTGCGCTTCATAGTGGTACCACTATATAGAGATTTGCACTAAGGAGTGCGGGGGGGGGGGGGGGGGGGGGATAGAAAATTAAAAAAACACAAACAAACTTTAATCAGTAAAATGTGCATGTGTTATACAACTATGTAGTGCAAAAAAAAGGCACACCCCTTAAAATAGTCACTAGTTTATGCAGCATGTTGTAATATTCAGATGCTATTAGTATTTAGTACCGTTCTTGTGTATATAGAACACTGCAGCAGTATACTTGTTTCGTCTCTTTTATAGGTAGGAAGATGTGAACAATGTATAGTTATGCTTTCCTGAATCGGTTATTGTTGTGAAAATCTTGATTCTTATGATGTAATTATTTAACTGTTTATATCTTGCTTTCTTCAGGATGGTTCTTGCAATGGTCTTCAGCACTATGCTGCACTTGGCAGAGACAAGGTAAGGTGTAGTGCATTTCTGCCATGTCCTTTTTTTTTTGCTCCTTTTTCTTCATAGCAGTTATCTGGAGTGCAGCAAGTATGTTTTTTTGAAAATGAGAGAACTTCACTCAAGGCTCTTAAACAACTTATGAAAGAGCAGGATCTGATTGCACTAGGCATTCATCAATATTCGTCACATCACAAATTGATATACAAATAAAATAAAATAAAAATTCTTTTCTTTCCCTATCTTATCTAAACTTAAAGTTAGACGAAATTATCCCCATTTGGTCTCTGAATTTGAAATTTATCCAGTAGTAATTCCATCAGGATCTGTCTATAGTACGATTAAGACTGCTAAAACAATTCCAAGCCAGATTCCTTACACACACACACGCATGTGCACGACGCATGTGCACGCACACACGCATGTATATATCTACGCATATATACATGTAAATGTCACTATGTACATCTATACACACATATATTGAAGACCCTGGGACCTGAGCTTTACATTTAAAACCTATGGGATGAGCATCCGGGATAAATCAATGAAATCAATGGGTTCATTACCACAAGCGAGGTTCAAACTCTACACCATATATGCTTCAGTATGGTGCTCAACCATGCAATCATCTCCCGGGGGTTTTATATATGATCGGCTAAATTGACCTAAAACCGTGTAACAACAAAAGAGCTTTAGAAGTACATTTGCCTATTTACTCATCCTTGAATTGATTGATTTTTATTACATATAAACACCTTTATTCAGCGAAGTATCGTTATATACTGATGATTACATATATTTGCTGTTAAATTGTTTGAATACCGGTTGAAAATTTCTGACAGTAGTAATTCCTTAGTTGATTTGTAAGGCTAAACATGCTTTTGTTGAAGCATGGATTTAAATATGCACTTTTATCCTTCATTAAAGAAAAGCGCTTACGCAACGCTTAAGCGCAAACTGATTATATGTCATTTATTTTTCCCCCCAAAACATAGTATTAGTAAGCAAAAGCGCTAAGGCTGCACTTAATTCCAATTAAGCAATGAAAAAGGATGTTGTTTTCTAAAATTTCGTGCACTTTGGGACTTCTTCTGAGACTTGAATGCTTGGGTACAAAACAGGAAATACAAAATAGAAGTTCTATTTTGGCTTAGTGGGTAGAAAATTGTCTAAAGTGCGCTTAATTCGCACATGCAAGACAATAATTATTGTGCAGGGCATATTTTTTGTATGACATACACTTTGCACATAAAAGGTTGACTAAATAGTACAAAAGATTTGCATTCCATGCGTGAAATGCATAATAATTAGTAGAAACAACGCACACCCCGCACGTGAAGATTAAGTGTCAATTACTGATATTATAACCTCTTAGTGTATGTAAAACATGTAGAGAAGTTTAATATAAGCTTAGTATGGTGGTTCAACAATTATTGAATATTGTTGTGGTGATTGTTTTCTCATTTTTTGATTTGACACGGATTTCAAAAGCAAATATATTACATGTGGTGTAGCTGAAAATGATTTTAAAGAATATTTTAGTGTAAATTACAGTGCTAATAACTTTTGTTCATTTTATTAGACTTGACTTCATAGTTTATCACTGTTTATTAATTGCTAAAATAAAAATCAATTTAATTGGCCACTTCTTATAAATTAGGTTGAATGGCATGTTCATATTTTCTATTAGGTTGCGAGTACTTTGACACATACAACATACATATCTATGAAAAATATCTTTGAACAAAATATATCTTCAATTGAAATAGCCAGACATTTTCATGTAGCATTGGTTGTTTTCGCACGCACGGTGGTGGAAATCATGGGAATTGAGGTGTAGTCAAAATGAGGTGTAGTCGATCCTTGTCCTATACATATGTGTGTGTATGTGTGTGAGGTGTTTTAAATAGCTCTAAAGTATAAGAAGGAAGTTTAGTGTCATACAAAAATGTTATTCAAATAACGATTTTATTTTATGATTAGATGAACTTGTCTTCTATTTTCAAATATTGAATTTTTTTCCCCCACAAAGTAAGCTAAAATGAAGCAAAAATTAAAGCGGAGTGCATTCAGCATAAATTTGAAGTAAACAAAGATTGTACATTGATTTATTGGTATTGAAGATGGAACAAATATTACACAAAATGGAAAATAGAAAGAAACAATTAATATGTGAAATTGTCATCATCATGATTCCCAGACTTTACCTAAGAAAAATAGAGATCAGTTTTTGACACAGTTGGGATTTGAACTTGTGACTCATATGTATATAGTAAGGCTATAAGGGTATTTTTGAACGTTAGCGACCGGACCAAATAATTGTGAATCAATTCCAACTTTTAATAAAGATGATGATATGGACTATTGATATGAAATATGTAATTTAAGCTTTAGAAATTATACGGTGCTAAAGTGATGCGATAATTTTGTTGTCCTGCCTCACTAAGCGTCTAATATAACGTATCTTTTATCCGCTTAGTATTTAGTAAAAAACAAAACTAATGCTTCACTAAATGCAATTGATGGTTCCACCCCCAGGTTAATGACCAATCAGTTAACCTTGGGTTGCCCTGTTAACAACATTTATAAAGTATGGACATAGTTTGGGCTGTTCTTTTTTCCCAATTTACTATTTTCTATATTGTTGGTTTGGGCTGTTAAATTTTTGTGCTAATATTTCTACAACGATTATGTTCAGTTAGGTGCTATTGCGGTAAACTTAGTTGCTGGCGATAAACCTGCAGATGTATACTCCGAAATAGCTGCCAGGTATGCTGTAAATATTCTATTTTTCTTTTAAAATATTTATATATGACTAATGGACTTGAAATATTGTATGTGGGCTTTGAAAAAGCACCCATCCGATTCTGGCTTTATTGAATGCTGTTAAAAAAGAATACAAAAATTGCTATATTAATTATATTTGTCTCCAGAGTGTGATAATGGATGTTAATGGTTGAATGATTATAAGCCAGAATCTTTTTAGAAGGCCAATAATTTCAAGAATTTTTGAGAATAAAATTATTAATGAAAGTAAGCAAATATGTACCACCAACAAGCCTGATAGACGACCGTGTACAAATTTTGAACATAATACCAATCAAGACTATATAATGAAGATCGGCAAACAGTTGATCCATCTGAGTACAAGCATGTTGTTTCCTATCAAATCTGAATTTATATGCACAATTTCGAGAATCTTTTTCAACATTTTTTTCCTCGTAAACTTCTTAGAAAGATGTTTTAAGTAAACAATAGTGTGGTTCCGAGTAGACGGGATTTACTCTTTTCCAAGTTTAAAAATTATTGAAGGGTTCAATCTAGGAAGCTTCGTGAAAAAAACTTATTGCAAAAAGAGAAATACTATGGTGACCGAAAATTTGTAGTTTGGAAACTGCGGATAAAGAACGAAGAACGGATATCAAAATATCATAAGGAGTGAATGAATTATACAATTGAGACTGTTCTTGCTTAAACCCGTAAGATAAGTTTTGGTCAAACTAGAATTTTCATTGCAAAAATAAACTCCATTTAGAATTTATTATAAACACAGGTTGCATTTTAAATCGGAAGGTAAAATACACTTGCAAATTCATCAAATGCACATGTATAAATTTGGATTTGTACATGCTCATTTATGAAATGCATATGTACAAATTGTCAAATTCAAGAAATACACGTGCACATTCCACACATTCCTTATCCGAAACGAGATCTACTTCTGTAACAAGTTTCAGTTGAGGTTTATTTCTTGAATGCGTTTTTTAACAAGTCAGCTTTTTAATTAACTCATTATTGAATTATCAGGATTATGCTAGTATTGTAATTTGTTTGAAAGTGTGTGTTTAAATTGTCGGTAGTAACTTATAAAGGCATTTTTTGTATTTTTCTAAACATTACTGGTTTTGTTTAAGAAGAAACTTAAATATCCTTTTAAATAAGCCATGTGCAAAAATCAAATTTGCAACTCCTTATCATAAATTTGCAACACTTTATCGTATTTTTTCCAGTAATATCCAATTTACATATATGTAAAGATAAATGTTTTGATTTCAAATTCAACACATGCCACATGGTGTAAAGCCCCGCACTTGTCACAGGGGAGAAGCAGTCCTATGGAAGCAAAGTGTGGAAAATAATATACACATAGAATAACAGTTAAAAAAGTAGTAGTACCATCTTAAAGACAGCCTACCCACCCTTGTGGATCCAAATTGTGGAATTGTGCAATCTTAGTTCATATATATATTTATATAAAGGTAACTTGTAAATTGTTGGATTAGCTTCCAAACAAACTTAGTCTTATACAATCCATGAAGAAAAATAATTGTTATGGTCATTAGATTTGAGGGGTTTCTACTGACTCTGACCGGCCAGCATGTCTCACTTTGCATGAGGGTTTCAAACCACCATATCAACGAATTTGCAAGTGTAAACACCGAAGTGTAGTAAAATCGAAGTAGCATTCTAACGACCTGGTTTAGTAAAAAAAGTTTATAACAAAAGTTGCAGTCAAAATAACGGGGAAACTTTACTTTTCTGAAACAAAAGTTAAGCTTTACTTTAATGGTTTTAGACTAGAAAATCAGCTTCCTTTTCTGATTGACATGAAAGATGTAGATAATAAACTTAGTTTCTTTCCTACCAGATGAATAACACGAAATTTATGAGCATAACAGTAGATTGGTCAAGGATTTTCAAGCTTACCAATATGCACTTGCATAGATTTCATGCATGTTAAATAGCGATCAACATACACGGTAAACATGAAAAGTACATAGGAGTTCATCTCACTAGTCGCAACAACTTGTTCTTAGTTGTTTCCTTGTCAAAGTCACGCTGTCTTTTGCTCTTTTCCTCTCTTATTTTCTTGCGTTAGCTTACTTTACTATATTAAAATTCATGTATAAGTGCAGTGGGTATACCAATAGAGATAATGATCCTATTTATATGCACTTAGTTAATGGTAAGGTAGTCATTCCACTACATGTACATATGCCTTGATGGAAACATATAAAACAATACTGATTCACTTTACCATGTTATCATGTCCTTGTGGTAATTGCCACTCCTTCCCATGATTATACCTCTCACTTAGTATGGTTGACTTCCCTTCTTATGGTGACACCTCCTTACATGCTTTTCTTTCATGTGTATGTTATGTATTTCCTAAACCATATACACTAGCATAAGCCACATAAAACAACTTGTCACTTCAACTTTTTAATAATCCTTTTGGTACAGAAATCATTAAAAGAACACCCAATTATTGGTACTGTGCAAAGTGTTTGAAGTACAGAAAAAGTAACATTTGCAATATTTCAGGAGTTGCAAGTGGATCTGCCGGTTCACCAATCATTGATGGTTCTAGGACTGCTAAGCCGTCACTACATGACCTAGAATTACTATCAAATATATGTATAAAAAGATCATTAAACCATGTGGGTTCTCCATGATAATTATACCCCATTCCTTTGGTCAATATAGCTCTTAACACATAATCATCCAAGTCAGATATCTTTATTATTGGGATAGATCAAGTGTTATGGATCCATCCTTCGAAAGAGCTGGGAATGATAATTTTTTATCATCCAGCTAGAGCAAGATTCAAAATAATTACAGAAAAAGATTGATAGAAAAGATATGTTTGATACATTTGCACCATATGAAATATGATAGTTTTATGCAAGTAAGAAAGGATTTACTAGGTCCCATTTCCAAAGTTGCACCTATTCATATTTAGTCCATTTTTTTTACGTATATGTTTCTTCACTGCCACCGGGATGCCAAGAATGATATCCATTGGAAGAAACATATATATATATATATATATATATATATATATATATATATATCTTTATTAATAGTTGTCTTGAAAGTGCAATCATTTGGTCCGACCGTGAAGTTCCAAAAATGCCCTTGTATATTCTTTTATTATCTTTCTTTAATAATAGTTGTAATATATTTGGCGTCACACCTTTTTGGTATCAATGTGAACTACCAAAAAAGTCCCTTTATGTATTATCAAATCTTAATCACTTAACAGTATGATCTATTATCAAAATTTCTTTTACAAATTCAAATACCCCTAAAAGTAGAATCTATTGCTTTACAATATTAAAATGCTTCTAAAATTAAGACCTAAATTAAACTTCATTTACAAATTCAAAATACTTCTTTACAAATATACAAATCTTAATATAACTTGAAAATACAATTTTTTTTTTTTTTTTACCGATTTAAATATATATAATCTATAAGGAAAACAATTCACGCGCGAAGCGCGCCGTAACACACACACATATATGATTTAATTAGTCACACTTATGTATTAACTTACCCTTAAACAACATCGAATTGAACAGCCATTTTTTCATAGAGTTTTCCCGCTCGTTCTATTTAATGAATAGTCTTTCGATGAATTTCTACTGTTCCGGGTCTTATATTTTTTTCCTGTGTCTTGAAACAAAGTTCTAGCTTACTCTTCTAGTATAATAAGTAGGTGGTTTCCTAACATTCCAACATGTTGAAATGAGTTATATACGTATTATGGGAAGAGGTTCGTGAAAGTCTATAGCTATGACCATATAATTAATCCGTCTTGCTACTTGAACACATAAACAACTGAATCATCTAAAATGGTCAATGTATAAATGATGGAAATCTGAATCAAGTTTCCAAATCTATAACAAAAGATTAAATTCCGATCATCGAATTAGAAATTCCAAAAGAAACAAATATATCACATCAAATTTGACTATCACGCGTTTCTTTTGATCACATGATTGATACATGGACGATCCCTTGATCACATGACTGATACATGGATGATCCCACCAATTTCTTTGTTCGGAAATGGCATTGGTTATGTTATAAAAAAATTAAGTGTGTAGGCAATAACAGACCTTTAGTTTATCCAATATATACCAAACGATAATGGCCCAACAGAAGAGTATAGGCCATACTAACGTGTTCAAAACATGGCTAATACATGTCAAAACAATTTATCAACCAACATTTAGCTTGTTCAGACAATGCATACAATTCAACCTTTAAGGCTTTAACACATAAGTTAATAAAATTATCTTCAACTATAATCTCATTTATAGTGTCACAATCTTCAGCATGATTTGTAGATATTAAAGCATGAATATTATTCTATTAACGATAATCCATGATGTATATAAGGTTGGACTATTTTTTACACCGTTTTTTTATTGCCACACCTTTCTCTCTGTATAACGAGTTTTAACATTTTAAGCCATGCTCTCAATCACATTCCTTCCTTTTCTTGTTTTCAAGATCTAATACGGTCATTAATACATTCCTTCCTGTTTTTTAAACTGTATGTCTCTTAAATTGTGTTAATATTGCTTTCTGGTTATGAAAAACCTTGAATTGTCAACTTATACTTGATGATATACAGGGTACTTTCCATAATGAAAAATGATTCGGAGAAAGATCCAGCCATTGAACCTAATGCAGCATATGCCAGGCTTTTAGTCAACGAGGTTAATACAGTCTTTTAAATTGTTTAACTCTAAAAGTATCATATATATATGTGTGTGTGTGTGTTGGACTAAGCTATTTTCTCTCTCCATATTATTCATACTAGTGCTTGATACGCAAGATTTGCACACCTGTACTTGATGTAGGGATGTAATGTACTGTTTAAAAAATAAAAATGTATACAGATGTTACTTTGATGAGATTGAAACGATGAACACATTGATGGATCTTCTACAATCAGTTCCCTTTATTAATAGTAGAAATCATGTAAATCATCTATACAAAATTTTGAATCGTTTTGGAATTTCTCCATTTCGTACTTACAATTTAAATCAATAGTTAAATGTTTTCAAATTTCGAGATTTTAGTTTAGGTTTCGTTCTCTTGATATTTTAGAAATTTTGGTTAAATATTACCTTTTCTGTTTCAATACATATTTTCTTAAAAATGCATTCATCAAAAGCTACAAATTCATTAATATAAAATAAGTTAAATCTGAATAATTTATAAACCTAGCTAAAATTTGTTAAAACAAAAATCAATCTTAATAATAATTTATTAACCTAGCTAAAATTTAACCTTAAGTAATAACGATTAACCATATATAATAACTATATATAATAACTTAACAAACCTGGCCCATCTACTACAGTCTTAATTATTTAACTCTGTCATCTCCTTTTGAATTCTCTAACCGAACTAAAAAACTAGGATTCCTGCTGCAAATTTTTTTCTACGATTTAGGATCGAAATTAGCGTCAGTTTGGGTTCAAACTTCAATTTTTTTTTTTTTTGTGTGTGTGTGTGTGTGTGTGTGTGTGATGATGATGATGATGCAAGGAATTAGGTAAAACAATTATTTTGATTTGATTTGCAAATAGAGCATGTTGATTCAGGTAAATGATGGGTTAGATCAATGGATATGGTTCACAAATTGGATTTTTTGGTATGTTTATGACATCATTTCGTAGTAAAATTCGAACTGATCATGATTCTCTTGTTTTTCCCTCATGTTTTTGAGGTTTGAAGTCTGTTTTCAGCGATGATACAAAATTTCGGATTGTTCATATTCTCGATCGTGCGCATTACAATTTTAAAGGGGTTAAAAGTTTAAAATGATTCAAAATTTTGTAAAAAATGATCTGTACTACAAGAAGTTCATATTGACAAAAAATTTATTCAATCCAAAACTTTTGGATACAAATTTTAGTAGGGAAAAAAAATGTAAGATTGAGGAGATGGTGGGTTTTGCAATATATATTGATTAAAGAATTCATTTAGCCAGAGATGACAATTATCTGATTTTAGTACCAGTGACCTGTAATCATACTATAGTTGGATGTATAGATATAGTTTTACCGCAACAGTTGTTCTGAATTCTGATGCAGGTGGACAGAAAACTGGTAAAGCAAACTGTAATGACTTCTGTGTATGGCGTGACCTATATAGGTGCACGCGATCAAATTCAAAGAAGACTGAAGGAGCGTAATAATTTTACCGATGACACAGAACTATATAATGCTTCTTGTTATGCTGCTAAAGTAAGTAGCGAGCTTATTTGACTGTTTTTTTTCTTTTACTATAAATGTTGGCCGACTTTAAACTTAACCATTGATGTATGCAACCAGACTACCTTAACCGCACTTGAAGAAATGTTTGAAGCTGCTCGGGACATTATGAACTGGCTTGGGGACTGTGCAAAGGTGTGTAAAATGATTGAGCATTTTCGTAAAATATACATGTTGATCCTAATGAGGTGGAGCCTTGGCGCAACACTTAAGTCCGCATAGTGATCTGGGCGTCCAGGTCGGAACAGTCTCTTCGTAATGCGAGGGAAAGGCTGCGTACATTATCGACCTTTCCAGAACCCGCTACCGTGCATGAGCCACATGCACTGGGTTCCACCTTTACCTTTATACACGTTGATGCTAATACGAGAATCTTACGTGCAAGCGAATCTCTAATACTTGCATGCACATTGGCAATCTGTATTATTTTGAAAGCTACATCTTTTAACACGTTGAGGGATTATATGGTTGGTTGCAGCTAAGTAGAGGTATTCACACGTTAAGTAATCAAAGAATAATTCTCACTGTTGTATGCACCATATGGATACTTATCCATATGCTGGAAATACTATGATGTGAAATTTGCACTGCAATTTGAAAGGCTCTACATTTAATGTAGGATTTGGATATCCAATGTCACAAGTGGTAGTCTGTTGTAACATAGCCAATTTTGCAATGCAAAACCAATACATTGTTTAAAAAACTGCTAACCAAGTATTTAATAAGTTGAAGCTTTTTGGTACATATTTTACAATTTGTGGATCATGAAAGTTGGAGCAAGTCGTCAAATGGTTTAGGGAAACAAAAGGATAACCTTTGTTCCTTTATAATTTTTCTTACTACATCCTGAGCAGTTACCAATCAAAGTTGCAAAAATGCATATAATTTGGATGAATCTTAAAATAAACGGGGAACCTAAAGGGACAAGTTACAGTTTCCACCGTAATATTGAATCAAACTGTATAAGAGTAATTCACGGATTTGTTTTATGTGCGAATAAGTTATTGCTATTTTGAATTGAATGTTATCTTGATCTTATTCTCAAACCAATTTAGGCCGATCATATCATAGGCAGGAAATGAATAAACCGTGCTTATGTTGGATTGCTTTGTTCTCCTGACATCCACATTGATACCGAATAAAAATTTATGTTTTCCTCAAAAATTGTCTTCAAAGACAATTTTTTCCTTCCTTTCATGCCACGTATTTGTGAGACTGAAGGATCACATTTCCTAGTTTCATGACCTTCATATTTGAATTGTTTACTGCATGAGTATATAGCCGCACTAATATGTAACTGTCAAGTTTTGCCAGTTTGTAATTAACTGCCATCCTTATACTTTCTGTTCACTTTTTTTTTTTGCGTGCGTGTGCACATGCATGTGTGTATATTTTTTCTGCAACAATATATTTACAATCAAAATTCTTGTTTTCTTGAAAGACTTTATTTAATACTGTTTGTTTGCTAACTTTCAGTTCTAACTACAGACGCCAACTTTAAATATTTCTATGAACAAGGTGATAATTAAATGGCATATTCATCTTTGTAGGTTATAGCTTCAGAGAATCATTCTGTAGCATGGACTACTCCACTGGGACTTCCTGTTGTCCAACCATACCGCAAACTTGGAAAACATGTGGTATGTATTCTATTCATTTCTTAAGCTGTTTGCTTACTACAGCACAAATGTCTGCTGTTTTTAAACTAAGTATGTTAGCCGTACATGATTCTGTTTCAAGTCTTGTTTATGAACATGTTACCAAGTCCAATAATTTCTAACGCAGGTTAAAACTTCCCTTCAAATCTTGACATTACAAAGGGAGACGGAGAAGGTTTGTTGTGTCCAGTTCACATTTTTATTGTTGTGTTTTGGGTCCACTTGTCTTATTTTTTATTACCACATTTTACAATAGGTCATGGTTAGGCGCCAAAAAACAGCTTTTCCACCTAATTTTGTCCACTCCCTTGATAGTTCGCATATGATGATGACTGCAGTTGCTTGCAAAAAAGCTGGACTGAATTTTGCAGGTATTTTTTGAATAATATTAATAATTTGTTCACACGAGTGTGCGTGTGTGCACACATGAGCGCTCGCACATGCACATGTAGGTATAAAATTACAATTTCTACCATTGAATATTATATATGTTTTCTTTATTTCAGGAGTTCACGATTCATATTGGACACATGCATGTGATGTTGATAAGATGAACACCATACTCCGTGAGAAGTTTGTGGAGCTCTATGAGGCGCCGATATTAGAAAATGTACATCATTGTCCATTGTCTAATATACTGCAGAAAATTACACTTAGATGCAAAATGAAATAATAATACAAAACAAATATTCAACGGTTTAGAATCATTACAAATTTGATTGGACGAGTCATAGCGAAATGCGTCTTTTACTCAATATAGTATTGCAACCCTCCTAAGGTGGAAAAACATATCGACAGAGCGACATTGCTAAGAAATATTTATGGGTTAGCCCAAGTTCAGTTAACAAAACAAAATAAAGGTTTTATTAATGGGGAATACAAAATGGTCATGGATAATAAATTTTAAAGGGTAAAAGAAACCGATAGATTACACGATGGGGGTCACTATTGTATTATATCATGTATATGTTAGGTGGACCAAATTACCTTTATTTTTACCGCAACACACAAAATTAATATACCTAAAACATTCTTCTTCTTGTCCTACTCTTTCTAAAACCCTAAATTCAAAAATAAATAAATAAAATCCCCAAATTAAAATGCACTCAACTTTGAATTATTCAATTTCTTTACTGAAGCTTTGTAATGAAATTCTATGTTCTCTCATATTTTTGGAAATTGCGACTCCGTTGAATTATCTTCTATCATAACATATTTTTAATTTTCATTTTTAAAATGATCGTTCATACAAAATTTTAGAGTTAGGAAAAAAAGTAGATAAAAAGCGCCATGTATGTGCTTTTTAAATAAGGTTAGAGGGATAATTCTTTGTCTTTCACCTTAGCAATGTTTTAATTTCAAAAAAGAAAAAAAAAGACACTTTAATTTGCTTTAAAATTTGCAAAATATTGATGGGTTTGCTACTCAGAAATCATGCTTTAGTTGTTTAAACCTCCTTGCAAACCAAACATGCACACTTCTACCATATTATCCAACTTAGGAATTATTTATTGCGAAGGTGTTGTCCAGATTTGGTTTATATATATGACCTTTGTCTGATCTTTGTTATGTGGTTTGTCCTCAAAATAACTTTGTTGTTGGCGTATTCTGCAGTTATTGGAGAGTTTTGAGAAATCCTTCCCTGGCTTGAAATTCCCGCCATTGCCACCTCGTGGAGACTTAAATTTGAAAGATGTTATCGAATCTCCATATTTCTTCAACTGACCATTCCTATATATTACCGCTATGATTTTCAGCAATAGCTCTGTACATAGTATATGTGGCATAGTTGCATTCTTTTGCTGCTTCAGTAATCGTCTGGAAAGATAAAGCTACCACAAGCTGGCACTGGTAATGATATTGATTGCTATAACCGTTAAAATTCTCAGAGCAAGCGATCAAACAATAACTGCCACAAGACAAATGCTGGTTTTGCTAACTTGACAAGTCATAGCTTGCATATATCTTGCTGGCACAGGTGGTAATAGAAACCGAGTTCAAAATAATGCACATTTCCAAGTATGTTCTAGTATATTTAAATTAATATTAGTGTAATTTGTTTTGTACTAAGTTATGTGTTTTTACACATCATTTATGTGGATGTGTTTCAAGGGCTAGTCCCACTTATGACCTATAATTTTTTAGCCACATCTTGTAATATAAAAGCTAAATCCTTGAATTAAAGAGTTCGTAATAAATTTTTTTTTCCCGTCTATATTGTATTGATGTACGCACATTTTTTGCACATTTTATAGCAATGTTTTTCAATTGGTCTTGATGATATTAAACAAGGACCATGTAATCTTCTTGTGGCCGGTCTGTTTGGTCCAATGAATGTTTATAGCCGAGGGTGGGTATTTGTCTCGGTAGTTTAAAAAAGAAATGTTTGTTGCTTTGCCAAGTTATTGAGAAAGCAAACCCAATGAACTTCCGACGCATCTTTCATTAGTTGCAAAATTCAAAATATGCCAGTTAATATGAACAAAAGTGCATTTTTGGGCAGTTTACTCTACTCCAAATGCATTTATGCCAATTGACTTCTGATTGATTTCCTCTTATGAAGCTCCATGCTTTTCTGAAAGACAAATTTCCTTTGTTGCCCAGTATGCAGTCCCAACGATCATTGGTAATGTTGCTTTTAATCTGTGATATGGTAATGATATGACTGTATAAGTTATTGCTAGATATAGTTTTGGTTGCCCTTCGTTATCATGGATAATTAGATTATTGAACTTTTAACCATGGATCAAATCATAAACTGGATGAATTACCATCTTTGAAAATTCTGTTTATGACTTTTTATCATGTGCCTGATTGAGAGTTGTTTGGCATGGTAGTTCAAAATCTGTAGAATAATTTTAAGTTGCATGCATGATTCAGATCATTGAAATTTTTTATGCTCAAACCTACTTTGCATATGTTATCCCATTTCATTTAGTGATACCCCATTTTCCATTTAAAATTGGCACAAATTCATCCAATTTTTTTCATTGAGGCACTTGGATTTGATGAGTTTGCATCCACTATAAAATCGTAGCATAGATAAAAGTCTGTATCAATTCCATATTTCTAGCTATTAATGGTAGTTTAGCAGATCATGTGTTGATTTTGTCCATGAGGGGGGCACATCCACGGTCCGTTGATTGATTTGTAGAAAGTGACAATTCAAGATATTTAATCGATGGTGTCCCTTCGTGTACATGTAGGATTGTTAAGACTTCTTTTTTCCTGCATTGCTTTGTAAAATATATTTTACTCTTGAATTCATTGATCTCGAGCACATGTTTGCTCATTTTTGCAAATATGCCTTTCACTGAATCTGCATTGCTTTTGTTACCTTACGATTACCAGCATATAAGATGCGTGATATTTTACTATATTAATTTGAAAAATATTTCATATCAATAGTAAAAAGGTAAGGTGATAAATGATCACCTTACCTTATGCCTCTGTTACTACGAATAAAACCAATTGGTTTCTCTTGTATCATAATGGAGAATGAGAATGTAGAGGTATTGATGATAAAATTAAGAATGTGCCATAGAGAAATTATGTCATTTGTTGTATGAAGTTAACTCTATAAACAATCTTGTTCAAAAGATAGAATGATTTTGATTTTATTTTATGTTATATGTGTTGTTATATAGTGATGTAAATAATGAATTATTCACATTAAACTAAATACGTAGGAAATCCTTAGGTAAAGTGTTTTATCGATTGTAAACACGAATGTGTTTATAACCATGAATACTTTATCGACATATACATAAATACTAAATCCTTAAATATTCACAATCAAAATGTAACGAGAAAATGATATCGATACATCTTTTGAGACTAGCGTACGTAACACTCTTTATACGACGGGCGGTGATTTACTCATAACCGTTGAGGGCATTAAATGGTTATATCCTTGTGGTTGTTTGGAATAATTAGAATGACTCGAAGAGAGTCTTTTATAGGTTAATATAATTGAGTCAAAATAGAAGATCTCATTGCAACGACATACAATAGCCTTCTCACTTGAGAATAGCATCGATTTTAATTAGGTAGACTACACATTGATTATAATCAAGCACATGACATGTCCACTATATTACGACCATAGTCGGATACTCGTTGAACCATTTGAAGTAAAACACAACTTAAGAGAAGATTTTTCCTCTTCGTTGTAGAAGGTCAACATCACCATGATTAGTAGTCAACTTAAAGTTAAAATATCTGGACAGAGTAAACAAGTTAATCGGTAAATATTATCGGAGTGAACCAAGAACTTTAAAATTGTCTATGTCATTAAATACAGATATTTATAAAAAAATGACTTAGATATAACTCTAGATATCTAAGTGATACAGTGATGTAATACATGTAAAAAAGGTCATTACTAGATGAACCTATTATAGTTTAGAAATTGGATTTTGTCTAAATGATTTATAGCGTTGAACTTCTTTTCGATTTACTTCAACAAAGTCCATACGTTCTTCACTATTTAAATTGTATAAATATTGACCAAGGATCGAGTTTACACGAGAGAGTCAACACAACTACATTGTTAGTTATTTCGAATTCGGCTAATGTAAAATTAATTTGTAAATGTTATAAACTAATAAATAAATTAATATAAATGTTGCATTAAACTTTTTATGGCATTTTAATTATTTCTTTGATGTTTGAATCAATCAGAACAATGCATGAAAGTTGCAGTGGTTCAACTGAAAATGAAACTTAAGTAAAATAATTAATCAATTGATTCAAATGGGCAAATTGGCGAACTTAGACCAAGCAATGGCCAATGGGGAGGTCGACCAGACATGAAAGGTGGGTTCGGAGATTGGAAGAGATATCGTGATATCTCTTTGGCTATAAGTAGATAGTTTCCATTATATTTCTCCTTACACTTGCTCCATACACTCTTGCCCCCATCGATCATTGGTGAAGCCAATGTGACAGCGTTGCAACTTGTAACTAAGGAGGATAACAAATGTTCAAGGTGGAAACAACCAACAAATAATGTGTTCGCTCGATCTCAAGGAGAATGGTGCCAACTCCTTTTAAATATATTCATACATACACATGATTTTTTCTATGCTTGAAACACACATACATATGATTCGACCATTTAAAATAATAATTCTAGAAAACATATTTTAATTATAAATAATTAGTTATTAGTATTAACAGTTAAATGTATATGTGTTATATATGTAATAAATTACTTTCATCGTCTAATATTTTTTTTGGTCCAAAACATTTATATAGGTTGAATATGCAAGTGTATGATTTTTGTTTGATGATAATATATATATATATATATATATATATATATATATATATGTATATATTAAATGTATTTGTTAATGTACTATTTTATTTTTCACATATTTAAATAAATATTTGCTGAATAAAATAAATAACTCAGAATTTAAATTCAAACATATATTTTATTCAAACAAATATTTTATTACAATTTTGAATATTACAAATTTGAGCTCTCACTATATACATACAAATTCAACTACATTACAATTTCAATAACATCACATTTTTCACTATACATACATTTGCACCTCAATGCATTTCACTCATTCACTCGCGTTTGACCTTCAACTCTATTCCAGCTTGAATCCAGTATCCGAGTTATTTGCAAAATACACACTGGCGCAGTAAAATTGAAAAAGAAATATTTGTGCAGTGTAAAATAAAATGTGTATTTTTAAAATGTTATTTTTCTCAGTTATTTGGGTTGTTCGTCATCATTTAATTTTGAATTCATCAAACATGAACAACTTGTGACATGCACAGTGTATCACTGTACATGCCACAAGGCCGTGCATACCAATGTATACTTGATAAAATTATAGGGATAGGTGAGAACATGGTCAAACCCAAATCAAAAGTCAGGTTCAACTCAAGTGAAATAAATATTAAGTCAGATATCAACACAAGGTCAAAGCGAGCTATAAGCTGGATTCAACGCAAGTGCAATCCAAATGTACAAGTTCAATAAAATGGTCAAGACAACTAAAACAATTCAACCCGTCCAAAACCAAAAATGAACAAGTACAAAAAGTGGTTAAAAAAAATAAAGGAGGCAGACAAGCTACATGAAGACCAACACCAATGTACATGAACACAATGCAACAGTCAATGGTGAAGCAACACGAGCCATCATGTCATATATACAACAAGTTCCAGATGGTACACAAGTGAATGGCAACAACAAGTGATGCTTCAGTGAAACAGTGGCTCAACAACTCAATATGCAAACAAATGCAATACATCACTGATACACGAGTAGAAGATAATGCACCAGATGAAGCCGTAAATGAAACATTAACTTGAATGAACAGTGGACAGAGCTCGAGGCTACAACCCAGTACATATGCATACATACGTGCACAGTGCAAAGTGGTGAATGTAAATATAGCATACCAAGTGGAACTACACATGACTCAATCCAGCACCTAAAAAAGGCGACACAAGCAACCAGACTAAAATGGCACCAAGACAACAGCACAATTGGCAACAGAAAGTGGTGCACATGTAACCAGAACCAAGACAGGAGAACCAGACCAATAGAAACCAAGTACACACACAAATGTGCACATAGAATGGATGCAACCTATACCAGACTACAAAGGGATAAGGCTACGACTTCAAGACTAGATACAACATGCCCCAGTGAAACAAAAATGAAGCAGTTCAATATCTAAGAACGATACGATGAAGCATATACATATGTTCTCAACGCAACCAGACAATATGCAAGCAAAGCATGCAGGTTCAACTAAATCAACATCATCAGGGATGGAACACAAATGCCAAACCAGACACACTATCGAACTGAACATGCCAAGTTAAATGTCAAAGTCAAAACAAGAGAGTAACACATTATCAAAAAGTTAAGAAGCCGAAGTCATAAAAAAAAAGAATGGAACACAAGTTCGAACAAGTCAAGTTTAAATGCTGGAAGTAAATACTCTCACAGTATCAACTGTTAGGAAATCAAATCTATGGTTTCGATGACAACAACTATACAATGGAAATCGAAAATGCATATATATATATATACTTCTATTTACAGGTAATTGCTAAAGTAACATCACTAAAGAGACAAGAACAAGGCTCAAAGGATGTATCAATAGGCTACAAGTCGATAGAATCAGAAGAGCAATGATACAGATACAAGAAAAGAAACATGCACAAGATTAGACGTCTGTGTGCACTAGCCAGACGTTTGAATAAATCCTCTGGATTACGAACCAGATAGAATCAGACGTCTGGTTAATGTACTCATACGTCTGAAAGGCTACTATATACAAAAAATCAAACATCGGAGACATATTCCAGACGTCTAAAACTGAACGCGGGTGTTGACATTCAAATTACAACTGTCACATTGAAAAGACACCTTCGCTTCTCTTCGCTGCAACTCTTCATCACCATCAGAAGCGACCATAGAACACTTGTTAATGGATACAACTACTCATGGAATCTCTCTACCACTATAAATAGCATCAAGAATCCAAGAGAAGATTTCACCTTACTTACTTGTGCTCTTTACTCTTATACTCTGATATATTTTTGATCTCTACGAATCATATATTTGTATTCCACTCTTCATATATACAGGAATCTTCAATCAATATCCTCTAGATATATATATATTGGAAGCATTTTTACTTATTAGTCAATATTCGTGTTATAGAACACACACTTGACAAGAACAAGCTTTTGTAACCAAGCCTATTCCTCTAGGCGAAGTGAGGGTGTTTGATAGTCGAATTCCGAAGCGGAGCTTTGGGACTGGACGTAGGACGGGAGGTCCGAACAGTATAAAATCATGGTGTGCTTAGTTTATATTTTACCAGATTAATTTTATATTAGTTACATCATATAGTTAGTCACATATACTTGCATACACACTACACGATCCATCATATAGACTTTCAATTGGTATCAGAGCAAGGTTTGATCAGTAACACGTTTTTGAATCACTTTAATATGGCAAGTATTTTTCAAGAAGGACAATCCACAGCACGACCCCACTTTTTAATGGCTCTAACTATGCATATTGGTCAACACGTATGAGAATTTTTATGGAAGCTAATGGTCTAGAAATTTGATTAGCCACTCAAGATAAATATAAAGCATCAACTACTGCTATGAACACATGGACCGATGCACAAAAGATCTTAGCATCAAACAACGCTAAAGCTATGAACGTTTTATTTTTCTCTCTAGATAAAAATGAATTTTCACGAGTCATGTTATGCACAACTGCATTTGACATTTGGCGTACCTTACAAATTACAGACGAATGTACAACAAAGGTTCAAACAAACTAAGATTTCAATTTTGCAAAACCAATTCTCATCATTCAAAATGAAACAAAACGAAACTATTGTTGACATGTATTCTAGATTTCAAACTATCCAACATGATCTTATGGCATTAGGAGTTAAGTTTACTGATTTTGATTTAGTTTCTCGAATACTCAACTCCTTAACATCGGATTGGTAAAGGAAGGTATTAGCTATTGAAGAAGCTAATGATCTCTCTACTCTCAAAGTTGAAGAGTTGATAGGAAATTTAATGTCCTATGAAGCTAATTTGCAGGCACGAAAAGAACTAAATTCGGAGAAGAAGAACATAACATTCCTAGCAACAAAGATGATGACTCTGATTTAGATGAAGAAGAGATAGTCTTCATTGCCAAGAATTATAACATATTCAAGAAATTTAGAAAGATGACCAAATTCCAAAAAGAAGGAAAGTCCAACACAACAAACCTATCTCAAATCAAGTGTTATGAATGTGATCAATATGAACATATGAAGAAGGATTGCCCTAAACTCAATAATGATAAAAAGAAAAACAAATTAGAAAAACTCAAAAAGAAGAAGGCTTTTAAAGTAACATGGGATGACTCGGATTCTTCATCATTTGAAAGTGATAGCGATAGTGATGGAGAACAAGCTAATGTGTGTTTTATGGCACAAACTGATGAGGTATGTCCGGAACTTAGCTATGACGAATTATTAGAACTTAGTATGGAACTAGATGATAAATTTAGACAAATTAAAAAATTGAACAAAGAATATATAGTCAAAATAAATAGATTAGAACTTGAAGTAGGAATGTTAAAAGATAAAAAATTATCTTAGAAGAAGAACTAGAATTATCTCAAGAAAAAATTAAAAATAATTTGATAGAAAGTGAGGCTATTGCTATTGATTTTGAAAATACTAAAATAGTGAAGGATAATCTATTAAAAGAAAATGTCAACTTGAAAAGCAATATTGAAATATTGAAAATTGAAAATTTAGAATTAAAAGAAAAATTAGATGAAATTACAAATAATGTGTCAAAATTTATTAAAGGAAAACAAGATTTGGAAAATCTTATCAAAACTTCAATACATCAGGCAATAGAAATAGAATAGGATTTAAAAATACTTCTAAACAAAAGGGAAATAATGCTAAAAAAGTTTAGTTATAAAAAAACTAAAAGTTTGCCTACGTCTAATATGAATACCAAAAATTTGAAAATTTGGATTCCTAAGACAAATAATAATTTGATTAGACAAAAACAAATTAATAATTTCTTAGAGAATGTAGTCTATAATAAAAATTATGTTTATAAAGGTACCAAACCATCTTGGGTATGGCTACCTTCTTCTAACAATTAGGACCCTAACAAAGTATATTGGTACCAATTAAAACATCTTTTGTTTTGCAGTACCCAAAATAAAAAATAAGGATAAATGTATGCTAGATAGTGGATGCTCCAAGCATATGACCGGAAATTCAAAAATGTTATCAAATATAACATACATCGATGATGGAACGGTAACTTTGGAGATAATTTAGAAGGCGTGGGCATTGGAGAAGTCATCAACTCTGGTATTTTTAACTCTCCTATTATTGCAAATGTTTTATTAGTAGAAAATCTAAAATACAACCTATTAAGTATTAGTCAATTATGTGATAAAGGTTTTCAAATAAATTTCGAAAAAGATAGATGTAATATTTTCGATAATAACAAACAACTTGTTTTTGAAGGTTTTAGAAACAAAAATATTTATGTATTAAACATGAATATAAATAAAAATTCAAATTTATGTTTAACCACCAAACATGAAGATCGATGGTTATGGCATAAATTTTTTTGTCATATCAATTTTAAAAATATTAACAAATTGGCTGTTGAATCACTAGTTTTGATTCATGACAAAGCAAGTTAGAAGATAAAGAGAATTCATGACAAAAAGAGATGATCAAAGGACTATGGCTATGTCAAGACTTTTAATCTATGTTCTCACTGTCTAGTACTTATGATTGAGTCTTAGAAATTTGTTAAAACCTATCCTCAAGTAGTCCGCACTTTATGTTTCCCATAATTAAACAAAATAGAAGCATACTATGCAAAAAATACCTCAGCCAGTCGACTGGCTAACATCATCCAGTCGATTGACTGTGTACTTATACGATATGCACTGTTTATTTTTTAAATCTATTGCATAGTCAGTCGATTGACCAAGAACGACCAGTCGACTGATCCGAGACCAACTGCCATATTTTCGAAAAGACATCTTCTTCTGCGAAAGGAAGCAACCCTTCTCTGAACGGAAATAGATGCTCCTCTTCGTCAGAACCCTTCACCAATGGTAGTAACTCTCCAACTACTATATATACATACTCCTAATCACTTCACATTCACCGAATTTCATTCCAACTCTATACTATTCTTCTTGTGCTTTAATATTTGTATTCAAATAGCGAACAAACGTTTTTACTGCTTTGAATCTACAGACAAACTTTCATAATCTTCGATTCTTAGCATTTCCTTCTCTTCATATCTTCACATACACTTCATATACTTGAGGATTTGATTATAGGAGGTTTGTACTATCAATGACAAATTAGCGTTATCAAGAACACACAGTGTCAGATATTATTTTGTATTAGTGAAGTCCTCTTCTGCTGCTGAGGCGAAAATCCTGTTCAGTTGCTCAGGTGTCCATTCTGCTGCTCAGACTGTATATACCTGTTCCTCCGGGTTAAGTGAGGGTTATTGTAGTTGAAATTCCAGAAGGAGTCTGGGACTGGACGTAGAACGGGAAGTTCGAACCAGTATAAAATTTCCTGGTTTACTTGTTTTTATTTTAATTTCCATTTACTTTGCTATTATCATCTGTTTCCACATTTAGATTTAATTATATTCCATATTACACGATCCTACACAGTTTCATTTGGTATCAAGGCAAGGCATCTTATAACGTTACACAGTTATCTGATATTTTGCCAATATGGAAAACAATACCAACACTACCACTAACACTATCACTAGTTTTATTGAAGGTCAATCCACTGCACGACCTCCATTTTTCAATGGTCTGAACTATAATTATTGGGCAACTCGTATGAGAATCTATATGCAATCAAATAGCTCTGAATCATGGAATATTACACAAAATGAATACACTCTTCCTACTGGAGAATACTCCACTTGGTCAAACACACAAAAATTAGATGCTACTGCCAATGCTAAGCTATGAACATGTTATTCTGTGCACCAGATAGAAATGAATTTAATCGTGTTAGCATATGTCAAACTGCTTATGAAATATAGAGAACACTTAGAATCACTCATGAAGGAACTAACAAAGTTAAATAAAGAAAAATCTCCATGCTCAAAAATCAGTTTCAAAACTTTATGATGAAACGAGATGAATCCTTCAATGATATGTACTCTATATTTCAAGATATCTATCATTCACTATTAGGATTAGGAGAAAAGTACACTAATTTTGATATTGTATTGAAAATCCTAAATTCTTTAACGGATGAATGGGAAAGAAAAGTCTTGGCTATTGAAGAAGCTAATGACCTCTCTACCATAAAACCTGAAGAGTTAATAGGAAATCTAATGTCCCATGAAGTGAATTTGCAGGAAAAACGAGTACAAGCACAAGACAAAAAGAACATAGCTTTCCATGCTGAAGAAGAAAGAGATGAAGATTCGGATGAAGAAGATCTAGCATTTATTGCCAAAAATTTCAAAAAGTTCTTGAAGTTCAGGAAAAATAACAGAAATAATGGAAAAAGGAACTTTCCAGATAAACAATCGTCTTCAATTCTAGAATGCTTTAATTGCCATAAGAAAGGTCATATCCAAAAAGAATGTCCAGAATTAAAGAAAAAAAAACTTCAACAAGGGCAGAAAAGATAAGAAAAAGAAAGCATTCTACGTAACATGGGATGATTCAAATACTTCTTCATCAGATAACAGTAGTGAAAGTGAAAATGAGCAAGCAAATGTCTGTTTCATGGCTACTGAAAACGAGGTTAGTGATTTTACTTTTGATGATATCATAGAGATAAACTCAGAGCTAGTTGACACTCTAAAAAAACTTAAAAGAAAACATAAGGAGACTCGTGAACTTCAGAACAAAGAAGAATTCGAAAGAGATATGCTCAAAGATGACAAGAAAATACTAGAGGAAGAACTTGAAAAATTACAAGAATCATTCTCTAATATTAATTCTCAACTCACTCTTTTAAGTCAAGAAATTGAAACTCAAAAAAGGAAGAATGACGCTCTTGTTTACGAAAATCATGAACTCAAAACTAAGGTAAAATTGATAGAGTTGGATAATAGTAGTCTCAAAACTAATTTATAAAGCATCACATTTTTTTTCTTCAAATTTTAATAAAGGAAGAGAAACTTTATCTAAAATTATTGATAGCTCTTAATCTGTTTCTAGTAGAAAAGGATTAGGATATGTTAAGAAAATAATAGCTTCACTTAGAAAGAGAATTAAGAGAAATATTAATCCTACTACTATACAGACAAAAAGGATTTCTAAACCAAAAAGCATAAAAATTTGGGTTCCTAAAACAAACAACAGTTTAATTAGGAAGAAATATATAAACACTTTTTTAGAAACTGTTTATAGAAATAAATATTACATTTTTAAATGGGATACCGAGCCCTCTTGGGTTTGGTTTCCTAAGATTTTACTCTTAGGACCCTATTGAAAAAGTGGGTACCAATATTATCTCATATTTTTTGTAGGTCCCACTCAAGAAAAGAGGAAATGGATACTCGACAGTGGTTGCTCAAAACATATGACAGGAGACAAAGATATGCTATCAAATATTACTTACTCAGATTGAGGTTCCGTCACTTTTGGAGATAACTCCAAAGGTTATATCATCGGCAAAGGCGATGTGAGCAATAATGGTATTTCAAATTTACCTCTTATTTCAAATTGTTTACTTGTCAAAAATTTAAAACATAATTTACTTAGTATCAGCTAATAATGTGACAAAGGATTCAAAATCACTTTTTTTGAAAACAAATGTAGTATTTTTGATCAAAATCAAAATCTTATCTTTGAAGGAAATAGAGACAGAAATATCTATGTTCTGAATATGAAAATAAATCATAATTCAGATATGTGTTTAATAGCCAAAGAAAATGATCATTGGTTATGGCACAAATGATTCTGTCATATTAAATTCAAAAATATAAACAAGCTCTCTAAAAATGATTTAGTGAAAGGTCTACCAAAAATGAATTTTAAAATTGATCATATTTGTGATGCATGTCAGTTAGGAAAGTTAACTAAGTCATCTTTTAAATCTAAAAAGGTCATTTCAACTTTACAACCACTTGAATTACTACATATGGATTTATTTGGACCAACACAAGTACAATCCATTAATCATAGTAGATATGTGTTTGTTATTGTTGATGATTTTTCTAGATATACTTGGACTTTCTTTATGAAAAATAAAAGTGATACCTTTGATAATTTCAAAACTTTTGTCAAAAGAATTCAAAATTTTAAAGGTTTGAAAATCAAAAACATAAGAAGTGATCATGGAGGTGAATTCGAAAACGAAGCCTTGAACATTTTTGTAAGAAAAAAGGAATATTCCATAATTTTTCGTTTTTAGAACTCCACAACAAAATGGAGTTGTAGAACTTAAAAATAGAACCTTACAAGAATGTGCAAGGACTTTGTTAAATGGAAGCACATTACCAAAACATTTCTGGGCTGATGCAGTTGCAACAACTTGTTATGTTTTGAATCGTGTTTCTATTGGACCATTAACTAAGAATACTCCTTATGAACTTCTTAGTAGATGAAAACCAAATATTTCTTATTTTAAAGTTTTCGGTTCAAAATGTTTTGTTTTAAACACAAAAGATCAGCTTGGTAATTCGATCCAAAATCCGATGAAGGAATCTTTTTAGGATATTCGGATCGAAGCAAAGCTTATCGAATTTATAATAAAAGAACAAATATCATCGAAGAAACACTTCATGTATCTTTCGATGAAAATTTTAAACAAATCCCAAGAATAAGAGATGATGAAGAATTCCTTGATAATATCACAAACACAGAAATTTCAAATGTTGAAAATAATGAAAACATTGTTCATAATAACAATGAATTAAGATCTCCACCTAGAATATTAAGAGATCATCCTTCTATTAATGTTATTGGAGAACTCAATTCATATGTTAGAACAAGAAGTTAATTAAATCAAATGGCTTAGTAGCTTTTCTTTCTCATATTGAACCTAAAAATATTAAAGAAGCATCTACCGATGAAAACTGGTTAATCATTATGCAAGAAGAGCTAAACCAATTAGAAAGAAATGACGTTTGGAATTTAGTTCCACGGCCTCATGATCAATCAGTTATTGGTAAAAAATGGGTTTTCAAAAATAAAGCAGACAAACAAGGAAATATTACTAGAAATAAAGCTAGATTAGTTGCTCAAGGATATAATCAAGAAGAAAGAATTGACTATGAAGAAACGTTTGCTCCAGTCGCTAGACTAGAAGCAATACGAATCTTACTATCATTTGCATGTTTTTATAACTTTAAATTATATCAAATGGATGTCAAAAGTGCTTTTTTAAATGGTTTTAAAAAGAAAATGTTTATGTTGAACAACCTCCATTATTCATACATGAACAATTTCCTAACCATGTCTATAAGCTTAAAAAGGCTTTGTATGGTTTGAAACAAGCACCCCGTGCTTGGTACGATCGTCTTAAAAGATATTTAATAGATTCTGGTTTTGAAATTGGAAAGGTTGATCAAACTCTTTATATTAGAATAAATAAATAGGATATTTTAATCGTTCAAATATATGTTGATGATATTATTTTTGGATCTACAAATGAAAGACTATGTCAAGATTTTTCTAAAATAATGACCAGAGAATTTGAAATGTCACATATGAGCGAGTTAAATTATTTTCTAGGCTTACAAATAAAACAACCAGAAAATGGTATTTTTATTAATCAAGAAAAGTATTGTAACAATCTAATTAAACGCTTTGGTATGGAAAATACTTCTACCAAACCAACTCATATGAGCACAACCATACATCTTGATAAAGATGAAAGTGACAAAAGTATTGACCAAAAATTATATCGAAGTATGATTGGATCGTTACTATATTTAACAGCTAGTAGTCCTGTCATAATGATGAGTGTCTGTTTGTGTGCACGATTTCAAGCCGACTCCAAAGAATCACATTTACGAGCAGTGAAACGCATACTACGGTATCTAAATAAAACCAAGGACTTTGGACTATTCTATCCAAAGGAATGTCCTCTTGAGTTAGTGTCCTATAGTGAAGCTGATTTTGGAGGAAGCCGGACAGATATAAAAAGTACAAGTGGGACTTATCACTTCATTGGACGGTCTCTTGTATCATGGTTTAGTAAGAAACAAAACTGTGTTTCATTATCGACATGTGAAGCGGAATATATTTCTGCAGCTCTGGCATGTGCTTAAGTTATCTATATGCAACAAACACTACAAGATTTTGGTTTTAATTTATCTAAGTCATCTATTTACTGTGATAATTCTAGTGCTATTAATTTATCGAAAAATCCTATGCATCACTCACGAACAAAACACATTGACATTCGTCATCATTTTCTTCATGATAATATTGAAAACGATTTGATAAATCTAGAATTTGTTTCCTCTGATAAACAATTGTCAGATATTTTTATAAAACCTTTAAATGAAAATACTTTCATCAATTTAAGACGAGAACTTGGAATATTCTCTTTTAAAGATTTATAAATTTATATATATATGTATATATACTATTTATATTTGTAGTTTTTCATAACACAATTTGATAAAATATATATAAAAAATTTCATTCAAATTTTTGTCAAAATAATTTTTTTAATGACTCTAGAGAGACTTGAACTAATGACCTCTAGGTTGTAGAATCATAATTGTCTCTTGCCATTTGAGCTAGTATGTTTCTTGTTTCAACTAGAAGATTGATTCTAATTATTCTGGAAATTTTCATTCAAAAAAAATGAATATGTAGCTGCTGGAGCTCAAACTTGGGTCTCCTAACTGGTAGTTCAATGTCTTACTAGTTGTGCTATGTGTTATTTTCTGCTGAGTCTTCTATTTCGTGGGCTCAAAACCATTCTTTTTAAAAACAATTCTCATCCATTCTTTTTTATCTCTGGCTATTAGCTTTTTGTTGTTTCTAACCACACAAACACAGCTCAATTCCCTCTATAAATCTGCATTCCTTTCATTTTTGCAATCATCCTTAAAATTTTTTTTAAAAAAACTTCAAGTTCCTCATTACCTATCAATGGCGTCTCACGATTCCTACGACTCATCTAACTCCAAATTATCTTTTGCTACACCAACATCCTCTAGTAGCTATCATTCTTCCAGTAGCTCTACTCCATCCTTGCCAACTCCTACCTCTAGACATGAACCGGCTCAATATCACACTGGATTTTCTTCAAAAACTAAGAAGTCTCGAAGATCATTGTTTGTTTCTCCAAAAACAAAAGTAAAAATTGATGAAATCCATCATTATCAAAAGGAGCAATTCAATTTACAAAGAGAGATGTATTATGAACAACGGATGAATTCTAGTCGCCTTAGTCTTATAGAATCAATTGCCCTCAAATTCTGTGGCAAATCATCTAAGCATGACGTTGTTTAACCCTCAACATCTCGTCAACCAAATTCATTCGGCTGGAATCAATGGGAGCAAACTCCACACCAACCTCCTACATCTCCAAACTCTTGGGAACGCCAAAATTATTGGTCTCCTTTGCAACCTAATGTTGAGAACACCAAGGTTGAACCACATGAATGCTCTCCAAAACTCCTAAATAATCATCTTTTCTTGTGTTTTATTGTTATATGTTCACTTGGATTTCGATTATGTATATGCTTTTTTGAATAAAATTTTGTTTTAAGCTTCATTGCATTTCTTGTCTTCAGCCAGTCGACTGACATATATAACCAGTCGACTGTTTACAGGGTGCAAAACCTCTCGGGTTGTCAACCATTAGACTGAGTCATATAGGTCAGTCGACTGATTACTGAGTAAAAAACTCTCGGGTTAGGAACCAGTCGACTGACCTACCCCGACCAGTCGACTGGCTGTACAAAAAAGGCTACTGTTGTTTCACTTTAAACCCTTTTTACACCATCTATTCACTTTACCTTCTTTGTTTTTTTCTTCCACCAAAACCCTAGCCCCCATTTTTCTTTCAAAAAATCCTCAAAAAGGCCAAATTAATGGCCCCTCCAAGATCAAAATGCTCAAAACAAGATTCTTCATCCTTTGTTGATACTCATATTGCTCATTGGCTATATGATGCAACTGCAATCAAACGATGGAAGAAGATGAAAAACTCTGGAATTTTTGAAGGCTCGTTCATGATTTATTCGGATTTTGGTGCTTACTCTCTTCAAGAATTAATGCAGAGATGTGGATTAGAGTCACTTCTTAACTACAATGCAAATCGCCACAACATTAATCATCTTATGGTAAAACTTTTCTTTGCAAATTTAAATCTTGGCCACCAACAACCATCGAATCCAAATAATTGTGCTTGGAGTTTGGTTGTGGACAACAAATTTTCTTTTACCTTGATAGAATGACGCATATCCTTCAATCTCCAAATGAAGGTATAGATTTAATTGATGTCGAATGCAATCCAAGACAAGGAGATAGATTTAGTCATATGTTCATGAGTGACGACATGACTGAATTGCGTTCTAAACTTCTTCGGCCTAAAGCAAGAATTTTGCACAAGACGCTTATGCGATCCATTCTTCCCCAAATCGGCTCATATGAATTAATATATACGGAAAATTTCAAAGCTCTTTATGCTATATGGGGAAATATACGCGTTAATTGGTTGCGTCATATTATGGATGAATTTCTCACCTTCACTCATGGGAATATGCATGTTATATACTTTGGAGAATATATTATGAGCCTTCTTCTAGATGCGGGTGTTCGTCAACCAGATTTCGAATTCTCTACTATCGGAATGATAAATATAAGAACCATCAGTCTTATGAAGCTACCAAGATGATCGCCTTCTATTACTTCATATGAAGATTGGAAGCATCAACAGGCTTAACCTACAATTATAGAACCGGAAGCGCAACAAGAAGAAGGCGATATTCGCTTAGCTACTTCCTCCAGCACCCGTGAATCCATAGAAATTCTCTCCCACAATCAACTTATTTTGGATTCTAGGCTCAAGGAAATGGATAAGAAGCATGATAAAATCAAAGGCTTCTTTTCTACATTCTGGGATGCATTATCATGTTCTTCTTCAACTGCTGCCACATCTGTCGCCCAAGGAAAACGTCCAGCACCTCGATTTACATGGTCTACATCAGAGGAACATATTAGTAGCGACACTATTGGAGCAGGCAGTGGTGCTCAAGGCGCTTCTAGACCTGGAAAGGAGCCCGCACCGGAGGGAGAGTACAATTGGGATCTTGATGAATAGTTTTTTGGTGGGTGAGTATGGTATGAACTATTTGCTTATCTGTAACTTTATTGTCAATTTAAACATATTGAAACTTGCTAATTATTTATCTTTTAAGACTTGTACTAAAAAGTCTCACTTTGATATTTATTTCTGCACTTTATATTGAAATTATTTTTGCTATATCTCCTTTTTGTCGATGACAAAGAGGGAGAAGAATTGTCCTAATCATCTTTATGCAAGTACAAGAAGTATCATATATTCAAGGGAGTTTTTATATTTGTTCTCTAGGATTTTTATATACAGGTTTGCCATCAATCAAAAAGGGGGAGAATGTTGAATCACTAGTTTTGATTCACGACAAAGCAAGTTATAAGAAAAAGAGAATTCACGACAAAAAGAGATAATCAAAGGACTATGGCTATATCAAGACTTTTAATCTATGTTCTCACTGTCTAGTACTTATGATTGAGTCTTAGAAATTTGTTAAAATTTATCCTCAAGTAGTCCGCACTTCATGTTTCCCATAATTAAACAAAACAGAAGCATACTATGCAGAAAATACCTCAGCCGGTCGACTGGCTAAGATCATCCAGTCGACTGACTGTGTACATATACGATATGCACTGTTTATTTACTAAATCTATCGCAGAGTCAGTCGACTGACCAAGAACGATCAGTCGACTGACCCGAGACCAACTGCCATATCTTCGAAAAGACATCTTCTTCTGCAAACGGAAGCAACCCTTCTCTGAATGGAAATAGATGCTCCTCTTCGTCAGAACCCTTCACCAATGGTAGTAACTCTTCAACTACTATATATACATACTCCCAATCACTTCACATTCACCGAATTTCATTCTAACTCTATACTATTCTTCTTGTGCTTTAATGTTTGCATTCAAACAGCGAACAAACGTTTTTACTACTTTGAATCTACAAACAAACTTTCATAATCTTCGATTCTTAACATTTCCTTCTCTTCATATCTTCACATACACTTCATATACTTAAAGATTTGGTTATAGGAGGTTTGTACAATCAGTGATGAATCAGTGTTATCAAGAACACACAATGTCAGATATTATTTTTTATTAGTGAAGTCTTCTTCTGCTGTTGAGGCGAAAATCCTGTTCAGTTGCTCAGGTGTCTGTTCTGCTGCTCAGACTGTATACACCTGTTCCTCCGGGTTAAGTGAGGGTTATTGTAGTTGAAATTCCAGAAGGAGTCTAGGATTGGACGTAGAACGGAAAGTTCGAACCAGTATAAAAATTCCTGGTGTGCCTATTTTTATTTTTATTTCTATTTGCTTTGCTATTATCATATGTTTTCACATTTAGATTTAATTATATTCCATATTACACGATCCTATAAACTTTTATTGGCAAAATATGAGCTAGTTATAGGTTTACCTAAAATACATTACAAAGTAGAAAATTTATGTGACGATTGTCAAATTGGAAACTAAAGAAAAGCTCTTTTAAATCTAAAAATAATATTTATACAAAACAACCATTAGAACTATTACATTTGGATTTATCAACACAAATGCGATTATAAATCACAACAAATATGTCGTAATAATTGATGATTTTTCGAGATATACATGGACTTTGCTTTTAAAACAAAAAGAAATACTTTTGGTATATTTAAAATATTTGCTAAAAGAACTAGAACACAAATGGACTTGAAAATCAAAAATATTCGAAGTGGTGACGGAGGAGAATTCGAAAATGATCTCTTTACTAATTTTTGCAATAAGAAAGGAATAAGTCATAATTTTTCTTTTCCTCACACACCTCAACAGAATGGTGTCGTAGAAAGAAAAAATTGAACGTTACAAGAATGTGCATGAACATTATTAAATAGTAGTGGTCTACCAAAACACTTTTGGGCTGAAACTATTGCCACAGCTTGTTATGTGTTGAATCGAGTAACAATACGTCCTATGACTAAACATACTTGTTTTGAAATATTTTTTTGGAAGAAAATCTAAAGTATCATACTTTAAATCTTTCGGTTAAATTTTTTTTATATTAAATACAAAAGATAACTTAGGAAAATTTGACCCAAAGGCCGATGGAGGTATCTTTGTTGGATATTCTGATCGTAGCAAAGCATATAGAATTTTTAATAAACGAAATAATACTATTGAAGAAAGTTTACATATTTTGTTCGACGAAAATCTTTTTAACCATCATACTAATGATGAAGAAGAAATTATTCCACTAATAAATTCTATTAATAATGAAAGAAATGTGCAAAATAACACTTTGATATCATCCTCTAGAATTCTTAAGAATCATCCAAAAGATTGGAGATCTCAATTCTAGAGTAACTAGAAATCAACTTAATCAAATAAGCCATATAGCATTTGTGTCAAATTTTGAACCAAAAATTATAAAGAAGCTTCAAATGATAATTTTTGGATAATAGCTATGCAAGAAGAATTAAATCAACTTGAACGTAATAATGTTTGGGAATTAGTACCAAGGCCTGAAGATCAATTGGTTATAGGAACATAATGGGTATTTAAAAACAAAGCAGAAATATTGTTAGAAATAAAGCACTTTTAGTTGCTCAAAGCTATAATCAAGAAGAAGGTATCGATTATGACGAAACCTTTGCTCCAGTAGCTTGATTAGAGGCCATTCGTACATTACTCGCCTTTGCAACTTATCACAACTTTAAACTATTTCAAATGGATGTCAAAAGTGCTTTTTTAATTGCTTTTGTTAAAGAAAATGTATATGTGGAACAACCCCCATTATTTGTTCATGAAAAATATCTCGACCATGTTTTAAATTACATAAAGCATTATATGGATTAAAACAAGCTCCTCGAGCATGGTATGAGCGTCTTAGAAATCATTTAATTACATCTGGTTTCCAAATAGGCAAAATAGATTCAACTTTATTTATTACAAGAGAAAATAATGATATTTTAGTTGTATAAATTTATGTTGACGATATCATTTTTGGTTCAACCAATGAAAATCTATGTAATCAATTTTCAAATATTATGAAAAATGAATTTGAAATGTCACATATGGGAGAATTAAATTTCTTCTTAGGTTTACAAATAAAACAACTTGAAAATGGAATTTTTATTCATCAAGAAGAATATTGTAACAATCTATTACGACGTTTTGAAATGGATAAAACTTTAAGCAAATCAACACCAAAGAGTACCACTATTCACTTAGAAAAGGATGATAATGGAAAGATTTTGATGAAAAATTATATCGTAGCACGATTGGTTCTTTACTTTATTTGACAGCTTGTCGACTCGATATTATGATGAGTGTATGTCTTTGTGCTCGATTTCAAGCAAAACCAGAAGAATCTCATCTAAGAGCTGTTAAGTTTATTTTACGTTATCTATCTAATACTGGAGGTTATGGTTTGTTTTACCCTAAAGGATCATCGTTTAAACTAGTTTCATATAGCGATGCAGATTTCGGTGGATGTAGAACAGATCAAAGGGTACTAGTTGAACATGTCACTTTATTGGACAATCGTTAGTTTCATGGTTTAGCAAAAAGTAAAATTGTGTTTCTTTATCTACTTACGAAGCCGAATATATCTCAGCAGCTCTAGCATTTGCACAAGTGATATAAATGTAACAAACACTTGCGGATTTCGGCAAAATTATCATTAAATCTCCAATATATCTTGATAACATAGGTGCAATAAATTTATCAAAAAACCCTATCAATCACTCACGAACTAAGCATATAGATATACGACATCATTTTTTATGAGACAATGTTGAAAAAGGAATTATTTCATTAGAATACGTAAATACCAAAAATCAAATAGCAGACATTTTTACAAAACCACCAAATGAACAAACTTTTATTAAACTCTGACGTGATTTAGGGATTTGCTCTCTTGATGATCTGCTCACTTAATAATCACTGCTTCATTTAGGCTATGATTAGTCATTTGTTTTTCTACCCACAAATTATAATTAATATTTTCTGTACTTTAGCTTTTTAGATGGTTAGTTTTTTTATTTTATATAAATAATTTAAAAAAAAACTTCTATATAAACAGTTATACAACAACAAAAAAATACAAAATTCATTTTTTTTGACAAACAGAATATAGTCATGTCTTCTGAAAATTCTTATATATCCATCTCAACACCTACGACGGATAGCTCGGCCGATACACCACAACGGCTTCCTACCTACACCAAATCAGGAATCGACATATAGGTGGTCCTCAAATCACACGGGATTTACTCCCGATAGCAAGAAGTCCAAAAGATCTCTGCTTGTCTCTCCTACAACAAAGGAGAAATTTATCACTATCAGAAACAACAGATAGATCTACAACGAAAATTATATTTTGAACAAAAAGTTACAGCACGTTGGCTAAGCTTTTTGGAGCAAGTATCAATGAAGTTTTGTACGTCACGAGAGAGAGATGTCCATGAACCACTTCCAAAACCTTGCAGTTCTTTGGATCCCACGTTTTCATATCGTACCCCATTGGACCCTTCACCAAGATGATTTTCTGGCTTCCCGAGAACCCACAAATGTGGAAATATATGGTCTCCACTTAAACCATGGAGGGATAACAAGTCAGGAGATCATAACACTCCATCGCCTTCTAAATAAATTATATTTGTTATTATATGTGTATCTATGTTTATTTGTTATTTTGTTTCACACAAATATTACTACATTCTGTTTTTAATAAAATAGAGAATCGAAAAATAAGCAAAACCAATAAATTTTAGGCTATTTTTAGAAAAATCTCCTATTTCGGACGTCTGGATATGGACCTCAGATGTTTGATACTCTGATACACGTCTATCTTTTAAGCACTGTGCATATGTCAGACATTTGATATACCCCCAGACGTCTAAAAATTTGCTCTGCCACATCAAGATAAAGATCAGAAAATTTCAAACGTTTGAAATTCGACCAAGACGTCTGAATTACTTCTCTGCCACAAAATTTTAAAAAATTAACCTATTTCAGACGTCTGATTTTTAACCCAAACGTCTGGTAAAACTCTCTGACTATCAAATTTTACAAATTCGATTGAACTAGATGTCTAACCCATAAAACAGACGTCTGAAGTTATCTACTGTAACCAATTTAGGGCAAACCAGATGTCTGATTTAGACTCCACACGTCTGAAATTCAATCGACTCTTTAAATTAACCCAGATAACGTCATTTTTTTCACTTTCATCTCAAATTTTCTCATCTTCGATTTCCCCACTGACGATTTTTCTCTCAAAAACTTTCCTTTTACGCGAGCTAAAATCACAATGCCTTTTAGAACTAAAAATCCCAAGATATCCAAATGAAAACAAGACCAACCAACATCATCTTCAAATCCTCAAGTTTGCTCGAATGATCAAATTGAAATATGGATGAATAGAGCACCACATTCAATCTAGAGGTATGAAGATATACAAAAGAAAAAGCTTCACACAGATCCATTCTATAACCTACTTAAATTTCCAATATACGATTTGGATGAAATGTGTGAGAATGCCGGACTAGAAACCTTGATTTCATTCACTCCTAATGACATCCAAATCGGTCAATTGGCAATATTTCTTTTCTATGCAAATTTGGATAGCACTTCAGTGTGGAACACTGAAGATGAAAATAACTGGCTCTGGTCTAGCGTGTACGAAAACACGATTAGGCTAACTCCAGGCATAATAGGTAGAACCCTAGGATGTTCTGACACGGGTGAAGATTTATACAACATTCCGGATATGCGTTTCAAGCCAAGAAATAGCATAACACATCAAATTTGGGAAGATGAAATGCCAAAGTTTGCCTCTAAATATCTACGTCCAAAAGCATGACTTCTTACTTGAATGATTATCAATACCATCGCTCCACGTATGGGAAGCCATGAGCAAATAACCGAGTTAAAGCATAAAGCTGTTAGGAACTGAGTTGATGATGTTTTGATGACAACAACCTTATATAGTTATTATACTTTACTTTATAAAATATATACTAACATTTTCATATATATATATGTATATAGGAAGTATATGCAGGTATTATCGAAGACTGATCAGTATAAAGACTCAAGCATCAAGATGAAGATTAGAAATTCAAGATTCTAGAGAATCAAGATTTCAAGATCTCAAGATAAGTGTCTAGTATTTTGTTAAAACTTCATAATAGCACTCTCATCTTTCTTCCAATTTTCTTTTGGGATGGAACCCAATTTCTATAGAAACCAGTGGCTTACAAACCCACGACAAGTAGCTTACAAACCTACGACAAGTGGCTTACAAACCCACGAAAATCAAAATCATTTAAACTACTTTGTACAAGTTCTCGAGTCCTATGGAGGAGCTCTGTAGGAAGGTTCTTGCAATTTCAGTTTGAATAGATTTTTCAAAATGTTTTTAGATCTGTTTTTCAAAATGTTTTAGCTTTCAAAATCATGTTTTCAAAAATGTTTTCAAACTTTGTTTTAGCCTTAAAATATTCCTCCATTCTGATTTTAAAAACTTCTATTTTTAAAACATCAAAACTTATTCTGATTTTAAATATTACTTATATAATTGACGGTCTATATCAATTATATATATATATATTTAAAATAATGTTTTATATTCATTCTCTATCTCAAAATATTGTTTAAACACTTTATTTTGCTTCAGAGAAGTTTCAACTTGTTTTAAATTCAAATGCTTTTACAAAACAACATCTCTACAATTTTGAACTGAGGGATGTCGACATATGGGGATACCCCATGTCGACATTGTGACAGTTGGATTCAAAATCCAAATTTCAAAAGAAGTGTCCATTCGTTCAAAAACCTTTCGCCAATGGTTATGACTGTTGAGCATCTATATAAAGGCTTCCAAAACGAATTGTTTAACGACTGCTTTCTTATTTTTCTTCACTCTTTCTTCTCCACCATTCCATATCCATAAAACTTCATATTTTCAAGATCGTGCCATCATTCTGCCAAATTCTCAATAGGAAATCATTTAGATACTCTCTCTATTTGATTCTCCATCATTCTACTAAAGATCAAAGTGCTATTCAGAGTTATAGAATTAATTTGTATTCAAAAAGTCCATAAAGTCTATCCATTCATAAGGATTGTTATTAGAAATTATTAGGGTGATCTTGTGTCCCGTAAATCAAGAGAGTTTACCCCAGACTCGGAGATAGGAGGGTTCCTCAAGGCCTTAGAAATTGAGGGTTGTAATTTGGATATTGGCTTATAAAAATCTGTACAAGGATATTGCCTTGGTGCAGGACTGGATGTAGGAGGATTCCGAACCAGTATAAAATCCGGTGTGTTCTTTCCTTTTACTTGCTTTACTTTACTATTTGCATTTGTTATATGTTCTGTGATCACTCTGTGTTAGAATTCTGTTTAGATTTGTATTGAAAGTTTTAATTTAGTCATATAGTTCATATATTCTTTAAAACACTATTCACCCCCCTCAAGTGTTATTTCTGCCTTAAGATCCTTAATCCGCATCCCCAACAATTGGTATCAGAGCATTGGTTTTCATTGTTTTCATAATCTGAAACTTGAAAAATATAAAAATGGCATTTTTGGAAAATTGTTAAAACTGTTTTGAATATATGCATTTCATCAAAGTTTCATAAGTCTGCATATAGCTATTTTGAAAAATCAAGTTATCTACTGAATTGGTGTGTTATGCAGGAACATACATGTTATATGGCTTTTGACGAATCAACACCCAATGGACAAACTGTGCAAATTGAGAAAGAAAAATGGATACTTGATAGTGGCTGTTCGAGGCGCATGACTGGAAATCCCGAGATACTCAAGAACATTACTTATCAAGATGGTGGATTAGTCAATTTTGGTGACAACTCTAAAGGATATGTGGTTGGCGTCGACAATTTAATAGTTTTTGTTGATGACAAAGGGGGACAAAGTTATAAAAATATATGTGCTTGGTGTAAGGGGGAGTCATGGAATAAAGGGGAGTTGTAGTTTTAAGAAGAAGTCACGGAGTAAGGGGGAGTTATGGAGAGTTATGGTATGGTAAGAATATTTTATAAATAAAGGTTGTCATCATCAAAAAAGGGGAGATTGTTAGGAACTGAGTTGATGATGTTTTGGTGACAACAACCTTATATAGTTATTATACTTTACTTTATAAAATATATACTAACATTTTCATATATATATATATGTATATAGGAAGTATATGCAGGTATTATCGAAGACTGATCAGTATAAAGACTCAAGCATCAAGATGAAGATTAGAGATTCAAGATTCTAGAGAATCAAGATTTCAAGATCTCAAGATAAGTGTCTAGTATTTTGTTAAAACTTCATAATAGCACTCTCATCTTTCTTCCAATTTTCTTTTGGGATGGAACCCAATTTCTATCGAAACCAGTGGCTTACAAACCCACGACAAGTAGCTTACAAACCTACGACAAGTGGCTTACAAACCCACGAAAATCAAAATCATTTAAACTACTTTGTACAAGTTCTCGAGTCCTATGGAGGAGCTCTGTAGGAAGGTTCTTGCAATTTTAGTTTGAATAGATTTTTCAAAATGTTTTAGCTTTCAAAACCATTTTTTCAAAAATGTTTCAAACTTTGTTTTAGCCTTAAAATATTCCTCCATTTTGATTTTAAAAACTTCTATTTTTAAAACATCAAAACTTATTCTGATTTTAAATATTACTTATATAATTGACGGTCTATATCAATTATATATATATTTAAAATAATGTTTTATATTCATTCTCTATCTCAAAATATTGTTTAAACACTTTATTTTGCTTCAGAGAAGTTTCAACTTGTTTTAAATTCAAATGCTTTTACAAAACAACATCTCTACAATTTTGAACTGAGGGATGTCGACATATGGGGATACCCCATGTCGACATGGTGACAGTTGGATTCAAAATTCAAATTTCAAAAGAAGTGTCCATTCGTTCAAAAACCTTTCGCCAATGGTTATGACTGTTGAGCATTTATATAAAGGCTTCCAAAATGAATTTTTTAACAACTACTTTCTTATTTTTCTTCACTCTTTCTTCTTCACCATTCCATATCCATAAAACTTCATATTTTCAAGATCGTGCCATCATTCTGCCAAATTCTCAATAGGAAATCATTTAGATACTCTCTCTATTTGATTCTCCATCATTCTACTAAAGATCAAAGTGCTATTCAGAGTTATAGGATTAATTTGTATTCAAAAAGTCCATAGAGTCTATCCATTCAAAAGGATTGTTATTAGAAAGTATTAGGGTGATCTTGTATCCCGTAAATCAAGAGAGTTTACCCTAGATTCGGAGATAGGAGGGTTCCTCAAGTCCTTAGAAATTGAGGGTTGTAATTTGGATATTGGCTTATAAAAATCTGTACAAGGATATTGCCTTGGTGCAGGACTGGATGTAGGAGGATTCCGAACCAGTATAAAATCCGGTGTGTTCTTTCCTTTTACTTGCTTTACTTTACTATTTGCATTTGTTATATGTTCTGTGATTACTCTATGTTAGAATTCTGTTTAGATTTGTGTTAAAAGTTTTAATTTAGTCATATAGTTCATATATTCTTTAAAACACTATTCACCCCCCCTCTAGTGTTATTTCTGCCTTAAGATCCTTAATCCGCATCCCCAACAAAAGCCTTATATGCTCTATTTAGTGGAACAAGGGTGAATTGGGCCAAATTCATCTTTGACGAGCTCAAACATTTTTGACTCGATCACGACCATCAATTATTTACCCAACATATATTATGAGACTTCTTCGTGCATATAACATCCCATCCTACCTATCGACCTTCGAAGAAATCTCACCAAAATATGCTTACGCCAAATTCTTCTCACTTATGCACTAACCTGAGATTCCCTCAGAATTCATATTCTTCGAAAATTGGATGCACAATCGTCAATCTAGACAAGTTGAGCCTCCACCTCAACCATACAATGAACCATCTCAAAAGGAGGAACAACATCGAGAAGCAACTCCACCTCATCCCGCACCATTTGATTATTCAGGACAGGATGAGATTATGGAGACTTGAATGGATACAAATCCAAATGAAAGTGTTCGATATCTCAACCGTAGAAATCAACATATATTATCTCAAAATCAAAAACTTTTGGCTAAGCGGATTGACAACTTTGAAACATCATTTGCTACATGCCTCAGTTAAAGAATCGCTTTCAATTGTCTTATCGGTTCTCAAAGAAGTACTACAATGGGTTCATGGTCCAACACCACCTTTTGAAGTATGGCCAACCCCAGTACCTTCTCCTCCCGCAAAACATTCCAAACTTTCTGAGGACGAACCTCTCAAACAAGCTTTGGCATCTCCTACAAAGCCTAGCACTTTCGAAAAGGAGAAATAGGGGATGATCAAGACAAAGCTTCCCCAGTGGAATCATAGATTTTAGGATTTCAACTTTTGTAAAATTGGCAAAATCTATGAATGTAATCAATTTCGAATTATTAATGAAATTTTCCTTTTGTGTGATATCTTTGCTGATTGGTTAACATTTTTTAATTCTTTTTTGATAATGCCAAGGGGGGAGAAATATAAGTATGATTATAAAACATTAAGAATAAGCACATATTCAGGGGGAGATTTATAATTTATATATATAAGTACATTGAATAGTTGTCATCATCAAAAGGGGGAGATTGTTAGGGAATCAAATCTATGGTTTCGATGACAACAACTATACAATGGAAACCGAATATGCATATATATATATATATATATATATATATATATATATATATATATATATATATATTTACAATAATTTCTAAAGTAACATCACTAAAGAGACAAGAACAAGGCTCAAAGAATGTACCAAGAGGCTACAAGTCGATATAATCAGAAGAGCAATGACACAAATACAAGAAAAGCAATATGCACAAGATCAGACGTTTGGGTGCACTAGCCAGACGTCTGAATAAATCCTCTGGATTACAAACCAGACAGAATCAGACATCTGGTTAATGTACTCAGACATTTGAAAGGCTACTATATACAAAAAATATATAGATCTAGACATCTGAGACATATTCCAGACATCTGAAATTGAACTCGGGTGTTGGCATTCAAATTACAACTGTCACAATTGAAAAGACACCTTCGTTTCTCTTCGCCGCAACTCTTCATCACCATCAAAAGTGACCATAGAACACTAGTTAATGGATACAACTACTCAAGGAATCTCTCTACCACTATCAATAGCATCAAGAATCCAAGATAAGATTTCACCTTACTTACTTGTGTTCTTTACTCTTATACTCTGATATATTCTTGATCTCTAGCAATCATACACTAGTACAAAAAGTGCATATTGCTTCGCCTCATTTGCATCGGTTGAAGTAAAAACTGATGCAAATAGAACTATTTGCATCAGTTCTATCTTAATAACCGATGCAATTGGTACGTGGAAAGCAATAGGTAGTAAAAAAGTCAAATTTGCATTGGTTATTAAGATAGAACTGATGCAAATAGTTTTAGTCGCATCGGTTTTAAAGTCAACCAATGCAATTACATGTTGATGGCAAATATATGAAATTTAGGTGGGAAATAATGAAAAATTGGCTCCAAAGTTACTACTTACAAATGTACTCTTTCCTCCTCAATAACCCACACCGAAAAGGAAAAAAATCTTCTCCCCATTGTTTAAACAAAGGACGACAACTAAAAGAGAGGGTTAACAAATTATGGAAATCTAAACAAAGCAAGAAACTGGTAAATATCAAATTGCAAATTCATTCAAACCTAAAGCTACTGGAGCCATCGCAGATTAGAGTAGTGATATGGCGGAGGTCGAGCTGCGTGGCCGAAGGTGTGGGCGTTGGTGGTGGCTGCATTCAGGTGATGGCGGGCTAGGCTAGGCGTCCGGTGGTGATGCAATTATTTAGGGCTGCTATTTAATTAAGGATTTAAGGTGAGTAATTTCTCACAAATCTATCTCTAAATTTGTGAATATGGTTTCTTGGTGAATTCTTACTGTAATCTGTCTCCAAAGTTACTACCGTGTATTTGTGTTAACCAATTGACGTCCACAATTTCTGATTGTTTCGTCAGCTTATTTATAGAACATAACTGTTTGTTATTTTGCACTTCTTCAGCCCTGCTAATGTTGGTTGGGACATTCGAACACCCAACTAATTGTTGTTAGTCATGCGAGAGTCCTATGAAACCGTTTTACTACTATTGCTACCATTCTTGACTTTTAGCACAGACTTAGATCGCAATTAATTTAATTGATTTCTCTTAACAAACTAGGTGTGTCTTATTACCTACCATTCCCTCGACATCACTGGCTTTGTATGTTATCACCAATGATCATGTGTTTCTTCCCTTGTCCCCAAATATGATAGGATACAGACAATGTGTGTTTGAAGGAAGTATCACTAACCAATTGTATTTTACGATGTTGGTGCTAGCATTGTTGAATTGTAGAACAAAATTAAAAAGTAGCCAGTTTATTAAATTTTCTAAAAAAAAGTTGTACAATTATAATTTAAATTCGACTTTACTCGATCAATTCATATTGAAATTGTGCTTCTCCTGGTTTGCTTACTGCTAGAAGGTTAAGGCATCAGTCTTTGGGTTGTTATTTTAATGTTAAACATGGGATTTATCATTTTTTTCATGCCACTATCATCACTGACAGTGAAAGTCAATACTAAAGAGCGATTGTAGCTTCGTGTTTTCTCAAATATGACATAGAGCATACAGTCTGAATTGGAAGGCAGTATCACGTAGTGATGATGGTTTATGCTAGCGTGATTTTTCAATTACCATTACTCGACCATATATATTGATTTGTACATGTGTTCGTTCCTTACTTTACCTTAATCAATGCTGCCAAATGTGGATAGTAACTGTCTATCTGCTTTATCAGGGTATAATAAAGAAATTGGTCTGCTAACCTGAACATTGTGTGCAGTAAAAATGTTTTTTTCTAATGTTTTTTTAATGGTTGTGATAACGATTTATGTTGAAATAATTTTTCTTTCCATTTTTCTCTTACCTATTTCTCTCATCTCACGGGTCTTCGAGAAACTTCAATTCTAGCCAGAGGACATCACTAATTTATACTGTTTTTTATTCCAACTTGCTCATTCATGAACTAAAAGAAGTAATGGTCTCAGCCTTACTTATTGCACATCCTATATTGTTTAATTTGCACGTCCTGTACATGTACTTCGCCTAGGAAAATTGCCACCCACTCAAGCATTTTTGCTTGAATTATTTCGTCCCTGATGCCAAAATTTATTTCCATGAATTGAGTCACGCCCAAAGTCAGCTGCCTTCTCTTTGTTTCGTTCGCCGCTGCCATGATATGCATATAGCCTTCTCTTTAAAAAATTAATATTTGTAAGTCCACTTAAAATAAGTCAAGTAGCAATAGTTAAAAGCATTTTTTACGAAGTTACAGATTTTAATTATTCTACATGAGATTTTCATGCGTGATGTATAATAACCCAGATCTCCTGTGTTATGTATATCAAACCAAATCCATGAATATTCAGATAGGGCATTACACAGACATGCATATGTTCATTCAATCACACTTAAGCATTATAAACAATTATATCCATATGTTACTTAATTAATAAACACTGAACATCTTCCATGTATGCATGTGCATGTGCACACACATCATGTATTGGGGGTATGCTAGTTGTTATGAAATTGGTTAACTTATGTACATGCATTTTTTTAATAACAATCTTCTATTTTGGTATTATTTTTAACAGATTTTTATTAATTACATGTAAATTAGTTTTCTTATGGAGTTTTCTAAAGTTTTTTTTGGAACCATTAATCAACAAGCAAACAAAGCCTAAATATAAAATTTTCTATGCAGGGTTTGCTTTTGCAATCGCCAAAGAAGAAGCTACAAAATTAGGTACAGTCATTGGTATTGATCTTGGAACCACCTATTCATGTGTTGGGGTGTACAAGAACGGTCATGTTGAGATTATAGCTAACGACCAAGGTAACCGTATCACTCCTTCATGGTTTGCTTTCACCGATAGTGAAAGACTCATTGGTGAGGCTGCAAAGAATCAAGCAGCTGCCAACGCTGAAAGAACCATTTTTGATGTCAAGAGGATTATTGGAAGGAAGTGAGTTTGTTTTTTTAATGTTTAGTTACTTATTCAAATGTAACATATGTTCAATCTGATTTTTTTCTCATGTTACTACCCTAAGATCTGTAATGTCAAATCTGATGTTTGTGATATATAGGTTTGAGGACAAGGAGGCTCAGAGAGATATGAAACTTGTACCATACAAGATAGTGAACAAGGATGGGAAACCTTACATCTGAGTGGAGATGAAGGATGGCGAAACCAAGGTTTTTTGTCCTGAGGAAATCAGGCCATGATCTTAACCAAGATGAAAAAAACGGCTGAAGCATTCCTTGGCAAGAAAATCAAGGATGTTGTTGTTACCGTTCCAGATAAAATATGATGTTTGTTGTGAATAATAATGTGTGTGTATCTGTATGTGATCTTTATTGAAATATATTGATTAATTTTTATATATGGGTTTCAACATACTTCAATGATGCTCAAAGGCAAGCAACTGAGGATGCCGGGGTTATTGCTGGCTTGAACGTTGCTAGGGCAATCAATGAGCCAACTACAACAGCTATCGCTTATGGTCTTGATAAGAAGGGTGGTGAGAAAAACATACTTGTCTTAGACCTTGGTGGTGGGACATTTGATGTTAGTGTTTTGACCATTGATAATGGAGTCTTTGAAGTTTTGTCTACAAATGGTGACATCCATTTGGGAGGTAAACACATTTTCCTTTTTGATCAAATATACTCTAGTTAACATTGCAATTGTTTTCAACTCAACAAATGATTCTTCAGGTTTATGTTGCATATCGTCTCCTCTTAAACCAAGCCACTTAACATTGCAGGCTAAGAATATTGAAAGTATAAATTAGTTTAAGGACGCGTTGAAGTATGGCAGGACCGTTCTGAAGTTCTGTGTTGTGGTTATTGAGTGTTTGGAGATGAGGTGGCTGCCAAAGGTTGATGTTGTGGTGTTTGGACTGACAGTGGAGAGCGAGCAAGCAAACAGTGGTATGTTGCTGAGGTCAGTGGTTGGAATGTGCACATTCAAGCATATCTGTGCACCAGTCAACAACAGTCACCCTCACCTTCCTGACTTGTAAACTCCTCCATCATTCAACTGATACAACATAGCAACTTCACCTAACCACTATCCTTAGTGGCTGTCAGAACCACTTACTGTCGGTCCCCGAAACCACTACTTACATCATCACCATATCAAACCTTAAACCCATTAAGCTCTTGCATTTCACAACATCACCTGACTGTTCGATTGTGCATCTTCCAGTCAACCACCCAAACATCATTTCTGTACACTATACCATCCAATCACTGCCTTCCCACTCTCCTTGTCACAACAGACCATCACCAAACCCTCACTGCTACTGAGCTCAACCTTTATCACCTCTGCCGCTCATCACATTCACTACTCACAAACCAGCAAACCCAAATCTAGACAACAATCGACAGTTCATCCAACTAAACCACTGCAAGTTCATCTATTGCCAATTCTTGCCACAACTACCCTGCAATAACTCCTTGCATACCATCAAACGTACATACCTGATCAACCACTGCTAGCACTGAACAATCCGTTGCATTTGCCTCTGTCAGCACCCTGAGAACTGATGGTTGATGTGTTATAGGATGGTATAGTGTTGCTGCAAGTTGTTTGTAGTAGATTTGCAGAAGATGTCGAAGCTAATGTAAGAACTGGTTTGCAACGGGAAGCTAATGTAGTGGGTTGTTTGCAAGGTTTGGGTGTATGCTGGGTGGAAGCTAGTGTAGTGGTAGAAATGGCGACGTACTGTTGTGTAGTCGAAACAATATGACTGTTAAGGTATTGGCACCGTTGAGGTTGTGATTATTAGATAGGAGGAGATGGCGGTTGAAGGCAGTGAGAGTTAGAGTGACAGTAATGTGACGAAAGAAGTGGGAAGACAGTGTGTATGGTGAAGTTTGTTTGTTGGTTGAGTGTGCAGCGTTTGTAGAATGGTTTGATGGTTTTGAAGAGTGGAGCAGCAGTAGTGTTCTTTGTTGAAGATGGTCGGAGGGGTTATGTTACGGTTTTGAAGGTAGTTGGTGATTCAAGAGGTGGGTTTAACAGCAAGCAGCGATTGGTTGTTTAAGTGGTCGTTGTGTAGTAGATGTGATGTTAGTAGCTTGTGTGAAGAGGCCGTTTTGATGTTTGTGTAGTAGTCTCAGGGTAGGACGGTGATGCTGTTAGGAACAGAGAATGGGGGCAGTGTACACAGCAATGTGGTGTGAAGCAACATAACAGTAAAACAATGCAACAGAGATATGTGCACTGTTTGATAGGAAGAAGTTTGAATGTGCACTGTTTTTTGAAGTATGCAAGTGATTAGGTGTGGATTTTGATAGAGGGGACCGTTGTATGGTTTGGAACAGAAGTGATGTTTTATGTTTTGGCGGTGGAATATTTGTGGAATGGTTGCATAGTTTTGTGACAGTAAACAATGTAAAATGAAGTTTGCAAGTGGTCGGAGGGTAGTACTGGCAGGAGCTTGTTGATATGTAGATGATATTGATGGGAATAGTGATGAAGGTGATATGTAGACAGTGAAAGTTGGTATTAAGCAGTGAAGTTCAGGGTAATGGTGAAGTTGTTGAGAGGGGGAGTAGTTTTTATTTTTTTGTAGAATTATTAAATCTAATTATGTATTTGAAATCATATTTAATTTTGAATGATTGTAATATTGCATGTAATAATTGTTTGTTATAATCAATAATATAATATATAGTCTATTTGAGTACTGTAATAATGGTTTCTGAGAATGGATTTTTTGCATCAGGTATAAATAGCTGATGCAATAGAGGGATTAGTTTGCATCGGTTGTTATAAAAAACCGATACAATAGAGGGATTAGTTTGCATCGGTTTTCAACAACAACCTATGCAACAAGTTCCTTTGTTGCATCGGTTTTCATTACAACCGATGCAACATAGGGGTTGTGTCCAAGCAACCAACCATCATATTTTGCATCAGTTGTTAGTAACAACCGATGCAAAAAGGACCTTTTTTGCATCAGTTTCAGAACTGATGCAAAAGTGTTAAGTCTGTTGCATCGGTTGCATATGCATCGGTTGTTGAACTGATGCAAAAGGGGGGTAAACAACCGACGCAAATGGCCTGTTTTGTAGTAGTGATATATTTGTATTCCACTCTTCTATATATACAGAACTCTTCAATCAATATCCTCTATATATATATATTGGAAGCATTTCTACTTAATAGTCAATATTCATGTTATAGAACACACACTTGACAAGAACAAGTTTTTGTAACCAAGCCTATTCCTCCGGGCGAAGTGAGGGTGTTTGATAGTCGAATTCCGAAGGGGAGCTACGAGACTGGACGTAGGACAGGTGGTCCGAACTAGTATAAAATCCTGGTGTGCTTAGTTTATATTTTACTAGATTAATTTTATATTAGTTACATCATATAGTTAGTCACATATACTTGCATATACACTACACGATCCAACATATAGACTTTCATCAACTGGCCGAAGTCAATAAGTATAGAGAAAAATAACCAACGCAAGTTCAAACGAATCCCTATCAAAGCCAGATGGTAAAATGAATGATCAAGTCAATTTTCATCTCAAAGTACAGCAAATTCAAAGCCTTGATGACCAAGAAAAATTGAACAAATCAAAATCGAAGCCGTGAGAATCAAGCAATAATTATACAAATTGAAAAAGTCAGAAATCATCACAAGCATCCGTACGAAGATCAGCGACCAAGCACATAAACAGACGAAATCAAAACTGAAAAATAGGAACGAAATTATAGGATTTATAATCCTATTTAACCCAATCATCATTGGCCTAATAGCTATTGAGTTCAAGCAAGCTAACCAGTGAAGCAAAAAGAATAAATGACATACCATTTAGTCGAACTCGATCAAAATTGGAGCAGCCGTGTGCAAAGTGAAGAAACTATCGATCGACAAAGCAGCAGCGTGAAAACATTATTTGATCGATCAACTGAAGTCGGTGGCTTCTAATTTACAAAAACCCTAAAATTTTGAAAGTGGAAAGAACGAAGATGAACGAGCAAAAGGAGGCATACATTATTACTGACCTATAATACAAAAGGAAAAAGGGGCTTCATCTTAATTCATTTTGGGTCGGTGTTCTCTATTTTGGGCTTTAGTTTATTTAAATTAGGGTTTTTGTTTTTAATTTGTTTTTAAATTTGTATTTTCCCTTTTAAACTTTTGTAATTTCTAGTCGTGTGACTAGGGGACGAATTATGGTGGTGTAGTTCGAGAATTCGCAACTCAGTGGCCAAGTCATGGTAGAGTTTTGAGTGTAGAGTTATGTTAGCCGATAGCGGATGTCGCAAATTTACGTGTGTAAGCGTATGACTACTTAATTTCCAGTGCAAACCTTAGAGGCAACATGTAGGAAGGGTTTTGCCGAAGCTAGGTAAATCCATGTGTTCTATTTTCTGCTTTTTATACTCTGCCATTATCTGTGTTGCTATTATTCTGCTGTGACCAGTGCTGCAATTATTTATATAAATTTCCGCAATAATTTTTATAATTGATAGTATCACCCTATTCACTCTCCTCTAAGGTGAAATCGATCCTACAAGTGGTATCGGAGCTAGGAACAAAAGCAATTGTTGTTTCAAAATTTTTATTTTTCAAAATCCAATTTTTGTTTTAAAAATTTTAATTCTTAAAATGGCTTCTTTTAATAATGCTTTTGCTGAGGGTCAGTCAATAGTTAGATCACCAATGTTCAATGGTGAATATGCTTACTGGAAAAATAGAATGATTTTTTTTTTCTAAAAACCATTGATGCTCGGAATATTATCGAGATAGGTTATAGAGCATCAACTATAGTGGTAAATAATCAAGAAATAGATAAACCGATGGATCAATGGACAGATCTGGAAAAATTACTATAGAATGCTAATGGTAAAGCCATGAATTCTATTATTTGTTCATTGGATCAAATTGAATTTAATCGTGTCTCACATTATCTAACTGCACAGGAAATATGGCAAACACTTGAAGTGACTAACAAAGGAACATCTCAAGTCAACGAATCTCGCTTTGCCATGCTTAGCAATGAATACGAGGACTTCACAATGGCCAAGGATGAAAACATCAAAGAGATGTATGAACGACTTTCCAATATTGTATACAAATCAAATGCTCTCGAAAAGTCATACTCAGAGTTGGAGATAGTCCGAAAAATCCTCAGAGTCCTCCCTCAAAATTTTAAAGCCAAAGTCACTGCTATTTAAGAATCAAAGGATTTGAAGCAAATCAAAGTTGAAGAGCTCATCAGAAATCTCACCACATATGAGCTAGAAATGATATTCAAGGAAGAGCATGAAGGAGGTGATACTCGAAAGAAATCAATAGCTCTCAAAGGAACAACAGAATGTGATGACGACGACGAAGATGATGGAGCAGCTGAGCTGGCACTGAAAATAAAGAAATTCAAAAGGTGGAATTGCAGATACGGAAATCTTGCTCTAAATCAACAATTGAAAAGCAGAATAGTTAAAGTTCTAGACAACCTAGAAGAGCGGGAGATCATCTGCCACAAGTGCAATAAACCTGGCCACAACAAGCCCAATTGTCCTCAGAATCGACATGACCAAGAAAAGAAATAAAAAAGAAGAAGTTTTATAGCTACATGGAATACAAGTGATGATGGTAATAAAAGTACTAGCAGTAAGAGTGAAAAACAGATTTGTGCCTTCGAGGTGATATAACTGATAGCGATGATGATGATGAGCCAAGCAAGGTATCAAAATTCACTCACTCAGAATTACTTATATATTCCCACAAAGTAAATAGCTGTTTTGAACGACTTAGGGAGAAATACGCTAAAATTGAATCACAAAGAGTCACTTCGATATATTTAAATAAACAGCTTGATCAATTGGTTAAAAATTATCAAAGCAAGATCTCTAAGTGTGTTAAGTGTCCATCACTTGGCAAAGATTAAACAAAAATTAAAATTAAATCACTTGAAAATGAAATTCTGATTTTGAAAGAGAGTGAAAAAACTAGAAGAGAAAATTCTATTAAAAAGTGCACTCAATTATTGAACGAAAATGAATCTCTCAAAATACTAGTCCAACAATTGTCTACAACGTTAGGAAAAATTTTCAAAAGTGAAAAATTGTTGAATATGCTATTGGGATACAAATTGTTAATACTCTTAGACAAGGACTTGGGTATAATCAATCTGAACGTGCTAAAAATGTAATTAAACAAGTCAATTTCATGTGCACAATTTGTAGAAAATTTGGGCACAATCAAAATAATTGTTGGTATAGACCCAAACATGTGAAAACTATTCCAATTTGGGTTCCGAAAGGCATGAATATAAAATCCCTCAAAGTTAAACAAATCTGGGTGCCGAAGGGAACATATATAAATAGTTTTGGGTCTCCACAAACTCATTTTTCAAAATCCCTTGCCACTAAAAACTATGAACCTATAATATCAAATAGGTCACAAAAATATTCTCTCGTGTAGGTATGGTGGCAAGCTAAGGAACAACAACAGTGCTATCTAGATTCTGCCTGTGCCGGGCGCACAACGGATGACAATTCAAAGTTCTTAGCCTAGTATAAAGGTGGTAGAATCACACTAAGCAATAAGGAAATATTATTAGTAAAGGTAAAACAGGTAATGGTATATTCATCTTGAATGATGTATTAAATGTGATAATCTGCACAATAATTTGAATTTAAATCAGCCAGTTATGTTACAAAGGGATGAACGATGATTTTAATTCTGACTTATTCAAAATATTGACCAATCATCTTTGAACTATAGACTTGCTTGGACTAATGGTGATGTTTTATTGATTGCTGATTACTCACGATACACATGGATATATTTGCTTATCTTATTGCTGCGGGATCTGACACTATGGTCACTGTTTTTTTTATTTACATGGCTTCAATTCAAATTCAAGAGAATTTCATTTAAAAGCTATTGAAAATGATTTTAAGGAATTTTTTGTGACTTCATGATCTGGTCTATATCATTCAACTAATAATATTCTTGAGTCAAAGAGAATTTCAGATGCAGATTACACTGATAATCTAGTTGATGCAAAAATTACTAGTGAAACGTGACTTATGTTAAGACATTCGGTAGCTGCATCGTTTTTTCAAAGAAAATATCTACATATTTTTCATTTCAAATAATTTTCAAATAGCAGAAATTTTACTTATAAAACCCCTTCTAGAAAATCATTTTTTGGACCTTGTTTCAGATTAGTCATTTATAGAAAATTCGATAATTATTTTTTGAATTTGAGCTTAAATGATTACGTTAGCTAATTTGACTCCCTACTGATTATCAAAAAGTTAAATAGTGATTGAAAAAGCGATGAGTGTTGATACTGATCATATGTTATAACTTGAGACAGTATAATTAGTAAATTTCTTTAGAACTTTAAATAAGAGTTATAAAAACTTTTTGTTGGTAAAAATTCTATGAACATCTCTAATTCTATCTTATTTCCATCGACCATCACTCATCAAAATCCAATATAATATGTCAAAATGTGGTATTTTAAACAGGACGTCATTCATTTTTCAATTTATTATATTTTTTAGAAATAAAAACATCCAAAATGTTCACTCTCATTTAAAAGTCCTCATGGTTATATAAGGGTAAATTACTTGGAATTTTTGATTATGTGCTTTCATGCTCATTTAAAAGCTCTCACGGTTATGCATGTATGGAACGCATTTCAAAATTGACTAATTAAATAGACAAGTTGATTCTGATTCCATTTAAAAGTCCTCACAGTTATGCGTGGTTAGAAGATACTTGAATTCATTTTTTTTTAAATTTGGAATACTATTAATCTCATTTAAAAGTCCTAACGATTATACGTGGTTAATAGATATTCAAATTCCTGATGTAAATATACCACAAATAGACACAACTATATGGTTTTATTTGATGATATTATCCCTATCATTCTAAAGTGGAATATGCGCCAAACAGAGTATTTATGATTTTTGTTTGATTTTTATTGAAATTTAATATTTATACCCGATTGAGTATTAATATTGTATTAATGTCTATCACTATGTCTTTATTTTTTAACACTATTACTCTTTTGCTGATAACAAAAGGGGAGGGAAAATTAAGATTTTGGAAAATAAAGGTCAAATAATTTTATCCTGTATTTTCTATTTGCATCTAGGTTCATTTGCATATTTTTATTTATTTTCATGCGTATATGAAGGGGGAGCTTTGTTGTAGAGAGGGAGCATTCAAATAGAGCGAGCAAATAGAATGATCAAATACATTTAATAAACTCAAAATCTTAAATATATGTTTTTATTATCAAAAGAGGGAGATTGTTGAATATGCAAGTATATGATTTTTTTGATGATAATAAACATATATATGTATATATATTCAATTAAATGTATTTGTTAATGAATTTTTTTTCCCACATATTTAAATAAATATTTGCTGAATAAAATAAATAACTCAGAATTTAAATACAAACATATATTTATTCAAACAAATATTTTAATACAATTCTAAACTGTACAAATTTGAGCTCTCACTATATACATACAATTTCAATCACATCACATTTTTTACTATACATACATTTGCACCTCAACACATTTCACTCATTCACTCGTATTTGACCTTCAACTCTATTCCAGCTTGAATCCAGCATCTGAATTATTTACAAAATACACACTGACGCAGTAAAATTAAAAAAGAAATATTTGTGTAGTGTAAAATAGAATGTGTATTTTGAAAGTGTTATTTGCCTCAGTTGTTCGGGTTGTTCGTCATCATTTAATTTTGAATTCATCAAACACGAACAACTTATGACATGCACGGTGTATCACTGTACATGCCACAAGTCCATGCACATCGATATACACTTAATAAAATTACAAGGACAGGTGAGCACAAGGTCAAAGCCAAATCAAAAGCTGGGTTCAACTCAAGTGAAATAAATATTTAGTCATGATATCAGCCAAGGTCAAACCCGTGCTATAAGCTCGATTCAACGCAGGTGCAATCCAAATGTTCAAGTTCAATAAAATGGTCAAGACAACCAAAACAATTTGACCAGTCCAAAATCAAAAACGAACAAGTACAAAAAGTGTAAACAACAATAAAGGAAGCAGACAAGCGACATGAAGACCAACATCAATGTACATGAACACAATGCAACAGTCAATGGTGAAGCAACTCGAGCTAGCATATCATATATACAACAAGCTCCAAATGGTACACAAGTGAATGGCAACGACAAGTGATGCATCAGTGAAAAGGTGGCTTAATAACTCAATATGAAAACAAATGCAATGCATCACCGAGACACAATTACAAGATAATGCACCTGATGAAGCCGTAAATGAAACAGCGACTTGAATAAATAGTGGGCAGAGCTCGGCTACAACCGAGTACATATGCATACACATGTGCACAGTGCAAAGTGGTGAATGCAAATACAGCATACCAAGTGGAACTACACATGACTCAAACCCGCACCTAAAAAAGGAGACAAAAGCAACTAGACTAAAATGGCACCAAGATAACATCACAACTGGCAATAGAAAGTGGTGCACATGTAAACATAACCAAGGTAGAGAACCAAACTAACAGAAACCAAGTACACACAAAAATATGCACATAGAGGGATGTAACCTGTTTGAACCAAAATTGGGCAACACCCTTCAGAAGTTTTTGAAGAGATAATAATGAAGGAATTAAATTGAAAATGAGGACCATCTAACAAAAAATCCAAGTCACAGAAAAGTAAATTGCACGGAAGACAACAATTTAGAGTGGTTCGGCAATTTGCCTACGTCCACTATGAAGTTTTATCTCTTTATTGCTTAATTCTTGAAGATTACAAGTGTTCTCGAGCAAAATACAGCAGATAATAGACTTAAATTCGAAATCAGCAGTAGAGGAAATGGTGTAGAATGATTCTGGCAGCGTCCGGGCGTGCTTTATCTCTAAAATTCTCCCCTCCCCTTTCTGAATGACCAAGGGCTCTATTTATAAGTGTAGGAAGCTGATATTTCACCTAAAATTCAGGGAGACCGCTTCTGGCATGTGTGGGGGCCCACATGGCCGAATTCTGGAGATCCGGGCCCACTTTGGGATCGATTCGACCCTTGGTTCGAATCGATCAGAAAGGTGTCCAATCGTGATGAAATTTGGCGTGGACATTCTTCTATGTATATGCAAGCTCCTGTGAAAATTTCATAGTATTTGGATTTGTAGATCTCGAGTTATGGTCGATTCAAGATGGAGTTTTTCGCCCCATGGATCCGTTCGAATCGATACGGTTCGAACCCATAGGGTCGAATCCATGCTTCTGCACATGAAAGTGACGACGTGGTGCATATGCTTCGGGTCAATCCTCCTTTTTCTCCGTGTTTTCTGGGTCATATTCCTAGGTTTTAGCTGTGTGGACTTGATGGATTCGAGGTTATCGATTCGAAGAGTCGCTTCTTTCGAATCGGTCAAATATGTGTTCCTTCGTATCGATTGTGGAAGGCCGTGGTTGATCGATACAAAGTTTCCTTTGCTTATTGGATTCGAAGACAATTATGGCATGGAGTCGAAGCCATAATGGGTTCGAACGTGGGCATGTGAAGATGGATTCGAAGCAAGGCTACTTGGACGGATTCGAACCAATGTGTGGTCGATGGATTCAGAGCATGGCTTACTTCTGATCGATTCGAACCTATGCTATTCCTGAGGGATTCGAACCTATATCATTTCATCCATCTCCCATTGGCGATAACTTGAGCATACTAACTCGGATTGCCCCGAAATTTGGAACGTTGGTTTCTACCACTTAGCTTGACGTGTCTTATCAATCGTAGCCCGATCCGGACTCGGGAAAAATTCATCGATATTTGTAGTTGCCCAATCAATCATTCCAAATTGAGGACATGTGATCTTGTCCTTTTCCAGTTAGTTCCTGGTTATCTCGGCCTTGCCAAAAGGCGGGATAACATTTGCCCCCCAAAGTACGTCTTGTGTAAACATGACGTGCTTTGAAAAGCTGCAGCCTATGTTGGACAATTAGAACATGCTTTGCTGAGAGTTGTATTCTTTATTGCTGTAGCCAATCGTCGTATGATCGTGATCGGCCGTTCGTCATCTACATCATGACGAAATGGACATTTGATCCCTGTGAATAATACATATCAAACATTAGTCAGACATATGTGCATATATGTACCACCTTGACTTTGGTTAACGTTGCGTGATTGCAAGTCGTTGTCAGTTCGGTTTGTTATCGAATTCTGCATCGGTCCTCTCCTGAACCGATCTTGAGATTCGAGTTAAAACACTGTCTTTATGATTGTTTGGAATCGTCCTCTTGTATCGATCCTCTCCTGAATCGGTATAAATGGTAGACAAGTAATTTTTCAAATCATAGCGATTCGTTTGCTCTCATCGACGTCCTTTGATGGATTCGAAGTCACGTATGTTCGAATCGACTGTCTTCGAGTCGATGGTTTTTAATCCAGCCTTTGCTTAGTGCTTCCTCGAAACGATGATGCCTCGCAATGATAAAGTTGGGATGGATATGATCGTGTAAAGGATAGGAAGGCAATGGGTTCGAAGTGAAGTATGGACTCAGCCGTGTGATGGATTCGAAGCAACGGCCCTATGCTGGGATGGATTCGAACGTAGTGGGTTATTGAGCGGTCGTTCGAATCGATGGGGCATGGCGAGTGACTGGCGGTAGAAAGTCACTACAACCGGGAGTCGAAGAGTCACGCGCTTTCTGTGGAACCCATATAAATACTCAAGGCCAACTTCACTTTGATTTTTTACTTTTTTACTATTGCTCTAACCTATCTTTGAATCGACCCTCCAGAGCCAGAGACAATCGCATCTTGCACGAATCGATCCAATTTTCCAAGTTTTCGTCTGTTAATTGAATCCAACTAGGTAATTAAGGAATTTGACTCGAGTGTAAGACGATAAAACTGGACTTTTCATCATCGATTTCAATTCTTTTCATCTGACAAATCTGAAGAGTCATGAGATCTGAATGGAGTTGGTCGACTTGATGGATCTGGGGAGCGAAACCATCCAAGCCGTTTCGATCTTAAGTGTTATCATGGAGAAGCATCCTTGCTTCGCATCGATCTGAGCATGTGTAGTTCGAATCGATCAAGAATGCAAGATTTAGAATCGATCAAGAATGCAAGATTTCGAATCGATCCAGGAACGAACTATTCGAATCGATATCAAGCGCAAGGCTTTGATTCGAAGCAGTGATACCCTGATCGATTCGAAGGTATGTAATGTGATCGATTCGAAGCTATGCAGCGCTTATGGATTCGAAGTGCTCTTCCACCCTAAGGCTTCACCGAGTCGACCTTTCATGGAGCCGAGGTGTATGGATTCGAATGCCTTCGATTCGACTCGTATCGATTCGAGTCAATCGATTCGAACGTTCTGACATCTGAAACTTCTGATCTTCTGATTTGCTCCAACATCTGAACTACGACCAATTTCAAGTTTGAACTTTAACGAACTCACTGAACTTTAGTATACTTGACTCCGGCGAGCTTCGGCCTTGCATAATCGAATTTGACTTGACCTCCTTTTTGAAGCTCGTCGATGAAACTGTGACTTAACCAACAATGTAACAGAATGGTTCTTGAATTGGTCAGTAGCATCTGGGTGGTGTGGGAGTGACGGTCAATGATGATGGTCATTTCCATCCTCAAATTCCAAAATTTCATCATTCAGACATCTTGTTCCAACTTGTAAAATCTGTTTAAGTTATGCACATCACTTGCACTGCACGACATATTCATATACTTCTCACCGGGGAATACACGAGCTTCTTTTCTACTTAATGCTACTTTCTGGTGAGTTAGTTAATTATGGAGTCTTCAAGTTCTCAACAACAAGAGGTACAAAGCTCGCCTCCTTCAGTGCTTGAGATTCCAGAAATCCCTCCTGAAGTAATAGATCCGGCTCCGGACGAATTGCCGGAGGCTTTATTTATCGAGGACCCCGTTGATTCCGTCCAGTCCAATATTTCCGAAGCATTATTAGGTCAGATATGTTTGAAGCATAACTTATCCCCAGACGACATTTTGCTACCGGGCGTTGATGACAGACCTCACAGTCCGCCCGAGGGGTATACTGCTTTCTATCGCCATGCCTGCGCGGCTGGAACTCTCCCTCCATTTAACCAATATATCAGGGAGATGTTATCGTTCATTGGAATCGCCCCCTCGCAACTTCATCCCAATGGACACGCATTGCTGAACAGTGTTTTCGTTTTATTTATGGATCATCTCTTTCGTCCGCCAAGGCCAACTGAGATTAGACACATATTTAACTTCAAGAGCCGGGGCGATAGTCCATCTTTCACCTTCTTGGAAGCAGTTAGAAACTGCCAGATCGTGACGGGAGCCTGGACCATACTCAATTATTTTAAGAATGAATGGTTTTTGTTCGATGCCTCTCAGGGTTCGCTAGGCGATGGCTGTCTAGACGTAAGTGTCGTAAATCGCACAAGCTTTCTTTAATAGTCGTTGCCAACACTTGAACTAATATCAGGCGTTTTTCTTGTAGCTATCATCTCAAGGCCTGACGGTGATCACTACAAAGGCGTTGTCCGAAGTTTACAAGGGGTCCCGAGTTATTTGCGGCACATCGACTCGGTGTTAACTGATGATAACTTAAGGATGCTGGGTTTAATTGAGACGAATCAGAGTATTGTCATCGAGGGGTTGGCGAAACCGGCTTCGAAGACGAAGAAGAAGGCGGTGAAAAGGAAACCCGGCATAGTGATAAGAGAAATGAGCGATGATGAGAGGACTCCTACTGATACCGAGTTTTCGGCTGATCTTTCCCGAGTAGAAGAAAAGCGGAAAGGCAAGGCTGTTGTCCCTAAACTTAAGAGACGGAAGTCTCTGTAGTCGTATCTCGTTTGATCCCCGGAATTATTACCTCTGACGCTGCTCCTTGTCAATCAAGAAACGTTTTTATAGGACTGGATGACATTCCCATCCCGGAATACGTATCTCTCCACCACGAGTCCGGGTTGGATGAACTCCGCGAAGCATTAGAATTAAGCGAGCCTTTACCTGTTAGTGCAGTCGACACTTCTGGTTGGTCGGGGGTTTTGCACATTTGCATACACTTTCATAACACTACACGACTTCCGCACAAATCGTACTGCTTTCGCCTGGTATTTAACTGAATTGTTTCTCTTTTTCAGGTGCTATGTCTGGCCGTCACTCTACATTGCACAAACTCCGACGAGTACATCACCCTTCGTCTTATTACGAATCTCGACGTGGAGACTCCGAACGCGATCATGAACGGAGGCATCATGGCCAGGAATATTATGCCAGGGATTATCATCGCAGTTATTCTAGTCAGGAGCGATCAGATAGAGATCGGAGACACCGCTCCTCCTCTCGTTCTCCTCCGCCACCCCGAAGCCATATTCAGGTGTCTGAACCTCTCCGACATCAACCGTCTTCGCAGCTTTTGAGGCTCGAGCCATACCGTTCTAGAACTGAGGTTGCTACGACCACGGCTGTGGAGGAGGCTCCTATTGAACCATCTGGTGAAGGGGCCATCAGACTTGCTCAATTGAAGAGGGATTTTTCGGAGATTTGCTTCGGCGCTTGTATTTTCCTCCTAATCTTAAAAGAATCCCTGAAGACGCCGTGACCACGGCACTTAGCTACACCCGCGATTTCTATGCTCAGTACAAAGAATGGTACAAAGCGGCTGTTAAAGCTTCAAAAGTAGCCTTTGATCGGGCCAAAATTATCGAGAAACTGGAAGCCGACTTGGCTCAGAAGAATCGCATTGTTGACATACTCCAATTTGAGGCGAAATCTTCCCATAAAGCCGAAACCGAGTCGTTAAAAAAGGTTGATGAGACATTAGTTGAGATGGCGAAGATGCAACAGGCACATTGCATTTTAGTTGAAGATTTGGGCCATCGATACAAAAATGTTGAAGCCGAGCGGGATGCGGCAGTCAAAGAACTAGAGGAATTAAAGGCTAAGTTTGCTAATATGAACAAAGAAAAAGATGATGCTAAGACGGCCGCGTAAGAAGCGTGTGAGCAAGCTGTGTCTCTCCGAGCTGAGCATGATGCGGAAGTTACAAGGGTTAAGGAGGTTGAAACGGAGGTGGAGGAGAGAGTCCAGGCAGAGTGGTTCAAGATGGAGGCCGAATTCGACGAACTCTTGGAAACATATAATGCCAATGTGTTAGAACATAGAAATCTCTCATGGCTAGGAGATTACTCAATGCCTCTCTACAATGCCTGGAAGAAATTATTGGAGAACATGAGGATGTCTTGCCTGGATGGAGTGTTAGATGAGTTTGAGCTTGAGTCACGTTTGCTTAGCGAGGATGAGAGAAAAACTCTTCACGAGGCGATAATTTCTGTTGAGAAAGGAAGACTTGGCATTCATCAAGCGGAGATTGGTGAAGGTTCGGGTGTCGCGCATCATAGCGAGAACATCGAAGTCCCTATCCCTACTTCATCCGAAGCTGCCGCCGCGGTTGATTCACAAGCTATTCCTGCTTACAACCCGGACCAACCGGAGTTGTCTTCTGGCAAGATTGCTGTCTCCTAGCCTGTTCGAGTTCCAAGGCAAGGCAAATAAGGTACTTTGATTATTTTCGTCATGTCTTAAAGTATCAATTTTCGAGAGAATTTTATGGACCGATTACTTTTGCTTTCCTTTGTTCAGTGATTGAGAGTGTCGGATTCATGCCCCCAGTTCCTCCGGTTCTATATCCTACGCGCGGAGTTATTATCACCGAGGCGATCTCAACTGCTGCCATGGCCGGTGAGATGGGAAAGGGGAGCTCGATGTCATTCGATGTTCAAATGATTGAAGAGCTACTTGGTCACTCTCTTGACCCTATTCCTGATCCTTCATTCGCGACGAGTGGAGCTGCTCCAGTCTTCAGTTCTGTCGTAACAACCACCAACGTATCCAGCGTAGATCAGTTGACTCGAGAAGAAGAGATTTTAGCTGAGATAAGCGTTGAAATGGCCACGATGGTGACGGTCCTGGTAGCGACACTGCTCCTCCGAGCTTATCTTCTTTAATGGTGATCTCTCCCGGTGGCACGGTAACTGTCTCGAGCGTTGCTGAACAAACACCTGTCACCGCCCCCATTCCTTCAGTTCGCCCTCACAAGAGGATCTCCATCCCTTCCATCTCTGAGGAAGACGTTGATATTATGCCAGATCCTGAAGATGTTCCAAAGAAGGACAAAAAGTCTCGTAGGAAGCCGAGTAGTGGGTCTAGCGGCTCAACTCCGAAGAAGAAACCCCGGAAGAAGAAGGAGTGAACTTCTCATTTTATCACGTGGTTATGAAATGGCAATTCTTTTACCTTTTCTTTTGTTCTTCTAGAGACGTGTATATATGTGGATTCGGCTTCCACTTAATTGAAACTTTTTGACTTGCCATGTAATCAAACTTGTTTTTGTTAGTTGATTGAATGGGAAGTTGCTCTTTTCTTTTACTTAAGTGTTTTGCAATGTTCGTTTTTTTTCTGCCCAGTATTTAAACATAACTTCGTGTCATGATTTGACGAATGAGTTGAAATCTGGACATAGTATCACTTAGGTTAGTGATTAACACTTAGCTTTTCTGCCCCTAGTCTCGGGGAACAACATTTGTACTTTGGTGGTTGATCACATTTTCTGCAAATCTTAAGCACATGTCCACATTCTGGGGACTTAAGATAATTTGAGATCGATAATCCGGTTCGCATTTTGGGAATTTGAGAGTTATCGATACATGTAACACAGTTCGCGCTCTGGGAACCTGGAATTGATGTTTATACTCTGTTCACGCACTGGGAACGAGCTGTTGGACGTTTATACTCCAGTTCACGCTCTGGGAATTTGGAGTCCGTTCGCGCTTCGGGAACAAATTGCTGAATGTTTATACTCCAATTCACACTCTGGGAATTTGGAGTCCGTTCGCACTCCGAGAACGAATTGCTGAATGTTTATACTCCAATTCACACTCTGGGAATTTGGAGTCCGTTCACACTCCGGGAACGAATTGTTGAATGTTTATACTCCAATTCGCACTCTGGGAAGTTGGAGTCCGTTCGCACTCTGGGAACGAATTATTGAATGTTTATATTCCAATTCGCACTCTGGGAAATTGGAGTCCGTTCGCACTCCGGGAACGAATTGTTGAATGTTTATACTCCAATTCACACTCTGGGAATTTGGAGTCCGTTCGCACTTCGGGAACGAATTGTTGAATGTTTATACTCCAATCCGCACTCTGGGAAGTTGGAGTCCGTTCGCACTCCGGGAACGAATTGTTGAATGGACTGTCGTGTGTTGGTCTAGTTCAGCCTTTGATGTGTTGACTTTCCCCCGAGCTGGGGTTTCACTTATTGAGTGGCCGGTCGTATCACAGTCACTCGCTATTTGAATAAATTCCATTGTTTGATGGAACTTAGCTCTTCGTGTGTCGTGATTGTTGAATGTTGTATTCTGTGAATCACAGCTCAAGCTTGAAGAGACAGTATTTTATTGCTGAAATAAGAAAATACAGCAAAGTCAGTGCCTTATTACAAATTCAAATTTCAGAATGTAAAGGAAACTGCAAGGCATTAATAGATCAAATAAAGCCTGTCATGTGTAGCAATGACGACGGTCCTTGCTTCTCCAGGCTCTTGGCAAAATAGGACCGCCCAATATCGACATAAAGAACAGGTTATCCTCGAATTTCTGTTCAATTACACATGGCCCTTCCCACGTTGGTTTCACATGCGGTGGTATTGAGTGTACTCTTCCGTAGACGAAATCAACAATTTTGAAGGTTTGGGGTTGATCATTGACATCGTGCGACCGAGAAACTCGCTTTCGGAGTATGATGGTCCTTAAGTCGGCCTGGTCTCCCATAACAACACCAACTCCTTTGTCAGTGGGGAATTTTAAGGTTTAGCACCATGGGGCGATAACAGCCCTGAATTCAGCAAGGGCTGGTCGACCCAAGAAAGCATTGTACGGTGAATCTATGTCCATCACCACGAATCGCAACGTCCGGATTCTGCAGCATTGTCCTGTTCCCAACTCTGTTGGTATTTCTAGTTCTCCAACGGGTATGGCCGCGCTCCCGTCAAAGCCGCGAATACTGGATTGGCATGGTTTCAAGTTTTTGGTATTCAGATTCATTTGATCGTAGGCTCGCTTAAATATTATATTCACGGAACTTCCGCTGTCAACCAGAATCCTTTTCATCCACACATGGCCTACCTGAGCTGATATGACTAGTGGATCGGTAGTCGGGACTATGATTCTGTCATCATCACTACACTGAAATACGATGTCGTCGGTCATTGCTTTCTGTCGTTTGATCTGAACTCTATCTTTCAAATGTCTACGGCATGCAGCATCCGCATGCCTAGTAGGGCTGGCATATGACTTCATTTCATCCCAGCTCCGCTTTGTTGGATGAGAGATACCTCCAACAGCATTTACTACCAACCTCCAGCTGGTGGGGGTGGAGTCTTCCTGCATCAGATAATTGGATTCATTACTTTGATTTGATGGTCCCGCTTCTCCCGGCTGCGGCTTCTGAACAAACTGTTCCAGCTTCTTTTCTCTGATCAATTTTTCAACGAGATCTTGTAAGTGACGACACTTGTTTGTATTGTGCCCGTAGCTTTCATGGAACCGACAAAACTTTCCCGTCTGGATTTGCTTCTTTGACGACTGTCTTGGCGTAGGTTTTTGATACTGAATTGTATCACGGGTTTATAAATATAGGTCCTCTAGCAATGTATTCAGAGGAGTGTAACTGTCGAACATTGGATTCTTGCGCTGCGGGCCACGATTTTGATCTTGTTTTTTAGTTTGATTCACGCTCTCCCTTCACCGAGCTTGTTTATTTTTAATGTTCAACTGAACTTTTTCGGAGCTCTCACCAGACTATTTGATTGCAACATTGCTTTGGATCCCTTCCGCATTCGGTCCTGCGTCAGTTTGCTTCCTAGACTGTTTCGCGTCTTCTTGTCTCAGGAATTGAGCTGCTTTGGCATGGAAACGGTCCAATGATGCAGGTGGTTTCCCAGCTAGCCAGTTGTCAAATTCAGAATCGGGGTCGATCCCCTTAGTCAATGCCATAAGGATGGAGTTATCGTTTGGATTGCTGATCTGCGCACATGCAGTATGGAATCTCTCTAAGTAGTGTCTGAGTGTCTCTCCGGGAGCTTGAGTGACACTAGATAGAGTGTTAACATCTTTTGGCCTTGCGACGTGCATGCGGAATTGCTCAACGAATTTTGTGGCTAACTGGTCGAATGAAGAGATGGATCGAGGTGGCAATCGAGTGAACCTCATGGTAGCGATGCCCCCCAAGGATATGGGGAAACTGTGACACTTTACTGCATCGTCGGTTCTAGCAGCGGTCATCGACCATTTATATTTCAGAATATGTTTGTTGGGGTCGGAGTTTCCTTCATACATGGGTAGAGTTGGCATCCGGAATCGCCGTGGGGGTTCAGCAGTAAGTATATTGTCCGAAAAAGGAGTGTGACTTCGGGAAACTCCCCAATCGTTGTTTGTGAATTCCTGGCTCTCACGGATCATCTGACGTATCATAGTTGATAGATCCGGCATTTGCGTGTTTTGTGCGACCTGCACCGGAGTATGATTACGTTCCGTTCTTCGGGGTTGGACCGGATATTGTCGACGGTCCAAGTATTGCCTTCGTGACTCATAGTTTTCGGGACGTATGATTCAGGAGTACGTCCATGTTGGTGATGGTCCAGGTCCGACTGATCTTGGGCGTCGACTCCTGGTTTAGCTGCAATGTTAGTGGTGCGGTATTCTGCGGTGTGGTGAGGAATGGCTCCTCCTCGGGAGGAGGGTCCGATTTGGAAACTGGCTGATGGACCAACTCTCAATTGTCCAACGGTTAGTGCCGGTTGATTTCCAGTGACTGGCATGCGACTCCCATCTAGTCGGGGTCATGGTGATCGACTGTGGTAATCAGAAGATGAAGAATTCTCGCTGGAGCAGTGAGAAGCGTGGTCTCTCTTGGACCTTTTTCGCTTCTGGCGATCCAGCTTGTCGATTAGCTCATCGTTAACGCGTAGCTGTTCTTCTAGTTGTTGCCGACTCTGGGTAAGCTCTTGGAGTAGCAATTGCAACTCTTGTTGGGTAACTGAACCTAACGGTTCGGAGTGCCCAATAGCATCCGGATTAGATGAAGGTGGCGGCACAGGATTCTGTCGATCCTGCTCTTGTTGATTGATGCTTCTGCACATGAAAGTGACGACGTGGTGCGTATGCTTCGGGTCAATCCTCCTTTTTCTTCGAGTTTTCTAGGTCATATTCCTAGGTTTTAGCTATGTGGACTTGATGGATTCGAGGTTATCGATTCGAAGAGTCGCTTCGTTCGAATCGGTCAAATACGTGTTCCTTCGTATCGATTGTGGAAGGCCGTGGTTGATCGATACGAAGTTTCCTTTGCTTATTGGATTCGAAGACAATTACGGCATGGAGTCGAAGCCATAATGGGTTCGAACGTGGGCATGTGAAGATGGATTCGAAGCAAGGCTACTTGGACAGATTCGAACCAATGTGTGGTCGATGGATTCAGAGCATGGCTTACTTCCGATCGATTTGAACCTATGCTATTCCTGAGGGATTCGAACCTATATCATTTCATCCATCTCCCATTGGCGATAACTTGAGCATACTAACTCGGATTCCCCCGAAATTTGGAACGTTGGTTTCTACCACTTAGCTTGACGTATCTTATCAATCGTAGCCCGATCCGGACTCGGGCAAAATTCATCGATATTTGTAGTTGCCCAATCAATCATTCCAAATTGAGGACATGTGATCTTGTCCTTTTCCAGTTAGTTCCTGGTTATCTCGGCCTTGCCAAAAGGCTAGATAACATAACCTATACCAGACTACAAAGAGATAAGGCTATGACTTCAAGACCAGATACAACATGCCCCAATGAAACAAAAATGAAGCAGTTCAATATCTAAGCAGGATATAATGAAGCATATACATATGTACTCGACACAGCCAAAAAATATGCAAACAAAGCATGCAGGTTCAACTAAATTAACATCATCAGGGATGGAACACAAATGCCAAACCAGACTCACTATCGAACTGAACATGCCAAGTTAAATGTCAAATTCAAAACCAGAGAGTAACACTTTATCAAAAAGTTAAGAAGCCAAAGTCATCAAAAAAAGAATGGAACACAAGTTCGAACAAGTCAAGTTTAAATGCCGGAAGTAAATATTATCACAGTATCAACTGGCCGAAGTCAACAAGCATAGAGAAAAATAACCAAGGCAAGTTCGAACAAATCCATATCAAAGCCAGATGATAACATGAATGATCAAGTCAATTTTCATCTCAAAGTCTAGCAAATTCAAAGCCGTGATGAGCAAGAAAAATTGAACAAGCCAAAATCGAAGCCGTGAGAACCAAGCAACAAATTATACAAATTGAAAAGGTCATAAATCATTACAATCATCCATATGAAGATCAGCGACCAAGCATATAAATAGGTGAATTCAAAAATTTACAAACGAAATTATAGGATTTAGAATCCTATTTAAACCAATCAACATTGGCCTAACAACTATCGAGTTCAAGCAAGCTAAGAAGTAAAGCAAAAAGAATAAATCACATACCATTTAGTCGAATTCGATCAAAATTGGAGCAGCCGTGTGCAAAGTGAAGAAACGATCGATGGACAAAGCAGCAACATGAAGACGTTATTTGATTGATCAACCGAAATTGGCGGCTTCTAGTTTACAAAAACCCTAAAATTTTGAAAGAGGAACGAACGAAGACGAAGAGCAAAAGGAAGCATACATTATTACCGACCTATAATACCAAAGGAAAAAGGGGCTTCATCTTAACTTATTTCAGGCCAGTATTCTCTATTTTTGGCTTTAGTTTATTTAAATTAGGGTTTTTATTTTAAATTTGTTTTCAAATTTGTATTTTCTCTTTTAAACTTTTGTAATTTCTAGTCGTGTGACGAGGGGACAAACTACGGTGGTGTAGTTCAAGAATTCGCAACTCAATGGCTGAGTTATGGCAGGGTTTTGAGCCTAGAGTTTGGTTAGTCGGTAGCTGGTGTTGCAAGTTTACATGTGTAAGCGTCTAACTACTTAATTTGTAGTAGAAACCTTGGTGGTAGCATGTAGGCAGGATTTTGCCGAAGCTGGGTAAATCTTTGTGTTCTATTTTCTGCTTTTTATATTCTACTATTATTTTTGTTGCTATTATTCTGCTGTGATCAGTGCTGCAATTATTTTATATAAACTTCCGCAATAATTTTTATAATTGGTAGCATCACCTTATTCACCCCCTCTAAGGTGAAATCGATCCAGCAATATTTATATATATATACATATATTAAATAAACATTTTTTCATTTATATTATCAAATTAGATATTTGGGTTTTATTTATAACAAAATATCTTTTTTCTATTTTGGTTTCAATTTTCTTCTTTTAGGTACACACACATATCAATTGAATATTTTTTTAAGTTTTCAATTCTCGGTTAAATAATTATTAAAAAACGTTCTTTATTATTATTATTCATTCAAATGACAATTAAGTTTAAACTTCAAAATTTTATATTTTTCAAAGATTATAAACATTCGACTAAAGTTAGAAATATATAGTTTACATGTGTTTGTAGGCGGTCGATTTTGATTTTTTTTAATATATATTTATATATAACATTTATTTCAAATAATTCAAACATATTAAATTTGAATTTCAAGATTATCAAAACTATATATATTTTATACATGTGTGTGTGTGTGTGTAATATATTAATTCGAATATATTTATAAACATATTTAAATGTAAATTTTGTATGTACATATACAAGAATATATTTATATATTACAACAAAATATATTTCCAAATATAATACTATATATATTAATGTTAGTATTAATTAATATTCAGTGGTCGAAGAAAATAATATATCAACTAATGTTCTATATTAACATTAATTCAAACTTAATTATTTAATACATGTGTTTAACCTCTTTGACATTAATGACATATGTTACTATATTTTTTGGCAAAGCCAGCGGGGTTAAATGGCCCCTACCATATATTACGAGAAAAAGAATTACAACGATCCATGGAAAAACAATAGATCAGAAGAAAGAAAATACAACAACAGAAAACATTATACACCAATTTTACTTCGGATGGAGAAGACAAGTAAATGCTTAGGTGTAGACACACTAGAAAACACTCTACTATTCCTCTCCATCCAAATAACGGATATACACTTTTTCAAAATTCGCAGCAGCATCAAACTTTTACTTGTCTTCCATCTGGTAGCCTTGAAGATGCTAAACCATTCCACCGCCGAGTCTCTAACAGGGTTTTGAAGATTTATCATTCTCTTACAGTAACCCCAAATGTAATAAGAATAGTCTACTATATTGACATTTATTAACCGTAGAGCACAAAAGTAATATTACGTATTTCTCATTATACCCTTATGTTAGAATATACGTTTTAATATAGTCTTGATGTTTGTATTTTGAATAAGAACATTTCAAAATATTAAAATATTAAATTAAATTAATAAATTAATTTTAAATTGGAATAGTAATAAAATATTATCATTATACATTAAAAGGTAAATAAATATTTTAAATAACTAAATAAATTAAAATATTTCTCAAATTCATTTTTATTAATAAATACCAAATTTGATTTAATATAAATAAATATTTCATATAAGCGTAAAATATGATCTTGTGCAAACTATAAAACTTTTTTCTTCTTTCAAATTCACCTTTTAAACCTTGTTGGCAATGGTATCGAGCCCACATTGTATTTATGTGAATAGTTAACCACCACTTAGGGAATTATTTTAGTAAATCCAGATGGTTATCTTAGTAAAATATGCTTAAACTAAGGAGAATGTTATTCTAATTACAAAACGTTCAATAAACGCAAAACCTCCTACTTTCTTAGCCTTTACTTGATTTGTCGAAATGGTCTGTTTCTAGGGTATGCTCTTATGGAGGACTCAAAATTGTTTTGAGTCTTAGGTTGATTCAAAGAAACTTATCTTAATATTAAAGATTTAATTTTTTTTTTCTAAAATTAAAATAAATAATTACATAATTTTACAAAGAGTTATAAGTGCAAAATTTGAAAACATTTCAAATTTGAATAAATATAATTATTTATAATTCATTCAAATTTATAATTAATAAAAAATACATATGGATATATATATATATATATACGTATGTATGTATATGTGTATACATATATGTATGTATATATAACTTAATAAAATATTAGTATAAATGTATGCATCTATGTGCGTTTAATAAATAAAGATATTTAATTTTTATTTAATAAATATTTAAAGCAAGAAAACAATTTTATTACAATAATGTTGTTTTTATTACGTGTGTTATAAGTGAAAAATCTTTGGTGGTCATGTACGCTTTTTTTCATGCAGTCTTGCTTATGATGGATGTTGCAAATCGATAGTGAAATTTTGTTGATAGATGGTCACGAAAGGGATGGTGGTGCATACTACAAGTCAGTTGTGATATTACATTGATGAATGATTGGAAATGTGATGCTATATAGGGCACTTTCGGAGTTTTAAAACGATATGGTGGAAATCCTATTGATAGAACATTCATTTTACTAATAATAGGATAAATATTGTAATTGTTATCGACAAAATTTCCACAGCCTTTTAACAAACTCGAATGATTAAACTAGAATGAAGAATGATAGGGAAATAGATATGAACACTTAGAAAAACATCACGAGATGATAGAATGAAGTACAAAAAAGATAGTTGAAAAGTTGAACTTGACTCCATGAACCCTCACGAGTTGTTCCCTATGGATCGTTATCGAGTCACAGATCGGTTAGAAGCTAGGAAAAGTGATATGAAACTAGGAGCACAAGATGGAAAAGCACAAACAATGCGACTTCAAGCTACTTCAAGTCAAGCCTGAAGCAAAGTACAAAGAAACCCGATGTAGGACCCAAGTCATGTCAGCATCGACTTGTGGGCCATGGGTCATCATTGACCTGTACATCATGAATCGGGTTTGGTCATGCGACTTTTATGGGATGACTTGCATGAGTGGAGATCGTATGTAGCAATTTTCGGAGCCAAATTTGGTGGTCTTCGCTTGTATATAGAGGTGGATAGTGCTTGGAAAAATTTCTTTCTTTTTCTTCTTCATTTTTGAACATTTAGCCACGATGAGCTGTAAAACATAACTCAAAAAAATACTCTACTAGTTTCTCATCAGGTTGAGACTACTGAGTTGTAAGAACATCTTTGTAAAATCAAAAGATAATCAGTAGAAATCAACTAAGTGGATATAGGCTGGAGTATTTGTCGAACCATTATAAAAATTATATGTGCTTTTCTTGTTTTCATCTTTTTTCCTTCTCTAAGTTTCATATTTGATAATAAATTGAGTGTTTATGCCATTCTTGGTCCAAACATTTTGGTGCTTTCGATGAGAGAACTTGGATTTAACAACTTGAAATTTGAATTTAAGGAAGATGAAGTAGCTTAATGCAGATCTATGATTGGAGGAAGTCAACAAGAACGAGGGGGAAGCTAGGAGGCGCCCTCAGGATCAAACCCCTCATTCATCTACATAATCAGAGAAGAGATGGAGAGCATGACGACAGAAATAAAGGAGAGAATGATAGCTCGCCAAAAGGAAATGATGGAGGGATTCTTTAGAAGAATGGTGCAACAGAGACTAGCCAGAGTTGCTGAAAACCAGAATCAAAAGCCGAAAGGTAGAGCGAATGCACCATAAAATGGAGCAGGAGTCAGAGCTAATCCATTGGAAACTTAAAAATTTGACACCGACCTACATGCATAAGACGGGGGCATGGTTGGCATGGAATTGGGATAGGATGGAGTGCATTTAAGAGGTGACGTTGAGTCGTAGATCGGAGATCAAAACATGAATGTGCAACAATTCGAGTTAGAACCAAACTCTCGCTATAAGAACATAGGACAAAATAAGAACTTGGGTCAGAAGATTCCAACGGGTGATGATCATAGAATTGCTAAAATTATTAAATGAGCATTGAGAAGTGGACCACTAGATTAAAGTTAGAGGATGTGAACAGAAATCGATTCACCCCTAACAGCCAGTATGTAAGGAATCCACCAGATTTCAGGCTACTAATGCTAGAAATGTACAATGGGAGGACATATGCAATTATTTATCTGATGGGATACATCCTGTCAGTCAAGTAACATCGATCAATAGTCGCTATGCACTGGATCGATGATGACCAAATATATAGATACAGAATTGAAGCACGGTAATCACAACAACAATATAAATATAATAGCAGCGAGAATAAATAGTAAAGTAAAGCAAGAAGCAATCACAGATTCACACCAGAGTTTTTATACTAGTTCGAACCTCTCGTTCTACGCTCGGTCCCGGACTTCTGCAGGAAATAACTAACAAGCACACTCACTTTTGTGTAACTCTAATAACTCCTTGTAAGGGTTCACGATGTACGAGCAGGAGGCTCTTTTATCCATCTAGTTACTTATTTTCGCTGTTATGTCTATTGTGCATGTATATTTTGTACCGGCATCTGTAAAGGCAGAGTGTATAACTGCATAGCCTGATAGTTGTAGTACCTTTGTGTAACTCTAATAACTCCTTGTAAAGAGTAATCTTTTGCATTATATTAATTTGTATTATATATAACCATTCCATTGTAAGGTTTTTCTATTTTATATTTTACTTTTCCCTATGACAACTCATTTTTCGGACAATGAGGCAACAACGTAAGAACATTGAGGTTGTGTTAAGTGTCATTCTCAAAGGTTAGAAAGGTGGGTTATCACACAAGACTTTGGTTTTAGGTATGTTTTTACTGTATTACATAGTTTAAAATTTCTAGATAATATTTTGTTATTCATATATATTATTGTTATACTGTTAGTTAAACGACGATTCTTATATGTATTGATGCTGTCACATATTAGATTGGTTATATGTATGTAATCATTTAAAAAACAATTTTTTGCATATAGATCAGATATGCAGAACCTAATATTTTAATTATAATAATAAATATTTGATTAATTAATATACATACATCTAAATATGTCAATTAATTATACTTATATGGTTTGTATTTAATTATAACATCATTTCATGGTAATAATTGAATATATAATTTTATACATGTATATTTATAGTAATTATAATTTTTGGCAGCTGTAAAGTATTTTTGATAGTTATTTACATTATTTAAATCAATATACTAATGAAATAATTCATATAAAATAAAATATATTTTGAAATTAACCTTTGAACTTTATAAATATTATTTTATCATGAAATAAGCTATTTCTAAAAAATGAAAATAAAAAAAATTATTTTTTCTATTTTTAAAAATTATTACAATATACGATTAAAAACAATTAATTAATGAAAAATAGATTTTTATCGAGACAAATTATTATTTTTTTCTAACCTTAAAATATCATTTTAGATTTTCTAGAATTTAAAGTTTGAATAAAATTCTTCAAAAATATTCTATCAATATATATTTATTTTTGACTAATAAGTCAATTTATATATATTTTAATAATATAAAATATTACTTTGCTATGTGAAATAGAAGAGTTTAAAAATAAAAAATAATTTTTTTGTAATTAATATATGTGCACATTTAAATATTATGAAAATGCTTATGAATATATGTATACACACACACACATATTAGTGTAATTTTTTAATATATTATTTTAATATTTACTATAATAATGCACACATTTATAAATTATTAATATTTTACACACAGACACACATATATAAATTATATATATATAAATATTTTCATTCATAAAATTAACTTATATATTTATATATCATATACATGTACGTAGCTTTATTACATTTATATAAATAATGAGTTTAAATACATACATATATTTGGACAACATATAATACATATCGGATGAGCTAACATATCCATTGCAATGTAAATCCTAAAATCTATATACGGGCGTGTTACACCTTACATGGATTATCATGTTTCACATGCACATGCATACACACATGTATGTATATGATATATATACATATACATATACATATACATATACATATACATATACATATACATATACATATACATATACATATACATATACATATACATATAATTTATATATTTAAATAAGATAAAAGACTTAATTAGAAAAGTTTAATTAAGGAATGCAAAATATTTTATTCTTTCAATTAAGACAAATCCACTAACTCATTTTTGACAGATAATTCATTCCGTCTCATTCGTTTTCTTCTTCTTTCCTCCTAACCTTCCATAAACAAAATAAAATTTTGAAATTTTTTCAAATCCAAATCAAATGCAAACATAAAAAAATAATGAAACATAATCAATTCATCTATTTCTTGCAAAAATCAGGCGTGAATCTTGAAGGTCTGATACATATCTTCATTCAAGGTGTGCTTATTTGGCTACTTCTTACGGTAATTATCTAATCTCAATTTTAATTATACATTATATCTTTTAGTGTAGCTTACATCTCCCATATTTTACAATGATTTTATACGTGCATATGTTGTCACCTATAATCATTTGAATCTACAAATATAAATATTTTTTGAATCTTTATGTTGTAAATATCATTATCGGAGTTTTTCATTTTAAAAAAAATGGATCCAAACTGTTTAAATATATTAAACATTGATAACTTTATCACTATATGTATGTTTCACACAAAATGTAATTTTTAAATAGTTTATGGTTGTAACGACCCACTTTTCCGTATAGTTTAAGCTGACAATAAACCGTACATGTCCAACCCAAATTGAATGGAAAGGCTGATAGTTAGGAAAAAAGAAGAAGGAAGAAGACAAGAAGAAATTAAATAATACAGAATCTCACAGCGGAATGGATAATCTATAATATATGACAAATCTTTACACAAAAACAAACTGTAATATATGTATATACAGATTTCAATCAGAGTATACTAACCTATTTTAGGCCGGACAGTTATAACAACTTATCCTCACAATTGCCGAATAATATACAACAAAGAATGCAACAGAAAAATAACCATATAAGCGAATACGTCTTTGGGCCTCCAGCTCCTCTCCTAAAGCTCCAAAATATCCAACTAAACTTGGGAATATGCTCGGTCTGACCCGAGCATTATATGAAAACAACGCCTAGGTTAGTCTGGTAAAACCAGCATGAGAACTCAAATCATAAGGAATTTTGTTTATTTTAACTTGTAAAATCCTTTAAAATCAAAGGCATCTCGTAAGGCCACGTTGCACATAAACACAGACGGGTTTTTACTTACGATAACCAAAAAATTTATATCAAAAAATCCAGTGATATTATAATATCTAAGGGAAAAATAGTAATAATCAAATAACTGTGATGCTCATGAGTGTACATTACAACAATACTAGATATAAGGTCGAAAAACGATAAGGCATGCTCGCTAATTGTGTAGGATTTCCATGGAGGTCCCCTGTAACAACCCGCATATTTATCGATTTTATATTTAAATATTTTATTTAAATAATTTATCGTTCGTCGGATTTTGGTCCGAAAAGCTACTTTTTACAAACAGTCGAATTGGGACTCGAGACCACCCCCATTGAGTTCAAAATGACGTTTGCGACCTTTTTGAGTATTAAGCTTCGATATGTTTGGAGGAAGTTGATTTTTGCCACTTTTTCACATAGGGCTTTGGTTTGGGCTGAGCCCATTAACCCCACTTAACTCAGTTCCAACCCTCTTTTCTTCATTCTTTCATAATTTCCTAATACATTCAAGCTTTATCAAAAATGGGGGAAGAGAAAAAGAATTAGGAAATCTTAAGCCCTAGTTTCCATTAACAAATCCATCTTCTAGCTCCAAACACAAGAGAACCCATTGGTAAGCTTCATCTTCATCTTCTCCAACTCATTCTCTCTTTGATTTCATAAATTTCCTAAACCTAATTTAGGATATGTTTCTCTTTTAAGCTTAGATTGAAGCTTCCTGAGTTGTTATTGAAGGGGAATTGATCTTAGCTAGTTTTTAAAGCTTCTTCTTCATTTGTTTGGGTTCAAAGGTGAGATTTTTAATCTCACATCTAAGCCTATGAATTATATTCGATTGTTAGGTATGAATTCCTAACTCTTATTCTTGTGCAATTGCTTTTGGTTTGGATCGATTTGGTGAAAATTCCAATTTTTAGTGTTTTGAGTTCAATTCGTTAAAAATCCTAACTTTGATGTTTGAACATGTTTTTGGTGATGCATCGAGGAGCACATAGGGTCGGGTAGTCGATTGGCATAAACCCTTAGCGCCGTTGCTCGTGCGATTGCAAATTGATCAAGATTTGCACCTCATTTGAAATAGGGCATGGGAGTGCCAGCAACAGGTTCGGCCGACCGAGCCCCTGGGCCGGCCGACCGACCTGTAGAGCGGGCACTTCCTGCCTCTGTTTGGAAGTGCAGGCTACAGGGCTCGGCCGACCGATCTCAGGGTCCGGTCGACCGACCTGCTACCCTATGCACTTCTGTTTTTGGTTCGGTCAACCGACTCAGGGAGTCCGGTCGACCGACCTGCTGCTATTTGCCAACTATGCCTATTTTGCCTAGTTGCTTGGTTTTCCAAATTTAATCGATTCGTGTTATTTCCCTACTTGTTGTTATCATTTGTTATTGACTTTGATGACTTATTTTCTTCGGGAATTCTTGGAATATCCATTTCGATGGATTCGGTATCGATTTCTTTGGATTTTATTCACGTTTTCGAATATGAATCTTAGTGATTGATTGTTCCTACAATCTTCTTTGTGATTTGTCACTTTAAAAATATAAAAGGTTTTCTATACTAGTAGTAAATATCAAAACTCTTTCTTCTTATGATTTCAATACTATTTTATAACAAAGCTCGTTTTCTCAAACCGATTTCCAATCTATTAGTATATACAAACCATTACCTCACTCGTATGAGAAACCTAATTAAACGACTTAGTAAAATGAGTGGTATGAAACGCTTGCGATTACTTCGTCGGTTAATTCTTGGACTTGTTCGATTGAATCTCTTGTGACAATTTTCTAGTGGAGATCTATAGTTTGTTCGTAAATATTTAAGTTAAGCAAGTGGTTATGGGACATGAAGCTAAACTCATATATTTACTAGCTTAGTGTAATTGACACTTCTCGTTGATCACGACGATCATCTTTGTGGTTTAGACTAGCAATGTGCGATGTCTCTTTGTCTATGTGGAGGACTATTCCTCATTTTATTGAGTTTCGTCTCATTTCTTGCATGGGTCGTACCTATCTAGGCGCGTCGATGTTTGTTTACACATGGGTCGTGTCTTTCTAGGTGCGTCGATGTTTATTTATGCATGGGGTGTACCTTTCTAGGTGCATCGATGTTTGTTTACTTCGTGGAGCAATCGGCTCAATAAGTCGGGACATGGGGCGTATCTTTCTAGGTGCGTCGATGTTCGACTTTGCATAGGGTGTATCTTTCTAGGTGCATCGATGTTAGACATTACATGGGGTGTACCTATCTAGGTGCATCGATGTTTAATTATGCATGGGATGTACCTTTCTAGGTGCATCGATGTTTATTTATGCATGGGGTGTACCTTTCTAGGTGCGTCGATGCTAGAGCATGGGGAGTATCTTTCTAGGTGCGTCGATGTTCGACTGTGCATGGGGCGTGTCTTTCTAGGTGCGTCGATGTCCAGTTTGTGGGATTGGCCATCCTTTTATTGTGATTTCTGGATTTCTTGAGATGATTTCTAGAATTTGTGTTTCACCAATTTTCGTGATTTCCATTGATAAGTTTTATCAATATTTGTGCATTGGTGAATTTGTGTGTCATTAACTTTTGTGATTGACATTGATATAATCGTCAATATTTATGGTTTGGTGAACGAAATAAGGAGTATGACATTTCTTTGATTCTTGTGTAGATTTGGTGATATTGATTAATCTCTTGTTGATTTTCAATTACTTATATATATCACAGCTTGGCATGGTGATTATTATGTGTTTAGTCATATCTCTTATTCTATATCGTTTCATCTGATATTTATAGTTAGACTGATCCATTTATTATTTTCTTATTAAATAATACTCGGGTCAGACCGGGATGTTGCAGGTGCTTCTGCTTGACTTTACATCCGGGATTATCTCCTTGACTTTTGGTTAACTACTTAGATTAGTAGTTTTTGTTGTATACATTTGAGATATAGACTCCATAATGTATACTTATTCTTTTGTGTAGTTCATGTAACTATTCTTTTGTGATATTGTGGATCTTTTTAGACCACTACTCTGATGTACACTTCCTAGTGTAATATTCATATCTATTTCCGCCTTTGTGATATGAATTGTCTATGACTGATTTATGTTATGTTTATTTCTATATTTGTTTTCGAAGACCTTTATAGCCACTGTGTAGTAGCTTTGAGTTTGTGTCGGTATGTCGGATTTCCCTCTTGATAAAGAAATGCATGTTATACTATCTGACATATCGATGCTCGCGCAAAGCAACTACACGGATGGTCGCTCCTCAACAGCCTTATTCTCCGTGCTAGTCGATAGCATTCACCGTAATGTTCTTGGCTAGCGTGGGTATAGAGGTGGGGCGTCAAATCCCTTCAGTACTTCGAGGAACAGTCCACCTGCATAAGGATCAGAGATAGCCTTTCGAAGTGGCATAAGTCCCTAGTGATGTACCATAGGAAAAACACTGCTGGTCTCGCTAAGACCAAGTGCATCGCCCCATGCATGCATAACCACTGTAGGTAAAGTCTAGGTGGAGCCAACTACACCCTATGGGTTTGCCAACCCTAGGTTTTAGTCACTGCCGATGATGAGGCTACGTCCGACATTCCATCTTATGCACCACCACCAAATAGATCATGGAATCCCACATAGATTCCAATACCCCAACGTGTTTTGGAATCACTGATAGATTCCCATATCTCAATTAGATCTTAGAATCACACCCGGATTCCCATACCCCAATAGGTCTCAGAACCACACATGGATCCCAACATCTCACAATGTCACGAATCTCCTCAATAGAACCGTAAATGGTTTCTGAAGTGGTTACAGGTTCGAGTCATCTCTTATGAATACACTCTTCCATTTTCCAGGTTGTAACATCTCCCAATTTTAATGCCCAAAACTAATGCTGCGGATGCTGTAGTCATCCATAGTTATTAATCCTCGACGATTAAACAAGGTGATATTAGATACATTGATACACAGAAACACAAGAATATGGAAAAAAAATTTAAACAGCAAAACAAATTCCCCATTCATTTCAAAATAGTCCAAGTTGATTACATAATCCCAATTTGCATACCACATTTAGATAACATATAATTATTACAAAATATGCTAACAACGACATATGAAGATGCCCCATAGTAGATCAGTGTATATAGATAGGCAAGAAAACAATTATCCTTTACAAAAAAATACAATGGAAATAAACGTACTTTAATAACAATCTGCCTCCTACACGTCCTCGGAAGCTTTTATTCGTCTAAAAGAACACCTGAAAACCTTAACTCTCAACCTACTCAAAATTAATTGAGCATCCAAAAGTTTAAAGGGAAAACGAAAACTTCGAGTCAAACATAAAGCCTGGTATGTATAATAATTTACCATCTCAAACCATTTAGATATCTAGTAAGACCACGGTGCTTAACGGAACGGATTTCCCCTCACTAGTATCATAAAAATTTATAAAACCATATACTGTGCCATTGTAGCGACTATGGTTAACCATAGTATTTCAAAACATTATAATGATATGCAAAACAAATAAATCAATTCTGGATAACCCATCCCCCTTCATTCTGACTATCTATCTCAATTATAGTTTCTAGGATTACTATTAACATGTAAAATATTAAGGACTACCTGTCCAAATACTTAGTTTTCATGGGATCACTAAGAACCTATTGGAAACTCTAGTATCTTATTTGTAATCCTAATTTTCATGGTCTAACTGGGAACCTATTGGCTAACTGCCAATATCTTAATCCTAATATAGTTTTCGTAGGCTAACTACAAACCTATTGGCCCCTGCCAGTATTAAATCATTGTTTTCGCGGGTTGACTATGAACCTATTGGCCCCTGCCAATATCATACTATTTTCATGGGCCTACTGTAAACCTATTGGCCTCAGCCACTTTAATTATAATTTTCACATCTGTTAAGTTATATTCACTACTGATTCAACCTAACTGGTAATTCTACCCTTTCTCTAAAATACAGTTATGAGTAAATAACAAAGTGAATAACATTTCAAATTCTTTATTTATGCCGTGGTTATTACTTTAAATTGAGATTTAGTTTATGTTTTGAAACCATAAAACATTTCTTTCGAAACCTCTGGATAGCCTCCTTCGAAAGTAAAAACCTCTTTCCAAAACATTGTATACATACCTTTAGAAGCCACTGATAAACATTCTCTTTCAAAATCTATTATTCCTTTCGGTGGTATCAACTCATCTTTTGAAAATATAGAGCTTCGAAACATTGAAAGTACTCCTTTCGAAAGTATTTGATTTACTCTTTAAAAACATCATTTATGTCAAAATAGTTAGATATGAAAGTTTCTCTCTCGAAACCAACAAGAAGTAGTTTGGGAGAAATTGATGGTGTCGGAACCATCTTAGTCAAAAGCAAAACCTTTAAAACAAAAACGTCGAAGGACAGAGTCGAAACCCCTTTCGACTCCATCACCTTCGAATCCTCCAACCCCTTCGAAAGCATTTAGGAAAAGGCTCGGTTTAATGCGAAAATAATGGTAACCTTTCGAAAGCATTACTGGTCAATATAGTCGAAAGGTAGAGTAGTGGCTAGGTTTCGACTATGTTGGAACCTACCCCTTCGAAAGAGATTATTTAAAGGAAAAAGGCACTCCTTCAAAAGCAAATACTTTAACAAAACATGACAACCTTCTTCCAAGGCCAAGTTTTAGAATCCTTTTGAAAGCATATATTTTGACTATGTCGACAGCTTTAGGTAAAACTAGGCTAAAATTTCAATTTATAAAAACAAGGCAGGTTAGGACTCCATTCGAGGCTACCCTTTCGAAACTAAGGCTTCCGCCTTCCTATCAATCCACTACATACCATCCAAGTGATATCTTACGTATTGGTTTCGACTATGATGGTTTTGACCGTGTTGATTTTGATTGGGACATGGAGAAATCAAAGGAGTCGAAAGGTCCTTACTAATAGAGGCGAACACCTTTTTCTGGTTTAAAAGATGAATTGTGGAAACTTTTAGTAATTACTTTCTAAAAGCTTGCCTATTTGTAAACTATTGGTTGGTTGTCATAAAAACTTTTCAAATACTTTACCTTTATAACTACCTCATCAATACCAAATTAAAACCATAAAAAATGTAGCTTTTTAGCACTTCCATACACTAAGACTGATTATTTCAAAATATGCCTTCTTTTCAGATAATTTATTTTCTTTAGTAAATCAATTGGAAAAAATCCCCAAAAATCACAGAAATTTAGTTTCATCATGTAATAAACATATTAAAATTTTAGACCCAATTTCTTCCTAAAATTCTCAAATAAATTTTAAACACAATTATATCATGTTTTTCAATAAAAATTCATAATAAAATTTCCATAGCTTGGAAAATTATAAAAATTAAAACCCATCTCCAAAAGCATATTTTATGTAATGATTCGCTATTTTGGACCATCCAACGACAATAAAACCGCACACGTCTGACTTGAATAGCTCAAAATACCGAATTGTTAATTTAAATTTGGCAAAACTCAGAATATACAGCAAATAAATAAATCACATCTCACAAACACAGAGTAATATAATGCAGCAGAAGAAAAGAGATAGTAGTTCATGAAGCTATTATATAAATATACATCAGAGTTATACAAGATAAAACAGTAGTTCCAATACGATAAACAAGCACAAAGCTGAATACATCCTTGGAATCAACTGAATAACTGAAATTAACTGGATAACTGAAATGAAATAGATAGCTGGACTTCAAGCAAAGCTCCAACTCCAAAGGTGAGTCTCTAATGCTGTATCACTCAGTTTGACCCGAGCATAAAGCAAAACACAAAACGCTCGAGTCAGGATATCATACTTATACAATGTAAACCAACTCAAGTGAACTGTAATATAGGTACAAGTAACTTAAAGGATGCTTGGGACCGCCCATCCTCTAAGGATCCGTTAAACTATTTACTATGTAGTAATATTTCGCTATTATAATAATGTCTATTAGTGAAATAAACTTACTTGAAAATAGCGTTAAGAAGTTACCCATATCCCCCTTAACAAATAATAGTGCCAATAGTTTATACAGCACCTGCGTACCTCCTGATCGAGAGGCTATGAGAAGATACTCCATAGTACGATACAAATCAAACTGGTACAAGGCTCGCTAGGGTAGGTGACATGGCACAACTAGGCAATGCCAAGGTAGATATACCAATTACGCATCTGGGCTGCTCGTGACGCGCAGCGTGCAGCTACCGCCCACCTCGAGTCACACTCCCAAAAATCAAAGGGCCCCTGTCAATCACAAAGTAATAGAATGGTGTCAAAGGAGTGTGTCCGATAAGAGGAACTACCTCACTGGCCCGTCAATCGCTCTTGTTTTGGTCACCTTATGTCAACTCATGGGAGTCGGGTCCACGTATATACCTTAAAGGAACGCCGCCACCATCCTACTTATTCTGGAATCTTCACTGCGTACACGGTTGTTAAAGTGGTTTTCGGTATCGACGGAAAGTATGCCCATATCCGATCCTGGTCTCTTTAACAACCAACCGTTATTATAACACATGGTATTTATTTCAAAATCATTTATACTTCGAAACCAAATATCATATCCATTTTAAAAATCAAAGTAATAATATATCATTTAAATTCCAAAACCCGAATTTACAAATCATTGAATATTTCCTTCAATTTATTAAACTTGAGATATTCCTTTAAATACCTTAAACCAAACCACTTTATAAAGTCATATTCTTAAATCTTTAATAAGTTTCAAATTAATGTATTTAAAGACAATTCTTAATTAAATACAATTTCAAATAATTTCATTTCCAAAACCATAGTACTTTCAAAGTTGTAACAACTCTGAAACCAAACACTTTGAAACCATAATACTTTGAAACCATAATACTTTGAAATATTGTCATTTGGAAATCATAATACATAGAAAATCATAACACTTTAAAACATTCATTTAAACCATTAAAAATCAATGTCAATGTCTTCCAAAACAATATTCATTTAAACCTTCTAAATATCAATATTAATATCTTTCAAAACAATATTCATTTAAACTATTTGAATATCTATATCACCTAATATTCCTTCCAAAGTTGTAATATTTCCACGTTCATTCATTTAATTATAAAATTTCCCAAAACATTGTATTTTCAGCAACAACAGCATTTACAAAGTGTTACGGTAGATATAGTGATATTCAAAACATTGTGAAATTTAAAAACAGCAGCACTTATAAAGTGCTACGGTAGGAATTTATTTATTTCAAAACAGCTCAATTTTAGAAACAGCAGCAATTATAAAGTGCTGTAATAGGTGTTTAGTTATTCAAATTAGTTCAGTTCAGATACAACATCATTTATAAGTGTTGTAGTAATTATTTAGTTATTTCAAAATATAGTTTAGTTTCAGCGACAACAGCACTTACAAAGTGTTGCAGTAGCCCTTTATTATCCCAGAACTTAGTATATTTTCAGAAATGATAGCACTTATCAAATGCTGTCTTAAAACCATAACATTTCAGAAGTGCTACCAAAACTAATTCCAGATTTAATATAAAATTTCAGAAACATTAAAACTTTAATTTTTAACCATTTTAACTTATAAAAATCATATTTTCCACTTCAAAAATATTCATTTGGATATCATTTAACTAATGATTCAATAAAATAAACTTTTGATAAATAAATATCCAAATTAAACTATAATTCATTTATTAAGTCAAAGCACATTATTACTTAACTTTTATTTTCAACCGATGACTTAATACTTTATTTTAAAATACCCATTTCAGAAATAAAATAAGTTGTCACAGTTAATACAAAATCAACATTCTTTATATATCTATTCATTTAGACATTAATTAACTATGATTCAAGTTAAATAAATTTATTACAAAATGTCCTATTAAAACTGTATTTCATTTTTATCAATTCAAAATACATTATTTACTTAACTTAAAATCTCCATTTGGAAACCAATTTCTAATTATCAAGTTAACTCATATTTAAATTACCTTTTATACATTTTACTTATACATTTTAATTTATAGAAAATCACTGTAAACTTATTTATATTAAACATATCCATTTCATGAAAATGGAATTCATTACAACCACTAGGCTAGATTTAGAATTTCCACATTAAATCAAATTTCATTATTAACTGGTTTGTCGTACGTAAAATCCTTAAATTACAAATTTAAACCACATAAATATTTTCAAATTACAATTGAAACCAAAATCAACTTATAAAATAACTTATAGAAAACCAATATCTCTTATCATTAAATCAAATTTAAGTTAAAATTCCATATATTCTAAAAGTTCAAATTACTTAATAACATTTTTCCTTTTAGAAAAATAATACATTAAAAATATTAACCATGGGCCTGTATAATATTTTCTAACCTAGGTTAAGTGATACATATGTATATCATTTCAATCCGTAATTTAAAAAGAAAAATTCGGGTTCTATCATTTCAAACCCGCAATCCCAAGTTAAATAAATACAAAAAAATCACTCGAGCCTAACATTTCAGCTCATAATGATTTTTCCTTATTCTAAAGTCCATTCGGGTATGTATCATTTCAACGCATAGTGAGTGATAGGGAACTTGCAGTGTGATAAACAGGAAATAAAATAACAATATAGCATATAATATCATATCAGATGATGTAACATGTATATAAACAACATTTAACATCATATAAATATATCACAGGCATGTATGAACATAACATATCAATTTTAAATATTCACTTGTCATCATCTCACAATTATAAAAGTATGTATGTCGAGAGTGATAAACTCACCTTTTTAAAGCTAAAGATAACAATTCAAAATACACAACTGAAACTCCGGAAAGCACGACAAGGCACGACTATATTTTTGAGTGGATGAAGGGCCAAGATCCAAACTCTTGTACACAAACAAATACAATATATATAAGTGTATAATTCATCACAAGATTATGAGTAAACAATGAGAAAAATAATAATTAAAATGTCATAACCTTTGATAAACCAAAACAAGAGGCTCGTCCATGTCTCTATGGGCTAGACCATCATCATGTGGCTCGGGCTAGATGGTTTCTTAGACATATAGGCTCAACTAAAGGAGCAAGGAAGCACTGCTATGGCTTGGAAATGTAGGTAAAAGGCACGGCTAAGGCAAAGTGGTATGAAAAGGTGGAAGTTACAAGGTGATGGAAGGTAAAAAGGCAAGGGTTTGAGTCCTATTGGTTCGGCCGTGGCTCAAAGTGGCTTGAAACTTTGGCTGGGCTTGGTCATGTGGCACAACAAGGAGTGGTATGGTCAAGGCAAAGCACGGAGGAGGTGGTGTTGTGGTTTGTGGTTGAGGCAATTAGGAGAAGTGGTGATGAAAAATGAGGTCGGCTAGGGTTTTTGATGGATTTGTGTTGGGGTTTTGGTCTATGATTATCACGGTTAGGCTTGGGAGGTTGATGAGGGATGGAGTGGTGAAGGGGTAGTGGTTGGAAAGGGGGTCAACAAGGTGGTGGCCGAGCAATAGCTTGAAGGAAACCAAGAAGAAACAAAAGAAAAAGGAAAAAGAGGAGGAAGAGAAGCCATTGCTTACTGTATTTTTTCTTCAGGAGGCAAATGAGATGATATGTATTTGAGAAACCTACTTGTATGTGAATTGTAAAATAGGTGGCGGCTAGGGTTTGAAAAATGAACGGCTAAAGATGTGGAGATGAGTGGCTATCAAATGGAAAGGTTAGGCAAAGGAAGAGTCATTAGTTAAAGCAATGTAACTCTAGTCTCTTTGAATTTCCAAGCTATTTATTAAAAAATAAACAAATAAGAATCCAATAAATTGTAACGATCCTAAATTTTGAACAATTTAAATTGTGAATATTTAATTAATTTTGAATATTTGAATGATAATTTAAACTGAATTTCCGATATAACAATGAAATTGGTGATTAAATATTTAAAATTTAATCTATACAAAGCTGAAGAAAAAATTTAAACTTGACTTTGGAGTTGAAATTGAATATTTAATTTGTAATTGAAATTCAAACTAATAACTTAAGAAAATAATTTGGATACAAGAATTATTATTTATGTAAATTTATAAATGGATGGTTAGTTTGAAATGACATTTTTCTTTTCTTTAAAATAAAAAGGAATAAAATTTTAATCAATACGAAATAGATAAATAAATACACATAGTTAAAATTCAAACAACATATTTATAAACTTTGAAAAATATTATGTAACTACATTGGAGAAATTTCAATAACATAATTTAAACAAAACAAAACAAGCAAAGTAATAACAAAACCAATTGGAATTGAAAATGAAGAAAAATAAAAGAAAATTTGTTTAAGGAATTATGGGCTTTAAATTTAATCTCGGCCCATAGTGTTTCCTTGTTTGGTTGCCGTATTAATCCAAGACCCCATCCCTTTTCCTTCATTTCGAAAACCCTAAACGAAATAACGAAACAAAATGGCGGCCTCTCCAACTTTTTGCTCGTCTTCAAATTAAGGCTAGCAATCAAATCTAGGGTTTTGCTTCTTGCGATTCAAAACAAGGGTATGCGATCTAATCTGGGCTTCGACCTTCGTTCAACTTGGCTTATTTCCCTTCGGCTGCTTCGACTTTGTTATGGTGAGTTTCTCCTCACGATTAATCTTCATGCAAGTTTTTAGATTTGTTTTGAAGTGAATGCTGGGTTGCATGCTAGGAATTGTGGGTTATGCATTATCAGTTGCTCGGATAAATTAATCTAAACTGTTGAACCAATAAGTACTTGATTGCATGCTTTGTTTTGGTGGTTTGTGGTTTTCAGTTGCTCGGTTAAATTTGAATTTTAAACTAATAAGAACAGATAACACTGCATGTTGGATTGTTGGTTGCTATTCGTTATCACTTGCTCTGATGTTGTGTTTTTGTACTGTTAAGATCAGATTCTACTCAATTTTTGATTTTAAACTAATAAGAATAAATGCTATTTGATATTTGTTTTAAATTGGTAAGAACAGACACTGTTTAAATTTTAATTTAAACTGATAAAAACAAATGCTATGAATAACCTGATGAGAACAGGTGCTTCCAAATGTTTGATTTCAGATTGTTGTTTTGAAAATTTGTTGTTCTTAAAAACTGATTTGAACAGATGCTATAAATTTAAATTTTTTTTACTGTTGAGAACAGATGCTATCATTTTAAGAATCTGATGAGAATAGAGGCTATTAAATCTTGACTTGCTTTGTGTTGCTGCATGTGTTGGATCTTGCTTTGTTAATGAATATTTATATGGAAACCTCTGAACCCAAACCTTCTTTGTTTATCCGTGAATCAATCACTTAAGCCTATAATATGTTGTGATGTTTTGGTACCTGAAATTGTTTTTGTTAAGTGATAATGTGTTTGCATGCTTGTTTATGTTGACTGTCCCTCTGTTTTGAAATGCATGTGAGTTTTCTGCTCACGATTAATTTTTAATTCAGGTGTTTAAATTTGTTTGGATTGAATATTGGTTGCATGCTATGTTTTGGGGTGATTTTGTTATCTTTTGCTCGGCTAATTTAATTTGAAACTGATATGGGTAGATTGGTTACTGCATGTTGGATTTTCGGTTGCTATTTGCTGTCATTTGCTCGATTTGCTTGAATTGTTAAACTGTTAAGAACAGATGGTACCCAATTTTAAACTGATAACCATTGACGCTTTCAAAAATTTGTTCTTTTTAAATTTATAAAAACAAATGCTATTTGATTTTTGTTTTAAATTGATAAAAACAGATGCTGCCCAGTTTTAATTTTTTTAAATTGATTTGAACAAATGCTACCTGATAATTTGTTTTATTTTAAATTGATGAGAACAGATGCTTCCAAATTTCTTTGATTTCAGATGTTGTTTGAAATTTGTTTTTTTTAAATTGATAAGAACTGATACTATATTTTGCTTGTTTTAAAATTTGATAAGAACTGATGCTATGTTTTGCTTGTTTTAAAAAAAAAAAATTGATAAGAACAGATGCTATGTTTATTCTTGTTATTAAATTGGTAAGTACAGATGCTACTAAAATATTTTGTTTAACTAAGTAGTTGAAGTGCAAAATTGTTCTTGTAATAAAGATATGTCTTGAGTATTGCATGCCTCATGTTGCTTCAGTCTTCAATTCCATTTGTGTTTGCCTATAAATTTTCATGTGCATGTTTGTTTGGGCATCTCTGTAACCATAAACAAACATGCAAACATCTCTGTAAGCATACTTGATGTTGTCTGCACATTCACCTATGCTTGCACTTCTATTATGCTTGCTGTTGAAAGATTGATCTTGCATGTTCACTTAAGTTTGAAAATGCTGTCTCATGCTTAAACAGTGCAGCCCCTTTGTTTTAAAACCAGTAAACAAACTTTCATTCCTGATTCATTCCTATAATTATGCTAGTGAGTAAACATCAACTTAAAAATCTTGAGAAATAACGATCTGTTGCTTATATAGATTTCTGAAATGCTTATGTTTGCATGAATATATATATATATATATGTATTAGCTATGTATATGAATGTGTTGCATATGTATATTGAATGTGTTGCATATGTATATGAATCTGTTTGAAAGTATGCATGACTGTTGTTCTTGAATATCTCTGTTCTCAGTTCAGGTTTAAGTTTTTTATCTAAATTCAAAATCTTCTCTTTGATCTTTGTTAGACCTTAGTTCCAAAACAAATTTAGTTTGTTTAAACTTGAACGTGAATTTAAAAATAGTGTAAACATGTTTTATGTATATATATAGTAACTGGAAATTAAAATTTGCAGTAAAAAAAATATATATATGTTAAAATCAATCATTACAATTCTCTTATCCAAATACATAACCTGAATTGGTCTGGGTAAACATGATTTTTAAAATGAAAATTATGATTTTTAGATTTGAATTGGATATGAATTGGAAAATTTTCTGGAATTTGGGTGTTTGCCAAAATCTGTTGATCTATGTATTTGGGGTGTTTCGGGATTGTGCTGTTGCTCCCTGTTGTCTGCACTTGCTTACTTTGTGAATTATCTTCGACATGATTTGTTTCATGTCTGTTGCTAGTTGCCGTGACATTTTGACCTTTGGTCTGCATATAAAGCTGCTGCCCTATATTGTTTAGCACATGCACTCTTGTACACTTTGATTTCCTGTATCTTAATTGTGAACTTGATTCGTTCATATGCTTGCTATTTTGCCATATTGACCCCTCTGTAGCTTTGGCTTCACAGTATAGCATACTGGTTCGCGTTAAAAATGCTGCATCATTGAGTTACATTGTACTTTGGTTGTTTGCATTAAGACTGTGTCCATCAGATATCATGAATCATCTTGATTTTCATTAGCACTTCATTATATATATGCAAGCCAGTCTGATACCTGTGCATTCATGACTCTGACTCTACATTTTACCTTGAGCATTGTCATTGCATGCATGTTCATTCTATCGCTCACTGTAGCATATTTGGGGTAGTTGCACTTCAGCATGTTTACTGTCTTCATGTACATGTACATACTGTTGTGTATTTGAGTAATTGGGTTGTATTGGGCTCGTGTGGCCTTCATTTATGTGCAGTCTCCAGTTATTTTTGCCTTGAACTGTTGCATCCATGTCAGTGACATTAGTCTGCATCATTCCTAACTGCATATATGTTGAGTGGTCATGCTAGTGTCCAATCATGTTGTTGTATTGGGCAGTTCTTCACTGTGTTCATGCCTTGCCCACTTTGACCACTGTCCAGTTTCATTTATTTGTTACATTGTGCTTCATGCTGTCTGTCGTCTTGATCCACTTTGTCACTGCATATCTATATATGTCTGACCTATGTTGTTACATGAGTCTCTTGAGTTGTTTTACTGCCATTGTGCATTGGTGTACTTGAGCTTCTGTATGTTTGTATTTGCACTTGCTTCATGTTGTCTTCATTTAGTTGTTCCCTGTACTTGTAGTTGTGTCACTTTGAATTGCATTTATGTTTTCATTCACTTGATTCATGCTATATTATGTTACTATTGGGACTGGCTTGAATCTATATTCATGCTGCTGTGTTGCTTCATGTACACTTTGATGTTGTTTCATTGTTGGCACTGATTCGAGCCTGTTGTCTGCACTTGTTCATCCTGAAGCTTGATCTTGTTTCATGTTTGTTCCTGGTTGCTGTGGCATTTTGCCATTTGGTCTGCATATTGACTGATGCCTGTCCCTTATTCACTGCACTGTGCTGCTGTGTTGACTCCATTGAGTATTCTTGTACTTGTGCAACCTGATGCTTGCACACTTGCTATTGTTGTCTGATGCGTGCACGTGTGTTGGCGAGGCAGTGCACATGGGTATGAATACACGTGTGTACTGCAGCCACACACGTTTGATAGAAAAAAAATTTGAAATTGTTAACATGAAAAATCCCTAATAAATTTTAAATTGATTTATCTGTTTCACCATATCTGTAACCATATTATTCAGTTCATTTCAAATTTATTTACTTGAATAAAGATTAATCCTGACTCGAGTGTTTTTGTGTTTTGCAATTAACGCTCGGGTCAGACCGAGTATTTCTACAGCTTGAAGATTTCAGGCCGCGAAGTTAGAGAGAGGGGGAAATTAAAGCTTTACTTCAGTTTTCAGCAAATGTTTCTTATACTTTAAAATATAAATTGTTTCCGCTGTATAAATTAAAATGTAATGTATTGTAAACTCTGATATTTGTATGTAAAAGAAAAGTTTGTTTATAAAATATGATTACTATTCTGTGATTCTGTAGCTGATTCTGTTTAAATGTTATAAACTAAATAACAATCCGTCATTTTGAACGTTTCTAGTTGGTTTAATTACCGACTAGAGGCGGTCAAGGCGGCGGGTCGTTACAAAGTGGTATCAGAGCTTTGGTTTACACAAAGCTTAGTTTATGGCGTTTAATATGAATAGTTACTAGAATCACTTTAAAGAAAGTGTTTTCAAATCTAAAGGAGTTAAAATTGTTTTCTTTAAATAAGAGGTATTTTGAAAATTAAAATTATTTTTGGAAATTCCCCTCTCTAAAAGTTAGGATTGCGATAGTTTATATTCGGTGAGGTCTCGTTAGACTTGAGTTTCGATCGTTCGGAAACTCATTATCAAATTGTTGAGATTTATGGAAATTGAAATATGAGTTAAGTGAATTAACGAATTGGTTTAAATTGACTTAAATCAAATATTTTGAATATCTCCAAAGTAGTAATTGGAAAATAAAATGATATGTCAATTTGATTATAACTAGGCGGATTATTGAACTATAACTTGGAAATTTAATTTTGAATTCTTTTGAAAATTGATTTCAAATGTGGTGAAGAACGATTTAGTAAATGAATGGATTATAAGTATTTAACTTATAATATGGACTTTTGGTGTATATAACTAAGTTATATAAATTGAATTGAATCAAATTAAGAAAGGAGATTATAAAACGAAGTTTTATAAATAGAAATGGAATTTCTAGAGATGTTTGTAAAATCCGCAAACGACTTATTTTGATAAGTAAATTGTTGTAACTTATTAAAGGAATTATATCTATGGTTTTTGAACGGTGAATAAAATATCAAAAGAGATATGAATCTAATGAAAATTCGAAATAGATTTAAATAGATTCAATGATGCATTTGAATTTGAACGGGCATGGAATTAAGTTGAGTGGAAAACTTAGTATTGGGAATTTGAAATCGGTTTAAAACCAATATTTTTGAAGTGTATGTGGAATTCAAACCATGAATTGAGTTGAAGTTGAAAACTTAAATGGGAATGTTTTTGGGAAGAAACATTATGTAAATGAAGATAATTCATTTTGAAATGTGTTAAGAATCGAAAGCATAGATTTCAACACTTGTTGTTGAAATAGACGTTTTCGAGTGGAAAAATGGAAATGGTAGATTATAACATTTGTTGTTATAGTAAATAATTTCAAAAGGGAAATGATTTTGTTTAGTATTGGGATTTACATATCTATTTTTAAATTTGAATCCTTATACTAGTGGTTTTGAGTCGTCGTAACGATGTTTTACGCAACATTCGTTTTGACTCAAATAAAATGTGTTTAAAAGAATGATTTCTTTTAAGAATGAAATATATACTTGATTTTGGTTTAAGTATATTGAATATTTTCAAAGTGTTGAAAATAAGTGGATTTGTAAATTACTTATTATTGAATAAGTATGGGTATGTTTTCCTATATGAAATGAATGGTTTGAAATTTTATCTTTTAAAGATAAATTGAAAATGAATAGGTGAAATCGATTTGAAAATCGTATATTCATAGATAATTTGGAAATGTTTCCGTTTAAGGAAATCGCTTTGAAATTTGTTTTCAAAGATTAAAAGGTGAAGAAATGGTTTGAAATTTGTTTTCAAATGGTTAAGTGTGAAATTATATATCTTGTAAAGATATTATTTTTGGGAAATTTGAACAATTAGTTTAATTTGAAAATTTTCAAATGATTGAAATTTGAGCTAAATTGAGTTTAACTTTGTCACCCAAAACAAAGTAAGTTGAACTTTGAATTTTAAATGGATGATTTGGATTGTATGTCTAACGTCGTGAATTGACGACATATCAGTTGATTTCTATTAAATATATATCTGTTGGTGGCGGGGAATTTATTCTCTTAGCTTAACACCCTTCTCTGAGACGTACGAGCTCAGAGGTTATATATCGATAGACATCAATTATGTGTTGAGAATTGACGATGTAGCGTGAAATCCAAATCGAGTGTGTGAAGTCGATAATAAATTGGATTGTGAATGTGTATTAGGTTTGATATAACCTTAAAATTCCAAATCGACTTAGAGGAAAATTTTAAATGGATAATGAAATGGAAAATTGTGAATCCTCTATTTGTTATGGGTATGAAATGTTGTGGTTTTCATAACGTATATGTGTGAATACGATAAATTCGAAAACCAATTAGTTTGGAAAAGTAATTGTTGTGGAAAACTTATGTAAGTACATGAGTATGATATGTACTAAATGTGAAATGAAATATTATATATGTATGTATAATATTATGTTTTCCAAATTGAGGATATGGAAAGGTACCTTCCATTTATACTGTGTGACTGTGTGATGGTGATGGAACTCGAGATGAGTATCCATTTAAAAATCGTAGCTACGTAGTATTTCCATTAGTTGGATGACCATTTATATTTCCATTAGTTGGATGACCATTTATATTTCCATTAGTTGGATGACCTTTTGTATTTCCATTAGTTGGAATGTCCTTTTGGACTGGTATAGTGTGCTAGCGTAATTCGAGGGGCGAGAGGCCTATGGTTACAAGCGATTCCACTGGGATAGTGGCGTAACCGCCGAGTATACCGCGATCTAGTTACACTCGGGTGGTAGCGTAATTTGAGGGGCGTGATGCCTACAGTTACAAGCGATTCCACTGGGATAGTGGCGTAACCGCTGTGTAAACTGCAATCTACAAACCAAAGCGTAATTCGAGGGGCGAGATGCCTACGGTCACGAGCGATTCTACTGGGATAGTAGCGTAACCGCCGTGTGAACCGCGATCTTTGGCAACAACCATGGCGAAATTCAAGGGATGAGATATCCACAGTTACAAGCGACTCTACTGGGATAGTAGCGGAACCGCCGAGTAAACTGTGATCCATGGGGGAATGTGCTTTCCATATCCATTTTTAAAAGAATTTTTAAAGTATTTTCACTGGGAATTGAAGCAAGTATATTTAGTACTTGGAGATTGTTAGACTTGCGCCTGGCCAGCGTATGCCTAATGTCTTTAAGAACGACAGTAGACTTGTTAAATTCCGAGTTAGCAAGTATTTTCAAACTTTAAATAGCAAATCAATTATCTGAAATTAAAGTGATGTAAATTCCAACCTAATGAATTAAGGAAGAGGATTTTTGAAATGTTTTGAAAGTCCACAGCTTTGGAAAAGTTATAATATGTAAAATTTCTTAAATGTAGTGTTTCAAATTTAAAATTTGGGTTTTGTAAGTTGAAAATTTTAGTAAAGATTTTTTTGTGTCTTGATTGTAGAAAATAATAGACAAAAGAGTTAATTAGCAAAGCTAGCGAGATAAAACAAATAGAATGAATCCTATATTCATTCATCTCTAATAAGTGTTGAACTTGATAAAATTGAGTAAAATATAAATATTAGTGAAATTTTAACAATCATTTTTCCTTACTTGTAATTTCGGGACGAAATTCTTTTAAGGAGGGGAGATTGTAACGATCCTAAATTTTGAACAATTTAAATTGTGAATATTTAATTAATTTTGAATATTTGAATGATAATTTAAACTGAATTTCCGATATAACAATGAAATTGGTGATTAAATATTTAAAATTTAATCTATACAAAGCTGAAGAAAAAATTTAAACTTGACTTTGGAGTTGAAATTGAATATTTAATTTGTAATTGAAATTCAAACTAATAACTTAAGAAAATAATTTGGATACAAGAATTATTATTTATGTAAATTTATAAATGGATGGTTAGTTTGAAATGACATTTTTCTTTTCTTTAAAATAAAAAGGAATAAAATTTTAATCAATACGAAATAGATAAATAAATACACATAGTTAAAATTCAAACAACATATTTATAAACTTTGAAAAATATTATGTAACTACATTGGAGAAATTTCAATAACATAATTTAAACAAAACAAAACAAGCAAAGTAATAACAAAACCAATTGGAATTGAAAATGAAGAAAAATAAAAGAAAATTTGTTTAAGGAATTATGGGCTTTAAATTTAATCTCGGCCCATAGTGTTTCCTTGTTTGGTTGCCGTATTAATCCAAGACCCCATCCCTTTTCCTTCATTTCGAAAACCCTAAACGAAATAACGAAACAAAATGGCGGCCTCTCCAATTTTTTGCTCGTCTTCAAATTAAGGCTAGCAATCAAATCTAGGGTTTTGCTTCTTGCGATTCAAAACAAGGGTATGCGATCTAATCTGGGCTTCGACCTTCGTTCAACTTGGCTTATTTCCCTTCGGCTGCTTCGACTTTGTTATGGTGAGTTTCTCCTCACGATTAATCTTCATGCAAGTTTTTAGATTTGTTTTGAAGTGAATGCTGGGTTGCATGCTAGGAATTGTGGGTTATGCATTATCAGTTGCTCGGATAAATTAATCTAAACTGTTGAACCAATAAGTACTTGATTGCATGCTTTGTTTTGGTGGTTTGTGGTTTTCAGTTGCTCGGTTAAATTTGAATTTTAAACTAATAAGAACAGATAACACTGCATGTTGGATTGTTGGTTGCTATTCGTTATCACTTGCTCTGATGTTGTGTTTTTGTACTGTTAAGATCAGATTCTACTCAATTTTTGATTTTAAACTAATAAGAATAAATGCTATTTGATATTTGTTTTAAATTGGTAAGAACAGACACTGTTTAAATTTTAATTTAAACTGATAAAAACAAATGCTATGAATAACCTGATGAGAACAGGTGCTTCCAAATGTTTGATTTCAGATTGTTGTTTTGAAAATTTGTTGTTCTTAAAAACTGATTTGAACAGATGCTATAAATTTAAATTTTTTTTACTGTTGAGAACAGATGCTATCATTTTAAGAATCTGATGAGAATAGAGGCTATTAAATCTTGACTTGCTTTGTGTTGCTGCATGTGTTGGATCTTGCTTTGTTAATGAATATTTATATGGAAACCTCTGAACCCAAACCTTCTTTGTTTATCCGTGAATCAATCACTTAAGCCTATAATATGTTGTGATGTTTTGGTACCTGAAATTGTTTTTGTTAAGTGATAATGTGTTTGCATGCTTGTTTATGTTGACTGTCCCTCTGTTTTGAAATGCATGTGAGTTTTCTGCTCACGATTAATTTTTAATTCAGGTGTTTAAATTTGTTTGGATTGAATATTGGTTGCATGCTATGTTTTGGGGGTGATTTTGTTATCTTTTGCTCGGCTAATTTAATTTGAAACTGATATGGGTAGATTGGTTACTGCATGTTGGATTTTCGGTTGCTATTTGCTGTCATTTGCTCGATTTGCTTGAATTGTTAAACTGTTAAGAACAGATGGTACCCAATTTTAAACTGATAACCATTGACGCTTTCAAAAATTTGTTCTTTTTAAATTTATAAAAACAAATGCTATTTGATTTTTGTTTTAAATTGATAAAAACAGATGCTGCCCAGTTTTAATTTTTTTAAATTGATTTGAACAAATGCTACCTGATAATTTGTTTTATTTTAAATTGATGAGAACAGATGCTTCCAAATTTCTTTGATTTCAGATGTTGTTTGAAATTTGTTTTTTTTAAATTGATAAGAACTGATACTATATTTTGCTTGTTTTAAAATTTGATAAGAACTGATGCTATGTTTTGCTTGTTTTAAAAAAAAAAAATTGATAAGAACAGATGCTATGTTTATTCTTGTTATTAAATTGGTAAGTACAGATGCTACTAAAATATTTTGTTTAACTAAGTAGTTGAAGTGCAAAATTGTTCTTGTAATAAAGATATGTCTTGAGTATTGCATGCCTCATGTTGCTTCAGTCTTCAATTCCATTTGTGTTTGCCTATAAATTTTCATATGCATGTTCGTTTGGGCATCTCTGTAACCATAAACAAACATGCAAACATCTCTGTAAGCATACTTGATGTTGTCTGCACATTCACCTATGCTTGCACTTCTATTATGCTTGCTGTTGAAAGATTGATCTTGCATGTTCACTTAAGTTTGAAAATGCTGTCTCATGCTTAAACAGTGCAGCCCCTTTGTTTTAAAACCAGTAAACAAACTTTCATTCCTGATTCATTCCTATAATTATGCTAGTGAGTAAACATCAACTTAAAAATCTTGAGAAATAACGATCTGTTGCTTATATAGATTTCTGAAATGCTTATGTTTGCATGAATATATATATATATATATATGTATTAGCTATGTATATGAATGTGTTGCATATGTATATTGAATGTGTTGCATATGTATATGAATCTGTTTGAAAGTATGCATGACTGTTGTTCTTGAATATCTCTGTTCTCAGTTCAGGTTTAAGTTTTTTATCTAAATTCAAAATCTTCTCTTTGATCTTTGTTAGACCTTAGTTCCAAAACAAATTTAGTTTGTTTAAACTTGAACGTGAATTTAAAAATAGTGTAAACATGTTTTATGTATATATATAGTAACTGGAAATTAAAATTTGCAGTAAAAAAAATATATATATGTTAAAATCAATCATTACAATTCTCTTATCCAAATACATAACCTGAATTGGTCTGGGTAAACATGATTTTTAAAATGAAAATTATGATTTTTAGATTTGAATTGGATATGAATTGGAAAATTTTCTGGAATTTGGGTGTTTGCCAAAATCTGTTGATCTATGTATTTGGGGTGTTTCGGGATTGTGCTGTTGCTCCCTGTTGTCTGCACTTGCTTACTTTGTGAATTATCTTCGACATGATTTGTTTCATGTCTGTTGCTAGTTGCCGTGACATTTTGACCTTTGGTCTGCATATAAAGCTGCTGCCCTATATTGTTTAGCACATGCACTCTTGTACACTTTGATTTCCTGTATCTTAATTGTGAACTTGATTCGTTCATATGCTTGCTATTTTGCCATATTGACCCCTCTGTAGCTTTGGCTTCACAGTATAGCATACTGGTTCGCGTTAAAAATGCTGCATCATTGAGTTACATTGTACTTTGGTTGTTTGCATTAAGACTGTGTCCATCAGATATCATGAATCATCTTGATTTTCATTAGCACTTCATTATATATATGCAAGCCAGTCTGATACCTGTGCATTCATGACTCTGACTCTACATTTTACCTTGAGCATTGTCATTGCATGCATGTTCATTCTATCGCTCACTGTAGCATATTTGGGGTAGTTGCACTTCAGCATGTTTACTGTCTTCATGTACATGTACATACTGTTGTGTATTTGAGTAATTGGGTTGTATTGGGCTCGTGTGGCCTTCATTTATGTGCAGTCTCCAGTTATTTTTGCCTTGAACTGTTGCATCCATGTCAGTGACATTAGTCTGCATCATTCCTAACTGCATATATGTTGAGTGGTCATGCTAGTGTCCAATCATGTTGTTGTATTGGGCAGTTCTTCACTGTGTTCATGCCTTGCCCACTTTGACCACTGTCCAGTTTCATTTATTTGTTACATTGTGCTTCATGCTGTCTGTCGTCTTGATCCACTTTGTCACTGCATATCTATATATGTCTGACCTATGTTGTTACATGAGTCTCTTGAGTTGTTTTACTGCCATTGTGCATTGGTGTACTTGAGCTTCTGTATGTTTGTATTTGCACTTGCTTCATGTTGTCTTCATTTAGTTGTTCCCTGTACTTGTAGTTGTGTCACTTTGAATTGCATTTATGTTTTCATTCACTTGATTCATGCTATATTATGTTACTATTGGGACTGGCTTGAATCTATATTCATGCTGCTGTGTTGCTTCATGTACACTTTGATGTTGTTTCATTGTTGGCACTGATTCGAGCCTGTTGTCTGCACTTGTTCATCCTGAAGCTTGATCTTGTTTCATGTTTGTTCCTGGTTGCTGTGGCATTTTGCCATTTGGTCTGCATATTGACTGATGCCTGTCCCTTATTCACTGCACTGTGCTGCTGTGTTGACTCCATTGAGTATTCTTGTACTTGTGCAACCTGATGCTTGCACACTTGCTATTGTTGTCTGATGCGTGCACGTGTGTTGGCGAGGCAGTGCACATGGGTATGAATACACGTGTGTACTGCAGCCACACACGTTTGATAGAAAAAAAATTTGAAATTGTTAACATGAAAAATCCCTAATAAATTTTAAATTGATTTATCTGTTTCACCATATCTGTAACCATATTATTCAGTTCATTTCAAATTTATTTACTTGAATAAAGATTAATCCTGACTCGAGTGTTTTTGTGTTTTGCAATTAACGCTCGGGTCAGACCGAGTATTTCTACAGCTTGAAGATTTCAGGCCGCGAAGTTAGAGAGAGGGGGAAATTAAAGCTTTACTTCAGTTTTCAGCAAATGTTTCTTATACTTTAAAATATAAATTGTTTCCGCTGTATAAATTAAAATGTAATGTATTGTAAACTCTGATATTTGTATGTAAAAGAAAAGTTTGTTTATAAAATATGATTACTATTCTGTGATTCTGTAGCTGATTCTGTTTAAATGTTATAAACTAAATAACAATCCGTCATTTTGAACGTTTCTAGTTGGTTTAATTACCGACTAGAGGCGGTCAAGGCGGCGGGTCGTTACATAAATAAAAATCAAAATCTAAAAATAAAATAGAAAAACAAACATAGGAAATAAAATAAAATACAGAAAATCATTGCGTGTAAAACACTGTATTTTATCAATTTTAAAAAGTACAAAATAAAATTTGACGAAACGAAAAGTAGAACTAATATTAAAATAAGATACAGTTTCAAAGAAAAAGATTAGAATTTAAAAATTCAAATTTAAAATTTTCAACTGTGGTCAAACTTAGACTTTCAATTGACCAAAATATAAAATTTTCAGAAAATGTTTATTTTATTGTATTTGGAAAACAAATTCCAAAGAAATTCCAAACTTACATTAGAAAATTTCAAAAATTCAATTTTAAATGATTTAAAAATCAAAGTTTTCAAATAAATTTTTTATTAAAATTTTTACAAAATTATGGGTTGTTACACACTCCCCCACTCAAAAGTTTTGTCCTCGAAAAGGAACGAGGCACGAAAAATAGAGAAAACAAGATCGAATGGATTGAACAAGATGAAAATAAAATATTGAGATGAGACCTGATAACTGTTGTTGTAGGTGAATTCAACCAGAGGGAGATGATCTTCCCAAGATCCTTCAAATCAAGAGCACAAGCACGAAGAAGATCCTCTAGAATCCGATTCACTCTTTCCATTTTACCATCAGTCTGTGGATTGTAAGCAGTGCTCAGATTCAAATGAGTACCAAAGAAAAGTTTCCAAAACTGACAAGTGAAGATAAGTTCTTCTAGGAGGAAGAACTATAGGACGCACTTCAGGGATAAGATCAATTCAGAATTCAATTTCCGGCTTTAGGATGCATGATGATAGGAATGCCCCAAAAGAAAAGAGATTGGAAAACAAGATAAGATAATAAATTTGAAACCATGAAAATTTCAACTTAAATTAATACTTGATTTTACCTAAGTCAAATAAATCTTAACTATTTCTAATTTCATTATCTTATCATCCAATTAACAATTTCTAAAATCATGAATTTGAAAATCAGTTATTATACTCACAATTTTTTTCAATAAATTTAATTCTTCTTTATTAAAAATCACTATTAACTTTATTCCACAGAATATATATTTAATCACATATATTAAGTATAATTACATTTATTGTAACTATTCCAATTTGTCTATAAATTGCTTTAACACTATTTTATATTGTAAATTATTCAATTAACCTTTTATTCTATCTACCCCTGTTAATCTTTCATAACTAAAATTAAGTGTATAACATTTTTTATAACCACTCAAATTTTATTTACAAAATCTTTTTATATTTTATATTATCCAATTACATATTTAACTTCTGAGTGATTTAGGTAAGTTATATTGGAAATGCAATTGAGTATTATACAAGTTAAAATTTTCTAATCCAATTATTTCAAGATTAAATATTTATTCAAAATTTGGCTTCATTTTGTAATTGAAATTATCCTTTAAGATATAATTCAAGAACTCCTGATTAACTTCAACTACTTTAGAGATAAATAAATATATACAATATATATCAAATCAAATTTTAAATCATATATCACATGTATTATAAACCAAGTCATATTTCAGAAATCCAAATCAATTTAATTCTCCAAAGCAAGACTATAGCAAAACTACAGAATGGTCTCTTCACTTCGAAACTTGAAAATGAATGTCAATGATGCTGCAGTCTTCACCGAAATTATTTTCCAGCGACAAAGAAAAGAGCACTGATTTACAAATTAAAAATTCTTCAAAACAATTTCTACTTGAAATACTTTAAATAATACACCCTTAAAACTTTAAACACAAAGTTGAAACCATCAGAAATTAATTTCTTAGTTCCTCGTTTTAAATTCATTTAAATTTATAAAATAATTTATAGCCATGTCTCATAGCTCAATTATTTATATATGAAACATAAGCTAATGGTTTACAAACTATATACATAGTCAAATATTATTTCTCAACATCCAATTCAATTACTTATCAAAATTCAGAAAATTATACTTATATACATATACAATATAATTATCCAAAATTTATTTCATTTACTAAATTTGAAAACTATATTGTATCGGTTTGCTCTGTTCAATTGTTTCAGAGATTCTTTCGATAGCGTTGATCAGACGAATCGATCGGAAACCCAAATCAGCATCAACACCTCAAACAACATAATATATAAACATTCAAATATGGATTTATAAATACACTATACAGGAATAGATTTTCAAAGCAAGGATAGAGATTCAAGTTTGATTAACTCAAATCAAAGAAATTTTTGATTTGAAGATAAGATGGAAACAAAGATAAAATGATTGAATAACAGAATAAGGAAATGAATAAGCTTATATAAATCGTGGACAATCTTAACCGGGTCCCGCGTTTCCATGAATTAGATCAAATGTGGAATTTTGAGGCAAATCCACATTCGATCTCAAGAGATAGAGTTCGGGATACAAGAGATACTACCGTCTAAACCGAGGATATATATATAAATCTGCGGTGAATAAATGATTATTGTAAAGGAGCTTCACCCCTTTTACAAGTCAATTGAGTGTTGGTGTAACACCCGATATTTTCAGCCATTCGCATCTGCACATGTCGGACTTGAATTGCTCAAAATACCACGTCATAATATAATTTGAAGCAAATAAAATCAATCATACAGAATCACAGACACAGAAATATCAGAATAACTCGCAGCAGAAATAAAATATACCATAGTAGTTCATAAAGCTACTGTAACAAAGCCTCAAAAACAAAATACATAATATCAGTCTGAAAACAAATATAATAGAAATCCCAAATACATAGAAGATCACTAATACAAGAGCTGAAATTAGATGAGTTGAAACAGAAATAGATGAATAACCAGATAACAGAATCTCCAGCGATTCCTACCTCCAAAAAGATAAATCCAAAGCTAAGTTGTGAATACTCAGGCTGACCCGAGCATAAAGTAAGACACAAAACATTCGAATCGGGACATACATACTTATATATTGTAAACCAACTCAAGTGAACTGTAGTAGTAGTTATGTACAATAACTTAAAGGATGCTTGGGATTACCCATCCTAGGTTAGACCATAAATTTAAAAGTAATAACGCTATCATAGAAATGTCTATATTAAAGTAAAATATGCAAATACAGTGCTAATGTGGCTAGAGTAGCGCAAAGCTACAACAATCGCTCACCTTTAGTCACACTCTCAAATTTAAGGTGTACATCAAAAATCACAAGGCATACAGAGAAGTGTACCCATGGTTAAAATTCCAAAATGGTATTTTATACTTCGAAAATCAATATCATTTCAAAATTTAATATCATTTCAAATTCATTTTAAAATATCAAAATATCATATACTTCCAAACCTCATTTATTTTTATTTAATTTAAATACCATTCCAAATCACATTTCAAATGGTTTATATTTCAAATCAAATATTCCATTTAAACTAATTAAAATGAAGTTATTATACTTAAAAAAAAATCTAATATTCAATTCCCCAAAAAATTAGTCTTTTCAGACTTCATTTATTCACTTAAATTTATTGAAACGGTGAAATTTCATCTTTCGCAGCATTTTCAAAATGCTACGGTAAGTAACATTCGAAAACAATTCAATTAAATAAAGACAGCATTTAAAACTGCTGTAATAGTGTTCAAGTTTAATTTCTACAACTATAGCACTTACAAGTGCTGTACTAGCCCTTAGTTCATTTTAGCCTTTTAGTTCATTTGTATCAACTACAACATTTAGAAATGCGGTAATATCCTTTACTTCAAAAATGATAGCATTTCTAAAATGCTGTTAGTTAAATTCCAAATTTTCAATACAATTTTATACATAGATAAAATTTTAATTTAAACCTTTTTAACTTATAAAAATTGTATTTCTCACTTTAAAAAACGATCATTTAAATACCCTTTAATTTATGATTTTATAAAGTGAAATTTTCACAAATAATTATCAATTTTTTTTATAATTCACTTATAAAAATTAATGTACAATTTTATAACATTTCATTTACTTTACATTTTAATTTAATTTACCATTTCATAAATTAAATTTAAATTCCATTTTATTTTTGTTAACTTAACTTTTATTTTTAAAACACGTTTCACATTTCCAAGTTAAGTTGCATTTCAAATTTCAATTTTAAACATTTATTTTTTAACTATTTTTAATTTACAGAAAAAATCAATAACACTTATAAAAATCATTTTAAATTCAAATTTAAATCAAATTATCATATTCTCTTACTTAATTTAAACTATATTTAATTAACAAAATCATAAATTCCAAAATTTACTTATATTTCAAAGTCTACTTTATCTTTTATTTATTTCACTTATTTAACTTGTAGAAAATCACTAATATTTTATAAAAATCATTTTTAAAAATATAAATCAAAATATCATAATATTAACATTTTAAAAATAGTTTGTAAATTCTAGAAAAATATATATATTAACCACGGGTCTGTATATATAATTTTCTAACCTAAGTCCGGTGATACAGATAATATATCATTTCAATCCGTAATTTACAAAAAAAATCCGGGTTCTATCATTTGAAACCGCAATTCCAAGTAAATAAAAATAAATAAAAACCACTCAGGCCTATCATTTCAGCCCATAATGATTTTTTCTTAATCTAAAGTCCGTTTGGATATGTATCATTTCAACCCATAGTGATTCAATTCTACAGGGAACTTGCAGTGTGAGAAACAGATATAAATAAACAGTTATAGCAGTAACACATGATATAACAGGTTTATAAACAGGGTGATCATCATATAAATGATATCACAGGCTGGTATAACATGATAATCTTATATTCTACAAATTCACTTGCGATCAATTCAATATTATATAAGTATAAATGTCAAGCGTGATTACTCACTTGTTTCAAGATGGAGATAACAAGATAAAGCACACAAACGAATTCCAGAAAGCACGATAACACGACTTTTGACTTGAGTGAAGTGGAGAGCCAAGTTTTAATCTTGTGAACAACACATAAACAAGACAATATAAATATTATTTCAACCTAAATACACTTATGAAAACCATTAAAAATAAAAGCAACAAAAGAACACAACAACTTGACCTGGCCTCAACTCCCAAGTGCTCGACCTAGGGAGCTTTTGTGCTCGACCATAGTTATATGTGTTGGGTATGGGTCCGTAAAGCTCAGACTAGTAGGAGATGAAGGATTTTATGGTGATAGCATGAAACAAATACAAGTCAAGGCAACATAGTGGTTTTTGGTGCAACAACAAGGTTCGACTATGGCCATAAGTGGCTCGGTCTTGCTTGGTGGTGGTCAGGCAATGGTGCAGAACTGGTCAATGATCAGTTAGTGGTTGGTGGAGGTGGTTCTAGGGGTGGCCGAGAGGGAGTGTGAAGGGGTGATGCCTTAATGGTTCGGCTAGGGTAGTTTTCAAGTGGATGCTTGCTAATTTTTGTGGAGTTTGCAACATAAGGGCCACGGCCTCTCATGGCTAGTGGGGTTGGAGGAGGTTGCAGCCGAGCAAGGTGGTGGTGAAGGTGATGTGGTGATGGGGAAGCTATGGCCGAGCAAGTGTAGGTGAAAGCAAGGCAAAAATATAAATGAAACAAGAAGAAAATATGGAAAAATTCATGAACTTACCGAGGTTGTTTTTAGAAATTGATGGCCAAATATTTTTAGAGATGAGAAGTTTTTCTCTTGTGTGAAAAATTAAAAAGATATGGCTGAAGAAAGAAAATAGTATGGTCGGCAATTCGATGCAAGTGACCCTTGAAAATGAAAAGGCAAATGCATATGAAAGGTCATGGTAAATGAAAAGGTTTTGTTCTTTTATATTTCTCATTTCTTTTTCCCATTTTAAACAAATGAAAATGTAAGTAAATAAAATAGAAACAAAAAAATAGAGTAGGAAATAAATAAATAAATTTTAGAAAAGTATAAAATAATTATGAAAATAGCTAAATAATAGAAACTAGGATTTAAAAATTGTAAACAAAATACAATAAGCTTTGGAATATACACTTTAAAAATGTTTTAAAAATAAAATATATACATAACATGTCATATCAAAGATATATACGTAAATTAGAACAAACAAAAATATTATTTATATAAATTAAAATAAACTATTTTGTTAAATAAAACAATTTACACACAATATTGTAAAAAGCATAAGTTTTACAATATAAATCAGATTTCAATGAAACGAATAGCAGTATTCTTAAAATTTAATTTATTTTCATAATAAAATATAAAATTAAAAAATTCAAATTTAAAATAATTCAAATTTAAAATTTAACAGTCAAATTTTGACCATATTGACCAAAATCCACAATTTCTGGAAAATATTTAATTTATTCATGTTTGGAATTATAATTCACATATGAATCAAAATTTATATTTAAAATACCAAAAATTTATTCATTCAAATAAATAAAATAAGGTTTTTAAATCATAAATTTAAAATAAAATAATCAAAATATACAATTAAAATAATCACAAAAATACAGGGTTGTTACACTCTCCCCCACTCAAATCTTTTCGTCCTCGAAAAGAACGAACAAGGAAAATAAGGAAAAGAAAGATAGATAAAGCAAATAGTACCTGAAAAAATAATTCTGATTCGAAGCATGAATGCTCTCCTCCGTTTCCCAGGTACAATCTCCGTTCAAAACAGTGAGAGGTGCAACAATCCGTGCAAAATTCTCGATGAATCTTGGTAATAACCGGCAAGGCCCAAAAAACTACGAATCTCAGAAAAAGTCTTAGGAATTTCCCAATCTTGTAACAGAATAAGGAGTAATAAGAACAATAGAAAAGATAGAATAGTCAAAGGTACAATCCCGTTCATTAGTACTCCACTATATTTTGACCAAACAAATAGATTTCCTTCTTAGCTGCTTCGTACCTTTGTCGACAATACAAAGTGGCTTCCTCTCGACAGTCAGATTAGGCTCAATATCCAATTATCAAGAGCAGAAGGATGAACAATAAGAAATGGGTCATGAAGATATCAGCAAATATGTGAGACATGGAATACATCATGCACTCCAGAAAGCTTCTCGGTCAAATCCAAACGATAAGCCAAAGAACCAACTCTTTCCACAATGCAGAAAGAGCCCTCGAAACGAAAGAAGTTAGGAATAGCTAGAAGGAAAATAGGTTGAAAGACAAGGATGAACCATATTTTTAATATTTTTAAGATTATAAACATTTTATAATATGATGAATAGTCATTTGATTCAAATTTGTTAGTTGGAAGTAAATAATATTTGAAACATTTTAAATTATTTAGAAAAGTAAAATAAATGATCAAAATATCCTTATATAGTACTTTATCAAAATACTTTTATAACTTGATGTCTTAACAAGTTTACTCTTGTTCCAGCAGACTTTGGCCATGCATTGATCAAACGCAAAGCTAGAATTCTCTAGGTACTTAGTAGACTAGTTTCAACACCCAGTGAAAATACTGGAAAACTTTTAAAAACAGATATGGAATATACAATCTAAACAAATCAACTAAACCAAATATTTGTCCAACCATGGATTGCAGATACATAATGATTACACATGGATCTCCCAGGAAACATCCATACCTGTAAGCTATCTCAGCCAGCGGATTTCGCTACTAATACGACCTACATAGATCCTAGGATACACAATGGTTATGGCCTGGATCCCCCAGGAAATATCCGTACCCGTAGGCCAACTCAGCTAGGCGAATTACACCATGCAGTCGCGCTCATAAGACCATGGAGATCGCTATGGAATTCGATGGACACTTGAGTATCATATCCGGAAAACCCAAATCAAAGAGAATAATATCGATAGAATGAATCCACAATGTGGCCACAAAGCGGATATCAAGCAGATGGCACTTTCCATATCTTTACTTCGAACATACATACATACATACATACATACATACATACATACATACATACATACATACATACATACATACATACATACATACATACATACATACATACATACATACATACATACATACATACATACATACATACATACATACATACATACATACATACATACATACATACATACATACATACATACATACATACATACATACATACATACATACATACATACATACATACATACATACATACATACATACATACATACATACATACATACATACATACATACATACATACATACATACATATATATCATATAGTACCTTTTCAAATCACTTTCAAATATCGTACTTCTATAAAGCCCATTTATATAAGGTTCCATTTTCAAATCAAATACTTTCCAAAATTAATAGTATATCAAATCACACTTATATAGACTTCGATTATATAATATTTCACTTTCCATATTGAGTACCTTTCCAAAACGATAGTTTTCAAATCAACTTCATACTTATACAAATCAATTTTATATAAGTTTGATAACGCCCAAATCAAGTATTTAATAAAACAAGGTTCTCAATTTCAATTCCTTTCAATAACATTTCAGTTTCAAAATCATATATGATTTCGCCAAATCGTTTCTTCCAAATTACATGTATTCAGTTTCGAAGTTTCTCAAAACAATATGTTTAGAAAATAATCCAAATTTCCAAATCAACAAAATTTATATAAAACAAATCCATTTCCAAAACCATCATATAAATACTGGGTTTTACTATCCAATCTATTTTCAAAACCAAATATTTTTCTCAAAATCAATTATACCCAAAATGATTTCCAAGTTTATAACTATCCCTTTAAAACCTTTAAACTATTTATTTCCATATATGGAAGATCCAATTTACCATTTTGAAAATTACTTAGCTTAAAAATTAAACCTTGATTTGGAAGTGCTTGAACTTTAAAAATAGTCGTAGAAACCAAATTCTTCAATCCAAGAGTTGGAAATCAGCAACAAATCAGTAAATCAATTCCAATAGATAAGGTTATACCAAAACAAATTTGAAACTCAAGGATTGAACACCGGCTTACTTTAAATCATTTCTAATATATATATATATATATATATATATATATATATATATATATAGACACACACACACACATACGCACACACATATATCTTTCGAATATCAAACCATACTTCGAAATCTGAAAACAAAATTTATTTCACAAAATCACTCGCATAGCAAAGCTACTAGAGTGGCCTCTCCCCCACTTTGAAACTCGAAAATCAATGTCGATGATGCATGCACTCGTCACCGAAATTATTTTCCAGCGACACAAGTGAGTTCTGAACTTCTATTTTCTTGAAAACTTCTTTGAAATCTCTTCGGAATCAACGGAATTCATTCGAATTCATTCGAAACATTTCTTACTTGGAAATATGTTTAAATTATACTATTATTATATATTTTCCAAAATCTAAAAACCAATTTCAAAACACTGGAGTTCGATTCCTCGAAGTTCAAATTTGAAACCCTTCAGTTATAAATCATTTTTATATAAATCAAATTTCTTATAAATTTTTCAAAATTTCAAATCCTTTCGAAGCTTCAAATTCTCATTTTTAAAAGGTATATAATCCTTATCGAAAACATTTCATTTTTATATCTAAAATGTAGTCATCCTCATCAAAATAATAATTTCGATGTATGCACCATTTAAAAATACAAACAAACACAAATTTCCAATGGATGATTCAAGGATGGATTTCAAACAAACAAAAATTCAAATTTAGAGGAACTCTAATCAAATAGAATTCTGGTTCGAAGATAAGCTCGAACGAAGATGAGGTAATTTTATTACCAAATAGAAGATGGATAAGCCTATATAAATCGCGGGCAATCTTAACCGGTTAACCGTGATTTCAGGAATATAATTGTAACGACCCCAGATTTTTATGAATTTAGATTGATAATTTAAATGAATTTTTGAATTAACATTCGTGAAATGTATCGATAAATTGATGCGAGTTTCCCCGAGTTCAAATAAATGTGTGTTAAATCTGAAGTAAATGGTTTAAATTAGAATTTTAAATAAATCTACATGAGATAGATTTTATAGTTACAAATAAAAGCAAATAAATTTTTGATGGGTTTTGTAAAATAGTAAGTTAAACGAATAATTAAAATGAACCATGTAAAATAAACAAGTATTGCTAAATTTAAACGACATATTAACTCGAACCTTATTTATAGTGTATTGTACATAAGTAAAGAAAAAAATATTGCAAAAGGATGAAACAAACAAAACTTTAAATACAAGCACATAAAAGCAAAATAACAAAAGTAGAAAACAAATAAATAAAAATAATAACAACAAAGAAGCAAAACGAAGTAAAGTAAATAAATTAAGTAAAAACAAAGAAAACAAGAAAAATAAAATACAAATAAAATACACAACATAAAGTAAACTTGAAGCAAACAAATAAAACAAGCTGCATAATAAACAAAGTGTGAAACAAAGCAAAGAAATAAGATAAAATAAAAACAAAGCTGCAGCCACTAAATTACAGAGCAAAGGCAAAACAAAGCAAAAATATCTATGTAACAAAAATAAGCATGGGCTGAAAGTATGTACACTTAGCTTGCAAAATAAACAAAAGAGAAAAAGTACATGACCAAGAAAATTATCTCAACAAACATAATACAATCTCAGCCACCACTGTCTCAAAATTTTGGACAGCTGAGCCGAAGAAAAAATATATAAACATGAAGTACAAGAAGTAAGGAAATAAACCAAGCTTCTGCCACCAATTATCACCTGTAAACAAAATGTGGTCAAGCATGCATACTTATAAACTGATAAAATAAAGTAAGGCAACCTGGCAAAATAAAAATAGGAATAAACAAAGGGAATATATGTAAAGTAAGCATGCAGGCAAGAAGCAAATACATAATACCTCTATTATGAAGCATGAAGTACCATTGCATTTAATGCAAGCTTAAACAAGTCTATTCGAATTGTTTTAACATCTCTTCAGCCTCCAACAAGAAATCTTGCCATATAATAAAAAAAATAATAATAATCAAACATTGTACAAAAAAAAAATCTCTGAAAGAAAATATGATATACCTAGCCTGTACTTGCAAAACACTTCAAGTGCATACTCCTTTTATCAGCTCAGTATTTCGTTTAGTTCTCATTTTGTTCACCTGAGAACTAAAGAAAAAAGAGAAAAAAAAAAAAAAGAAACAAACATTTCAACTCAGAGAAACTGAGGCAACTTACATCTGAACAAAGAAGAAGGAGATCAAGGAGCTTCATCATCAATACCTGATTCAATCTCAACATTCGTTGGGAGTTCTAAATGGTGATCTGGAAGGTGAGTGGCATATAGTTGTTCAAACCTGAGTGTGTATTGCCATTGCTTTGTGTATATGCTGATGCTAGTGCATTCATTCTCTGTTAGCTACAGAGTATCAACCCACAAGAAAAAAAAAATTCATATCTTGTTTTATAACCCATATCTGGCCTCAGTTTCAAAACAAGATTTTTGTGTTTAAGTATAGGCTGTGGTTTAAAAATGGTTTTATAAGGTATAAAGGTAGGTAGAGGGAAAGATCAAGTTTTTACAGTAAAAACTTAAGTCTCTGGGAATTTCAAAATTCTTGGATTGTGGATTAAATTATATAGCTTGAATTAACAGCCCAAGATAGGATTTTTAAAAGAAATTTAGTGATTTTTAGTTGTGTGGATCATGAGAAATTAACAGTAGAACACAATTTGCATTTAAATCAATTCCTCGTGATTGGGTGATTTGTGTTTTGTGGGGTTGCTCGGGGTGGTAGACGAACCTACGGAGTGGCTAGGAAAAATGGCCGGAGTTGGTGGAAGTGATGGTGGCGTTGGCGGTAGCGAGGCAAAGTTTTTAACCCTAGTTTTTAGGTGGGGAAAATCTTGGTTTCGTTCGACACCCACGATGCATCGAGTGGCACGCGACTTCGGGAGGTGGTAAAGAAGAGGTTGACGAAGCTATGGCCGGAAGCGGAGCGTGTCTGGTGGTCGGTGGAGGAAGCGGTGGCCGTTGACAGGTTTGTGGGGTGCGGTGTTGAAAATGTTTCCAGGTTCCACACCGAGCTCGAATTTAATTTCGAGACCATGGTGGGGATTTTGATGGTCGGAGAGGAGTTTTGGGGTGTACGTCGACTTGTTCGACGGTGAAGTGGCGACTGGAGGAGCTCGCCGGCACCGTGCACGTGCACGGTGCACTTAAGCTTTGGAATCTGGAAAATGTTGTTGAGCAGGGGATGAATGCAAGATTTGTTCGCGTGATTTTCTCGGGTAGTTACTCGAAGTCTTCCAGTGATTGACCCGAAGAAATTATAATTAGGCTCGGGTTGTTTTTGTTGTGACCAGTTTTTGAAAGCCTGTCAGGCTTTAAGTTTAATTTAAGAGCAGAGTTTTAAATATAAGTTAAATCCAAAATTTAAGATAGGATTCAAATTTAGTTTTGTCTCCTAGTTTAAATAAATATAAGTTTTATAAAAATAAAAAGATGTTTTAACAACTTTTTAATGTTTAAAGTAGATTTTAAATTTGTTAAGTTTTGCTAAAGATAAATTTGTATTTATTTTGAATTTAAATTTGAAATGAGAATTTGATCATAAATAATAAATGTTTATCCTTAAATAAATGTAGATTTAAGGATTTGTAACTTTTAAGTTAATTAAATTGAATGATTAACTAATTTGATTAATTAATGATTGGATTAATTAATTTAGTAATTAAAAGTTAAATTAGTTAATTAAGGTTTAAGATAATTAATTCAGGATAAATAAACGGGTAATTAAGAATCATTAACTAAATTAGATTTGAATTTTTATTTATGATTAGTAATTAATTAATGAAGTAAGTAAGAGTTAATTAAGTTATATTAAATGCTTAATTAATTAAATCATTAAGGATTAATTAATGAGTTATTAAAGATGAAATTTAATTGTAATTAATAATAAATCTTAATTTAATTACTTTGGGAAAAGTAATTGAAGAGATATTAATAAATAAATGAAGGTTATTAACTGGGATGATTAAATAATGAATTAATATGATTTAATTTGATAATTAATTAAATTTATTTAATTTAAGATAAGCATTTGTAAATTGGTTAAGTATAATTACTTGACGAAAATAATTAAGGATTAATTATTTATTGTAATTAATTCTGATAATATGATTAATTTAAGTTAATTTAGTTCAATTAATTAAGGAATCATTTGATAAATTTATAAGTGTTTGATAAATTAATCTATATCAAATGATTTGTCATTAGTTAATCAGAATTTGAAAATTTATTCACAAGTAATTAAATTTAATTGGAAATAAATTGAATTAGTTAGGACTAAACCATTAATCCTACTTATAAATGTTTATTGAATGCCTGACCTTACCTATGAATGATTGTATTGTATGAGATGCCTTGGATTGATTGTCCTATCTGATCTATAATATTTTGTTCTGTGACTGTGTATAATTTATTCATTTATTTACAATTGTAAATTTTCTATGAATCTGTGTATAAACGATAAGCGTTGTAGTTTATATCGCTTATCAACTATATTCCTGTGTTTTAATCTGTGATGATTGAATGATGTTGCACTATTGTGTAAAACCCCTGGACCACACCATACACACACAAATATGGATTTCACGAGGAAATCGAATAAGTCGCAGATTTTAGTAATGGTTAAATTTGAATTTTTAAAATTCAAATGGTTTGGAAATGGAATCGGAATAAATGTGAAAAGCTTTTGGAATGGAATTTCAAAATAAAATTTATTATTTTTAAATTACTTGATTAAGTTTTGGAATTTAAATAATTTGATTTAAATTTAAATTCAATACTTGAAATTGAATTCTATGATTTGAAATTAGGGATTGAAGATGTTATATTGGTTATATAGGGATTAAACCACTTTTAAATATTGTTTTTGGAAATTTGAATTTAACCCAAGGATTTCAACTCGTATAAATGAATCAGATTTCCAAAATGAAAACTGTTGTTTTCAAATGATAAACACTTTTAGATAAGAACCGAGATTCCTGTTAATTAGGGGAATTTCAAGATTGAATAAGAGAAATGATTTTCCTAAGTTATGAATGATTTTTTTTTTTTTTGAAAACTATGAATTAAATCTGTTTATTTTTAACAGATTTAAATTGATGATTGTTTAAATCAAATTTGAAATGAAATTGTTTTGAAAGCTATAAGTTAAATCTTTGATTTGAAGAATTAACGAGTTAAATTGAAATGGAAATTGATTTGGGAAAATCTGTGAATGAATCTTTTGTTTAAAAGATTAAAATATGAAAATTGTTTAAACCGTTAAAGGTTGTGAAAATGAATCTTTTTGTTTAAAGATTTGAAATGGTAATTGATTTAAACCATTTGAAAGTAAGTTTTGAATTATTAAGTTGTGACTTAATTGAAATTCCAATATCCATATGATTTTTAATATTGCGCTCACTATTTGGTTTAGCCGGGAAAGGACCTTTGTGTCGTATAACCCATTCCGAATATGTGATACGTCGTTATGGATAGCATTTGAAGACCGGTGATGAAGACCGGATATTCACAAAAACAAAAGGATAACTCGTCGATTGTCTCTGCACCGAGTCGCGCCGGTATAGAGATTCCCTAAGTGACGGGAAGTCCGATCGGTATTGTGAATACCCGGATTTCAAGGGCTTCGTAAGAAGTGCCTTCGGTTCTGTTCAAACCCGGAACAGACTTGTATGGATTGTGTGTCTGACATTACACTTTGAGATATAAAGCAGATTTCTTTCAAATACATTTCTGTTGGTGGCAGAGAATTTATTCTCTTAGCTTAACACCCTTCTCTGAGACGTACGAGCTCAGAGGTTATGTAGTTGATGGTTATCAGCAATATATTCCCAATTTGGTAATGTGACATGCTGAGTGTTGCTGTGAAATGATCGTTGAGTGATCATTTGTGATAAGATCATTTGTTTGATCGTCTATCTTGATGATCATTGCTTTGATCATTTATTGACCCAAAGCGTGGCTTTGAAACAAAGCGTGGCTTTGTGGACGAGACTTCGTCGAGCCTCACACCCCGGAATGGTCAAAACAGGAAAGATGCGGCAAGGTTATTAGGGGGTAGCGCCTCTTTAGGGTATGTACATCTCCTTCTGGATAGAAGTGGTATCATGGTATAGAGCCCAGATACTTACTTATGTGGATATCACAAATATATATATATATATATCTTGTTTTGTGATTTGATGTTGGGGCCCCGGTTAAAGGTTGTTACAACCGGGAGGTGGCATACTCGTGTCAGTAGTTACCCAGTTAGGGGTAACCCGGCCTTGTGTTGGCAGAGATCCGGTTAGGTTCTCGGGGACGTCCTTCCAGAGGCGTTCTCATGTGGCAATGGGAAGTTCCTTGGCCTGACCATTTGTTGGAAATCCAAAGAAACAATACGAGCCTTGTACGATTTTAGTTGTAGAACCTGCCATTCACTTATGGTGGCGCCCCACTGTTTGGATGGTAGCTATAGTAGACATACGATAATGGTCGTATGTTGGCTAAGATTTATATTCTACTTTCGAAATGTTTTCTACACTATGCACTAATAATAATATCAAAAATGATTTGATTTGCGTAATAAGCATCTTTGACTATCATAAGAAGAAATCTCCTCCAAGTCTGCGTTTGCATTGTGTGTGTGGCGGGAGGTCTTATGGTAGTTTCATTTTCAAAAAGCATTGCGAATTTATTTTAAAATCTTTTGTTGATTATTTTAAAGATAAAACTGTTTTTGTTGCTCACACCAGTCCCATGACTGATCCGGAGTTTATTGTTCCTTTCCTAAACTCTGGATGCTCATTAATTTCTACACGAGCAGTCTAGAGTTGGGTTTTTTAGATACTTAGGTTCAGTAGATTTATCTGGAGCTAGTTCAGCCTTTGGATATGGACTGCACTTGCTTATCTATGGGAGTTCGAGCTATTGCTGGATTAGAGCTTTGGGAGATTATCTGCTGCTGGCATTATCTATATTTATTTCTTTTCCGCTGCTATCTTTTTTGTATCATATCTCTGATAATATATTGATATTCTTTGTATCACTCTGTTGTATCTGACAGTATCAAAACTGTATATCAATGTGGTATTCTTTTATTCCGCTGTGTTGTTTACTTAATGTTGTTATAAGCTCCGGCGAATCGGATTTGAACGGTCGAATCTTCGGCATTCGAATACGATTTGAAGTATGGATGTCGATTTTTCGAGCGGGCAAAAACCCGAATCGTCACAAGTGGTATCAGAGCTAAGGTTGAACTTTAGCTCAGGAGTATAACACGTTAAGTAACTCATTAGAGATAGGGTGAAGTATCCCTAGAATGAGTATATCCCTAAGATATCCGTTTGAACGCCTTAGTAAATTCTCTTACTATCCACTAATAGTAAGTATGAGTGCAAGAAGAGAATGAGATAGGGGACAGGGAAATACGACTATAAATGGTCGATACTCTGTAACAACAGTGGAAACAACTTTCTCATCAATTTCTTTTGATTCGTCTTTTCAAATCCTTTTGATTGATTCGTGACAACTCCAGAAAGAAGTTCGGTGCATTAATGCCCTACTAATCGTTGTAGAAAATTTCTTACTTCGTATCTTCATCGGTTTCTTTTCAGTTTTTGATTTAAACTTTAAGGAATTAGAAAATTTTGAATAAACTGGAAGTTTTAAAAATTGAGTTAACTTGATTAATGGGATATCAAGCTAACTTTGAATTGTATTGATAAAACGATTTTGGTTGAAGACAAATTTTGAATTTCTGTTTCAACTTCTTGGGTAGAATAAAATATGAAATATAAACTTTGATGTATTTCTTAACCTATAAAATTCTCAACTCAAGATCTTAATATTTGGATTTTTATTTTAATTATAGAGAACAAATAGCGTCAGCAGAGGAGGAAAGACTAGGAGAGTGGGTGATTACGCTTCATCCAGTAGGGTACGAGATGATGAAGGTGAGTCATCAGTTCATAGGGATTTCCCAGTGGAGCCTGTAGTGCAGCCCCAACCACCAGTGGAAGAAGAAGAAGATGAAGAGGAATTCGAAGAAGAAAATGAAGACGAATTCAAAGAGGAAGAAGAGGAGGAAGAATTCGAGGAAGAAGAGTTCGAGGAAGAATTCGAAGAAGAAGAGGAGGAGGAATTCGAGGAAGAGGTTGAGGCAGAAGAAGAACCTGAAGTGGAGGAAGAGTCCAAAGGAGACGAAGAAATTCCTTGGGATTTGGATAATGCCGTGGATGATGATGATCCCATTGACGACGAGGAGTTAAATGCTGGGTATCTTATTCTGAAGAATCTGATCCGGAAGAGATTTATGAGACGGACGAAGATGCGGAAGTGATAGACCTGTCAGGGCCTGAGAGGGTGAGTTCTGACAGTGAGGATTGGTAGTTGGTCGATTTGACTTATTTTGGGGTATTTATATCTGTATTTTGGACTTGAGATCGTAGATTATGTATGACTATAGCTCATGTACTAATCTTTTGAGTAGCGTTTAATATAAAATATATTATGAATGGCCTGAAAATATCCATGTATTACTAGTATAATTTGAATTACCATTAGTCTATTTTGTGTGTGTGTATAATTCGAGAGACGAGCTGTACAATTTCGAGGACGAAATTCTTTTAAGGGGGGAAGTTTGTAACGACCCCAGATTTTTATGAATTTAGATTGATAATTTAAATGAATTTTTGAATTAACATTCGTGAAATGTATCGATAAATTGATGCGAGTTTCCCCGAGTTCAAATAAATGTGTGTTAAATCTGAAGTAAATGGTTTAAATTAGAATTTTAAATAAATCTACATGAGATAGATTTTATAGTTACAAATAAAAGCAAATAAATTTTTGATGGGTTTTGTAAAATAGTAAGTTAAACGAATAATTAAAATGAACCATGTAAAATAAACAAGTATTGCTAAATTTAAACGACATATTAACTCGATCCTTATTTATAGTGTATTGTACATAAGTAAAGAAAAAAATATTGCAAAAGGATGAAACAAACAAAACTTTAAATACAAGCACATAAAAGCAAAATAACAAAAGTAGAAAACAAATAAATAAAAATAATAACAACAAAGAAGCAAAACGAAGTAAAGTAAATAAATTAAGTAAAAACAAAGAAAACAAGAAAAATAAAATACAAATAAAATACACAACATAAAGTAAACTTGAAGCAAACAAATAAAACAAGCTGCATAATAAACAAAGTGTGAAACAAAGCAAAGAAATAAGATAAAATAAAAACAAAGCTGCAGCCACTAAATTACAGAGCAAAGGCAAAACAAAGCAAAAATATCTATGTAACAAAAATAAGCATGGGCTGAAAGTATGTACACTTAGCTTGCAAAATAAACAAAAGAGAAAAAGTACATGACCAAGAAAATTATCTCAACAAACATAATACAATCTCAGCCACCACTGTCTCAAAATTTTGGACAGCTGAGCCGAAGAAAAAATATATAAACATGAAGTACAAGAAGTAAGGAAATAAACCAAGCTTCTGCCACCAATTATCACCTGTAAACAAAATGTGGTCAAGCATGCATACTTATAAACTGATAAAATAAAGTAAGGCAACCTGGCAAAATAAAAATAGGAATAAACAAAGGGAATATATGTAAAGTAAGCATGCAGGCAAGAAGCAAATACATAATACCTCTATTATGAAGCATGAAGTACCATTGCATTTAATGCAAGCTTAAACAAGTCTATTCGAATTGTTTTAACATCTCTTCAGCCTCCAACAAGAAATCTTGCCATATAATAATAAAAAAAAATAATAATCAAACATTGTACAAAAAAAAAAAATCTCTGAAAGAAAATATGATATACCTAGCCTGTACTTGCAAAACACTTCAAGTGCATACTCCTTTTATCAGCTCAGTATTTCGTTTAGTTCTCATTTTGTTCACCTGAGAACTAAAGAAAAAAGAGAAAAAAAAAAAGAAACAAACATTTCAACTCAGAGAAACTGAGGCAACTTACATCTGAACAAAGAAGAAGGAGATCAAGGAGCTTCATCATCAATACCTGATTCAATCTCAACATTCGTTGGGAGTTCTAAATGGTGATCTGGAAGGTGAGTGGCATATAGTTGTTCAAACCTGAGTGTGTATTGCCATTGCTTTGTGTATATGCTGATGCTAGTGCATTCATTCTCTGTTAGCTACAGAGTATCAACCCACAAGAAAAAAAAAATTCATATCTTGTTTTATAACCCATATCTGGCCTCAGTTTCAAAACAAGATTTTTGTGTTTAAGTATAGGCTGTGGTTTAAAAATGGTTTTATAAGGTATAAAGGTAGGTAGAGGGAAAGATCAAGTTTTTACAGTAAAAACTTAAGTCTCTGGGAATTTCAAAATTCTTGGATTGTGGATTAAATTATATAGCTTGAATTAACAGCCCAAGATAGGATTTTTAAAAGAAATTTAGTGATTTTTAGTTGTGTGGATCATGAGAAATTAACAGTAGAACACAATTTGCATTTAAATCAATTCCTCGTGATTGGGTGATTTGTGTTTTGTGGGGTTGCTCGGGGTGGTAGACGAACCTACGGAGTGGCTAGGAAAAATGGCCGGAGTTGGTGGAAGTGATGGTGGCGTTGGCGGTAGCGAGGCAAAGTTTTTAACCCTAGTTTTTAGGTGGGGCAAATCTTGGTTTCGTTCGACACCCACGATGCATCGAGTGGCACGCGACTTCGGGAGGTGGTAAAGAAGAGGTTGACGAAGCTATGGCCGGAAGCGGAGCGTGTCTGGTGGTCGGTGGAGGAAGCGGTGGCCGTTGACAGGTTTGTGGGGTGCGGTGTTGAAAATGTTTCCAGGTTCCACACCGAGCTCGAATTTAATTTCGAGACCATGGTGGGGATTTTGATGGTCGGAGAGGAGTTTTGGGGTGTACGTCGACTTGTTCGACGGTGAAGTGGCGACTGGAGGAGCTCGCCGGCACCGTGCACGTGCACGGTGCACTTAAGCTTTGGAATCTGGAAAATGTTGTTGAGCAGGGGATGAATGCAAGATTTGTTCGCGTGATTTTCTCGGGTAGTTACTCGAAGTCTTCCAGTGATTGACCCGAAGAAATTATAATTAGGCTCGGGTTGTTTTTGTTGTGACCAGTTTTTGAAAGCCTGTCAGGCTTTAAGTTTAATTTAAGAGCAGAGTTTTAAATATAAGTTAAATCCAAAATTTAAGATAGGATTCAAATTTAGTTTTGTCTCCTAGTTTAAATAAATATAAGTTTTATAAAAATAAAAAGATGTTTTAACAACTTTTTAATGTTTAAAGTAGATTTTAAATTTGTTAAGTTTTGCTAAAGATAAATTTGTATTTATTTTGAATTTAAATTTGAAATGAGAATTTGATCATAAATAATAAATGTTTATCCTTAAATAAATGTAGATTTAAGGATTTGTAACTTTTAAGTTAATTAAATTGAATGATTAACTAATTTGATTAATTAATGATTGGATTAATTAATTTAGTAATTAAAAGTTAAATTAGTTAATTAAGGTTTAAGATAATTAATTCAGGATAAATAAACGGGTAATTAAGAATCATTAACTAAATTAGATTTGAATTTTTATTTATGATTAGTAATTAATTAATGAAGTAAGTAAGAGTTAATTAAGTTATATTAAATACTTAATTAATTAAATCATTAAGGATTAATTAATGAGTTATTAAAGATGAAATTTAATTGTAATTAATAATAAATCTTAATTTAATTACTTTGGGAAAAGTAATTGAAGAGATATTAATAAATAAATGAAGGTTATTAACTGGGATGATTAAATAATGAATTAATATGATTTAATTTGATAATTAATTAAATTTATTTAATTTAAGATAAGCATTTGTAAATTGGTTAAGTATAATTACTTGACGAAAATAATTAAGGATTAATTATTTATTGTAATTAATTCTGATAATATGATTAATTTAAGTTAATTTAGTTCAATTAATTAAGGAATCATTTGGTAAATTTATAAGTGTTTGATAAATTAATCTATATCAAATGATTTGTCATTAGTTAATCAGAATTTGAAAATTTATTCACAAGTAATTAAATTTAATTGGAAATAAATTGAATTAGTTAGGACTAAACCATTAATCCTACTTATAAATGTTTATTGAATGCCTGACCTTACCTATGAATGATTGTATTGTATGAGATGCCTTGGATTGATTGTCCTATCTGATCTATAATATTTTGTTCTGTGACTGTGTATAATTTATTCATTTATTTACAATTGTAAATTTTCTATGAATCTGTGTATAAACGATAAGCGTTGTAGTTTATATCGCTTATCAACTATATTCCTGTGTTTTAATCTGTGATGATTGAATGATGTTGCACTATTGTGTAAAACCCCTGGACCACACCATACACACACAAATATGGATTTCACGAGGAAATCGAATAAGTCGCAGATTTTAGTAATGGTTAAATTTGAATTTTTAAAATTCAAATGGTTTGGAAATGGAATCGGAATAAATGTGAAAAGCTTTTGGAATGGAATTTCAAAATAAAATTTATTATTTTTAAATTACTTGATTAAGTTTTGGAATTTAAATAATTTGATTTAAATTTAAATTCAATACTTGAAATTGAATTCTATGATTTGAAATTAGGGATTGAAGATGTTATATTGGTTATATAGGGATTAAACCACTTTTAAATATTGTTTTTGGAAATTTGAATTTAACCCAAGGATTTCAACTCGTATAAATGAATCAGATTTCCAAAATGAAAACTGTTGTTTTCAAATGATAAACACTTTTAGATAAGAACCGAGATTCCTGTTAATTAGGGGAATTTCAAGATTGAATAAGAGAAATGATTTTCCTAAGTTATGAATGAATTTTTTTTTTTTTGAAAACTATGAATTAAATCTGTTTATTTTTAACAGATTTAAATTGATGATTGTTTAAATCAAATTTGAAATGAAATTGTTTTGAAAGCTATAAGTTAAATCTTTGATTTGAAGAATTAACGAGTTAAATTGAAATGGAAATTGATTTGGGAAAATCTGTGAATGAATCTTTTGTTTAAAAGATTAAAATATGAAAATTGTTTAAACCGTTAAAGGTTGTGAAAATGAATCTTTTTGTTTAAAGATTTGAAATGGTAATTGATTTAAACCATTTGAAAGTAAGTTTTGAATTATTAAGTTGTGACTTAATTGAAATTCCAATATCCATATGATTTTTAATATTGCGCTCACTATTCGGTTTAGCCGGGAAAGGACCTTTGTGTCGTATAACCCATTCCGAATATGTGATACGTCGTTATGGATAGCATTTGAAGACCGGTGATGAAGACCGGATATTCACAAAAACGAAAGGATAACTCGTCGATTGTCTCTGCACCGAGTCGCGCCGGTATAGAGATTCCCTAAGTGACGGGAAGTCCGATCGGTATTGTGAATACCCGGATTTCAAGGGCTTCGTAAGAAGTGCCTTCGGTTCTGTTCAAACCCGGAACAGACTTGTATGGATTGTGTGTCTGACATTACACTTTGAGATATAAAGCAGATTTCTTTCAAATACATTTCTGTTGGTGGCAGAGAATTTATTCTCTTAGCTTAACACCCTTCTCTGAGACGTACGAGCTCAGAGGTTATGTAGTTGATGGTTATCAGCAATATATTCCCAATTTGGTAATGTGACATGCTGAGTGTTGCTGTGAAATGATCGTTGAGTGATCATTTGTGATAAGATCATTTGTTTGATCGTCTATCTTGATGATCATTGCTTTGATCATTTATTGACCCAAAGCGTGGCTTTGAAACAAAGCGTGGCTTTGTGGACGAGACTTCGTCGAGCCTCACACCCCGGAATGGTCAAAACAGGAAAGATGCGGCAAGGTTATTAGGGGGTAGCGCCTCTTTAGGGTATGTACATCTCCTTCTGGATAGAAGTGGTATCATGGTATAGAGCCCAGATACTTACTTATGTGGATATCACAAATATATATATATATCTTGTTTTGTGATTTGATGTTGGGGCCCCGGTTAAAGGTTGTTACAACCGGGAGGTGGCATACTCGTGTCAGTAGTTACCCAGTTAGGGGTAACCCGGCCTTGTGTTGGCAGAGATCCGGTTAGGTTCTCGGGGACGTCCTTCCAGAGGCGTTCTCATGTGGCAATGGGAAGTTCCTTGGCCTGACCATTTGTTGGAAATCCAAAGAAACAATACGAGCCTTGTACGATTTTAGTTGTAGAACCTGCCATTCACTTATGGTGGCGCCCCACTGTTTGGATGGTAGCTATAGTAGGCATACGATAATGGTCGTATGTTGGCTAAGATTTATATTCTACTTTCGAAATGTTTTCTACACTATGCACTAATAATAATATCAAAAATGATTTGATTTGCGTAATAAGCATCTTTGACTATCATAAGAAGAAATCTCCTCCAAGTCTGCGTTTGCATTGTGTGTGTGGCGGGAGGTCTTATGGTAGTTTCATTTTCAAAAAGCATTGCGAATTTATTTTAAAATCTTTTGTTGATTATTTTAAAGATAAAACTGTTTTTGTTGCTCACACCAGTCCCATGACTGATCCGGAGTTTATTGTTCCTTTCCTAAACTCTGGATGCTCATTAATTTCTACACGAGCAGTCTAGAGTTGGGTTTTTCAGATACTTAGGTTCAGTAGATTTATCTGGAGCTAGTTCAGCCTTTGGATATGGACTGCACTTGCTTATCTATGGGAGTTCGAGCTATTGCTGGATTAGAGCTTTGGGAGATTATCTGCTGCTGGCATTATCTATATTTATTTCTTTTCCGCTGCTATCTTTTTTGTATCATATCTCTGATAATATATTGATATTCTTTGTATCACTCTGTTGTATCTGACAGTATCAAAGCTGTATATCAATGTGGTATTCTTTTATTCCGCTGTGTTGTTTACTTAATGTTGTTATAAGCTCCGGCGAATCGGATTTGAACGGTCGAATCTTCGGCATTCGAATACGATTTGAAGTATGGATGTCGATTTTTCGAGCGGGCAAAAACCCGAATCGTCACAATAATCAATATGGAAATCTAAGGCAAATCGACATTTGATCGCTAGAGATAGAATCCAAGTAGAGCCGGAGATAGGTAGCATCGAAATATGAGGATACAGATATCTACGGTGAATCAATGCCAATTGTAAAGGAGTTTCACCCCTTTACAAATCATTAAAGGATTTGTGGAATCTCCGATCTTTATAGAGGTCATTCAAAGTGGAGTTATGGAATGCCTCAAAATCAAAAGATAAAACATGGATGACTGGGTTTCAGAACAAGTGGGAGCATTCCAAAGTTTAAGGAATCCTAATCGATAAGAATCCTAATCAAGAGATTACTAACAAGGGGGATACAGCAGGGATGAAGTTTAGAAAATCTTGATTTCAAAAATAAGAATTTTTTTTCATACCAATATAGTCATTGAAAATCCTTTAAAATCATTTTATACTTCGAAAAGACGTTCTCTCACAAAGAAATGATTCTGAGATTGATTTCACTCGTTTTAGGGTATTTCTACCCTATCTCTAATGAGTTTTTTTTGCTCCACGGCTAAGGTTTGCCTAAAACCAAAATCTCTGATACCAACTGTAACAACTCAATATTTTTAGCCATTCGCATCCGCACATGTCGGACTTGATTGCTCAAAATACCGCATTGTAATATAATTTGGAGCAAATAAAATCAATCATACAGAATCACAGACACGAAAATATCAGAATAACTCGTAGCGGAAATAAAATATACCATAGTAGTTCATGAAGCTACCATAACAAAGTCTCAAAAACAAAATACATAATATCAGTCTGAAAACAAATATAATAGAAATCCCAAATACATAGAAGATCACTAATACAAGAGCTGAAATTAGATGAACTGAAACAGAAATAGATGAATAACTAGATAACAGAATCTCCAACAATTCCTACCTTCAGAAAGAGAAATCCAAAGCTAAGCTGTGAATACTCAGGCTGACCCGAGCATAAAGTAAAACACAAAACACTTGAGTCAGGACATACATACTTATATAATGTAAACCAACTTAAATAAACTGTAGTAGTAATGCACAATAACTTAAACGATGATTGAGATCGCCCATCCTAAGTTAGACCATAAATTTAACAGTAATAACGCTATCATAGAAATGTCTATATTAAAGTAAAGTATGTAAATAACAGTGTTAATGTGGCTAGGGTAGCGTAGAGCTGCAGCAATCGCTCACCTCTAGTCACACTCTCAAATTTAAGGTGTACATCAAAAATTACAAGGTATACGGAGAAGTGTACCCGTTGTTAAGCTATTTTGTACTTCGAAAATCAATATCATTTCAAATTCATTTTAAAATATCAAAATATCATATCCTTCCAAACTTCATTCGTTTTTGTTTAATTTAAATACCATTCCAAATCACATTTCAAATGGTTTATATTTCAAATCAAATATTCAATTTAAACTAATTAAAATGAAGTTATTATACTTGAAAAAAAATCAAATATTCAATTTTCAGAAAATTTAGTCTTTTCAGACTTCATTTATTCACTTAAATTTATTAAACGGTGGAATTTCAGCTTTCGCAGCATTTAGAAAATGCTCCGGTAAGTTACGATTGAAAACAATTCAATTAAACAAAGACATCATTTAAAACTGCTATAATGGTTTTCAAGTTTAATTTCTACAACTATAGGACTTACAAAGTGTTGTACCAGCCTTTAGTTCATTTTAGCCTTTTAGTTCATTTGTATCAACTATAGCACTTAGAAATGCTGTAGTATCCTTTACTTAAGAAATGATAGCATTTCTGAAATGCTGTTAATTAAATTCCAAATTTTCAATACAATTTCGTACATAAATAAAATTTAGTTTAAGCCATTTTTAACTTATAAAAATTATTTTTCTCACATTAAAAATGATCATTTAAATACCCTTTAATTTATGATTTTATAAAGTAATTTTCACACATAATTATCGATTTTTTTATAATTCACTTATAAAAATTAATGTACAATTTTATAACATTTCATTTACTTTACATTTTAATTTAATTTACCATTTCATAAATTAAATTTAAATTCCATTTTATTTTTCTTAACTTAACTTTTATTTTTAAAACACATTTCACATTTTCCAAGTTAAGTTATATTTCAAATTTCAATTTTAAACATTTATTTATTTTACTATTTTTAATTTATAGAAAAAATCAATAACACTTATAAAAATCATTTTAAATTCAAATTTAAATCAAATTATCATATTCTCTTACTTAATTTAAACTATATTTATAAACAAAATCATAAATTCCAAAATTTTCTTATATTTCAAATTCTACTTTACCATTTATTTATTTCACTTATTTAACTTATAGAAAATCACTAATATTTTTATAAAAATCATTTTAAAATTAAATTAAATAAAAATATCATAATATTTACATTTTAAAAATATTTCATAAATTCTAGAAATATATATATTAACCACGGTCTGTATATAATTTTCTAACCTAAGTCAGGTGATACGGATAATATATCGTTTCAATCCATAATTTACAAAGAAAATCCGGCTTCTATCATTTCAAACCTGCAATTCCAAGTAAACAAAAATAAATAAAAATCACTCGGGCCTATCATTTCAGCCCATAATGATTTTTCCTTAATCTAAAGTCCGTTCGAGTATGTATCATTTCAACCCATAGTGATTCTATTCTACAGGGAACTTGCAGCGTGAGAAACTGATATAAATAAATAGTACAGGTTTACAAACAGGGTGATCATCATATAAATAATATCACAGGCATGTATAACATGATAATCTTATATTCTATATATTCACTTGCTATCAATTCACTATTATGTAAGTATAGATGTCAAGCGTGATTACTCACTTGTTTCAAGCTGGAGATAGCAAGATAAAGCACACAAACGAATTCCATAAAGCACGATAACATGACTTTTAACTTGAGTGGAGTGGAGAGCCAAGTTTTAATCTTGTGAACAACACATAAACAAGACAATATAATTATTATGTCAACCCAAATATACTTATGAAAACAATTAAAAATAAAAGCAACAAAAGAACACAACTTGGCCTTGCCTCAACACCTAAGTGCTCGGCCTAGAGGGCTTTTGTGCTTGGCCGTAGTGGTGTGTATGGGTCGAGTATGGGTACATATAGCTTAGCCTAGTAGGAGATGAAGGAGTTTATGATGATAGCATGAAACAAATACAAGTCAAGGCAACATAGTGGTTTTTAGTGCAACAAAAAGGCTCGGCTATGGCCATAGGTGGCTCGGCCTTGCTTGGTGGTGGCCAGGTGATGGTCCAGCAGTGGTCAATGATCAGTTAGTGGCTGGTGGAGGTGGTTCTAGGGGTGGCCGAGAGGGAGTGTGAAGTGGTGATGCCTTAATGGTTCGGCTAGGGTAGTTTTCAAGTGGATGCTTGCTAATTTTTGTGGAGTTTGCAACGTAGGGGCTACGGCCTGTCATCGTCAGTGGGGTTGGAGGAGGTTGCAGCCGAGCAAGGTGGCGGTGAAGGTGATGTGGTGGTGGAGGAGCCATGGCCGAGCAAGTGTAGGTGAAAGCAAGGCAAAAATATAAATGAAACAAGAAGAAAATTTGGAAAAATTCATGAACTTACCAAAGTTGTTTTCAAAAATTGATGGCCGAATATTTTTAGAGATGAGAAGTTTTTCTCTTGCATGAAAAATGAAAAGATACGGCTGAAGAAAGAAAATAGTATGGTCGGCAATTCAATGCAAGTGGCACTTGAAAATGAAAAGGCAAATGCATATGAAAGGTCATGGTAAATGAAAAGGTTTTGACCTTTTATATTTCTCATTTCTTTTTCCCATTTTAAACAAATGAAAATTTAAGTAAATAAAATTGAAACAAAAAAAAATAGATTAGGAAAGAAAGAAATAAATAAATTTTAGAAAAATATAAAATAATTATGAAAATAGCTAAATAATAGAAACTAGGAGTTAAAAATTGTAAATAAAATACAATAAGCTTTGAAAAATTATAAATACACTTTAAAAATGCTTTAAAAATAAAATATATACATAACATGTCTTATTAAACATGTATACACAAATTGGAATAAACAAAAATATTATTTATATAAATTAAAATAAACAATTTTGTTAAATAAAACAATTTACACACATATTGTAAAAAGCATAACTTTCACAATATAAATCGGATTTCAATGAAACGAAAAGCAGTATTCTTAAAATTTAATTTATTTTCATAATAAAAGATAAAATTCAAAAATTAAAAGTTTAAATTTTAAAGTCAAAGTTTGACCATATTGACCAAAATCCACAATTTCTGGAAAATAATCAATTTATTCATGTTTGCAATTATAATTCACATATAAATCAAAATTTATATTTAAAATACCAAAATTTATTCATTTAAATAAATAAAATAAAGTTTTTAAATCAGACATTTCAAATAAAATAATCAAAATATACAATTAAAATAATCACAAAAATACAGGGTTGTTATAGTTATCGGGACCGCCAATTCATTATAAAGTACATTCGAAGTGGAGTTATGGGATACTTCAACATCAAAAGAAGATGAATAGTGGGGGGGGGGGATGGGGACATGAATGGATTTCAGAACCAAGGGAATGTTCCGAAATCCAAAGGAAACAGAGTCAAAGAGAAAGAGATTCAAGCTCGAAAAAGTGATTCTGTAAATAAATTTACCATATATGCTAAGTTTGCCTAGAGCCAAAGCTCTGATACCAACTATAACGACCCGCTGTTTTGGACCATCCGAATCGATAATAAAACCACACGTGTCTGACTTGAATAGCTCAAAATACCGAATTGTTAATTTAAATTTGGCAAAACTCAGAATATACCGCAAATAAATAAATCACAGATCACAGACACAGAGTAATATAATGCAGCGGAAGAAAAGAGATTGTAGTTCATGAAGCTACTATATAAATATACATCAGAGTTATACAAGATACAACAAAAGTTCTAATATGATAAACAAGCACAAAGCTGAATACATCCCTGGAATCAACTGAATAACTGAAATCAACTAGATAACTGAAATGAAATAGATAGCTGGACTTCAAGCAAAGCTCCAACTTCAAAGGTGAGTCTCTAATGCTGTATCACTCAGTATGACCCGAGCGTAAAGTAAAACACAAAACACTCGAGTCAGGACATACATACTTTTACAATGTAAGCCAACTCAAGTGAACTGTAATATAAGGTACAAGTAACTTAAAGGATTCTTAGGACCACCCATCCTCTAAGGATCCGTTAAACTCTTTACTATGTAGTAATATTTCGCAATTATAATAATGACTATTAATAAAATAAACTTACTTGAAAATAGTATTAAGGAGTTACCCATATACCCCTTAACACATAATAGTGCCAATAGTCTATACGACACCTGCGTACTTCCTGATCGAAAGGCTACGAGAAGATACTCCATAGGTACGACACAAATCAAACTCGTACAAGGCTCGCTAGGGTAGGTGACACGTCACAACTAGGCAATGCCAGGGTAGATATACCAATTACACATCCGGCGGATGGTGATGCGTAGCACGTAGCTACCGCCCACCTCGAGCCATACCCCAAAAAATTAAAGGGCCCCAATCAATCATAAAGTAATAGAATGGTATTGAAGGAGTGTGTCCGATAAGACGAGCTACCTCACTGGCCCGTCAATCGCTCCTATATTAGCCACCTTATGCCAACTTATGGGAGTCGGTTCCACATATATAGCTCAAAGGAACGCCGCCACCATCTTACTTCATTCTAGAATCTCCATCGCGTACACGGTTGTTAAAGTGGTTTTCCATATCGATGGAGAGTATGTCCATATCCGATCCCGGTCTCTTTAACAACCAACCTTTATTATAACCCATGGATATTTAATTCAAAATCATTTATACTTCGAAACCAAATATCATATTGTGACAACCCGGAATTTTCTATCTGTGCATATTAATATTGAATTGACTGTTAAGACTAAATAGACAACTTGGCCCTAAAAGACACGTTTTGGATTTCGATGAGACCGGGATCGGTTTTACTTATTTGGAATATCCGAAAACCACATCGTTTCCAAATTAACGATAGGTCGGGAATCTGAAGTGAAGATGAAGATTCAAAATGCAAGGGTTATCGTCGTTAACTCTGAGGGTGATTCCAAAATGAGTGTAACGAGATGATGCCTTCGGTTTCGTTCGAACCCGGAACGAACTTGTATGGATTGAATGCTTTCAACACATCGTCAGGCAGACGATGAGCATTCAAAGAAATATGTTCTATAAAGGTAATCGTAACCTCAAGCCTCATCAACCGGGAATGGCTAAAACAGGGGAAGTGCAGCAAGGTTAGGTGGGCCATGCCCAAGCAGGACAAGGATATTCCCCTGTCTAGATGTCCCTTTTTATTCGGCTGTGTGGGCAGTTGGTCTACAGCCAACTGCGGGGTTTATCTTGTTCGGGACTGTTCAGTAAGGAATGGTTCCGGCCTTGTGTTGCAGGGGATGAAGGGAGTAATCCTCGGTACGTTGATCTAGGCCACGTACTGTGACGGGCGGTACCCCAGTAGCCCTGCCATTGTATGGAATCCACAATCCAATAAGTGCCTACGATTTTGATTGTATTACCCACTTTTGTGGCTAGTAGCTGTAATTTAATCATGTAACAATTTCGGCTATTTTCTATTTACTTGAAAACCCTAGACCTATTATAATATCACTGGATTTCCTATCAAATGTTTTGGTTAGCGTAAGGTAAAAACTTTTCCATGTTTATGTGTGGGAAGTCTTACGTGATACCTTTTGTTTTTCAAAGGTTTTTTTAAAATTAAGCAACTTTAACCTGTTACTCATACCAGACCCATGTCTGACCCGAAGTTTATTTTTGTTTTGCATAAACTCTCGGGTACCCAAATTTTTACGGGTAGCCAAGGGATTCAAGTTTAGCTTTGACGAATTTTAGGGAGCAATGGAGCAGGAGGCTTCAGCGTTATAGATATATATATATATAGAGTTCCGCTGTGTGGTATCTCTGTGATGTATGGTGTATTGTGTTGTATTAACTAGACAGGTATTTATAACTGTCTAGTATGTGATGTACTAAATGTATCACTCTGAGTGATGTTATATATTATGTAAATACTTATGTGATTAATATATTTTATTCGTTCCGCTGTGAGATTCTAATGTTGTTGTTCTTTCTTCTCTATCTTTTCTATTTTCTCACCCTTTTCTTTCTTAAAAACGATACTACTTCCTGGGTATAGGAAGTGGGGTCGTTACAGTGGTATCAGAGCGCTAGGTTGAGTGACTACCTAGGCTCTTAAGTGATTTCTTTCCTGAGAGAGCGTATTTGTAATTTTGATATATATATATATATATATATATATTTATTTTCTATCTATTTGTTGGATTACCTGTTCGGCTTTTCCAATATAAGTATAAGTGTAAATTGAGTAGTGGTGTGTGTAACACGACTACCTATGGTTGGAAGTATATTTGACGAGATTGTAGACCTAATACCGTCTCGAGTAAATTTGTGGTGTAAGGATTTCACCTAATCTCTTGAGGAAACTGTTAAGATTTGGAGTCCATTTTGTTGTACAAGATTGGATGAGTAGAATTTGGATTTTTGTGAGTTGAGCAGAAGCTAGAATATTATCTTGGTAACTCAAGAAGTAGTGGTTGTATGTTGAGATGCAGTAGCGGTGGATTGTTTCCGAAGAAGTTCTCAAAGATCTTTGGATAAGGAAGTATGTCTGCATTATTTCTGAGGTTGAGTTCAGCTGAATGTCGTGTTTGGTTTTGAGGCCTGAGTTTTTCGAGGAATTTTGGATTACGAAATTTTTGAGCATCAGTAGCAGTGTTGCAGCTCAGATTGTTCTGCCGGCACGCGAGGAAGGCATCTGTCTGCAGTTCTTTAGAGGTGAAGTCCAGAAGCAGTTTTGTGAATCCATTTCTTCAATAGGATTGGCTGGATAAGCTTAAGCTGTTCAGATTAGTAAGGAGAGAACAGTTTTCTTTGGATATTAGCCTGGGTTGATCGCAAAAGTGACTTGCGATAGTTAAGTATTCTCTGGGATGGCAGAAATTTTTCTGGATATCTTTGAAGGGGTCGGTGGTTTGCCTTAGCATCTGAGAAGTTGAGTTTGGTATCGATTGGATTTCAGAAGTAGTACCGATAGTTCAGCTTAGTAATAGAATGGTTTCTAGAGAGAGGAATTGGTAAAGCAGCTCAAGTTTTGGAGGAACTTCTGGATTTTTATTTTGGATCTGTTGAATCATATTTTTGTAATGTGTTGTCCAGTTTGTGCTTATGAGTATCATCAGCATTTTCATCTACCCAGATCCGAGTTGTGCAGCGGAAGCAGTTGGATGTGCATCTGTTTTTCTGGAAAAGAGAAGTTGTTTTCTATTGATGATAGTAAAGGTTGAGTTCTTGGTTTTGGTTGATTTTGAGAAGCTCATTCTACTGGATTGTTTTTGGATTCAGATTGTTTTAGGAGTTATCAGAAAAGGTTGAGCTGATCAGTAAGGACGAAGGCAGCTCTGGATTGTCAGAAGTATTTGGTGGATAAGAGACGAAGGAATTTGGATTTCGTAGTCGTAGATTTGATTTTGGAAGAATTTTCTCTGATCCAAAGGAGTTCTATAGATTAGGAGTATAGACTGATTGGATTCTATAGATCGAGTATTCCGGTATTATACGGGGAAACTCTAGGGAGCTCTATCCAGAATTTTGTATGGATAGTTAGCCTTGTTGATTGAGTAGATTGGTTGTGATGATTGTTAGCATGCGATTGATATATGCTTATGGTTTAAAATTAATTTAAAATCTTAAATATATTATTAAATTACCTTTGCTTTTAAATTTCGGGGACGAAATTCTTTTAAGGGGGGGAGGAATGTGACAACCCGGAATTTTCTAGCAATATCAATTTAATAATCTGCATTAAATATTAAATTGATTTGATATATTTTTATTAATTAAATCTGAATTGATACTTTTCTTTTAATAAATATTTAACTGGTAAATTTTATCTGTTAAAATTAATGGTTTGTTTTCTATTTATAAATGTATATGTTTGTATACATTGTAAATAGATGAGATTTTGTTTTAAAGTTCAACTAATAAATTATGTTTTAAATTCTAATATATATTTTAGTGAATTAGAAATTATGATTATTTGATATAAAATTTTCAAAGCTAATAAATAAATCGAGATGTGATTTTAAATACATAAGTAAATGCTTAAATAGACTAAAACTTATTTTAACTTAAGTTTAAATTTTAATTTATTAACAAAAAGATTTGTTTTTTTAGTATAACTTGATTAAAATATGAATTTAAAATGATATATGAGTTTTAAATATAATTTTGTCAAACAATACATTAACATATATTATAAAATATGTAGTTTAAAATAAAAAGATAATTTATTCTATCTATCTTTTCAAATTGATCATGTGTTTTATAAAATAAATAAATAAAAATACAAGACTTATAAGATAATTTGGGTTGAGTAACATAACAACTATATAGTTCAATTAGTTTTCAAACAACAAAACAAAGCTGCAATATCTTTATACAAACAAAATCTATAAATATGCAGGCTAATGAACAAATTATATGTGTGCAGGCCAAACTAGGTAAGATAAAGTAAATGACAGTAACAAAGATAAAAACAAACTGTATATGTATGAGGCTTATGAAGGAAGGTAATTAACAAAGTAAATTAAAACATAAAGTACTTAGCAATTAATGCAAGCCGCATTATTTCTTGTATCAGCCTCCATTTATAAAATATCTTTGTTTTAAAATCTGCACAAGCAAGATATGTATGCCATATTGTACAAGTGTATGAGACATAATAATAAACCTGTCTGCATATATCCCTATCTCTTTTCTTTCTATAAATCCGTTTCATCTTTATTCAGTTCGAACTAAGTAACAATTAAAATAAACTTCATTACAAACTAAAATATGAAATAAAACTATCTCAAACTTAAACAAAAATTCAGGCAGCAAAGCAAAAAATGAAGTTTCAGTTGTTTTCAAGCCTGCTTCAACAAAAGTGCCTCTGTTCTTTCTCATATTGGTGAGTAACTTCTTTCTTAAAAGCTTAAGTAAATTTTAATTTGTTGCTTGTGAAAATTTCTGAGATGAAGTTTTAGGTGTGTGTATATATATTTGAGAATGCATGTGTATATGGATGGATAGATGATTGCTGTAGTTAAACTTGTTCTGCCTGTTTAGTTTCAAGCTTTGGCTTCTAAACAAAAGTATCTAATTCCTTTTGATCTGTTGGCTGTTAGTTGATAGAATTTAAACAAGACTCGTTTGTTTAACTTTAAGATTTAAGTTTAAAATTTATTTAACTTAAAATATAAGAGAAATTTATCTGGAAACCAAAATATAACTGGCAGTGTTTATATATGTTTGCTTTCTGTTACTCTGTAAACAAAACTTCACATTCGAAAATCATTTGCTTCTTCTCTGATTGATGAATGGACTTAAGATTTGAATAAAAGATGTTTGTAACATTAAGATCTAAGTTTAAAATTTAGTTAAGATATAAACATCTTAAAACTTGCTCTGGAAAGATAATAAGGACAGTGAAACTCAAATTTTGATAAAACCCAAACTTCATAATTACTTAGTTCAGGTATATAAACTAAAACACTAAATAAAAACTCGATTTTTAAGGCCTGAATCAGAATTTTTAGATAGAGCTTGGAGGAGCAGTTTGTGTTTTTCTGTTTGGAGCTTTTTAAGTCGCCGTGCGCGATCAACTCGACCTGGTGGTTTGAGATTCGGTCTGGAGGTGGAGGACTGTGCCGTGGAGCTAGGAAAAATAGGTGATGGCGGCGCAATGGGTGGTGGAAGCGTCGGCAATGGTTTCAAGTTTTTAGACCTAACTTTCACCGTGTTATGAGTTTTGATCGCCGCGAGTTGTTCAAAGGTTCGAGTGTCGCGTGGTTTTGCAGGGAGGTAGAAGAGAGATAGTCGAAGTGGTAGCCGGAGTTTGGTGGCCTCCGGTGGTGGGGGCACCGTGCGCGTGCCATTGACAGGTTGGGGAGGTGTGGTGTAGTTGTTTTCCAGGTTCTGTCTTTTTTTTCATTCGCGCGCGCCTGGGAATAAAGCTCGAAGCAGCTTGTTGGTTATCACGGGGAAACACGTACGTTTACTCGAAGGAACGCGCAGGGGGTGCTCGGGTAGTTGTACAGTTTTAAACTGTAACAGGTTTTTAATAGTTTTTTTTGAACTTTTGTTTTAAAATTTAAATCAAAGTCAAAACTAGTACTTAATCAAAGTTTTAAAAAGTGAACTTAAGTTTGTTTTTGAATATAGTTGGAAATATCAAAATTCCATAATTTAGATTATTTAATAACTTAAAAGTGTTTAAATATGTAAGTGTATTCCAAAAAGAGTTGAATCTCAAAAAAATGAAATATAAATTGTTAAGAAAGATTCAAACAAGTTACTCCAAAAATTGATAACAAGAACTTAGATTTGAAATTCTAGATTTGGAAATAAAAGAAAGTTTTATAATTTAAATTGATTTAAATAAGCTTAATGCTATTGAATAAGTAAGTTTAAAGGGGTTTTGGGAAAAATTAGTTTTAAAACTTTATTAAGGATAAGTTGGGTTTATTTAGAAAGTAAATTGAAATAAATGTTTTTAAAAACATGTTGAAAGTAAAAATTTAAATCAATAATAGAATAGTACCTTAAGTAATGACAACTTAGAATTTATATACATTAACTCTTAAGTTAATCAAGTAAGAATAATTTATGATTGATATTTTTTTTAATTAGTAATTATGAATTTAAATGTAGTAATTAAAGTTAATTAATGAATTAATTAACTAATATGAGATTTAGAACCATAAATTAGATATTTACTTAAATTAATAAATTTTTATGGTTAATCAAACTTATAATTAATGATGATTAATATAAGTTAATTATTTTAAAAATAATAATTAAATAAGTGTTAATGAAGATCATTAACAAGATTATTTTATAATTAAGTAATGTAATTGATTTTTTAATAAATTAATTGTATTAATTAATACAATAATAATCATTGTAATAGTTTAAATGTTTATTTATTTGAAAAGTAATTAAGAAATTAATTACTTATTGAGTAAATTGATTTGATTCGAGTTAATTAATTTAGTTTAATTAACTGATATTTTGGAATTGAATTACTTAGAGAAGTAACTGATGGATAATTACTGGGGGTAATTAACTAGATGATGTTGTTAATGGAAGTAATTGGAATATAATTACTTGAAATTAATCAAGGGATTTATTAAGCTTGTTATTGAGAAGTAATTAATTATGAATGATTAATTACTGTATGTTATTAATCAAGAGGATTAATATTTGTGTTTTGAAGATGTGTATTCTTAATATAATTAACAAATGAAATGTAACTAGAAATCATTAATTAATATAATTAATGATGTAATTAAGAAATTGATTTATTTGAGAATAATAAATCAACAAGATAATTAAATGGAAATAAATCGATATAAATGTAATTAATTAATGGATTTATTCAAGATTAATTTCTGAAAATTAATTAAGGAAACTACTGGAATGCAGTCAATTATATTTAAATCAAAGATGATTAATTTGTAAATATATATATAAGTAATGGATAATAAGATTTAAATTAATATTAATTAATTTAAGAAATCATTTGATGATTTGGTATGAGTAATTACATAGTGAAATTAATGGAGTGTAATCACTTAGGGAAGTAATTGGATGATAATTGCTTGATGAAATTCATACAAGATGATTTGTAAGTGAAGTAATTTGAGTAATTTCTTTTGTAATTAATCAAAGGATTAATTTATGGGAATAATTAATCATGGAATGATTAATTTGTTAATAAGTAATTAAGGGTAATTAATTACTGGTTTGTTATTAATCAAGGGGTGATTAATAATTGTGTTTAAGTAAAGATTAATCACTTAATTAATTTAAATAAAGTAAATTGATATAGATTGAAGATCATTAATTAATATAATTAATGATGTAACTAAAATTGTTAATTGAGGAATAATTAATGGGTAAGTAATTAAATGTTAACCTACTATGAATGATTTAGAATAATTCATTTGAGAAATAAATTAAAGACTAAATTATTCTTGTAATTAGAAAATGGTTAATTAATTTGATTTATAATTAATTAATGATTGTGAGAGCAGGATTTATGGAATGAGTGATTAATTTAATTTATTTTAAATTAATTAAAGATGGAAGTAGTTAATTTAATTCATTTTAAATTAATTATAGATTGTGATTCATAAATCATTGCTGATGGATGATATTGATATTTCATTGTTTGATTGTGATCTCAGAAATGAGATGGATAATGTCTATGTGATATGGATGTATAGTTTAAGTGTGATAATATTTAATTATCTGTTTGGATGATGATATTAGTTATCTGTTTATGATGATGTGATTATCTATTATGAGATGTGAATTATCTATCTGTGCATATTAATATTGAATTGACTGTTAAGACTAAATAGACAACTTGGCCCTAAAAGACACGTTTTGGATTTCGATGAGACCGGGATCGGTTTTCCTTATTTAGAATATCCGAAAACCACATCGTTTCCAAATTAACGATAGGTCGGGAATCTGAAGTGAAGATGAAGATTCAGAATGCAAGGGTTATCGTCGTTAACTCTGAGGGTGATTCCAAAATGAGTGTAACGAGATGATGCCTTCGGTTTCGTTCGAACCCGGAACGAACTTGTATGGATTGAATGCTTTCAACACATCGTCAGGCGGACGATGAGCATTCTAAGAAATATGTTCTATAAAGGTAATCGTAACCTCAAGCCTCATCAACCGGGAATGGCTAAACCAGGGGAGGTGCAGCAAGGTTAGGTGGATCATGCCCAAGCAGGACAAGGATATTCCCCTGTCTAGATGTCCCTTTTTATTCGGCTGTGTGGGCAGTTGGTCTGCAGCCAACTGCGGGGTTTATCTTGTTCGGGACTGTTCAGTAAGGAATGGTTCCGGCCTTGTGTTGCAGGGGATGAAGGGAGTAATCCTCGGTACGTTGATCTAGGCCACGTACTGTGACGGGCGGTACCCCAGTAGCCCTGCCATTGTATGGAATCCACAATCCAATAAGTGCCTACGGTTTTGATTGTATTACCCACTTTTGTGGCTAGTAGCTGGAATTTAATCATGTAACAATTTCGGCTATTTTCTATTTACTTGAAAACCCTAGACCTATTATAATATCACTGGATTTCCTATCAAATGTTTTGGTTAGCGTAAGGTAAAAACTTTTCCATGTTTATGTGTGGGAAGTCTTACGTGATACCTTTTGTTTTTCAAAGGATTTTTCAAAATTAAGAAACTTTAACCTGTTACTCATACCAGAACCATGTCTGACCCGAAGTTTATTTTTGTTTTGCATAAACTCTCGGGTACCCAAATTTTTACGGGTAGCCAAGGGATTCAGGTTTAGCTTTGACGAATTTTGGGGAGCAATGGAGCAGGAGGCTTCAGCGTTATAGATATATATATATAGTTCTGCTGTGTGGTATCTCTGTGATGTATGGTGTATTGTGTTGTATTAACTAGACAGGTATTTATAACTGTCTAGTATGTGATGTACTATATGTATCACTCTGATTGATGTTATATATTATGTAAATACTTATGTGATTAATATATTTTATTCGTTCCGCTATGAGATTCTGATGTTATTGTTCTTTCTTCTCTATCTTTTCTATTTTCTCACCCTTTTATTTCTTAAAAACGATACTACTTCCTGGGTGTAGGAAGTGGGGTCGTTACACATATCTATTTCAAAAACCAAAGTAATAATATATCATTTAAATTCCAAAACCCAAATTTCCAAATCATTGAATATTTCCTTCAATTGATTAAATTTGAGATATTCCTTTAAATACTTAAACCAAACCACTTTATAAAGTCATATTCTTAAATCTTTATAAAGTCATATTCTTAAATCTTTAATAAGTTTCAAATTAATATATTTAAAGACAATTCTTAATTAAATACAATTTCAAATAATTTCATTTCCAAAACCATAGTACTTTCAAAGTTGTAACAATTCTGAAACCAAACACTTTGAAACCATAATACTTTGAAATATTGTCATTTGGAAATCATAATACTTAACAAAATATAACACTTTAAAACATTCATTTAAACTATTAAAAATCAATGTGAATATCTTCCAAAACAATATTCATTTAAACCATCTAAATATCCATATTCATACCTTTCAAAACAATATTCATTTAAACTATTTAAATATCTATACACCTAATTTCCTTCCAAAGTTGTAATATTTCCAAGTTCATTCATTTAATTATAAAATTTCCAAAAACATTGTTTTTTCAGCAACCAGAACATTTATAAAATGTTACGGTAGATAGTGATATTCAAAACATTGTCAAATTTAAAAATAGCAGCACTTATAAAGTGCTACGGTAGGTATTTAGTTATTTCAAGACAGCTCAATTTCAGAAACAGCAACAATTATAAAGTGCTGTAATAGGTGTTAGTTATTCAGAACAGTTCAGAAACAAAAGCATTTATAAAGTGCTGCAGTAGCTCTTTATTATTCCAGAACTTAGTGTTTTTTTAGAAATGATAGCACTTAACAAATGCTGTCTTAAAACCGCAACGTTTCTGAAGTGCTACCAATACTAATTCCAGATTTAATATAAAAATTCATAAACATTAAAACTTCAATTTTTAACCATTTTAACTTATAAAAATCATATTTTCCGCTTCAAAAATATTCATTTGGATATCATATTCAATAAAATAAACTTTTGATAAATAAATATCCAAATTAAACTATAATTCATTTATTAAGTCAAAGCACATTATTACTTAACTTTTATTTTCAACCAATGACTTAATATGTTATTTTAAAATACCAGTTTCAGAAATAAAATAAGTTGTCATAGTTAATACAAAATCAACATTCTTTATAAATCTATTCATTTAGACATTAATTAACTATGATTCAAGTTAAATAAATTTATTACAAAATGTCCTATTAAAACTGTATTTTATTTTAATCAATTCAAAAATACATTATTTACTTAACTTAAAATCTCCATTTGGAAACCAATTTCTAATTATCAAGTTAAGTCATATTTAAATTACCTTTTATACATTTTAATTTATAGAAAATCACTGTAAACTTATTTATACAAAACATATCCATTTCATGAAAATGGAATTCATTACAACCACTATGCTAGATTTAGAATTTCCACATTAAATCAGATTTCATTATTAAGTGGTTTATCATACATAAAATCCTTAAATTACAAACTTAAACCAAATAAAGATTTTAAAATTGCAACTAAAACCAAAATCAACTTATAAAATAACTTATAGAAAACCAATATCTCTTTACATTTCAAATCATTAAATCAAATTTAAGTTAAAATCCCATATGTTCTAAAAATTCAAATTATTTAATAACATTTTTTTCTTTCAGAAAAATAATACTTTAAAAATATTGATCATGGGCCTGTATAATATTTTCTTACCTAGGTCAAGTGATTCAGATGTATATCATTTCAATTCGTAAATTAAAAAGAAAAATCCAGGTTCTATCATTTCAAACCCGCTATCCTAAGTAAAATAAATATAATAAAATCACTCGAGCCTATCATTTTAGCCCATAATGATTTTTCTTTATTCCAAAGTCTGTTCGGGCATGTATCATTTCAACCGTTAGTAATAGGGAACTTGCAGTGTGATAAACAGGAAATAAAATAACTGTATAGCATATAATATTATATCAGATGATGTAATAAGTATATAAACAACATTTAACATCATATAAATATATCATAGGCACGTATGAACATAACATACCAGTTTTACATATTCACTTGTCATCATTTCACAATTATAAAAGTACGTATGTCGAGGGTGATAAACTCACCTTTTTAAAGCTGAAGATAACAATTCAAAATACACAACTGAAACTCCAAAAAGCACGGCAAGGCACGACTGTATTTTTGAGTAGATGAAGGGTCAAGATCGTAACTCTTGCATACTAACAAATACAACATACATACATGTATAGTTCATCACAAGATTTTGACTTAAACAATGAAAAAAATAAGAATTAAAATGTCATAACCTTTGATAAATCAAAGCAAGGGGCTCGGCCATGCCTCTATGGGCTAGACCATCATCATGTGGCTCGGCCTAGATGGTTTCTAAGACATGTAGGCTCGGCTAAAGGAGAAAGGATGCATGGCTATGGCTTGGAAATGGTAGGTAAATGGCACAGCTAAGGCAAAGTAATATGAAGAGGTGGAAGTTACAAGGTGATGGAAGGTAAAAAGGCAAGGGTTTGAGTCATATTGGTTCGGATATGGGTCAAAGTCGCTCGTCCTATGGCTAGGCTTGGTCAAGTGGCACGGCATGGAGTGGTATGGTCAAGGAAGAGCAAGGAGGATGTGGTGTTATGGCTTGTAGCCGAGGCAATTAGGAGAAGTGGGGATGAAAAATGAGGTCGGCTAGGGTTTTCTTTATGGATTTGTGGTGGGGTTTTGGTCTATGATTATCACGGCTAGGCTTGGGAGGTTGATGTGGGGTAGAGTGGTGAAGGGGTAGTGGTCGGCAAGTGGGTCAATAAGGTGGTGGCCGAGCAATAGCTTGAAGGAAACAAAGAAGAAACAAAAGAAAATGGAAAAAAGGAGGAAGAGATGCCATTGCTTAATGTATTTTTTCTTCAGGAGGAAAATTAGATGAGATGTATTTGACAAACCTTCTTGTATGTGAATTGTAAAATAGGTGGTGGCTAGGGTTTGAAAAATGAAAGGCTAAAGATGTGGAGATGAGTGATAGGCAAATGGAAAGGTTAGGCAAAAGAAGAGTCATTAGTTAAAGGAATGTAACTTTAGTCACTTTGAATTTCCAAGCTATTTATCAAAAAATAAATAAATAAGAATCCAATAAATAAAAACCAAAGTCTAAAAAAAATAAAATAGAAAAAAAATTATAGGAAATAAAATAAAATACAGAAAATCATTGCGTGTCAAACACTGTATTTTATCAATTTTAAAAAGTACAAAACGGAATTTGACGAAACGAAAAGCCGAACTAATATTAAAATAAGATACAGGTTAAAAGAAAAGATTAGAATTTAAAAATTCAAGTATAAAATTTTTAACTGTGGTCAAACTTTGACTTTCAGTTGACCAAAATATAAAATATTCAGAAAATGTTTATTTTATTGTATTTGGAAAACAAATTACAAACAAATTCCAAACATACATTGGAAAATTCCAAAATTCAAGTTTAAATGATTTAAAAATCAAAGTTTTCAAATAAATTTTTTATTAAAATATTTACAAAATTATGGGATATTACATTTTACTTAACGTAAAAAATTTCAATGGCAATTTGAAATCATATGTTCTTGGTTTCATGTCTAAACCATGCAAATTCATGTGCTCATGAATTAAAACAAATTATCATAATATAACTCAAGCATATCATCATCCAATTTATCACAAAACGAATTTAAATCATAAATTAGAAACCATATAATCATAAAACAAAAATAGAGATGGTAGAAATTATTATTCACCTTAAACTTGATAAGGAATTTGAGATTTCTTGTTGATTAATCCTCCCTATCTTTTCCTTAGCTTTAGATTAAAATTTCCTCTTCTCCTTTGTTAATGACCGACTCTAGTAGGGTTCTTGCATTTATTTTGATTTTGGGAATGATGAATGTGAATGGGCAAAGAGTGGGAGTGTATAGCCGTGTAATATGAAATGTCTATTTACTAATTATGCCTATATGTAGTTTAATTAACCAATAAACTGATTAAAGCCCATTTATCTTATTAATAAGCACGACCCTATCATGTAATTTAATCAAATCTCAATCTCCTTATCATCATTATTCTATTTAATTTATCTAATTAAATCTTTCGAATAATATTATCAAAAATTGGGGTAGTTACATGCTCCCCCTAAAGAATTCGTCCTTGAAATTCAATAAGGACTAAATAATAAACAAAGCAATCATCTGTAACTACTCCTAACAACTATATTAGTCTAACTGACTAGCAACTATCTAAGTAAATCTAATATAGACATACCCTTAAAGCAGATTAGGATAAACATCTCTAGTCTTATCCTTTGTCTTCCGTGTATAGTCCTTCTCATTGTCTCTCCATTGAATTTTCACCAATCTGACTGTCTTGTTCCCTAATCTTTTCTCATCTCTAGCTACAATCCAAATTGGTTGTCTAACAAAAGTCAAATTAAGTTCTATCACTAAGTCATCCAACCTTGTCGGAGAAATAGTAGTTTCTTTATCATGCACATACGTGCAAAGATGAGACACATGAAATGCATTATGGACACTTGTCAAACTGCTCGACAACTCTATTCTGTATGTGAGCTTTTCAATCCTCTCTATAATCTGGAATGGACCTACATATCTTATGGCTAACTTCCCCAACTTTCCAAAACATATCACACCCTTCATAGGTGATACCTTAATGAAAACCTTGTCTCCAACTGAGAATTCTAGGTCTTTATGCCTCTTATCTACGTAGCTCTTCTGTCTGGACCGAGCTTCCTTCATCCTTCCCCAGATTAACTCAATCTTCTATGATGCCTTTCTAACTAAATCTTGACCTAAGACTAATCTGTCTCTAGTCTCCAACCAACTGCTAATGATTTGCATGGCCTTCCATACAAATATTCAAAAGGCGCCATTCCTATACTAGTCTGGTAACTATTATTATAGGAAAACTCAACCAAATGTAGGTGTTCCTCCCAAGATCCACCAAAGTCTAATACAGAAACCCTCAACAAATCTTGGAGTACCTTATTAAATCTCTCTGTCTACCCATCCGTCTGAGGATGATATGCAGTACTCAAATTAAGCTTGGTACCCATTACTTCTCTTAGATCTTCTAGAATTCACCGGTGAACAATACATCTCTGTCACTGACTATACTACTAGGAACTCAATGCAGTCTAACTATGTTCTTCAGGAACAACTTAGCTAAAACAGGTGCCGTTCTGGTTGACTTGACTAGAATGAAATGGACACTCTTGGTCAATCTGTCTACTATAACCCATATACTTTCATTACCTTTATTTGACCTTGGCAACCCGTCTATAAAATCCATGGATATTGAATCCCATTTCCAAAGTGGAATCTCTAAAGGCTGTAGTAACCCACTTGGTTTCCGATGTTCGACTTTCACTTGTTGGTAGTTGGAACACTGTCTAACCCACAACCCAACATCCCTCTTCATGCCTTCCCAATAGAAGCTCCTCTTCGTATCATGATACATCTTGGTTCCTCTAGGATGAATCATAAACTTAGATCAATGACATTCTCCAAGAGCTTCTTTCCTCAAGTCCTCCGTATTCGAAGCACACAACCATCTCTTATTTCTTAGCTATCCTCTATGGTCAAGGCTAAAATACTTTAGATCATCGATCTTAGTTCCAACCTCAAGCCTACTGATCCTTTCTAATAATACTGGATCCTCCTTCTGTTTAGAAGCAATTTTCTCAATCAATAATGGTCAAACTTCTAAACAAGACAACCCAGCGGTACTCTGGCTAGAACTAGCAGTTGACTTAACTGCGCACAGTAACTGGCTAAAGCCTCCAAATATTTCCACTCCGCCAACATAGATAACACCACATTCTGATGTTTCCTGCTAAGAGCATCTGCCACCTTATTACCTTCTCCTACTGTATATTCTGTACCAGAATCGTATGCGGCCAAAAACTCCAGCCACCTCTACTGTCTCATATTTAACTTCTTCCAAGAGGATAAATACTGTAAAGACTTATGATCGGTATATAACTCAATCTTTCCCTTAAGAGATAATGTCTCCAAATCTTCAATGCGAAGATCGTAGCTGCCAACTCCAAATCATGAGTAGGACATCTAACTTCATGCGGTCTAAGCTGCTTAGATGTGTAGGCAATGACTTTACGACTCTGCATCAATACCACTCCTAGTCCAATTCCACATGCATCATTATACACCATAAATCCTTAGTTTCCACCCAGAACTACTAACACGAGTGCATTGGTCAGCAAATGCTTTAACTTAAGGAATGCCTACTCACATTTGTCGGACCAAACAAATTTCACTTCCTTTCTGGTAAGCTTAGTTAAGGGTGCTACGGTCCGCGAGAAATACTTAATGAATCTTCGGTAGTAGCCAGCAAGTCTAAGAAAACTCCTGATCTCAGTCACCATCTCTGGTCTCCTCTAATTATTCACAGCTTCGATCTTATCTAGATCGACTGACAATCCTTTCTTTGAAACCATGCGACCAAGAAACTTTACCTCTTTCTTCCAACATTGGCACTCGGTAAACTTTACCTTTAGCTGATTCTACCTCAGCATCTCAAGCACCACTCTAAGGTAAACTTCATGATCTCTCTCATCCTTAGAGTATATTAGAATGTCATCCACAAATACTTGTACAAACCTATCCAAGTACTCTTGAAAAACTCAGTTCATCAAATCTACGAAGAAAGCCTATGCATTTGTCAATCCAAATGGCATCACCAACCACTCATATGAACCATACCTAGTTTGAAATGTTGTTAAAGGAATACTGTCCTTCGCCACTCTAAACTGATGGAAACCTGTCACCAAATATAATTGGGAAAACACACTAGCTCCACTCAACTGATCAAGTAGATCATCTATTCTTGTAAAAGGTACTTATTATTAATTGTTCTTTTGTTTAACTTACAATAGTCAATACGCATCTTTAATGACCCATCTGATTTCTTCACGAACACCACAGCCGCTCCCCAAGGTGAATTACGTGGTCTAATAAAATTCCTTCATTCTAGATCCATTAGCTGCACCTTTAATTCCTTCATCTCAGTTGGTATCATCCTGCTAGGTAGTCTATTCACAGGTTCGGCATCTGGCACAAGATCCATTCTAAACTCAACAGTTCTTTTCGAGGGTAGTCCAGTAATTGGCTCAAAGATATCTGCAAACTCTCTTGCTACCTAAACCTGACTTAAGTCATTTTCTACCTCCATAGCATTAAGCATAGAACCGTCACTCTGGTCAATATTTTCTACTGAGAATATCATCCGTTTATGACTATCAGGGTGTCTCAGTGATATTTCCCTATCCTGGCAAAATATCCCAGCCTCATACTTACTCCACTAATCCATACCCAATACCGAAATCTACGAAATCAATAATATACGAACTACATGCATCCTTATGACCTAACAAGTCAAGTTGTAACAAACCTAGATTTTTCATATATTTTAATATTTGACTTTATTTTATTTTGAAATTATTTATAAACTTGTTTTATTTCAAACATTTCATTTTTAAATATAAGGGTTGATTATTATGTGAATTATAACTTCAAACCGGTATAAATTGGATATTTTACTGAAAGATTAATTTCTGTTCAAACTGGTTAAACTTTCACTTTTAAATTTCAAATTTAAATATTTAAAATCCTAAATTTTATCATTTATTATGGAAATATATTTAATAACTTGAATACTGCTTTTCGTTTCGTTGAAAACGGACTTAAACTGTGAAAGTTATGTACATTTAAATTTTGAGTATAATTTGTTTTATTTTGCAATTTTGTCTATTTTAAATTTTATAAATTATACTTTCTTTATCATATTTTATTTTAATATGTGTTAATATGTTATTTTAAGTATATTTTGTCTTTTAATATTTTTAAAGCGATAATATAATTTTTCTAAAGTCTATTGAAATTTATTGTAATTTATTAAGCCTAGTTTTGTATATATTGCTATTTTCTTCATTTAATTTAATTAATTTAAAATTTATTTATTATATTTATTTCTTTACTTTATTTATGATTTTATTTACACTTTATTTTCAACCTTTTATATATTTATAAATTTAAATAAATTGATGGAAATTAGAAAGGTTTAGACTCTTAATCTTCCAAAGTCCTTTTACATTCCGCCTCTTCATTTTCCAACCTACATCTCATTCATTTTGGCCGTATACTTCTTTTTCTCTTCAGCCTCATCTTCATTTTTCACGTGAACAACTTCCTTAAACAAAAAAAACACGGCCACACCACTTTCTATAACAACCCGCATATTTAACGATTATATATTTAAATGTTTTATTTAAATATAGCGTCGTTAGTCGGATTTAGGTCCAAAAAGTTACTTTTTGCAAATGGCCGAATTGGAACTCGAAACCACCTCCATTGAGTCCAAAATGGCGTTTGCAACCTTTTCAAGTATAAGCTTTGATATGTTTGGAGTAAGTCGAATTTTGCTATTTGCTAAGTGAGCTTTTGGGTTTGGGTTTCACCCAAACTATTCTATAAACCAACTCAACCCTTTCTCTCCTTCCATTCACACATTTTCATTTCTTAAGCTTAAGAAAAACTGAAAATGGGGGAAGAGAATAGGAAATAGAAATTCCAAGCCCTAGTTCACTTTGCAAACTTGATTTCTTGCTCCAAAATCAAAGAGAAGCCATAGGTAAGCCTCCTCCTTATCCTCTCCAACTCTTTCTCCTTCAATTTTAGAAAGTATTCCTAAACCTAAATTTGGGAGATACTTGTTTTGATCTTAGATTGAAGCTAGTTGAGTGGAAGTGGAGATTGGTTGGTCTTCTCCTTGCAAATTGAACTCCTTCTTCTTTGTTTTTGGGTGAAAGGTGAGTTTTGAACTCACATCTACTTCTTTTGATTTCATTGATGTTAGGTATGAATTCCTAACACTTGTTCATGTTCATTTACTTTCGATTTGGATTGCTTTGGTGAAATTGCCAAATATTGATTTTTGAAGCCAAATCTATGAAAAACCTTATATGGTTGATGTTTATGTTGTTCGGAGTGTTTGGGTGTGTCGTTAAGGTTGGGTAGTCATTTGACGTAAGCCCATAATCAACACGCATTCGATTGCTTTCGATTTGTTTGGCCATAAATGGCCTAGGTTCAGGAAATGCCTGAAAAACAGGATTCAGATGTCTGAATCCTCATTTTCAGACGTCTGAATCCTCATTTTCAGATGTCTGAATATTACACTGGGAAATTTTATTCCCCGGTATTCAGACGTTAGAATCAAAGCCCCCAGACGTCTGAATTGGCTCGATTTCAACCATAAGGGAAATAGGCAGAAAAATGCCTATTTCAGACGTCTGAAAGTTTGGGTTCAGACGTCTGAATTCTATTCTGGAAAACATATTAATTTCCAGATTCAGATGTCTGAACCACTTCTTTCAGACGTCTGAATCTATTGTCTTTTTCCAATTTGCCTTGTTCGTTTAGTTTTCCAAATTTGATCAATGCATATTGATTCCAATTAGTTTTTTATGCATATTTGACCTTGATGATTCCTTTTGAATTTATTCACGGGTTTTAAAATTGATTTCTTCAAATCGTATTAAAAGTTCGCTTCTCCGATTTATAAATTCTATTTAAAACAAACACACAATTTCGCACTTCGAGCGAAGTGGAAGGGTGGTTAAATGGTTGGGCAAAACACGGACCATGAATCTGTGCATTTATCCTTCCAATTAATCCCCAGCCATTCAATTGATCGTTTTAACCTTCGGGTTTGGTTTACCGATGATATGAGGTGAACTTTGTACTGCTTTGAGTGTGAAATTAACTGATGGATAGTAAACCGTTTAGTGCGAACGAGTGGTTATGGGACTCACGTTACCACTTTTCGGATTCCTTTTTGAGAGTTATGACACATTCCGCCAGTTAATGGTGTCCAGTACTGGGCTTCCGGACCTTCACCACTACGGTTTGTTGCCTTTGGGATAGTGTCTTCGGACTGTCTCCTTCAGGTTTGTTGCCTTCGGGTATGTGCCTTCGGGTTTGTGCCTTCGGGTTTGTTGCCCTATAGTATCGCTTCCGATGTTGGTCGTTATGAGCCGCATGGGTGATATTGGGTTTGGAGTCTTCGGGCTCATGGATCCTTGTTTATACAGCACCGAGCTCGAGCAATTTTCTGATGTTTCATTCATATATATATTCCCTAGGTATCGCCCTTCGGTGTTGGTCTTTTTGAGCCGCATGATATGTAGCGATTACCTTGTGGAACTTGTGTTACCTTCATTGGTATTTGTTATTTGCCTTTTTGGCTTGATTTGGGATATTCCTATCCTTTGTTTCTATGAGTTGCCGATGATATGAGGCTTGTTTTGTTAACGTATGATTCATCTTTTGATTAGATGATTGTGTTATCTCTTTCAGAGATATTTGTTATGCCTTGTAACCTTGCAGGTTTATTGTTGTTCAGTTTATCTAACTGATTTGTTTAGCTAGACTGACTCGTGTATTTTATACTCGGGTCAGACCGTGTTGTTTCAGGTTAGGTGCTTTTGGACTTAGCCTATTTTGCTTCCGCATGGACTATTCAGCTTGTTCCTTTTTATTAAAGTTTTTGTGTAGTCCTTTTGTTGTAACTCTGATATGTGTATTCTTTTGATTCGTCTGTATATTGTGGTTTGCTATACCACTTGACGTATATTAGTTTGTATACTCTGGTATGTATCTATATATGTGTATATGATGATCTACTGTTCTGAGATGTATATTACATTTGAGTTGTTATATTCTGTTCTGATAGATCCTTCAACCGCCTAAGGTTTTGTTTTAAGTATTCATTGGATATATCGACCTGCTTGGTATGTCTATTGTCGATGTATTCAATAGATAGTTAGAGCAAGGCTATAGATGGTCGCTCCTATCCAGCCTTATTCTCCGTGTTAGTTGACGGCATTACCCTGTAGTGTCCTTGGCTAGTGTGGGTATAGAGGTGGGGCGTCGCACTTTTGATCAAAATTTTGGTGAGATCTCTTCTTCTTTTTCCTTATTTTCTACCTTGAAATTGCACTTGTTCTTCACCTTGTTTGGATCGGCTACCTCCCCTCCAGCCCTTGGCCGACCTCCACCACCTCCTAGCCTGGTCAACCACCACTCTAGTCCATCTATAGCCCAGGCCGAGCCCCTCCATAGCAAGCATCACCACAAAATTCCACAAATACATCACCTAACATTGCAAACCGAGCCAACCTTGGTACCATCACCCACAACCACCGCTAGCCGCCACTTCCTCCACCACCACCAGCTCTGACCTGACCTCCACCCTCTACCACGTCACCCACCACCACCTGGACCCACTGGCCTTGCCACCTAGCCTCTGGCCGAGCCAAACTATAGCCTTGTGATGATGTTATTGCCTTGTAGTGTAGTTGTGTTGCACCTAGACCTATTCACCTTCAAAGAATAACGTTGGCCGACCACTTGCACACCCAAACCAGACCTATAGCACCCTAGGCCGAGATAAACACCTGCATAACTGAAGAACATGAGGTAGAGAGCAAGTGCAAGTCATTTGTTGTTGTTTTGGGTATAGATTTCTTATGTTATTTGACGATAAATTTGTGTTGTAACTTATGTATTATTGTATTGTTTTGTGTATATATTATCAAGGCATATAGCTTTGGCTCTCCACTCTCAAGTCATTTCTGTTTTTTCGTGCCTTCGTAGTGTCTGTATTGTTTGCTTTGGTAGCTATCTCCAGCTCTGAACAAGTGAGTTATTCTCACTAGACAATCTGTACCTATATAACTGATAAACCGACACCACTTGAATCTGTAAATGTATTTCGTCCTGTTATAACTGCTATATTATGAACATATGATGTTTACACCTGTTATTGCACCTACTATATCACATGTTACTATTATATTATACTATTATGTTATTTATATCAGTTATCACCATTGCAAGTTCCCTGTAGACTAGAATCACTATGGGTTGAAATGATACATACCCGAATGGACATTAGAATAAGGAATAATCGTTATGGGCTGAAATGATAGGCCTGAATGATTTTATTTATTTCGTTCTTACTTGGGATTGTGGGTTTGAAAAGGTCAAACCCGGATTTTCATTGTAAATTACGGACTGAAATGATATAGTATCCGTATCACTTTGCCTAGGCTAGAAAATGAAATACAGACCCGTTGTTAAAATATGTTTTTCTAAAATTTTTAAAATATTTTAGGAAGGTAAATATTATAATATTTTGATTTAAATTTGATGAAAAATGATTTTTGTAAAGCATTATTGATTTTCTGAAAATTTATAAGTGAAATAAATAAATGGTAAAGTTAGAAAATCTAAAATGTAAGTTATTTTGGAAATTATAATTTGGTGATAAATGGAATTTAAATTAAATATGAAAATATGATAAATTTATGATATTTTGAATTAAATGAATTTAAAATGATTTTATAATATATTAATGATTTTGAATAAAGTTAAAATGTGAAATGAATGAATATTTAAGTTGAATTTTGAAATATAATTTAAATTGGAATTGATGAATTTTGTTTAAAAGTGAATTTTTGAAGGTAAGTAAATAAAATTAAAATAAGTTATATGGGAGATTTAAACTTAAGTATTAAGTTAAAATTTAATTATAAAGAATTGAAATTGAATGTTTGAAATTTAATATGTGAATTAGTATTAAATATTGACTTTTGAATAGAAACTTAACTTTATAAAATCATGAATATACGGGTATTTAAATGATCGTTTAAAAGTGAGAAATTATGATTTCGTAAGTTAAAAATTATTTACATTAAAATATAATTGTTTGTGAAACTGTATTGAAAACCCTGAATTTTAATTAACAACATTTTAAAATGTTATTATTTCTAAGGTAAAGGATATTACACCAATTGTAAATGCTGTAGTTGATATAAATGAACCAAATGGCTAAATTTTATAAAGGGATATTATAGCACTTTGTAAGTGCTATAATTATGGAATTTAACTAAGGTTTTATTTGAACTAATGTAACCCTATACAGTGTTTTAATGCTGTCTTTTGTAAAATTGAACTGTTTTGAAAGTAACTTTCTGTAGCATTTTCCAAATGCTGCGAAAGGTGAATTTTCATTGTTTTGATAAGTTTAACTAAATAAATGAACTTTGAAAGATTTAATTTTTGAAGATTTAATAAGTTAATTATTAAATATAATAACTTCATTTTAATGATTTAAATGAAGTAATTGGTTTGAAATATAAACTATTTTGAAATGTTGTAATGGTATTTAAATTAAATAAAAATGAATGTGGTTTGAAAGATATGATATTTTGATATTTTGAAATGGATTTTGAATGATATTGAATTTTAAAATGATATTTGATTTTGAAGTATAAAATACCATTTTGAAATTTTAACCACGGGATGTATTTAATTTATAGTTTAACTGATTCTTAAAGGATGGGCAATCCTAAGCATCCTTTAAGTTATTGTGCATTTCTACTACATTTCACTTGAGTTGGTTTATATTATATAAGTATATATGTCCTAATTCGAGTGTTTTATGTTGTACTTTACGCTCAGGTCAGCCTAATTATTTGCAACTTAGCTTTGGATTTCTTTTCTAGAGCTAGGAATCGCTGGAGATTCTTCTTGTCTAGTTATCTATTCCCTTTAGTTCAGTTGTTCTATTTCAGTTCTGGTATTCATAAACTTCTATGTATTTGGATTTCAATTGTATATGTTTCAGACTGATATTATGTATTATGTTTTTGAGAGTTTGTTATAGTAGCTTCATGAACTACTATGGTAGTTTAATTTCCGTTGCGAGTTATTCTGATATTTCTATGTCTGTGATTCTGTGATTGTATTTCATTTGCTCGAAATTTATTTACAATGCGGTATTTTGAGAAATTCAAGTCCGACATGTGTGGATGCGAATGGCTAAAAATATTGGGTTGTTACACTTGGTATCAGAGCTTTGGTTTTTAGGCAAACCTTAGCCTGCGGAGGAAAAACTCATTAGAGACAAGGTAGAAATACTCTAGAATCAGTGAAATCAATCTCAGAATCCTTTCTTTGTGAGAGAACGTATTTTCGAAGTATAACATAATTTCCAAATGATTTTATTAAAGATTTTCAAAGATTATTTTGGTATAAAATTTTTCTTATTTTTGAAACCAAGATTTTCAAAACTTCATTCCTTCTATATCCACCTTGTTAGAAATCTTTTGGTTAGGATTCTTATCGGTTTGGATTCCTTGAACTTTGGAACGCTTCCACTTGTTCTGAAATCCAGTCTTGTCTTCCCTATTTTATCCATTTTGATTTTGGAGCATTCCATAACTCCACTTTGGAATGACCTCTCTCAAGATCGGTGATTCCGTAAATCTTCGAATGATTTGTAAAGGGGTGAAACTCCTTTACAATTAGCATTGATTCACCAGAGATTTCTGTATCCTCGGTTTACGATGCTATCTGTCTCTTGCTCTTCTCGGATTCTATCTCTGGCGATCGAATGTTGATTTGCCTTAGATTTCCGCATTGGTTATATTCCTGAAGTCACGGTTCACCCATTTAAGGTCGCCCGCGATTTATAAAGGCTTATCCATCTTCTATTTGGTAATTAATTATCTCATCTTCGTTCGAGCTTATCTTCGAATCAGAATTCTATTTGATCAGAGTTCCTCTCAATTTGAATCTCTGTTTTGTTTTGAAATCCTTCCTTGAATCATCCTTCGAAAATTTGTGTTTGATTGTGTTTTGAAAATTTTGTATACATCGAAATTATTATTTTGTTAAGGATGAATTTTGTATTTAAAAGTGAAATGTTTTCGATAAAGATTATATATGTTGTAAAATAAAAATTTAAAGTTTCAAAAGGATTTGAAATTTTGAAAATTTATAAGAAAATTGATTTATATAAAAAAGATTTATAACTGAAGGGTTTTGAATTCGAATTTCAAGGAATCGAACTCCGGAGTTTTGAAATCGGTTTTAAGATTTTGGAAAATACATAATATTAATTTGATTTAAAGATATTTTTCCAAATAAGAAATGTTTCAAATGTATTTGAATGAATTCCAATGATTTCGAAGTGATTTCAAAGAAGTTTCAAGAGAATAAAAGTCCAGAACCCACTTATGTCGTTAGAAAATAATTTCGGTGATGAATGCATGCATCATCGACATTGATTTTCGAGTTTCTGATTGGGGAAGAGGCCACTCTAGTAGCCTTGCTATGCGAGTGATTTTGTGAAACCAAATTTTGATTTCAGATTTCGAGGTATGATTTGATTTTCGAAAGATATATGTATGTATACTTGAAATGATTTAAAGTAAGCCGGTGCTCAGTCCCCGAGTTTCGGAGTTGAAACCAATCTTTTGAAATTTTATTTACTGATTTGTTGTTGATTTCCAACTCTTGGATTGAAAATATAATTTTTTCGGCTATTTTGAAGGTTCGAGCACTTCCAAATCAAGGTTTACTTTTCAAAGCTAAGAAATTTGAAAGGTATAAAGTATTTGATAAAGAATATAAGTTTAGTTTGTATGTTTCAAGTATGAAATAATATGATTTGTATAAGTTGAAATTGTTTTGTTAAGTAAATAAATAAGACTATTTGAATTATACTAATATGAATTTTAGTTTTGAAATGTTTTGGGTAAAATTAGTCTTCAAATGTTTGAGAAAAATTTGGTTTTAAATGTTTTAACTTAGTAACATCTTTATGAAACTATTTATTTAACAAGTAGATACATAAGTTGTACGTATGCTGTTTTATTCGCATAATTAATTTGATCCAAGTTTGAGTACACAAGTTCGAGGCGAATTACACCATTTCGTGTTAGGATTTTTCATTTGATTCTTGATGGCGAATATTTGATATGGATTTTGGGCTTGATTCTAGAATTCCATATCATAGTATATGGCTATGCAAGGAGACTGATGGCTTCTAGTCGTGAAACCATATCGAAGTCCGCATTAGGGAAGTCGAATGGACAATACTAGTTCGAAAGCAAACTTGTGTGACCAAGCGAGCGATCGAATGTAATGTTGCGAAATGATGACATATGAGAGTAATAAGGAAGTAAATTTGAGATATATGAAATTATAAAATTTAGTTTTGGAATATGGTATATTTAAGCTTTGAAATATATTAATGATTGAATAGTTTATTTTCTGGATCAAATCTTTATTTGAGTTTGATAATATTTGAAATGGTGTTGTTGAAAAACTAAACTGAATTGAAACTAATGGTTTGAATTGAATTAAAATGTAAATTTTAGATTTGGGTTTAACTGAATAAATTTGTGAAATGTAAAGAATTAAAGGAATGTTTTATGATTTCAAATGTACGATTTCGAAAAGTTATGATTTCAAAGTGTAATGATTTCAAGTATTTTGGTTTCGAAAAATTTACAACTTTGAAAGTATTATGATTTTTGAAAGTGAATATATGTTTGAAATGGAAATGAAATTGTATGACCTAAATTTTATTTATTTGGAAATTTGGATTATTTTCTAAATCTATTGTTTTGAGAAACTTTAAAACTGAATATATGTAATTTGGAAGAAATGATTTGGCGAAATCATACGTGATTTTGAAACTTGAATGATATTGAAACGAATTAAAATTGAGAACCTTGATTTACTAAATACTTGATTTGGGAGTTATCGAACTTATATAAAATTGATTTGTATAAGTATGAAGTTGATTTGAAAATGTTGAATTGAAAAGGTACTCAATTTGCAAATTGAAATCTTACATAATCGAAGTCTATATAAGTATGATTTGATATACTATGGATTTGAAAAATATTCGATTTGAAATGGAATCTTATATATAATGGACTTTATATAAGTATGATATTTGAAAGTGATTTTGAAAGGTACTATATGATACATATTTTCGAAGTAAAGATATGGAAAGTGCCTTCTGCTTGATATCCGCTTTGTGGCCACACTGTGGATTCATTCCATCGATATTATTCTCTCTCTGATTTGGGTTTTTTGGATATGGTACTCAAGTGTCCATCGAATTCCATGGCGATCTCCATGGTCTTACGAGCGCGACTGCATAGCGCAACTGCCTGGCTGAGCTGGCCTAGGGGTACGGATTGTTTCCTGGGGGATCCAGGCGTAACCATTGTGTATCCTGCAATCTATGTAGGTCGCATTAGTAGCAAAACTGCCTGGCTGAGACGGCCTAGGGGTACATATTGTTTCTTTGGGGATCCAGGCGTAACCATTGTGTATCCTGCACTCTACTAGTCATCGTGGCGTAACTTGCAGGGCTGAGAAAGCTTACGGATACAGATTGTTTCCTGGGGGATCCAGGCGTAACCATTGTGTATCTGCGATCCATGGTTAGACAACTGTTTTGTTTTGGTTGATTTGTTTGGATAGTACTTTCCATATCTATTTTCTAAAAGAGTTTTCTAGTATTTTCGTTTCGTCGAAATCCGATTTACATTGTGAAAGTTATGCTTTTTACAATATTGGGTGTTGAAACAAGTCTACCAAGTACCTGGAGAATTCTAGCTTTGCGCCTGATCAACGTATGGCCAGAGTCTGCAGGAACGAAAGTAAACTTGTTAAGACATCGAGTTATAAAAGTATTTTGGTAAAGTATTGTATAAAGGATATTTTGATCATTTATGTAAAATGTTTTAAATATTGATTACTTCGAACTGTCAAATTTGAATCAAATGACTATTTATCATATTATAAATGTTTAAAATGTTGTAAATATAAAAATTTAATTGAAATGTATAATGTTTTAAAATAGTGGTTCATCCTTGTCTTTCAGCCTGCTTTCCCTCCTAGCTACTTTTTCCCTACCATCTTTCGGGGATGTCTTCCAACCTATTGTTCTTTCTTGTTGTTTCTCCGCTTCCTTCCTTTTCGAGGACGAACGGATTTGAGTGGGGGAGAGTGTAACAAGCCTAGATTTTTCATATATTTTAATATTTGACTTTATTTCATTTTGAAATTACTTTTAAACTTGTTTTATTTCAAACATTTCATTTTTAAATATAAGGGTTGATTATTATGTGAATTATAATTTCAAACCGGTATAAATTGGATATTTTACTGAAAGATGAATTTCTGTTCAAACTGGTCAAACTTTGACTTTCAAATTTCAAATTTAAATATTTAAACTCCTAAATTTTGTCTTTTATTATGGAAATAGATTTAATAACTTGAATACTGCTTTTTGTTTCGTTGAAAACGGACTTAAACTGTGAAAGTTATGTACATTTCAATTTTGAGTATAATTTGTTTTATTTTGCAATTTTGTCCATTTTAAATTTTATAAATTATACTTTCTTTATCATATTTTATTTTAATATTTTTTAATATGTTATTTTAAGTATATTTTTATCTTTTAATATTTTTAAAGCGATAATATAATTTTTCTAAAGTCTATTGAAATTTATTTTAATTTATTAAGCCTAGTTTTGTATATACTGCTATTTTCTTCATTTAATTTAATTAATTTAAAATTTATTTATTTTATTTATTTCTTTACTTTATTTCTGAGTTTATTTAATCTTTATTTTCAGCCTTTTATGTATTTATAAATTTAAATAAATTGACGGAAATTTGAAAGGTTTAAACTCTTAGTCTTCCAAAGTCCTTTTACATTCTGCCTCTTCATTTTTCAACCTACATCTCATTCATTTTGGCCGTATACTTCTTTTTCTCTTCAGCCTTATCTTCATTTTTCACGTGAACGACTTCCTAAAACAAAAAAAATCACGGCCACACCACTTTCGATCAAAGTTTTGATGAGATCTCTTCTTCTTTTTCCTTGTTTTCTTGTTTTCTACCTTGAAATAGGACTTGTTCTTCACCTTGTTTGGATCGGCTACCTCCCCTCCAGCCCTTGGCCGACCTCCACCACCTCCTAGCCTGATCAACCACCACTCCAGTCCATCTATAGCCTAGGCCGAGCCCCTCCATAGCAAGAATCACCACAAAATTCCACAAATACATCACCTAACATTGCAAACCGAGCCAACCTTGGTACCATCACCCACAACCACCGCTAGCCGCCACTTCCTCCACCACCACCAGCTCTGACCTGACCTCCACCCTCTTCCACGTCACCCACCACCACCTGGACCCACTGGCCTTGCCACCTAGCCTCTGGCCGAGCCAAACTATAGCCTTGTGATGATGTTATTGCCTTGTAGTGTAGTTGTGTTGCACCTAGACCTATTCACCTTCAAAGAATAATGTTGGCCTACCACTTGCACACCCAAACCAGACCTATAGCACCCTAGGCCGAGTTAAACACCTACATAACTGAAGTACATGAGGTAGAGAGCAAGTGCAAGTCATTTGTTGTTGTTTTGGGTATAGATTTCTTATGTTATTTGACGATAAATTTGTGTTGTAACTTATGTATTATTGTATTGTTTTGTGTATATATTATCAAGACATATAGATTTGGCTCTCCACTCTCAAGTCATTTCCGTTTTGTCGTGCCTTCGTAATGTCTGTATTGTTTGCTTTGGTAGCTATCTCCAGCTCTGAACAGGTGAGTTATTCTAACCAGACAATCTGTACCTATATAATTGATAAACCGACACCACTTGAATCTGTAAATGTATTTCATCCTGTTATAACTGCTATATTATGATCATATGATGTTTACACCTGTTATTGCACCTGCTATATCACATGTTACTATTATATTATACTATTATGTTATTTATATCAGTTATTACCATTGCAAGTTCCCTGTAGACTAGAATCACTATGGGTTGAAATGATACATACCCGAACGAACATTAGAATAAGGAATAATCATTATGGGCTGATATGATAGGCCTGAAAGATTTTATTTATTTCATTCTTACTTGGGATTGCGGGTTTGAAATGATCAAACCCGAATTTTCAATGTAAATTACGGACTGAAATGATATAGTATCCGTATCACTTTGCCTAGGCTAGAAAATGAAATACAGACCCGTTGTTAAAATATGTTTTTCTAAAAAATTTAAAATATTTTAGAAAGGTAAATATTATAATATTTTGATTTAAATTTGATTAAAAATGATTTTTATAAAGCATTATTGATTTTCTGAAAATTTATAAGTGAAATAAATAAATGGTAAAGTTAGAAAATCTGAAATTTAAGTTATTTTGGAAATTATAATTTGGTGATAAATGGAATTTAAATTAAATATGAAAATATGATAAATTTATGATATTTTGAATTAAATGAATTTAAAATGATTTTATAATATATTAATGATTTTGAATAAAGTTAAAATGTGAAATGAATGAATATTTAAGTTGAATTTTGAAATATAATTTAAATTGGAATTTATGAATTTTGTTTAAAAGTGAATTTTTGAAGGTAGGTAAATAAAATGAAAATAAGTTATATGGGAGATTTAAAGTTATGTATTAAGTTAAAATTTAATTATAAAGAATTGAAATTGAATGTTTGAAATTTAATACGTGAATTATTATTAAACATAGACTTTTGAATAGAAATTTAACTTTATAAAATTATGAATATACGGGTATTTAAATGATTGTTTAAAAGTGAGAAATTATGATTTTGTAAGTTAAAAATGATTTCCATCAAAATATAATTGTTTGTGAAACTGTATTGAAAACCTTGAATTTTATTTAACAGCATTTTAAAATGCTATTATTTTTAAGGTAAAGGATATTACAGCAATTGTAAATGCAGTAGTTGATATAAATGAACCAAATGACTAAATTTTATAAAGGGATATTATAGCACTTTGTAAGTGCTATAATTATGGAATTGAACTAAGGTTTTATTTGAACTAATGTAACCCTATTACAGTGTTTTAATGCTGTCTTTTGCAAAATTGAACTGTTTTGAAAGTAACTTTCTGTAGCATTATTCAAATGCTGCGAAAGGTGAATTTTCATTGTTTTGATAAGTTTAAGTAAATAAATAAAATTTGAAAGATTTAAATTTTGAAGATTTAATAAGTTAATTATTAAATATAATAACTTCATTTTAGTGATTTAAATGAAGTAATTGGTTTGAAATATAAACTATTTTGAAATGTATTTTGTAATGGTATTTAAATTAAATAAAAATAAATGTGGTTTGGAAGATATGATATTTTGATATTTTGAAATGGATTTTGAATGATATTGAATTTTGAAATGATATTTGATTTTGAAGTATAAAATACCATTTTGAAATTTTAACCACGGGATGTATTTAATTTATAGTTTAACTGATTCTTAAAGGATGGGCAATCCTAAGCATCCTTTAAGTTATTGTGCATTTCTACTACAGTTCACTTGAGTTGGTTTATATTATATAAGTATATATGTCCTAACTCGAGTATTTTGTGTTTTACTTTACGCTCGGGTCAGCCTGAGTATTTACAGCTTAGCTTTGGATTTCTTTTCTAGAGCTAGGAATCGCTGGTGATTCTGCTTGTCTAGTTATCTATACCCTTCAGTTCCGTTGTTCTATTTCAGTTCTGGTATTCATAAACTTCTATGTATTTGGATTTCTATTGTATATGTTTCAGACTGATATTATGTATTATGTTTCTGAGAGTTTGTTATAGTAGCTTCATGAACTACTATGGTATTTTAATTTTCGCTGCGAGTTATTCTGATATTTCTATGTCTGTGATTCTGTAATTGTATTTCATTTGCTCGAAATTTATTTACAATGCGGTATTTTGAGAAATTCAAGTCCGATTGTGTGGATGCGAATGGCTGAAAATATAGGTTGTTACACAAGTTGTAACTGGTCACATCTTAGCCCTCGAGTTGCATACCCTTCTATTGGATTCGCAAACCTTAAGGAAGTTACAAGGTCGGTGGGTTCTAGACATAATCTATCAACCAAACATTGAGATATGAATGAATATGATGCATCTGCATCAAAAGTACTCTAATTGAAATACTCTGAATCAAAAGCGTACCTTTCATCATAGTCTTTCCCTTATCTGCTGCTGCAGGCCTAGCTGGTCCTATAGCAAAAACTTTTCCTTTGACCTCCCTAACGGTTCTAAACACTGATTCTTGTAATGCCCAACTTGATAACAATTGAAGTATTTCACATTCTTCTTAACTGCTGCTTTCTTCCCATTTCTTGGCCGGCATTCATTAGCAAAGTGACCCTTCTTGTCACACTTTTAGCAAACTACCTCAATCTTTGACTTCTTGGTAGTATCTCCCTTTTGGTTTACCTTATTCTCAAAGAACTTCTTCTTCTTCCCCTGAGAACACTGAGTTTCCACCGACTTCTCTTTAACTAAATCAGCAAGCAACTCCTCATGGTGAATGACCATCTCCACCACTATATTACAAGGATCACGGACATGTGTCATGGTCATTCTAGCAAGTTCAGCCTTAGTCCCCGAGTGAACTTCTCATTCCTTTTGATGTCAATATCTGTAATAGCATATCCATATCTAGACAGCTCTTCAAACTTAGTTGCAAACTCAACTACCGACATCTCTCCTTGTATTAAATCCATAAACTTCCTCATTAGATCAGACTTAGAAAACTCAGATATCCTGCTCAAATATCACTTAAAAATCATTCCAAGTTAACAGCTCTTCCGGCACTCCTGCAATGACACCGTTCCACCAATGCAGTGTCGACCCCTGTAACTGCCTAGAGGCCAATCTCCTCTTTTGTCCATTATTCAGGCCTAGATCAGTACATACATGCTCAGTATGCAAAAACCAATTCTAAACCTCTACGACACTCTCCATTCCCAAGAATGGCTTCCCACTCAAACTGGTGTAATCTCTACTCAGCAAAGCAATATTCCTAACTGGAGCCATAAGATTAGCTCCTCCTGCATTTCCAGTAACTCTAGCAACAGCTCCAACTTGCACCAAACCAGGAAAGAACTAATACATCGCCCCTATATCTATTGGTGGATTTCTAGCACCCACATTGGCTTCTATATTTTGGTTACAAGCATTAGTAGGTCGACCTGGGTTTCTTCTAGTAGTGGGCCGAGCACTTCCATTTGTTGTGGTGCTTCCTCCATCGAGATTTCCTTTTCCGTTTCCTGCTTTTATATCTCCTTTCTTGTAAATTTGCATATGAGCCTTAGTAGTATACTGAAGAATGGTCTAAGAAAATGGGGGATACGTACTTATAAATATATACAACTATATATAGAAAATATAAGTACATTACTATAGCGTTAACCTAAACCCCAATCTTATTATCTAATTAATTGGATTATGTTTGGAAAATCTTTTAGGTTTAAGTTTTCTTTTAAAGTTTCATAAACCTATGCTCTGATACCAACTTGTAACATCCCCCTATTTAGAGGCCTAAAACTAACGACTACAGATGCTGTAGTCATCCATATTTATTAATCCTTTCCGACCAAATACGATGATATTAGATACATTGATACACAAAAATACAAGAATATGGAAAAAATTTAAACAACAAAACAAATTCCACATTCATTTCAAAATATTCCAAATTGATTACATAATCCCAGTTCGCAGACCACGTTTAGATAACATATAATTATTACAAAATATGAAAAGAACGACATATAAAGATGTCCTCTTGGTAGATCAGAGTCTATAGATATGCAAGAAACAATTTTCCTTTAAAAGAAACACACAGCGGAAATAAAAGAACCCTAATAACAATCCGCCTCCTGCACATCCTCGGAAGCTTTTATTCATCTAAAGGAACCCCTGGAAACCTTAACTCTCAACCTACTCAAAATCAATTGAGCACCCGAGAGTTTAAGGGGAAAACAAAAACTTTAAGTCAGAATAAAGCCTGGTATGAATAATAATTTAACATCCCAAACCATTTAGATATGTCGTGAGACCACAACGCTTAACGAAACGAGTTTCCCCTCACCAGTATCATAAAACATATATAAAACCATATACTATGATCCAACTTCCACAATGGTTAAAACATTGTATTTCAAAACATTATGATGATATGCAAAACAAATGTATCTTGGATTACCCACCTCCTTCATTCTGACTATCTGTCTTAATTATAGTTTCTAGGGTTACTATTAACCTATTAAATATTAAAGACTATCTGTCCAAATACTTAGTTTTCATGGGATCACTAAGAATCTATTGGTAACTCCAATATCTTATTTCTTATCCTAGTTTTCATGGGCTAACTAGGAAACTATTAGCTGACTGCCAATATCTTAATCCAGATATAATTTTCATGGGCTAACTACAAACCTACTGGCCCCTGCCAGTATCAAATCATAGTTTTTATGAGACGACTATGAACTATTGGCCCCTGCCATTATCATACAGTTTTCATGGGCTTACTGTAAATCTATTGGCCCTTGCCAATATCTTTAATAAAAAATTTTAACATCTGTTAAGTTATATTCACTATTGGGTCAACCTAACTAGTTATTCTGCGTTTTCCCCAAAATACAGTTATAGGTTAATAAAAAATGAATAACATTTAAATTCTTTATTTATGCCATGGTTATTACTTTAAATTTAGATTGTGTTTATGTTTTGAAACCATAAAACATCTCTTTCAAAACCTTTGGATATCCTCCTTTGAAAGTAAAAACCTCTTTTCAAAACATGTATACATACCTTTCGAAGTCACCAATAAACATTCTCTTTCAAAACCTATTATACCTTTCGATGGTATCAAATCATCTTTTCTGAAACATAGAGCTTCGAAAAAATTAAAGTACCCTTTTCGAAAGTACTGGGTTTACTCGTTAAAAAAATCATTTGGGTCAAAATAGTAATATACAAAAGTATCTCTTTCGAAACAAACAGGAAATATTTTGGGAAATAAATTGATGGTGTTTGTACCATCTTAGTCGAAAGCAAAACCTTTAAAACAGAAACTTTGAAGGACAGAGTCGAAACCCCTTTCGACTTCATCACCTTCGAAACCTCCAATCCCTTCGAAAGCATTCAAGAAATGGCTTAGTTTAAGGTGAAAATAAGGGTAACCTTTCAAAAACATTATTTGTCAATATAGTCGAAAGGTAGAGTAGTGGCTAGGTTATGACTAGGCTGGAACCTACCCTTTCGAAAGCAATTATTTGTAGGAAAAATATACCCTTTCAAAAGAAAATACTTTAACACAACATGACAACCTTTTTCGAAAGCTAATTTTTAAAACCTTTTCAAAAGCATATGTTTCTAATGCGTCGACAACTTTAGGTAAAACTAGGCTAGAATTTTAACTTATGAAAAGAAGCCAGGTTGCAACTTTGTTATCCCGCTTTTTTGCAAGGCCATGATACCAAAAGATTAACTGAAAACCAAAGATAGTTCTCCTCAATTGCCAGTTATGTATAGGCCAGCTATGGATGTCGGTAAATTTTGACCTTTTTCGGATCAAGCTACAATTGATATAATGAGACAAGCAAAGCTATAGAAGCCAACGTTTCAATTTTCAAGTCAATCAGAGTACGTATGCTCAAATATGATCGATACAATTCAAGCGGTCACCTTGTTCATATCCATCACGTTTGTATCGATCATAGGTGGCCTTCTTCGTATCCATCACGTTCATATCAAGTCGAGATTGCCTTCTTTGTATCCATCATGATCTTATCGGTCTAAGTAACCTCACTTTGGATCCATCGTACTCGTATCGATCCAAATTGGCTCATTTCGTATCCATCAACGATGGCGCGTTGGTCCAATTCGTATTGATCCATTACCTAACACGTTTCGTATCGATCAGCTCTAGATCGATACAAAACTCGGCATCCTGTATCGATACGAAATAGGCCAAAAGAAAAAACTAACGACACGAAGTATGTAACAACCCTGGTTTTGGAGATTACCTGTAAATATTAAATTATAACGATATTTATGATTTAATATTGTGAATTAAAATAAAATTTTAAATTTTAAATTGTTCATTTGAATAAACAATGAATTTTTGGAAATAAAATGAGAAAATAAAGTTTGGAACTTTATTTTATTTTGTTTGAGTTAATAATGAATGGGAAATGATTTTTATTTGGAGAAATGCAATAATTTTATTAATTATTGTTAATTACTTCTTTTAATAATTTTAAAGGAAGTATTTGATTTTTAAAGATTGTTTATTCAAACAAAAGGATGGAATTTGATTTAAAAATGAGTTTTGGTTATAAAATTATGTTTAAAATGCTTTGTCATATTTTTCTAAATAAGAAAAATATTTTAGTAGAATTCTTGGAGTTAAAATATGGAATTATGCATTTATTAGTGTAAAATTGTGTATTTATGTAAAATAAGGGTTTTAATAATAAATATGTTTTTAAAAATAAAATTATCTTCATATATGATGAAAAATATTTTATTTAATATGTAGGTAAGTTTACATGCCTTATTTGTGTTAATGATTGTGCAGAATAAGTTATTTTGTTTTGTTACATAAGTGTTTACATTGTTTAAATGTTGAATTAAATAAACTTAGGCTTATTTGTCTTTGTCTAATTTGGGTCCAAGCCCACTTAAAAAAATAAAATTAATAGCCAAAGAGGCGAGAAATATTTTACCTGTACGTACAAAATTTATCTCACTATCTTCCTCTTCAGAGAATAGAGACAGAAAATAGAAATTCATTATTTTGTTAAAATCCAAGCTTTCAATCTCAAAAATTTCTTCAACAAGTTGTAATCTTTACCGATTCAAGGTGAAATTAAAAGGTAATTCTTTCCAAAACCAGAAATCTCATCAAAAATCTTATTTGAGAAGAGATTGTATGTTAATGGGTTATTTCCTTTGCATGTCTATATATGGAGTTCTACAGGTAATTGGAGCTGCTCTTGATCCAAAAGCTTCATTTTTTCTTCATGAATTTGAGTATTTTCTATCTAAAATCAAAGGTGAGTTTATTAACTCACATTTCTAGCTAAATTTTGACTGTAATTGCAAATATGAGGAAGAAATCGTACTATATCTATACCTAATACTTACATTGGATGATTGCTGAAATATTATATGAGTGCGCTGAAGTAAAATAAGGATAACTTTCTCGTTTCTTATACGTCTGAGGTCATTCTTTTTTTACTAGAAACTAGATTCAATAAGGAACAGTTTTTGTTTTGGTTAATTTTCGAGATTTTGCAATTTTATTGACCTAAAATAGAATTAAAAATAAGAGTATGATTTTGTCTTTAACTAAATTTCCCGAGTTTGAATCTGAAATTGATTTAGCCATAACATTTTCGATTTTGATCAAAATTCGATTTATTTTGAAGTTCTGGATGATGATTACTCTAGGTATACATGGATGTTTTTGTCTTACTGCTTCTAGATCTGACACTATGTTCGCTAGCTGTTTACATACACGTTTTTCAATCAAATCCTTAAGGAATCACATTTTAGAAGCTGTAAAATGATTATAAGGTATTTGTGGCACACTTCACAGTTTGGTCTATGATATCTAAGTAATGGTAACTTTGATTCATAGGGGAATTCAAATGTAGATTACACTGAGAGTCTTGTTGATAGAAAAAATACTAGTGGAATGTGTTTTATATTGAGATATTCATTAGTTGCATCACTTTCACGATGAAAATATATGCATAAATTTCATTTCAACTGATTTTCAATTGGCGGACATTTTTACAAAACCTTATCAGAAAAATAGTTTTCGTCGACTTCGTCTCAGATTAGGCATTTTAGAAATTTAGTTTTATATTTTTGGATTTGATCTTAAATGACTACATTAACTAATATGACTCCGTACTGATTATTAAAAAGAAAAATAGTTACTGAAAAATGTGATGAGTGTTGATATTAATCATACATTATGACTTGAGAGAGTATATTTAGTAAATTTCTTTAAAAATATAAACAAGATTTGTAATAACTTTTATTGGTAAAAATTCCATGACCATCTCTATTTCTATCATATTTATAACGACCATCACTCATTAAAATCCAATATAATATGTCAAAATGTGGTATTTTAAACGGGAAATTATTCATTTTTATTTTATTATTTAGCGATAAAAACATACAAAGTATTCACTCTCATTTAAAAGTCCTTATGGTTATGCATATGTGAATTACTTAGAATATTTGTTTATGTGCTTTCATGCTCATTTAAAAGTCCTCACGGTTATGCATATATGGAACACATATCAAAATTAATTATTGAATAGACAAGTTGATTCTAATCCAATTTGAAAGTCCTCACGGTTATGCGTGGTTAGAAGATACTTAATATTCTTTAAACTAGAAAAGGCTTCATTACCGACAGCTAGGACCGACGGCTTCCGACGGCTAATTTCCGACGGCTTTCGACTGGCCGTCAGCGGCCGTCGGAAATTTGCGATTATACCTACAGCCGAGAGCTCTTCTTCTTCCTCCTTTCATACGAAAATTATACCCAAAAACCCCAAATCCCTTCTCCAAGCTTCCAATCCCTAGTTTCTAGCTTTCAGATCCTCCACGGCTGTCTAATCAAACTCCATTACTCTTACTCTCAAGTATAATCTCTAATTTTTTTGAAAATTCAGTTTTTACCCTAATTGTAGATTTGCGTAAATTGATAAATTAGGGCGAATTAGTGATTGCAATTGTTTCCAATAGCGTAATAAAGGTTTATAGCATCACATGGTATACCTATTTCATCTTTTATCGTGAAATTGTGAAAAACATGTATAATTTGTGATTGTTCATGTATATGTAAGTTGTTGTGTATGCCTTGATTCGACGATTGTATACGTTATTTGGAATAAGATAAAATGATCGAATGAACTAGAAGTATTATATTGTGCACGTATTTACCTATGAAACAAAAAAATTGCATTACTCTAAATTATAATTGTGTGTATTGAAAAATGACAAAAATGTTAAACCAACCTTAAATTGATTTAATACGTCAAATAAATGTGTTAAATTAATATATATTTTTGTAAATGTGAACAGTGAGTAAAACTGTATGTTTTCGTAAAATGCGTGCATGAAACTGAGAAATGTCCCTTAGAAAGTTTTTGGCTCCGTCTGATGAGTGTTGTACATGATCGTTGTATAATTAGTCGTTTTTTTCGAAAAACGACCATTTATATTCATCTGGTACAATGTTTGTCGGATTTCTCCCTGTATTGGACAAGTTATGAACACGGTAAGCATTTACATTTTGTATATTACTTCGTCTCAAACGGTTCATAAAATTTCGGCCTAACTTTTCTTTTTTGTTTCTTACGTACACGCATTTGTGTACAATGCAGGGAACAAAAGGGAAATGTTGCCGAAATTTTGTTGAATCGTTTGAGACAAATTAATATACGAAATGTAAATGCTTACTGTGTTTGTAATGGGAAGTAGGATGCCTGACCAATGAAAAAAATTATATATATTTTTAAATCGATACGTTAAAAAATAAAATGTGCCCTATTTGAAAATATTTTTAAATTTGTGAAGTTGTTCTTTAAATTCAAAATATTATACGACCATGAAAATAATCTTTTTCGAATTTGTATTCTTTAAACTAAATATTAAATTTTGAACTTCTCATTTTGTCAAATAGGAAAAATGATTGATTATTTTGTTGATCGGAGGAGATGGATGTACCAAAGAAAAGGACTGCGGGGCACAATAAAAGAAGATTTTTATAATGATATAAACGTGTTTGTTGAATTCGCTTTAAGTAATAACGGAAACGATCCAGAAATTCGTTGTCCATGTAGTAGTATAGACATTTGAAGTGTTTGTTACCAGATATTGTGAAAGTTCATTTGCGCTAACACAGTTTCGCACCCGAGTATTATGTTTGGGATCGACATGGAGAAGTTGTAGCAAATACTTCTATAGAGTCTGAAAGTGTCGTTAACGAAAAAATTTCAACGACCTGTATAGAAAATATGGTCGAAGATGCAGCATGATCAATGTTTCTTATGGCTGAAGTTGACGAAGATGATGGGAATGTTGAAGAACCAAATATTGAAGCAAAAAAATTTATGATTTACTAGATGCTGCTAAGAAACCTATTTGGGATGGTTGTAAAAGCGGCACTCGGCTGTTAGTAATCGCAGAATACATTGCGATGAAGTCAAAATACAACATCACTGAAGCTGGGTTTATGGCAGTTGTACAAGCTGCAAAAAGAAATATGCCGCCCGATAATCTAATGTGTGAAAATCACTACGAAGTTTAAAAACTTATGTCGGCTTTTGATTTACCGTATCAAAAAATAGATACTTGTTTAAAAGGCTGCATGTTGTTTTGGAAAGAAGACGCAAACCTTAGAAATTGTAAAGTTTGTAACCAGGAGAGATACAAACCAAGAAAAAAGAAGGGGAAGGAAGTTCCGTACAAGCGTATGCACTACTTACCCATAACTCCAAGACTTCAAAGATTATATGCATCTTCTGTAACTGCATCTAATATGAGATGACATAGCGTGAAAATGGAGGAAGAGGGTACGTTGACACATCCGGCCGATGGAGAAGCACGGAAGCATTTCGATAAAACGTATCCAAATTTTGCAGCGGAGAGTCGAAATGTTAGATTAAGATTATGTACGGATGGTTTTTCTCCATTTTCTCAATTTGGTTCTAAATATTCATCCTGGCCCATTATCGTCACACCGTATAATTTACCTCCATGGATGTGTATGAAAATGCAATATATGTTTCTTACTGTCGTCGTTCTTGGCCTTGACGATCCGACACAAGGAATTGATGTTTATTTACAACCGTTGGTTGAGGAGTAAAAAATACTGTGGAATGAAGGAGTAGAAACATGTCCAAGAAGAAAAATTTTCGTATGTTTGCTTCTTTGTTGTGGACTATAAGTGATTTTCCTGCCTATGTAATGCTTTCGGGATGGAGTACTGCCGGTCGTTTAGCATGTCCATATTGCATGGATGAAACACGAGCGTTTTCTTTTTCTCATGGTAAGAAAATTTCATGGTTTGACTGTCATCGATATTTTCTCCATGTAAATCATCCCTTCAGAGGAGACAAGTAAAACTTTTTAGCTAATAGAGTAGAAACCAGACAACCACCGATGATATGGTCAAGCGACGACATATATGAACTTGTTAAGGACTATCCAAAGATATATGAAACTGGCGAGCAAACAGAAATTGAAGGCAAATCAGTCGTTCATAACTGGTGCAAACAAACTATTTTTTGGAAGTTGCCGTATTGGAAACATCTTGTGCTTCGCCATAACATAGATGTGATGCACAATGAGAAAAATGTATTTGATAATGTTTTTAACACAATTTTGAATGTGAAAGGGAAGACGAAGGAAGATTTGAAATCAAGACGTGATATAGAAGAATTATGCAAACGTCCTGAGCTTCCTATGAAACCAAATGACTGTAAAAAACCCAAAGCATGTTACGAATTAGATAATAATCAAGTTAAAGCTGTGTTAAAATGGGTGGAGGGGTTAAGATTTCCTGATGGGATATCATCAACTCTTCGTAGATGTGTTGACTTTAAAAATGGTAGATTGAGCGGAATGAAAAGTCACGACTGTCACATAATGATGGAAAATTTATTTCCTGTAATGTTCAAAGAACTACTGTCGTTAAAAGTTTGGAAGGTAGTAACAGAGCTTAGTATGTTTTACAAAGAGCTTTGTTCGACTAATTTAAAAGTGCAACGTTTACGTAAACTTGAAGTGGACATTCCTATATTGCTTTGCAAATTAGAGAAAATATTTCCGCCAGGTTTTTTCAATGTGATGGAACATTTACCTGTTCATCTCCCATCTGAAGCACGATTTCGAGGTCCCGTCCAATACGGATGGATGTATCCATTTGAGAGGTATGTAATATGTTATAACGTAATTTAATTGCATTTGAAAGATGAAGTTAATATAAATTAATTTTGCATAGATATTTGAATCATCTGAAGAAAAAAGTGAGGCAAAAAGCATGAGTTAAAGGTTCGATATGATAATCTTACATCGAAGAAGAAGCTTTGTTCTTTTTCTCTCACTATTTCAGTGACCATGCGAGTATTTCATTTCAAAGTGTTCCTCGTAATGACGAAGGCGACGAACAAGAGTCCTCTCAAGCAATGTTATCTATTTTTAGACAACATGGTCAGCCTTCTGGAAAATGTGTATAAATATGGCTAGACGATAGAGATCTTCATGTAGCACACACTTATATTCTTCTAAATTGTGCCGAGATTGCACCGTTTGTTAGGTAATCTGAAATAATAATTTGTGTTTTATTCTTTTCTATAATGCATGCGCGTGTATAACCTAATGTAATAATTTGTTTATATAAACAGTGTTTATGAACGTGAACATCCGAACGGAGATCTCAGTAAAGAATCTTCCGGTTGGTTTTCGAATTACGTTTATGAGCCGAGAAATTGTGTTGTTGACGAAGGGTTGAAACATCTTGCGATGGGACCAAAAAGAGTGGTCAAGACATATCCAATATATTCCGTCAATGGATATAAATTTAACACCAAAGAATACGGTGCAGAAAAATTAACAAATAATACAGGTGTATTTGTTAAAGGTAGTGACGATCCAGAAAATCATTTAAATGATTTTTATGGCGTTCTAACACAAATTTTGCAACCGACATATTTCTCATGACCCGCGAAGGAGGTGTTTCTATTTAGATGCAATTGGTTTAGCATTGTTCCAGGTTCTGGAATTAATGTGCACAAGGATTATAATCTTATCGAAATAAAGCATACATCGCACTATCACAAGTATGATCCTTTTGTACTACCCAAACAAGCATTGCAAGTTTATTACGCTCCTTATCCGTCTCTAAAAAGAGATAAAGAAGATTGGTTAGCAGTTTTTAAAACAAAGTCCAGATTCACATTCGATGGGAAGAATATTCCAGACGAACAAGCTTATCAGGCAGATCTTGAGCAAAATAACGAAATAATAATCCTTTGATCGATGAATCGAATGTTTTGGTAGAAGCGTTTGACAGTGCAGAGGAAAATATCATTGAAAATGAGATCGAATCTGAATCAGAAGACGATGATGATTGATATAAATCTGAATCTGGTTTTTTGCAATTGATGTAACTATATTGAATTCTTGATGTATTATGAAATTGTTGTAACTTTGAAACCAAATCCGTTTACTATTGTTTGCATGTTTTATGTTATTTCCATTTGTCATTTATTTAGCAATTTTTATTAAAAATGCAATGAACTCTGCTTATCGTTGGAAGAGTACACCCATTATGAATCAGGTATAACACACTTCCATTTCTATTTCCATTTTAGTCATTAATTAAGCTATTTATACAGTTGATGTCATTTTTATATGAAATATATTTCATTATCATGTTATTATTCTCTTATATAATGATGTGTATATGTCACAGGTTTATCATTATGTCATATAGAGGTAGGAGCTCTTTCCGATTGTCAGGAGGTGATGGCAGTGGCCCATCGCAAGAGCCACATCGTACAGTTGTATCGTTAGTCCCTAGAGAAGATGAGTAAGAATTAAATTTTATTTAGCAACTTATTTTTTTATGAAATGCGTACGTACTTATCTATATTGTACTTAAAAACAGGGGGTTCGACCTACTTTCCTCTAAGGTTGTGCTGGACGTCTCTAGAGCTTCTTATCGCAGTAGGATGAGTGCTTGCTAGACGAAGTGGGATAACATCTGTAACGACCCGTAAATTTAACTTGTTTTAATAACGTTATTAATTGAAATTTTGTGAGATTTTAAACAATAAAATTTTGAAATATAAATTTGATATTTGGAGTGCATCCAGTTAAACATGGCAACTGGTAAATTTTCGTCCGAAAATATGAAAGTTTATTTCGTACGTAAATTTACTTCAATTTAATCAGTTAAAAAGCGATGAAAATAAAACATTTTCGAAACCTAAATATTTTTACATAGAAAATTTCTAAATCAACTTCTGAGCAAGATGTCATTTTTCATTTTTCCAAATTCGGACATCTTTAGCTCCATAGATCTTATTTTTCTGCGTTTTTCTTGCATTTTCCGCTAGTAGAAAATTCGAATTTTTATAATTCAATCATACCACTGATATTTGTATACCGCTTTGATCGTCTCATCGTGATGATCTCCACAGTATATCCATTTGCGCATTTCGAAGTCCGGTATGTGGTGAACTCCATGAAAACGGTTAACCGTATCGGTACCCGTTTCATGCCATTTGAGTTTAGTGTCCATTCGGTTCCCACCGTGTATTAACTCAGCAGCTATTAACTTTTAATACATCTCTGAATTCAATTTTGACTTTCCTTATTCCTTTGGTTTCAATTTGTATTAATTGATTTGTTCAGACTTTCTCTTTCTCTTTGTTCTAACTGAAATGAAATTAGTGTAAAATATATAAATATATATGCAACATCGTTCATATTTGCCTACTCTTCTCTCTGAAGCTTGCTTGTCCATGTACAAACCCATTCTATTCTCTTGCTCGTGTTCCTGCTCATCCTCCCTTGCTTCATATAAATTAATAATAATAAATATATGGTTATATATGATTTGAGATGCCTACTCGTATGCTGTGCCTTTCACCTTCATTTTTCTTCATTTTTTTTCTTTGTCAAACTAGTTCACACGATCTAACCCGCGCCCACCCAGCTACCCTTTCATGGCCTTGCTCCACTCGACCAATCAACCTGCAACCTCTATAGCAACAGTCACCATAACGCACAACCTCACCAACCGCTTCCTCTTCCCGACCAAACAAAGCCACCGCCCAAACCTCATCCGACCAAGCTATCCACCACCATAACTAAGAAAAACCCGCTCATCCCACAGCACGACCGCCTATTCAGCCAACGCCACATCCACCGTTCCCCACGCCATACGACTTCCCTCCACTCCCTTGGCCGAACACCATAGTCGCATGGTCATGTTCCCCCTTGCCGAAACCCGCTGTTCCTTTTGCCGAGACCTCCCCTAGCCTTCCACCGCCAAGCCCGATCCCCTGCCTCCGCCTTCTACCCATCCACAGCCACACCATCCAAGCACCTAACAACTTTGGCCTCAGCCAGCACCACCTTGTCGGCCAAGCCAACCTCACGAGTCGAGATCTACTACCCCAAGCATCTGCCTCCCCGCACTCACTCAGCAAGTGTCGTTCCTTCCACTTCCACTCCAAGCCTGAGCTTGAATTTTTATTTTTTTTTACGTTGACAAACCCTGCTACAGCCGTGCCGTGCTCGTCCCCTTCGTGCCGGCCTCAGATCCTCCCTGTCGTCCCTTCTTTATGTATATAGGTATGTATGTGTTGTGTATATTTATATATTTCTATGTAAAGTATTTGTTATATTTAATGTTTAGAAGATTATATATACAGTGAGCTACTGCTATAGTTTATAAGGAATATGTATGTTTATACAAGGCGAAGCTTGTCTAGTGTTGCTGCGATTTATATATAAGGTAAAGAAATTTTGTATAGCATAAGTGTCGAGTTCAAAGAAGAAAAGAAAATTTTAAATATATACATATTTTGGTTTTAAAAACATTAGAGTAGTATTATTCAATGTTTATGTTTGTTTACTGTTATAAAATATTGATTAGATACGAGATTTTATAATAGTTTACTGTAAAAGTTATGTATGTTGCCTACATTTTTATATATTTATACAATATACAAGTTGGTCTATGGCTTTGGGTTTGTTTGTAGGCTGTATGTTAGCATATATTTTTTATAAGGTACGTATATAATATTACATGCGTGTGTAGTGTGTATGTACGCGTGTTGCGTATGTGTGTATATATACACATTTTCATGAGTGTCGCGTGCGTTGTATATTGTATATAATGTTTTACAACAGATTTTAGCAAGTATAGGCTGTTGTTTGCATCCCTAGTAATGTAATAAAGTTTTCATATATGTATACATATTTGATTTTTTTTATGATATAATGAGGAGTATTGTTATCTAATTGAATAATGTTGTGGTGATAATTTTGCAACGCATAAATATATACACGGACACTTTGATTTTTAGATATATATATGTATTTTTTTTAGATATTTAAATTTTATATGTGTTTAGATAATAGCACATATAGTATATATAATATATGTTTATTGAAATAATTGAATTTAAGGGGATATAGTATATTTTATATTTTCGGTCTTTATCATACGGATTCTGATTTTTCTTCGTCGACCCAATTCTGACTTGATTTCGTCCAATTCGATTTTCAGCTTTACGCATCGATTCGTGCCTTGGAATTTGTGTTGGATGTGTAACTAAATTTCAGTGTTTATTCTCTCTAGCCTCGGAAGGTGAGCAATCACTCACGATTAATGTTCTTTTATTTATTAAATTTGATTTCAATTGAAACGACAATTGAAATATGCTGCTGTAAGTTGTTTACACTGTTATATATGTTATTACCTGTATTAGTTCACATGTGACATCTGACACCATTATCTGTTACATATATGATGATAATCAAGTTTGATTGATAGATGATTGATTGTTTGATATTGATGTTGGACGTTAAAATTGTTAATGTAGGAAGTGATAAAATATGAAATTGAATTGGACGTAGGATAGTTAGCGACTTGAAATTGATATATATGTTAAATTTAATTAGAGAAATTTGTATAATATGACCCCTTTTAAATGTTTAAATTAATTGACATGTGAAAAATAGTTAATTACCCTTGAACCATTTGAATTTGTGTTGTATTAATTGATGAAGTATGAAATTGAATAATTGATGTCAAGTGTAGAATTGCATAGAATAATAAGTGTAATAATCTTTAATCCACATGAAATGATAGTGCAGATTCTAGAAATAATTATATTAATTTGCACAAACAACAATGTGAATTAATACAATTATTTCGGGATTATTTGGACTAATTATTGGATTGTTATCTGTTGTTGTTATTGCTTGTTTATTTACTTTGACACTATCCTAGTTATCACACTGCAAGTTCCTTTTGCTATGCCTTGATTTCTGAATTGGAATGGAATCGGGTTGAAATAATAAATACCCAAATTTAACTTAACCTAGGATAGAGAATTAAATAAAACCCGATTGGTCAATAATTTGATTTAAAAATAAAATAAAATTTTTATTTGAATAAATAATAAAGTTTTGAAAAGAAGTTGGAATTTGAAATTTTATGTAAAGTAATGTTAATATTTAAAAATCTGAAACGAAATATTAACAAAGTAATTAATGGAAGAACGTTGTTTAATTTAAGAAAGGAATAATTGAGTTTTGGAATCATTTAATAATTAAGTTTGAAATTATTAATTTAGTTTGGAAATTATTTAATAATTAAATAAAATTGAATTATTTGAGAATTTAATAAAATTTGAATTCTTTGACAAGAGAAATTGAACTTTTGAATAAGTGAATTTGAACTTCGTTAATAAATGAAATTGGATTTCTTTATTAATTAAGCTTTGAAAAATTTAAGTAAGTTAATAAGTGAAATTGAACTCCTCGAATATGTGAAATTTATTTTCTTTATTCATTGAGTTTTGAAATTATAACTAAGAATTAAATAAGTAAAATTGAATTTCTTTAACAAGAAATAAAATATGATTTATGTGTTGAATAAATATAAGACTTGTAATTTAAGAATTTGATTTGATGAATCTGATATAATTAAATTTGTAAGTTGATATAATGATGTTGAACTTAAGTAATTGATTTAAGGGATTGGAAATTTAATCGAAATTGTTATAAATTACAAGTTTACTTAACGAATATTGAATGAAATCGATCAATGAGTTTAAATTGATTTGAACGTTAAATTAAATTAATTTCAATGATTATGGAATGAAACTTATATACGAACTTGAATCAATATTTGGATTGTTTAAAAATAAAAATTGAAATTGAATTATAAGATTTGAAACGGTAAGTTGGAAGTTGTGAAACGTAAATTATGGAAATTGATATAGAAAGACTAATGGAATTTTGGTTTATAAATTCTAATTGAAATTGATATAGAAAGATTAATGGAATGTTGGTTTACAAATACTAATTGAAATTGAAATTGATTTGTTTTGAAATCTTCTAAACGACCAATCGGTGTAATAATTACGAAAGTTATTAAAGAAGCCGGAATCGGTTATGGACATACTCTGTTTAAACCGAAAACCACTTTAATAACTATACGTGGAGTGTGATCCAGAATGAAGTAGTTGGAAATGATGTACGTGATGACTGAAGAAAGAGAACGATAATGGATAGCCTTGACACATGTGTCAAATTGGAAATGACTAAAACAGGAGCCGTGCCGGGCCAAATGGGGTTAGCCACCTCGAGCGAACACATTTCTTCGTAAACTACTCATTACTTGTTATTGATTGGTGCACCATCGTACTTTTAGGAGTGTTGTTTCACGGTGTTGAGATCATTACGGCGATGCGTTTTCACCAATCTGGATCAGGCAAACGGTAGTTTCACTACCTTAGGTATTGCCTCATGTGCCTTGTCATACTCGTATCCCTTCATACACGACCACTACGAGTTTGTTTTGTGTTATACCTATGGAGTACTTCCTGATATCCCACTAGTTTACGGTGGAGTTTACAGTGCTGTATAGACTATAACGCTTATATAAAATGTGTTAAGAGGGATAATGGTAACGCCTTAACACTATTTTGATATTTATATTACTGATATACATTATCTATTTAGCGTACACTACTACATAGTAGATAGTTTAACGAATCCTTAAAGGATGGTTATTCCAACGTACTTTGAGTTCTTGTATTTCAATTATTATTTCACTTGAGTTGGATTTATTGATATGAGAATGTTAATCCAGACTCGAGTGTTTTGTGTTTTGCTTTACGCTCGGGTCAGACTGAGTGGTTCAGCTTTTGAGACTCACCTTTGGAGTTGGAACTTCACCTGGAGATCCAGCTATCTATCCAGCTTTCAGATTTTCAGTTGATTTCAGTGATGTATTCTGGTTCTTGTATTTGAATATTTTATTCGAGACTTTTGTTGTAAATTATTTAACTCTGTTATATATATAGTAGCTTCATGAACTACCATCTTTTACTTCCGCTGCATATTTATTACTCTGTGTCTGTGATCTATGATTATTTATTTACTGTATATGTTCAGTTTTGCCAAATTTAAATTAACAATTCGGTATTTCGAATTATTCAAGTCCGACATGTGCGGATGCGAATAGTCCAAAATAGCGGGTCGTTGCAGTTGGTATCACAGCTTTGGTAGCTCTAGGCAAAACTTAGCATATAGGGTAAATATATTTACAAAATCACTCTCATTTGAGTTTCAATCTCTTCCTTTTTGACTCAATTCCTTTGAATTTTGGAACATTCCCTGCGGTTCCAAAATTCATTCGTGTCCCTCACTATTCGTCTTCCTTCAATTCTAGAGCATCCCATAACTCCACTTGGAATGACCCTTATAATGAATCGGCGGTCTCACAAAAATTCAAATGATTTGAAAAGGGGTGAAACTCCTTTACAATAGGCATTGATTTACCGGAGATTTCTGTATCCTCGGTTTACGATGCTATCTATCTCCTGTTATACCTGAATTCTATCCCTTACGATCGAATGAAGATTTGCCTCAGAATTTTGCGTCGATCTAATTATTGAAGTCACAGTTGACCGTTTAGGGTTGCCCGCGATTTATATGAACTTATCCATCTTCCTATTTGTTATTTAAAACCATCTTATTTTTGTTTCGAACTTGTATTTGAATCAATAATTCTCTTTGATTCGAGTCCATCAAAATTTTAATCTCTATTCTTGTTTTGAAATCAATTCTTGTATTGTCGAGCGAGGAAGTGTATTTGTAAATTAATATTTGAAATGTTTTATATATTGTGTTGTTTGAGTTGTTGATGTTGATTTGGGTTTCCGATCGATTCGTCTGATCAACGCTATCGATAGGATTTCCAAAACACTTGAGCAGAGCAAACTGACATAATATTGTCTCAAGTTTAGTAAATAAAATAATATTGAATGATTTTATTATATATAAGTGCAATTTTTTTTGAAATTAAAATGTTAATGAATCTGTTTTCCGAAATGTTAATAATTAATTTTCATTTATTATTTTGAAAACTGTTGACTATTGCATAATATAAATAAATGAATTTATAAAACTTAGTTATAATTTGATTTGGAATTTGAAGTGAATTTAAAAAGAATTTCTTTTAGAATTTGAGAATTTAATTTCCGATAATTTCGAGTTATGGTTTTAAAGTTTAAATGTGTATTATTTAAAATATTTTCAAATAGAAAGGGTTTCCAAAGAATTTTAAATGATTAAATTAGAGCCCTTCTCTTTGTCGCTGGAAATAATTTCGATGATGACGACCGCATCATCGACATTCATTTTCGAGTTTCGAAGTAGAGAGACCAATTCGTAGCTTTGCTAGAGTTTTGTTTTGGAAATTAAATCAATTTAAATTTCTTAAGTATGATTTGATTTATATATATAGATATATTATTTTAAATTTAATTTGATTTGATATATATACTATATACATAATTATCTCTAAATGGTTTGAGGTGAATCGGAAACCTAATTCCTGAATTTATATTAAATGATGATTTTAATTATAATTAAGCTAAAATTTTAAATAAATAATTAAACTTGAATAATGGAAATAGATGGTTTTACTGGTATAGTACACAATTGCATTTCAAAATATATAACTTACCAAATTACTCAGAAGTTAACTATGTAATTGAATAATATGCAATATAAAATGATGTTAAAGAAATTTTAAATAAATTTGAGTAGTTATTATAAGTGTAAATATACTTAATCTATGTAATTGGATATATTAAGTAAAATAAATTTAATAATAATTTAGAATAAAGAAGAATTAAATTTGTTGAATAAAATATGATTATTAATTATTAATAGGGTATAATTGGATAATAAGATAATGAATAGATGAGATAAATTAAATAAAATTTTGCTTTGAGAGAATTAATAAATTAATATTTTAATCAATTAATGAAATACTTTGAATTTAAATTCAAAATTATTGGATAAAAATTTGATTCAAATCGAAATTTATAGTTTGAACTAACAAAATTAAATTTGATGAATATTATTGATTTAACATAAACAGATTTAAACTAATTAGTCTGTTTAAACCGAAACTTATATGGTTTAGATTAATTTTTTTTTCCAATCTATTTTCCTTTCTGGTTGGTACCATTCTCCTACCTCTTTCCTTTTCGAGGACGAAAAGCTTTGAGTGGGGAAGAGTGTAACGACCCGTAAATTTAACTAGTTTTAATAACGTTATTAATTGAAATTTTATGGGATTTTAAACGATAAAATTTTGAAATATAAATTTGATATTTGGAGTGCGTCTAGTTAAACATAGCAACCGGTAAATTTTCGTCCGAAAATATGAAAGTTTATTTCGTGCGTAAATTTACTTCAATTTAATCAGTTAAAAAGCGATGAAAATAAAATATTTTCGAAAACTAAATATTTTTACATAAAAAAATTCTAAAACATCTTCTGAGCAAGGCGTCATTTTTCGTTTTTTCAAATTCGGACATCTTTAGCTCCGTCGATCTTATTTTTCTGCGTTTTTCTTGCATTTTCCGCTAGTAGAAAATTCGAATTTTTATAATTCAATCATACCACTGATATCCGTATACCGCTTTGATCGTCTTATCGTGCTGATCTCCACAATATATCCATTTGCGCATTTCGAAGTCCGGTATGCGGTGGACTCCATGAAAACGGTTAACCATATCGGTACCCGTTTCATGCCATTTGAGTTTAGTGTCCATTCAGTTCCCACCGTGTATTAACCCAGCAACTATTAACTTTTAATACATCTCTGAATTCAATTTTGACTTTCCTTATTCCTTTGGTTTCAATTTGTATTAATTGGTTTTTTTTCAGACTTTCTCTTTCTCTCTGTTCTAACTGAAATGAAATTAGTGTAAAATATATAAATATATATGCAGGGTCGTTCATATTTGTTTACTCTTCTCTCTGAAGCTTGCTTGTCCATGTACAAACCCATTCATTTCTTGCTCGTGTTCCTGCTCATCCTCCCTTTCTTCATATAAATTATTAATAATAAATATATGGTTATATATGATTTGAGATGCCTACTCGTATCATGTGCCTCTCACCTTCATTTTACTTCATTTTTTTCTTCTTTGTCAAACTAGTTCACACGATCTAACCCGCGTCCACCCAGCTAGCCATTCATGGCCTTGCTCCACTCGACCAATCCACCTGCAACCTCTATAGCAACAGTCACCGCAACACACAGCCTCACCAACCGCTTCCTCTTCCCGACCAAACAAAGCCACCGCCCAAACCTCATCCGACCAAGCTATCCACCACCATAACCAAGAACAACCCGCTCATCCCACAGCACGACCGCCTATTCAGCCAACGCCACATCCACCGTTCCCCACGCCATACGAGTTCCCTCCACTCTCCTGGCCAAACACCATAGTCGCATGGTCATGTTCCCCCTTGCCGAAACCCGGTGTTCCTTTTGCCGAGACCTCCCCTAGCCTTCCATCGCCAAGCCCGATCCCCTGCCTCCGCCTTCTACCCATCCACAGCCACACCATCCAAGCACCTAACAACTTCAGTCTCAGCCAGCACCACCTTGTCGGCCAAGCCAACCTCACGAGTCGAGATCTACTACCCCAAGCATCTGCCTCCCCGCATTCACTCGGCAAGTGCCGCTCCTTCCTCTTCCACTCCAAGCCTGAGCTTGCATTTTTATTTTTTTTACGTCGACAAACCCTGCTACAACCGTGCCGTGCTCATCCCCTTCGTGCCGGCCTCAGATCCTCCCTGCTGTCCCTTCTTTATGTATATAGGTATGTATGTGTTGTGTATATTTATATATTGCTATGTTAAGTATTTGTTATATTTAATGTTTAGCAGATTATATATACAGTGAGCTACTGCTATAGTTTATAAGGAATATGTATGTTTATACAAGGCGAAGCTTGTCTAGTGTTGCTGCGATTTATATATAAGGTAAAGAAATTTTGTATAGCATAAGCGTCGAGTTCAAAGAAGAAAAAAATTTTTTTAATATACATATTTTGGTTTTAAAAACATTAGAGTAGTATTATTCAATGTTTATGTTCGTTTACTGTTATAAAATATTGATTAGATACGAGATTTTATAATAGTTTACTGTAAAAGTTATGTATGTTGCCTACATTTTTATATATTTATACAATATACAAGTTGGTCTGTGGCTTTGGGTTTGTTTGTAGGCTGTAACAACCCGCATATTTGTCGAGTTTATATTTAAATATTTTATTTAAATATTAAATCGTTAATCGGATTTTGGTCCGAAAAGATACTTTTTGCAAACGGTCAAATTAGGACTCGAGACCACTTCCATTGAGTTCAAAATGCCGTTTACAATTTTTTTAAGTATAAACATCGATATGTTTGGAGTTAGTGCAATTTCACTAACTTTTCCCGCTTTGGACTTTGGGTTAGTTTAGCCTATTAAGCCCAAGTTCCAACCCCCTTCTCCTCACTCTTCATAAATTTCCTAACTATCTCAAGCTTTGGCATTAATGGTGAAGAGAATGGGAAATTAAAACTCCAAGCACAAATTCAATTGCAAATCCAACATTCAACTCCAAATTCAAGTAGAAGATATAGGATTCAAGCTTTGGATTGCTTCTCCTTACTTTCAAGCTTCATCTTCATAAATTTTAGTGCAAAGGTGGGATTTTTATCCCATAAATCTAGTCTATATCTATATTGAACTGTTGGGAATGATTCCCTATCACTTTAGTATGCACATTTGCATTTTGTTTGGATTGGATTGGCGAAAAACTCCAAATTTTAGTGATTTTGGTGAAAAACTGCTACTAGGTCGTTCTGGCCATTTTTAGCTCGTTCGGAGTTAGGTCGCTCGTCCTTAGGTCGTAGGTCGCTTACGAGTTAACCATAGGTCGTTCTGGCCATTTTTAGCTCGTTCGGACCTAGGTCGCTCGTCCATAGGTCGTAGGTCGCTCACGAGTTAACTCGTTAGGTCGCTCGCGAGTTAGTACCATAGGTCGCTAGGCCATCTAAATGCTTGTTCGGTGTTAGGTCGTTCAGGCTTAGGTCGTATGGACCTTAGGTCGTAGGTCGTAGGGACCTTAGGTCGTAGGTCGTATGGACCTTAGGTCGCAGGTCGTAGGGACCTTAGGTCGTATGGACCTAGGTCGTAGGTCGTTAACTCGTTAACACGTACGGCTCTTTACCATTTTAGGTCGCGTGACCTTGTACTTGACTTAGGTCGTTAGGTCGTAAGACCCCTAGGTCGCAACCATTAGGTCGCTCGACCCTATCCCCCTTAGGCCGTTAGACCTCATTTTGCCTTCACTAGGTCGTACCGTTTTGGATGGGGCGCTGCCCCCTGGACCCCGTGACCTGACCGGGCAGGTCGAACCCCGTAGCGATGGCGTTGCCCCCCGCACCCCCACCTAGGGGGGTTGCCACTCCCCCGGACCCCCCTCCGTAGGGGATCTTATCTGAAAAAAACATTCAACAGAACTTGCTTTGTTGTGATACTGAGTTGACCACTCTCGAGACAAACTATCTTTGGCTCTCGGTCGATTTTATTGATTTTTGAATACCTATTTCAATGGATTCTTTATTGGTTTCTTTGGATTTTATTCACGTCTTCGTATGTGAATTTTTATAATTGATTGTTTCTACAATCACTTCTATGATTTGTCACTTTAAAATATAAAAGTTTTCTATACTAGTAGTAAATATCAAAACTCTTTCTTCAAATGATTTCAACACTATTTTATAACAAAGCTCGTTTTCTCAAACCGATTTCCAATCTATTAGTATATACAAACCTTTACCTCACTCGTATGAGAAATCTAATTAAACGAGTTAGTAAAACAAGTGGTATGAAACGCTTGCGTTTACTTCATCGGTTAATTCTTGGACTTGTTCGATTGAATCTCTTGTGACAATTTTCTAGTGGAAATCTACAATTTATTCGTAAATATTTAAGTTAAGCTAGTGGTTATGGGACAAGAAGCTAAGCTCATATATTTACTAGCTTACTGTGGTTGACACTTCTCGTTGATCTTGACGATCATTTTATGAATTAGACTAGCAATTGTGTGATGTCTCTTTCATTGCAAGGTTAGGCTAGACACCATTTGTGTGATTCCACTCACACATACCTTTTCGCTTTTTGGTTAGCCTAGACACCATTTGTGTGATTCCACTCACACATATAGGGTAGCTCCCCATGGTCTTCGGACCGTCATGTGATAGGCCTCTTTCTCTTTTTATGATTTCTGAATTTCTCGTGTTGATTTCTGGAATTTATGTCATTGACTTGTTATGAGTACAAGTTTAGGGTATGATGCCCTCTTTGGATCTTTGAGAAGATTCTTGTGATATCGATTTACCTCTTATTGATTGATCTTCTGTTGATCATCATTTGCATACTTATAGTAGTATGTCAGTATGGATATTTTATGTTTATGCCATATCTTTTATTTTATATCATGTCATCTGATATTTATAGCTAGACTGATCCATTTATTATTTTCTTAAATAATACTCGGATCAGACCGAGATGTTACAGGTGCTTCTGCTTGAATTCTTCCCAGGATTAGCTACTCTGACTTTTGGCTAACTATTTAGATTAGCAGTTTTTGCTGTATACACATGAGATATAGACTCATAGTTGTATTCTTTTGTATAGCACGTGTTGCTATTCTTTTGTATTATTGTGGATCTTTTTGACCACTACTCTGACATACACTTTCATGTGTTAGTTATATATTCATATCTTCTTCCGCCTTTGTGATATAGATGTCTGTGACTGATTTGTGTTATGCTTATTTCTATGTTTGTTCCTGAAGATTATTTATAGCCACCGTGTGATAAGAAATTACATGGAGGGTCACTCCTCAACAGCCTTATTCTCTGTGCTAGTTGACAGCACTACAACATAGTGTTCTTGGCTAGCGTGGGTATAGAGGTGGGGCGTTACATAGGCTGTATGTTGGCATATATTTTTTATAAGGTACGTATATAATACTACATGCGTGTGTAGTGTGTATGTACGCGTCTAGCGTACGTGTATATATATACATTTTCATGAGTGTCGCGTGCGTTGTATATTGTATATAATGTTTTACAACAGATTTTAGCAAGTATAGGCTGTTGTTTGCATCCCTAGTAATATAATAAAGATTTCATATATGTATACATATTTGATTTTTTTTTATGATATAATGAGGAGTATCGTTATCCAATTGAATAATGTTGTGGTGATAATTTTGCAACGCATAAATATATACACGGACACTTTGATTTTTAGATATATATGTATTTTTTTTAGATATTTAAATTTTACATGTGTTTAGATAATAGCACATATAGTATATATAATATATGTTTATTGAAATAATTGAATTTAAGGGAATATAGTATATTTTATATTTTCGGTCTTTATCATACGGATTCTGATTTTTCTTCGTCGACCCAATTCGGACTTGATTTCGTCCAATTCGATTTTCAGCTTTATGCGTCGATTCGTGCCTTGGAATTCGTGTTGGATGTGTAACTAAATTTCAGTGTTTATTCTCTCTAGCCTTGGAAGGTGAGCAATCACTCACGATTAATGTTCTTTTATTTATTAAATTTGATTTCAATTGATACGACAATTGAAATATGCTGCTGTAAGTTGTTTACACTGTTATATATGTTATTACCTGTATCAGTTCACCTGTGACATCTGACACCATTATCTGTTACACATATGATGATAATCAAGTTTGATTGATAGATGATTGATTGTTTGATATTGATGTTGGACGTTAAAATTGTTAATGTAGGAAGTGATAAAATATGAAATTGAATTGGACATAGGATAGTTAGCGACTTGAAATTGATATATATGTTAAATTTAATTAGAGAAATTTGTATAATATGACCCCTTTTAAATGTTTAAATTAATTGACACGTAGAAAATAGTTAATTACCCTTGAACCATTTGAAATTGTGTTGTATTAATTGATGAAGTGTGAAATTGAATAATTGATGTCAAGTGTAGAATTGCATAGAATAATAAGTGTAATAATCTTTAGTCCACATGAAATGATAGTGCAGATTCTAGAAATAATTATATTAATTTGCACAAACAACAATGTGAATTAATACAATTGTTTCGAGATTATTTGGATTAATTATTGGATTGTTATTTGTTGTTGTTATTGCTTGTTTATTTACTTTGACACCATCCTAGTTATCACACTGCAAGTTCCCATTGCTATGCCTTGATTTCTGAATTGGAATCGAATCGGGTTGAAATAATAAATACCCAAATTTAACTTGACCTAGGATAGAGAATTAAATAAAACCCGATTGGTCAATAATTTGATTTAAAAATAAAATAAAGATTTTATTTGAATAAATAATAATGTTTTGAAAAGAAGTTGGAATTTGAAATTTTATGTAAAGTAATGTTAATATTTAAAAATCTGAAACGAAATATTAACAAAGTAATTAATGGAAGAACGTTGTGTAATTTAAGAAATGAATAATTGAGTTTTGGAATCATTTAATGATTAAGTTTGAAATTATTAATTTAGTTTGGAAATTATTTAATAATTAAATAAAATTGAATTATTTGAGAATTTAATAAAATTTGAATTCTTTGACAAGAGAAATTGAACTTTTGAATAAGTGAATTTGAACTTCGTTAGTAAATGAAATTGGATTTCTTTATTAATTAAGCTTTGAAAAATTTAAGTAAGTTAATAAGTGAAATTGAACTCCTCGAATATGTGAAATTTATTTTCTTTATTAATTGTGTTTTGAAATTATAACTAAGAATTAAATAAGTAAATTGAATTTCTTTAACAAGAAATAAAATATGATTTATGTGTTGAATAAATATAAGACTTGTAATTTAAGAATTTGATTTGACGAATCTAATATAATTAAATTTGTAAGTTCATATAATGAAGTTGAACTTGAGTAATTGATTTAAGGGATTGGAAATTTAATCGAAATTGTTATGAATGACAAGTTTACTTAACGAATATTGAATGAAATCGATCAATGAGTTTAGATTGATTTGAACGTTAAATTAAATTAATTTCAATGATTACGGAATGACACTTATATACAAACTTGAATCAATATTTGGATTATTTAAAAATAAAAATTGAAATTGAATTATAAGATTTGAAACGGTAAGTTGGAAGTTGTGAAACGTAAATTATGGAAATTGATATAGAAAGACTAATGGAATGTTGGTTTACAAATTCTAATTGAAATTGATATAGAAAGACTAATGGAATGTTGGTTTACAAATTCTAATTTAAATTGAATGTTTTGAAATCTTATAAACGACCAATCGGTGTAATAATTACGAAAGTTATTAAAGAAGCCGGAATCGGTTATGGACATACTCTGTCTAAACCGAAAACCACTTTAATAACTATACGCGGAGTGTGATCCAGAATGAAGTGGTTAAAAATGATGTACGAGATGAATGAAGAAAGAGAACGATAATGGATAGCCTTGACACTTGTGTCAAATTGGAAATGACTAAAACAGGAGCCGTGCCGGGCCAAATGGGGTTAGCCACCTCGAGCGAACACACTTCTTCGTAAACTACTCATTACTTGTTATTGATTAGTGCACCCTCGTACTTTTGGGAGTGTTGTTTCGCGGTGTTGCGATCATTACGGCGATGCGTTTTCACCAGTCTGGATCAGGCAAACGGTAGTTTCACTACCTTGGGTATTGCCTCATGTGCCTTGTCATACTCGTGTCCCTTTATACGCGACCACTACGAGTTTGCTTTGTGTTATACCTATGGAGTACTCCCTGATATCCCACTAGTTTACGGTGGAGTTTACAGTGCTATATAGACTATAACGCTTATATAAAATGTGTTAAGAGGGATAATGGTAACGCCTTAACACTATTTTGATATTTATATTACTGATAGGCATTATCTATTTAGCGTACACTGCTACATAGTAGATAGTTTAACGGATCCTTAAAGGATGGTTATTCCAACGTCCTTTGAGTTATTGTATTTCAATTGTTATTTCACTTGAGTTGGATTTATTGATACGAGAATGTTAATCCTGACTCGAGTGTTTTGTGTTTTGCTTTACGCTCGGGTCAGACTGAGTGGTTCAGCTTTTGAGACTCACCTTTGGAGTTGGAGCTTCACCTGGAGATCCAACTATCTATCCAGCTTTCAGATTTTCAGTTGATTTCAGTGATGTATTCTGATTCTTGTATTTGACTATTTTATTCGAGACTTCTGTTGTAACTTATTTAACTCTGTTATATATATAGTAGCTTCATGAACTACCATCTTTTACTTCCGCTGCATATTTATTACTCTGTATCTGTGATCTGTGATTATTTATTTACTGTATATGTTCAGTTTTTCCAAATTTAAATTAACAATTCGGTATTTCGAATTATTCAAGTCCGACATGTGCAGATGCGAATAATCCAAATTAGCGTGTCGTTACAGTTGGTATCACAGCTTTGGTGGCTCTAGGAAAAACTTAGCATATAGGGTAAATATATTTACAAAATCACTCTGATTCGAGTTTCAATCTCTTCCTTTTTGAGTAAATTCCTTTGAATTTTGGAACGTTCCCTGCGGTTCCAAATTTCATTCGTGTCCCTCACTATTCGTCTTCCTTCAATTCTAGAGCATCCCATAACTCCACTTGGAATGACCCTTATAATGAATCGACGGTCTCACCAAACTTCGAATGATTTGAAAAGGGGTAAAACTCCTTTACAATAGGCATTGATTTATCGGAGATTTCTGTATCCTCGGTTTACGATGCTATCTATCTCCTGTTATACCTGAATTCTATCCCTTGCGATCGAATGTAGATTTGCCTCAGAATTCTACATCGATCTAATTATTGAAGTCACGGTCGACCGCTTAGGGTTGCCCGCGATTTATATGAACTTATCCATCTTCCTATTTGTTATTTAAAACCATCTTGTTTTTGTTTCGAACTTGTATTTGAATCAATAATTCTCTTTGATTCGAGTCCATCAAAATTTTAATTTCTATTCTTGTTTTGAAATCCATTCTTGTATCGTTGAGCGAGGAAGTGTATTTGTAAATTAATATTTGAAGTTTTATATATTGTGTTGCTTGAGTTGTTGATGTTGATTTGGGTTTCCGATCGGTTCGTCTGATCAACGCTATCGATAGGATTTCCAAAACACTTGAGCAGAGCAAACTGACATAATATTGTCTCAAGTTTAGTAAATAAAATAATATTGAATGATTTTATTATATATAAGTATAAACTTTTCTGAAATTAAAATGTTAATGAATCTGTTTTCCGAAATGTTAATAATTAATTTTCATTTATTATTTTGAAAACCATTGACTATTGCATAATATAAATAAATGAATTTATAAAACATAGTTATAATTTGATTTGGAATTTGAAGTGAATTTAAAAAGATTTTTTTTAGAATTTGAGAATTTAATTTCCGATAATTTTGAGTTATGGTTTTAAAGTTTAAATGTGTATTATTTAAAATATTTTCAAATAGAATGGGTTTTCAAAGAATTTTAAATGATTAAATTAGAGCTCTTCTCTTTGTCGCTGGAAAATAATTTCGATGATGACGGCCGCATTATCGACATTCATTTTCGAGTTTCGAAGTGGAGAGACCAATTCGTAGCTTTGCTACAGTTTTGTTTTGGAAATTAAATTGATTTAAATTTCTTAAGTATGATTTGATTTATATATATAGATATATTATTTTAAATTTAATTTGATTTGATATATATAGTATGTACATAATTATCTCTAAATGGTTTGAGGTGAATCGGAAACCTAATTCCTGAATTTATATTAAATGATGATTTTAATTATAATTAAGCTAAAATTTTAAATAAATACTTAAACTTGAATAATGAAATTAGAAGGTTTTACTTGTATAATACTCAGTTGCATTTCAAAATATATAACTTACCAAATTACTCAGAAGTTAACTATGTAATTGAATAATATACAATATAAAATGATGTTAAAGAAATTTTAAATAAATTTGAGTAGTTATTATAAGTGTAAATATACTTAATCTATGTGATTGGATATATTAAGTAAAATAAATTTAATAATAATTTAGAATAAAGAAGAATTAAATTTGTTGAATAAAATATGATTATTAATTATTAATAGGGTATAATTAGATAATAAGATAATGAATAGATAAGATAAATTAAATAAATTTTTGCTTTGAGAGAATTAATAAATTAACAATTTAATCAATTAATGAAATACTTTGAATTTAAATTTAAAATTATTGGATGAAAATTTGATTCAAATCGAAATTTATAGTTTGAACTAACAAATTTAAATTTGATGAATATTATTGATTTAACATGAACATATTTAAACTAATTAGTCTGTTTAAACCGAAACTTATATGGTTTAGATTAATTGTTTATTTTGTTTTCCAATCTATTTTCCTTTCTGGTTGGTACTATTCTCCTACCTCTTTCCTTTTCGAGGACGAAAAGTTTTGAGTGGGGAAGAGTGTAACGACCCGTAAATTTTACTAGTTTTAATAACGTTATTAATTGAAATTTTGTGAGATTTTAAACGATAAAATTTTAAAATATAAATTTGATATTTGGAGTGCATCCAGTTAAACATAGCAACCAGTAAATTTTAGTCCGAAAATATGAAAGTTTATTTCGTGCGTAAATTTACATCAATTTAATCAGTTAAAAAGCGATGAAAATAAAATATTTTCGAAACCTATATATTTTTACATAGAAAAATTCTAAAACATCTTCTGAGCAAGGCGTCATTTTTCGTTTTTCCAAATTCGGACATCTTTAGCTCCGTCGATCTTATTTTTTCTTGCATTTTCCGCTTGTAGAAAATTCGAATTTTTATAATTCAATCATACCGCTGATATCTGTATACCGCTTTGATCGTCTTATCGTGCTGATCTCCACAGTATATCCATTTGCGCATTTCGAAGTCCGGTATGCGGTGAACTCCATGAAAACGGTTAACCGTATCGGTACCCGTTTCATGCCATTTGAGTTTAGTGTCCATTCAATTCCCACCGTGTGTTAACCCAGCAGCTATTAACTTTTAGTACATCTCTAAATTCAATTTTGACTTTCCTTATGCCTTTGGTTTCAATTTGTATTAATTGGTTTTTTTCAGACTTTCTCTTTCTCTCTATTCTAACTGAAATGAAATTAGTGTAAAATATATAAATATATATGCAGGGTCGTTCATATTTGTTTACTCTTCTCTCTGAAGCTTGCTTGTCCATGTACAAACCCATTCTATTTCTTGCTCGTGTTCCTGCTCATCCTCCCTTGCTTCATATAAATTATTAATAATAAATATATGGTTATATATGATTTGAGATGCCTACTCGTATGTTGTGCCTTTCACCTTCATTTTACTTCATTTTTTTTCTTCTTTGTCAAACTAGTTCACACGATCTAACCCGCGCCCACCCAGCTAGCCTTTCATGGCCTTGCTCCACTCGACCAATCCACCTGCAACCTCTATAGCAACAGTCACCGCAACACACAGCCTCACCAACCGCTTCCTCTTCCCGACCAAACAAAGCCACCGCCCAAACCTCATCCGACCAAGCTATCCATCACCATAACCAAGAACAACCCGCTCAACCCACAGCACGACCGCCTATTCAGCCAACGCCACATCCACCGTTCCCCACGCCATACGATTTCCCTCCACTCTCCTGGCCAAACACCATAGCTGCATGGTCATGTTCCCCCTTGCCGAAACCCGTTGTTCCTTTTGCCGAGACCTCCCCTAGCCTTCCACCGCCAAGCCCGATCCCCTGCCTCCGCCTTCTACCCATCCACAGCCACACCATCCAAGCACCCAACAACTTCGGGCTCTGCCGGCACTACCTTGTCTGCCAAGCCAACCTCACGGGTCGAAATCTACTACCCCAAGCATCTGCCTCCCCGCATTCACTTAGCAAGTGCCGCTCCTTCCTCTTCCACTCCAAGCCTGAGCTTGCATTTTTATTTTTTTACGTCGACAAACCCTGCTACAGCCGTGCCGTGCTCATCCCCTTCGTGCCGGCCTCAGATCCTCCCTGCCGTCCCTTCTTTATGTATATAGGTATGTATGTGTTGTGTATATTTATATATTGCTATGTTAAGTATTTGTTATATTTAATGTTTAACAGATTATATATACAGTGAGCTATTGCTATAGTTTATAAGGAATAGGTATGTTTATACAAGGCGAAGCTTGTCTAGTGTTGCTGCGATTTATATATAAGGTAAAGAAATTTTGTATAGTTTAGGTGTGGAGTTCAAAGAAGAAAAGAAATTTTCAAATATATACATATTTGTGTTTTAAAAACATTAGAGTAGTATTATTCAATGTTTATGTTTGTTTACTGTTATAAAATATTGATTAGATACGGGATTTTATAATAGTTTACTCTAAAAGTTTTGTATGTGGCCTACATTTTTATATATTTATACAATATACAAGTTAGTTTGTGGCTTTGGGTTTGTTTGTAGGCTGTATGTTAGCATATATTTGTTATAAGGTACATATATAATATTACATGCGTGTGTCGTGTGTATGTACGCGTGTTGCGTACGTGTATATATATATTTTTATGAGTGTCGTGTGCGTTGTATATTGTATATAATGTTTTACGACAGATTTTAGCAAGTATATGCTGTTGTGTGCATCCCTAGTAATATAATAAAGTTTTCATATATGTATAAATATTTTATTTTTTTATTTTATGATATAATGAGGAATATTGTTATCTAATTGAATAATGTTATGGTGATAATTTTGCAACGCATAAATATATACACGGACACTTTGATTTTTAGATATATATGGATTTTTTTTAGATATTTAAATTTTATATGTGTTTAGATAATAGCACATATAGTATATATAATATGTGTTTATTGAAATAATTGAATTTAAGGGAATGTAGTTTATTTTATATTTTCGGTCTTTATCATACGGATTCTGATTTTTCTTCGTCGACCCAATTCTGACTTGATTTCGTCCAATTCGATTTTCAGCTTTATGCGTCAATTCGTGCCTTGGAATTTGTGTTGGATGTGTAATTTAATTTCAGTGTTTATTCTCTCTAGCCTCGGAAGGTGAGCAATCACTCATGATTAATGTTCTTTTATTTATCAAATTTGATTTCAATTGAAATGACAATTGAAATATGCTGCTGTAAATTGTTTACACTGTTATATATGTTGTTACCTGTATCAGTTCACTTGTGACATCTGACGCCATTATCTGTTACATATATGATTATAATCAAGTTTGATTGATAGATGATTGATTGTTTGATATTGATGTTGGACGTTAAAATTATTAATGTAGGAAGTGATAAAATATGAAATTGAATTGGACGTAGGATAGTTAGCGACTTGAAATTGATATATATGTTAAATTTAATTAGACAAATTTGTATAATATGACCCCTTTTAAATGTTTAAATTAATTGACACGTAGAAAAATAGTTAATTACCCTTGAACCATTTGAATTTGTGTTGTATTAATTGATGAAGTATGAAATTGAATAATTGATGTCAAGTGTAGAATTGCATAGAATAATAAGTGTAATAATCTTTAGTCCACATGAAATGATAGTGTAGATTCTAGAAATAATTATATTAATTTGCATAAACAACAATGTAAATTAATACAATTATTTCGGGATTATTTGGATTAATTATTGGATTGTTATTTATTGTCGTTATTGCTTTTATTTACTTTGACATCGTCCCAGTTATCACACTGCAAGTTCCTTTTGCTATGCCTTGATTTCTGAATTGGAATGGAATCGGGTTGAAATGATAAATACCCAAATTTAACTTGACCTAGGATAGAGAATTAAATATAACCCGATTGGTCAATAATTTGATTTAAAAATAAAATAAAGATTTTATTTGAATAAATAATAAATTTTGAAAAGAAGTTAGAATTTGAAATTTTATGCAAAGTAATGATAATATTTAAAAATCTGAAATGAAACATTAACAAAGTAATTAATAAAAGAACGTTGTTTAATTTAAGAAATGAATAATTGAGTTTTGGAATTATTTAATAATTAAGTTTGAAATTATTAATTTAGTTTGGAAATTATTTAATAATTAAATAAAATTGAATTATTTGAGAATTTAATAAAGTTTGAATTCTTTGACAAGAGAAATTGAACTTTTGAATAAGTGAATTTGAACTTCGTTAATAAATGAAATTGGGTTTCTTTATTAATTAAGCTTTGAAAAATTTAAGTAAGTTAATAAGTGAAATTGAACTTCTCGAGTATGTGAAATTTATTTTCTTTATTAATTGAGTTTTGAAATTGTAACTAAGAATTAAATAAGTAAAATTGAATTTCTTTAACAAGAAATAAAATATGATTTATGTGTTGAATAAATATAAGACTTGTAATTTAAGAATTTGATTTGACGAATCTAATATAATTAAATTTGTAAGTTGATATAATGAAGTTGAAGTTAAGTACTTGATTTAAGGGATTGGAAATTTAATCGAAATTGTTATGAATGACAAGTTTACTTAACTAATATTGAATGAAATCGATCAATGAGTTTAAATTGATTTGAACGTTAAATTAAATTAATTTCAATGATTATGGAATGAAACTTATATACGAACTTGAATCAATATTTGGATTGTTTAAAAATAAAAAGTGAAATTGAATTATAAGATTTGAAACGGTAAGTTGGAAGTTGTGAAACGTAAATTATGGAAATTGATATAGAAAGACTAATGGAATGTTGGTTTACAAATTTAACTGAAATTGAATTTGATTTGTTTTGAAATCTTTTAAATGACGAATCGGTGTAATAATTACGAAAGTTATTAAAGAAGCCGTAATCGGTTATGGACATACTCTCTGTCTAAACCGAAAACCACTTTAATAACTATACGCGGAGTGTGATCCAGAATGAAGTGGTTGGAAATGATGTACATGATGACTGAAGAAAGAGAACGATAATGGATAGCATTGACACTTGTGTCAAATTGGAAATGACTAAAACAGGAGCCGTGCCGGGCCAAATGGGGTTAGCCACCTCGAGCGAACGCACTTCTTCGTAAACTACTCATTACTTGTTATTGATTGGTGCACCTTCGTACTTTTGGGAGTGTTGTTTCGCGATGTTGCGATCATTACGGCGATGCATTTTCACCAGTCTGGATCAGGCAAACGGTAGTTTCACTACCTTGGGTATTGCCTCATGTACCTTGTCATACTCGTATCCCTTTATACGCGACCACTACGAGTTTGTTTTGTGTTATACCTATGGAGTACTCCCTGATATCCCACTAGTTTACGGTGGAGTTTACAGTGCTGTATAGACTATAACGCTTATATAAAATGTGTTAAGAGGGATGATGGTAATGCCTTAACCGATGTTTGGTTTTAAACGTATTTTGTTGCCGTTATTTTTATAACGGGATTTTTACACCAGTGCAAAATTTTTGAAGCCTGGTGTTTTGTTGACATTTTAATGAATAAAAAATTCACTGATATTATATTTTGACCCAAATTATTTTGATGAGATTTTGACGTTTAAAAATTACTGTCGCTTTCACTTCAGTATCCGTCAATTTTTAAAGTGGATTTTTCAAGCGGTCATCCCGCAATGCTGATTTTGATATCCGTTTCTACGGTGTTTTGAGAAGTACAATTTTCTTATCGAAATTGTCACTGATGTTGCTGTTTTTATCACGGATTTGCAAATCGTTTTAAAAATAAAATTGTTTTCCAAAAATTTTATAGTTTGCGCTTTCAAACGAATGAGGAAGCGATTTAAACGATTCAGCAAAATCGAGGACTATGAACCCTTTCTTTTACTGATTCGCTTAATTCCGGACTTGTTCGTTTGAGAATGTAAATTATTACTTTTATAAAATAAATGAAATTGTTTTCAGAAGTTTTGCATTTTGCGCTTTCAAAAGAATAAGGAAGCGATTCAAACGTTTTAGCAAAATCGAGGACTATGAACCCTTTCTTTTACTGATTCGCTTAATTCTGGACTTGTCCGTTTGAGAATGAGAAATGTTATTTTTGAAATACACAATTTTTCACTTTCAAGGAAACGATAAAGAGAATCAAACGATTTAGTAAAACACGTGGTATGAGACATGTGCATTTGCTATTTCGGTTCATTCCGGACTCGTTAATTGAAATATTTGATGATTTTCGTGTGCTTTCGAGCCACTATGTTGGACCTTCGGGTCAATACCAGTACCAGACCTTCGGGTCATTTGTTGAACCTCCGGGTCATTTTTTGGGCGCCAAAATTATGTTGGGTACTTGGTAGGCTTCGGCCATTTGTTGATGCACGTGCCGCGTAGCTAAAACTCGCCATTTGTTGGGATCGATCCACCTTTTATGTTGATTTTCTAGATCATCTTAATTGATTTCTAGATATTTGTTGTTTCCACTTATTTGCAGGTAACTGGATATTTGTTGATATGAGTTCTGATTATCGCTTGTGATAATTAGATATTTGTGATTTGATTATCGTTTTTGATAATAGAATATTTGTTGTTTCTGATTATCGTTTCTGATAATCAGATATTTGTTGATTTTGATAATCGTTTTTGATAATCGAATAATTGTTGTTTCTGATTATCGTTTTTGATAATCGGATATTTTTTGATTTTGATTATCGTTTCTGATAATCGAATATTTGTTGTTCCTGATTATCGTTTTTGATAATCAGATAATTGTTGATTTTGATTATCGTTTTTGATAATCGAATAATTGTTGTTTCTGATTATCGTTTTTGATAATCGGATATTTGTTGATTTTGATTATCGTTTCTGATAATCGAATACTTGTTGTTTCTGATTATCATTTTTGATAATCGGATATTTGTTGATTTTGATTATCGTTTCTGATAATCGAATATTTGTTGATTCTGATTATCGTTTTTGATAATCGGATATTTGTTGATTTTGATTATCATTTCTGATAATCGAATATTTGTTGTTTCTGATTATCATTTTTGATAATCGGATATTTGTTGACTTTGATTATCGTTTTTGTCAATCGAATAATTGTTGTTTCTGATTATTGTTTTTGATAATCGGATGTTTGTTGATTTTGATTATCGTTTCTAATGATCGAATATTTGTTGTTTCTGATTATCGTTTTTGATAATCGGATATTTGTTGATTTTGATTATCATTTTTGATAATCGAATATTTGTTGCTTCTGATTATCGTTTTTGATAATTGGATATTTGTTGTTTCTGATTATCGTTTTCGATAATCGGATATTTGTTGATATGAGTTCTGATTATCGTTTTTGATAATCGAATATTTGTTGATTTGAGATTTGATTATCGTTTTTGATAATTAAATATTTGTAGATTTGAAATTCGATTATCATCTGAGATAATTAACAATGTGTTGATTTGAGATTGATTATCGTTTTGATAATTAGACCTTTGTTGTTTTTTTTATTACCATTTTGGTAACTAGATATTTACGGCTTTGCGATTTGTGATTTGTGTTTTCTAATTATCTTTGTTGGTAATTAGATTTTGCTGTCTTCTAATTATCGTATCGATAATTAGATAGTGCTGTTAGTGATTTTTGTATTCAAGTTATCTAATTGATAATTGAATATTGCTGATAATTGTAATTATCCAATTTTGCTGTTTTCTGATTATCTATTGATAGTTAGATTTTGTTGAGAATTTGTGAATTTCTTTTATAAAATTAAAAGAATTCTTTGACGTTTGAATTCTCTTCCTTTATTTTCTAGCTTAACCAGTTTATGTTAGAAAAAAAATCAATAATTGTTATTAACGCCCTTAGTTATGAAAATTGCGGGGATGCGATTTTTATAAGGAGGGGAGTCTGTAACAACCCAGATTTTTTGTATTGATTAATATCGTTGTTTGACGATTAAATCTGGTTGCTAATTGCTGTTGGGGTTTTTAAATCAGCTGTAAATCCTTTGAAAATTTGTTAAGTATTGTTGAGCTTTGCAACTTTGTCTCGACCCATTTATTCTTGGTGCCAAATTAATTTGAGTTAATACCCGATCCCATCTCTATTTTTTCATTCACTTCAGAGAAACCCTAAAACAAAACAATCGAACGAAAATATCGGCTCCATCTCTTTCTTTCGTTCGTTCCTCTAATTCAAATTAGGGTTTTCGTGTAATTAATGGTCGCTGACTTCAAATGCTTGTCCCTTGCTTCGCTCGATCTCGCGAGGTGATTTTAGCGGCCGATGGTTGGTCGAGTTAGAGTGGACTAAAAAGGGGAACTTCGACTGCTTCAAACTGTCGAACGCCTCCACGTGAACGAGTTTATCTCCACTTAGACCAAGGTGAGTAATTTTAAATTACTCACATCTAATTCGATTTCATGCATATGTGATTTTGTGTTTCGGCCTTGAATTTTTGGTACCTGACTTCGGTCGTGATTTCTTGGCTTGTTTTGAGTTTCGCTGATGTTGATTCTGTTCTTATTGTCTTTCGATGTTAAATTCTTGTGACTATACTGATTTCGAGTTGACTTCGACTTGTTTTGTTGTGTGAACTTCTGGCTTCCTGTTGCTCATTCATTCCGGTAGCTTGAACTTGTTGGAATTTTTCTGTGCCTTGTCGGGTTCATTGGTTCATATACACACCTGACATCGACTTTGCAATTGCTTTGTGTATTGGTATCGGCCATTATGCACTTGTTTTACTTGAGGCCTTGACTTTGTATGCTCTGCATGTACTCTCTGATACATGCATATTTGTTTGAACTGTACACTGGGTTTGATTTTCATGTTCACTGCTTGGTTTTGAGTTATGGTAGCACTCGAGTCTTTCTTGATTCACTGTTGCTACCTGGTCGTCATTGCGTACATGTTGCAGCTTGATTTTATGTTGTCACTGCTTGCATACATGTTGAACCCCTTTTTGGCTGCGTCACTGCATATAATTTCATTTTTGTACAAATGTACCTCTCGGCCCTGAACATGGTTTTGCAATGTGACTTTTTTATCTCGTCTTTGACTTGGTTATGATGTTGGTCTCTCGACTATGAATTTTTGTGATACTTTGTATTGCCGTAGCTTTGATTTTGTGATGTTGCATCACCTGAGGTTGACATGTTGCCTGACTTTTGTTGCCTCTGTTCATTGGGCTCCACATGTTCACTGGCACATATGTTTTCATTTGAAGTTACATTGATTTCGACCAGAGCCGAGCTGCCTTGGTTCTGAGCATGATACACTATAATCTGGTTTGGTTTGCATTTGCATTTGCACTTGCTTGATGTAGAGCATTGTTTCTGGTATCAGTTCTTGACCAGTTCACTGTCGAGTTTTGCATTTGATATTGTGCATTTCTGCACCTTGTTGAGTCTGATTCTTGCATTGCCCAGTTTCACAGTTGCATTCCATGTATATATGTTTATAACTGAGCTCACCTGTATTGGTTCTTGTAGTCATGAATAGTACACTCGTCCTTCATGCAAACTTGCTGGGCAATTGTAGTTGAAGTATTTTCGAGTTTAGTCATTCAATGTAGCTGTCTCGACCAGTTGAGATAGTTTACAAACTTATTTATAATAATTTAGTCTTTACCATGCTTTATTGAGTTGTTTTGAGGCAATGTACCTCGAGACAGTTTCACTTGCGTATTGTCAGGTCCATATTGCATTTGCACTTTGTCACTTGTTAGAAACTGATATATTGCATTATTCATTTGCATTTGGTCTTGATGTATACTTCACTGTGCATTAGTTCACTTAAAGAGTAACCTTTGTTCATTGTTCATGTCAGTTGAGTTTGACTTTGCTTCATTTGGTATAGATATGTGTTGAGACCTGATTGTTGTATGCCTCTGTTGTAGTGTGAGTTGCATCCAAGGTGCACTTGTAGCTTTCACTCTAGCCTGGTTTTCTTGAAGATCAATTCTAGTCATGATCACTTGATATTGTCACAGATTTGTACAATTAAATTGGTCCATTGGGGATTTTTTATTCATATAGTTTGGTATCCCTTTTTGAGGAAATTTGCAAGTATTGTACCTCTTGTGTCTGCACTTTGTTAACCTATCTTGTGCGGTGGCATTCTGGCCTTGCTTGTATTTATTTCCCTGTTGCATACTAGTTATACCTGATTTCCTGTTGCATGGTACTGAAGTTGCTGTCCTATATTTTTTAGTTCATGCATCTTGTTGTTCTTGCCTTACCGTATTGCCATTCTTTTGGTGCAGTTTCATTTTGTTTGCAATTGTGTTGAGTCATGACAGTCGTGACTTGACCATTGCAGTTTCGACTTGCTGTTAATAAGTGGAGTTGTGATGATTTCATCACTGTGGTGACCAGGCAGTGCATGCAAGCGTGTACTGCAGCCACACGGTATTGCTTTAATTAATTTTCTATTTGCTTTTAATTTATCAATCTTTTGGCGTATTCCAAAGGCTGTAGTGGCAAGGCAGTACACGCGTGCGTGTACTGCAGCCCTACCCGTGTTGACCTTTTAATTGATGTTTCAATTGTGTGAATTTTTTCGTGTGTCCAATTCAATAATTTGAATTTGTTGATTTGTTGTTTAACACTGTTACGGGTTATATTTATCGTTATCCGATTTCTTTATTTAAGAATCGGATAGGTAAGTTTATTGTGTATGTCATCTATTTGATTATTTAATTATTATTGCTTCTGCGCATTAATAACTGAGTTTGAATTAGACTGACCCGTGTATTATTTTCTTTTGAATGTAATACTCGGGTCAGACCGAGTTATTACAGGTTGTAGATATCTTGCTTTGGGTTGCTGGTAGAGTTATGAAGTTTCTTTATATCATTAGGAGTGATGTTGTCATAGTATAAGATGTTGTATATTCATGTATATTATTCACGATAATGTACTTGTGTATATAACTTCCTGAGTCGACAGTTGTAGTTGTATCATATGTATTGTATCACATGTATTGTAACTGACATCAGTTATTATATATATGAGACATTTTTGTTTTATCAGTGTTCCGCATTCATATTATCTGTGTTATTATTATATTTATTGTCCTAAACTATTATGAACCATCGTAGTTCATTTCATACTGGAATTGGGTATGTCGATGGGAGTAAATAAATAAGAGATGAAAAATAAAAATATATACTACTCCTATCGAAATAACCAATACTAGTGTAAGGCCTAACTACGGATGGCCGCTCCTATCCAGCCTTATTCTTCGTGATAACAGACAGTATTTCCTTTAATACTCTTTGTTATTGTGAGCATAGAGGTGGGGCGTCACACAGCTTGAATCCAGCAGCTTAGCTATCTGCAAAATAAACACCGATGCAGTAAAATTGAAAAAGAAAATATTTTGCAGTGAAAATTAAAGTTTGCGTTTTGAAAATGTTATTTGCCTCGGTTATTTGGGTTGTTCGTCATTTATTTCTTTTGAATTCATCTACACAAACAACTTGTGAGATGCACAGTGTATCATTGTACATGCTACATGGCCGTGCATAGCGATATACACTTACGTGTTGGAACTACAGGGATAAGTGAGCACAAGGTCAAACCTGAGCCAAAGCTGGATTCAACTTAGGTGCAATACAAAAACAAAAATAGAATGGTCAAGTGCAAGTTTCAATGACTAGAATAAAATCCAATATACTTGAACCAGACCTCACATATATAGTTTAGAGGATACAAAAGCACTAGAACAATACACATGAAGCTCATATGCAAACTTCAACAGAGAACAAACAAATATGCAGTTACAAAGGGATGTACAAATATGTAAAACCAAACCTCAGATGCAAATATATCATGAAGCCAGAGAATCGGAAAGCAACCAAAGCAATCACACACATATATACATAACATATGTATATATATATATATATATTTATATTTATATATGTATGGATACTATCCACATAATTAAAAGCACCGGGAACCAAAATAGTGAAGACTCAAAAAGGATGGTCTCGAAGTCTGAAAACAATGCAAGCAAATTGGAGCATGGATATGTACACAATTCAACTCCAAGCAAAAACAGTGATCGAGTTTCAAATGCATTCAGCTATCTTCAAATTGCAACAACCAGACTCGAGTAAGCCAGAGTACACACATTAGAGGCATGGGAAAGAAGCAACACCGAGGAACCACATAACAACATGTAGTGCAACATGAAGACTAATATAGACCAGACCATCATAACACAAACATATGACTACATGAAAAAGATGAACCAAACTAGACCAGAGGCTCACATAAATGCAACATAAAGACTCAACACAGCAGCCACAACAACACTGCAACAACACACACATGTACACATGAAATGACTCAATTAAATCTAGCCATCCAATAATAGGGATCAATATGAAGTGCAGACTTAACCAAAGCAGACCACACATGAACCAGACTTCAAAAACAAGTACAAAGCAGTTAACATGAATGTACAAGCATAAGTTAAGATATGAAGCAGAATGCAACCAGAATTGATGCCAATCTCACACACATATATACGTACATATCGATATGTATGTGTATATGTGGAAATACCCAGCAAAACAGTTTCGAGCAAGGGAGCAGCTTACACAATGGACTAGAAACATCAAGTATGCCTCAACCCAAAGGAACCATACAAACCAGACATGAAGAAAAGAATAAAGCAATGGTATACAGAGACATCAAGGCATGAGTATGCACCCACACATATGCAACAATAAAACACCAAGTTCATTTGAACCCAGACTACATAGGCACAAAAGCGAAATGTACAAAAGTGCAGATCGCATATTCAACTCAATGCAAATACCATGTCAACATACTCAGGTGGACAAAGTTACAAGAGAAATAATCAAACAATTGCAAATAGCAGTTCGAACAAGTCAGAATTGTTTCAACTACAAATTTAAATGCCAGGGTCAAAAATTCGAACCTAGCCAGAAAATCAAAATTTACTCAAAATATTATCACAAATTCAAAGAACCAAAGTCAAAGGAGTAATAAACGGAACCGACCTAAAGTAAGTCACGAAAATTCGAAATATACAGTAACATGAACAAGTCAAGAATTCATCGCATCATTCAAGTGATAAATGTATGGCTGACCAAATTAATAGATGAATTAAAACTAGATATATACGAACAAAAATTTAGGGATTTCATCCCTATAAATTAAACCCGTTACATTTTCAGCAAAGTGTGATCTGAGTTTAAAATCAAAGATCAAGCACTGAATAAAATCACGAAACTCGAATCGAAGTCTAGTATAAGTATAAATCGAAAAAGAGAAACACGTACCAATTCAAAGCACGAATCATACTCGACAATTGGAGCAGCCTCAAGCTTATCAAAGCCAGAGACTCGATTAACAAGGCAAATTGACCTAAACTCATCACTGCAATCGATCTAGTCAAATTGACATCTTCAATTTTACTAAAAACCCTAACTTTTGAAAAGGAACGAAAACGATCGGCCGAAATTTTTGCACAAAAAATAGGGAGGAAAGCTTCTTCTTTTATTTACAAATTTCGCCGGCCTTTATATATTTTATATTGGGCTTAATCCATTAAATAGGGTTTTTTTTTTGTTTTGTTTAGTTTAGTTTGTAATTTTCTTTAAACTTATGTAAATTTCTAGTCTTGTGACTAGGTTACGAACTACGGTGGTGTAGTTCGAGAATTCGCAACTCAGTGGCTAATTTGTGGAAGGGTTTGGAGTGTGGAGTTAAGTTAGTTGTTAGCAGGTGTTGCAAGTTTACGTGTATAAGCGTCTGACTACTTAATTTCTATTAGAAACCTTAGGGCAGCATGTAGGTAGGGTTTTACCGAAGCTGGGTAAATCTTCGTTGCTCTATTTCTGCTTTTATTATTCTGCTATTATCCGTGCTACAATTATCATATTTATTTCTGCATTAATTATTATTATTATTAGTAATACCCTATTTACCCCTACCTCTAGGGTGAAATCAATCCTACAAGCACATCTAACGTTCCTTAGGAGTTACTAGTACAACTCCGATGCCAGAACATAGATGATGAGATGCTCCATCCATGTACATCATCCATTAAATGGTAGGTTCTCCACTGCACTCAGGAGAGTCATTCTGTGTAGTGAATTCAGCTATGAAGTCTGCCAACGCTTGTCCCTAGATAGCTCTCCAAGGAAGATAAGTGATATCGAACTGGATCAGTTCGATGTTCCATTTCAGTCACCTCCCAAACATCTCAGATCACTGTAGGACCTGTCGTAACAACTGGTCAATTAAGACAGTGATGGGGTGAACCTGAAAATAATGGCGAAGCTTCCTTGATGTAATCAACATGAAGTATGTGAGCTCCTCCAGCTTTGGATAATTTCTTTTAGCACTTGTCAATTGCTTACTAACATAGTATACTGGCCTCTGGATCCGATTCTCATCGCGCTGCAGTGCGACACTTATGGCATGTACCAACACCGCTAAATATATATATATATCTTCATGATCCACTGGCACAGACAATAAAAGGATCTCTCTATGTGACGTACCAGAGCATGAAACGAATTAATACAATTATGCGCCCATGCGAAGTTCCTCTTCCCTCTTCTGATCAAGTCGAAGAAGGGAATGCACTTATTTGTAGCCTTAGAGATGAAACAACTCAGGGTGGCAACCACTCCATTTAGGCTTTGCACCTGCTTAATCGTCTTCGATGCTCAGATATCTCTTATCGCAAGAGTCTTCTTGGGATTAGCCTCATTGCCATGAGAGTTAACAATAAAACCCAAGAATTTTCTTGATGCAACGCTAAAAAAACATTTCAAGGGGTTGACTTTCATTCCGTATTTCCAAAGAACATTGAGCATCTCCACCAAATCACCGATGTGTTCATTTGATCATCGTGATTTCGAAAGCATATCATCCACATATGCTTTCGTTGATCATCCGATCTGATCTTTGAACATTCAGTTGAACAGTCGTTGATATGTAGCTCTAGCATTTTTCAGTTAATAGGGCATCACAATGTAGCAGCATAATCCTAGGTTAGTAATGAAGCTAGCGTGTTCCTGGTCTGGGACATGCATCAAGATCTAATTGTACTTAAAGTAAAGGTCCATAAATGAAAGCACTTTTTGTCCATCTGTCATGTCTACCAGCTGGTCAATCCTTGAAAGTTGGAAGCTATCCTTTGGGCATGCTTTATTCAGGTCTGAATAATCAACGCATGTCATCCACTTTCCATTAGCCTTTCTTATGATTACAGGATTAGATACCTATTTCTGGCAATGGGCGTCATGGATAAACCCATTATTCTTGAGTTAATCCACCTCCTCCTTAAGCACGGTAGATCTCTTCTGATCCATGCTACGTCGTTTCTGTGTCATCGAGATACGACTAAGGTCGATATTCAATACATGGCCCGCGGTGGTTGGCGAGATCCCGCACATGTCAGAATGAGTCCAAACAAACACATCAAGATTCATCCGAAGAAAGCCAGCTAATTCCTTCATCATCATTGCACTGAGCTATGATCCGACCTTCAGAACCCACGATGGGTCGTCGTGGCTGACCTTGATGTCAATCATTAGCTTAAAGGGTGCAACTTTGGGTTCTTTGGGCTCCTCTTCCTCATCTCTCGGATCTATATCTGTATAGAACCAACTGCAGTGCCTATGCCGAGGCTCGGACATTGATTGCTAGGCTTCGTTAGTTTTATTGTGGAGAGGATTCTCCATATCTTTTCCTTTTTCTTCTCGCTAAGCATCACTCAAGTCAGCAACATAGCAGACATGACCGGTCACTTAATTCCATAAATAATTCCCATGCCATTCTCTATCGGGAATTTGATTGTTAAGCACCAGGGAGCGATAGCTTCCTTGAATTCAGCAAGGGCCGATCGGCCCAAGAAAGTGTTGTATAGAGAGTTCACATCCATCACAGCAAATGACAACATCCACACCCTCCTATGATTGCCATCTCCCAATTCCAGCGGTAGCTCGACATAGCCTTCCACTTCAGTAGCATTACAATTAAAGTCGTGAATACGGGCTTTACACATTTTTAATACTTTGACCTCCATTAATATTTGGTTGTATGCCTTCCTAAAAAAGGATATTGACTAAACTTCCATAGCCAATCAGAATCTTTATTACCCGGGCATGGCTAATCATGGCTGAGATTACCATTGGACTATTATAGGGGCCTCCACCCTGTTCGCATCTCTACTCTGAAATACAATTTCGTCAATCATAGTTCTTTGCTGCTTTGCCGGAGCATCTTCCTCCATATTCGAGCAACATTCCATATTAACATGTCTTGTAGCGTTCACGTAAAGCTCCATCTTATTCTAGCTTTTGTCAGCTGGATGTGGTCATCCAACAATAGTATTAATGACTAATCATCCTTCCACCCGTCTAGGTTCCTCCTCACTAGGTGGGGCTTGTCCTATATTGGGGTTAGATGTCTCCTATCCGCTATCCTGCGGAGCTTTAAGCAACTTTCTTCAACAAATCAACTTTTTAATGACATCACAGAGGTAGTGGCACTCATTCGTGGTATGACCGTAACTTTCATGGAATTACAGTACATCCCTTTTATTTTTTCTTCTCCACAGGTTCTTTCGGAGGTGATTTTTTGTACAGAATAGTATTACAAGTCAATAGATAGATGTTCTCTAATGATGTGCTCAACGGTGTATAGGTGTCAAATGTCATGATCCTTGGCTTTCCTCTCCAAGAATCCCATCTTAGATCGTGGTTTCTATCACCCCCACTCTTTTGCTTATTTTTTTTTGTTTTGGACATTAACTTCAACTTTCCCAAAACTCTCTCTGGACCGCCACGTTACTTTGTTCTCTCAACACTCTGCCTTGCAACATCTCCCTTCCTAGTCTGCTTCGCCTCCTCCTTCCTCAAGTATTGAGCTACCTTCGCTTAAAAGTGGTCCAACATAGAAGGTGGCTTTCCCGCCAACCAATCACCAAAATCAAAATCAAGGTCGACTCCCTTAGTTAGTACCATCAATATTGCATCATCTTTTGGATTACTAACTTCCGTAACAGCCATATTAAACCTTTTCAGATAATCTAATGACTCCCCCGGAGCTTGGATCAAGTTGGAGTCGGATATAACATTTTAGGGTAAGCCGCGTGCATGCGAAACTACTCCACGAACTTCCTTTCTAACTTGTCAAACGAAGAAATTGACCGTGGTGGTAGCTTGGTGAACCACATGGTCGCTACACCTTTAAGAAAGGTAGAATAACTTTTGTACTTGAGTGCATCATTCATGCGGAATCCATGTGCCATTGTAATTCATGATATGCTGCTTGAGGTCAGTTTTTTCTACACAAGCAGACATCAAAGGCATATTAAATCTCGACGGATACTTTGCATGTAGGATGTTGTCAGTGAATGGAGCATGACTTCTGAAGAGTCCCCAATCATCATTGGTCAGGCCTTGACTTTCTTTAACAAGCTGTCTCACCATAGCCGTTAGGTATGGCGTTTGGAGAGCTGGTGCCTAGTGGTGGTCGTGTTCTACCTCACATGAATGACCCGTTCCATGCCTTCGGGCAGCATTGGCTCAGCGTTCTCCTCATGTACCTTTCATGTAGAAATCCTATCTTTATCTCTCGGTTTTGGTTCCATCATATTTTCCTGGGTTCCAATGCCTTAATTGATCGCGATACATTTGGAGTTGGCTTCTCCACCAACATGAAGATTCCTCCTAGGTTGGAGGCTTCGGTGTCGATCCTCTTAGAGGGTTCGGTGACGATCTGGGTAGTTTGACGATAGTTGATCACATAATTCCCCTTCAATGTTTCAACATCATACATATCTGTCTTGCACCGCCTGCTTCTGTGATAGACACCGAATGAAGAGGAATTCTCCGATCTTGAGTATGGAGTAGGCCCCTTCGTGTCTTTTCACGTTAGTCTTTCAACTGGTTCATCAGGTCGATATTGGCTTGGATTTGCTGATTGAGATGCTGACGGCTATCTAACAATTTCTTCATGTGGACTTCAAAGTCAGCTTTGGTGATGTAATTAGTTGGATTTAGGGCATCGATAGCCGCCAGTTGCACATTCTGTTCAACTCGTTGAACATTGGTATCTTCATTTCCTTTAGCAAAACGATAAGTAGTTGATCCGTGTGCTCTAACATGGCTAATAGCTTCCTTATAGATCTTCTTCAAATCTGAGTAGAAACGGAAACTTGTCAGTAGAAACCTGGATCTATCTCACAGTTACAAGAATCCACAAGTTAATGATGAGATCCAATCAAACCGAGGATTGTTTCTTGGTGAAAGCACTAAAATATTTGTACAAAAAGTTGGCGCAAACACCCAATAAATTGAAAGTAAAGAAATAAAGTGAAGAATTAAATTTAAAACATAGGGTAAAAAAGCAGAAACCAGAACAAACAAATTTATAGTGGTTCGGCATTGATTGCTCATGTCCACTTTAAGGAACTGCTTCAATAAATACTTGCTTTTTTGGTTACAGAGGGATCAGATCGTAATAGATCATTGATTACAATAGAGTTGAAATAAAATAGCAGCGTAAAGATCCTTAAAATGAATAATGAACTCTATATTTATAGGTGTAGACGAATAGATACCATTTTGAAATTTCATTGACAGACTCTCATGATGTAGACGAGGTCACCTAAAAAGTTTCGTGTCCCAGCTTTTAAGGATGGGCGATCGGTGCCGATCAGTCTAGATGGCCTTATGGGCCTTTGTGATCCAACCTGTGAGTCCCCCTCCATGCTAGCTTTATTTTTCCAAAGTTGTTTTTCACAGTTGTCAAAATGTTTTATGGAGATATCGATTAGTTCTCGTTGGATTAAACTGCTGGTTTAAGTTGTTCATGGCGAAAGTGATCCGATCCGATTTCTTACTTAGGGAAAGGGATATGTACCGATCATCTACCTAGGGAAGACACTAATCCATACTTAGAATATTACAAAGATTTTATATCTTGATCTCGCTTGATAGTTGCTTCATACCATTGTCTGTGCATGATCTCCGGACTCCATGATCATTCTTCTAGGCTACTTGCCCTATCCACCATCGAGTCTAACTTGTTTGATCAGTTTGGATATAGCCGGATCAAAAGGCTGGATAACATATATCAATTGACATTAAAAAAATACTAAAATTTTATCTAAAATACATGAGTTATCAAAAATTCCTAGTTTCGATTAATCCTCGACTAATCCTCACCTAAACGATTAATCCCTAATACGTACTAACCATCCATCATCCGCTTAGCGATTTTTACAACCTTCGACGTAGCTTATGGTCATGTCCCATTCGTACCACGTTGTTCCTACGTGTCAGAGACATCATATGCCATAATCTATGCAGTTACCTACAAAGTTTTGACTTTGCTTTAGTTTTAGACTTAATTCAGCTTAAGAAAATGTGTTATGTAGACCTCGTTTTGAAGCTTAGTTTTTACTTTTTGACTGGAACTCTCGATGCTTATGGTCGCCGCATTATGAGTTTGAGGGACAAGGTTAAAACAATATTACATAATATATATAAAGAATATTTCGATATTTGTATTTTTCTAAATTATAGTATATGTCTATTATATATTTACTCTTAATATTTTGGTAATTTTTTTTTTCAAAATTACAATATTTGTTCATCATATAATTATTTAGAAACCAAGTGATATAACTATAAGCCGATTCTATTCATACACCAAATTTACTATACAACATCCAAATTTTTCACAAAACGATATACACCGGTTTTTACTTTACGTACACCATACAATTTATAATATTACTCATCCACTAACTTTACCTCTTACCAATGTTAATTTTCTTTCAGTGTCATGGCCAAGATTCCTACGAGAGCAACTACGAGGTAACAATATACACCTAATGGTGTAAATATGATGTAATAGTATAAACCTAGAGAACATATTGCGTGGTACATAATGATCATAGTAGAGGTATTGCGTGTTAAGTTTATTTCCCACATTTTTCCATTTTACATAAGGGCAATGTTTTCAAAGCGTGATTCAAATCATAATTTGTAACGTTCAAACTTTCGATTGAAAATCGTAGATTCAAAAGGTACATACTTTAATATTTTTATACACTTTGAAATTGATCTTAATGTTCGAAGTTGTACATCTAAAATATATTGAATATAATAGTATGAACTAAATGGTTTTCTCAACTGAGTTTGAACTGGAATGCAAATCAAATTGTAGAGTGAGGGACCTGATCTGAAACATGATTTATATCATAAGAATTGTTATAACAATAGATAAATTAATATTGGACTAAACTTTTTTATAAAAACCTGTGTATGTTTATAAATTTTGGTGCAAAAATAGAACTAGTAATAGAAATATTATCAGTATTTAATAAGGGCGTTGTTGAAAGGACACAATTTTGGATTGAAGGGCATTGTTTTAATTTTCATAAAATTGTATGGAGCGTATCAAACAGTATTCCCATTAAAAATAATGTTTACAACCGTCCTCGTTTTTTCAATGACCATCCATCGTTTTTTGACATCCTTTTCAATCAGACCCCGTTGAAAATGTTTTTTTGAACGTCATCGCTTTATTTTTCATTTTTCGGTAAAATTTTACCGAATTTTGCTTTGCACGATGGTAAATCAATAAATCATTTTATTTGTTTAAATTTATCACGTCTTAACCACTTTTTATTACTTGGTGACATTCATCAAAAATTGCCCTCCACCACTCCTCTCTTAGAAAAAGGAAGTCCGGTTGACCATGCCTTCTAGTAAAACCTATTAATACAAATTTTAGACAATATTTAGTAAATTATCACTGTGAAGGTCTGATGTATGAGAAAACGATATGATTTTTTCCGTATAGAAAAAAAGGTCGCCTCTTTTGTATTGACGGTAAACATCATAGATTTACGGTAATTTATCTCCTACGCATTCTATATAATTCAGAACAAGTTGTGCTGGTATAAGTAAGTCAAAAATGAATATTAAACCCAAGTGGTTAGTAGATCCAATGCAATAGCTTACCTGCATTAAATTGTACTTCACTCTAGCTTTAATTAATTGGCCCGGCTTACCTGTCTACCATCTACGTGTTTAGCACCAAATCAAAAAAATAAATAATGCACAGTTTGAATTAATTTGATCCACTGTTTATCTTGTACAGTTTTAGTTTGTTTGGATGTCTACTAAAAATGTGCACACAGTAAATTTAAGATTAGAATGATCTTGGTGAATCATCATGCTCCCGTTTGCTTTGTCAGATGATGGCTCTGATCAACTTTATCACAAACAGATGCAACCGACTGCTAGAAGTACAAACCATTTCTTATTATACATACCTTACATCGTGGACAAGCCGGTGAATTTTAAGTACCATGTGTTCTGCTAAAACGGCATATCTTATATATATATACATATACATATTGGGTAACCAAGAAACCAACCCAAACCAACAACTGCACTGCAGCATTAAAACAAATGAAGCAAGACGCTCAAGTAATAATAATAGGAGCAGGGCCAGCAGGGTTAGCAACTGCAGCATGCCTTAAAAACCTTTCAATCCAGTCACTCATCCTCGAGAGAGAAGACTGTATCGCCCCACTCTGGCGCAACCGCACCTACGACCGCCTCCATCTCCATCTCTCCAGGGACTTCTGCGAGCTGCCCCTCCTCCCCTACCCTACAACCTACCCTACTTTCATCTCAAAACACCAATTCCTTCACTACATCGACGCCTACACTAGCAAGTTCGCCCTACAAACTCTTTTCAATCAAGAAGTAAAATCTTTATCCTACAACAGCGTATCAGCAAAGTGGACCATCTCTACCAAGGTAGACGACTATGTAGCCGAGTACGTTGTTATTGCTACTGGAGAAAATGATGTTCCTTACGTTCCTCGTATTGATGGTATCGACCAGTTCACAGGTACGAGATTTTATTGAAACTACTTTTTCAAAATTGTCTACAAAAACATCACTTTTTATGAAATCAGCAAATAACTCCAGTTCAAAATGATACGCGTTAGCATACTCTGTAATACTTTTCAAATTAATTCAAATACGAAATACGTTTTCAGAAGTGATCTAAACTGCAAAAAGTCCTTACAGGTAAGGTGGTGCACTCGAGTGAGTATAAATCTGGGTTGGAGTATGAAGGGAAGAACGTTTTGGTAGTTGGAAGCGGCAACTCAGGCATGGAGATTGCTTATGATCTTTGCTCCTTCGGTGCCACAGCATCTATTGTTATTCGAAGCCCTGTAAGCTGAACACAAAATGTGATACAAACTCTTGTTAGTTATTTCTCTATTTGTGATTAGTTGCCAAGAGTTTATGCTTGTTTTATGAATGCAGATGCATATAGTATCGAGATACATATGGTTGTTTTGCATGAGGCTCATGAAGTATTTTTCACTGGAGACAATAGATAAGATTGCACTTTTTCTTTGTTATTTGAAGTATGGGGATACATCAAAGTTTGGCATTCGAAGGCCTGTCCAAGGACCATTTTATCTTAAAGCAAACACTCCGGTTTATCCTGTTATCGACACTGGAACGTTTCAGAAAATCAAGACAGGAGAAATCCAGGTTTCTTTAAATGTTTATACTTCTTATTAATCAAATATTAATACTTGAACTATGTACTATGAAGTCGGTGCTTCCAAAGGAGAAAAAAAACAAAAATAAAAATAAGAAAGTTCATCTAAATGCAGGTACTACCTTCTCTGAAAAGCTTAAAAGGCCACAGTGCAACATTTTCTGATGGAAAATTTCATCATTTTGATGCCATAATTTTGGCAACCGGGTACAAAAGCAAGATTAAGGACTGGCTTAAGGTACACTTTTAATAGTACCAAACCACACTTTTAATAATACAGTTTCATCAACACAGACATTGTGTGCAAGTATGCACATAGATGAGGTGTTTAATGCTATTCAACTGAGCTGAAAGACCATTTATGATGCAATGGGTGCAATATAAATACACAAAGTGTTGAAAGATTATTTAAGTAATTCAATTACAATTAGGTACAACTGCGTAAAAATAATGAATGAAGTCAACTTGAAGCTACATTGTTTATAACATGATTATATTGGCGCAAGATATTGCTGAAACTTGAAGGCAAAAAGTGATAAAGAAAGTGATATAATAACAAAGTCCGGCTAAGAATTCGTAACAACGATCAATATACCACTAGATCACAAATGGAATGTGAAAATGTCAATAGTTATATTATAATGCACAATAAATTTTCTTTATTGTAGTATTGCACAAGATCATTTATGGCAATAATTTTTCAACCTGAACTGTACAAATTGCTATATATATCCAGCTAATTATCATCATTCGATGTCAAAAATGTCAAAATCAGCTAAGTAACAAAGTTGGTCTTCTTCTTCCTTGTAGAACGATGATTATCTCATAGATGATATGGGCATGGCAAAGCAAGTCTTTCCTAATCACTGGAAAGGAAAGAATGGACTCTATTGTGCTGGATTCGTGAGGAGGGGATTTTATGGCATCTCTGAAGATGCAATTAGCATCGCTACTGACATCAGTAACAATTTAAAATTAGCCTAATCAGTGAAGAAAATGATTTGAAATATTGAGGGGTGCAAGTTTAAAAGTATATAGAATGAACAGATATAACGATACCAAATTTGAAACAGTAATGTTTTCCGTCTTGCTTTTTACTTAAAGCCAAATCCGAAGTCCAATCATTTATTTAAGGCTAAGTATTGTTATTACTAGACATGATCATACAAAGGTTGTCTTGTACAAGTGTACTACACAATAAATTATTAAAAATTTCTGCTACAAAAGTTTACATATGGCATGATACAAATTAAAGAAAAAAAAAGATTGTTACGTCATTCTTTTCTAGGAGCAGGTTATGATGCTATAAACTAATTGAACAATCAATGTTTAATACTAGTCGGCAAGTCTTCTGAATGGAAGAATAAAAGGATTACAATTAGAACCTTGATCGATTTGTTACTTATCAAGTCACACTGCAATTAATAAACAAAATGTAGCACTAGATTTGAGGATATCTATATAATAAGACCACCGGCACTGGAGAGCAGATCACAACTTGGCTAAGAGCATCAACAACAGAATATTAAGCTTTAGAGAAGTTGACAACAGTCGATGCTTATGTAGTAGACGCATTGATCATAGACACCTATAAATATGTGTTTAATTCACATATACATATTTAACATGTGTCACATAATTAATCTCTTGTTTAATAAGAGACATCAAATACCTTTTAAATGAAGGCGCGAAATTTAGATATCTACCTAATAGGCATTTGAAATAAAACTTCTATTCAATAGATGCTAAGATCAATTTAGGATTTTAAATTTAACCATGAACATTCAGATTAATTTAAATTGTTGGAGAGCTTCTCTTCATTGCTTTTGAATACTTACCCTGTATTGATGCTTGTTGGAGATGCTCCAAGGTTAGAAAAAATAATTAATTATTGGTAAATGACCACTTAAATTAACCTATTTTCCTTAATCAATGCCTAATTTCGCATATCTAATTGACTTTTTCCGATTAATTCGAATAGTAACTAAAAGATTGTGTGTGTACATATGCATATTCTTTTATATGAATTTTCAACTTTTATCTCTAAACAATGCATTTCATTTGCTCGATTCAGCAATGATCCTTTCGTCGTTAAATGATTTACATCTGTTTTTGTCTATAATAAAAACACAAATAAATAATTTAAATTATGAAAAATTCAATAAATTCACGTAAATATAGTATGAAGTAATTTTTATTTGCAGTAGAGATACTTCTAGAGGATTAGATGCTAAGAAGGCAGCTACCATTTATTGATGATTAAAAATTTATAATAAATCAACCAAAAGGACATTCATTAATTCCAATAAAACCTATATATGTATTGTGATAATACTAGACTCTTGTTGAACTTGCTCTTAATTGATGCTCGCACAAAGTCTTTAGAACAATTCTAAAATGCACTCGTTATTCCTTAGTGTTCGAATAAAACACTGTGTCATGGATGAAATAAACACAAATAAGCATCACAAAATTTGGTTCATAAGGTGTGGCGCCCCAATGCGCCACCTAAAACTTACCCCAATCAACGTTCAATACCTAGTTGGCAAGTCTGGTCAATAGCAGTATAAAAGAACTACAAATGGATTCTTGGATGATTCATTAATTATCAAGTCAATTAGCAATAAATTATTTAATCAAAAAGCTAGTTTTGAAAGTACATATAATAAGACTATCGGTATTGGAGAGTAAACCACAATTAGAAAAATATTAATTGATAAAATGACTGCTTCAACTAATTATCTCACCTTATCATCCATAGTAATTTGAAGAAGTATTTAAAAAATTAAAAGTATTACTCTTACCTAAAAAATATGTAAAAGCAACCCATCAATAATTGAAGATGTAGCTTTTGGTTTTGCCCGCATAACAACATCAATAATCAATGGAGGAATTATGTTCGAATTGGTTGTACCTAAGTTTCTGACACTTCAGCAAGTCCAAACAACATTCTTCAGAAGCCAAAATGCCAATCCGATCTGAACGGTTGCCCTTATTCATTTTATCTGTATGCACAAAAATTGGGCAAACACCTCCTAGTCGTATGATTTAGTTGATTATATGTTGATCTGGATGGTTTGGGTGATTTATGCAAATATATGAAATAGATGGACTAAACTGTAAAAGACACACAGATTTATAGTGGTTCGGCCAGAACGTGCCTACGTCCACTTTATATGTTATTCTCCTTTTTCTTTCAGATTACAAGTACAAAGCTTTGTATACAAGTATATGAAAGTTGTTTGAAAGTTCCTTCCGTGCTTGAGCTCTCAAACTTGTCTGTCATTGTTGTACCCCTGCCCCTCTATTTATAGAGTGAGGCTGGGGGCAGGGATCTTGGATGTATATAGCTGCTGCTGGGCCTGGGCTGAGGCAGTCTGGCCTAATAGTGCTAGTCCGGTACGCCTTCCTCGTGTTGGTTCGGTAGGAGGTGGTATGTTGTTTGGACCGGTAGTAGATGGAGTGAGGGTTGGTCCGGTCGTAGGTGGTTCGGTAGCGGGGAAGTTTGTCTGGTGGTAGCTTGGGGACAAGCTGGTCCGGTAGCTCTCTGGTTCGGCTATGCATGGAGGTGGGGTTTGATCCGGTGATAGGTGATTCGGTGGTAGGCGAGGTAGGTTTGGTCCGGTAGTGCATGGAGATGGAGTTGGTTCGGCAGGGAGATGGAGTGTGGGTTGGTTCGACAGGGAGATGGAGTTGGTTCGGTGGGTTGATGGTCCGGTTGTGGATGGTGGAGCGTCTTTGGTTCGGCATGCATGAGAGGGAGTTGGTTCGGCCGAATCTCCTACAACACTTGCCCTCCAAAGTAGGGCAGGTGTATACACATGGCATGCTTTGTTTTAGCTAGGATATCTTCGCTCGGCCCTACGTGCCGAACCAACTGGTTCGGTCGTTCGTAATTGCCTATAAGTATGGGCTTTAAGCCTTCGTTCAACCTCTATCATATGAGACAGCCGAACCACATAAGTGCCGAATCACCTAGTGCCGAATCAACTTAGTGTCGAATCATCTTAGTGCCGAACCATCTTAGTGCCGAATCAGGTGCGTTCCTTTCGCCGAATGAGGTTTCTTCGTTTCACCGAATGAGAATAGAGAAACTTAGTACCGAATGAACTAAAAAAAACTTTTCAATGCCGAATGAGTTCAAGGACCTTATGTACCGAACGATCCCGAAAACCTTTATCCTTTGAGTTTTGAATTCGAGTGAAGTTGCAGACTATATACACTCGTTTATTTATATCCTCTGTTCTAACAATGTACTTTCTTGTGTTGCAGATAAATGTCTCACAAAGTGGAAACCCATCAGAAAAGAAAAAAATCTACGGACAGAGGTGAGTCTTCCGCTGTGCCCCCAGTCCAGCCGGGACCAGCGCGACATGGGCCTGCCCCGAGGTCATTAGTGGACGGATATGGCCCTCAGGAGCTTCTGAACTCTCCTCCCGATTTCTTTCCGAGCTCCCTCAAAGAAGGACAACTTGATGTCATTGCTCGCTCCTTTGGGATTGACAGGGTGAGCATGCTGTTGCCGGGAGATAGTGTGATGCCGTATGATCCTCCTGAAGGATATTTCGCTTACAGCCGATACCATTGTATGTGCGGGGCCATTCCCCCAATCAATGTCTGGATAGTCAGCTTTCTTACCTATTTGAAGGTGGCTCCATTCCAACTTCAGCCTAATTCCTATGCTATCCTGGTGTGCTTGTTCATCATTTTTCAGTGGAAATATGGGCGTCCCCCTTCCAACCGGGAGATCCGGTATTTTTACAACTTGAGAGGCTATAAGAAGGGGTCTCCATACATCAGCTTGGAAGTGGCCGTGCCCTTCAAGCCGGTCCTGGATTTGTATTCGAAGCTCGGTATGTTCAAGAAAGAATGGTTCTTCATCAAGGATGACTCTATTTCCTTCCGTCTTTTCACTTCCGGCTGTAAGTTAAACCTCATTTGTATTTTCCTTGTTTCGACCGCAATGCTTCTTCTTATATGCTTTTATTTCTTGCTAGCGACATGTGGCTTTGCGGTCGTTGAGAATGATTTCTTGGCTCGGATGGCTGCGTAAATAAAGACCATTCCGGGACGGGATAGGTCGGCTTCTTTCCTGATCAGGAATGCCACTCTCCTGGAGTACAACTTAATTCTGCCACGTCAATCTGTGGTTAAGCAGAGGGATACAGCCGAGGAGAGGGCCACCAAAGCTAAAGATGGGGCTACTGCGAAGAGTAGCAAGAGGAGACCTTTCTCGGTACCTCCAGTCGTCGGGGGGAAGAAGCTTAATAAATCTGATGGACCCTCTCCCAGCACATACACAGATGCTCCGGAGGAGGAAAGAGGCGAGGAGGAGAGCGGAGGCGATGGAGAAGGTGATGGTGGTAACGGTGGCGAAGGTCAGGGTGGTAGTGGCGTTGGTGCCCTGACCTCTGGGCAAGCGGGTGAGATTCAAGAGTGGACGGATGATGCTTTCTGCCAAGCCTTTGAGGGGTTGGGGGAAGGGCCGACCTTGGTGGAGAAATCGAAGAAGTCTGATAAGGCCGGGACTGGTGCCAGTCTATCTTCCGAGAGTATTTCAGCTAAGGCAACTCCGACGGTTCAAGGTGAATTCTTAACTCCTTTTTTAACTTCATGTGTTTCTTGAATCATAGTCTCATGCATGCTTGTAATACTTGGTTTTTATTTCAGGAACGGGTAAGGTGGCCAAGACATCAGATATTCGGCACCGCCTTGAGCAATTCAAACTCTTCAAGGCTTCTGCTAAACCGAAGCCCTCGACTGACCGTTCCGGAAGTGTAGTTAGTTACCGTCCACTTCTCGGAGTTATCGAAGAGGATATTCAAAAGAGAAAGAGGAGGCGTTCCATGTTCGAACCTTCACTTGGACCTCAGCCCCCAACCCAGCCTATTCATGACATCACGGAGGAAGATACCGAGTCCATACCATCTCCGCATCCATCATAGAATCCTTCCGTTACTCATATTGATCGTCCCGGCTTGGCTCGTAACCCATTTGCGGGTCATCCAGATCTGGGCCCGAGTTCTCATGATATTTCCTTTGATGAGGTTACCGGTGAGCACCTCCTACCCCGTAATCCTATGGTAAGGGTACTTGATGAGGCTAAGGCTTCGGATCTTGACTTGTTGACTACTCGGATTGTGATTATGGGGGATGAGGCCAAGGCAAACATCTATCGGGTGGCTGAAGAGACCAGGAAGTTAATGGAGCATCACGCCCGACTGGTCAAGGCTGGAGAGGAAATCGGAAGTGCTAACATTCGACTCCGGTTAATGGTTTCTGATCAGGCCAAACAGCCCACCGATCAAGCCATTTAGATCTCCCAGCATGAGGCGGCCTCCGGACGGCTAAAGATAACTATGGAGGAGGCTAGTAGAGCCGAGTTGCGAAAAATGGAGGCCACCTACAAGAAACGAATTGATATGGCCATTGCCACTGTGGATGAGGTTCGGAGAGCGGATCTTGAGCAGATAGAGGAGTTATCTGGGAAGCTTGAGGCTGTAGAGCTTGCTCAAGCTAAGCTGAAGGAGGAGATGGAGGCGATGCGGAAATCCCTTCAGGCTGATTGCTTGAGATACTGATTGGAGAGAGACGCTGCCGTTGCAAGGCTGTCGCCTTCCAAGGCCCGGATGAGGGAGTTTGAGGAGAATGAGGGGATGATGGATGAGATGCTCCAGGACATGTATTTCTGTACTTGGAGGCAGGGCAACCTGTCCTGGATGGACGATTATCCCCGGGTTATGGCTAGGATATATCTCCGGGCATTGGAGGAAGCCAAGGTTGAAACGGATAAAGAGGGTGGCGCGGCCTTCAGAATGGATGTGGTCACCGCACAGTTCACCAAGGAGGAGAAGGCGGCGGTGAAGGAAGGCATGCGGCTGCTTGCCGCCGAGGAAGTGGGTGTGCAGTTGGAGGATGACGATCAGGGAGCAGACGCTGGTAAGTCTTCCCTTTTAATCTTTTCATGATTTGATTGCTTATCTTTCGTGACTATTGATGGATTCTCTTCTGAATTGGGCAGGCGGGACCTCTGAAGTACATGCGGGGAGTTCTGACCCTGCAGTTAAGTAGATCCGGATGGCGGGCAGGATAGAGGCGGAGCCCCGATGTAGTTGACTCTTTTATTTGGTCTGTTTGGCATTCCTGTATATACTAGTCCAAAATATTATTGTATTTTCAGGCTGTAACTATGTCATTGCAACGAACGTCTTTATGTAACTTTATAACATAAGCAGATTCTGTCATGTTCGAATGTGGTTGTTATTTTGATATGTTGCATAAGAAATACAGCTGCGTGTTTATGCATGTGATTTAATCGTATTTGATGCTAAGTTTCTGCTCAAAATATTATTTCATGTCTTGCAATGTCAATATGATGTGTGAGTAAATTAAAGCTACATATTAGTATACAAGAGAAGAAAGTACCGCCCTTCGTGTTTTAGTTGTAGAAGGCTGCTTTGAATGTCTTGTGTGACTGAGTATGGAATGTAGCTGAGTGTTCCGTCATCCGGATGTGAGTTCATATTTCCACAAGCGAGAGTTCACCTATTTTGTGACCTGTACTTTAGGGACTGTTATATAGGATAGGAGAAAAGTTTTTACATGAAATGGAAATATGAGAAAAAGTAAAACTTCCAATCACGGAAGGCCGTCGATATGCTTAAGTTCGTGGCAAACGTGTTTTGTAGTCACTTTCCCTAGCTGTGGGTCTTGGAGACATTTGTCACCCATCTTACGCCTCCGCGGGGAGTTTATCTTTTTTTACCACAGCCGCACTTAAGACATATCGGAGCCGAGATCGCGCACAGTAACTACCCGAGCCATTATGGCCCGTAATCGTGGGTATTATTCGATTTACTGTGGTCGGCTAGCGTGGGTGCCGATCGTCAACCGTGAACTACCCCTGGCTGGCCACACCTTATGTTGGGGCTTAAAGTAGGTTCACAGTTGCCGACGAGCCGAACGCCGTAATGAGCTGCCATCGGCTATAGTCGGCTTTCTTGATGGCTTATAATCGGCTCAATACAGTTGGCTTTGAGGACAGTCGCGAGCAATGAGTTAACCCGCAGCAGAGGGATGCTGGAGCAAAAGTGTTTTATTGGCGAGTGCATAGATTCGCATAGTACCTATTGGGTCTTGTCCAGGCGAGATTGCGCCGTGAAGTGTCCAGAATGGAAATGTCGTTATACATGATTTTGTTCAACAGAAAAGGATAAAGATTAGCAAGCAGCCAAGATATAAAGGAACAAGTTAAAAAGAGACAAGATTTTTAAAGTGGTTCGGCATGAAAATGCTTACGTCCACTGATTCTCTTTGTTAATTCACTTCATATGGGCAGTACAAGTTAAGAAAAGTATCGACGGAGGTGTTGGATGTTCCATGCCCTCTGGAACACCTCTCTGTCCACTGTTGACAAAATATACGCTCCGTTGCGGAGATCTTTATGAATTACATAGGGTCCGTCCCAGATTGGATCTAGCGCTCCGGGGCGCGGGAAGATTCGCTTGAGGACAAGATCTCCTTCTCGTAAGCTGCGGTGCTTGACTTTGGAGTTGTATTGTGCTGCAACTTTTTGCTTGTGAGATGCTGCTTTGAATGCTGTATCGTTTCTTCTCTCCTCAATTAGATCCAAAGACATATGGAGGAGTTCTTCGTTCTCTTCTGGGTTGTAGTGGATCTTGCGGTGGGAAGGCACTACAGTTTCAACTGGGAGCATGGCCTCCGATCCGTATGCCAAAGAGAAAGGAGTATGCCCTGTTGATGTTCTATAAGATGTGCGGTAGGACCAAAGTGCCGTAGCACCCAAGCGCCTTTTGACTTTTCGAGTTTCTTCTTCATTAAGGTTTTGAGGATTTTGTTGACAGCTTCGACTTGTCCGTTTGCCTGGGGGTAAGCCACAGATGAGAAGCTTTTGTGAATCCCGTGCTCTTGGCACCAGTCGGCGAATTTCTCGCTGTCAAATTGAAGTCCATTGTCCGATATGATTTTGAGTGGAACCCCGTACCTGCATAAAACATTTTTGATCAAGAAGATAATAACTTTTGCCCAAGATATTTTATTTAGAGGCTCCGCTTCCACCCATTTGGTGAAATAGTCAACTGCCACTATGGCATATTTGGCTCCGCCTCGGCCCACTGGCAGTTCGCCAATCAAGTCAATTCCCCATATTGCAAATGGCCAAGGGATGGTCATTTGAGTAATTTCATTTGTGGGTAGTCGAGGAATCTTAGCAAATTTCTAACATTTGTCGCATCTTTTGACGAAGTCTAAGGCGTCTTTGTTTAAGGTGGGCCAGTAATACCCGTATCGGAGTGTCTTCTTGGCTAGAGTCTGCCCTCCGGTGTGATCTCCGCAACTTCCTTGATGGATGTTAGACAAGACTTCCCTGGCCTCCCTTCCAGCGATACACCTTAATAAGGGATTAAAGAAGCCGCGCCGATAAAGGATGCCTTCTTGTGATGTGTAGCGGGAAGCTTTCCTTAAGATTTTCTTAGCTTCGTTACGCTCGTCGGGCAGTGTGCCATCTTGTAAACATTTCCGGAGAGGAGTCTTCCAAGTTTCCTCTTCGATTGCAGCTATCATGTTCATTGTCTCGTAACTCGGGGCTAGTTGTTGTGAGATGGTTATTGTTCGGGAAGCAGCGCCGTCCTTCATGCTAGCTTGCTTTGCCAGTTCGTCGGCCTCCTGATTCTCTTCTCGAGGAATGTGTTTGATTAAATAGTGATCCAACTGATTGAGCAGCAGCTCGGTCTTCTTTAGATATGCTATGAGTCATTCTCCTCGAGTCTGGAATTCTCCCAGTATTTGATTTACAATAAGTTGAGAATCACTATGGAGACATAAAGAACCGACTCCAATCTCCAGGGCAGGTTCTAATCTGGCAATCACTGCTTCGTATTCTGCGTCATTGTTGGTGGCAGCGAATTCCAGCCTTAGGGCGTAGTGCAGCTTCCTTCCCCTGGGGGTGATTATCACAACACCTGCCCCCGAGCCTTGTTCATTTGATGCTCCATCTACGAAGAGATTCCACTTGATATCTTTTGCTATTTCAGATTGCTCCTTACCTTCGTTAGTAGTGAATTCGGCAATGAAATCAGCTACGGCTTGCCCCTTGATAGCGGTGCGAGGATGGTAGGTGATATCATATTGACTCAGTTCAATGCACCACCTAAGTAGTCGCCCAGACGTGTCGGGGCGATGGAGTACTTGCCTTAACGGTTGATCGGTTAAAACTCTGATGGAATGAGATTGGAAATAGTGTCGCAGTTTCCGTGACGTGATTAGCAAACAATATGCTAGCTTTTCAAGTTTAGGATATCTGGCTTCTGCCCTTGTAAATCTCTTGCTTACAAAGTATACGGGCCGCTGCGCGCGGTCGTCTTCTCTCACCAAAGCGGCGCTTAAAGCATGGGACGATACAGTGTTGGATGAGATTCGGCCGAACCAACTCCCTCTCATGCAAGCCGAACCAAAGACGCTCCACCATCCACAACCGGACCATCAACCCACCGAACCAACTCCATCTCCCTGCCGAACCAACCCACACTCCATCGCCCTGCCGAACCAACTCCATCTCCATGCACTATCGGACCAAACCTACCTCGCCTACCACCGAATCACCTATCACCGGATCAAACCCCACCTCCATGCATAGCCAAACCAGAGAGCTACCGGACCAGCTTGTCCCCAAGCTACCACCGGACAAACTCCCCCGCTACCGAACCACCTACGACCGGACCAACCCTCACTCCACCTACTACCGGTCCAACAACATACCACCTCCTACCGAACCAACACGAGGAAGGCGTACCGGACTAGCACTACCAGGCCAGATTACCTCAGTCCAGGCCCACTAGCAGCTATATACATCCAAGACCCCAGGCCCCAGCCTCACTCTATAAATAGAGGGGCAGGGGTACAACAATGGCAGACAAGTTTGAGAGCTCAAGCACGGAAGGAACTTTCAAACAACTTTCATATACTTGTATACAAAGCTTTGTAGTTGTAATCTGAAAGAAAAAGGAGAATAATATATAAAGTGGACGTAGGCACGTTCTGACCGAACCACTATAAATCTGTGTGTCTTTTACAGTTTAGTCCATCTATTTCATATATTTGCATAAATCACCCAAACCATCCAGATCAACATATAATCAACTAAATCATACGACTAGGAGGTGTTTGCCCAATTTTTGTGCAAACATTATCAAGCAACGAGGAAGCTACTAATACATCACAACTTGAATTACAAGTGTTTATAAATAAACTTTTGTGCATAAAATAATACCAAATCCATTGCCATTACCAAATTGTTTGCCCTCACCAGATTGGTTGCCATTAGTTGTTGTCTTGCCACTTACCAGTCTTGCCTTAGAGCCGAGCCTGCTAGGAGATATCTAACATCTATCACAAATCTCTACTACTGTACTAATAAAGAGAATTCAATGAATAAAATTTCTACGGTACCATTTTGGAATTCCGAAAATATCCCAATCCATCAATGGAATCTGACCACCGGTTTGCAACCTCCACCGCCTCTTCTTCTCAACTACCTCTCAACGAAATCTTACTACCAATTTTTCAATGACACTCTTAACAAAAGAACTTGAAATAAAAAATGGCGTGATTACAGAAATATTTACACATACAACACACATCCGTCCACTCATTTTTTTATTAAATAAAATATAAATATCTCTACCTATTAGATGCATGTATGTGCGGTTTACATTAGCTCAACATGTAACTCCTCTCTTCTTATTAATATCAATATTGTACACTTATTCTCAAAATGCCAATAACAATGAAATTCTTACAATGGCATGAGGAAGATGATAAATAAATGGAAACTGAGCATGATGCACATTTGAAATTTCATCTCGGTACAACGTTGTAACGACCCTTAAATTTAGTGGTTTTATTTATTTATTTAATTAATTTTTTGTGAAATTTTAAACAATAAAATTTGGAAATATAAATTTGATATTTGGAATATGACTATTTTAACATAGCAACTGGTAAATTTTCATCAGATAATATGTAAGTTTATTTTCTTGTGAAATTTTATTTAAATTCAAGTCAGTTAAAATTGATGATAATAAAATATTTTTCAAACCTGATTATTATTATATAATAAATTTGTAAACAATCTTCTAAGTGAGACGTCATATTTCGTTTCTTCAAATTTGGATTTCTCTAGCTTCATTTATCTTATTTTTAGCGAATTTGCAGCATTTTGGTACCCAATATCAACTTTTGGTAGGAAGATTATACTACTGATATCGTTATACCATTTTGATCGTCTCATCGTGCCGATCTCTGTGATATATTCAATTTTGTGTTTTGAAGTTCGGGAGACCGAAATATCTACGGAATTATTTTCATAACGGTTCCACAGTGGACTTTTTGTTTCCTTTGCCTCTTCAACTATTCAACCTATAATACCGAGAGACATTGCCTTTAATGATTTCAAAATTCAATATGATGAGTTGTGGTTGTTACTCTTCTTTATTTCAATTATAGCAACATCGGCTCGATCATTTTCCTGGCTACCCCTACACCTCCTTTTCCCCTAGACCGATGAACTAAAAGATTTTTCCATTAATATTTATATAAATATTATCAGACTCTTCTTCCCTGAGATCTTACATCTCCTCTCTCCCATTTTTCCTTCTTCTAATATTTTTTTCTCCTCTTTTCTTTTCTTTTCGAAAATATATTTGAGAAAACTTACCGCTCCTTTCCTTCATCCCATGCGTCCCCCTACCTTCGTGTGACCAGATACAGTGCCTCCACCACATCCAACACGCCCGCAACCATGCTTCCCGTCGTATCCTTGGCGTGCAACAGCCGAGCCCTTGCCTTATCCCCTCTATATATATATATATCAAGTATATATTGATGTACTTAGATTTGCACTGTGTTTTTTATATATGGTTTTATATATATTTTCATGTAACAGTTTCGTGTAGTGTAAAGGTTTTATCAATATATTTTCTATGTTATAAATATAAACTATATTCTCTGATGTATTTTTTCGTGTATATATATAGGTATGGAATATAAAGTTAATATATATATTATTTATTAATACATATTATGGGATGAAGTTTCTGTAGAATTTTGGTAAGTATATATATATATATATATGTATGTATGCTTCTATATTAGTTATATATATGCGTATGCATGAATTTTGTTTTGCTTATATATGAATTTTGTTTTGGATTCGTAACTCATCTGATTCTCGTTCTTCTCTAGCCTCAAAAGTTAAGCAATCACTCACGATTAACGTTCTTATATTTACTAAATTTGATTTCAATTGAAACGATAATTGAAATATGCCAATGTTAGTTATTTACATTGCTATATATATGTTATTATCAGTATCTGTTCACCTATGACATCTGACACCATTATCTGTTATTTACATTGAAGATATATGCCTGTTATATTATTATCATATCTATTATCACTCTGCAAGTTCCCTGTTAGTACAGAATTCACCATGAGTTGAAATGATACATACCCGAAGGATCTGTAGAATAGAAGAAAATCGTTATGGCTTGAAATGATAGACCCAAGCGATTTTTATTGAATTGAATTTGGGATTGCGAGTTGAAATGATATATACCCATACATATTTAAATTGTGGACTAAAATGATAAATATCTTTATCACTTGATAATATGATAGAAAATTATATACAGACACCATTGGTCCATATACAAATATTTTGAAAATGATTTCTATGGTTTTTGGAAAGATATATATGGTTTTATAAATATCGATTTCAGATATTATATAAATGTTATTTTATATATAGTTAAATTCTTTATTTTAAGCTATATATAAATTTGTTTTAATATGAAATATGTGTAATAATAAAGTTTGATTTTATTAAAATATAATATGGTTATGTATTTATTAAATTATTTTTTTATGTGGAGTTTACAATGATTTTAATAAATTAAGGTTGGGAAGATAGATTTGAAATGGTATTTAATTAACAATTTATTTAATTAAATCGATTTGAAAACTTATTAAATTTGAGATTTTGAAGGATATGATTTTTATAACTTGATTTTGGTTTAAGGTGATTTAAATGAATATACCAAGTTTAAATAAATTAAAGGAATATTCAGTTATTTGAAGTTTAAAAGTTTTATTTAAATGATAGTGGATTTATTAAGTAAATATTTCAAAACTAAATAATAGTAAATTTGAATTTGATATATATAGAATTATCAAAATTTAGTTTTGAAATTATGGAATATTTAAAGCTTTGAAATATATTGAAACTGAAATGGTTTATTTGAGGTTCAAATCTGTTTTAAAATCGATATAATTTGAAATGGTTTATTAAAAAATGAATTGAATTGAAACTGATGATTTGAGATTTGATTAAATTTGAATTTTGGAATTTGAATTGATTTGAATAAATTTGTGAAGTTTGAGGGAATTATTTTATTATATAAAGTAATTTTAAATTATATTTAACTCTATTTATATATTTTAACCTAATAAATCATTTTAATATGAACTATTTTAATATAACTTATTGAGTATAAACTATTTTATTATATAAACTGTTTAAGTGGTGGAAGTTATTTTTTTCAAAATTATGACTTTCAAAGTATTATGTTTTGAAAGAGTTATAATTTCAAGTGTTTAGTTTCAAAAGTGTTATAACTTTGAAAAAGCTATGATTTTTTGAAAGGGTATATTTGAAATGAAAATAATAACTTATTTGGTTTTGAAATGGAAATGATTTTGTATTTGGTTGAAATGGAAATGATATCATATTTGGTTTTGAAATAGAAATGATATCATATTGATATGGTTTTGAGATGGAAATGATATGGGTTTTGAAGTATAAACTATTTTGAAATGACCGCGGTGTTACAATAACATTTGGTTGTTAAAGAGACCGGATTGGATGTTGTCATGCTCTCTGCCAACTCCGAAAACCACTTTAACAACGGTGTATGCGGTGGAGATTCCAGAATGAAGTAGGATGGTGGCGACGATCCTATATGAGGTATATACGTGGACCCGACTCCCGTGAGTTGGCATAAGGTGCTAAAATAGGAGTGATTCCGGACTGATGAGGTAGCTCCTCTTATCGGGAACACTCCTTCGGTACCATTTTATTACTTTGTGATTGATTGGATGCACCTTTGATTTTTGAGAGTGTGGCTCGAGGTAGGCGGCAGTGGCTGCTATGCGTTACCACTAGTCCGGATGCGTAATTGGTATATCTACTCTGGCATTGCCTAATTGTGCCGTGTCACCTACCCTAGCATCCTTATACGAGTTTGATTTGTGTCGTACCTATGGAGTATCCTCTGGTGGCTTCCCGATCAGGAGGGACTACGGTACTGTATAGACTACTGGCACTATATACGTGTTAAGGTGGAAAATGTAGAGCCTTAACGCTATTTTTAAATAAGTTTATTTTACTTTAGACATTATTATAATAGCATATATTGCTAGATAGTAGATGGTTTAAAGGATCCTTAGAGGATGGTTATACCAAACATCCTTTGAATTACTTGTATTTCAGTTGTTATTTCACTTGAGTTGGATTTATTGATATGAGAATGTTAATCCTAACTCGAGTGTTTTGTGTTTTTCTTTACGCTCGTTTAAGACTGAGTGATACATCTTTTGAGACTCACCTTTGGAGTTGGAGCTTTGTTTGGAAATCCATCTACATCTTTTCAGCATGGAGTTATTCAGTTGATTCTAGTGATGTATTCTGATCTTGTATTTGACTGTTTTATTTGAAAATTATTTAACTCTGATATATACAGTAGCTTCATGAACTACTATTCATTTTGTTTCCACTGCATTTTGTATATTACTCTGTGTCTGTGATTTTGTGATTTATTTATTTACTGTATATGTTGAGTTTTTCCAAATAAAAATTAATAATCTGGTATTTTGAGCAATTCAAATCCAGCATGTATGGATGCGAATGGTTGAAAATATCAGGATGTTACATTTTGGTATCACAGCTTTGGTTTTTCAGCAAAACTTAGCATATAAAGTAAATGTAGTTACAGAATTACTTTCGTTCAAGCTTGACTTCCTTCCTTTTGATTCGGTTTTCCTTTGACTTTTGGAACGTTCTCTTCCGTTCGAAAATCCATCCCTATCTCTCCCTATTCGTATTTCTTGCTTTTGGAGTATCTAATAACTCCACTTCAAATGATCTCTATAATAACTCGGCGATTTCGCCAATCTTCGAATGATTTGTGAAGGGTTGAAACTCCTTTACAATAGGCATTGATTTACCAGAGATTTCTATATCTTCGGTTTACGATGTTTGTAACAACCCGCATATTTAACGATTTTATATTTAAATGTTTTATTTAAATATAGTGTCGTTAGTCAGATTTTTGGGTCCGAAATATTACTTTTTGCAGATGGTCGATTTGGGGCTCGAAACCACTTTCATTGATTCCAAAATGGCGTTTGCGATCTTTTTGAGTATAATCTTTGATACGTTTGGAGTAAGTCAAATTTCGCTACCTTTTCTATTGGGTTTTGGGGTTGGGTTCAGCCCACTAGCTAACTACACCCCTAACTCAGCCCTCTCCTCTCCATTCTCTCATTACACTCTTCTAAACTCAAACAAAAACTGAAAATGGTGGAAGGGAAGAGGAAATAGAAATTACAAGCCCTAGTTTTCTTTGCAATCTTGAATTCTTACTCCAAAATCAAAGAAAAGCTATTGGTAAGCCTTCACTTCATCTTCTCCAACTCATTTCCTCTTTAATTTCAGAACATTTCCTAAACCTAAACTTAGGAAATACTTGTTTTGATCTTAGATTGAAGCTTGTTGGGTTGAAGTAGAAATTGATTGGTCTTCTCCTTGTGTTTGAGTTTCTTCTTCTTTGTTTTGAGATAAAAGGTGAGTTTTGAACTCACATTTACTTCTCTTGATATTATTGATGTAACATGAGTTTTTATCTCACATCTATGACTATAATTATTTTGGGTTGTTAGGTATGAATTCCTAACAATTATTCATGTGCAATTGCTTTTGATTCGGATTGGTTTTGTGAACATTGCAAATTTTGGTGTTATGGAAGTATAAAACTCAAAAATCATAGCTTTGATGTTTTGATCATGTTTTTGGTGATGAATTGAAGTGCTTGTAGGGCCGGGTAGCCGCTTGGCGTAAATCCCTAGCGTCCGTGCTCGTCCGATTGAAAGTTGGGAGAGTTTGCACTTCATTGATAATAAGTAGGAAATGTAGGAAATTGGGTTCAGTCGACTGGATCCTCTGTTCAGTCGACTGAGCTGAAGCCCGAAATTTTCTGGACAGTGTTCAGTCGACTGAACAGGGATTTCAGTCGGCTGACCTGCTCTTGTTTTCCTATTTTGCCTATTTATGCTTATTTTGATTGGTTTTCCGAATTTTATTGATTCATGTTGGTTCTTAGTGGTTTTTATTGCCTCTTTGACTTTGATAACTTATTATTGATTTCATCCACGGGTTTCTATAAAATAATCTTTCTAATCATATTAAAAGTTCGTTTCTTCAATTTATAAATTCTATTTAAAACACACACAATTTCGCACTTCGTGCGAAGTGGAAGGGTGATTAAATGGTTATGCAAAACACGGACCATGAATCTGTGCGTTTATCCTTCCGATTAATCCCCGACCTATTCAATTGATCATTTTGACCTTTGGGTTTGGTTTACCGATGATATGAGGTAAACTTTGTACTGCTTTGAGCGTGAAAGTGGCTGACGGATAGTAAACCGTTTAATGCGAACGAGTGGTTATGGGACTCACGTTAACACTTTTCGGATTCCTTTTCGAGAGTTGTGACACATTCCACCAGTTAGTGGTGTCCAGTACTGGGCCTTCGGACCTTCACCACAAAGGTTTTTTGCCTTCGGGTATGTCGCCTTCGGGTTTGTACCTTCGGGTTTGTGCCTTCGGGTTTGTTGCCCTATAGTATCGCTTCCGATGTTGGTCGTTATGAGCCGCATGGTTGATATTGGGTTTGGAGTCTTCGGGCTCATGGATCCTTGTTTATACAGTACCGAGCTCGAGCAATTTTCTTATGTTTCATTGATATGTATATTCCCTTGGTATCGCCCTTCGTTGTTGGTCTTTTTGAGCCGCATGATGTGTAGCGCTTACCTTGTGGAACTTGTATACCTTATGGGTATTTGTTATTTTCCTTTTGGCTTGCTTTGGGATATTCTTATCCTTTGTTCATTGAGATGCCGATTATATGAGGCTTGATTTGTTATGATCATTTTTTATTAGATGATTGTGTTATCTCTTTTAGAGATATTTGTTATACTTTGTAACCTTGCAGGTTTATCGTTGTTCAGTTTATCTAATTGATTTGTTTAGCTAGACTGACCCGTGTATTTTATACTCGGGTCAAACCGATTTGTTTCAGGTTAGGTGCTTTTGGACTTAGCCTATTTTTCTTCCGCATGGACTATTCAGCTTGTTCCTTTTTGTTATAGCTTTTTGTGTAGTCCTTTTTTTTGTAACTCTGATATGTATTCTTTTGACTCGTCTGTATATTGTGGTTTGCTATACCACTTGACATGTATTAGTTTGTATACTCTGTTATGTATCTGTATATGTGTATATGATGATCTACTGTTCTGTGATGTATATTACATTTGAGTTGTTATATTCTATTCTGATAGATCCTCCAGCCACCTATGATTTTGTTTTAAGTATTCATTGGATATGTTGATCTGCTTGTATGACTATTGTCGATGTATTCAATAGATAGTTAGAGCAAAGCTATAGATGGTCGCTCCTAACCAGCCTTATTTTCTGTGTTAGTTGACGGCATTACCCTGTAATGTCCTTGGCTAGCGTGGGTATAGAGGTGGGGCGTCTCAGCTTGGTATCAGAGCTGAGTTCAGGACAAAATATGATAAACACAGAATAGAAGCACATATTATGATACATCAAAGTGTATAAATGATACAAATCTTTGAACCATCGTGTCTCTCTATCCCTTCTACCATCAAAGTTTAGATAGAAACTGGGAATACGTCTAGGAATGCATTTCATTTCGTAGTATTCCACAATTGTATTAATGACATCTACCTTGTGAATAATCTTGTTCTTATCTTAACTTTCAGCGTATTGCTGGAAGAGGCAAAGGACGACGTTCGGATGTTGGGCAATCTAGTGGTTCACATCCGGATGGCATTTATATGTCCGCCGATCAGTTTTTGGAGTTGTTTAGGAGCACTCATCCTCCAGTTCCTCCTCGAGTTTCTCCACCTCGGAAGTCTACCTTTGCACGTCAGTGCAGTGATTTTGCTCATCTTGGAGGAAAGCCGTTTAAGGGCTCCGAGTCTGTTCTTGAAGTCCAAACTTGGCTTCGCACGTGCGAGCGTATCTTCTCTCGCATGGATCTTTCTGATCATGATAGAGTTCTTGTAACTTCTAGCTTATTACAAGAGCGTGCTCTTGATTGGTATGAGCTTCTTGTAGCCGAAATTGATGAGTCTATCCTTTCTTGGACTCAGTTTCGGGGACGATTTGAACTCAAGTTCGTTCCTGAATCTGAAAAAGTTTTATTGACCCGTCGCTTCCTCGAGTTGAAGCAAGGGAGATCTTCTGTTTCTGAGTATGGTGCATCATTCGAGGCTTTATCTCAGTATGGTCTTGAATTCATTAGCACTTCCTATAAGAAGAATCTAAAGTTTGTCTCTGGTCTTAAGAAATATCTTAAGAAGTCTTTGTTGCTCCAGCTTAAGCTCCCTTTTGAGGAGTTAGTAGATTCTGCACTTCATCTTGAAACCGTCGAGAAGGAGTGTGATAGTGGTGAGGATGTTGAGGTTTCCAAGAACCCCAACAAGAAGCAGTTTCCATTTCAGAAGTCCAGGTCTTTTCCTTCTAAGAAGAAGAAGACTAGTGGTTCTAATTCTTAGCCTCAGTCTGCTGGAACACCTTTCATTAGGAAGTTTTTCAATTGTGGTTCTCCTGATCATGATTCGAGCTTGTTCCAAGCCTCTCTTCTGTCGCTATTGCAAGAAAGAAGGTCATCATGTTTCCACTTGCCCTACTGTTCCGGCTGGTGCCAAGTCTAGCAAGCTTTATGCTGCTAAGGCTTCTGAAGGTCCTTCTCAGCCCAAAGATATATCTCCATCTATTTTGGAAGGTCCTATTTTATTTCATGATCATAGTATACGAGTTCTTTTCGATACAGGTGCTTCACATTCTTTCGTATCGAAAAAGCTCGTTGATGATTTATCCTTGGATGTTTCTTGTTTGGTTACTTCATTAAGGATTGCGAATCCTATTGGGGGATCCGCGACCCTTAGTTTGCTTTGTGATGATGTTGAGATTGTTTTATGTGGCTTTTCTTTTCGTGCGAATCTGCACGTTATTTCTTGTCTGGGATTTGATATGATTTTGGGAATGGACTGGCTAGTGAGATATGATGCCAGGATTATTTGTTCGGAGAGAATTTTGTATCTTCGACATCCGGATTCGCCTACTCAGCTATCTCTTGTTCTTCGGGATGTGGATAATTCCGAGATGGCTTTATATTGTCTTGATTCGCGAGATGATGATGATATATCTCGTATTCCTATTGCTTGTGACTTTTCTGATGTTTTTGAGCCTGTTTCGGGTTTGCCACCCAAGCGGGCAATTGAGTTCCGCATTGATCTCATTCCAAGCACGCAGCCAGTTAGTCGTCCTCCCACGAGGATGTCTACAAAGGAAAATAAGGAACTCAAGAAGCAGCTTTTAGAGCTTGAGTCCAAGCAGTTGATTCGGTCTAGTTATTCTCCGTGGGGATCCGCGGTCGTCTTCGTAAAGAAGTCTGATGGAACTCTTAGGCTTTTCATTGACTATCGCAAGCTTAACGAGTTAACCATCAGGAATAGGTATCCATTACCTAGGATCGATGATATGTTCGATCTATTGAGTGGTGCTAAGGTCTTTTCTCAGCTTGACCTCGCCACAGGTTTTGATCAGTTACGAGTCGCGGAGGATAGCATACCGCTTTCCGCACTAGTTATGGGTCTTTTGAGTGGCTCGTTATGCCGTTCGGTTTGACGAACACTCCTGCTTTCTTTGTCGATCTCATGAATCGAGTATTCCGGGAATATCTCGATAAGTTCGTCCTTATCTTCATTGATGATATCCTTATTTATTCTAAGTCTGAAGCTGAGCATGCTAATCACTTGAGAATTGTCTTGAGTACCCTCCGTCATCATCAGCTTAGAGCCAAATTCTCCAAATGACATTTTTGGGAGAATAAGATTAAGTTCATAGGCCATGTTGTATCTTCCGATGGCATTTCTGTTGATCCCTCAAAGATCGAAGCCATCCAGAATTGGAAGAGGCCTGAGAATGTGCATGAGATTCGTAGTTTCCTTGGATTGGCGGGTTATTACCGTCGGTTCATTAAGGATTTTTCCCGTGTTGTGCTTCCTCTCACCAGCCTTACTCGGAAATGCATTCGTTTTATTTGGTCCGACAAGTGTGGGGCTTCCTTTCAGACATTAAAGGAACGTCTCACTAATGCTCTTATTTTGGTGGTTTCCGAGGGGAATCATGATCTTGTTGTCTACACCGATGCTTGTGGTAGTGGTCTCGGTGCTATTCTTATGCAGAAGGATCGGGTAGTTGCTTATGCTTTTAGGCAACTGCGTTCGAATGAAGTTCGCTATGCCACTCATGATCTTGAGTTAGCCGCCATTGTCTTTGCCTTAAAGATTTGGCGACACTATTTATTGGGCGAGCGCTTCATTCTCTATACCGATCATAAATCCTTGAAGTATTTGTTCACTCAGAAGGAACTCAATATGAGACAACAACGTTGGCTCGAGTTTCTTGCTTCATATGATTTTGATATCTAGTATACCCCTGGAAAGGGTAATCGTGTTGCTGATGCGCTTAGTCGCAAACATTCGGCTGTTATTTCTATGATGCTTGCCGAATGGGATATTCTTGAAACTCTATCTTTTTGTGAAATTCGTGATCGAGGTTCATCTTCAGATACTCCTATTCTATTATTTAGTTTGGGAGCTCGACCCATTTTATTGGATCGTATTGTCGATGCCCAACGGCGTGATCCTGATTTGTTGCATCTTATTCAGCTTTGTGAGTCTGGATCCTATGATGAGGCATTGCGGGATTTCAGCATTGATTCTCATGGGTGTCTTCGCAACAAGAACTGTCTTTTTGTGCCTTCTGATTTTGCGCTTAGGCATGACATTCTTGATGATTGTCACCGTTCTAAGTATACCATTCATCCTGGTAGTAGTAAGATGTATGCCGATATGCATCGTTTTTATTATTGGGAAGGCATGAAACGCGATGTGGCGGCTTATGTGAGTAATTGCATAACTTGTTAGCGTATTAAGGTGGAACATCAGCGTCCTTCGGTTTTTCTTTAGCCTCTAGAGATTCCATTGTGGAAATGGGATCAGATTTCTATGGATTTCATTGACGACCTACCTCGTTCGAGATCAGGCCATTCTAGTATCTGGGTTATTGTTGATCGCCTCACTAAATCTTCTCATTTTGTTCCTATTAAGTCTAATAGGACTGCTTCACATTTGGCTAAGTTGTATGTCAAGGAAATCGTGAGACTTCATGGTGTTCCTAGTTCTATTGTGAGTGACCATGATCCTTTATTCACGAGTCATTTTTGGCAGAGTCTTCAACAAGCTTTGGGGACAATGCTTAATTTTAGCACATCTTATCATCCGCAGTCTGACGGACAGACTGAACGGGTGAACCGTATCTTGGAAGATCTTCTCCGTATTTGTATTTTTGATTTTGGTGGTAGTTGGGAGGATCACCTACCTCTTGTAGACTTCTCCTACAATAATAGTTTTCAGTCTAGTATCGATATGGCTCCTTTCGAAGCCTTATACGGAAGGCCATGTCGATTACCTTCTTGTTGGTTGGAATCTGGAGAAAAGCTTATTCTTGGCCCAGATTTTGTTCGTGACTCTTCTGAGAAGACTGATCTTATTCGTTTGAGAATGAAAGAGGCACAGAGCCGCCAGAAATCCTACGCGGACAACCGTAGGAAGCCTCTTTAATTCTCACTTGGTGATCTTGTTTTTGTTCGTGTTTCTCCTTTGAAAGGGGTGATGCGTTTCAGTACGACTGGGAAATTGGCTCCTAGCTTTATAGGACCATTTTCTATTACTGAACGTATTGGCCCTGTGGCTTATAGAGTTTCACTTCCAGCTCATTTATCTGGTATTCATGACGTGTTTCACGTCTCTCAACTTCGGAAGTGTCTTCGAGAGTCGGATTATGTTATCGATTCTCCTGATTTGCAAGAGCTTGAGATCTCACCGGACTTATCTATTGTACAGCAGCCTATTCACGTACTTGACACGGAGGTGCGACACCTTCGAAATAAGGACGTGCCGCTCGTTAAGGTTCAATGGTCCGCTAATCCCAATGACTGTACTTGGGAAACCAGGGAGTTTATCAAGCGAGCTTATCCGGGTTTTCTATCTTTGCTTGGCAACGGTGAGAATATCTTTTCATCTCAAGCTTATTTCTTTTCTTTTGAATGTTGTAGGTACGTAGTTGTTACAAATATCGTCTCTGGGAATTACGGGGACACAATTTTGTAAGGAGGGGAGATCTGCAACAACCCGCATATTTAACGATTTTATATTTAAATGTTTTATTTAAATATAGTGTCGTTAGTCGGATTTTTTGGTCCGAAATGTTACTTTTTGCAGACGGCCGATTTAGGGCTCGAAACCACTTTCATTGATTCCAAAATGGCGTTTGCGATCTTTTGAGTATAATCTTTGATACGTTTGGAGTAAGTCAAATTTCGCTACTTTTTCTATTGGGTTTTGGGGTTGGGTTCAGCCCACTAGCTAACTAAACCCCTAACTCAGCCCTCTCGTCTCCATTCTCTCATTCCACTCTTCTAAACTCAAGGAAAAACTGAAAATGGTGGAAGGGAAGAGGAAATAGAAATTACAAGCCCTAATTTTCTTTGCAAACTTGAATTCTTACTCCAAAATCAAAGAGAAGCTATTGGTAAGCCTTCTCTTCATCTTCTCCAACTCTTTTCCTCTTCAATTTCAGAACATTTCCTAAACCTAAACTTAGGAAATACTTGTTTTGATCTTAGATTGAAGCTTGTTGGGTTGAAGTAGAGATTGGTTGGTCTTCTCCTTGTGTTTGAGTTTCTTCTTCTTTGTTTGGAGATAAAAGGTGAGTTTTGAACTCACATCTACTTCTCTTGATATTATTGATGTAACATGAGATTTTTATGTCACATCTATGACTATAATTATTTTGGGTTGTTAGGTATGAATTCCTAACAATTATTCATGTGCAATTGCTTTTGATTCGGATAGGTTTTGTGAACATTTCAAATTTTGGTGTTATGGAAGTATAAAACTCAAAAATCATAGCTTTGATGTTTTGAACATGTTTTTGGTGATGAATCGAAGTGCTTGTAGGGCCGGGTAGCCGCTTGGCGTAAATCCCTAGCGTCCTTGCTCGTTCGATTGAAAGTTGGGTGAGTTTGCACTTCATTGATAATAAGTAGGAAATGCAGGAAATTGGGTTCAGTCGACTGGATCCTCTGTTCAGTCGACTGAGCTGAAGCCCGAAATTTTCTGGACAGTGTTCAGTCGACTGAACAGGGATTTCAGTCGGCTGACCTGCTCCTGTTTTTCTGTTTTGCCTATTTATGCTTATTTTGATTGGTTTTTCGAATTTTATCGATTCATGTTGGTTCTTAGTGGTTTTTATTGCCTCTTTGACTTTGTTAACTTATTATTGATTTCATCCACGGGTTTCTATAAAATAGTCTTTCTAATCATATTAAAAGCTCGTTTCTCCAATTTATAAATTCTATTTAAAACACACACAATTTCGCACTTCGAGCGAAGTGGAAGGGTGATAAATGGTTGGGCAAAACACGGACCATGAATCTGTGCATTTATCCTTCCGATTAATCCCCGACCTATTCAATTGATCGTTTTGACCTTTGGGTTTGGTTTACCGATGATATGAGGTAAACTTGGTACTGCTTTGAGTGTGAAAGTGACTGACGGATAGTAAACCGTTTAGTGCGAACGAGTGGTTGTGGGACTCACGTTAACACTTTTCAGATTCCTTTTCGAAAGTTGTGACACATTACGCCAGTTACTGGTGTCCAGTACTGGGCCTTCGGACCTTCACCACTACGGTTTGTTGCCTTTGGGTATGCCGCCTTCGGGTATGTCGCCTTCGGGTTTGTACCTTCGGGTTTGTTGTCCTATAGTATCGCTTCCGATGTTGGTTATGAGCCGCATGGGTGATATTGGGTCTGGAGTCTTTGGGCTCATGGATCCTTGTTTATACAGTACCGAGCTCGAGCAATTTTCTTATGTTTCATTGATATGTATATTCCCTTGGTATCGCCCTTCGGTGTTGGTCTTTTTGAGCCGCATGATGTGTAGCGCTTACCTTGTGGAACTTGTATACCTTGTGGGTATTTGTTATTTGCCTTTTGGCCTGCTTTGGGATATTCTTATCCTTTGTTCATTGAGATGCCGATGATATGAGGCTTGATTTGTTATGATCATCTTTTATTAGATGATTGTGTTATCTCTTTTAGAGATATTTGTTATACTTTGAACCTCGCAGGTTTATCGTTGTTCAGTTTATCTAACTGATTTTTTTAGCTAGACTGACACGTGTATTTTATACTCGGGTCGGATCGAGTTGTTTCAGGTTATGTGCTTTTGGACTTAGCCTATTTTGCTTCCGCATGGACTATTCAGCTTGTTCCCTTTTGTTATAGCTTTTTGTGTAGTCCTTTTTGTTATAACTCTGATATGTATTCTTTTGACTCGTCTGTATATTGTGTTTTGCTATACAACTTGACATGTATTAGTTTGTATACTCTGTTATGTATCTGTATATGTGTATATGATGATCTACTGTTCTGTGATGTATATTACATTTGAGTTGTTATATTCTGTTCTGATAGATCCTCCAGCCACCTATGGTTTTGTTTTAAGTATTCATTGGATATGTCGATCTGCTTGTATGACTATTGTCGACGTATTCAATAGATAGTTAGAGCAAGGCTATAGATGGTCGCTCCTAACCAGTCTTATTCTCCGTGTTAGTTGGCGGCATTACCCTGTAATGTCCTTGGCTAGTATGGGTATAGAGGTGGGGTGTCACAATGTTATCTATCTCCTGTTATGCCTGAATTCTATCTCTTGCGATCGAATGTCAATTTGCCTCAGAATTCTGCATCGATCTTATTCTTGAAGTCATGGTCGACCCGGTTAAGGTTGCCCACAATTTATATCAACTTACCTATCTTTCTATTTTGTTATTTAATCATCTTATCTTTGTTTTGAATCTATCTTCGAATCAAAATTCTCTTTGATTTGAGTCCATCAAATTTGAATCTCTATCCTTGCTTTGAAATCCATTCTTGTATCGTCGAGCGAGGAAGTGTATTTGTGAATTAATGTTAAAATGTTATATATATATATATATATATATATATATATTGCGTTGTTTGAGTTGTTGATGTTGATTTGGGTTTTCGATCGATTCGTCTGATCAATGCCATCGATAGGATTTTCAAAACACTTTAACAGAGCAAACTGACATAATATATTTTCAAATTTGGTAAATAAAATAATTTTGTATGATTATATTATCTATAAGTTAAAAAAAATTTGAAATTAAATTGTTAACTGAATTAGTTGTCAAAAATGATAACATTTGATTTTCATTTATTTTTTGCCAACCATTGATTTTACCAACATATAAATAAATGAAATAAAAGAAAAACTTGGCTTGCAAACTTGATTTGGAATCCAAATGAATTTAAACTAAGAATTTGAGAATTTAATTTCATTAAATTTCAATCTTTAGTTTTAAAGGTTTTAAATATAAATTATTTAAAGTATTTTTGAATAGAACTTGTTTTCAATGAATTTTATAATGTTTAAATTAGTGCTCGCCTCTTTTGTCGCTAGAAAATAATTTCAGTGATGGCGGCTGCATCATCGACATTCATTTTCGAGTTTCGAAGTAGAGAGATCATTCTGTAGCTTTGCTACACTTCTGTTTTGGAAAATAAATTGATTTGAAATTCTAAAGTATGACCTGAATTATAATATATATATAAATATATTATATAGGTATATGATATATATATATGAGTTGATATATATATATATATATATATATATATATATATATATATATATATATATATATTTATCTCTAAGTTGTTTGAAGACTAATTATAAGTTTAATTCTTAAATTTTCTTAAAGGATGATTTCAATTATTAAATAAAAGCCAAAATTTTGAATGAATATTCAAACTTGAAATAATGGAATTGGAAATTTTACCTGTATAATACTCAATCACATTCTAATATAAATTACCTAAATAATTCGTAAGTGAATATGTAATTGAATAATATACAATGTAAATGATGTTGAAGGAATATATAAATAAATTTGAGTGGTTATAAAAATGCTATACACCTAATTTTAATTATGAAATGTTAATAGAGATAAATAGAATAATAAGTTAATTGGATAGATAAATTAAAATTCTGTTTTAAAGAAATTAATAAATTGAAATTAAATCAACTTAATGAAATATCTTGAATTTAAATCAATTGCTGAATATTAATTAATTAGATTGACAATTATATGGTTTTAAATTAATTATTTTCTTTTGTTTTTCAATCTATTTTTTTCTTTCTTTTGGTTGTCTATTATCCTACCTACTTCCTTTTCGGGGACGAAAAGTTTTGAGTTGGGGAGAGTGTAATGACCCGTAGATTTTTGTGGTTTTATTTATTTAATTAATTGAATTTTGTGAAATTTTAAACAATAAAATTTGGAAATATAAATTTGATATTTGGAATATGTCTATTTTAACATAGCAACTGGTAAATTTTCATTAGATAATATGAAAGTTTATTTTCTTGTGAAATTTTATTTAAATTCAAGTCAGTTAAAATTGATGATAACAAAATGTTTTCCAAACCTGAATATTTTTGTATAATAAATTTGTAAACAATCTTCTGAGTGAGACGTCATATTTCATTTCTTCAAATTTGGACTTCTCTAGCTTCATTTATCTTATTTTCAGCGAATTTGCAGCATTTTGGTGCCGAATATCGACTTTTGATAGGATGATTGTACTGCTGATATCATTATACTATTTTGATCATCTCGTTGTGCCAATCTCTGTGGTATATTCAATTTCTTGTTTTGAAGTTCGGGAGACTGAAAAATCAACGGAACTATTTTCATAACGTTCCACAATGGACCTTTTGTTTCCTTTGCCTCTTCAATTATCCAACGTATAATTCCAAGAGCCATGTGCTTTTAATGATTTCAAAATTCAATATGATGAGTTGTGGTTGTTACTCTTCTTTATTTCAATTATAGCAACATTGGCTCGATCATTTTCCTGGCTACCCCTACACCTCCTTTTCCCCTAGACCATTGAACTAAAAGATTTTTCCATTGATATTTATATAAATATTATGAGACTCTTCTTCACTGAGATCTTACATCTCCTCTCTCCTATTTTTCCTTTTTCTGATATTTTTTTTTCTCCATTTTTCTTTTCTTTTCGAAAATATATCTGAGAAAACACGCCGTTCCTTCCCTTTATCCCATGCGACCCCTTACCTCCGCGCGACCAGATACAGTGCCTCCACCACATCCAACATGCCCGTAACCATACTTCCCCTCTGATCCTTCGCGTGCAGCAGCTGAGCCCTTGTCTTATCCCCTCTCTTATATATATGTATGTATATGTACGTATGTATATATCAGGTATATATTGATGTACTTAGATTTGCACTATGTTTGTTATATATGGTTTTACATATATTTTCATGTAACTGTTTCGTGTAGTGTAAAGGTTTTATCAATATATTTTCTATGTTATAAATGTAAGCTATATTCTCTGATGTATTTTTCTGTATATATATATATATATAGGTATGGAATATAAAGTTAACATATATATTATTTACTAATACGTATTGTGGGCTAAACTTTCTGTAGAATTTTGGTAAGTATATATATATATATATATATATATATACTTCTATATTGGTTATATATATGCGTATGCATGAATTCTGTTTTGCTTATATATGAATTTGGCTCCAGTCGTGTAATGTATATATAGTATATGTATTATAAAGGTACTTCGATTATTATATATATATATATTTATATTTTAAGGATTCGATAAAGTTGTTTCCTATGTGGCTAAGCTCCTTGATGTTTCACATTTTTTATATATACTATAAGTTGTCTTAGTCTCTTCCATAATTATATATTGACAAATGAAAGTTATATACCTGCTATCAGCTTTGTTCCGTTTTCCTGTATAATTATTTATATTAAATTTTGCAAACAAGGTGCGCATATATATATATATATATATATATATATATATATATATATATATATATATAGAGTATGTGGGACCGTACACATGTATTTACATTTTGTGGGTTACAGCGTGTAGAGTATGGACTGTATATTTATCCTTTTATGCAAATATGGGCTTTAAAGTATGTTTATATAAATTAGTTTATACATAAGTATACATTTTAAATTTACACATAGGGACTTTTTTTATGTGTTTTAGAATTTAAACCGATGAGTTTTGAAATACATACATACATATACATACATATATATATATATATATATATTATTAATAAATGTTTGAAATTAAAATATATTTTTGTATATATGTACAATTTTATATGTTATACCTATATCAATTCACTTATACCAATTATTCTCATCGATCCAGTTCTGATTCGATTTCGTCAATTTCTATTGTCAGCTTTGCTTGTCAAATTCGCGTTCAATCTAGCTTTGCTTTGGATTCATAATTCATCTAATTCTTGTTCTTATCTAGCATCTAAAGGTAAGAAATCACTCATGATTAACATTCTTTTATTTATTAAATTTGATTTCAATTGAAACGATAATTGAAATATGCTGCTGTTAGTTATTTACATTGCTATATATATGCTATTATTGGTATCTGTTCACCTATGACATCTGACACCATTATCTGTTATTTATATTGATGATATATGACTGTTATATTATTATCATATCTGTTATCACTCTGCAAGTTCACTATTAGTATAGAATTCACTATGGGTTGAAATTATACATACCCAAACGATTTGTAGAATAGGAGAAAATCGTTATGGGTTGAAATGATAGACCCAAGCGATTTTCATTGAATTGAATTTGGGATTGTGAGTTAAAATGATATATACCCATATATATTTAAATTGTGGATTGAAATGATAAATATCTATATCACTTGACCATAGAATAGAAAATTATATACAGACACCGTTGGTCTATATATAAATATTTTGAAAATGATTTCTATGGTTTTTGGAAAGATATGTATGGTTTTATATAAATATCGATTTCAGATATTATATAAATGTTATTTTATATATGTTATATTCTTGATTTTAAGCTATATATAAAAATTTTATAATATGAAATCAGTTTAATAATAAAGTTTTGTAAACTCCTACTCTTTTATTATGGTTTAAATCGACGATAGACCACACACGTCAGACTCAAACCATACAGAAGGGCGGATTGTTATTGGGATGAATAAGAAAAACATAGAAAGAAAAAACAAAACAAAATCTCGCATCGGAAGGACAAAATATAATAATCAAATAAAAGTTCATGAAGCTGTTTTACAAAACATTTGATTATACTTATACAACGCATATCAGAGTTACACGTACCAAAGAATAGTAAATAACAATGCAATGGAACAGTATGAATGTAGTGGACTAATATGATAAATAATAGTAATACATTCTTCGTCTTCGTCCTGTAGAAGTAAGGTCTTCAAATCTTGAAATGCTCAGGCTGACGCGAGCAAATTGAAAAGACAAAACACTCGAGTCAGAACTAAAAGATCTTATGTAAGTTAAATCAACGGTAAATAATATGAGTGGAACAGCGTTAGAGATGTTTACGGGATTGAACATCTCCTATCCAGTGTCTAACGTGAGTGCATTAACTTAAGAGATGTTCGGGATTCACATCACCTAAGAATCCGTTAAACTATTTACTATATAGTAATATACGCTATTATAATAATGTCTATAGTAAAATAAACTTACTTTTAAATAGCGTTAAGGGGTTACCCATGTAGCCCTTAACACGTAATAGACCCAGTAGTCCATCCAGTATCATAGTCCCTCCTAATCGGAAAGCGACTAGAGGATACTCTATGGACTACGGGAGAAAACTAAACTCGTACAAGGCGCGCTAGGGTTGGTGACATGGCACAACTAGGCAATGCCAGGGTAGATATACCAACTACGCTTCCGGACAGGTGGTAACGCGTAGCAGCTACTAACGCCCACCTCGAGCCATACCCCAAAAATCAAAAGGGCCCCAATCAATCACAAAGTAATAGAATGATATCGAAGGAGTGTGTCCGATAAAAGGTGCTATCTTCTTAGCCCGTCGATCGCGCCTGTTTTAGTCACCTTATGCCAACTCATGGGAGTCGGGCCTACGTATATACCTCAAAGGAACGCCGCCACCATCCTACTTCATTCTAGAATCTCTACCGCGTACATGGTTGTTAAAGTGGTTTTCGAAGTTGGCATAGAGTATGACAACTTCCGATCCCGATCTCTTTAACAACCAAACGTTATTATAACACCTCGGTCATTTCAAAATAATTTATACTTCAAACCAGAATATAATATCCATTTCAAAAATATATAAATACGATTTCATTTCCATTTCAAAAACCAAGCCAATATGCTATCATTTTTATTTCAAATATATCCCTTCCAAAATCATAACACTTTCATTGCTAGAACACTTCGAAACCAAAAAACTCAAAATATAGCACTTTCAAATCATAATACTTTGGAACTTATATCTTTAAAACATACCTTCCGCCACTTAAATGGTTAAAATATTAAAATACTTTATAAAATAAACTAGCTTCTTTAATTTCACAAATCAATTCCAAAACAACTCGAATTTCTAAATTTTAAATTTAACCAAATCCCAAATCATAAATTTCAATATGATTCAGTTTCCAAATAAACTATTCCAAATTTTATCGATTTCGAAATGGATTTGATCCACAGAATAAACCATTTCAAACTCAGTATATTTCAAACTTTAAGTATTCAACAATTTCAAAACTAAGTTTGGTAATTGCGATTCAACAATTCAATTTTCTATTATTCAGTTTTGAAATATTTTACATAATAAATCCATTATCATTTAAATAAAACTCAAATTACAAACAACTAAATATTTCCTTCAATTTATTTATACTTAAAATATTCGTTTAATTCACCTTAAACCAAAAGCAAGTTATAAAAATCATACCTTCTAAAATTTCAAATTTAATAAATTTCACATCAACCTTATTTGAGTTTAATTATTAAATAAATTCAATTTCAGATAAATCACAAATTTTATCTTCCAACCTTAATTTTATTTAAATCATTATAGACTCTATAAATATGATTTAAATACTTAACCATATTATCTTCAATAAAATCAAACTTTATTATCAACTTATTGTATATTAAACAAATTTATACATAGCTTAAAATCAAGGATAAATAACATTTATATAATATCTAAAATCAATATTTATCTAAAACTGTATATTTCTTTACAAAACCATAGAAATCATTTCAAAATATTATATATATATATATATATATATAGACCATGGTGTCTGTATATAATTTTCTATCCTATGATCAAGTGATACAGATATTTGTCATTTCAATCCGTAATTTAAAATATAAGTACGGTTATATATCATTTTAAACCACAATCCCGAATAGAATAAAAATCTATAACAACTTGCAGTTTATAACAATATAAAATACAACATACATTCATCCATTATCAATCATCAAACATTTATCACAATCATCATCCAATTCAATCAATAACATCAATATAGTATAGATAATAAATAACAGGTATTTAATGGCAGTTTATATGCAATAATTAATTAAATAACTATTTTATCCAAATAAATTCAAATTAACTGAGATGATGGTTCAAAATATGCCAAAAAGTCATAAATAAATTTCTAAACACATCGCAAGTCAATTTAACAAACATAAGAAAATTTTGAAGTTGAGAGTAAGTTAAAATACTCACCTTTCGAATTTAAATTGAATTTAAATCCAGTTTAAACCCAAAATTCAAACAGTCTCAGATTTTGATCAAATGAGCGCCAAAATGTCTAGAATTCTAATGCCAACCTAGCGGAGAAAACCGTGCATGAATTGGACCTCGTATGCGAAAGATATGATAGTTACAACATTTTAAATGAAATTTTAAATAAATAAAATAAAATAAAACCCCACCCATTAGTAACGAGCCACGTCACGCACCTACTCTTTGTTCTCGGGAACCCCAATACCGAAACACGCTTGAACATGCAGAACCATAGCCACCTTCGCCTCAATCGCTGCTGCTCGATCAACCGCGGCCAGACGTGGCCAGCAAGCGTCGCTCCAGGCAAATCGCCGAAACCCCAAAGCCCGTTGCCTCGTCGACGATGACCAACAACTTCACTGGCCGCCGTCAATTCCATAACCCTAATTGAATTTTTCACGACCATCCAACCATCGATTTGACAAACCACCCACTCCGATGAACTCTCCACAGTCCTCTCCATAGCCCGGTATAGTCGATTCGCCGATCGGTTGCCATTGAACGCGACGAAAAAGAATGGCCGAAAATAGATCAACAATTTCTGGCCACATCGTAATCCAGATTGAAACACGAATCATATATTTGATTTGCGCTCATCGAGAGCTTCAAATCCATATATAATTCGATATATATTGAGGAATTTGAAATTTTTGATTTGGTTTTGAATTGCAATTGGATTAGAAAGATTAGGATTTTCAGCCATTGAGGATAACAGAAGTTTCTGTATGTATAGAAATGAGAAATAGAAAGGCTGCTAGGGTTTATAATTGGATATATATAGGCAGAGCTGAAAATAAAGGAACATATACGATTGGTTTGCATAGATGAACGATACTGGCCCAAAAGCCCGTTTCGACTCCGGAATGAAAATGGATCAAACCATATATCGAAATAGATGTTTTTAAATATTTTAAAATCAATGGATCAGGTTTCAAATCCAAATTCCATCGTATGCAGAAGTTATGCTAAAATCAAATTATTTCAAATTGATTTCTTGGCGTTTCGAGCCCGTACGATCAAACGACAAGTCCGATCGATACGAAACTTGAAATCCTAGAATAATTCACCATTACGGATCCGATGAAACTGGTTTCATCGAAATCCAAGTCAGTGGCCAAAATGGCTATTTTCCAGTTAATTAAATAATTTAATATTAAGTTAATTAATCACTTCTTCAATTCAAATTTAGTTATTTACCATTTCCGTAACGACCCGTAATTTTTGGTAATTAATTTTGTTAATTTAATAAGATTTTTGGAATAAAATTTAGAAAGAAATAAAAAATTTGTAATTTATAATGAAGTGAATGTTACAAATTATTTGTGGCAATGGTTATTAAAAACTGATTGTTGACAATTGAAGTGAAATCACAATAAAAATGAAATAGTGTAAATTGTTGCACTTGGGTATAAAATTGAAAATAAGTAAATAAAAAGTAAGCATTGAATTAACCAATGAAATACTATATTGATTAATAATAGACTTAATAAAAGAGTTGAATTGAATCAATCAATTAATTTGAAACTAATTTATTGGTATTCAAAGTTATAATAAATGGGTTTATAGTAAGAAATTGAAATTAGATACTACAGTAAATAGGAATCAAGATGAAATTGGGAATTTTACTGTAATAGATATAAACCCATGTTGACATTGCCTTTAAGATGGTAAGTTAATAATTGATTCATAATAAATTTTAAAAATCAAATAAATGGATTTATTGGAATTACAAGTGGTAATTTAAGAATTTATTAAATTTGAAAGTTAAACACTGTAGTTGTGAATTGATTAACTTTAAATAGATATGGAAATTGGTTATAAAAGATTGCAAAGTATTAAAGTAATCCAAGACGATAAAATTTACGAATTATAGAATTTGAATTTAATGGTAATTTAATTAATTTAATATTAATTAATTTAATATTAATTCATTTAATTAACTGGAAAATAGCCATTTTGGCCACTGACACGGATTTCGACGAAACAAGTTTCATCAGATCCGTAACGCTGAATTATTGTAGGATTTCAATTTTCGTAGCGATCGGACTTGTCGTTTGTTCGTACGGGCTCGAAATGCCTAGAAACCAAATCAATTGAAATCAATTTGAAATAACTTGATTTTAGCATTAGGACTTGAAACCTGTTCCATCAAGTTTAAAATATTCAAAAACATCTGTTTTGATATATGGGTTGACCCAATTTCGTTCCGGAGTCAGAACGGGCTTTTCGGGCCATTTATCGTTCAACGTTCCAAACCAATCGTGTCCATTCATTTCTACTTCAGCTTGCCTATATATACCCTATGATAAACCCTAGCCCGTTTCTTATGTCATTATTCTATACGTACAATTTTATTTGCTTCCCCTCTTTCAATGGGAGACAGAACCCTTAATTCCAATTGCAAATTCAAATAAAATTCAAAGCAAAAATTTCAAACTCCACAAACTATATCGAATTATATATGGATTTGAAGCTCTCGACGAACGCAAGTCAAATATATAGTTCATTTTTCGATCTGGGTCTTGGTGTGACCAGAATTAGGCGAATTAGCCTCTGCCGTTCATCGCGTTGTGATGAACGTCGATGGATCGTCGATTGGAAGATATGGGGTCGTGGAGAGTGGAGCGCATCAGCGTGAGTCGTTTGTCGAACCAACGGTTGGATCGATGGTGAAAATTTGATTAGGGTTTCGGGTGGTTGGCGGAGGCTCATGCTTGGGGCTCGGTCAGAGCCGCTAGGCGAACTCGAGGGTGACTTCGGTCGGTGTGGCGAGGCGTAGTGGTCGGTGAAGCTCGGTGGTAGCGGCGGCATGCTTGCGTGCGAGGTGGGTAGCTGGTGCGTTCCAGTGTACTGTTTGGGTTTGGTTTGCTATATCACGTGGGAGAAGAAGCCTTAGTGACGTGTAAGCCTGTAAACACATAATATTATTTGTTTTGTTTATTTAATTAATTTAATTTTCAAATGTTCTAACTCACGCAACTCTTGCATATGAGGTCGAAATTACACGTGGTTTTCTCCGCTAGGTTTGTATTAGAATTTCGGACATTTTGGCGTAGGTTTGGACGAATTCTGAGACTGTTAAAATTTTGGGTTTAAATTGGATTTAAATTCTATTTAAATTCAAAAGGTGAGTGTTTTAACCCACTCACAACTTGTAAAATTTCTTATGTTTGTTAAATCGATTTATGATGTGATTAAAAAATTAGTTGTGATTGTTTTGCATATTTTTAATCATCATCCCAGTTAAATTTGATTTATTTGAATTAAATTGTTATTCAATTTATTATTGCATATAAACTACCTGTTAAATACTTATTTAATTTATTATTGAATATAGACTGCTGGTAAATACCTGTTATCTATTATCTGTTCTATACTGATGTTATTGATTAAATTGGATGATGATTGTGATAAATGTTTGATGATTGATATTGGATGAATGGATGTTGTATTTTATATTGTTATAAACTGCATGTTGTTATGGATTTTATTCCATTCGAGATTGCGGTTGGAAATGATATATAACCATATTTATATTTTAAATTACGGATTGAAATGATAAATATCCATATCACTAGACCATAGGGTAGAAAATTATATACGGACACCGTAGTCTATATCTAAAATATTTTAAAAATGATTTCTATGGTTTTGGAAAGAAATATATTGTTTAATGAATATTGATTTTTGATATTATATAAATATTATTTTTATATATAGTTAAATGCTTGAATTTAAGCTATGTATAAGTTGTTAAATAAAGTTTAAGTTTAATAATAAAGTTTGATTTTTATTAAAATAAATATGAGTAAGTAATTAAATTTCATTTTAATATAGTGTGTATAATGATTTAAATAAATTAAGTTTAGGAGATAAATTGGAGATTTATTTGAAATTAAATTTATTTAAGAATTAAACTCAAAAAGGTTGATGTGAAATTTATAAAATTGGAAATTTTAAAAAGGTATACTTATTATAACTTGGTTTTGGGGTCAAGGTGAATTAAATGAGTATTTTAAGTATAAATGAATTTAAGGAAATATTTAATTATTTGTAATTTGAGTTTACTTAAATGATAATGGATTCATTATGTTAATTATTTCAAAACTAAATAATAGAAAATTTAATTGTTGAATCGAAGTCAACAAATTTAGTTTTGAAATTTTGGAATATTTAAAGCCTTGAAATATGTCGAATTTGAAATGTTTTATCGAAATTGAAATGTTTCGAAGTTATGAATTTCAAAGTATTATGTTTTAAAAGTGTTATAATTTTAAATGTTTGGTTTCGAAGTGTATAAATTTGAAAGTGCTTTGATTTTGGAGAAGGGATATATTTGAAATAAAAATGATATTATATTGATTTGGGTTTTAATAAAAATGATATCATATTGATTAGGTTTTTGAAGTGGAAATTATATCATATTTATATGGTTTTGAATGGATATTATATTCTGGTTATGAAGTATAAACTATTTTGAAAAGACCGTGGTGTTATAATAACGTTTGGTAGTTAAAGAGACTGGGATATGAAGTTGTCATACTCTCTGCCAACTTCGAAAACCACTTTAAAAACCGTGTACGCGGTGGAGATTTCAAAATGAAGTAGGATGGTGGTGGTGTTCCTTTGAGGTAAATACATGGACCCGACTCCCATGAGTTGGCATAAGGTGGCTAAACAGGAGCGATTCGGGGCCAGTAAGGTAGCTCCTCTTATCGGACACACTCCTCCGATACCATTCCGTTATATTCTGACTTTGAGATTGATTCGGTGGCCACTTTTGATTTTTGATTTTCGGGGTGTGGCTCGAGGTGGGCGGTCTACGCGCTATGCGTCACCACCTGTCCGGGTAGTAATTGGTATATCTACCCTGGCATTGCCTTGTGTGTCGTGTCACCTACCCTAGAGCGCCTTGTACGAGTTTGATTTGTGTCGTACCTATGGAGTATCCTATGGTAGCTTCCCGATTAGGAGGTCTTACGGTACTGTATAGACTACTGGCACTATTATGTGTTAAGGTGGAAAATGTAAAGCCTTAATGCTATTTAAAAGTAAGTTTATTTTACTAGTAGACGTTATTATAATAGCGAAATATTACTACATAGTAAATAGTTTAACCGATCCTTAAGAGATGTGAATGCCGAGCATGTCTTAAGTTACTGCACTCACGGTTGACACTAGATAGGAGATGTCAAATCCCATAAACATCTCTGATGCCGTTCCACTAATATTATTTACAGTTGATTTAACTCACATAAGATCCTTTAGTTTCGACTCGAGTGCTTTGTCTTTTCAATTCGCTCGGGTCAGCCTGAGCATTTCAAGATTTGAAGACTTTATTTCTGGAGGACGAAGACGAAGATTGTATTACTATTATTTATTATATTATTTCACTACATTCAAACTATTCCGCTGCATTGTAATTATCATTCTCTGGTATGTGTAACTTTGATTCTATATTGTATTAGTATAATCAAATGTTTTGTAAACAGCTTCATGAACTGTTATTTGACTATTATATTTTGTCATTCCGCAGTGAGATTCTGTTTTGTTTTTTTTCTTTCTTCCTTCTTCTCATTCACCCCAATAACAATTCGGCCTTGTGTACGGTTTGAGTCTAATGTGTGTGGTTTATCGTCGATTTAAAGCATACAAAAAGGCGGGACGTTACATTTGGTATCAGAGCTTTGGTTTAGCGAAAAACCTTAGCTTTGTGGGGTCTGACTCTTTATTAATAGGGTAGTAATACCCTATGATGAGTTGCTGAGTGTATATATATGAGAGAGCGTAATTGTTAGCGTTATAAAAAAGTTTTATATTGTGTTAATTTGTTCGCTTTTGTATTTATAAATTCTGGTTGGTGCACAGGATGTTATGACATCAATAGGGATTTCTAAACACTTAATAGGATGGACCGACACAGTATTTGTTTTGAATATAGGTGAATGAAATAAATTTTCCTATTATATTTTCTATATGTAAAATAAATTTTTATAAAGTGTTATATTTGGTTGTAATATATTGGTTGTTAAGTAGTGAAATTTATAAATATTGATTGGAAACAAAATTTGAAGAAATAAAATAAATGAAAGTTGGAGATTTTAGAAATTAAGTTCCGAGGTTTTGGAACTTTCTTTCGAATAATTTTGGAATATAATAGTAGTGTTACTCAGAAGTATTTTCTGATAAAAATATTTCAATGGTTTGAAAGAATTGTTTTAAAGAAATTTTGAAAAGAAATAAGTTATGTACTTCCCTCTCTGTCACTGGAAAATAATTTCGGTGATGAGTGCACGCATCATTGACATTCATTTTCGAGTTTCGAAGTGGGAAGGCCACTGTAGTAGTTTTACTGCAGATTTATTTTGATAAACAAATATTAATTTTAAATTGTTTTAAGTTAATTGGATATATAAAGTGTAAGTGTATACATTTATCTATTATTTTTAAAATGATTTAAAATATAACCTGGTATTTAATTCTCAAGTTTCCGTTAATTAATATTTTCAATTAGTGTAGTGAAATGGAATTTAACTAATAATTGAAACCTCTAAATGAAATAAGAGATTTGATGCTAAGTTATAAAGGAAATTAAAAGAAAGTTGATATTTGTAACCGATGAAACAAAGGACATTATTATTGAACATTAAGTTAATTAAAAGAATTTTCAATTATATCCTTAAAAGCATATATGTAACTTACCAAATATTAAAAGTTCTAATGCTTAATAAGGAAATGTAATGGATATTATACAAATGATAAACTTGAGGTAATGAAAGCATGTAATGAAACACCTTTATAAATAAGAATTTGATGTTGTAATTGTTGTGAACTTAAGTTATAATTGAAATGTTACTGTAATAAAGGTAATAGGAAGTAAGTATTGCAGGTATAAGATTTTAAACCTAAGTAAATGAATTAATATGCAAAGAAATAAAATTAAACATGAATACTATAAATAAATGAATGTTAATAAATGGAATTATGTAATAATGAATGAGTGAATAAATATAATGTGATAAAGAGGAAACTGACATGACATTAATAAATGAAAATGAATATTTGTAAGTAATAAATGAAAATAAAGGAAATAAACATTGAATCAATGAATAAAAGTAAAAGTTTGTAAGAAGTAAATGAAAATTTAAAGGATGAATCATTATAGAAATAAAAAGGGAATGAAATAATAAATGTTATAAGATGAAACTAAAAAAATGTAATTAATTTTTTGTTTGAAATTGTTGTTTGTTTGGTTATGGTTGTTTGGGCAAGGATTCTTTAAAATTGTTGGGATGTATGAATAATCTATTTAGTTTCATCTAAGACTGTTGAGTAAATGGTGCACTTAGTAGTTATTTTCCATCCCCTACAATTTAAAGTTTTTGAACCCAAACAACTATCTGTGTGTTTAATATGGATGGATAATTGATTATGCTGACTTTATTTGATGGTTGTATGCTTTGTTGCAAGTGATAGTTGTTTATATTGATTTGTTTTCTATTGATTGAAACGACTTTCAAATATTTCATTTTAGATAATTATTAACTCTTTTTAGATTATATAAGTAAAATGCAGGTTATGGAAGCAATCGCTACTGCTTTTGGTTTCATAAAATAAGCGTAAATTGCTTGACAAATAGGTACGTTTTCGGATTACGATTTTATAGCGTTATTATATTATTTTTCCTGTTTTAGGATATATTATTTTGGAAAATGTGTTGTATATTGTTTTATTTGATATCATATTTTTTCCCGAGCCTCCCCGTACAAAGGAGACTCTGCCGAAATTTTCCATAAATTTTGGACATAGAAATTTTTTGAAAATGTTTTCCAAACTTTATTAATTTAAGTATTAAAAGATTTAATTGTTATAAATTGGTATATTTTATTTAAATTAATTAATTTTGTAAATTTATTTATTTATAATTTAATATTTTAAGTAAGATATATTGATTTCTTAATTCTTCTTTTCCCTTCTTTTTCCTTTTCGGGGACGAAAAGTTTTGAGTGGGGGGAGAGTGTAACGACCCACAATTTTCGGTAATTAATTTTGTTAATTTAATAAGATTTTTGGAATAAAATTTAGAAAGAAATAATTGTTTTATAATTTATAATGAAGTGAATTTTAAGAATGAATTGTGGCAATGGTTATTAATTAAAACCTAATTATTGACAATTGAAGTGAAATCACAATAAAAATGAAATAGTGTAAATTGTTGCACTTGGGTATAAAATTGAAAATAAGTAAATAAAAAGTAAGCATTGAATTAACCAATGAAATAATATATGGATTAATAATAGGCTTAATAAAAGAGTTGAATTGAATCAATCAATTTATTTGAAACTACTTTATTGGTATTCAAACTTATAATAAATGGGTTTATAGTAAGAAATTGAAATTAGATACTACGGTAAATGGGAATCAAGATGAAATTAGGAATATTAGTGTAATAGATATAAACCCATGTTGACATCACCTTTAAGATGGTAAGTTAATAATTTATTCATAATAAAATTTAAAAATCAAATAAATGGATTTATTGGAATTGCAACTGATAATTTAGGAATTTATTAAATTTGAAAGTTAAACACTGTAGTTGTGAATTGATTAACTTTAAATTGATATGGAAATTGGTTATAAAGGATTATGTATTACTAAAGTAGTCCAAGATGATAAAATTTATGAATTATAGAATTTGAATTTAATGGTGACTTAATTAATTTAATATTAATTCATTTATTTAACCGAAAAATTGCTATTTTGGCTACTGACTCGGATTTCAACGAAACCAGTTTCATCGGATCCGTAACGGTGAATTATTGTAGGATTCTAAGTTTCGTAGCGATCGGAGTTGTCGTTTGATCGTACGGGCTCGAAATGCCTAGAAACCAATGAAATTGAAATCAATTGAAATCAATTTGAAATAACTTGATTTTAGCATAACTTCTCCATACGAAGGAATTAGGACTTAAAACCTGTTCCATCGAGTTTAAAATATTCAAAAACATCTATTTTGATATATGGGTTGACCCGATTTTGTTCCGGCGTCGGAATGGACTTTTCGGGACATTTATCGTTCAACGGTCCAAACCAATCGTGTCCATTCATCTCTATCTCCGCTTGCCTATATATACCCTGTTATAAACCCTAGCCTATTACTTATGTCATTAATCTGTGCGTACAATTCTATTTGCTTCTCGTCTTTCAATGGAAGACAGAACCCTAAATACCAATTGCAATTTCAAATAAAATTCAAAGCAAAAATTTCAAACTCCACAAACTATATCGAATTATATATGGATTTGAAGCTCTCGACGAGCGCAAGTCAATTATATAATTCTTTTTTCGATCTGGATCTTGGTGTGACCGGAACTAGGAAAATTAGCCTCGGCCATTCATCGCGTTGTGATGTACATCGATGGATCGTTGATTGGAAGATATAGGGTCGTGGAGAGTGGCGAGTGGAGCGCATCAGCGTGAGTCGTTCGTCGAACCAACGGTCGAATCGATAGTGAAAATTCGATTAATGTTTCGAGTAGGTGGTGGCGACTCGTGCTTGGGGCTCGATCGGAGCTGCTAGGAAAACTCGGGGGTGACTTCAATCGGCTCGGCGAGGCGTAGTGGCGGATGAAGCTCGATGGTAGCGGCGGCGTGCTTGCGTGCGTGGTGGGTAGCTGGTGCGTTCGAGCGCACTGTTAGGGTTCGGTTTGTTGTATCACGTGGGAGAAGAAGCCTTGGTGACATGTAAGCCTGTAAACTCGTAATATTATTTGTTTTATTCATTTATTTAAATTTAATTTTCAAATGTTCTAACTCACTTAACTCTTGCATACGAAGTCGAAATTATGTATGGTTTTCTCCGCTAGGTTCGTGTTGGAATTTCAGACATTTTGGCGCAAGTTCGGATGAATTATGAGACTGTTCAAATTTTGGGTTTAAATTGGATTTAAATTCAATTTAATTTCAAAAGGTGAGTGTTTTAACCCATTCACAACTTCTAAAAATTCTTATGTTTGTTAAATCGATTTATGATGCGATTAAAAATTTGTTTATGACTGTTTGGCATATTTTTAATCATTATCCCAATTAAATTGAATTTATTTGAATTAAATTGTTATTTAATTTATTGTTGCATATAAGCTGCCAGTTAAATAGTTATTTAATTTATTATTGAATATAGACTGCCAGTAAACACCTGTTATCTATTATCTGTTCTATACTGTTGTTATTGATTAAATTGGATGATGATTGTGATAAATGTTTGATGATTGATATTGGATGAAATGTTGTATTTTATATTTTTATAAACTGCATGTTGTTGTGGATTAATTCAATTCGGGATTGCGGATCGAAATGATATATAACCATATTTATATTTTAAATTATGGATTGAAATGATAAATATCTGTATCACTTAACCATAGGTAGAAAATTGTATACAGACACCGTGGTCTATATCAAATGTATTTTAAAAATGATTTCTACGGTTTTGGAAAGAAATATACGGTTTAATGAATATTGATTTTTGATATTATATAAATATTATTTTTATATATAGTTAAATGCTTGAATTTAAGCTATGTATAAGTTGTTAAATAAAGTTTAAGTTTAATAATAAAGTTTGATTTTTATTAAAATAAATATGAGTAAGTAATTAAATTTCATTTTAATATAGTGTGTATAATGATTTAAATAAATTAAGTTTGGGAGATAAATTGGAGATTTATTTGAAATTAAATTTATTTAAGAATTAAACTCAAAAAGGTTGATGTGAAATTTATAAAATTGGAAATTTTAAAAAGGTATACTTATTATAACTTGGTTTTGGGGTCAAGGTGAATTAAATGAGTAGCAATTGCTTCCATAACATGTATTTCACTTATATAATCCCAAAAAGGTTAACAATTATACAAAATGAAATATTTAAAGTTGTTTCAATCACTAACAAACAAATCAATAATAATCACTTGCAATCACAACATACAACCACCATATGAGATCAACACAAATCAATTATCCATTCATATCAAACAAAAAAATAGTTGTTCGGGTTCAAAAACTTTAAATTGTACAAAATGAAAAATAAACTACTAAGTGCACCATTTACTCAACAGTCTTAGATGAAACTAAATAGATTATTCATACATCCAAACAATTTTAAAGCATCCTTGCCCAAACAACCATCAAACAAACAATAATTTCAGACAATAGATCAAGTTCATTCTTATTAATTTTATTTCATACATTTGTTGTTTTATTTCCTTTTCATTCATATAATGATTTATCTTTTTTAATTTACAATTATTTCTTTCAAATTCTCATATTTCCATTCATTCATTCAGTGTTCATTTCATTTATTTATAATACTTACCTTTCTATTATATTTAATTAATAGCCTTTCATCTACACATTAAATTCTTATTTATTAAAGAATTTCATTGAGTACTTTCACTACTTCAAGTTTTTCTTGTATAATATCCATTACATTTTCTTATTAAACATTACAATTTTTAACATCTTTTGGTAAGTTATATATATGCCTTTAAGAATGTAATTGAAAGTTATACAAGTTTTCTCATTTCTTTTAGCTAAATTAATGTTCAATAATCCTATCCTTTGTTTTATAGGTTACAATGTCAACTTTCTTGAAATTTCATTTATAACCTAGCATTTAATCTCTTATTTTTATTAGAGGTTCCAACTATTAATTAGTTACATTCCATTTCACTACAATAATTGAAACTATTAATTAATAGAACTTAAAAACTAAATACCGGGTTTGATTTCAAATCATTTAAAATAGTAGATAGATGTATACACTTACAATATATATCCAATTATATTTAAAAAAATTTGATATTTACATTTGTTTATCAAAATAAATCTGTAGTAAAACTACTACAGTGGCCTTCCCACTTTAAAACTCGAAATTGAATGTCGTTGATGCGTGCGCTCATCAGCGAAATTATTTTCCAACGATAGAGAGGGGAGTAGAGAACCTATTTCTTTCCAAAGTTTCTTTAAAACAATTCTTTCAAATTATATTGAAATATTTATATCAGAAAATACTTATAAATAATATTGTTATGTTCCAAAATCCTTTGAAAGAAAAATTCAAAATTCTGGAACTTAAGTTCTAAATTCCAATTATCATTTAGCTTATTTTAGATCTTATTTCCAACCAATATTTATAAATTTCACTACCTAACAACCAATATATTACAACCAAATATATATCATTTATAAAAATATAATTTTATATATATAGAAAATAGAATAGGCAAAATTATTTCATTCACCTATATTCAAAACAAATATTGTGTTGCTCTGTCCTATTAAGTGTTTAGAAATCCCTACTGATGTCATAGCGTCCTATGCACCAACCAGAATTTGTAAATACAAAATGGAACAAATTAACACAATATAAAAAAACCTTTTTATAACACTAACAAATACGCTTTCTTATATATATACACTCAGCGACTCATCGAAGGGTATTACTACCCTATTAATAAAGAGTCAGACCCCACAAAGCTAAGGTTTTCGCTAGACCAAAGCTCTGATACCAAATGTAACATCCCACTCTTTTGCTACGGTTTAAATCGACGATAAACCACACACGTCAGACTAAAACCATACAGAATGGCGGATTGTTATTGGGGTGAATAAGAAAAATAGAGAAAGAAAAAAAAACAGAATTTCGCAGCGGAATGACATAGTATAATAATCAAATAAGAGTCCATGAAGCTGTTTTACAAAACATTTGATTATACTTATACAACACATATCAGAGTTACATGTACCAGAGAATAATAAATAACAATGCAGCGGAATAGTATGAATGTAGTGGGCTAATATGATAAATAATAGTAATACAACCTTCGTCTTTGTCCTCCAGAAGTAAGGTCTTCAAATCCTGAAATGCTCAGGCTGACCTGAGCGAATTGAAAAGACAAAACACTTGAGTCAGAACTAAAAGATCTTATGTAAGTTAGATCAACGGTAAATAACATGAGTGGAACGGCGAAAGAGATGTTTACGGGATATGACATCTACTATCCAGTGTCTAACGTGAGTGCAGTAACTTAAGAGATGTTCGGGACTCACATCTCCTAAGGAACTGTTAAACTATTTACTATGTAGTAATATATGCTATTATAATTATGTCTATAGTAAAATAAACATACTTTTAAATAGAGTTAAGGGGTTACCCGTATGGCCCTTAACATGTAATAGTCCCAGTAGTCCATCCAGTATTATAGTCCCTCCTGATCGGGAAGCAACCAGAGGATACTTCATGGGCTACGGGAGAAGACCAAACTCGTACAAGGCGTGCTAGGGTAGGTTACATAGCACAACTAGGCAATGCCAAGGTAGATATACCAATTACGCTTTCGTATTGGTGGTAAAACGTGGTAGCTACTACCGCCCACCTCGAGCCATACCCCGAAAATCAAAAGGGCCCCAATCAATCACAAAGTAATAGAATGGTATCGAGGAGTGTGTCCGATAAAAGGTGATACCTTTTTAGCCCGTCGATCGCTCTTGTTTTAGCCACCTTATGCCAACTCACGGGAGTCTAGTCCACGTATATACCATAAAGGAACGCCGCCACCATCCTACTTCATTCTGGAATCTACGCCGCGTACACGGTTGTTAAAGTGGTTTTCGAAGTTGGTAGAGAGTATGACAACTTCAATCCCGGTCTCTTTAACAACCAGACGTAATTATAACACCGCGGTCATTTCAAAATAATTTATACTTCAAAACCAGAATATAATATCCATTTCAAAACCATATAAATACGGTATCATTTCCATTTCAGAAACCAAGCCAATGTGCTATCATTTTATTAAAACCCAAATCATTATAATATCATTTTTATTTCAAATATATCCCTTCCAAAATCATAGTACTTTCAACGCTAGAACACTTCGAAACCAAAACACTCGAAATATAGCACTTTCAAGTCATAATACTTTGGAACTCATATCTTTGAAACATACCTTCCACCATTTAAATGGTTAAAATATTAAAATACTTTATAAGATAAACTAGCTTCTTCAATTTCACAAATCAATTCCAAAACAACTCGAATTTCTAAATTTTAAATTTAACCAAATCCTAATTCATAAATTTCAATACGATTCAGTTTCCAAATAAAATATTCCAAATTTTATCGATTTCAAAACGGATTTGATCCACAGAATAAACCATTTCATATTCAATATATTTCAAACTTTAAGTATTCAACAATTTCAAAACTGAGTTTGGTAATTACGATTCAACAATTCAATTTTTTATCATTTAGTTTTGAAATATTTTACATAATAAATCCATTATCATTTAGGTAAAACTCAAATTACAAACAACTAAATATTTCCTTCAATTTATTTATACTTGAAATATTTATTTAATTCAATTTAACCAAAAGCACGTTATAAAAATCATACCTTCTAAAATTTCAAATTTAATAAATTTCACATCAAACTTATTTGAGCTTAATTCTTAAATAAATTCAATTTAAAATAAATTTCAAATTTTATCTTCCAACCTTAATTTTATTTAAATCATGATAAACTCTATATAAAATATGATTTAAACACTTAACCATATTATCTTCAATAAAATATAATTTCATTATCAACTTATTCTATATTAAAACAAATTTATATGTAGCTGAAAATCAAGGATAAAATAACATTTATATAATATCTAAAATCAATATTTATCTAAAACCATATATTTCTTTACAAAACCATAGAAATCATTTCAAAATATTATATATATATATATATATATAGACCATGGTGTCTGTATATAATTTTCTATCCTATGGTCAAGTGACACGAATATTTATCATTTCAATCCATAATTTAAAATATAAATACGGTTATATATCATTTCAAACCGCATTCCCGAATGGAATAAAAATCCGTAACAACTTGTAGTTTATAACAATATAAAATACAACATCCAATCATCCAATATCAATCATCAAACATTTATTACAATCATCATCAAATTCAATCAATAACATCAATATAGAACAGATAATAAATAACAGGTATTTACCAGCAGTTTATATGCAATAATTAATTAAATAACTATTTTATCAAAATAAATTCAAATTAACTGAGATAATGGTTCAAAATATGCCAAACAGTCATAAATAAATCACATCATAAGTCAATTTAGCAAACATAAGAAAGTTTTGAAGTTGTGAGTGGGTTAAAACACTCACCTTTCGAATTTAAGTTGAATTTAAATCTAAACCAAAAATTCAAACAGTCTTCGAATCTGATCAAACCAAAACCAAAATGTCCGGAATTCCAATACAAACCTAGCGGAGAAAACCGCGCATGAATTGGCCCTCGTATGCGAAAGATATGATAGTTACAACATTTAAAAAAAAATTAAATAAATTAAATAAAATAAAACCCCACCCAGTAGTAACGAGCCACGTCACGCACCTACTCTTCATTCTCGAGAACCCCAATACTGAAGCATGCTCGAATAGTAGAACCATAGCCGCCTTTGCCTCGATCGCTGCTGCTCGATCAACCACGGCCAATCGCGTCCTGCACGCGCCGCTCCAGGAAAATCGCCAAACCCCAAAGCCCATTGCCTCGTTGACGATGACCAACAACTCCACCGGCCGCAGCTAATTCCATAACCCTAATTGAATTTTTCGCGACCGTCCAACCATCGATTTGACAAACCACCAACTTCGATGAACTCCCCTCAATCCTCTCCACAGCCCGGTATAGATGATTCATCGATCGGTTGCCGTTGATCGCGACGAAAAAGAACGGCCAAAAATAGATCAACAATTTCTGGCCACATCATAATCCAGATTGAAAAACGAATCATATATTTGACTTGCGCTTGTCGAGAGCTTCAAATCCGTATATAATTCGATATATATTGAGGAATTTGAAATTTTTGATTTGGTTTTGAATTGCAATTGGATTGGGAAGATTAGAGTTTTCGACCATTGATGAAGAGGGGCAACAGAAGTTTCTGTACATGTAGAAATGAGAAATAGAAAGGCTGCTAAGGTTTATGACTGGATATATATATAGGTATGGCTGAAAATAGAGGAACGGATACGATTGGTTTGGATTGATTATCGATACTAGCCCAAAAGCCCATTTCGACTCCGGAACGAAAATGGATCAAACCATACATCAAAATAGATATTTTAAAATATTTTAAATGGAACAGGTTTCAAATCCAAATACCATCATATGATGAAGTTATGCTAAAATCAAGTTATTTCAAATTGATTTCAATTGATTTCAATTAAAATGATTTCTTTGCGTTTCGAGGCCGTATGATCAAATGATGAGTCTGATCGATACGAAACTTGAAATCCTACAATAATTCACCGTTACGGCTTCGATGAAACTGGTTTTGTCGAAATCCGAGTCATTGGATAAAATGGCTATTTTCCAGTTAATTAAGTAATTTAATATTAAGCCAATTAATCACTTCTTCAATTCAAATTTAATTATTTACCATTTCTATGATTTTTGTTTACAAATAAACTTTTAATTCATTAACCAAAATTTCCAAATCAATCAAATAAGGATTTATTGCAAAATTTATAGCGTTTATCATCAATTTAAGTAAACTAAAATAAATTATATTTTTAATTTCAATTAAATTAGTACAATTTGTATGCAATCTCTTTATTCAATCAATCATCATCTTATGGATAAATTTAACATTAGTATATATCCAATTACCCTAATATTTTTACATTCATCAACTAAATTCATATTAACATAGTTTTTAATTACGTTTAATTTCAATGGATTTAGATCTAATTCAATAAATTAAATAAATGGGTAAACAATTAGTAATTATCACAATTTGCCTAATTTAATCCCATTCATACTTTATTATCACCCAACAATTATTATACTTACTTGTCTAACATTGATTCTATCAAATTTCAATTTATTACGTATTATTTCATCAATTAATATAACTTGAATTTATTTCCCAATTCACTAATTACAATCAATTATAACCTTACAATTGTTTCAGTTAATTGGATTGCACTAAAATAGTTATTTATCAACTTGCATTAACATTACTACCTTAATTTACATTCAGTTACTATTAATCAATATATTATTTCATTGGTAAATTCAATAATTACTTTTATTTACTTATTTTCAAATTTTATAACCAACCGCAACAATTTACACTATTATATTATTGGGATTTTACTCCAACTGTCAATAATTAGTTTTAATTACCATTGCTAAATTCCGTTTTTAACATTCACTTCATTATAAATTATAAATTTTTTATTTCATTCTAAATTTACAAAAATCTTATTAAATTAACCAATTTAATTATCAAAATTTACGGGTCATTACAAGTTTGATTTTATTAAAATATAATATGGTTATGTATTTATTAAATTATATTTTTATATGGAGTTTATAATGGTTTTAATAAATTAAGGTTGGGAAGATAGATTTAAAATTGATTTGATATGGTATTTATTTAAGAATTTATTTAATTAAATCGATTTGAAAACTTATTAAATTTGAGATTTTAAAGGATATGATTTTTATAACCTTATTTTGGTTTAAGGTGATTTAAATGAATATATCAAGTTTAAATAAATTAAAGGAATATTTAGTTATTTGAAGTTTAAAAGTTTTATTTAAATGGGATTGGATTTATTAAGTAAATATTTCAAAACTAAATAATAGTAAATTTGAATTTGTTATATATGGAATTATCAAAGTTTAGTTTTGAAATTATGGAATATTTAAAGCTTTGAAATATATTGAAATTGAAATGGTTAATTTAAGGTTCAAATCTGTTTTGAAATCGATATAATTTGAAATGATTTATTGAGAAACTGAATTGAATTGAAATTGATGATTTGAGACTTGATTAAATTTGAATTTTGAAATTTGAATCGATTTGAATAAATTTGTTAAGTTTGAGGGAATTATTTTATTATATAAAGTAATTTTAAATTATATCTAACTCTATTTAAATATTTTAACTTAATAAAACATTTTAATATTAACAATTTTAATATAAATTATTGAATATAAACTATTTTATTATATAAACTGTTTAAGTGGTGGAAGTTATTTTTTTTTAAATTATGACTTTCAAAGTATTATGTTTTGAAAGTGTTATAATTTGAAGTGTTTAGTTTCGAAAGTGTTATATCTTTGAAAATGCTATGATTTTTGGAAAGGGTATATTTGATGTAACGACCCAGAATTTCTATTATTTAAAATTTGAATATTTAATTGATTTTAAATATTAATAAGTGAAATTTATAAGTCGAATGAATTTATTTATCGAATATTGGATTTAATTTGACAATTAAATCGATAATTTAATAATTGAAATTCCAGAAATAATTGAAATTTGGGTTTAATGTGATTGAAAATGATTTGTAAAATTTTAGAGTTAGAATGATATTTTAGAACTTTTAAAATCGAATTAAAAGTTAATTTGTGAAAATTGAATATTTTAATATTAAATCGACTAGTGAAATTAGTCAATTTTCGAACAGTCTTAGAATTGGACGAAACTAGTTCCATTGGATCCGTAATAGTTTGTTATTATCGGATTTCAATTTTTGTGTCAATCGGAGTTATCGTTTGATCGTGGCAGCTCGAAACGCATCGAAATAGTTTTAATATTAAATTGGCGAGTTAAAATAGTCATTTTTTAAACAGTGTCGGATTTCGACGAAACCAGTTTTATCGGATCCGTAATGTGATATTATTGTATGGTTTGAAATTTCGTGTCAATTGGATTTACCGTTTGTCCGGTGCAAGCTAAAACGCCTAGAAAATCGTTTAATCGGTTTAATTTTAAATTGAACATTTATTGCCATAACTCGCACAGATGACCAAATGAGCTCCCGAAACACGTTCCATTTTGTTCGGAACGCGGGGTAAACCTTAGGAACGCCGACCGACACGCTTCGTTTGGAGTTCGGAAAATCCGGGATGAATAGTGTCGTTGGAATTTTCTATATAAGGACCTCCCTCTTTATAAATTGCAAAATTCTAAAAACAAAACCCTAATTCCAATGCCCAACCGCCATTAATAAACGAATGGCCAGAAATCATCTTCTTTTCTTCCTCAATTACTTCCAATCCATCGATAATTAGCCAATATGCTCAACTACAAAGTCAAAGAGCTCGATGAGAGCTTTGATTCTATACGGTGATGATCGGAATTGGAGCGACGAGGAGAGGGCTACGTGCCCGCGTTCACCATCAGGCCGACCTCGTTTTGCGTGCCCAATAGGGGGCCGAGCTCCTTGTTATTGCAGCTGAAGGTGGAGCTTCGAATGGTGGTTTGTATGGAGGTAGTTGATCGTGTTCATGTTCGTCGTGGAGGTTGTATAATCAAACCCTAGTTGCTTGGAAGTTGGTCTCTTGCGTGCGTTATTACCTGTAGAAAACGTGCAGATGGAGGAAGGAAGGGGACGGGCCTGATGGTAGTGGGATGGATCTACGGTTAGGACTGATTTAGGGTTAGAAATGTAAATATATGTTGTAAATTATATATATATAAATCGTGTAACTTTAAAAATTCATATCTTTTTCATACGAGGTCGAAAACGCACGAAACTAGTTGCGTTGGAATCGTATGGACGAGCACTATGCTATAAAATTAGATTGGAGTCGTTTGGAGTTAGTGAGAATTTCGGGTAAAATTAAATGCACGTTTAATTTTATTCGAAATAAATCGCTGAAACGGAAATTGAAATCAATGTGAGAACTTCTCACTCAATCGAATCGGTTTCGATTTTTATTTTAATTAGTTAGATTTAAAATTGTTGATTGTATGTTTGAATGATGATTGTTATCTATTGATTGTTAAAATAGACATTATGCGCCGTTAGTAAGCGGAGGTTATTTATTAAAAACATATACCGCGAATATTTCACAGTATAGTGAAATTGGTATTATTTATGTACTTGGAATTGATTTTCCGCATTATATAGCGGATGAGACCCTATTGCGCCGTCTATTGAGCGGATAATATCTTATAAATCCCATATACCGCGATAATTCCGTACTGGAGCGGAATTGGTATTGTGCTAACATCTTTGGATGCAGGGAAACAGGTTGGATGGATCCAACTGGATTCCTCAACTGTATTGATTTATTTACAGATATTATGATTACTTGTTGATTATCATATCGATATATGATATTTGGATGTTGTGATTGACTATTTGGTGCTGCTGCATCATCGGATCCATTTCTGAAGTTTTAAAATAATGATTTTGGTTTTAAAAGGAATTTTAAAGTGATTTTCGAAAGTATACGTTTTATTAAATTTTGAATTGTTAAAATAAATAAACGTTAAAATTTTAATGTTATAAAAGTATGATTTTTATGAAATGTAAGCGAAAAGTGATTTTTGAAATAAATAGTTAATAAATTTATGAAATGGTTTAAATTGGAATTTTTGAAATATTACAAACAATTTTTATAAAAGATTTATAAAATGGATATTTATAAATTAAAAATATTGGAATTATAAAAAAGTTTATTAAGTGTTTAAAATGAAGAATAAAATGGATTTCATTGAAAATTATAGGTTTATAAACTGTGAAGATATAAATTGAATAGATGTTGTAAAATAAAAGATTTATAAGTAATTAACTTATAAACTGGGTTTTAAGCATATAAATGGGATATTAATAGAAATTGTTAATAAAGGAGATTTTATAAGTTGAAGTTGTTATAAAATATAAAGGAATCTTATAAGTAATAAGATTTATGATTTGTGAAGCTTTAAAAGAACGATTTTGTAAATAAATGAATTATAAGTAATCAACTTATAATATGGACTTTTGGTATATATTGAGATATACAAATGGAATTGGTTAATAAAGGAAATTTATAAATCGAAGCTTTTAAATAGAAATGGAATTTATAGACATTGTTTATAAATTCGAAATCAATTGAATTTGATAAATTGAATATTGAAGTTTATTAAAGGAAATATATTCACGATTTTGGACAGTGAATACATTATTGAATAAAATGGTCATGTTTGGCAAAATGAATATTATAGAATGAAGTTAATTATTTTAAAGATGTTTTAAAATGTATTATGAATCGAAACCATAGATTTCAACATTTATTGTTGAAATAGACGTTTTTGAGAAAGAAGGAAATGGTGGACTATAACACTGTTGTTATAGTAAATGGTTTCCGAAAGGAAATGTTTTGTATAGTATTGGGATTTATATATCTATTTAAACTTTGAATCCCTATACTAGTGATTTTGGGTCGTCGTAACGATGTTTTACACAACATTCGTTTTTGACCCAAATAAATGTGTTAAGAGAATGATTTCCTTAAGGAATGAAATATATACTGAATTTTGATTTAAGTATATCGAATGTTTTCAAATGTTGAAAATAAATAGATTTGTGATGTACTTATTATTAAATAAGTATGGAAATATTTTTCCAATGTGAAATGATCGTTTTAGAATTTATCCTTGTAAGATAAATTGAAGTATTGAAAATCGATTGAAAATCATATATTCATAAATATTTTGGAATTGTAAATTCACTATGGAATCTATAAATGAAAAGGGGAATTGGTTTAAAAATAAACGTTGATTTATTTTTGAAGTATGGGAATTAATTTACGAATTTGGAATGTAAATATAAAGTAAATCGTTAAGGATTTATTTAATTGGTTTAAATGAACCATGTTGGATTGAAAGTATTCCATATAAGGAAATTGATTGAAATTTGTTTCCAAAAGTGGTAAAGGTGAAAAGTGGTTTGAAAATTAGTTTTCAAATGGTTGAAGTGTGGAAATTATATATCTAGTAAAGATATTTTTGGGAAAATAAATAATTCGGTAAATTATTTGGAATCTGATGATGTTGAGCATCTCTATTGATAGTTAAATAATCCGACTATAAATATTTACCTTTAAATAGGTATGTGTTGTGATTTGCTTGAATTTGAATGCCACACTTATTTTTGAATAAGCGCTCACTATTCGGGTTAGCCGGGAAAGGACCTTGGGGTCGTATAACCCATTCCGAATATGTGATACGTCGTAATGGATTGCATTTGATGACCGGTGTTGAAGACCGGATATTTTTGAAAACGGAAGGATTACCGTTGAGTTACTCTGCATCGGCTGATCTCCGATATAGAGGTTTTATCACCCTTAGTGACGGGAAGTCCGGACGTGATTAGAAATTATCCGGAATGCAAGGACTTCTTTGTAAGTGCCTTCGGTTCTGTTCGAGCCCGGAACAGACTTGTATGGATTGTATGTCTGACATTACAAGTTGAGATATAAAGCTGATTTCTTTCAAATATATTTCTGTTGGTGGCGGAGAATTTATTCTCTTAGCTTAACACCCTTCTCTGAGACGTACGAGCTCAGAGGTTATGTAGTTGAAGGTTATTAGTGATATACTCCCAATTTGGTAGTGTGGCATGCCGAGTGTTGCTGTGAAATGATCATTGATTGATCATTTGTGATATGATCATTTGTTTGATCATTTATCTTGGTGATCATTTCTATGATCATTTGTTGACCCAAAGCACAGTTTTTGTATAAAGCGTGGCTTTCTGGACGAGACTTCGTCGGACCTCACACCCCGGAAATGGTCAAAACAGGAAGGATGCAACAAGATTATTAGGGGGTAGCACCCCTTTAGTGTATGTCATTCCTTCTGGATAGAGGTGGTATCATGGTATGGAGCCCAGATATTTAACCTATGTTGTTGCTGCAAATTTTGTGGTTGTTGGAAATCGAGGATCCTCGGATAGATCGGTTACGATCGGGGGATGACATATTCGTGTCAGTAGTTACCAAATTTGAAAGGTAACCCGACCTTGTGTTGGCAGAGATCCGGATAGGTTCTCGGGTCGTCTTTCCAGAGGCATACGCATGTGGCAATGGGAAGTTCCTTGGCCTGACCATTTGTTGGAAATCCAAAGAAACAATACGATCTTGTACGGTTTTAGTTGTAGAACCTACCATGGAATGTGGCGGTAACCTGCTATTGAACATGGTAGCTATAGTAGGCATAAGTGCGAAATGTCTATGCTGGCTAAGATTTATATCTTTATTTTTGAAATGATTTTTCCTACACTATGCACTAGTAATAATATCAAATGTTTCTTTTTAATGCGTATCAAGCATCTTTGACTATCATAAGGAGAAATCTCCTCCGATTCTGCGTTTGCATTGTGTGTGTGTGCGGGAGGCCTTATGGTAGTCTCGTTTTAAAAAAAACATTGCGAATTGACTTTAAAAATATTCCTCTATTTTGTTTTAAAGATAAACTGTTTTGAGTTCTCACACCAGTCACATGACTGACTCGGAGTTTATTGTTTTCCTTCCAAAACTCTGGGTGCCCACCAATTTCCACACGGGCAGTCAAGAGTAAGGTTTATCAGGATTTTCTGGAATTCAGGAGTTACTGGAGGCAAGCTGGATGGCATGGCGTATTCACTAGTATATAGTATTTCTTTTCCGCTGTTTGTTTGTTGTTGTACACTCTGATGATGTAATGTAATGTAATATGATGAAATGTAATAACTGATATAGTTCTTTGTTTAAAGATTATTCATTTATCTATTATATGTTGTTCCACTGTGAATTGTGAGATTCTGATGTTGTTCTGTTATTTCTTTCCGTTCTATTCTATCTTTTTTTCTGTCTTCTTCTACCTTTTTCTTCTTCTTTAACCCCAATGATTCGGTTTTTCGGCAACGAAAAATCACAGTCGTTACATTTGAAATGGAAATAATATCGTATTTGGTTTTGAAATGGAAATGATTTTGTATTTGGTTTGAAATGGAAATGATATCGTATTTGGTTTTGAAATGGAAATGATATCGTATTGATATGGTTTTGAGATGGCAAGGATATTTTGATTTTGAAGTATAAATTATTTTGAAATGACCGCGGTGTTATGATAACATTTGGTTGTTAAAGAGATCGGGATCGAAAGTTGTCATACTTTCTGCCTACTCCGAAAACCACTTTAACAACTGTGTACGCGGTGGAGATTCCAGAATGAAGTAGAATGGTGGCGATGATCCTATATGAGGTATATACGTGGACCCAACTTCCGTGAGTTAGCATAAGTTGGCTAAAATAGGAGCGATTCTGAGACAATGAGGTAGCTCCACTTATCGGACACTCTCCTTCGATACCATTCTATTACTTTGTGACTGACTGTGTGCACCTTTGATTTTTGGGAGTGTGGTTCGAGGTGGATGGTAGTGGCTGTTATGCTTTACCACCTATAACAACCCGCATATTTAACGATTATATATTTAAATGTTTTATTTAAATATAGCGTCGTTAGTCGGATTTTGGTCCGAAAAGCTACTTTATGCAAATGGCCGAATTGGAACTCGAAACTACCTCCATTAGTTCCAAAATGGCGTTTGCGATCTTTTTGAGTATAATCTTTGATATGTTTGGAGTTTGTGAAATTTTGACCCTTTTCTATTGGGTTTGGGTTGAGCCCACTAGCTTAACTAATACCCTAACCCAACCCCTTCTCTTCATTCATCCTCATTTCATTTCATTTCTTAAGCTAAAACTGAAAATGGTGGAAGGGAAAGAGAAATAGAAATTGCAAGCCCTAATTCCATTTGCAAACTCCAAATTCTTGCTTGAAATTCAAAGAGAAGGATAGGTAAGCTCTTCTTCATCTTCTCCAACTCTTCTCCTCTTCCATTTCAGAAAATTTCCTAAACCTAAATTGGGAAATATGTGTTTTATTTTTAGATTGAAGCTTGTTGAGTTGAAGTAGTGTTTGGTTGGTCTTCTCCTTGTTATTGAGCTTCATCTTCTTTGTTTTCGGAAGAAAAAGGTGAGTTTTGAACTCACATATACTTCTCTTGATTTCATTGATGTTGGGTATGAATTCCTAACACTTGTTCATATGCACTTGCTTTTGGTTTGGATTGAATTGGTGAATATCCAAATTTTTAGTGTTTGGGTTCAATTCTCTAAAGATCCCAACTTTGATATTTGAATATGTTTTTGGTAGCGAATCGGAGAGCTAATGGAGCTGGGGTATCTATTGGCTAAGGCTCCTTAACAACATTGCTCGAACGATCGCGTTTCGGAAGAAATTGCAATTCATTGAAAAAGGGCAGGGACTGCAGAAATATGTAGTTCGGCCGACCGAGCCCTGTAGCCGGTCGACCAACCTGCTACCCCGAGCCATATTTTATTTCCTACATCTGGCCAGCCGACCGAGCCCTGCAACCGGTCGACCGACCTGCTTCTATTTTGCTGTTTTGCCTATTTTTGCATATTTTGATTTGTTTTCCAAATTTTAGCGATTCAAGTTGCTTTTTAGTGGTTGTCATTGCATCTTTGGCTTTGATAACTTATTTTTGACTTCATTCATGGGTTTTCATAAATAATCCCTCTAAATCGTATTAAAAGTTTCCTTCTCCAATTCTTAAATTCTATTTAAAACGCACATACACAATTTCGCACTTCGAGCGGAGTGGAAGGGTGATTAAATGGTTGGGTAAAACACGGACCATGAATCCATGCGTTTGTCTTGCTGATTAATCCCCGACCTATTCGATTGATTGTTTTGACCTTTGTGTCAGGTTTACCGATGAGATGAGGTGAACATTGTACTGCTTTGAGTGTGAAATTAACTGACGGATAGTAAACCGTTTAGTGCGAACGAGTGGTTATGGGACATACGTTAACACTTTTCGGATTCCTTTTTGAGAGTTATGACACATTCCGCCAGTTAGTGGTGTCCAGTACTGGGTCTTTGACCTTCGCCACTACGGTTTGTTGCCTTCGGGTATGTGCCTTCGGGTTAATGCCTTCGGGTTTGTTGCCCTTTAGTATCGCTTCCGATGTTGGTCGTTATGAGCCTCATGGGTGATATTGGGTTGCCCTTTAGTATCGCTTCCGATGTTGGTCGTTATGAGCTGCATGGGTGATATTGGGTTTGGAGTCTTCGGGCTCATGGATCCTTGTTTGTACAATACTGAGCTCGAGCAAATTTTCTAATGTTTCATTCATATGTATATTCCCTAGGTATCGCCCTTCGGTGTTGGTCTTTTTGAGCCGCATGATGCGTAGCGTTTACCTTGTGGAACTTGTATACCTTATTGGTATTTGTTATTGCCTTATGGCTTGCTTTGGGATATTCTTATCCTTTGTTTCTATATGTTGCCGATGATATGAGGCTTGTTCCATATGATTCATCTTTTATTAGATGATTGTGTTATCTCCTTTAGAGATATCTGTTATGCTTTGTAACATTGCAGGTTTATTGTTGTTCAGTTTATCTAACTGATTTGTTTAGCTAGACTGACCCATGTATTTTATACTCGGGTCAGACCGAGATGTTTTAGGTTAGGTGCTTTTGGACTTAGCCTATTTTGCTTCTGCATGGACTATTCAGCTAGCTTCTTTTTGTCTTAAGCTTTTTGTGTAGTCCCTTTTATTTGTAACTCTGATATGTATTCTATTGACTCGTCTGTATATTGTGGTCTGCTATACCACTTGACTTGTATTGTTTTGTAAACTCTGTTATGTATCTGTATATGTGTATATAATGATTTATCTGTTCTGTGATGTATATTTCATTTGAGTTATTATATTTTGTTCTGATAGATCCAGCCACCTATGGTTTTGTTTTAAGTATTCATTGGATATGTCGATCGGTTGGTGTGATTATTGTCGACGTATTTAATAAATAGTTAGAGCAAGGCTATAGATGGTCGCTCCTAACCAACCTTATTCTCCGTGTTAGTTGACGGCATTACCCTGTAGTGTCCTTGGCTAGCGTGGGTATAGAGGTGGGGCGTCACAGCGTGGTATCAGAGCTAAGTTCAGGACAAAATATGATAAACACAGAATAGATGCACATATTACGGTACATCAAAGTGTACAAGTGATACAAATCTTTGAATCATCGTGTCTCTTTATTCCATCAAGGTTAGATAGATATTGGGAATACGTCTAGGAATGCATTTTATTCCGTAGTATTCCATATTGTACTATCTACCTTGTGAATAATCTTGTTCTTATCTTACTTTCAGCGTATGGCTGGAAGAGGCAGGGGACGACGTTCGGATGCTGGGCAATCCAGTGGCTCACATTCGGATGGCGTTTATATGTCTGTCGATCAGTTTTTGGAGTTGTTTAGGAGAACTCAGCCTCCAGTTCCTCCTCGTGAGTCTCCACCTCGCAAGTCTGCCTTTGCACGTCAGTGCAGTGATTTTGCTCATCTTGGAGGAAAGCCGTTTAAAGGCTCTGAATCCGTTCTTGAAGTCCAAGCTTGGTTTCGCACATGCGAGCGTATCTTCTCTCGTATGGATCTTTCTGACCATGATAGAGTTCTTGTAACTTCTAGCTTATTACAAGAGCGTGCTCTTGATTGGTATGAGCTTCTTGTAGCCGAGATTGATGAGTCTACTCTTTCTTGGACTCAGTTTTGGGAGAGATTTGAACTCAAGTTCGTTCCTGAATCTGAAAAAGTTTTATTGACCCGTCGCTTCCTTGAGTTGAAGCAAGGGAAATCTTATGTTTCTGAGTATGTTGCATCATTCGAGGCTTTATCTAAGTGTGGTCTTGAATTCATCAGCATTTCTTATAAGAAGAATTTGAAGTTTGTCTCTGGACTTAAGAAATATCTTAAGAAGTCTTTGTTTCTCCAGCTTAAACTTTCTTTTGAGGAGTTGGTTGATTCGGCACTTCACCTCGAGACCGTCGAGAAGAAGTGTGATAGTGACGTTGATGTTGAGGTTTCCAAGAACCCCGACAAGAGGTCGTTTCCAATTTCGAAGTCCAGGCCTTTTCCTTCTAAGAAGAAGAAGACTGGTGGTCCTAGTTCTCAGCCTCAGTCTTCCGGAACACCTTTCGTTCGAAAGTGTTTCAATTGTGGTTCTCCGGATCATATTATTCGAGCTTGTCCTAAACCTCTCTTCTGTCGCTATTGCAAGAAGGAAGGTCATCATGTTTCAGCTTGCCCTATTTTTCCGGCAGGTGCTAAGTCTAGCAATCTTTATGCTACCAAGGCTTCTAAAGGTCCTTCTCAGCCCAAAGGTATATCTCCATCTATTTTGGAAGGTTCTATTTTATTTCGTGATCATAGTATACGAGTTCTTTTCGATACGGGTGCTTCACATTCTTTCATATCGAAGAAGCTCGTCAATGATTTATCTTTGGATGTTTCTTGTATGGTTACTTCTTTAAGAATTGCGAATCCTATTGGGGGATCCGCGACCCTTAATTTGCTTTGTGATGATGTTGAGATTGTTTTATGTGGCTTTTCTTTTCATGCGAATCTGCACGTTATTTCTTGTCTGGGATTTGATATGATTTTGGGTATGGACTGGCTAGTGAGATATGATGCCAGGATTATTTGTTCGGAGAGAATTTTGTATCTTCGACATCCGGATTCGCCTACTCGGCTATCTCTTATTCTTCGGGATGTGGATAATTCCGAAATGGCTTTTCATTCTCTTGACTCACGAGATGATGATGATATATCTCGTATTCCGATTGCTTGTGACTTTTCTGATGTTTTTGAGCCTGTCTCGGGTTTGCCACCTAAGTGGGCAATTGAGTTCCGCATTGATCTCATTCCAGGCGCGCAGCCAGTTAGTCGTCCTCCCACAAGGATGTCTACAAAGGAAAATGAGGAACTCAAGAAGCAGCTTTTAGAGCTTGAGTCGAAGCAGTTGATTCAATCCAGTTTTTCTCCATAGGGATCCGCGGTCGTCTTTGTGAAGAAATCCGATGGAACTCTTAGGCTTTGCATTGATTATCGAAATCTTAACGAGTTGACCACTAGGAATAGGTATCCATTGCCTAGGATCGATGATATGTTCGATCTATTGAGTGCTGCTAAGGTCTTTTCTCAGCTTGACCTTGCCATGGGTTTTCATCAATTACGAGTCGCGGAAGATAGCATTCCTCTTACAGCTTTTCACACTCGATATGGTTCTTTTGAGTGGCTCGTTATGCCGTTTGGTTTGATGAATGCTCCTACTTTCTTTGTTGATCTCATGAATCGGATATTCCAGGAATATCTCGATAAGTTCGTTCTTGTGTTCATTGATGATATCCTTATTTATTCTAAGTCGGAAGCCGAGCATGCTAATCACTTGAGAATTGTCTTGAGTACTCTCCGTCGTCATCAGCTTAGAGCCAAATTCTCCAAGTGCCACTTTTGGGAGAATAAGGTTAAGTTCTTAGGCCATGTTGTATCTTCCGATGGCATTTCTGTCGATCCCTCAAAAATTGAAGACATTCAAAATTGGAAGAGGCCTGAGAATGTTCATGAGATTCGTAGTTTCCTTGGATTGGCGGGTTATTACCGTCGGTTCATTAAGGATTTTTCTCGTGTTGTGCTTCCTCTCACTTGCCTTACTCGGAAAGGCAATCGTTTTGATTGGTCCGACAAGTGTGAAGCTTCCTTTATGACATTGAAGGAACTTCTCACTAATGCTCCTATTCTTGTGGTTCCCGAGGGGAATCATGATCTTGTTATCTACATCGATGCTTGTGGTAGTGGTCTCGGTGCTGTTCTTATGCAGAAGGATCGTGTAGTTGCTTATGCTTCTAGGCAACTGCGTCCGAATGAAGTTCGCTATGCCACTCATGATCTTGAGTTAGCCGCCATTGTCTTTTCCTTGAAGATTTGGCGACACTATTTGTTAGGCGAGCGCTTCATTCTCTATACCGATCATAAATCCTTGAAGTATTTGTTCACTCAGAAGGAACACAATATGAGAGAACAGCGTTAGCTCGAGTTTCTTGCCTTCTATGACTTTGATATCCAGTATACCCCTGGTAAGGGTAATCGTGTTGCTGATGCGCTTAGTCGCAAACATTCGGCTGTTATTTCTATGATGCTTGCCGAATGGGATGTTCTTGAGACTTTATCTTTTTGTGAAATTCATGATCGAGATTCATCTTCTGATTCTCCTATTCTATTATTTAGTTTGGGAGCTCGACCTATTTTATTGGATCGTATTGCCGATGCCCAACGGCGTGATCCTGATTTGTTGCATCTTATTCAGCTTTGTGAGTCTGGATCTTGTGATGAGGCGTTGCAAGATTTTAGCATTGATTCTCATGGGTGTCTTCATAAGAAGAACCGTTTTTTGTTCCTTCTGATTTTGCACTTAGGCATGACATTCTTGATGACTGTCACCGTTCTAAGTATACCATTCCTCCCGGTAGTAGCAAGATGTACGTCGATATGCGTCGTCTTTATTATTGGGAAGGCATGAAGCGCGATGTGGCAGTTATGTGAGCAATTGCATAACTTGTCAGCATTTTAAGGCCGAGCATCAGCACCCTTCTAGTCTTCTTCAGACTCTTGAGATTCCATTATGGAAATGGGATCAGATATCTATGGATTTTATTAACGGCCTTCCTCGTTCGAGATCAGGTCATTCTAGCATTTGGGTTATTGTTGATCGCCTCACTAAGTCTGCTTATTTTGTCCCTATTAAGTCTAATAGGACTGCTTCACATTTGGCTAAGTTGTATGTCAAGGAAATCATGAGACTTCACGGTGTTCCTAGTTCTATTGTGAGTGACGGTGATCCTTTATTCACGAGTCATTTTTGGAAGAGTCTTCATCAAACTTTGGGAATAAAGCTTAATTTTTCTACAGCTTATCATCCGCAGTCTGACGGACAGACTGAACGGGTGAATCGTATCTTGGAAGATCTTCTCCATATTTGTATTTTTGATTTCGGTGGTAGTTGGAAGGATCACCAACCTCTTGTAGAATTCTCCTACAACAATAGTTTTCAGTCTAGTATCGGTATGGCTCCTTTCGAAGCCTTATATGGAAGGCCATGTCGTTCACCTTCTTGTTGGTTGGAATCTGGAGAGAAGCTTATTCTTGGTCCAGATTTTGTTCGTGATTCTTCCGAGAAGATTGATCTTATTCGATTGAGAATGAAAGAGGCACAGAGTCGCCAAAAATCTTACGCGAATAATAGTAGGAAGCCTCTCGAGTTCTCAGTTGGTGATCTTGTTTTTATTCGTGTTTCTCCTTTGAAGGGGGTTATGCTTTTCAGTACGACAGGGAAATTGGCTCCTCGCTTTATAGGACCATTTTCTATTACTGAACGTATTGGCCCTGTGGCTTATAGAGTTTCACTCCCAGCTCATTTATCTGGTATTCATGACGTGTTTCACGTCTCGCAACTTCGGAAGTGTCTTCGGGAGTCGGATTCTATTATTACTTCTCCTGATTTTCAAGAGCTTGAGATCTCACCGGACTTATCTATTGTACAGCAACCTATTCGCGTGCTTGACACGGAGGTGGAACACCTTCGGAACAAGAACGTGCCGCTCGTTAAGGTTCAATGATCCGCTAATCCCAATGACTATACTTGGGAAACCAGAGAGTTTATCGAGCGATCTTATCCGGGTTTTCTTTCTTCGCTTTGAAACAGTGAGTATGTCCTTTCATCTCAAGCTTATTTCCTTTTCTTTTGATTGTTGTATGCATGTAGTTGTTACAAATATCGTCTCTAGGAATTGCGGGGACGCAATTTTGTAAGGATGGGAGATTTGTAACAACCCGCATATTTAACGATTATATATTTAAATGTTTTATTTAAATATAGCGTCGTTAGTCGAATTTTGGTCCAAAAAGCTACTTTCTGCAAATGGCCGAATTGGAACTCGAAACTACCTCCATTGGTTCCAAAATGGCGTTTGCGATCTTTTTGAGTATAATCTTTGATATGTTTGGAGTTTGTGAAATTTTGACCCTTTTCTATTGGGTTTTGGGTGTGGGTTCCGCCCACTAGCTTAACTAATACCCTAACCCAACCCCTTTTCTTCATTCATCCTCATTTCATTTCATTTCTTAAGCTAAAACTGAAAATGGTGGAAGGGAAAGAGAAATAGAAATTGCAAGCCCTAATTCCATTTGCAAACTCCAAATTCTTGCTTGAAATTCAAAGAGAAGGATAGGTAAGCTCTTCTTCATCTTCTCCAACTCTTCTCCTCTTCAATTTCAGAAAATTTCCTAAACCTAAATTGGGAAATATGTGTTTTATTCTTAGATTGAAGCTTGTTGAGCTGAAGTAGTGTTTGGTTGGTCTTCTCCTTGCTGTTGAGCTTCATCTTCTTTGTTTTCGGAAGAAAAAGGTGAGTTTTGAACTCACATCTACTTCTCTTGATTTCATTGATGTTGGGTATGAATTCCTAACACTTGTTTTTATGCACTTGCTTTTGGTTTGGATTGAATTAGTGAATATCCAATTTAGTGTTTGGGTTCAATTCTCTAAAGATCCCAACTTTGACATTTGAATATGTTTTTGGTAGCGAATCGGAGAGCTAATGGAGCTGGGGTATCTATTGGCTAAGGCTCCTTGACTCCATTGCTCGAACGATCGCGTTTTGGAAGAAATTGCAATTCATTGAAAAAGGGCAGGGACTGTAGAAATATGCAGTTCGGCCGACCGAGCCCTGTAGCCGGTCGACCGACCTGCTACCTCGAGCCATATTTTATTTCCTACATCTGGCCAGCCGACCGAGCCCTGCAACCGGTCGACCGACCTGCTCCTATTTTGCTGTTTTGCCTATTTTTGCATACTTTGATTTGTTTTCCAAATTTTAGCGATTCAAGTTGCTTTTTAGTGGTTTTCATTGCATCTTTGGCTTTGATAACTTATTTTGGACTTCATTCATGGGTTTTCATAAATAATCCCTCTAAATCGTATTAAAATTCCTTCTCCAATTCTTAACTTCTATTTAAAACGCACTTACACAATTTCGCATTTCGAGCGGAGTGGAAGGGTGACTAAATGGTTGGGTAAAACACGGACCATGAATCCATGCGTTTGTCTTGCCGATTAATCCCCGACCTATTCGATTGATTGTTTTGACCTTTGTGTCAGGTTTACCGATGAGATGAGGTGAACTTTGTACTGCTTTGAGTGTGAAATTAACTGACGGATAGTAAACCGTTTAGTGCGAACGAGTGGTTATGGGACATACGTTAACACTTTTCGGCTTCCTTTTTGAGAGTTATGACACATTCCGCCAGTTAGTGGTGTCCAGTACTGGGTCTCTGACCTTCGCCACTACGGTCTGTTGCCTTCGGGTATGTGCCTTCGGGTTTGTGCCTTCGGGTTTGTTGCCCTTTAGTATCGCTTCCGATGTTGGTCGTTATGAGCCGCATGGGTGATATTGGGTTGCCCTTTAGTATCGCTTCCGATGTTGGTCGTTATGAGCTGCATGGGTGATATTGGGTTTGGAGTCTTCGGGCTCATGGATCCTTGTTTGTACAGTACTGAGCTCGAGCAAATTTTCTGATGTTTCATTCATATGTATATTCCCTAGGTATCGCCCTTCGGTGTTGGTCTTTTTGAGCCGCATGATGCGTAGCGTTTACCTTGTGGAACTTGTATACCTTATTGGTATTTGTTATTGCCTTATGGCTTGCTTTGGGATATTCTTATCCTTTGTTTCTATATGTTGCCGATGATATGAGGCTTGTTCCATATGATTCATCTTTTGTTAGATGATTGTGTTATCTCCTTTAGAGATATCTGTTATGCTTTGTAACCTTGCACGTTTATTGTTGTTCAGTTTATCTAACTGATTTGTTTAGCTAGACTGACCCGTGTATTTTATACTCGGGTCAGACCGAGATGTTTCAGGTTAGGTGCTTTTGGACTTAGCCTATTTTGCTTCTGCATGGACTATTCAGCTAGCTTCTTTTTGTCTTAAGCTTTTTGTGTAGTCCCTTTTATTTGTAACTCTGATATGTATTCTATTGACCCGTCTGTATATTGTGGTCTGCTATACCACTTGACTTGTATTGTTTTGTAAACTCTGTTATGTATCTGTATATGTGTATTTGATGATTTATCTGTTCTGTGATGTATATTTCATTTGAGTTATTATATTCTGTTCTGATAGATCCAGCCACCTATGGTTTTGTTTTAAGTATTCATTGGATATGTCGATCGGTTGGTGTGATTATTGTCGACGTATTTAATAAATAGTTAGAGCAAGGCTATAGATGGTCGCTCCTAACCAGCCTTATTCTCCGTGTTAGTTGACGGCATTACCCTGTAGTGTCCTTGGCTAGCATGGGTATAGAGGTGGGGCGTCACACCACCATTCCGGATGCGTAATTGGTATATCTACCCTGACATTGCCTATTTGTGCCGTGTCACTTATCGTAGCGTGCCTTGTACGAGTTTGATTTGTGTCGTACCTATGGAGTATCCTCTGGTGGCTTCCTGATCAGGAGGGACTACGGTACTATATAGACAATTGGCTCTATGTATGTGTTAAGGTGGAAGATGTAAAGCCTTAACGCTATTTTTAAATAAGTTTATTTTACTTTAGATATTATTATAATAGCGTATATTACTACATAGTAGATAGTTTGATGGATCCTTAGAGGATGGTTATCCCTAACATCCTTTGAGTTACTTGTATTTCAGTTGTTACTTCACTTGCGTTGGATTTATTTATATGAGAATGTTAATCTTGACTCGAGTGTTTTGTGTTTTGCTTTACGCTCGGGTCAGACTGAGTGATACAGCTTTTGAGACTCACCTTTGGAGTTTGAGATTCGTTTGGAGATCCATGTACATCTTTTCAGCTTGGAGTTATTCAGTTGATTCTAGTGATGTATTCAGATCTTGTATTTGACTATTGTATTTGAAACTTCTATTGTAACTTATTTAACTCTGATATATATAGTAGCTTCATGAACTACTATTCATTTTGTTTCCGCTCCATATTTTATATTACTCTATGTCTATGATTCAATGATTCATTTATTTACTATATATGTTGAGTTTTTTCAAATAAAAATTAACAATCTGGTATTTAAGCAATTCAAACCCGACATGTGTGGATGCGAATGGTTGAAAATATGAGGATGTTACAAACGTCGACACTTGCCGGCACATATTAGAAGGCAAGGATATTAGAAAATCTATAGGGGAACAAGGGTTGTAGGGTGAATAGAAAGTGGAAACAGGGTCACGATTAGTCACCGTTTTGGAAGAAAACGCTTTAGAAAATTATGGCAATGTTATGACTCCAAATATTATGTTTGCAATATTCTAATGCTTGTCAAAAGCATCGACTTTCAACTTTATAAATGATGGCAGTTGCCATCTAGATGTAAATTTATGTTATTGCAGTTGATTTACATGATGACCATGGTAAAATAGATGTCTATGGAAATTCAAATATTGAAATAGTGGCCAATCTCTGTAAGAAACAATATCTTCGAAGGCCTACTAAAATAGATACTGCAAAGCTACTAGCTTGTGGGAAAACAGTAAGCTTACCAAGTATGCTTGGAAATCTAGACTATATGCCTTGGAAATGGAATTTTTTTGTATGTTTGACAAAGGCCATATATCAACCATAAAAAAGAATTGTTTGTAAGTTTCATGACCATGACATTATATAATTTGTTTTCCTAGCGTTTGATTTTCAGTTTATTAAGTTCGATAAATGATCTTAATGTTGATTAAATGCATTGATAATGGGGTAAAAAGGTTAATTTCAAAAACAAATCACTATTATCAATTTGAACAAGGTCATATTTTGTTATTATGTGAACAATAATTATTTATACTAAATTAAGTTTATTACTTATTAACAAAAGAGTTTGAGAAATATTTTATTTTATTTAAAATATTTATTTATTTGTTATTTTTTAATAATAATATATTACTATTATTTTGATTTAATTTTAATTTAATTTTTAATTACTTAATACGTTTGTATTCATAATACAAACGTAATTGTATTAAAGGCATACTCTAACCTAGGGGTAATATAGAAGATGTGTATAACTAACCCTTATGACTTACAGTTAACAGTTTTAAATGTGATAATCATATTTCAATAATGATGTCAAAGAGATATGCATACACATCAACCAGTTATATTTATATTTACACTAATATAAACTAATTTTTTTACCATTATATTTAAGAGTATTATTTTTACATATATTTAAAAATTATTCAATTTTGATAATAAGAGTGGTATATTATTCAAGCAGAGCACTCGTATTGATGTTTGAGGGATTCAAGCTCATAACCTCCAAAGGACCCGGGCCTACAGCAACATACCACTTGCCACCTAAACTAGTGGTCCTTGGCATTTTAAATAGAGATTTTTGGTCATATATGAATATTTTTCATATATATACATTTATATTTAAATATATTCAATAACAAATATTCAAATTTTAGAGAAACATGTTTAGTAATTGAAAAAAATCAAATTTAAATAGATTTCATTATTTTAGATGAAAAATATCCACAATATATATATATATATATATATATATATATATATTGTATAGCCGCTAGAAGAAAATATATTTTTAATGTTTGATAGGATATTTAACAGTTTGAAAAGCTCAAATTTGAAATTTAGAAAAAGTTATTTGACTTTTTAAAATAAAATAAAAGTTTAGTTTACTTTTGATTCTATGATCTGAAAGTTTTAAATAATTTTTCTTTATTTCAAATTTCCACATGGAAAATTTAGTATGTATCTATAAATTTTATCATAACCAAAACAATATTTTAACCTTAAATTCGAAAAGTGAGTGATATGGGAATGCCCTAACGGTTGTTTTTTTAATTTACGTTAAATTATTAACTCTGTAATGGAATATCGTTTGAAATAAAAGTTGTCTTTTTCCATTATATGCTTGGCGTATTGTGATGTGGTAATTAAACTTTTAATTTAAGTATATTAAAATAGAAAAATACGTAAGTGATATGTTATGTGATAATAATTACAATGTGTTCGTAATCATGAGAAATTTACCATATTATAATAACATATTATTTTAAATGTTCCTAGTTAGGATGTTTCAAGATAGCAAAGTGATACATCCATTGAGATTAGGGTATGTAACGCTCTCCAAATGTTGGGAGTGTATTACTCATGATTGATGTGGGGCAATAAAGGATTGCATATTAATAGTTATTGGATAACTATGAAATGACTCGCTCGATAATTTTCTTTTGGTTAATATAACTGAGGCCAAACAGTGATTCTCAAAGTGATGACCTTACATGGTTCTCTCCACTTGAGAATACCATAGATCTTTTGTTGAGTCACAGGTTCTATGAAGGTTTTGATTTCTGACAAAGAAATAAAGACGATCGACAAAACAAAGACATCAAGGCTATAAAGAGGCACAAAAGAGCTACATATGGTACTCTAGATTATAGGTTGATTATTTGATATTGTAATAGTAATAAACTTGTTAAAATCTATCCTCAAATAATCATGCATTTTAATATAATTAATATATATATATATATATATATATATATATTTGAATTGCATTATACATTCACTGTGCAAAGTATCAGAGACCGGTCGACCGGTAGTAAAAGAGGCGGTCGACCGTTTCTGTATAATATGCACAATGAACGTGCACACATGCACATAACGACTATATATTTGAAATCCTGTCTACTGGTCATTTTTTGACCTGTCGACCGTTTTTAAACAGAGGGCAACCTTTCCCAAAAGACACTTCCTTCTCCAATGGTTGCATCTCTTACCTTTCATCAATGATCATAACTATTAATGGCAACTATTCACAAAGAGTTACAACTATTTTTCTCTATATATACTCATCTAAATCATTGATTCAAGACACATAAAACATATTCTTTTTACTCTAATGTTTGATCTTACTTTCTAAATACTCCTGCATTCTAAAAGCTCTCAATTATTTTAATTGCTTATTGAATCATTGAAATTATTTCATATCTTTTGATTCGATAAGTAATATACTTTCCTTAATCTTCACAAAACATCATTCGCATATTTTGAGGATAAGATTATAGGAAATTTGTACTACAAGTGACAAAACTGTGTTAGCAAGAACACATACCGTCAACAAACAATTCATCTTTGTTGAAGTCCTCGGTGTTGTAAGAGGCAAGTGTTGAAGTCCTCAGTGTATTAGAGGCGTGAAATCCCATTCGTTTGCTCGGGTATTGTAAACCTGTTCCTCCAGGTGAAGCGAGGTAGTTAATAGTGAAAATCCAGATAGAAGTCTGGGACTGGACGTAGGACGGTGCTCCGAACCAGTATAAAAATCTCTGGTGTGATTGTTCTATTTTTATTTACTTTGCTACTATCATCTATTTTCCGCATTTATATTATAGTCCATATTACACGATCCGTGTGTACTATACTAGCACATGCACGATCACACACTTTTCATTTGGTATCAGAGCGCGGTCATCATATAACCGTAACACAGTTATTTGATATATTCTTGTAATATGGCAAATAACGCAAGTACTAGCACTCAAAACACCACTTACACGGAAGGTCAATCGACACAAAGACCTCCATTTTTCAATGGTCTTAACTATAGTTATTGGGCAACACGTATGTCATTCTTTATGCAATCAAATAGTTATGATGCTTGGAATGCAACTCAAAAAGAAATAGTAAATCCAACAACTGATTATTCAGAATGGACTGCGGCTGAGAAAACGGCAGCAGCCGTAAATGCAAGAGCAATAAATATGTTGTTTTGTGCATTAGACCAAAATGAATATAACCGTGTTAGTATCTGCACTACTGCATATCAAATTTGGCAAACGCTAAAATTCACGCATGAAGGTACTAATAAGGTTAAACAAGCCAAAATAGCCATGCTGAAAAGTCAATTTCAAAATTTCAAAATGAAACCAAATGAGACAATCAATGATATGTATTCACGGTTTCAAACTATCCACCATGCACTTATTGGCTTAGGACAAAAGTATTCTGATTTTGATGTTGTCTCAACAGTCCTACATTCTCTGTCGAGTGAATGGGAAGGAAAAGTATTAGCAATTGAAGAAGCTAATGACCTTTCCGTCATGAAGCCAGATGAATTAATAGGAAATTTAATGTCCTATGAAGCGAATTTGCAGGCTAGAAAAGAACAGAAAGAAGAAAAAAAAAATGTAGCATTTCATGCTGAGAAAGATGAAAATAAATCAGATTCTGAAGACGAAGATCTGGCATTCATAGCAAAAGGTTTCAAAAAATTCCTAAAACAGCGAAAAGCCAGTCGTTATAACAGAAAGAAATCTGGATCGAATAAACCAAAATCATCCTCTATAGAATGTTTCAATTGCCACAAAAGGGGGCATATGCGGAAGGATTGTCCAGAACAAAAGAAGAAGTCAGAAAATGACAAATTCAAATATAAGAAGGACAAGTCAAATAAACGAGCCTTCTCAGTAACATGGGATGATTCAGACTCATCTTCATCAGAAAGTAAAAGTGATTCGGAAAATGAACAAGCTAATGTATGTTTCATGGCAACAGAAGATGAGGTACAAATTCCTACATTCGATGAAATGCTTGATATTAATGCTGAATTGATAGTCAAATATAAAGACATAAAACGACAGCTAAAAGAAACCAAAGCAGATTTGAGTAGAGCAGAATTTGAACGAGATATGTTAAAAGACGAGAAGAAAATATTAGAAGAAGAACTTGAAAATTTTCAAGAATCATCATCTAATGTTGACTCTCAACTAGTTCTTTTGAGTCAAGAAATTGAAACTCAAAAAGAGAAAAATGATGCTCTCACCACTAAAAATCATGAGCTTAAGGCAAAAGTCAAAATTTTGGACCTAGAAAAGGCTAGTTTACAAACTAAGTTAGATAACATTACTCAAAATGTTTCTAACTTTAACAAAGGTCGAGAAAATTTGACAAAAATCATTGAAAGTTCACAATCTATTTCGGATAAACAAGGTTTGGGATATAAGAAACAAAAAATAAAGAAACATCTTTGTAATAAAAGAAAGAAGAAAGTACAAAAGACTGAAGTTAAGAAAAATCTTAGTTTATTATATTCCAAACCAAAGCCACTTGTGAAATTTCAAAAGAAAAATACAAAGACTATCAAAATATGGGTTCCTAAAACAAATAACAATTTGATTAGGAACAAATACATTCAGTAATTCATGAATACTGTGCATCTTAATACTAATTATGTATATAAAGGGGATACCAGACCCGTATGGGTTTGGACTCCTAAGACCTAACTCTTAGGACCCTATAAAAAGTGGGTACCATGGACTTAATTTTATTTTTTGCAGATCCCACTTAAGAAAAGAGGAAAGTGGATATTGGACAGCGTTTGCTCGAAGCATATGACTGGAGACAAGAGCTTATTAACAAATATTACATACTCAGATGGTGGCTCAGTCACTTTTGGAGATAATTCAAAAGGCTATATCATCGGCAAAGGCGATGTGAGCAATTGCGGTACATCTAACTTACCTCTTATTACTAATGTCATGCTAGTTAGAAATTTAAAACCCAATTTACTTAGTATTAGTCAGTTATGTGACAAGGGTTTTATAATTTCCTTTTCGAATAATAAGTGTAGTATTTTAGATAAACACCATAATTTAGTTTTCGAAGGTTATAGACACAGAAATATATATATTCTGAATATGAATATTAATCATAATTCAGATATGTGTCTTGTGGCTAATGATAATGATCCATGGCTATGGCACAAACGCTTCTGTCATATAAACTTCAGAACTATTGACAAGCTAGCCAAAAACAATCTAGTTAGGGGACTACCCAAAATGAGTTTTAAAGTTAACAACATTTGTGATGCATGTCAATTAGGAAAATTGACCAAATCATCTTTTAAATCCAAGAAATTCATATCAACATTACAACCACTTGAGTTACTACACATGGATTTATTTGGACCTACTAGGGTGCAGTCAATAAATCACATTCGATATGTGCTTGTAATTGTTGATGATTTCTCTCGTTACACATGGACAATTTTCTTAAAAAATAAAAGTGACACTTTCGATCATTTCAAATCCTTCGTCAAAAGAATTCAAAAATCAAAAGGGATTAAAGTTAAAAATATAAGAAGTGATCATGGCGGAGAGTTTGAAAATAATGAATTTGAACATTTTTGTACAAAGAAAGGTATATATCATAATTTTTCATTTCCCAGAACTCCACAACAGAACGGAGTTGTAGAACGGAAGAACTAAACTTTACAAGAATGTTCAAGAACATTATTGAATGGAACCACCTTACCAAAACATTTCTGGGCAGAAGCCGTTGCAACTGCATGTTATGTTTTAAATCGTGTGTCCATAAGACCTCTTACCAAGAATACTCCTTATGAATTATTTAACAAAAGAAAGCCTAAAATCTCATACTTCAAAGTTTTTGGTTCTAAATGTTCTATTTTAAATACGAAAGACCAGCTTGGCAAATTCTATCCAAAAGCCGATGAAGGAATATTTGTCGGTTATTCGGAACGAAGTAAGGCCTATCGTATATTTAATAAACGAACCAAAACTATTGAAGAATCACTTCATGTCTCTTTTGATGAATTCTATCAGCATCCTCACACTATATCAGATGATGACGAATCAATAGTCACTGACAATCCAATTATCACGAATATTGACTCTGACTCGGAAATAATTATTGAGAATATTCCTCAAATATGTGAGTTACAATCACCACCAAGAATATTAAGAGACCATCCGGCCCAAAATATAATCGGTGAAGTAACATCACATGTCAGAACAAGGAGTCAACTCAATCAAATGGGTCATGTCGCTTTTCTCTCAAATATCGAGCCTAAGAATCCAAAAGAAGCTGCTACAGACAATTACTGGATCATTGCCATGCAGGAAGAACTAAATCAGTTCGAGCGCAATGACGTTTGGGAACTTGTTCCAAGACCAACTGATCAGTCAGTTATTGGTACTAAATGGGTCTATAAAAATAAGGCCGACGAACAAGGAAATATCACCAAAAATAAAGCAAGATTAGTAGCACAAGGGTATAATCAGGAGGAAGGTATCGATTATGAAGAAACTTATGCACCAGTGGCTCGACTAGAAGCTATTAGAATCCTATTATCTTTTGCTTGTCACCATAATTTTAAACTTTATCAGATGGATGTCAAAAGTGCTTTTCTCAATGGATTTATCAAAGAGAATGTCTATGTCGAACAACCTCCTTTGTTCGTACATGAAAAATATCCTGACCACGTGTTCAAACTTAAGAAAGCTTTGTATGGTTTGAAACAAGAACCTCGTGCTTGGTATGAACGATTACGTAGCTATCTTATTAACTCAGGATTTCAAATAGGCAAAGTCGATCAAACTTTGTTTATTAAACATTCTCAAAAGGATATTCTAGTTATCCAGATATATGTAGACGACATCATCTTTGGTTCAACAAACGATAAACTCAGCAAGGAATTTGTAAGTATTATGACCAAAGAGTTCGAAATGTCGCATATGGGAGAACTGTCATATTTTCTTGGACTTCAAATCAAACAACTTCCGAGTGGTATCTTTATCAATCAAGAAAAATATTGCGGAAATCTTATCAAACGCTTCGGATTAGAAAATACATCTGGTAAACCAACTCCTATGAGTACAACTACACATCTTGAAAAAGATGAAAATGGTAAGAGTGTTGACCAGAAATTATATCGAAGCATGATTGGTTCTCTTCTTTATCTTACAGCTATTCATCCAGATATAATGATGAGTGTTTGTCTATGTGCGCGCTTTCAAGCAGATCCAAAGGAATCACATCTACGAGCAGTGAAACGTATAATTCGTTATCTTAATAATACCAAAGATTTCGGTCTTTTTTATCCAAAAGAATGTCCATTTGAATTAGTATCATATAGTGATGCTGATTTTGGTGGCTCGCGAACGGATAGAAAAAGTACAAGTGGTACGTGCCATTTTATTGGAAAATCACTTATCTCTTGGTTTAGTAAGAAACAAAATTGTGTTTCACTATCAACATGTGAAGCTGAATATATATCAGCAGCTCTCGCTTGTACTCAAGTACTATATATGCAACAAACACTTCGAGATTTTGGTATACATTTATCAAATTCTATTATATACTGTGATAACACAAGTGCTATAAATCTCTCTAAGAATCCAGTGAAACACTCTAGAACCAAACACATTGATATCCGTCATCATTTCCTTAGAGATAATATTGAAAAAGGAAATATATGTCTTGAATATGTCCAAACTGACAATCAATTAGCGGACATTTTACTAAGCCTCTGCTCGAATCTAGTTTTATTAGATTACGAAGAGAGCTTGGTTTAATTTCAAGAAAAGATCTTGACTAGTAATTACTAATGATCGTCTTTTCTTTCGGTTATATTTTAACTATAGCTTTTGCTTAAGCTATTTTTAACATTGAATATGAGCCTCTGCTTGCTTTAATGGTTAATTTTTGTTATTCATTTTCATCCACAGACTTATTTACAAGGAAACTCTTTATAAGCTTGTAAATTTTTTTCTCTTTATTCATTTTTTCTACGAATAAGACTCTATACATAATTCTCTATGGCTCACATTTGTGATAAATGTGCTCAAGAATCACACATTTCCATTACAAGTTCTGAGTCAGAGGAGTATTATTCTCCTACAACACCAAAACAAAAACCAAGATATCATCATCAATGCTCTCGTACTCCTGGTAGTGCACCAACCTCAAACGAGTGAAGAAGACGCTGTTTTGTTCTCCTCGTACCAAAGCACAGATCGACGAGATTCACCACTATCAGAAACATCAAATAGATCTTCAGAGACAGCTCCATTTTGGGCAAAGCCAACTTTATCATGAGCAACAACGGACATCGGCACGTTTATCTGTTTTAGAGAAGGTGGCATCATTCTTCTGTAGTTCTAACAAGCATGACGTGCATGAACCAATGCCGTCTAGGCCATCAACATCTAAAAGTCCTAACTCTTGGGATTGGAATTATGACAGGAATGAAGGTGCTCAGAAAAACTGGAGTCCATGGTCAAAACGTATTGAAGATAATAAAAATTCTAATGACGAACCTACCACTTCTCATTAGATTAATATATACTTGTTGTATCTTTTTCTCTCTATCACTCATGTAATAATGCTTGTGCTTTACAATAAGAGTGAAAATATAGCACGATATATTCAAAAAATTTGCACAACAGGCTATTACATAACCGGTCGACCCCCCCTATTATAACCGGTCGACCGTTTGGCCTCTGTTTGAAAACGGTCGACCGGCCATAATCCATAGGTCGACCGGTACGCGTAATTTCAGTTTTTTTTTATATATAGTCCGTCCTTTTATTCCTCTATCTTCCTCATTTTCTTACTTCCAGTAACTTTTTCACTAAAACCCTAAATCCACTCCCCAAAATTTCAAAATTCCTATTCTCCAAATTCTCCAAAAATGGCTCCTCCGCAAAAGAAATCCAAGAAAGGAACATCCTCCGAAACTTCATCTCTCAATATCTCCACCAAGAAATGGCTTCAAAATCCGGAAGCTATCACAAGATGGAATCAAATGACTAACTACAAGTTTCATCCGGGCTCTTTCATCAAGTTTGATGATTTCACATCTTATGGAATTCGTAGGTTAGCAAATAACTCCAATCTTACTCCATTGCTCGATTTTTCAGAAAATAATGTGGAAATAAATCACTTGACGATAAAACTATTCTATGCCAACATGAACCTGGACGACCATAAACCTGATAATCCGAACGGAGTCATTTGGTCTGTCGTCTGTGGCAAACAAATTTTTATCACTCGTGATAGGATTGCTTCTATACTTGGTATACCAAATCGAGGCGATGAGTTTTCATCTAATTTCTGTGAAGTCTTCACACGCAATAGCATCAGTCATTAGTTCATAGAGGATAACAGTGATGGCACAAAATCTATTGGACTTCGCCCCACCGCCAGACTACTACATTGCGTCTTGATGCATTCTTTGTTTCCTAGACTAGGAAATTACGATGCTGTATATAAAGAAAACTTCAAGGCTCTCTATGCTATTTATGGGGATATCCAAATCAATTGGTTTCATATGCTTTTTGACGAAATTATCAAGGTAAATAACTCTACGCGACCTCATTTTTTCTAAAATGAATATATCATACGTATTTTGTTAGCTTGTGGGGTAAAGCCTCCTGACTCTGCCATCTCGAAACCAAAATGTATTGATTCCGTAACCGTCAAACGCATGAAGCTTCCTCCTCCTTACCTTGAGATTATGCCATTTGAACAATGGCAACAAAGAGATCCAACAAAACAAAAAGCCACTTCCTCTCGACCTCGTTCCGACGAAGTTAAAATGTTGAAATCAAAATCCACCACAAAAGAATCACTTGAAACTATTGCGCGTAATCAATTCTTGCTTGAATCAAGACTCAAGCGCATGGACACGAAAATTGATAAACGCTTCAACAAAGTCAAGTCATTCTTTGGTATTTTATGGGATGCTATTTCATGTAGCACATCCATCTCTGCTCAAGACCCAGGCAAATGTCCTGCTCCTCCTGCTTTCAATTGGTCAACATCAGAGGAATCTGCTGGTACTAGTGGACATGGTCGTAGAGAATCATCTAGAGAGGACGAGGAAGAAGAAGATGATGATGATGATGATGAGGAAGAATATATTCAAGAAGAGACAGCTTATGACTCATCCTAGATTCTTTTTTCTATCTCTATATTTTGGATTAGTAATTTAAAACATCATTCGACACTTGTACTAAATAGTGTCGTTATTTTTATTCGTATGATATTATGGATACTCTGGTATGTTTGGTGTGTATGATAATCCTATATTATGGTGTATGTTATATTATGTTATATTCTGGTTGATATACTCCTATATTATTCCATTATCTATTCCTTTTTGTCGATGACAAAGGGGGAGAAAGGTGCTAACAATTATTTGCAGGAATATAAATATATATAGAATACAAATAAAATCTCAAGGGTAGATCACATATTCAGGGGGAGATTAGAACTTCAGATATATTGTCATTAATCAAAAAGGGGGAGAATGTTGAGTCACAGGTTCTATGAAGGTTTTGATTTCTGACTAAGAAATAAAGACGATCGACAAAACAAAGACATCAACGCTATAAAGAGGCACAAAAGAGCTACATATGGTACTCTAGATTATAGGTTGATTATTTGATATTGTAATAGTAATAAACTTGTTAAAATCTATCCTCAAATAATCATGCATTTTAATATAATATATATATATATATATATATATATATATATATTTGAATTGCATTATACACTCACTGTGCAAAGTATCAGAGACCGGTCGACCGGTAGTAAAAGAGGCGGTTGACCGTTTCTGTATAATATGCACAATGAACGTGCACACATGCACATAACGACTATATATTTGAAATCCTGTCTACTGGTCATTTTTTGACCTGTCGACCGTTTTTAAACAGAGGGCAACCTTTCCCAAAAGACACTTCCTTCTCCAATGGTTGCATCTCTTACCTTTCATCAATGATCATAACTATTAATGGCAACTGTTCACAAAGAGTTACAACTATTTTTCTCTATATATACTCATCTAAATCATTGATTCAAGACACATGAAAACATATTCTTTTTTACTCTAATTTTAGATCTTACTTTCTAAATACTCCTGCATTCTAAAAGCTCTCAATTATTTTAATTGCTTATTGAATCATTGAAATTATTTCATATCTTTTGATTCGATAAGTAATATACTTTCCTTAATCTTCACAAAACATCATTCGCATATTTTGAGAATAAGATTATAGGAAATTTGTACTACAAGTGACAAAACTGTGTTAGCAAGAACACATACCGTCAACAAACAATTCATCTTTGTTGAAGTCCTCGGTGTTTTAAGAGGCAAGTGTTGAAGTCCTCAGTGTATTAGAGGCGTGAAATCCCGTTCGTTTGCTCGGGTATTGTAAACCTGTTCCTCCGGGTGAAGCGAGGTAGTTAATAGTGAAAATCCAGATAGAAGTCTGGGACTGGACGTAGGACGGTGCTCCGAACCAGTATAAAAATCTCTGGTGTGATTGTTCTATTTTTATTTACTTTGCTACTATCATCTAGTTTCCGCATTTATATTATAGTCCATATTACACGATCCGTGTGTACTATACTAGCACGTGCACGATCACACACTTTTCATCTTTAATTTGGACACTCCATTGTATGTTGGCCATCGAGCGACATAGTTAGGTCTGAGTTGAAGCACTAGAAGTGAAAAATCATTCAATAGAGAATTCATCTCCCTAGTTATATGAGTTAGAATCACAACCAACTATAGTCAACCCAAAGTCAAAGTCTCTTGGTAGAGCAGTATAGTTAATGTTATTATTGTACCAAAGTCTTTGTGTTCGTTAAAATCAACGTAGGAATGACGAAGATTAGAATAATCATCAATAATACGGTTTATAATAATATTAAACCAAGAACTTTATGCTTGTGAAAATCATTGTAGTCCACTAGGTATAAATATAAATTAATTTAATTAATTTACTATGATCATAAATTAATTAAGTCATGTGGTTTACTTGTAGTATTCATCATAACGGTTCTATGGCTCAAAGTTGTTAATTCAGTTAGCAATTAACATTGAAACATTCACATGTCACCTGAGCTAGTGGTTTGACAATTTCCCTAAATTTATTGCTTACGCATCTTTTTAGTAAAAATCCAATTTTACTATTATAAGCGATATTTGTTAGAAATGATTATTCACACCAATTCTCTTCGATAATACTATATCACTTTAGGACTTATGGAATTTGGTTTTGGTGAAAATTCCAATATCGACCATGCTCAATTTGATTTGTCCAAACATAAAATTCCTAGTTGAATAATAATAATAATAATAAACCATATTGCTCTAGCCAAAGACTTTGACTTTGAGTTCATTACTGTTGATCATGATATTAACCCTTAAAATCGAGAAGAGGAATTCTCTATTGAATAGTGCTTCACTTCCAAAGCTTCAACTTAGACCTAACTATAGTCATTCTATGGACGCAATGCTATAATGTAACTATAATCAAAGTAGAATTTCCACATTAATATTTAAAAGTATTCTTAAGTAGGGAATTGTTTAAGATCGTCACTTTAAGATTCTCTATTTGACCTTAGTTATATTAACAAGTAAAAAACACTCGAGCATGTCATTCCATAGCTATCTAGTGACTATCTGTATATAACTCTTTTATGCCCCCAACAGCAATGAGTAATACACTGTCCAACATTTGGAATGCATTATGTAATTCAATCTCAATAGATATACTAATATCCCATATCGAAACTTCTTGACTAGGAATATTTAAAAAATATGTTGTTTTAATGTAATAAATTTCTCATGATCATAATACATTGCAATTACTATCACATAACATATATTTAATAATTTTTTATTTAGTATACTAAAATTAGATAATTAATTAACATATCACAATATGACATGTATAAAATAAAGACAAGCACCTTATACTTTGAACAAGATTTTATTATAGAGTTCATAATTTATAATAAATCACAGAATTGCTTCTAGGGCACATTCATAACTCCATCAGTATTCGTAAAGGTGTAAGGCCAAAGTGGCAACCCAATGTCCAAATATGGCATTGTATTCGTAAACATAGGTGTAAGGCCTTAGTCATAACCAATTATTTATTCATGACAATATTTGAGAATGATGGTGTAAGGCCTGAGTGGCAAAATTAATATTTATTCCCAATGTTAATGGTTGGTGATGATATAAGGACTTAATGGCAACTTAAATATCAAAACTTGAAATTAGTTAGGAATGATGATTTAAGGCCTTAGTGGAAAACCGGAGAAAATGACTATAAAATCTAGTCACAAAATGATATTAAGTATATGGCACACTTATATTTGAAATGATGGTTATGATTATGAGTCATGTTGTGATGACCCGCAAATTCGTACCCTTTAAATCGACAGTAAACCATACATGTCCGATCTAAAAAGCACAGACTGACGGAAAGTCATGAGAAAGAAATAAAGAGAGAGAAGAGAAGAGAAGAAAGAGAGGAGAGAGAACCAAACAGAGCAATACAAAATCTCACATCGTAGCGAAAAACATATAATATCATATCAATGATCTTTACAAAACGGAAACTGTATATACATACATCAATCGAAGTTCAACAATCAATCATTAATCATCAGCCTGGGCAGTTATTATAACCTGTCCTTTACAATTGCCGACAATATACAACAACAACAATAGGCAAAGCGGTTAAGCAAAATAGATACATGTATACGAAAATGAAGATCTCTAGCTCTCCTACTGAAGATCCAAAAGCATCAAATCTGAACCTGTAAATATATTCGGTCTGACCCGAGCATTGATAGGGAAGAACGCCTGGATCAGTCTGGTAAACCAGCGTGAGAAACACACTCAACTGAATTTATTAGATTACCAAACGTGTCCTTTCAAAACAAAAGTATCTCATAAGACAGCCAACACTTAAACACGGACATGTTTTTACCTGATAATAACTAAAACCTTTTATATCCAATCCTATTATATTATATTAGTGTCCGGTACACAAATAATATTAATCATAGCCGAAATTGTTACATTGATTAAATTCTAGCATATAGCCCAAAGTGGGTAATACAATTAAAATGGCAGGTACGTAGTGGAGTTTGGATTTCCATACAAATGACCAGGTGAAGGGACTACCTTCCGATGGGTACACCTCTATATGGATGTCCCGAGGCACAGAACTTGTGCCGCTACCAATACAAGACCGGCCTACCTCTATAACTAGGTAGTACCAAATATATCATCCTTCGATCGTTACCGACCTTTTTCGAGGGCCCTCATAGCATACAAACCATAATAATTTACATCCCGAATATCATAGCGGGAAGAAATATATTTAGAAGAGGATGATCATATCCTAATGGGAGTGACCCACTTAGCCCTGCTGCATCTAACCCTAATTCGGTCATTTCCGGTTGACGAGGCCTGAGGTAACGATTACCTTTCACATATCACATCACTTTGAATGCCATACGACCATTTCCGTTGACTACTAATTGTCTTCCACAAAAATACAATCTTTGGGCTAGTATGTCTCAAGGAGGGTGTTAAGCTAAGAGAAGTTGCCTTCTCCACCACCACTGATGTATAATTGTAAAACCAATGTACGTATTCTTTAGAAATGCAATGTCAGGAACAAGACAAACCGACGGTACTTTCCTACCACATCCTGTCGGGAAATCCCTAGGATTAGTAGAGACGACCCTTGCAATAGATATTTCGTAATGAAGAGACAACTGCTACTATATGTATATTAGGATTTTAACCCCAAACGATCAACAAACAGTCCTCCACTATGAAAATCCTGAATATCAATATCATCGATCAACCTGCACAATCGTCGAATATACGTTGGTCCGATGTGATTTTCGGATAAACCGATCACTGTCTCTTCGCACTAACAATGCAAAAGCGTTTCTCAACCTCACACAGAAACTAAGTCTCATAGACTTATCACGTCTCCAACTTTCAACTTGCTATCCTTCGGCCAAGAAGGGAGCTCGAAAGATTGGAGTAATACTCCACATTACACGAATCAACATCCTCAACACAACGATAATTAAGACTACACAGAAGGCTACGTACTAAGTGTACGACTAAATAGTTCCCACATCAAGTCGAGGAACCAAAACGACCAAATTTGATAGTCAGTTATTTAACTATCAAAGCAAACAAACAAATATTCATCACCATAAGCAATCACTAGGCCCTTTAATTAATCTTTTATTAATTAAATCACTTCCCAAATATTCACTTCAAATTATCTTCAAAAAGATATATTCTCAAAAACCATTTCAACTTTATATATTGGAAATTATTTCCATATACTTATTTAATAATAAGTAATTCACAAATCTCTTTATTTTCAACACCTAGAAAATATTACATATACTTAAATCAGGATTAAGTATATATTTTATTCTTTAAGGAAAACATTCTCTTAAACATGCTTACTTGGATTGAAACGAATGTTGCGTTAAACACCGTTACGACAATCTAAAATCATTAGTATAGGGATTCGATAATTAGATAGATATATAAATCCCATATACTATGCAAAACATCTCCTTTCGAAAATCATTTACTATAACAACATTGTTATAGTCCATCATTTCCTTACTTCTCGAAACATCTATTTCAACAGTGAATGTGGAAATCTATGTATTCGATACTTAACACATTTTAAAAAATCTTCAAAGCATTTAACTCCATTTAAATATCACTTCTCAAAACATTTATTTAATTTAAAAGATTATTCACTGTCCAAAATCGTGAATATATTTCATTTACCAAATTCAATGTTTCTACGCATTTGTTAAAGGATTATCCACTGTCCAAACTCGTTGATGAAATTCCTTTATAAGCTTTCACAATTTACTTATCAAATTCAATTGATTTCGGATTTATAAAACAATGTTTATAAATTTCATTTGTTATTTTAGAAAAACTTCCATATACAAAATTCTTTTATTAACCAGTTCCATTTATATCTCATCTATATGTCAAAATCCAATTATAAGTTAATTCGCTTATAAATCTCTTATTTACAAGTTCGTTCTTTTTATAACTTCACAAATTTATAAATTTATAAATCTTATTTACTTAGAAGATCCATTTATAACTTCATTTTAACATTTACAAAACTCCATTATAATACCATTATTTTGATTTATAAAATATCAAGTTTATAAATCTTATATATAACCATTTATAACAAATTCAAAATCTCACTTTAAACTATTTTACCAAATAGTCGACTTTATATTTCAAAAATCACATTCTGATTATATTTCACAATAATCATAATTTTTATAACATAAGAATTATAACTTTTATTTATTTAGAATAAATTCACTCCTTAACAATTCAAAAATTAATAAAACATCTATTTCCAACATCACTTCGAAATCCTTTTTAATTTGAAATCATCACTTTAATATTTTTAAATTTCCAAAAATAGGCCCAATGCTGCAACATCACTAAATAAGATGATTCACATCAATCATATCATCCAAACATCATATATCATATGACAACAACATATATATATATATATATATATATATATATATATATATATATATATATATATCAATATCTGTAATAAAACCAATACTGGTGAGGAATCTAGTTGGATCCCTCCAACCTATCACCAACAACAAATATACATATTAGAATATGTGTACAATGTCCACTTCGAGGCAGACGCGGATACAAAAGGTCATCCGCTCATACACAGGAACGTATAAGGTCTCATTTGCTCCAATAGGCAGGAATATATCCAAATACTAATCATTATATATATAGTGTATCATATATCATCTAAACAATCATCAATCAGCATAACATAAATTTATTCTCACTTATATAAAAATATCAATGAGTCGGAAAGAGCGAGTTGTACTCACTTTGGTTTCAATAGTAGTTGTAGTGTTTTATTACAAATAAATTTACACTAGCTTTAATCAACTCCAAACCCCTTAAAATGTAGTACTTGTCAATACGGACCCAACGCAACTTGTTTTGTCAAAGACAGACCTCGTATGAAGAAGTTATGATGTTTTAAAGATTACACAAATTAATTTATAAATTAATTTTACAAATTTTATTTTTATTTTTAAACCTTGATCAATCACAGTCGTTAATTTCTGCTATTCAAATCTGGGCCTTGCTTTCATTCTTCCACCATCATTTCGTACACACGTTTAAACCCATCTCGTCGTTTCCTCCAATCGAACGTCGTGACCAAAACACTCGCCGATATGACGATCCAACGCCACCATCGAATTGCCCTACACGAGCTCTACCATCTCTAGAGGCTGGCCACACTCGGCCATGCCATTGTGTCGATTTCCATGCTTGAATGCCCGGCCATCACGAACAAGTTGCCACCGATCGGCTCCACTATTCTCGATCATCACCGTTGAGATTGAAGATATCATGAAGCTTTATCATTTTCTAGTTGAACATTTTTCGAATAGATTGATGGATTAAGAGATTTTGAGGGAATATTGGAAGATATCGACCACTGAAAGTAATTGTGGCAGCTAGGGCTTTAGAAACTAGGGTTTGTGAAAATTAAAAAATGTTGTGCCTTTTATAGAAAATTTCGCGACAGTATTCATCCAAATTTTTTTCGAACTCTTAAAGAAGCATGCTGCCTGGCATTTATAATGTTTTATTCATATACCGAACACAATGGAATATATATCAGGAGCTAATTCGATCATATTCGGAAGACGTGTTTTTGAATCGAATTATTTAAATTAAAATTTACTTAAATAAATTTGTACACGTTTCAACTTCATTCGGACAAACCGTAAGTCCGATTGAAAACTTGAAATCTTACTGTAATATAACATTACATATCCAATAAAACTAGTTCCATCAAAATCCGAGACTGTGTGAAAAATGACTATTTTTATACGTTAATTGAATATTAAAATATTCAATTTCTATAAATTAACTTTTAATTCAATTTCAAAAAGTTTACCAACATCATTCTAATTCAAATAGAATTTAATTCAACTTTATAAATCATTTTATTTCACATTAAATACAAATTCCAATTATTTCTGCAATTTCAAATATTAATTTGATAATTTAATTATCCAACTAAATCAAGATATTTGAAATATAAGTTATTCAGCTTATAAAATTAACCCGTGAATACATAAAATCAATTAAATATACTAATTTCAAATGACTGAAATTCTAGGTCGTTACACATGTTGTGGTGTTCACTCTGTTTGATAGGACAAACTAATGATGTTAAATTAGTGAGGGGAAAACTAGTTTCGCTAGGTGGTGTGGTCCTACTACGCTTTGTGTTTAGGGTATAGTATTATCCATACCAGTGTAACGTTCTCCATTTTGAGACTCGAAATAGACACGAATGATGAAGGAGTCATCCTTAGTATTGATTTCAGACGACGGTAAGATTAGTTATTATATCATTAATACTAAAAGCACATAAACAAGAAAATTTCCAAAGCATTTTTCATTCATTAAAAATTATGTTAATTACATGATAATTACATAACCTTATGATTTATTTATTTAAATAAACTATAATAAATACAAATACAATTCCAAGAGCGAAATTTTAAGATGCACCTTTAGGTGACTAGAGTCATAAATACCTGATGGTTATAAATCCCATCATTGCATACAATCAACAATAAAGCAGTTAAACTATACAACATAAATATTTATCGTGTCGACTGCCCTACACCATTGACACACCATATGACCTATACAATGCATTGTAGTGTGCCCGGCCAATGTAAGACGATTGTCAAGGTTGGAGTAAAGTGAATCAGTCATAGATCCTATCGTATATCTCACAATGCAATGAATAAAGTATAATAGTGAATATCTCAAATAGAAAACATGCAAGATAGTAGTAACTCAATAAATCAAAGAAATCAGAGTATTCAGATCATATAACTATAGAACATATGTGATAGTGTATGTACAACTGATAATAAACTGAAAATGAATAACTTACATACATTAGTAGCACTAGTGTTGTGGGCATTTTGGCCTATAGCATCGTGAATAAGAAAAGACTTTATGGAGCATAGAAATGATCGAAAAGCGCTTAATAAAGGCACCATCATGTAATCATAAGGTCAAGGTGAAGCACTAGGAGAAAATTTGGCATAGTTAGAAAATATAGTCAAAGCACTTGTAAAATGTTCCAAAATTCAAGACATGCACATAGGTCGAAACTGGATCTCAATCCGGGCTACGAATTGGAAGATATGATCATCTTAAAATTCTTTCGCCACCTAACCGACTCGGGCCCCACCATGGAGAGCAACTATCTACTTCAAGCAAATGGAACATTAAGAGGCATTAGAATATTCTACTAATGATACGAAGCTATAGATACAAGTTTCATTCAACTATGACTTAAAAGGAAAGAGTTATGCCACAAAAACATGCGTAGCTCAAGTGGTTGAGCATCAAGTTTCCAATGAAGAGGTCAAGCACATTATTTTTATGGAAGATGAGGAATGGTCTAATAGGAAATCTAACTGCTGAGTGCCTAACCATTTCCAACATAAGGAAGGAAAAGGGAGAAGACAAGACATAAGGAGTTGAAGAAAACAAAGGAGTTGGGAAGAGCATACCCCTCTATTTGGTAATCTCAATACCGAATAACATTTCCTATTTGGTAGGCCAGGCATCAAGTAGGAAATCTTATTCAGCTGTCATAATACCGAACAGAAAATCATGCTCGATAGTCTTGACACGGAATACGGTTTCATGTTCGATAGGTTTGGCGTCGAACATGTGATCTTTTTTGTTAGAGATTGGACAACAGGCCAACGTAAGGTTAAGCGAAGCCGTACCAAGGAGGTGCATAAAGGAATCTGTCTAGCACGATGTCCATGTGCATCAACCGAACTAAAAAAACCCAGAACAGAGCTTCTCCAGTTGAACCCAAACAAGCTATTTATGGAATGAAATCCGAGTACATATGGAAACTTCTGATTATATCGTGTATAGATGGAAACATCCAAACCAAGGTAGTTATAAATGGAATTTGCCTGATTTACCAAAGAGACCAACATTCCTCTCCACTCCTATAAATACCAAAGCTTCTGACAAAAATAAGGAGAGGATTTTGGAAAGCCAAGCTTACAACACTAATGGTGGAAAATTGAAATAGCTTAGCAGGATCAGCCTAACAAGAATTGCTTAGCAGGAATAGTCTAGCAGGAACAACCTTATAGGAACTGCCTAACCAGAACTGCCTAATAGAGACAGCTAAACAGAAATAGGCGGCTAAGAATAGTCAAACAAGAATAGCCAAACAGACTTCCTTGGGCTATATTTTGCCTACTATTGACCCTTAGATAATTTATTTTGTAACTCATACATTATACCAAAGTTACATCGGAAGAATAATGAAAATAGAGAGTGGATGTAGGCACATTCTGGTTAAACAACTATAAATCTTTGTGTTCTTTACTTTACTGCAGTTTACTTTCTGCACAACCTATATGTGATCCACTCTTTTAAAATCAATCCTAATACTAATAAATAACTGTATTATATAACTCGTATACACATCTCTATAGTAAATAGATTGGAGGTGTTTGCTCATTTTTTATGAAAACATTTTTTGTGCTTTTATTGAGAGATGATTCTCGACATGCCTTTGAGATCAAATAATAAGTTTGGTGCTACAAGCGAGAATGTACGGAACACCTGCGCATCTAGTCAAACAAGTACTAATAAGGATGATATTTGACAAGCACTCCGATGCTAATAGAGTAATTATCAAAGGAAACCTAGATATATTTATTACCAAGCTAAATGAATGTTTCACTTCCCAACATCAAGCAATGGTGGACCAACTTACGACATGCCGGGGGTAGCTACAAACTATTGTTCACAACACTTGAACACAAAGACGATCCCAATCTAAAGGATACAGAGGGCTAAGGGAGTCTCCCTTTAACAAAGAATCCGATCAAGAAAGTTAAAGAGTTAGAAGAAGGAATATTAGAGGGATGAAGCGAGAAAGTGTTCAACTCGAAGATGGTCTAAGGAAGTGGTTTGCCATCGAACCAAACAAAGATAATGCTGATTCGAGAGTAGCTGCAACAAATTCTTCTCATTCCCTCATTGAAATTGTAGTCAATGAAGGACAAAATGATCATTAGTACTGATGTAGGAGCCACTACCATGCCTGGAGTTGAAGATCAAGTCATCACAATGAAGATGAAAGAAATTGTTCCCCCCTAATGGAAAGGTCGAGCTACTATTGACAGTCCAAACCAGAGGATAGGATGGTTCGAATCATTAGACATTCGTTCAAACGTGAACAAGTGGAGTGAGGAAGTGGAGCTTAGTTTAGCCGAGCCTTCTCCCAAGTGATAGGACTACCAAAGACCGTAAAGATTTCACGATGCCTACTATGGAACCATATTAAGGACTTACTAACCCTGTAGTGCATTTACAATGGTATACCCAACACATACTGGTAAACAAAGATATAGTAGAAGCCTTGTGCAAGTTCTTTCCTCTATTCTTGCCAAATCAGCTACTATATGGTTTTGTTGTTTACCCCTATGGTCAATTCATTCTTGTGCGATGTTAAAAAAGAAGTTTATTAGTCAATTTCAGGTGCATATTGAACAAAAAAAGATGGGTACTCATCATCTATTGTAAAGCAAAGGAAAAATGAGTCACTGTGACACTACTTATCCCAGTTTAATGTTGCAACCGTTGGAATTCAGAACACTAATGGAAGGTTCACCTTAATGACTTGTATAGTGGAGTGCATCCTAGAACGAAGTTTACTAGGAGATCGACAATGAGAAACCAGCCACATTAGTGCAGTTCACCTATGCGGCAACAAAGTATGCGAGGTAGGAATGTGTTGCATCAGAAAGGTAGTTTGGTATAGCTACTAGAGAAGAGTTTGGTAGCGACAGCAAATGATGATGGAAATTATGGTAGCTTCTTCCCTTGCTAACTATTTGGAAATAATATAGCATTCCTTAAACTTATGAAGTAAGTAGCACCAATGTAGGTCCAGAGAGACTAAGTCTGGAATTTTGTTTCCAAACCATCGCAAGGAAGCAAGTAAGGCAGGAAGGAGCCATAATAGTCTGGACTTACACAAACTAAATTGGCTAGGGCTTAGACTAGTTCTAATCGATGCAGAACTAGCCAATACTAGACTAATGGTATAACCCATACCAGACTAGGGGAGGATGTCTCATCAGAAGTCAATGCTGATGTTGGAACATTTAGTTATTGAAAAGGGACCGCCTAAGTTCATACCGACTAGTACACAAGTGGTTGATCCATTGCACGGAGGGTATGACATTGCCTACCAAATAACCTAAGAAAGCCTTCCAGTACTAAAGGAGTGAGTCACTGGGCTAATGCATCAAGTATTAGACGAGCAGAACATGAGACCAGAGCTTGACAAGATGAATCATGATCAGTTCACTCTAAACAATTGATATGCGGTCAACACCTAGATTTTAAAACACTAGCAATGGAGTAATATATTAGAAACACCAAACCTTGAACACATTTGAGATGCTATATTCAGCATATGGAAGAAGTTAGAGCTATAAAGGGAGAACATGTCGTTGCTTTCCTCTCTTCAAGTCATACTTCAAGACTATTTGGTTTAGTCATTTGGAATACTAATCCATTAACACTTAGGTATCAAGCAAAAAGGATGGATGAAACTAAAGAAACAATCTTGCATGGTTCAACACTATAGCAATCGCTATAAATCAACGCAGCGAACAAATTATCACTATAGATGTTTCAAGAATTATTGGGAAATAAAGTTTTAAAAGGAACCAGTATGCTATGGGTTAAAACCTGTAATATTCCGGAATTTCCAGGAATTTAAAAAGTGATAATCTCTTAATTTAAATTATTTGAATTGATAAAATTGTTATTTTCAAACATAAATAACCAAGTAATAATAATATAATGTCTTAATTATGGTTATAAATTGGTTTTAAAATAAGAATAATTATTTTATTTGTGTAAATAAATTCTAAATTTACTTACTGTTTTCATAGTTAATAAGTGTGTTTAAATATATTTATATCTGTCTATTTTAAATTGATTTTAAAATAGTATAAATTATTTGTAAATAAAAATGAGCTTATTTAAAAACAGATATTTATGTCTATTTAAATTAATAGATTTGATTTTTAAATTTGAATTTGAATTGAATATAAATTTGAATTAAAGAGATATACATGCATCTTAAAATAGAATAATAATATAGTTTGGTTTTAAAATATATAGATAATGTTTTTTATATAAGATTTGTTTTATTTTTATAAAAATTTATCTATGGAAATATGGAATTGTATTTATTTAATAAGTATAAATACAAGGACTTTTGAAATAACATTTTAAAAGAGTTTGCAATATTTTATAATTTTATTTAAATTTTACTTGGTTTCATTTCTTTTTAAAGATTGTATTTTATATAAATTTAGCAAACATTTATAAATGTATAAATGTATTTGTTAATTAGGATTTTAATTAGGAAAGTATTTTTAAATTAAGAAAAATATATTAGTCAATTAGAAAATTTATTTAAAACGCTTTTAAATTTCTTTTAAAATAAAATTAAATAAAAATTGACTAGTGTTTAGTTTTAAATCACTTTGACAACAAGTGTTACAACATTTATGTAAATTAAAGACAAGTGTCCATTCTGTTTATTTTTTTTAATTTAATAAATCTGAAATTTACCTATATAAACACCATCTTTCTCCATCTTCTTTTTCTTTAAAATTTATATTCATTCCTAAGAGAAACTAGAATTATCAATGCAACTTTCACTCTTCAACAATCCAGAAAATCCTCAAACTTAAATCTGAAAATCCTCCTGAAACAAAAATCTGAAACCACCTCAAAAAAAGCAAGTCTGCAAAAATTTGTTTTCCTGTAAAAAATTTCCCAAACCTGTCATCTTCTCCTAAAAAATTCAAGCACAACCCAGAAATCAATTTGAAGCCTACAAAACACTTCTCAAACACTACTCTCTGATTACAAAGCCTGAAACATTTCTGTGATCAAAAGCCTGCAGTTTGTTTTCAAACAAAATCTGCAATATGTTTAAAAAACTCAATGAAAGTTATCAATCCAGTTCTGCATTTTCCATATCTGCCTCATTTTTCATATGCATGCAAATCTGAAAAGAAAAATTAAAGGGGTTAAGCATTTCTGTTTCAAATGAGGGTTCATCTTCAAGTCCAAAGTATCTTGGCAAATTTCCAGCTTATCATCACCTCTGCACTGCATTTAAAAAGGGCGAGTAAACAATTTACCAAAAATTAAAGTAGTAATTATCTGTTGCAAATAAGTTAGTGATGATGTTTATATGAGTTTGCCTCTGTGTAGATAAATATGCAATAGGTTTTGTTATGCTTTAAATCTGTGCATGCCTGATACCTCCCTGTTTACAGTTTTAAATGTTTATAAATGTTTAAAATTTCATATCTGTTTATTTATTCATTTTTAACACTTGGATTAAATGTAAATTAGCTAAGTATTAGTATAATCTAGGTACTGAATATATAAACAAGTATTTATGAACTAAAGATATGCTTGTATCTGGGAAAAACAACAGGAATCTGTAAATTTGCAAAACTCAATTGTTGTAAATAACTGATTCAAGTTTAATTCTTGAATCAATTATGGAAAATAAGATTTTTAAAACAAATATCATAATTTTTAAGAATGTATTGAGAGAGGAATTGGATTTTATCTGGGATTTGGGTTTATGTCAAATTCAGTCGATATATGCATCTGTGGTGCTCGGGGTTCTTGATGGAGTTGGAGGTTGGATTGGAGAGTGTGGCAAAAGTTGTTGAAGATTTTGTAATCCACTGTGAAGGTTGAAATTGCTAGATTTTGATTTTAAACCTAGTTCAGTTCGAACTTTGGAATTTGGCTACTGCATCTTTGTAACGACCCAGAATTTTTAGAAATTAAAATTTGAATATTTAATTAATTTTAAATATTAATAGGTGAATTTATAAGTCGAATAAATTTTTATTTCGATTTATTGGATTTAATTGGATAATTAAATCGATAATTTAATATGTTAAATTATGGAAAATAATTGAAAATTGGGTTAAATATGATTGAAAATGATTTGTAAAATTTTATTTTATCATATGGGAGTTAGAATGATATTTTAGAACTTTTAAAATCGAATTAAAAGTTAATTTGTGAAAATTGAATATTTTAATATTTAAATCGACTAGTGAAAATAGCCAATTTTTGAACAGTCTCAGAATTGAACGAAACCAGTTCCATTGGATCCGTAATAGTTAGTTATTACCGGATTTCAATTTTCGTGTCAATCGGAGTTACCGTTTGATCGTGGCAGCTCGAAACGCATCGAATCGTTTTTAATTTTAATTTGGCGAGTCAAAATAGCCATTTTTCAAAAAGTCTCGGATTTCGACGAAACCAGTTTCATCGGATCCATAATGTGATATTATTGTAAGGTTTCAAATTTCAAGTCGATTGGATTTACCGTTTGTCCTGTACAAATTAAAACGCCTAGAAAATCGCTTAAATCGGTTTAATTCAAATTGAGCGTTTACAACCATAACTCGCACATACTTCCGAATTAGCTTCCGAAACCTGTTCCATTGTGTCCAGAACGCGGGATAAACCCTAGAAACGCTGGTTACGGCGCGTAAATCGGAGTTCAGAATTTCCGGATGAATAGTGTTCGATTTTCTTCTATAAATAGCTCAAAAATTCACAAAAAAATTAAGAAAAATATTCTAAACCCTAATTTGAGCTGCAGGCCGCCTCCATGTATAATCAAGGGCCGAAACTTAATCTTCTTCATCCTCCATTTTCTCCAAATCCATACATCGATTCGCAAAAGTTCCAACACGAAAGTTGTAGAGCACGGTATGAACTACAGACCCAACGGTGGATTCATGCTATCGTCGCCGTTTGGAGGCAGAATGGGGCCGCATTCCCTGATGTTGCGCACGTTTTTTCAGGTGCTAAGGGGGGGCCGAGCTCATAGTCCTTCTAGCCGAGCTTAGCTCTCGCGTAGGGCTTCGATATGGCATCTCCTGATCGGAGTATCGATGCATGTTGGAGTCGCGATATGGAACCCTAGAATCGAGCTTGATGGGTTCAAACGCATGTTTAATTACCTGGAGAGGATGGCCGTGTACACGCAAGAGAGGGAGGGGGAGAGAAGCTTGATGTGCGGCCAAGATTTGTTTGAATGGTATTGGAAATTAAAGTTGTTAATAAATTTTATATTAAATCGGTTGAATGTTTAAAATGTGATATCTTTTTGCTGCGAGGTCCGATTTGGGCGAGTCAAAGTGCGTTGGAATCGTATGCTCGTGCTCTTCGCAATGCAACCAGTTTGGAGTCGATTGGAGCTCGTTTGAATTTCGGGTAAAATTAAACGTTCGTTTAATTTTATTCGAAACGAACGCCGAAACCGAAATTTAAATCAAGGTGAGAACTTCTCACTCAATCGAATCAGTTTCGATTTTATTTTAAATAGTTAGATTTAAAATATTTGAATGCATGTTTGAATGATGACTGTTATCTATTGATTGTTAAAATAGACATTATGCACCGTTAGTAAGCGGATGTTATTTTATTAAAAACATATACCGCGAATATTTCATAAACAGTGAAATTGGTATTATAAATAATATCTATATATATATATATATTGGCATATGTATATATTGCAGTTGATTGATTTTCCGTATTTTTAGCGGATGAGACCCTATTACGCCGTTATTAAGCGGATAATATTTAATAAGAACATGTACCGCGATAATTTCATACTGGAGCGAAATTGGTATTGTGCTAATGTTTTTTGGATGCAGGAAAATAGGTTGGAGGGATCCAACTGGATTCCTCAACAGTATTTATTTAATTTCAGATATTTTGATATTTGATTGATTTTCATATCGATATATGATATCGTTGTTGTCGTAATTGACTATTTGGTATGTAGCATCATTGGACCAAATTTTGAAACTTTAAAATGATTTTTAAAGTGATTTTTGAGAAGTATACGTTTTATAAAATAATTTTGGAATTTGATCCATTTTAAATAAATAAACGTTATATTTTTAAAGTTATAAAAATTATGATTTTTGAGGAAAATAGTTGAAAACTGATTTTTGAGAATATGATGCTAATGATTTTATAAAATAGTTAATCGGGATTTTTGAATTTATTATGAAAAGTTAAAAATAGGATTTATAAAATTTGATTATTTTATAAATCAAAATGGTGAAACTATAAAGGAAATTAAAGACGTTTTAAAAGAATAATATAAATTGATTTATATTAAGGGATTTATAAACGGATATTTATAAATTGAAATATTGACTTATAAAACGAGTTTTTATAAGTGTTTGAATGAAGTGAAAATGAAATTCATAAATGAATGAAATTTATAGAATTATAAACTGTGAAGTTATAAAAGAAATTTATAAATAGTAAGATTTATAAATTTGGTGAAATTATTTGAAGAATAGATTAGTTAGATAAATGGATCTTATAAGTTATAAGATTTATAAATTGGAAAGTCTCTAAAGGAACGATTTTGTAAAATAATCGTTTTATAAGTATTTAACTTATAATATGAACTTTTAGTTTATAATTGAGTTATAAACTGGAATAGGTTAATAAAAGAATTTATAAAAAGGAAGTTTTTATAAATAAATAGAAATGGAATTTATAAACGTTGTTTTATAAATTCGCAAACAACTTATTTTGATAAGTTAATTGTTGAAACCTATTAATGGAGTTATATTCACATTTTTGAATGTGAATAATCCTTTGAATTAAAATGAATAAAAGGATGAAAAATTGTTAACGTAGTATATTCACGTTTTTGAATAGTGAATAATACGTTAAAGAAATTGTTTTGAATGTGAATGTTTTAAATAGAATTAAAACGATCTAACGATGTTTTAAAATGTGTTGAGATTCGAAACCATAGATTTCAACATTCATTGTTGAAATAGACGTTTTCGAGAAATAAAAGGAAATGGTGGACTATAACACTGTTGTTATAGTAAATGATTTCCGAAAGAAAATGTTTTGAATAGTATTGGGATTTATATATCTATTTTAAATTCGAATCCCTATACTAGTGATTTTGGGTTGTCGTAACGATGTTTTACGCAACATTCGTTTTGGCCCAAATAAATATGTTAAAGAGAATGATTTCCTTAAAGAATGAAATATATACTTAATTCGATTTAAGTATATTGAATATTTTCCAAGGTTGGAAATAAAAAGATTTGTGAATTACTTATGAATAAATAAGTATGGAAATGTTTTCCAATATAAAGCGAATATTTTGAGAATTTATCTTTTGAAGATAAATTGAAAATGGATAGTTGAAATCGTATATGCATGATATTTTGAAATATATATTCATTAAGGAATTTATAAAAGAAAGCGGAATCTGCTTAAAAATAAATATTGATTTATTTTTGAAGTGTTGAAATTTTATATCTTGTAAAGCTATTTTGGGAAATAAATAATTTGGAAAATTATTTGGAATCTGGTGATGTGTGCATATCAATTGATAGTTCAATAACCGACTATCAATATTTCCCTTTGAATGGGTATTTGATGTGAATTGATTGAATTTGAATGCCACACTTATTTTTGAATAAGCGCTCACTATTCGGGTTAACCGGGAAAGGACCATGGGGTCGTATAACCCATTCCGAATATGTGATACGTCGTTGTGAATTGCATTGAAGATCGGTGTTGAAGACCGAGTATTTGCGAGAGCGATAGGATGACCTATCGATTGTTTCTGCACTGGGTAGCTCCTGGTATAGAGATTCCTTAAGTGATGGGAAATTCGATCGGGATTGTGAATACCCGGATTGCAAGGGCTTCGTAAGAAGTGCCTTCGGTTTTGTTCGAGCCCGGAACAGACTTGTATGGATTGTATGTCTGACATTACAAGTTGAGATATAAAGCCGATTTCTTTCAAATATATTTCTGTTGGTGGCGGAGAATTTATTCTCTTAGCTTAACACCCTTCTCTGAGACGTACGAGCTCAGAGGTTATGTAGTTGAAGGTTATCAGCGATATATTCTCAATTTGGTAATGTGACATGCTGAGTGTTGCTGAAATGATCATTGTGTTGATTATTTGTGATAGGATCGTTTATTTGATCGTCTATCCTTGTGATCATTGTGTTGATCATTTGTTGACCCAAAGCATGGCTTTTGTATAAAGTATGTTTTTGTGGACGTGACTTCGTCGAGCCTCACATCCCGGAATGGTCAAAACAGGAAAGATGCGGCAAGGTTATGAGGGGTAGCTCCCTTTAGGGTATGTGCATTTCCTTCTGGAAAGGGTGGTATCGTGGTATGGAGCTCAGATATTTACTCATGTTGAAACACTATATTTTATTACTGTGTGGTGTTGTTGGTGACGAGCGCTCGGTTAAAAGGTCCAATGGGACCGGGGGATGCCATATTCGTGTAGTAGTTACCCAGTGATAAAGGTAACCCGACCTTGTGTTGGCAGAGAGCTGGTTAAGTTCTCGGGGATGTCCATCCAGAGGCATTCTCATGTGGCAATGGGAAGTTCCTTGGCCTGACCATTTGTTGGAAATCCAAAGAAACAATACGTGACTTGTACGGTTTTAGTTGTATAACCTGCTATGGAATGTGGCGGTAACTTGCTATTGAACATAGTTAGCTATAGTAGGCATACGATATGGTCGTATGTTGGCTAAGATTTATATTCTACTTTCGAAATGAATTTTCCACTACACTATGCACTAGTAATAATATCAAATGTTATTTTAAATGCGTATCAAGCATCTTTGGCTATCATAAGGAGAAATCTCCTCCGATTCTGCGTTTGCATTGTGTGTGTGTGCGGGAGGCCTTTTGGTAGTCTCATTTTTAAAAGCATTGCGAATTGAATTTAAAAATATCTCTCTATTTTGATTTTAAAGATAAATAAACCGTTTTGAGTTCTCACACCAGTCTTATGACTGACTCGGAGTTTATTGTTTTCCTTCCTAAACTCTGGGTGCCCACCAATTTTCCACACGGGCAGTTAAGAGTTAAGGTTTATCAGGATATTCTGGATATTCTGGAGTTGCTGGAGGCAAGCTGGATGGCATGGCGTATTATTAGTATATAATATCTCTTTTTCCGCTGTTGTTATTGTTTGATGTTGTATGTTGTTGTACACTCTGATGATATGATGTAATGAAATGTGATGTGATGTAATAACTGATATAGTTCTTTGTTTAAAGATTATTTATTTATTATTATATGTTGTTCCGCTGCGAATTGTGAGATTGCTCTGTTATTCTGCTGTTCTGTTCCGTTCTATTCTCTTTTTCTTCCATTTTAAAATTTTCTATCTTATGTCTTCTCTCCTCTCTATTTTCTATCTTCTTATCTTTTTCTTTCTTTTCCTTTCTTAAATTCTTTTCTTAAACCCATAACTATTCGGTTTTTCGGCAACGAAAATCCGCGTACGTTACAATCTTCATTTTTGCATCGAGCTTGAAGGAATTTTGGGAGAAGGATGCGCGATGGGTCAGCAATCCATAGCCGGAGTTATAGGGGTTATAGTTGATCGGAGGCGAGGGTTCAGGGGAATTTCCTGATGATGTTTTGGGTTGCAGTACACCCTGGGTACTCGATTTTGAATCGAGGCAAGGAATGGAGTTCTGTTGATCATAGGGGTTTGTAGGGTTGTTGAGTGATGTGTCGGTGGAGTCGTCGTTGACCGGAGGTGGTTCCGGCACTGGTGCAGGTGCACGAGATGATGGGTGTCAGTGGGTTGTGGTTGTTTTGGGTTGCTGGGTATTAACTCGGGGTATAGGGTAAATGACTCGAGGAAACTCGCGTGAATGCTTGGTTGTGGCTCGAGTGATTTCCTGGGTTTTTTACATGTTTGATTTAAACTATTATGTTTAACAGTTTTTAAGTTTTAATTAAAACTGTTTCTTAAATTTAAGTTAAACTTTTTTTTAGAAAAAAAAGAAGATGATGTACTTGTTTCTTGGATTCATGTAATCATGGGTTGAACCCAAATGGAATGTTTAACAAGATTTTTGTTTTTAAATACAGTAAGTTTTTAAACTTTAAATAATTTAAGGTAAGTTAAATTCTTGTAATTCATTTCTTTAAATTAATTTGTTTATATAAATGAATTTGTATGAATGGTTTTAAATGTTTTAAGTTAAAAACCTTAATGTTATTTTCAAAACTTACTTTGGAAATACAAAAAGGAAATTTATAAGGAAATGTTTTTATTAATGAAAAATGATTTATTAATTAACAATTAAGGATTTAAGTAATTTATGAACTTGAATCTAATGATTGTTAATTAATAATTAAAGATAGGTAATTAATGATTTCTTTATATTTCAAATTAATAAATTAAGTTAAGCAAAGTTTTCAAGGTTATTTAAGATAATGTTTCATCTTAAAGAATGATTAAGTGTTAATGAATAATAATTAATTGTTAATTAAGAAATTTTAAGTTTAATTAATTAATTTAATTTAATTATTTTAAAAGGGTTAATTATGTAATTAATTAAGGATGATTATTAATTTAATTAACAAATAATTATGATGATTTAATTAATGACTAATGATTAATTAAATTTTAATTATTAATTAATTAAGTGATTAAACTAGTAATTAAGTCTAATTGGGTTTTCTTAATTAATAATAAAACGGTTATTAATCTACAATACAAGTTAATTAAGAATTTGTTAACTATTTTTATTTAAGGTTATTAATTGTAATTAAGGATTGATTAATTATGAATTAATTAATTCGTAATTAAGGTTGTTAATTAATAATTAAGTTTTATTAATTAATGATTAAGAGATTATTAATTAGTTAATTAAGGTTAATTAATTAATTATAAAAGTAATTAGTGATTGATTACTTTGTATTAAAGGATTGATTAATAATTATGGTTTATTAATTAATAAGTGAAGGATAATTAATCTATTAATTTAAGATTAATTTGGTTAAAGAGTAATTAAGGGATGAATTACTCAATTTTGATTTGTGAGATGAGTGTAATAAATAAGTTAATTAATTTGTTAATTAATTAAGGATAGTCACTTGATAAATGATTAAGTATGTTTACTTAATAAGTTTTGATAAGAGTAATTACTTAAGATAAGTAATTGATGAATAAATTGCGGGGGGTAACTGAGATAAGTGAAATTACTTATTTGAAAGTAATTTTAAATGGATAATTACTTGGTAAAGTAATTAAGGGTTTATTACTTGGTGTAATAAATCAAAGAATTTATAATAGTAATTAAAAGTAATTAAGATGTTAATAAGAATAATTAATTACTGTTTATATTTATTAAAGTTGATTAATTGAAAGCAATTAATTTAAGCATGATTAATTAATGTAATTAATTAAGGAATAATGTAATTAATTATAGATAATTAATTAATGGAAGTAATTAATTAAGGTTCATTAATTAATATGATTAATGAGAATAATTAAGGATTAATTACTTGATTAAGAGTTAATTAATCAAGGTTGATTAATTAAGATGATGATTAATTTATTGGTTTAATTAGTAAATAAGTAAGCAAGATTTATTGTGATGAAGGTAGTTAATTTAATTAATTTTAAATTAATTAAGAGATAAAGTAATTAATTTAATTCACTTTAAACTAATAATAAATAGAGATAGTTAATTTAATTGATATTAAATCAATTATGTTGTGATTAAGTAAATCATTGCTTATGTATGAATGTGTGACATTGATTGTCCTGAATGGATGTAATCTCAGAAATGAGATAAGTAATGTTGTGTGGCATGAATGCTTGGTTTCATTGTGATGGTAATATAGATTATCTATTGTGATAATGATATGGATTACCTATTTTGTTATGGATCATCTGTTTATTTTGATAATGTGACTATCAATTGTGACTTGTGAATTATCTATCTGTGTGTATATAGATAGTTGAATTTAATTGTTTAACCTTAAAACAACTTGCACCTAAAAGATACGTTTTGGATTTCGATGAGACCGGGATCGGGTTTCCATATTTGGATATCCGAAAACCACATCGATCCAAATTAATGATAGGTCGTGAATCGCTTGTGAAGAGTGAAGACTCGAGGTGTAAGAACTATTCGTCAGTATAACTCTGAGGGTGATTCCGTGATGAGTTTGACAAGTAGTACTCTCAGATTCGAGATGAAGGTTCAGAGTGCAAGGGTTATTGTCGTTAACTCTGAGGGTGATTCCGAAATTAGTGTAACGAGGTAATGCCTTCGGTTTCGTTTGAACCCGGAACGAACTTTTATGGATTGAATGCTTTCAGAACATCGTCAGTTGGACAATGAGCATTCTAAGTGATGTGTTCACTAAAGGTAATCGTAGCCTCAAGCCTCATCAACCGAGAATGGCTAAAACAGGGGAGGTGCAGCAAGGCTTCGTGGGTAGCCCCCACTTGAGAGTGAGATTTACCCCTGTCTAGAGTTTCCTTTATTTCGGCTGTGTGGGCGGTTGAATAGCTACATTCGCTAGAGTTGTCTTATTCGGAACTGTTCAGTAAGGAATGGTTTCGGCCTTGTGTTGCAGGGGAGCGGGCTTACTCCTCGGTACATTGATCATGGCCACGTACTGTGACGGGCGGTACCCTAGTATCCCTGCCATTGTATGGAATCCAAAATCCAGTAAGTGCCATCGGATTTGATTGTATTACCCACTTTTGTGGCTAGAAGCTGGAATTTAATAAATGTAACAATTTGGGCTATTTCATATTTATTTGAGAACCCTAGACCTATTATTATATCACTGAATTTCATATCAAATGTTTGGTTAGCATAAGGTAAAAACTTTTTCATGTTTATGTGTGGGAAGTCTTATGTAATACCTTTTCTTTCAAAAGGTTTTTAAAGTTAAGCAACTTTAACCGTTTACTCACATTAGACCCATGTGTGACCCGGAGTTTATTCTATTTTTCTTAAACTCTTGGGCACTCAAATTTTTTTACGAGTAGCCAGGGAATTCAGGTTGGCTTGACGAATTCTAGAGGAGCAATGGAGCAGGAGGCTTCTGCGTATAGCTATATAATATTCCGCTGTGTGTTCTCTGAGTCGGTTGTCTTTGTGTTGTATTGAGTTGTATAACTAGACAGGTGTTTATAACTGTCTAGTATGTGTTGTTTTAGCTGTGTATCTCTGATGTATATGATACTATGTAATGTATTATGTGATTAATATAATTTATTCGTTCCGCTATTTAGATTCTGATGTTGTTCCTTTCTTCTTCTCCGTCTTTTCTCTTTTTTATCCCTTTTTTTCTTAAAAATGATGCGATTTTCTATGGTGAGAAAGTCGGGTTGTTTCAGTTGGTATCAAAGCATTAGGTTGAGTGAATACCTAGGCTCTGTAGTGATGTCTTTTCTTGAGAGAGCGTACTTGTAATTTATATATATATATATATATATATATATATATATATATTTCTACCTATCTGTTGGGTTTCCTGTTCAGGTTTTCCAACATAAGTTATAAAGGTAGATGAGGTAGTGTTGTGTGTAACACGACTACCATTGGTTGGAGTTTTAATGTTTGAGATTGGAAGTGTATTTGTCAAGACTGTAGACCTAATACCGTCTCGAGTAGTCTTTGCAGTTTGGTGTAAGAATTTCATTGATCTATGAAGGAAACCTGTTAAGGTTCGGAGTTCGTCTTTGAAGTATAAGTTTGATTTCGCTCGTGTGAGCGAATTTTTGAGAATTTGGATCTGTCGGTTAGGCAGAAGCGAGTGATGGTATCGTGACAACCTCGGGAAGTAGTAGCTGTGTGATGAGATGCAGTGACTATGGATGTCTCCGAAGATGTTTTCTTTCGAAGAAAGTTTAAGGAAGTGTGTCTGCTTAAGTATTGTAGCTGAGTTCAGCAGGATGTATGTGTTTAGTTGGTAGTCCGAGTTTCTCACAGAACTCAGGATAAGGAGTCTTTGGCATCTGTGTTAGCGATGCAGCTCGGGAGTGTTCTGTGTTCCAGCAGGAAGATCTTTTTGGTTTAGCATTTCCTGGAGGTGGAATTCAGAAGCAGCAGTGAGGATCTGTTTCTTCGATGGATTAGTTGGTCGAGGATAAACTGTTCATATCAGTGGAAAGAGAACAGTATCTTTAGAAATTTAGGTTTGGGTGATCGCAAAAGTGATTTGCGATGGTTTGGTGATTAACTTAAATCTTCTTTTGCTTGGGTTTGTGGCATTTCTAGAGGATGTAGAAGTTATGGAGTTGTCGAAGGTTTTCTGGATATATCTTCAGGAAAGTTAGAGATTTGCCCACATTGCAGTTTGAGTTTTGAATCGACTTGATGTCAGGAGTGACACCGGTGATTCAGCTGGGTAGAAGGTTGTCTCCTAGGTTGATTGTTTGGTGTAGCAGCTCTGTATTTCTTGGAACTTCTGTTGAACCTTATTTAAGAGATGGGCAGTTTAGTCTGTGTCTGTGTTCATTCAACGGCATTCTTATCTGCTCCAGATTAGAGTGTGCAGCGGAAGCAAGGTGGCTGTTGTTCTTGAGTAGAAGCAACTGGAAGTTGTAGTGTTTTGGATTAGAGAGTTTCTACTGAATTTATTTTTCAGAATCAAAGGCAAGTTGGCGAGTGATTTTGTTCCGACTTTTCCAGATGGGAGAAGTTGTTTTCTACTGTTGATAGTAAAGTTTGGTTTTGATTTTGATTAATCTTGTGAGGATCAGTTTGTTAAGTTGTTGTGATCCAGTTTGTTTGTAGAAGCATCAACGAAGGTTGAGCTGATCAGGAAGGATCTGTAGGCAGCCCGGATCATCCGGGAAGTTTTTGAGGTTAAGAAACGGAAGAATTTGGAATTCGAAGTGGGAGGGTCCAATGTTGTTGAGGTTTTCTCTGGTAAAGGGAGCAATAAGATTTGGTGAGCTTCGAGGTGTATTTGATTCTTCTGAATTTTTGTAAAGATCAGTGCTTTGGTCTGAAGAGTTGAATTGCCAGTTTGGAAGACTGGAATTCAAAATATTTCACGTGTCTCTGAGGGAGTACGTGTTTGGCCCATCACTGGTTTTGAGACCAGTAGTTCTGTGAAGGATTTAATAGTTGATCAGACTTGTCTGTGGTCTGGTATCTTGTGCAGATTATAGATCTAGCTAAGTAGGAAATCAGTAGCTTAGCACTATAGCTAGTTTGGATTTACTAGAGCGAGTATCCCTGTGTCTGTACTTGGGAAACTCGAGATAATTTTAGGAAGTTTATCCGGATCTGTGTCCAGATAGCTGGTGTTATTTATTTGATTTAATTGGATAAATTGGCTGTTTGGATGAGATTGTTTGTTTGATTGATAGTGTATGGCTGTTATGAATGTTTGAATTGGTTAAAATAAAATAAAATAAAATTGTGGATTATCTTTGTTTTAAATTTCAAGGACGAAATTCTTTTAAGGGGGGAGGAATGTAATATCCCGGAATTTTCAGGAATTTAAAAAGTGATAATCACTTAATTTAAATTATTTGAATTGATAAAATTGTTATTTTCAAAAATACATAACCAAGTAATAATAATATAATGCCTTAATTATGGTTATAAATTGGTTTTAAAATAAGAATAATTATTTTATTTGTGTAAATAAATTCTAAATTTACTTATTGTTTTCATAGTTAATAAGTGTGTTTAAATATATTTATATCTGTGTATTTTAAATTGATTTTAAAATAGGATAAATTATTTGTAAATAAATATGGGCTTATTTAAAAATAGATATTTATGTTTATTTAAATTGATTTTTAGATGATTTTTAAATTTGACTTTGAATTGAATATAAATTTGAATTAAAGAGATATACATCATCTTAAAATAAAATAATAATATAGTTTGGTTTTAAAATATATAGATAATGTTTTTTTTATATAAGATATGTTTTATTTTTATAAAAAATTATCTATAGAAATTTGGAATCGTATTTATTTAATAAGAATAAATACAAGGACTTTTGAAATAACATTTTAAAAGAGTTTGCAATATTTTATAATTTTATTTAAATTTTATTTGGTTTCATTTCTTTTTAAAGATTGTATTTTATATAAATTTAGCAAACATTTATAAATGTATAAATGCATTTGTTCATTAGGAATTTAATTAGAAAAGTATTTTTAAATTAAGAAAACATATTAGTTAATTAGAGAATTTATTTAAAAAGCTTTTAAATTTCTTTTAAAATAAAATTAAATAAAAATTGACAATTGTTTAGTTTTAAATCACTTTGACAATAGGTGTCACAACATTTATGTAAATTAAAGACAAGTGTCCATTTTTTTTTTAAATTTTCTTTTAATTTAATAAATCTGAAATTTACCTATGTAAACACCATCTTACTCCATCTTATTTTTCTTCAAAATTTATATTCATTCCTAAGAGAAACTAGAATTATCAATGCAACTTTCACTCTTCAACAATCCAGAAAATCCTCAAACTTAAATCTGAAAATCCTCCTCAAACAAAAATCTGAAACCACCTCAAAAAAATCAAGTCTGCAAAAATTTGTTTTCCTTCAAAATTTTTCCCAAACCTATCATCTTCTCCTAAGAAATTCAAGCACAACCCAGAAATCAATTTGAAGCCTACAAAACACTCCTCAAACACCACTCTCTGTTTACAAAGCCTGAAACATTTCTGTGATCAAAAGCCTGCAGTTTGTTTTCAAACAAAATCTGCAATATGTTTCAAAAACTAAATGAAAGCTATCAATCCAGTTCTGCATTTTCCATGTCTGCCTCATCTTTCATATGCATGCAAATCTGAAAAGAAAAATTAAAGGGATTAAGCATTTCTGTTTCAAATGAGGGTTCATCTTCAAGTTCAAAGTATCTTGGCAAATTTCCAGCTTATCATAACCTCTGCACTGCATTTAAAAAGGGTGAGTAAACAATTTACCAAAAATCAAAGTAGTAATTATCTATTGCAAATAAGTTAGTGATGATGTTTATATGAGTTTGCCTCTGTGTAGATAAATATGCAATAGGTTTTGTTATGCTTTAAATCTATGCATGCCTAATACCTCCCTGTTTACAGTTTTAAATGTTTACAAATGTATAAAATTTCATATCAGTTTATTTATTCATTTTTAACACTTGGATTAAAAGTAAATTAGCTAAATATTAGTATAATCTAGGTACTGAATTTATAAACAAGTATTTATGAACTAAAGATATGCTTGTATCTGGAAAAACTGTAGGAATTTGTAAACTTGCAAAACTCAGATGTTGTAAATAACTGATTCAAGTTTAATTCTTGAATCAATTATGGAAAATAAGATTTTTAAAACAAATATCACATTTTTTAAGATTGTATTGAGAGAGGAATTGGGGTTTATCTGGGATTTGGGTTTATGTCAAATTGAGTTGATATATGCATCTATGGTGCTCGGGGTTCTTGATGGAGTTAGAGGTTGGATTGGAGAGTGTGGCAAAAATTATTGAAGAGTTTGTAATCCACTGTGAAGGTTAAAATTGCTAGATTTTGATTTTAAACCTAGTTCTGTTCGAACTTTGGAATTTGGCTACTGAATCTTCATTTTTGCATCGAGCTTGAAGGAATTTTGGGAGAAGGATGCGTGGTGGGTCGGAAATCCATAGCCGGGGTCGTAGGGGTTATAGTTGATCAGAGGCGAGGGTTAAGGGGAATTTTCTGATGATGTTTTGGGTTGCAGTACACCCTGGGTACTCGATTTTGAATCGAGGCAAGGACTAGAGTTCTGTTGATCGTAGGGGTTTGTATGGTTGTTGAGTGACGTATGGAGTCATCGTTGACCGGAGGTGGTTCCGGCACTGGTGCATGAGATGATGGGTGTCAGTGGGTTGTGGTTGTTTTGGGTTGCTGGGTATTAACTCGGGGTATAGGGTAAATGACTCGAGGAAACTCGCGTGAATGCTTGGTTGTGGCTCGAGTGATTTCCTGGGGTTTTTACATGTTTGATTTAAACTGTTATGTTTAATAGTTTTTAAGTTTTAATTAAAATTGTTTCTTAAATTTAAGTTAAACTTTAAAAAAAAAACAAGAAGATGATGTACTTGTTTCTTGGATTCATGTAATCATGGGTTGAACCCAAATGGAATGTTTAACCAGATTTTTATTTTTAAATAAAGTAAGTTTTTAAACTTTAAATAATTTACGCTAAGTTAAATTCTTGTAATTCATTTCTTTAAATTGATTTGTTTATATAAATGAATTTGTATGAATGGTTTTAAATATTTTAAGTTAAAAACGTTAATGTTATTTTCAAAACTTACTTTGGAAATATAAAAAGGAAATTTATAAGGAAATGTTTTTATTAATGAAAAATGATTTATTAATTAACAATTAAGGATTTAAGTAATTTATGAACTTGAAACTAATGATTGTTAATTAATAATTAAAGATAGGTAATTAATGATTTCTTTATATTTCAAATTAATAAATTAAGTTAAGCAAAGTTATCATGGTTATTTAAGATAATGTTTCATCTTAAAGAATGATTAAGTGTTAATGAATAATAATTAATTGTTAATTAAGAAATTTTAAGTTTAATTAATTAATTTAATTTAATTATTTTAAAAGGATTAATTAAGGATAATTATTAATTTAATTAACTAATAATTATGATGATTTAATTAATGACCAATAATTAATTAAATTTTAATTATTAATTAATTATGTGATTAAACTAGTAATTAAGTTTAATTTGGTTTTCTTAATTAATAATAAAAAGGTTATTAATCTATAATACAAGTTAATTAAGAATTAATTAACTATTTTTATTTAAGGTTAATTAATTGTAATTAAGGATTGATTAATTATGAATTAATCAATTTGTAATTAAGGTTGTTAATTAATAATTAAGTTTTATTAATTAATGATTAAGAGATGATTAATTAGTTAATTAAGGTTAATTAATTAATTATAAAAGTAATTAGTGATTGATTACTTTGTATTAAAGGATTGATTAATAATTAAGGTTTATTAATTAATAATTGAAGGTTAATTAATCTGTTAATTTAAGATTAATTTGGTTAAAGAGTTATTAAGGGATGAATTACTCGATTTTGATTTATGAGATGAGTGTGATCAAGTAAGTTAATTAATTTGTTAATTATTAGGGATAGTTACTTGATAAATGATTAAGTATGTTTACTTAATAAGTTTTGATAAGAGTAATTACTTAAGATAACTAATTGATGAATAAATTACAGGGGGTAACTGAGATAAGTGAAATTACTTATTTGGAAGTAATTTTAAATGGATAATTACTTGGTAAAGTAATTAAGGGTTTATTACTTAGTGTAATAAATCAAAGAATTTATAATAGTAATTAAATGCAATTAAGAAGTAATTAAGAATAATTAATTACTGTTTATATTTATTAAAGTTGATTAATTGAAAGAAATTAATTTAAGCATCATTTATTAATGTAATTAATTAAGGAATAATGTAATTAATTATAGTTAATTAATTAATTGAAGTAATTAATTAAGGTTCATTAATTAATATGATTAATGAGAATAATTAAGGATTCATTACTTGATTAAGAGTTAATTAATCAAGGTTGATTAATTAAGATGATGATTAATTTATTGGTTTAATTAGTAAATAAGTAAGCAAGATTTATTGTGATGAAGGTAGTTAATTTAATTAATTTTAAATTAATTAAGAGATGAAGTAATTAATTTAATTCACTTTAAACTAATAATAAATAGAGATAGTTAATTTAATTGATATTAAATCAATTATGTTGTGATTAAGTAAATCATTGCTTATGTATGAATGTGTGACATTGATTGTCCTGAATGGATGTAATCTCAGAAATGAGATAAGTAATGTTGTGTGGCATGAATGCTTGGTTGCATTGTGATGGTAATATAGATTATCTATTGTGATGATGATATGGACTACCTATTTTGTTATGGATCACCTATTTATTTTGATAATGTGATTATCAATTGTGACTTGTGAATTATCTATCTGTGTGTGTATAGATAGTTTAATTTAATTGTTTAACCTTAAAACAACTTGTACCTAAAAGATACGTTTTGGATTTCGATGAGACCGGGATCGGGTTTCCATATTTGGATACCCGAAAACCACATCGATCGAAATTAACGGTAGGTCGTGAATCTCTTGTAAAGAGTGAAGACTCAAGGTGTAAGAACAATTCGTCGGTATAACTCTGTGCGTGATTCCGTGATGAGTTTGACGAGTAATACTTTCAGATTCGAGATGAAGGTTCAGAGTGCAAGGATTATTGTCCTTAACTCTGAGGGTGATTTCAAAATGAGTATAACGAGGTAATGCCTTCGGTTTCGTTCGAACCCGGAACGAAATTGTATGGATTGAATGCTTTCAGAACATCGTCAGGTGGACGATGAGCATTCTAAGTGATGTGTTCACTAAAGGTAATCGCAGCCTCAAGCCTCATCAACCAGGAATGGCTAAAACAGGGGAGGTGCAGCAAGGTTTCATGGGTAGCCCCCACTTGAGAGTGAGATTTACCCCTACCTAGAGGTTCCTTTATTTCGGCTGTATGGGCGGTTGAATAGCTACATCCGCCGGGGTTGTCTTATTCGGAACTGTTCAGTAAGGAATGGTTTCGGCCTTGTGTTGCAGTGGAGCGGGCGTACTCCTCGGTACGTTGATCTAGGCCACGTACTGTGACGGGCGGTACCCCAGTAGCCCTGCCATTGTATGGAATCCAAAATCCAATATGTGCCATCGGATTTGATTGTATTACCCACTTTTGTGGCTAGTAGCTGGAATTTAATAAATGTAACAATTTCGGCTATTTCATATTTATTTGAAAACCCTAGACCTATTATAATATCACTGAATTTCCTATCAAATGTTTGGTTAGCGTAAGGTAAAAACTTTTCCATGTTTATGTGTGGGAAGTCTTACGTGATACCTTTTCTTTCAAAAGGTTTTTAAAGTTAAGCAACTTTAACCGTTTACTCACACCAGACCCATGTCTGACCCGGAGTTTATTCTATTTTTCTTAAACTCTTGGGTACTCAATTTTTTTTACGAGTAGCCAGGGAATTCAGGTTGGCTTGACGAATTCTGGAGGAGCAATGGAGCAGGAGGCTTCTGCGTATAACTATATAGTATTTCGCTGTGTGTTCTCTGAGTCGGTTGTCTTTGTGTTGTATTGAGTTGTATAACTAGGCAGGTGTTTATAACTGTCTAGTATGTGTTGTTTTAGATGTGTATCTCTGATGTATATGATACTATGTAATGTATTATGTGATTAATATAATTTATTCGTTCCGCTGTTTAGATTCTGATGTTGTTCCTTTCTTCTTCTCTGTCTTTTCTCTTTTCTCTTTTATATCCCTTTCTTTCTTAAAAATGATGCGATTTTCTATGGTGAGAAATTCGGGTCGTTTCAAAACCTAAGGTTACCCAAGTGAGAGTGCCATAAAGACTGTAGTCCCTCGATGGAATTGAGTTCCTACGGAGGAAGTGTATAAACGATGCTCGAGGGAACGATGTTGGATCCCTCTATGGACATCAAAGCATATCATTCTACTAGATATCCTAATATAGTTGTGCTTGAAAATTGTGAAGAATGGAGTAATCAAAGAGTGAAGCAAAAAATTCCTTGTCCTTAAGACAAATAGGAGATAAGTTCAGTTCCTCTAGAGATAGCGGAATGTAATTTTGACCCATTCTATGAGTGGGATGAAACATCTCTAGGGATGGTGGAGCATAATATTTTCAAAAAGCCCCAAAAACAAATTTAAATTCATATGAATATGAAACTTGATACTATAGAGACTGAATATCGTCCTAGACCGTGGGAACAACAATAAAAAGGTATGACTTACTTTAGTGAATAAATTTCTAAATGATATTTAATAGATTGCTCAAGGCATAATAATACCATGCCACAAAACTATGCGACATCTTTGAAAGTGAGAGAAATACTACTGGCCCGGAATGAATGAATGTTCTTGACCCATATGGGTCGGGTAGACCTCTTAGCTTCCAGGTTAGACCGAAAGATGGAGTGTGGTACATTATTAGCAAAATTGGAAGTACAAAAGAATTAGTAATTAGGACTCTTTATATCCATATTGACCTACAACTAGATGTGAATCAAGCATTATGGGAGTTCTAATTCAAAGGATAATGGTGGCATACTACTTAAAAAAATAAAAGTGGAAAAGGCTTTGCTTAATGTGTAAGAATGCTTTGTGGTTAAGCACATCTTAAGGGAGGAATATTGGATGCCGACAATTTGGAAAATTAGCTTGCTCGAAAAACTGATCACGTTTGGATTAGCCCTACTATAAACCATACCTTTAAATTGGAATAAAGTAAGGAAGGTGATGTGCAAGACAACTCGGTGCCATACAGGATGGAATCTTGTACAAAAGTGTTTTCACTGACTCGCTACTAAGATCCATGCCTACAAGATAGGCTAAGGAAATATTGGATAACATATATCAAGGAAATCAAGAAGGCCACACTAGGGGCAGACCCTAGAAGAGAAAATCTCATAGGCATCGATCTAATTAGAGAACTCCTAATAGATATGGGTGGAGCTGTGTATGCAATAGTGGCTGCGAATTACCTTACCAAGTACGGAGTTTTTCTCCAGACAATCTCAAGCAATGGATAGCAAATTGATAGTCAAGAATTTGCCAACTTCTGTCAGCAACACAAGATCAGACAAGCTTTTCTACAATACCTCTCTGTAAGCAAATGGATTGGTTGAAGAAGTCAATCGGTTTTTGAAATGATTATAAAGGAGCATTTGGAAAATAATAAGAAAGCTCGGATGGATGAGCTGCTATTGGACTTTAGGCACATTGCACTTCCCATGAAACTACAATGGAACATACTTCTTTTGCTTTGGCCTACGAATTATAGGTTATGCTTCCTATCGAAACTATAGTCGTTTCTCCGAACAGAATTCCCAATGACTTAGTGGAGAAAGAGGAATTGCTAAACATGTCGGTGGATTTTACTAAGCAGAAGGGGGAAGTGGCTGCTTTAAAAATGTAGCGCTCTAGTAGAAAGTGGTGAAACAATACAACTCTAGGATAGAGCATCGCCCGCTCAAGGAAGGAAACCTAGTCCTGGAGTGAATTCCCCTTAGCTAGGGGCACTTAACCTATCTAGGAAGGAATTTATTTTATCAGTAGGGATCTAAGGAATGAAGCCTACATTCTCATCATCATAGACGGAGCAATATCCAAGAAAACACGGATTGCTCAAAACCTTTCTTTTGTTTTTGCGCACTGACTATAATAGCTACAAGGATTAGTCAATCGTAATGGTATTACTGAACCCTATGGATGGAGTGTGCAAAACCGTGATAGATGGCCAGTGCTTCCAAGTCATTGCAAGAACAAACATCTCACGCCAAATAAAGTGCTTGATTTCTAGGACTATATAGGCAAGGCCACTACATACTGGGGGCACCCAAGTTAATGCATCATGGAAAGCTTAGACAGACCATTGTTCAATAATAGTGAACCAGATTTATCTATGATTAGGACATGATCTTGGAATAGGTAGTTCACTGTTGACGATTAGAGCCAAAATTTCTTGCCAATTGTGATGGACGAGGGTGATCCTAGGGTGTCCATCATTTACGACCGACTCAAAGTTCTTTCCGGTAGTTACATACCATAGTGATCTCTAGTCGGGTATCCATCATTAACGATCAGCTTAAATATCTCATCGACGGTGATGGAATAGAGTAATCCATAACCAGGTGTCCACTAATAAATATCGGCTCAAACTTCATGTCGACAATGATGGATTATAGTAATCCCTAATCAGGTGTCCATCATTAACGATCGGCTCAAACTTCTCACCTATAGTGATGGACCAGAGTGATCCCTAACTGGGTGTCCATCATTGACAATTGTCTCAAACTTCTCACTGACTGTGATGGACTAGGGTGATCCCTAATTGAGTGTCCATCAATGACGATCAGCTCAAACTTCTCATCGGTAGTGATGGAGCAGAGTAATCCCTAACCGGGTGTCCATCATTGATGATAGGCTAAAACTTCTTGCCAGCAGTGAGGGACCAGAGTGATTGCTAATTGGGTATTCATCATTGATGATCGATTCGAAATTCTTACTAGTGGTGATGAACTAGTGTGATCCCTAACTGGGTATCCATCATTAATGATTGGCTCAAACTTCTAACTGGTAGTGATGGACCAAAGTGATCCTAATTGGTGTCAATTATTGATGATCGACATAAACTTCTCATCGGTAGTGGTAGACCAGAGTGTCCCTAGCTGGGTGTCCGTTATTTACGATCAGCTCAAAATTCTCATCGACAATGATGGACTAGAGTGATCCCTAACCGCTTGTCAGAAATGATGGTCAATGTGACCCTAACTAAATATCCACCATTAACGATTGGCACAAACATCTTACCGATTATGGCAGGCCAGAGTAACCCTAACTAGGTGTCCGCCATTGATATATGCTATTGGAATGGCAAAGGAGAACCTGATTTACAAACGATCAGGACATGACCACCACTAAGTTGGTTCATTCTCGATGATCGACCCTATATTTCTATCGACCACGAGTAGCTGGGCTCGCCTATAGTAAAATGTGAGTATTGATCGGGCGGATTAGTGCAAGCAATCGATATTGGAATTAGAGATGAGGACAGCCAATAGATTGATACTTGGACAAGCTTGTATGAAGTGCACATGGAATGTATGAATGAAAACAAACAAGGATACTTGGTACTAGACTACAAAGACACTCCACCAAAGATCACTCACCATAGCGAACTGTCCAATGATTGATCCTATACAAATATGCTGGGGGAAAAGGAAGAGCAGCTGGAAGAGCTAACAAAATAACATGTAACTACTTCACCGATATGCGTACCGTGTCAGACTTATCAGTGATGGACCTTGTATAAGTACATGAGGAAGCAATAAAAGATTACTACCAGGCCAATGGCTAAGCAACGACAATATATGAATACAACACAATAACTAAATAAGATCATGAAATATAAAATATGGGCTAAGTGAGTATTAGTCACAAAAACTTCTTGCCCTGCTTAACTTGTTGGTGGGTGATCCCATACAAGCATGCATGATAGTGGCGAGAAAATTTGCTAATAGAACAAGAAAACCAATTAATCATGTGGAACAAACATATTATGATTACTAGCCAGGAAAAAGAGAATATGGACATGAATAAATATCTGATGCAAAAATGCATAAACATCAAAAAAGATTAGCTTCGTAGCACAATCGCATGATCAAAGTGAATCAGAGGCTAAGATTTGCATCAACAGGAAAAACCATGTAAGATACATGTATTACTTTTACTGTTCATGTACAGTGGCAGCATGTTACACAACATGCTCTGTGTCAAAAGAGGACACACTTGGTTGTACTTCTTTGTTGGCTTTGCTAATATGCTGATGTGATGAGGTGGGCCAGGAAGGCCAGCCTTTTTCTAAGGATGTGGAAAGAGGTAAGAAACTACCTGAGGCAGTGCTGAATGGGAGGGCTAAGCTAGGCAGATCTGGCTGCACTACTCAAAATGATATAGAGGACTAATAGGGGTAGATCTGGCTGCACTACAACTGAGGGAGGCGCTCGAGTAAACCGGTTATTTGGGAGGCAACTGGTGATAAGAGGGGCCGAACAATAGGGGCCGGGCCGAATAGTGCAAATGTCTTGCTTTGCTTGACGAGCTGGTTGTTGCCATTGCTTCAAGGTACACTGCCGAGGACTGACCTAAAGTGTTATAGGGAGGACGACCTAATAGGTTTCCAACCTAGGCGATAGTCAAGGAAGACATGTTGGCCTATTTCTAATTCCTGAGTAGCTTGCGATAGGTTGGCTTCGACTCTAGCCAACCCGAATCAAATCGGATTAAGATAAGAAAATTTAATTAGCCTCTCTTCTTACTTACAAAAAATTTGAGTAATAGTAATACAATCTGAAAAAATCAAATATAAATATATGTGTATTATCATCATATAAGACCGATACTCCGTAGATTTGAGTGGTAAATATTTTGGGTATTTGGGGTTAGGTTGTAAAGTCCAAGTTACATGAAATGATGAGACTAATAATATCCTTCAATAGGAAAATTTGGAATGTAAACAGTTGTGGTTTACTCGGGTCTAGTGTTCTATTCTACTAGAGCAAGGTCCTATGACAACCTACTTTTTATATAAAAAATTATTTCTAAATTAATTATCTAAATATTTAAAAGGGAATTATGCCAGGAAATGGAAATGAGAGTCCTAGGTTAATAAAATATTAATTATTTAATCAAGTAAGGTAACGCTTTCAAAAGATTTTAAATAATGGGTTTAAATTAGGGAATTGGTAAATGATCATTATCTAAGAATAAGAGATGTGCTAGTTTTGGGCCTAAATGAGACATATTCCAAATTAACTTCTAATACTCGTTCCATCCATTATTCTATATTTGCTTCTCAAAAGAAAACTATTCTTCGGTTCATTGGCTACTCTTTCTCTTAATTAAAATTTTCCAAACTAAAATACTAAAATATATCTCCTTTAGAAATTTTGATAGAGTAAATTAAGGCACATCTTCCATCCCTAAACTATTTTATATGAATTATACTACCATTATTCAGTCGAACAATCATAATTTTTGGCATTAGGTTTTGCAATAATCTGCATTTCAACCATTAGATATTTACATAATTTAATTTAAATATTGAAACGTTATTAATTGAAGGTCTAAAGTTTAATTATTTTCTTCAAATGATCGAATAAGGACTCAAGAATGCTTAAGTTGAGTCTGGATTGACGCTGTGAATCAAGTTGCGTATCAATATCACTATATTTGGAGCGAAATCATTTTTACAATTTACATATTGTTGTACGTATTTTGTAAAAACGGCATAGCTGAGTCTAGTGAGATCTCAGCTAACGGCTTATGATTCTAGGATGAGCTGATTTTCATTATGAGACGTACGGTTGAATAACTTTTAGAATCAGACGATTTAATGGCCAAAACGACCTTGAAATGCATGAAATTATCATTACAGAGCGCTACCTTGGATAGGGATGAATTATACCATCGAGATGGGAAAAACAAGTTAATGTGCGCTGACGAGTTTCATGACGATCCGATGTGCGGTATGATCGTATGAGCTCAAAATATGTGGCGATTTATTTTGAAATAAAATGGAATATACACTATAATGTATATACACTCACTTACTTTTCCTACTCTCACTTTTCACTCTCTTTCTCCTCCTCCTCCTCAAATAAAGAATGAATAGCCGCCCCATTCCATTAGTTTAATCAAGTGCTTTGGTCCATAAAAATCGATGAGATTAAGTCCATTGAGATCGTGGTGAAGGGCGCTTAAAATCTATGTGAGTTTTGGAGAGTGCGATCATGTTTGGCCGAGTGTCGTCCTTCTTGCGATGAGTGGGTTATTGAGTTGGCAAAGATTGAAGAAATGGTTTGTCAAACGGAGAGTACCATTGTAAAATTCATTCAAAGCAAGTGTTCAGGCGTTGGTCAGGGGAGCTAAGGGGTCCATGGATAATCGTGACCCGATGGTTTTAATTAGGACACATGATTGCCACAGTTTGCTAGGAGGGTGCATATCCCATATCGTTGGTGATAAGGAATTCTTCATCGCACTGCTAATTGGTTGGAAGTGGTTTTGGTAAATTCCATCCACTGTAGCTTGAGATGAGGGGGTTGGAGTACATGACATAAATGGCTTCTGTGCATGTACATGTACAAGATTTTAAATTAGAGAAGATGAAATTAGTGTTAATGAACATAATTGGTTTATTAATGAAATTAATTAGTAAATTTATTATTCGATCCGTTTTTAATTCGTATCTTTTGCATACGAGGTCCAGTCGAGACAATGTCTTTGCCATTGCATTTTAGTAAGATTATCTATAATATGGTAAAGACTTGGACGAGATTCGAGCACATGAGAATTTGTAGCTTAGGTGTACGAAATTATAACTATCATAATTCAGTATAAATCCCTATAATTATATATATTGAAAAAATGTTACCTAAAAGAGTAAAATAATATGTATGTATGCATGTATGTATGTGTATGTGTATGTGTAGTTATTCCCTTCTATGAAAGAATGTACAACTACGCCTATCCTAGCATGCAAGGGACTAAAATACTTTAAATGGTATCATAAGTGAAAGTAAATGTGATAAAGAATAACTTACCAGGTAAAAAGTTCAGGATAAGTAGTCCTCACGCACTTCTTGTCAGGTGCATTCACTCTCCCTTTCACTCCACTAAACCTTCACCACCTACTCCATCTTCATCCTAACCTACTTCGCATCATGCTTGACTATACGAATAATGTAACAATACTACTTTCTATATCCTTGAATAAATAATTTTAACCAAAATAAATTGTTTGACTTCGGTTGTTGGATAACTCTATGTTTGAAAATATATTTTATTGAATTAAAGATTATTTGACAAAGGATCTTATTGTTAATAATTTGAATTATTAATTAAGTTCTTTTTAGAAAAGTTATTAATTCGAATAAAATATTTACAATGGATATAAAATATTTTTGTACTTCAATAATATTTCATATGACTAAAATATATGAAAAGAAGTTTTATTTGGCATTAATAAAATGAATAAATCAATAGAGACAAATAATTTATAGAAATGATTAAATATACTTTATGAAGCATTTAATAATTCAATTCAAATTTGAAGTGTATTTTTAGATAAATGATAGAATTAATTAAAAGGTAAAATAAAGTACGATGTTCAAATTAAACAAATGAAAAATGGTTTAATTTTAAATTATGGTTGTCCTAGTACATTCGCTAGCCTTCTTTTCTCTTGTAGACCCCACTTCATCTCATTACCCAAAAACAAACAAATTCTCTTGTACATTCTAAAGCTTCACCTTGTATGCTAGTTTTTTTGCCCTAGAGGCTTTACTACAGTGGTCGTTCCCCCAGTCGTGGTACCATTTTCGTCTTGCTTCGTGCTGTACTTTCATTGGTTATTTACCTGATACCAGAAAGCTAGCAATTAGTACCATGGGCAATATTCAATGCCATAACACTTGCATCATTTTCCCTAGAGGCGGCACCTTACAAATGCTTTAGTCAGCGGAACACATGTTACAAGGATCATATATACGTATAAGACCATGGCAGTGTTATCGGATCAATTTTTTAGTAACTCCTAGAGAATTTCTTATCAGTCTCACGTTGGACGAGGGAAAATACACTAAGAATTCCTTTTAAAAGATATCTATAGGATCAGTTACTTTGTCTCGACATACTTAATGCTTATTATTTGATGTTGACTTTCCTAGTGCTCGTCTTTGTGTTTGATCGAATGAACCATTGAGGGGGTATGAAATAGGTTTATAAAAAATTCATAGTTTAATAAAGCACAACACAGATAAAAAATTGCAGAAATAAAGAGGGCACACAAATTTAACCAGCTTTGAAAAACCTGCCTACTGCCGCCCCTAAGATTTCTACTAACATTAATCGATGACCACTTATAAATTCACCTGTAAACTTGCGACTGTTGATTGTTCTAACCATACATTTGGAAATCCTACCTCAACTTTGTCCTCTAGTTGAGAATCTCTTGAACTACAGAAATGTAGTTCAAGCCTGGACAAATGGAGTTCAGAAATAGGAATGTACAAAAAAAAATCTGCCTTTAAAAATAAAATTATATATACTATAACATTAAATTACTAAGGGATGAACATAAACTGCCTTCCACTTTGCTAGCTACTTTATTTCAATCATATTTCACTTTTCTTTTTTCTTTAGATCTTAAAGCAACAATCCAAAAAAATCAGTATCCTCGACCAATGCTTTGATACCAACATCGTCAAGACATGTGTCCCACCTGAATTGATTAGCTAATTTATTTGTGCCTGTCTTAGTTGATCTCACGCGACTATGTCACCTTGCGTTGATTGTTAAGAAGGAAGAATTTATTGCAGTGACAAATCAGGAATTTATTGCGGTTAAGATATTTTTAGATTTTTCCTTTCCTTATGGCTTTGTGAATTTGAATTGATCAATAGAAAATTTAGGGTTTTGATTCTAATTTTATTTTACATTAAATTTTCTATAGATTATTCTTTGACTTGGTTCCCTCATTTTTCATGCTAATGGCTTTGAATTTGAATTATTCATCAGTATTCAATTTGAATATTTCATTGTATATTTTTGACATACTTTTGACACCTTACGGTGCTTTCCACGTAACTTGCTTGAATACATTTAATATTCAAAAATAGCTTGCAGCATTGTGCATGTACCACTTAAAACCCTCATATGCATTTGTGTTTTGTTGTTGTATATGTGCCTTGTTGCATTTTGTACATTTAGACATGAATTGTTTATTCAGTTTGTTGCATTTTATTGTTTGTGGCATTGTGCATGTACATGATTATACTTCGCATTACTTGTGTTTTGTCATTGCACATGTATCATTCTATACATATCCCATTTGCATGTTTCACTGTGCATTTTCTTGTGTAATTGTACTGCTTGTGCTGCCAAAGATTTGCAACAGACTCTTACTTTTAATGGTTTTAGTATGTCTATTGAAAGGTTTGTGATCTGAACGATATAGGATAATGATTTTGTGCATGTTTATTGACTCTATTATGTTTAAAGCAGTTTGTGGCCATGTCTTATGTTATTGAATTTTTTGATTTGCACTTTTGAATTTGTTTACGACCTCATTACATTTGCTTTGTTTCGTTGTGCAGGTTTTAAGATGCCCGTGCATATTTTGGTTTGAATTGAATTTATGCCCCTTTAAACTTTGAACGAAATGTTGTACTAGGCCTTGTGTATACCTATTGCACTGTCCATGTTCATTGCACTCAGTATCTGTTTGAAACATTAAAAGAATAAAGCTAAATTCTGAGGCTAAGTCGAGTTTCAAACACTTTCTGTTTTACAGTTTTAGTTTGTTTATGTTTTCTTTCTACTGCTTTATTATTCGTTAGGAATAAAAACTTCCATTTAGATGAAAGCTTGAACAAAAAATTACTCATGTAGACTTTTTATTTTTGGAAAGATGTTGTATTAGAGCGTGAGAGATGTATTGTAACAACCAGGTATTTTCAACCATTCGCATCCATTATAAGTGTATAGGTAGACACTCATGCCGGAATTGAATTGCTCAAAATACCGCATTGTAAATAAAAATTTGGCAAATCTCAGAATATGCAGTAAATAAAAATCACAGATCACAAACATAGAGTAATAATAATGCAGCGGAAGTAAAAGAGATAGTAGTTCATGAAGCTACTATATAAATATATCAGAGTTACATAAGATACAATAGAAGAAATAAAGTAGAACAGAAGTTTAAATATGATAACCAAGTACAAGCTGAATAGAACAAACGAACTGAAAAGATGAAACTTGACAAGTAGATAATCTCCAGCGATTCCAATCTCCAGAAAGTGGAAATCCAAATCTGTGAATAACTCAGGCTGACCTGAGCGTAAATAAAAATACAAACACTCGAGTCAGGACATACATACTTATACAATGTAAACCAACTCAAGTGAACTGTAGCAAAGGTACAAGTAACTTAGAAGATGCTTGGGACCGCCCATCCTCTAAGGATCCGTTAAACTATTTACTATGTAATAACATACGCTATATACAGTAGTGTCTAATCAGTAAAGTATAATCATATAGAAAATAGCGTTAAGGGGATGGTGAACCTTAACGCGGTCGGATCTTTAAAACCAAAATCATAGTGGGCTCGCTATAAGGAGATTACACGGCACGCGAGGCAATGCCAGGGTGGATACACCGTTTTCACTCTCGGACCGGTGGTGACGGCAAGCCAGCAACTTCCGCCACCTCGAACAATACCCCCGAATCAAAGTGGCGCCACATATCGAATCGCAAAAATAATAGAATGGTTTTCGATGGAGCATGCTCGATGAAAGGGTGCGACCCTTTGTGTAGCCCGGTATAGCTCCTATTTTAGTCATTTATGCCAACTCACAGGAGTTGGGTCCACGTAACATACCTCGAGAACGTCGCCACCATCCTACTTCATTCTGGAATCTCCACCGCGTACACAGTTGTTAAAGTGGTTTTCGGTATTGGCCGGCTATAAGACAATATTCGATCCCGTCTCTTTAACAACCAACCGTTATTATAACCCGTAGTTATAACTTTTAAAACAATATTTTATACTTCAAAATAAAATATCATTTCAACCCAAATCTTTATCAACATAAAGATTAAATCATTTCCAAACCATTTCAATATATCATCATACCATATCTTTCAATTCAAATATTTATCAAAATGAATACCAAGTCATTTCTAACCATTTCAATATATTAAATTTTCATATCCTTTCAAAACTTCCTTTCAAAACATTTTAATATATCAAAATATCATAACTTTTCAAAACTTCATTTCCAAAATATCATATCCTTCAGAATTTCCTTTCAAATCATTTTAATATCAAAACGTCATATCTTTCAAAACTTCGTTTCAAATCATTTTAATATATCAAAATATCATATCTTCTCAAAACCACATTTCAAATCATTTTAATATATCAAAATATCATATCTTTTCGAAACCACATTTCAAATCATTTTAATATATCAAAATATCATATCTTTTCAAAACCACATTTCGAATCATTATTCATTTTATTCAATTTAAAATACCATTTCAATTCATATTTCAAAACATTCTATATTCCAAAAAAAAATCATTTTTAATCATAAAAATGAAGTTATTATGTTAAAAATTAAATTTTTAATTTCCAAAATTTTCAACTTTCAAAGTTCATTTATTCACTTACGTTTATCAGTGAAATTTCGCTTTTCGCAGCATTTAGAAAAACGTTACGGAAAGTTACATTCAAAACAGTTCAATTTAACAAAAGACAACATTTTAAAATGTTGTAATAGGGTTTACTTAAATTCCAAATAAACTTAGTTAAATTCAAAAATTATAGCACTTACAAAATTGCTATAGTAGTTTTTAATTCAATTTAGCTTTTTAGTTCATTATCGTTAACTAAAGCATTTACAAATGCTGTAATATCATTTACATTGTAATTAATAGCATTTCAAAAATGCAGTCAATTAACTTCAAATATTCAATATAATTTCCCAACCAATTATATTTTTTATTTAAAACATTTTTAACTCATAAAATCATACATTTCCACATTTATAAACATCATTTAATTTTCCTCAAGTTCATGATTTTATAAAGTTAAATTTCCATTCAAAAATCAAGATTTAATAATAATTCACTTATTAAATTGCAATGTTCAATTTTAAATTCATTGCATTAAATTTCAAATTAACACTTAAGTTCAAATTCTCAAATATAACTTAGTTTTATTTTTATTTACTTAACTAAAAGTTCACTTTTAAGTCTATTTCATAAATTTCCAATTTAGTTATATTTCAAAATTTCAACTTAAAGTATTCATTCATTTCACATTTCAACTTTATTAAAAATCATTAATATGATATAAAATCACTTTAAATTAATTTAAATTCAAAATATCATAAATTTAAGTTAATTTAAATTCCACTAAAAATTAAATCAAAATTTCCAAAATAACTTACATTCATATTTTCTAACTTTTCCATAATTTATTTAACTTATAGATTTCCAGAAAATAAATAATACTTTACAAAAGTTATATTTTTATTAAATTTCAAGTCAAATATTATAATAATTAAATTTCTAAAATATTTTAAAATTTTTAGAAAACATATTTTAACTACGGGCCTATATATATTTTCTACGCTAGGTAAAGTGATACGGGTAATATATCATTTCAACCCGTAATTTACAAAGAAAATCTGGGTTTTATCATTTCAAACCCGCAATCCCAAGTTAAAATAAATTAAATAAAAACCGTTCAAGCCTATCATTTCAGCCCATAACGATTTTTCCCTATTCTAAAGTCCGTTTGGGTATGTATCATTTCAACCCATAGTGATTCTAATTTACAGAGAACTTGCAGTGTGATAAACTGATAAAATGTACAGCATAGCATGAAATAACAATAACATATGATATAACAGGTGTTTAAGCATGGGTGAACATCATATGATAATAATATAAGTATATATAACATGATAATATAATTCTACAGATTCACAGGGTGTCAATTCACATTTGTATAAGTACAAACATCTGGTGAGAAATACTCACTTTTTTTTTGCTGGAGATATCAATTAGAATGACACAACGGATCCAGAAGGAACGACCTTTGATTTGAATGGAGAGAAATAGCCAAGATATCATCTTGTAAACAACCCCAAAACAAGACAATATAACTTATGAATATTCAACCAAAATATATTGAAATAAATTGAAATTGAAAGGCAACAAAGGCAAGATAACTTGACCTTGCTACAACCATTCAAAAGCTCAACTAAGGGGTTCATTTTCTCAGCCATGATGATGATATGAGTGTGGGAGAGACAAGGTTAATTTCCTTGAATACATGAGACAAAAAAATATAAACAATATAAGTTACAACACGAATTAACATCAAACAACATAAGAATTCAAAGCCCAAAACAATGTCAATTTCTTTGCGCTTGCTCTCAACCTCATATATTTCAGTTAGGCAGTGGTTAAGCTCGGCCTAGGGGTGGAAAGTGGTATGGTTTGGGTTCCATATGGGTCAGCGTATGTTGGGTTGAAGGGTGATGAAGTATAGATGCAACAATCACTACTACAAGGCAATCTACATCATTTCAAAGCTACAAATAGGTTCGGCCCTATGTCCTATGGGCACAGCCAGGTGTCCAGAATGTGACGATCGTGATTTTTCGTTGACGAAAACCGACATCAATACGTCCACTGTATCAACTGCCGAGCAATCGAAAGCCGAAAAACCGTACCGTTAGGGTTTTAGAAAAAGAAAAAGTAGAAGAAGATAGAAAAAGATAGAACAGAAGAAATAACTGAACAACATCAGAATCTCACAATTCGCAGCGGAACAACATATAATAAATAAATTAATAATCTTTAAACAAAGAACTATATCAGTTATTACATTACATTACATCATCAGAGTGTACAACGACAAACAACATCAATAGCGGAAAAGAAATACTATATACTAGTAATACGCCATGCCATCCAGCTTGCTTCCAGCAACTCCTAAATTCCTGAATAAACCTTAACTCTTGACTGCCCGTGTGGAAATTGGTGGGCACCCAGAGTTTAGGAAGGAAAACAATAAACTCCGAGTCAGTCATGTGACTGGTGTGAGAACTCAAAAACAGTTTATTTATCTTTGAAAACAAAATAGAGGAATACTTTTAAAGTCAATTCGCAATGCTTTTAAAAATGAGACTACCATAAGGCCTCCCGCACACACACACAATGCAAACGCAGAATTGGAGCAGATTTCTCCTGATGATAGTCAAAGATGCTTGATACGCATTAAAAGAAACATTTGATATTATTACTAGTGCATAGTGTAGGAAAAATCATTTCGAAAATAAAGATACAAATCTTAGCCAGCATAGACATTTCGAACTATGCCTACTATAGCTATCATCCAAACAGTGGGGCGCCACCATAAGTGAATGTAGGTTCTAAAACTAAAACCGTACAAGATCGTATTGTTTCTTTGGATTTCCCACAAATGGTCAGGCCAAGGAACTTCCCATTGCCACATGGAAACGCCTCTGGAATGACGTCCCGAGAACCAAACCGGATCTCTGCCAACACAAGGCCGGGTTACCCCTAACTGGGTAACTACTGACATGAATATGTCATCCCCCGATCGTAACCGATCTATCCGAGGATCCTCGATTTCCAACAACCACAAAATTTGCAGCAACAACATAGGTTAAGTATCTGGGCTCCATACCATGATACCACCTCTATCCAGAAGGAATGACATACACTAAAGGGGCTCTATCCCCTAATAACCTTGCCACATCCTTCCTGTTTTGACCATTTCCGGGGTGTGAGGTCCAACGAAGTCTCGTCCACAAAGCCACACTTTATACAAAAGCCGTGCTTTGGGTCAATCAAATGATCATAGAAATGATCACCAAGATAAATGATCAAATAAATGATCCTATCACAAATGATCAAACAATGATCATTTCACAGCAACACTCGGCATGCCACACTACCAAATTGGGAGTATATCACTAATAACCTTCAACTATATAACCTCTGAGCTCGTACGTCTCAGAGAAGGGTGTTAAGCTAAGAGAATAAATTCTCCGCCACCAACAGAAATATATTTGAAAGAAATCAGCTTTATATCTCAATTTGTAATGTCAGACATACAATCCATACAAGTCTGTTTCGGGATCGAACAGAACCAAAGGCACTTCCAAAGAAGTCCTTGCATTTCAGATATTCACTAATCACGACCGGACTTCCCGTCACTAAGGGTGATAAAACCTCTATATCGGAGATCAGCCGATGTAGAGTAACTCGACGGTAATCCTTCCATTTTCACAAATATCCGGTCTTCAACACCGGTCATCAAATGTAATCCATTATGACGCATCACATATTCAGAATGGGTTATACGACCCCAATGTCCTTTCCCGGATAACCCGAATAGTGAGCTCTTATTCAAAAATAAGTGTGGCATTCAAATTCAAACAAATCACAACAAATACCTATTTAAAGGTAAATATTGATAGTCAGATTATTTAACTATTAATAGGCATGCTCAACATCACCAAATTCCAAATAATTTCACAAATTATTTACTTTCCAAAATATCTTTACTAGATATAAAATTTCCCACACTTCAAATATTTGAAAACAAATTTTCAAATCACTTTTCACCCTTATCACTTTTTGAAAACAAATTTCAAACATTTTCCTTACGCGATACTTTCATTTCAACATGGTTCATTTAAACCAATTAAATAAATCCTTAACGATTTACTTTATATTTACGCTCCAAATCCGTAAATTAATTCCCACACTTCAAAAATAAATCAACATTTATCTTTAAACAAATTCCCCTTTAAATTTATAAATTCCATAGTGAATTTACATTCCAAAATATTTATGAATATACGATTTCAATTATTCATTTTCAATTTATCTTCAAAAAGATAAATTCTCAAAACATTTCATTTCACATTGGAAAAACATTTCCATACTTATTTATTAATAAGTAATTCACAAATCCATTTATTTTCAATACTTAGAAAATATTCCATATACTTAATATCGAAATTAAGTATATATTTCATTCTTTAAGGAAAACATTCACTTAACACATTTATTTGGGCGAAAACGAATGTTGCGTAAAACATCGTTACTACGACCCAAAATCACTAGTATAGGGATTCGAAATTTAGATAGATATATAAATCCCAATACTATACAAAAACATTTCCTTGCGGAAATCATTTACTATAACAACAGTGTTATAGTCCACCATTTCCTTCTTTCTCAAAAACGTCTATTTCAACAATAAATGTTGAAATCTATGGTTTCGATTCATAATACATTTTAAAACATCTTTAAAATAATTAACTTCATTCTATAATATTCATTTTGCCAAACATGACCATTTTATTCAATGAGGTATTCACTGTCCAAAATCGTGAATATATTTCCTTTAATAAACTTCAATATTCAATTTATTAAATTCAATTGATTTCGAGTTTATAAACAATGTTTATAAATTCCATTTCTATTTATATGCTTCGATTTATAAATCTCATTATTAACAAATTCCATTTATATCTCATTTAAATGCCAAAATCCGATTTATAAGATAATTACTTATAAATCTTCTATTTTACAAAATCTATTCATTTTATAACTTCACAATTTATAAATTTATAAATTCTCATTCACTTATGAATCCATTATACTTCATTTTAACACTTATAAAAAAAACTTCGTTTTATAATTCCAATATTTTTAATTTATAAATATCCATTTTATAAATCTTTTATAAAAATTGTTTGTAATAGTCCAAAAATTCCAATTTAAACCATTTCATAAATTTATTAACTATTTATTTCAAAAATCACTTTTCACTTACATTTCATAAAAACCATACTTTTATAACATTAAAATTTTAACGTTTATTCATTTTTAACAATTCAAAATTTAATAAAACGTATACTTTCGAAAATCACTTTAAAATTCCTTTTAAAACCAAAATCATTATTTTAAAACTTCAAAAATGGATCGGATGATGCAGCAGCACCAAATAGTCAATCACGACACCTAAATATCATATATCGATATGATAATCAACAAATATCAAAATATCTGTAAATAAATGAATACAGTTGAGGAATCCAGTTGGATCCCTCCAACCTGTTTCCCTGCATCTAAAAACATTAGCACAATACCAATTCCGCTCCAGTACGGAATTATCGCGGTATATGGGATTTATAAAATATTATCCGTTTAATAGACGGCGCAATAGGGTCTCATCCGCTATATAATGCGGGAAATCAACAACTGTAATATATACATATGCCAATATATATATATATATATATATATATATATTGCTATTATATATAATATCAATTTCACTGTTTATGAAATATTCGCGGTATATGTTTTTAATAAATAACCTCCGCTTACTAACGGCGCATAATGTCTATTTTAACAATCAATAGATAACAATCATCATTCAAACATACATTCAAGAATTTTAAATCTAACTATTTAAAATTAAAATCAAAACCGATTCGATTGAGTAAGAAATTCTCACCTTGATTTCAATTTCGTTTTAGCGATTTATTTCGAACGGACGTTTAATTTTACCCAAAATTTTCACTAACTCCAAACGACTCCAATCCAATTCCATAACGTAGTGCTCGTCCATACGATTCCAACGCAACTGGTTTCGCGCGTTTTCGACCTCGTATGAAAACGATATGCATTTATGAAGTTACACGAATTTTTTATAAACTAAATTACAATATTTTATTTAATTTTCAACCTAACTCAGTCTAAGCCGTAGATCCATCACCCTGCAATCATGACCGTGCTTCCACTCCCCCCTTTCTTCTTCGTTCACGCGAGTGTATCTCCTGTAACTGCCGAACCCATCTCATAAACCTAGGGTTAATATTTACGACTATCTCCATCATCTTGAAGACGATCAGACACCGCCAACATGCTCGCCCACGTCAGCTCTACCCACGGCCAAGACAGCTCCAAGCCCGGCCCCCAATAATTTCCGAAATACGTGCACGAAACGGCTACGAACGCGGCCAAAATCCCTCCCCTACATCGCACCATACCGCATCAACTCCGTATGGATTGAAAGCTCTCTACGTGCTCTTCGATTTACTAGTTAACAACTTTTGCTAAAAACGTGTGGATTGAGAAAGATTGAGGGAGGAAGGACATTGATTTTCGGCCTTTGGTTTAGTTACTTGCGGCTAGGGTTTTAAAACCCTAATAATTTTTTTTTATTTTGTGAAGAGAGGGGGCTATTTATAGAAGTTTGTACGACACTATTCATTCCGGAATTTCCAAACTCCGATTTACGCGCGGTGACTAGCGTTTCTACCTCGCGTTCCGGACTCAATGAAACAGGTTTCGGAAGCTAATTCGGTCATCTGTGCGAGTTATGGCAATAAACGTTCGATTTAAAATTAAACCGATTAAACGATTTTCTAGGCGTTTTAGCTTGCACCGGACAAACGGTAAATCCAATTGACATGAAATTTGAAACGTTACAATAATATGACATTACGGATCCGATGAAACTGGTTTCGTTGAAATCCGAGATTTTTTGAAAAATGGCTATTTTAACTCGTCAAATTAATATTAAAACAATTTCGATGCGTTCCGAGCTGCCACGGTCAAACGAAAACTCTGATTGCTACGAAAATTGAAATCCTATAATAACAAACTATTACGGAACCAATGGAACTAGTTTCGTCCAATTCTGAGACTGTTCAAAAATTAGCTTTTTACAATCGATAATTAAATATTAAAATAATCAATTTTCGCAAATTAACTTTAAATTCGATTTTAAAAGTTCTAAAACATTACTATAACTTCAATATGATGAAATAAAATTTTACAAATCAATTTCAATCATTTCAAACTCGATATTCAATTTTTTTCTGTAATTCCAACTATCAAATTATCGATTTAATTACCAATTTAAATCCAATATTCGAAATAAAATTTATTCGACTTATAAATTTCACTTATTAATATCTATAATTAATTAAATATTCAAATTTTAATTAATAAAAATCCTGGGTCATTACACAGAAGGTGTTGGCTGATGTGCTAGGGGGTGGTGGTTAGGTCAGAGCTGCTGTTGGTGGTGGAAGTGGCGGCAAAAGGTGGATGAAGGTGATGGTACCAAAACTAGGCCAGCTTGAGTGCATAGGTGATGGATTTGTGGATTTGGTGGTGGTGCTTGCCTTGGGGTTGCTTGGCCTGCCATGGTGGTGATCTAGGGTGGATGATGATCAGAGAATAAAGTGGTGGAGGTTGGCCTAGATCTGGTTGAGGAGGAGTCGAGCCATGACGTTGAGAACAATATACAAAATCACTTAGAAAAGCTCAAAAACAAGAAAGAAAAGAAAAGGCTTTACCAAAAAAAATTTGGACATCCATGGCCGTGAGTTTTTTCCTTGAGAAATGGATGAAATTTGCGTGAAAAAGATAAGAGAATGCAGCTGAAAAGAATAGAGAAAGGTACGACCAAAATAAATAGATGTATTGATTGAAAAAGAAACGGTAAAAGAAACGGTGAAACGACTTTACGTCTCTTAGCTTTCAAAACCTTCCATACTTCCTTTTCTTTTAAATCAAGTAAAACAAAATAAACTTCAGCAAGTACATCTAAAATCCGAAACAAAGTGAAATAAAATAAAAATATATAATTAAATTTAAAGAAAATATATAAAGAATTAAGGAAATTGCTTAAAAATTGAAAACAGGGTTCAAAAATTACAATTAAAACATCAATGGATTTGGAAAAATATCTACTTCATTTTAAAAATATTCTAAAGCAAAATTTTGAAATAAAATAATTTATTTACCATTTCTAAAATAAAATAAATAATTAAATTGGAGAAAAATAGAAAAGAACTAAAGAAAATGTTTAAAAATTGAAAACAGGGCATGGAAATTACAGGAAAAATACAACTAGCTCTAGAAAAATTCCTACGTCACTTCAAAAATATTAAAAGACAAAAACATACATAAAATAACATATCAATACATATTACAAAAAAATATGACAAAGAAAAATAAAATTTATACTATTTAAAATAACAAAATTGCAGAATAAACGAATTGCACTCGATATTGAAATATATATAACTTTCACAATTTAAATCCGTTTCCAACGAAACAAAAAGCAGTGTTCCTAAAATTTTATGTACTTTCAAAATAAAAGAAAAACATTTAAATTTTCAAACTTTTAAAATTTTAAAATAAAAGTCAAAGTTTGACTATTTTGACCAAAAATTCACTTTTTGGAAAATATTCTTTTTAGTCATGCTTTGGAATGATAATTCATATCAAAACTAAAGTTTATCATTCAAAATAAATAAAATAAGTTTTTTTTAAATCAAAAATTCAATTAAAATAATTAAAATATACACAAAAAAAAATCACAGAATACAGGGTTGTTACACTCTCCCCCACTCAAAACTTTTCATCCCGAAAAGGAATGAGGTACGGAAAGCACAGAAAAAGATAGAGTGAAACAAGATTAGGACAAGATGGCAAGGAGATTGAAATTATACCTAATAACTGTTGTTATAGGTAAGTTTCGCATGGTCGAGATGATCTTTCTAAGATTCTCCAAAATCAAGAACACAAGCACGCAAAAATAGATTCAAAATGAGTACCAAAGATTATCAAAGATTATAGAAAGATTTCTAATAAAAAGAATATAGAAAGATGCCTACACCAGTCTATAGCAAGGTAAGGATGATGAGGACAACAAAAAAATAGTTTGAAAAACAAAAATAAGGACATAAATTTGAAAGCATGGAAATTTCATCTTAAATAGAGAATAAATCTTTACACAAGTTAGATAAATCTTAGCTATCTCAAATTTCATTATCTTATTACCCAATCATCTAAAATTAACAATTTTTAAATCCATGGGTTTGAAAAATAATCATGTATTACACTCACAATGTACTTAATAAATTTTATTCTTCTTTATTCCTAATTAAAATTAAATTTATTCCTCTCAATATGTTTATCACTCATGTTAAATATGCTTACACTTATTATAACTGCTTTATTTTATTCTTAGTTCTTCTAACATTAATTTATTGTAAGTTATTCAATTACCCTTTATTATATTTACCTCTGTTAATCGTTTTAAAATTTAAGTGTATAACATTTATTATAACCACTCAAATTTTATTTATAAAATCTTTTTATATTGTATATTATCCAGTTACATTGTTAACTTCTGAAATTAAGGTAAGTTATAGAATGCAATTGTATTATACAAATAAACTTTCCAATTAAATCATTCCATGCTTGATATTCATCTAAAAATTTAATTGATTTTTTTTTATAATTGAAATTATTCTTCAAAATAAAATTTAAGAACTAAATTTCCGATTACATTCAAACCATTTAGAGATAAGTAATAATATATACATAATATGTCAAATCAGATTTCAATCATATATCTATATATATTAAAATCAAGTCATATTTTAGAAATTCAAATCAATTAAATTTCCCAAAATAAAGCTGTAGCAAGACTACAGGGCGGACTCTTCACTTTGAAACTCGAAAATGAACGTCGATGATGTCACGATCATCACTGAAGTTATTTTCCAGCGACAAAGAGAAGAGCACTTTAAAATTCTTTGGAAACAAATTCTATTTGAAAATACTTTAAATAGTATATCCCTTTTTTTCAAAATTTAAACCAAAGTTCGAAATAATCGAAATTTAAATTCTCAAATTCTTGTTTTAAATTCATTTCAGTTCCCAAAGAAATTTATAAACAACTATTTATAGATTCATTTATAGAACAATAAATGATAAATCTAGTATTATCACTTCAAATAATCAATTTAAATCAGTTTATTAAGTTTCATAAATTTACTTATATATCAAAATTTATTTCATTAACCAAAATATTAAAATAATATTGTGTCAGTTTGTTCTGTTAAAGTGTTTTAGAAATCCTATCGATAGCGTTGATCAGACGAATCGATCGGAAACCCAAATCAACATCAACAACTCAAACAACACAATATATAAAACAAAACATAGATATACAAGTACAATTCAAAATGTTTGGAAGAATAGATTGGAAACAAAAGACAAGATGATTAAATAACAGAGTAGAGAGGTGGATAAGCTTAAATAAATCACGTGCAACTTTTACCGGGTCAACCGTGACCTAAAGAATAAGTTCAATGTGGATTTTTCTGGGGCAAATCTACATTCGATCTCATGAGTTAGAGTTTGGGATAACAAAAGATATTAGCATCTAAACCAAGGATAGATATAAATCTCTGGTGAATCGATGCTAATTGTAAAGGAGTTTCCCCCCATTTTCAATTCAATTTGAAATTGGCGTGACCGCCGACTCACTTGAAAGATCATTCGAAGCGGAGTTATGGAATACTCCAGAATCAAAAGAAGATGAATAGCGAAGAACACGAATGGATTTTGGAACCGCAGGGAACGTTCCAAAATTCAAAGGAATCGAGTCAAAAAGGAAGAGATTCAAACACGAATGAAAGTGATTTTGTAAATACATTCACTCCATGTGCTGAATTTTGCCTAGAGCTACCAAAGCTCTGATACCAACTGTAACAACCAGGTATTTTCAACCACTCGCATCCATTATAAGTGTATAGGTAGACACTCATGCCAGAATTGAATTGCTCAAAATACCGTGTTGTAAATAAAATTTGGCAAATCTCAGAATATGCAGTAAATAAAAATCACAGATCACAGACACAGAGTAATAATAATGCAGCAGAAGTAAAAGAGATAGTAGTTCATGAAGCTACTATATAAATATATCAGAGTTACATAAGATACAACAGAAGAAATAGAGTACAACAGAAATTTAAATATGATAACCAAGTACAAGCTGAATAGAACAACCAAACTGAAAAGATGAAACTTGACAAGTAGATAATTGTAACGACCCATTAAATTCAATGATATTAAATGAATCAATTTGATATGTTTTCTAATCTAATTTAAATTGAAATAGAAGTCTTAGGATTTTTAATGGAGTAAATGTAGGGGTTAGCTAGTAACTGTAATTAAAAGTAAATAATTTAAAATGTTTATATGACATAGATTGAAATAACGAAAATTTGTGTTTGTGGTTATAAGTCATAATTAGTGATTAAAATAGTATTAATGAAATAATAACTGAATTTAAATTGCAATATATAAACATCAGAAAAATTTAATTGGTGGATTAAATTTGTTAAAGTTCATAAGTTTTGTAATTTAGTTTAGTAGAATTTTAAATTATAAATGAAGATTGAAATAAATGATAAATTTAATTATGTCAATGGTGACTCAAGACCTAGGTTATAGGAATTGGAACATAATCCAATTTGAATTAAGTAGAAGAAGGATTTGGTTAATATGTAAGTTATTGTTCAAGGTATTGAATAAAAACTTGGAATCCAATCATAATTTAATGATAATAACGTTAGTATTAGAGAATAAAAATATTTCAATGCAGTACCCGAATGAACGGAATAAAATGAATATATATTGAATGGAAATGAAATGTAAATTGGCACATTTGGTTGAAAGTTAATTTTAAGAAACATATAAATGTAGAATTTGTGAATATTAATATAAATATTAACTTGAATGGGATTCATTAATACAAAGATGTAATAAGTGTAGATAGTAAAAATTTAATGGCTGTAGTGGATAAAAAAATCTAGTAGTAACATAAAATTTATTTATATGGAAAAAGATTATAGATTTGAACAAATTTATGAAAATTTGATAAGAACAGTGGTTGTAATCAGTTTGGTTATTTAATATTTGGAAGATAGAGATTTGTAAATCCGTTAATAAATTTATAATGGGAAGGAATGGTAAGAATGTAAAAATTATAAGCATTTGATTCAATTAAGGGAATTAAATTATAATAAATGGCCATTTAATAAATTCAACGTTCTGTGAGAAATCATAATAGTTGTGTAAAATGTGTACAAACTACAACTTGGAAATTTATTGGATTTATAACGGTTTTGGTATTACATTTATGAGTTTAAAAGTTATTCCATTTTGTAAAGTAATAAAAGCTTATTTAGGTGACTAGAATTTAGCGTAACGACTATTGTGTGTTACCTATTCTTGTTGCTTGTTAATTTAAATTTTGGGAATCAAATTCAATTTATCCGCCAATTTACCGCAGTTAAAGTGAAATGAATTGGTGAATGAGTAATGCTAAATGCAAATAAGATGTAACCAAGAAAATCCCATTTATAATAATTTACGTAGAATAAAGTAAAGAAACCAGGAAATGAAAATGTGAAAATGTGGATGCAATGAGATCTTAAGCAATAATAACTTTGTTAGGTAAGTGATAACGGATTTTTTTTGTATAACCAAATAAAGATCCAAATTTATTTGGAAATTAATTGCAATCAATTGAATTTATTGCAATTAAATGGATTTAATATTTAATAGTTATGTAATTATTATTTGGAAGAAATTGGAGTTATTTGTAATAAGTATGAACCTAATGTTAATTTTTCTTATAGGATTGACAATTGATATGGAAAGAAAAGAAGAAAATTTGGGTCAGTAAAATTTGGAATTTATGCATAATAAAATGGATTCTAACGTTAAATACTACGTTATTGAGATTTAAATTAGACTTAAAGAATAATGATGTGAATCAGGAACTAATGTTTATGGCATCTTTATTTTAGGTGGAAGTTGAGAATATAATTATAAAATTCTTAAATATAAGAAAGTGTAGAAATTAACATTGCAATTAATATACTGTCAACTTTTAATTCACATCCAAGCTTGTTAAATCATTTGAAATTGATTAGATTATATAAGTAATAAAATTTGGCCAATTTTAGAATTTAATATAAAATTTGGATTTTTATAATTTATTTAATTTATTTAATGAATATTAAGAATAGCCATTTCGGCCACAGACTCGGATTTTGACGAAACCAGTTTCATCGGATCCATATCGGTGAATTATTATAGGGTTTCAAGTTTCGTATCGATCGGACTTGTCGTTTGATCGTACGAGCGTGAAACGCCTTGAAAATCAATTTTATTAAAATCAATTTGAAATCAATTTGGAAATTTTGTTTTCAGCATAACTTCTTCATACGATCGTATTTGGACGTGAAACTTCTTCCATCGCGTTCAGAATATTTTAAATTACCTATTTGGATATATAGATTTACGAAATTTCGTTCCGGAGGCATAGCGGGCTTTTTGGGCCATAGTTTATTCCACACGTTCATTCTACGGTCTATCTACGCTACCTCTAACCCTCTATATAAAACCAGCTATTCAGCCCTAGCCTCCGCCTAATTTCATTTATCTGCGCGTATATTTTCTTCAAGCTTCTCTTCTTCTTCAATGGGGGCAAACCCTAGATCCAGTCAGTTCAAAAACAAAATGAAATTTCAAACTACTCCAAAAATTCTGAAAAAATATATATGTCCTAGTTTTCGAAATACATAATCCAGCGGTGCAATTCGTTTTTCGATTCGAATTCCCATTTGTCCTAAAACTCCAGTTGAACCAGGGCCGTTCGTATGGGATGTGAGACGATCCAACGGTGGATCGTCGACCGTTGGTCGATCAGAAGGTACCGTTGTGAAGCTAATGGCGAGTAGGCCCCGGATCTTACATTCGTTCGTCGTCAAGGGTTTCTAATTTGCCAGAATTTGGCACGATTAAGGGAGGCAATGAAGGGTGCAGGGGGTCTCGGGGGGCGTGCGCGTGGGGTCCTTTGGGTCGGCCGTGGATGGGGGACTCGGTGATGCTCTCAGATTCGGTCGATGACGATGATGGTGGAGGCGTTTTGATCGATTGCGTGGCGGCTAGGGCTTGGCTTTCAAAATTCGCGTGCGTACTGATACTTTGGGTTGCGTTTTCTGGAGAGAGGAAGGGAAGCTGTGACGTGGCAAAGCTTGTGGGTGAGTGTAGTTTATTTTCTTGTTTAATTTAAATATAAATTTCCAAGCGTTTAATCGTATAACTTTCACATACGGACTCCGATTCAAGCGAGATTTTTTTTGTTAGGTTCGTTTTTAAATTCCGGATCTGATGATGCTGGTTTGGACAGATTTGGAGACCATCAAAATTTTGAATTTAAATCGGATCTAAATTCGATTTAAATTCAAAAGGTGAGTGTTTTAACCCACTCACAACTACTAGAAGCTTTTATGTTTGTTAAATAAATTTTAGAAATGAATAGAATTTATTTATGAGTATTTGGCGTGCTTATTTCATTCATATCTGCTGAATTGCATTTATTGAATTTAACTGTTAATTTAATTTATTTATTGCGTATTAATTGACAGTTAGAATTTGTGTTTGCATGAAAATGCATGTTAACAGTTATATAATTTATTACTGAATATAAACTGTTAGATTTATGGTCGTTAAATTTAAATTGAATAAAATTGCCAGTTATTACCTGTTATATATTATCAAATATAATATTGTTATTGATTGATATTGATTGATGATTGCGATTTGGATGATGGATGATGTTGGTGAATGGATGTTTATTGTATATCATTAAATTGCAAATTATCATGCATATTTCATTTCATTAGGGATTGTGGTTTGAAATGATATATAACCACAAAATTTTATATCTTTTAAATTGCGGATTGAAATGATAAATATCCGTATCACTTGACCATAGGATAGAAAATTATATACAGGCACCGCGGTATATATATAACTATTTAAATGTGATTTCTATGGTTTGGATGGAATACGGTTTATAATAATCTTAAATTTTATATTGTATAAATATTTTTCTTCCATATATATATACATATGAAGTTGAAAATTTTGAAATTAAAGGGTGTATAAAAATATTTATTAAAAATGGAAGAAAATTAAGAAAATGGAGTTTAATAATTTATATCATATGTTTAAATGTTAAGATGGAAATTTTAGCATATGATATTTATAATTGGATTTTTCCCAAAATAAATTGAAATGAATATTCTAGTATAATTTGAATTGGGAAAAATATATATATTTTATTACTAGAAATTGAAGTCTTATTATTTATGGATTTTATATGAATATTCAAGACTAATTAATAGAACAATTGATTTGTTGAAAGAATAAAATCCAACTTTAGTTTGAAATATTGATACTCAAAATGGATATACGTATATATAAATGAATTGAAGTGGTTTTGGAACTTGAGAGAGATAATATAAATTTTGGTTTAGACTTTAATAAAGAAATGTATTTGTAAAGCCATGAGAACTATTTTCTTTACAAAGTAACATTTAAGTTAAACCTTTTAATTCATATACCGTTGAATATCCAAACCATTCAAGTTTTAAAAGTTATGGTTTTAAATTATGAATTTCGAAATATTATGCTTTGAAAGGATATTTGGCTTTCAGACATTATAAATTTTAAAGCATTTGGATTTCTAAAAAGGTTTATATTTGGGATAAAGGATATCATATTGTTTTGGGTTTTAAAATGATATCGTATTCATAATTTTAAAATGGAAATGTTTATTCTGGTTTTAAAGTATGAGCTATTTTTAAATGACCGCGGTGTTATAATAACGATGGGTTAGCAAAGAGACTGGGATCGGATATGGACATACTCTCTGTCGATACCGAAAACCACTTTGACTAACCGTGTACGCGGTGGAGATTCCAGAATGAAGTAGGTGGTGGCGACGTTTCCTGTAAGGTAAATACGTGGACCTGACTCCCGTGAGTTGGCATAAGGTGGCTAAAACAGGAGCGATTCTCAGGGCAATGAGGTCATTCCTCTGATCGGACCCTCCTCTTCGATATTATACTTTGATTTCGGATTGATTCAGTGGCCACTTCTATATTTTGATTTTGGGGAGTTAGTCCGAGGTGGGCGGTAACTCCGGCTACGCGTTTCCACCAGCCTGGATAGCAATTGGTATATCTACCCTGGCATTGCCTAGTTGTGCCGTGTCACCTACCATACCGAGCCTTTACTACGAGTTTCTATTTGTGTCGTACCTATGGAGTATCCTCTGGTAGCTTCCCGATCAGGAGGTATTACGGTACTGTATAGACTATTGGCATTATTTGTGTTAAGGGCTATATGGGTAACCCCTTAACGCTATTAAAAAGTAAGTTTACTTTACAAATAGACACTATTATAATAGCGCAATATACTACATGGTAAATAGTTTAACGGATCCTTAGGAGATGTAAATCCCGAGCATCTCTTGAGTTACTGCACTCATATTTATTTCTGTTAATTTAACTCACATAAGATCTTTTAGTTCTGACACGAGTGTTTTTGTCTTTTCAAATTCGCTCGGGTCAGTCCGAGCATTTCAGGATTTCAAGATTTAGCTCTGGAGGACGAAGACGAAGATTTATAGTATTATTATTATCTATAGTATTGCACCACACTCATACTGTTCCGCTGCATTGTTTGTGTTGGTATGTGTAACTCTGATATTTATTGTATAAAGAAGAATTAACTGTTTTGTAACCATTTATGAACTGTATATTTATTATTATATTTTATCCTTCCGCTGTGAGATTCTATTTTGTTTTATTTCTTCTCGGTTTTTCTTATTTACCCCATAACAATCCGCCCTTGCGTATGCTTTTAATTGGCATGTGTGTCGGTTTAATGTATGCGAAAAAAGGCGGGATGTTACAGTTGGTATCAGAGCTTTGGTTTAGCGATAAACTTGGCTTTGTGGGGTTTGACTCTTTGTTAATAGGGTAGTAATACCCTATGGGAGTCGCGGAGTGTATATATATATGAGAGAGCGTACTTGTTAGTATTAATAAAAGATTTTGATATTGTGTTAATCTGTTCTGCTTTGTATTTATAAATTCTGGTTGATGCATGAGACGCTATGTCATCAATAGGGATTTCTAAACACTTAATATGACAGACCGACATAATATTTGTTTTTAATATAGGTGAATGAAATAATTTCGCCTATTATATTTTCTATATATAAAATATTTTTATAAAGATATATATATATATATATATATATATATATATATATTTGGTTGCTATAGATTGGGTGTTAGGAAATAAAATATTTATAACAATTGAAGCTAAGTTGAAATTATAATAAATCAAATTGGAGATTTTAGAACTTAAGTCCGGGATTTTTGAAATCTTCTTTCAAAGGATTTATGAAATATAATGATTTGGTTTATAAATATTTTCTTATATAAATATTTAGTATAATTCGAAAGAAATGGGTTTAAAGAGGATTTTGAAGAAAATAAGTTTGTACTTTCCTCTCTGTCGTTGGAAAATAATTTCGGTGATGACGGCCGCATCATCGACTTTCATTTTCGAGTTTCGAAGGGGAAAGGCCACTGTAGTAAATTCTACTGCAGATTTGTTTTGAAATTATTTAAAATTTAATTGTTTAAAAGATAATTAGAGATATAAAGGTTGTAAGAAATTAATTATCTATTATTTTTAAGTAATTTTGAGGTTTGACCCGGTATTTAATTCTTAAATTTCCATTAATTAATTGGTTTAAATTATTTTAGTGAAATAAAAGGTAAGTAATTAATTGAAACCTCTAATGTAGGTAAGAGAATTAATGAAAAGTTATAAAGAAAAATTTGAAATTTGTTACAAAGAGTAATATTGATTAACATTAAATTTAATTAAAAGATGAGATAAAGCTTGTATAAGTTTAATTGCATTTTTCTTTGACATAAATAACTTACCAAATATAAAAGTTGAAATGTTAATTAAGAAATTGGATTAGAATATTATACAAGTAGAAATTTTGGAAATAGTGAAGTATTCAATAAAATCGTTGTTATAAATGAGGAATTATTGGTATAAACTTAAGTTATAATTGAAATCTCAAGTTAAAGATAAGTAATATAAATAGGTGATAGGAACTTAAGTAGATAAAATGAATTCTTTATTAAATAAGGATTGATGTGGAGGGTTATAAACTTCAGTACGGTATGAAAGCTACTAGTTTAAAATTAATAAAATGAAATTGAGAAGAAACTTGAAAATTTTCACTTACATTCTTAAAACATACATAACTTACCATATAATAAAAGTTGCAATGTTATTAAGAAAATGAAAGGAGAAATCTTACAAGTGAAGAGTAAGGTAATAAAGGTATTCTATTAATTTGCTATTATTAATGAGAATAAATTGTATAGACTTAAGTTAAATTGGAAATTTTACTATAAGTAAAGGTAAGTAGTATAAATAGATGATAGAAACTTTAGTAAATAAATTGGAATACAAATATAATGAATTTTGTGATAAATGGAAAATGAAAATTTGTAAGAAATAAAGAAATCACTCCATAAATGAAAGAAAGAAAATCAAACCATTGAAGCATGAGATAAATGTATAATAAATAAATTTGGGTGTTGGTTTGAATTGTGTTGTTTGATTTATGTTGTTGGGTAAGAAATTTGAAGTGGTTAAATGAATAAGTATCTATCTTTGTTCCATCTAAGACTGTTGAGTAAAGGATGCACTTGATAGTTAATTTCATTTCATACAAATTTCAAGTTTGAACCCAAACAACTATTTGTTTGATGGATTAAATGGTTGCTTTGTTTGTGTATGTATGATTGTTTGTAAGGTTGATGGTTGTTGAATTGTTTGGTTGATTAATGATTGAATCCACTTGAATAGTTCACTTTAAAATAAATATTTAACCTTTTAGATTATATAAGTGAATACAGGTGATGGAAGCAACTGCTACTGCTTTTGGTTCCATAATAATAAGCGTATTTTGCCCGACAAATAGGTACGTTTCCGGATTACGTTTTAGCGCTATTTTATATAATTTTCCCGTGTTGGGATATAATATTTTGATAATATATGTAATATATTTGTATATTATGATATTATATTTTCTCCAGAGTCTCTCCGTACAAAGGAGACTCTGCCAAAATTTTCCGTAAATTTTGGACTTAGAATTTTGTTGAATATTTTCCAAACTTTAATGATTTAAGTATAAAAGGTTGTAACGATTATAAACGGGTATATTTCATTAAAGGAAATTAATCCAGTAAATTATTGTTTATAAGTTAATATTTGAAATAAGATGTACTGTTTATTCTTCCTTCTCCCTTCTTTTTCCTTTTCGGGGGCGAAAAGTTTTGAGTGGGGGAGAGTGTAACGACCCGTTAAATTCAATGATATTAAATGAATCAATTTGATATGTTTTCTAATCTAATTTAAATTGAAATAGAAGTCTTAGGATTTTTAATGGAGTAAATGTAGGGGTTAGCTAGTAACTGTAATTAAAAGTAAATAATTTAAAATGTTTATATGACATAGATTGAAATAACGAAAATTTGTGTTTGTGGTTATAAGTCATAATTAGTGATTAAAATAGTATTAATGAAATAATAACTGAATTTAAATTGCAATATATAAACATCAGAAAAATTTAATTGGTGGATTAAATTTGTTAAAGTTCATAAGTTTTGTAATTTAGTTTAGTAGAACTTTAAATTATAAATGAAGATTGAAATAAACGATAAATTTAATTATGTCAATAGTGACTCAAGACCTAGGTTATAGGAATTTGAACATAATCCAATTTGAATTAAGTAGAAGAAGGATTTGGTTAATATGTAAGTTATTGTTCAAGGTATTGAATAAAAACTTGGAATCCAATCATAATTTAATGATAATAACGTTAGTATTAGAGAATAAAAATATTTCAATGCAGTACCCGAATGAACAGAATAAAATGAATATATATTGAATGGAAATGAAATGTAAATTGGCACATTTGGTTGAAAGTTAATTTTAAGAAACATATAAATGTTGAATTTGTGAATATTAATATAAATATTAACTTGAATGGGATTCATTAATACAAAGATGTAATAAGTGTAGATAGTAAAAATTTAGTGGCTGTAGTGGATAAAAAAATCTAGTAGTAACATAAAATTTATTTATATGGAAAAAGAGTATAGATTGGAACAAATTTATGAAAATTTGATAAGAACAGTGGTTGTAATCAGTTTGGTTATTTAATATTTGGAAGATAGAGATTTGTAAATCCGTTAATAAATTTATAATGGGAAGGAATGGTAAGAATGTAAAAATTATAAGCATTTGATTCAATTAAGGGAATTAAATTATAATAAATGGCCATTTAATAAATTCAACGTTCTGTGAGAAATCATAATAGTTGTGTAAAAGGTGTACAAACTACAACTTGGAAATTTATTGGATTTATAACGGTTTTGGTATTACATTTATGAGTTTAAAAGTTATTCCATTTTGTAAAGTAATAAAAGCTTATTTAGGTGACTAGAATTTAGCGTAACGACTATTGTGTGTTACCTATTCTTGTTGCTTGTTAATTTAAATTTTGGGAATCAAATTCAATTTATCCGCCAATTTACCGCAGTTAAAGTGAAATGAATTGGTGAATGAGTAATGCTAAATGCAAATAAGATGTAACCAAGAAAATCCCATTTATAATAATTTACGTAGAATAAAGTAAAGAAACCAGGAAATGAAAATGTGAAAATGTGGATGCAATGAGATCTTAAGTAATAATAACTTTGTTAGGTAAGTGATAACGGATTTTTTTTGTATAACCAAATAAAGATCCAAATTTATTTGGAAATTAATTGCAATCAATTGAATTTATTGCAATTAAATGGATTTAATATTTAATAGTTATGTAATTATTATTTGGAAGAAATTGGAGTTATTTGTAATAAGTATGAACCTAATGTTAATTTTTCTTATAGGATTGACAATTGATATGGAAAGAAAAGAAGAAAATTTGGGTCAGTAAAATTTGGAATTTATGCATAATAAAATGGATTCTAACGTAAAATACTATGTTATTGAGATTTAAATTAGAATTAAAGAATAATGATGTGAATCAGGAACTAATGTTTATGGCATCTTTATTTTAGGTGGAAGTTGAGAATATAAAGATTTAAAAATCAAAAGTATGGGTTTTGAGAATATAATTATAAAATTCTTAAATATAAGAAAGTGTAGAAATTAACATTGCAATTAATATACTATCAACTTTTAATTCACATTCAAGCTTGTTAAACCATTTGAAATTGATTAAATTATATAAGTAATAAAATTTGGCCAATTTTAGAATTTAATATAAAATTTGGATTTTTATAATTTATTTAATTTATTTAATGAATATTAAAAATAGCCATTTTGGCCACGGACTCGGATTTTGACGAAACCAGTTTCATCGGATCCGTATCGGTGAATTATTATAGGGTTTCAAGTTTCGTATCGATCGGACTTGTCGTTTGATCGTACGGGCGTGAAACGCCTTGAAAATCAATTTTATTAAAATCAATTTGAAATCAATTTGGAAATTTTGTTTTCAGCATAACTTCTTCATACGATCGTATTTGGACGTGAAACTTCTTCCATCGCGTTCAGAATATTTTAAATTACCTATTTGGATATATACATTTACGAAATTTCGTTCCGGAGGCATAGCGGGCTTTTTGGGCCATACTTTATTCCGCACGTTCATTCTACGGTCTATCTACGCTACCTCTAACCCTCTATATAAAACCAGCTATTCAGCCCTAGCCTCCGCCTAATTTCATTTATCTGCGCGTATATTTTCTTCAAGCTTCTCTTCTTCTTTAATGGGGGCAAACCCTAGATCCAGTCAGTTCAAAAACAAAATGAAATTTCAAACTAATCCAAAAATTCTGAAAAAATATATATGTCCTAGTTTTCGAAATACGTAATCCAGCGGTGCAATTCGTTTTTCGATTCGAATTCCCATTTGTCCTGAAACTCCAGTTGAACCAGGGCCATTGTATGAGATGTGAGACGATCCAACGGTGGATCGTCGACCGTTGGTCGATCAGAAGGTACCGTTGTGAAGCTAATGGCGAGTAGGCCCCGGATCTAACATTCGTTCGTCGTCAAGGGGTTCGAATTTGCCAGAATTTGGCACGATTAAGGGCGGCAACGAAGGGTGCAGGGGGTCTCGGGGGGCGTGCGCGTGGGGTCCTTTGGGTCGGCCGTGGATGGGGGACTCGGTGATGCTCTCAGATCCGGTCGATGACGATGATGGTGGAGGCGTTTTGATCGATTGCGTGGCGGCTAGGGCTTGGCTTTCAAAATTCGCGTGCGTACTGATACTTTGGGTTGCGTTTTCTGGAGAGAGGAAGGGAAGCTGTGACGTGGCAAAGCTTGTGGGTGAGTGTAGTTTATTTTCTTGTTTAATTTAAATATAAATTTCCAAGCGTTTAATCGTATAACTTTCACATACGGACTCCGATTCAAGCGAGATTTTTTTTGTTAGGTTCGTTTTTAAATTCCGGATCTGATGATGCTGGTTTGGACAGATTTGGAGACCGTCAAAATTTTGAATTTAAATCGGATCTAAATTCGATTTAAATTCAAAAGGTGAGTGTTTTAACCCACTCAAAACTACTAGAAGCTTTTATGTTTGTTAAATAAATTTTAGAAATGAATAGAATTTATTTATGAGTATTTGGCGTGCTTATTTCATTCATATCTGCTGAATTGCATTTATTGAATTTAACTGTTAATTTAATTTATTTATTGCGTATTAATTGACAGTTAGAATTTGTGTTTGCATGAAAATGCTAGTTAACAGTTATATAATTTATTACTGAATATAAACTGTTAGATTTATGGTCGTTAAATTTAAATTGAATAAAATTGCCAGTTATTACCTGTTATATATTATCAAATATAATATTGTTATTGATTGATATTGATTGATGATTGCGATTTGGATGATGGATGATGTTGGTGAATGGATGTTTATTGTATATCATTAAATTGCAAATTATCATGCATATTTCATTTCATTCGGGATTGTGGTTTGAAATGATATATAACCACAAAATTTTATATCTTTTAAATTGCGGATTGAAATGATAAATATCCGTATCACTTGACCATAGGATAGAAAATTATATACAGGCACCGCGGTATATATATAACTATTTAAATGTGATTTCTATGGTTTGGATGGAATACGGTTTATAATAATCTTAAATTTTATATTGTATAAATATTTTTCTTCCATATATATATACATATGAAGTTGAAAATTTTGAAATTAAAGGGTGTATAAAAATATTTATTAAAAATGGAAGAAAATTAAGAAAATGGAGTTTAATAATTTATATCATATGTTTAAATGTTAAGATGGAAATTTTAAGATATGATATTTATAATTGGATTTTTCCCAAAATAAATTGAAATGAATATTCTAGTATAATTTGAATTGGGAAAAATATATATATTTTATTACTAGAAATTGAAGTCTTATTATTTATGGATTTTATATGAATATTCAAGACTAATTAATAGAACAATTATTTGTTGAAAGAATAAAATCCAACTTTAGTTTGAAATATTGATATTTAAAATGGATATACGTATATATAAATGAATTGAAGTGGTTTTGGAACTTGAGAGAGATAATATAAATTTTGGTTTAGACTTTAATAAAGAAATGTATTTGTAAAGCCATGAGAACTATTTTCTTTACAAAGTAACATTTAAGTTAAACCTTTTAATTCATATACCGTTGAATATCCAAACCATTCAAGTTTTAAAAGTTATGGTTTTAAATTATGAATTTCAAAATATTATGCTTTGAAAGGATATTTGGCTTTCAGACGTTATAAATTTTAAAGCATTTGGATTTCTGAAAAGGTTTATATTTGGGATAAAGGATATCATATTGTTTTGGGTTTTAAAATGATATCGTATTCATAATTTTAAAATGGAAATGTTTATTCTGGTTTTAAAGTATGAGCTATTTTTAAATGACCGCGGTGTTATAATAACGATGGGTTAGCAAAGAGACCGGGATCGGATATGGACATACTCTCTGTCGATACCGAAAACCACTTTGACTAACCGTGTACGCGGTGGAGATTCCAGAATGAAGTAGGTGGTGTCGACGTTTCCTGTAAGGTAAATACATGGACCCGACTCCCGTGAGTTGGCATAAGGTGGCTAAAACAGGAGCGATTCTCAGGCCAATGAGGTCATTCCTCTGATCGGACCCTCCTCTTCGATATTATACTTTGATTTCGGATTGATTCAGTGACCACTTCTATATTTTGATTTTGGGGAGTTAGTCCGAGGTGGGCGGTAACTGCGGCTACGCGTTTCCACCAGCCTGGATAGCAATTGGTATATCTACCCTGGCATTGCCTAGTTGTGCCGTGTCACCTACCATACCGAGCCTTTACTACGAGTTTCTATTTGTGTCGTACCTATGGAGTATCCTCTGGTAGCTTTCCGATCAGGAGGTATTACGGTACTGTATAGACTATTGGTATTATTTGTGTTAAGGGCTATATGGGTAACCCCTTAACGCTATTAAAAAGTAAGTTTACTTTACAAATAGACACTATTATAATAGCGCAATATACTACATAGTAAATAGTTTAACGGATCCTTAGGAGATGTAAATCCCGAGCATCTCTTGAGTTACTGCACTCATATTTATTTCTGTTAATTTAACTCACATAAGATCTTTTAGTTCTGACTCGAGTGTTTTTGTCTTTTCAAATTCGCTCGGGTCAGTCCGAGCGTTTCAGGATTTCAAGATTTAGCTCTGGAGGACGAAGACGAAGATTTATAGTATTATTATTATCTATAGTATTGCACCACACTCATACTGTTCCGCTGCATTGTTTGTATTGGTATGTGTAACTCTGATATTTATTGTATAAAGAAGAATTAACTGTTTTGTAACCATTTATGAACTGTATATTTATTATTATATTTTATCCTTCCGTTGTGAGATTCTATTTTGTTTTATTTCTTCTCGGTTTTTCTTATTTACCCCATAACAATCCGCCCTTGCGTATGCTTTTAATTGGCACGTGTGTCGGTTTAAAGTATGCGAAAAAAGGCGGGATGTTGCAATTATCTCCAGCGATTCCAATCTCCAGAATGTGGAAATCCAAATCTGTTAATAACTCAGGATGACCCGAGCGTAAATAAAAATACAAACACTCGAGTCAGGACATATATACTTATACAATGTAAACCAACTCAAGTGAACTGTAGCAAATGTACAAGTAACTTAGAAGATGCTTGGGACCGCCCATCCTCTAAGGATCCGTTAAACTATTTACTATATAGTAATATACGCTATATACAGTAGTGTCTAATCAGTAAAGTATAATCATATAGAAAATAGCGTTAAGGGGATGGTGAACCTTAACGCGGTCGGATCTTTAAAACCAAAATCGTAGTGGGCTCGCTATAAGGAGAGGACATGGCACGCGAGGCAATGCCAGGGTGGATACACCGTTTGCACTCCCGGACCGGTGGTGAGGGCAAGCCAGCAGCTTCCGCCCACCTCGAACAGTACCCCCGAATCAAAGTGGCGCCACATATCGAATCGCAAAAGTAATAGAATGGTTTTCGATGGAGCATGCTCGATGAAAGGGTGCGACCCTTTGTGTAGCCCGATATAGCTCCTGTTTTAGTCATTTATGCCAACTCACGGGAGTTGGATCCACGTAATATACCTCGAGAACGTCGCCACCATCCTACTTCATTCTGGAATCTCCACCGCGCACACAGTTGTTAAAGTGGTTTTCGGTATTGGCCGGCTATAAGGCAATATCCGATCCCGGTCTCTTTAACAACCAAACGTTATTATAACCCGTAGTTATAACTTTTAAAACAATATTTTATACTTCAAAATAAAATATCATTTCAACCCAAATCTTTATCAAAATAAAGATTAAATCATTTCCAAACCATTTCATTATATCATCATACCATATCTTTCAATTCAAATATTTATCAAAATGAATATCAAGTCATTTCTAACCATTTCAATATATTAAATTTTCATATCCTTTCAAAACTTCCTTTCAAAACATTTTAATATATCAAAATATCATAACTTTTCAAAACTTCATTTCCAAAATATCATATCCTTCAGAATTTCCTTTCAAATCATTTTAATATCAAAACGTCATATCTTTCAAAACTTCGTTTCAAATCATTTTAATATATCAAAATATCATATCTTCTCAAAACCACATTTAAAATAATTTTAATATATCAAAACATTATATCTTTTCGAAGCCACATTTCAAATCATTATTTATTTTATTCAATTTAAAATACCATTTCAATTCATATTTCAAAACAGTTTATATTCCAAAAAAATCATTTTTAATCATAAAAATGAAGTTATTATGTTAAAAATTAAATTATTAAATTTCCAAAATTTTCAACTTTCAAAGTTCATTTATTCACTTACGTTTATCAAAACAGTGAAATTTCGCTTTTTGCAGCATTTAGAAAAACGCTACGGAAAGTTACATTCAAAACAGTTCAATTTAACAAAAGACAACATTTTAAAATGTTGTAATAGGGTTTACTTAAATTCCAAATAAACTTAGTTAAATTCAAAAATTATAGCACTTACAAAATTGCTATAATAGTTTTTAATTCGATTTAGCTTTTTGGTTCATTATCATCAACTACAGCATTTACAAATGCTGTAATATCATTTACATTGTAATTAATAGCATTTCAAAAATGCAGTCAATTAACTTCAAATATTCAATATAATTTCTCAACCAATTATATTTTTTTATTTAATACATTTTTAACTCATAAAATCATACATTTTTACATTTATAAACATCATTTAATTTTCCTCAAGTTCATGATTTTATAAACTTAAATTTCCATTCAAAAATCAAGATTTAATGATAATTCACTTATTAAATTGCAATTTTCAATTTTAAATTCATTGCATTAAATTTCAACTTAACACTTAAGTTCAAATTCTCAAATATAACTTAGTTTTATTTTTATTTACTTAACTAAAAGTTCACTTTTAAGTCAATTTCATAAATTTCCAATTTAGTTATATTTCAAAATTTCAACTTAAAGTATTCATTCATTTCACATTTCAACTTTGTTAAAAATCATTAATATATAAAATCACTTTACATTAATTTAAATTCAAAAAATCATAAATTTATCATATTTTCAAAGTTAATTTAAATTCCATTAAAAATTAAATCAAAATTTCCAAAATAACTTACATTCATATTTTCTAACTTTTCCATGATTTATTTAACTTATAGATTTCTAGAAAATAAATAATACTTTATAAAAGTTATATTTTTATTAAATTTCAAATCAAATATTATAATAATTAAAATTTTAAAATATTTTAAAATTTTTAGAAAACATATTTTAACTACGGGCCTGTATATAATTTGCTACGCTAGGTAAAGTGATATGGGTAATATATCATTTCAACCCGTAATTTACAAAGAAAATCCGGGTTTTATCATTTCAAACCCGCAATCCCAAGTTAAAATAAATTAAATAAAAACCGTTCAAGCCTATCATTTCAGCCATAACGATTTTTCCCCATTCTAAAGTCCGTTCGGGTATGTATCATTTCAACCCATAGTGATTCTAATTTACAAGGAACTTGCAGTGTGATAAACCGATAAAATATACAGAATAGCATGAAATAACAATAACATATGATATAACAGGTGTTTAAGCATGGGTGAACATCATATGATAATAATATAAGCATATATAACATGATAATATAATTCTACAGATTCATAGGGTGTCAATTCACATTTGTATAAGTATAAACATCTGGTGAGAAATACTCACTTTTTTTTTGCTGGAGATATCAATTAGAATGACACAACGGATCCAGAAGGCATGACCGTTGATTTGAATGGAGAGAAATAGCCAAGATATTACCTTGTAAACAACCCCAAAACAAGACAATATAACTTATGAATATTCAACCAAAATATATTGAAATAAATTGAAATTGAAAGGCAACAAAGGCAAGATAACTTGACCTTGCTACAACCATTCAAAAGCTTGACTAAGGGGTTCGTTTTCTCAGCCATGATGATGACATGAGTTTGGGAGAGACAAGGTTAATTGCTTTGAATACGTGAGACAAAACAATATAAGTTACAACATGAATTAACATCAAACAACATAAGAATTCAAATCGCAAAACAATGCCAATTTCTTTGCACTTGCTCTCAACCTCATATATTTCAGTTAGGCAGTGGTTAAGCTTGGCCTAGGGGTGGAAAGTGGTATGGTTGGGTTCCATATGGGTCAGCGTATGTTGGGTTGAAGGGTGATGAGTATAGATGCAACAATCACTACTACAAGGCAATCTACATCATTTCAAAGATACAAATAGGTTCGGCCCTAGGTCCTATGGGCATGGCCAGGTTTCCTGGAGGTGTTGGCTGATGTGCCGGGGGTGGTGGTCAGGTCAGAGCTGGTGGTGGTGGTGGAAGTGGCGGCAAAAGGTGGATGAAGGTGATGGTACCAAAACTAGGCCAGCTTGAGTGCATAGGTGATGGATTTGTGGATTTGGTGGTGGTGCTAGCCTTGGGGTTGCTTGGCCTGCCATGGTGGTGATCTAGGGTGGATGATGATCAGAGAATAAAGTGGTGGAGGTTGGCCTAGATCTGGTTGAGGAGGAGTCGAGCCATGAAGTTGAGAACAATATACAAAATCACTTAGAAAAGCTCAAAAACAAGAAAGAAAAGAAAAGGCTTTACCAAAAAAATTTTGGACATCCATGGCCGTGAGTTTTTTCCTTGAGAAATGGATGAAATTTGCGTGAAAAAGATAAGAGAATGCAGCTGAAAAGAATAGAGAAAGGTACGACCAAAATAAATAGATGTATTGATTGAAAAAGAAACGGTGAAACGACTTTACGTTTCTTACCTTTTAAAACCTTCCATACTTCCTTTACTTTTAAATCAAGTAAAACAAAATAAACTTCAGAAAGTACATATAAAAACCGAAACAAAGTGAAATAAAATAAAAATATATAATTAAATTTAAAGAAAATATAAAAAGAATTAAGGAAATTGCTTAAAAATTGAAAACAGGGTTCAAAAATTACAATTAAAACATCAATGGTTTTGGAAAAATATCTACTTCATTTTAAAAATATTCTAAAGAAAAATTTTGAAATAAAATAATTATTTATCATTTCTAAAATAAAATAAATAATTAAATTTGAGAAAAATAGAAAAGAACTAAAGAAAATGTTTAAAAATTGAAAACAGGGCATGGAAATTACAAGAAAAATACAACTAGCTCTAGAAAAATTCCTACCTCACTTCAAAAATATTAAAAGACAAAAACATACATAAAATAACATATAAATACATATTACAAGAAAATATGACAAAGAAAAATAAAATTTATACTAATTAAAATAACAAAATTGCAGAATAAACGAATTGCACTCAATATTGAAATATACATAACTTTCACAATTTAAATCCGTTTCCAACGAAACAAAAAGCAGTGTTCCTAAAATTTTATGTACTTTCAAAATAAAAGAAAAAAATTTAAATTTTCAAACTTTTAAAATTTTAAATTAAAAGTCAAAGTTTGACTATTTTGACCAAAAATTCACTTTTTGGAAAATATTCTTTTTAGTCATGCTTTGGAATGATAATTCATATCAAAACCAAAGTTTATCATTCAAAATAAATAAAATAAGTTTTTTTTAAAACCAAAAATTCAATTAAAATAATTAAAATATACAAAAAAAAAATCACAAAATACTTGGTTGTTACATTATTGTGCATTGGAGAGTGAAAGGAGCTCTTGTATCAATCACTGTTTCTACTTTTGAAATCTTTATCGAACTGAATAAAATATATGTTTGTTTATTCTTTTATTAAGTTTCTTTATTTCCTACCTGTGATCCTGGTATCTGCATAGCAACTTACAAACGCATTAAATAAAAAACATATGTTTATTAGCCTTAAACAAAAATCATAGACTATAATAATTTACAATCTCTCTCTTTTGATGATACCAAACTATGTTAATATGTTGTAAACTTAGACCATAAATGTGTTTGATATGAATAGAAAATTCTATAACTTGATCATAAGCTCTCCTACGAAGATGCTCTCTATATAAAGGTACGCCCCTATATACATGCTTTAAATAATAGAAAATTATTGATGCCTAGATGCCTTAGTATCTAATTACTCAATCCCAAATGCCTTAGTGCTTAAATGCCTAGATACCGAAAAAAGATCAATACATCTTGAATATCAACAAGGTATTTAATCATCTACCATAATCTTAACCTCTCTCTCCCTTTTATTATCATCAAAATTTAAAAATATTAATCGACATAGTGATAGATTTTGAATGATATTATGAGTTATGTAGAGAAAAATATTAAATATTTTAATTGATCAAACAAAAGTCATAATATTCTAGTAATTAGACACATGTTTTACTTTAAGGTGATATGATGGTGGTTGAGGCAGAATTTTATATAGTGAGAATAGTATGGCATATTTCGATAATAAAATTTGATATTTAATATAAAAAATAATAAAAAATGTCAAGCACTTTCCAACCATCCTTAATCATTAGGATTTTAAAATGAGATTAGGAGTTACATAAGTTCTTATCTCTCTCTTATGTAAGTGTTTTATCCATGCATAATCATGAGGACTATTAAATAAGAATAGAAGCACATATCTTGAGATCAAAAGTTATTCACCTATGTATAATCGTGGGGATTCTTATATAAGAATGAACACTGTGGGATAGTTTATATTGTTCTAACAAAATCAAATTTATAATTTTTTCGAAATACCAACTTTAACACACTGCATTAATCATTGGAGTATTGATCATAAGAATAAGTACATAAATGAACATGAAGTATGAACTAACAAGGAATAATACTATGAAAATTTGTTTAATTTTTAAGAAATATTAAAAATATCCTTTCACTAATTATGAAACATAATTCAAACATTATCTATGCAATTAGAATCAATAATGTTTGACAAATTTCTAAAGTTCAAGCAGTCGAGCTCCATCTTTTCCAAAGTAAATTCCTTACTGAAAAATAAGATTATTTTTTATTTAAAAAATACAAAATATAAGAAATAGAAAAAAAGAAAAATTTAAGTTATTTCTGAAACTCCTAAATCCAAATGAAGTTGTGAAAATTTATTTTCTAAAAGTGGTTTTTTGAAAATGTCTGCTAATTGAAATCAGCTGAAATTGACTCAACGCAAATATCTTCTTTTGAAGCATGTTCAAGAATGAAATAATGTCTCACCTCTATATGTTTAGTATGAGAGTGATGCACAGGATTGTTTGACAAATCAATGGCACTTTTTCTACCACATTTTAATAGGACACATTTAAGTACTAGGTCAGAATCTAATAGTGTTTGCATCATCCATAAAATTTGAGCCTAGCAACTACCTAGTGCAATGTATTTCTTTTATGGTAGATAATGCAACATAAGTTTTCTTTCTACTTGACTATGAAATTAATGAATTTCCTAGCCAGAAACATGTTCCGCTAGTGCTCTTTTTATCAACAAGACATCCAACTTAGTCCGCATCTGAGTAACCAACCAAACAAAAACTGTTAGAAGATGGATACCATACACCAAAATTCTATGTAATCTCAAAATTCTTTTCACTGCTTTTAAATTAGATTCTTTTGGATTTGCTTGGAAACGTTCATACAAACATAACGTAAACATGATATCGGGCTTAGATGTAGTATGACAAACTAGAGAACCATTCATACTTCGATATTTCTTTTGATCAACTACTATACCCTTTTCAACTTTATCAAGTTTGAATGAAGGACTCATGGTGGTCTTTAATTGTTTTGTATTTGTCCTTCTGAATCTTTCCAATGGATCTTTCATATACTTTGTGAAAAAAGTCCCCTTCTCACTTTGCTTGATTAGAAATCCAAGAAAATTTCAATTCTCTAACCAAGTTGATTATAAACTTGTCCTATATGTGTTTTTCAAATTACTTGCTCAAAAGATCGTTAGTTGAATAATAGATAATATCATCAACATAAATTTGAACAATCAAGAGATCATCTTTACCGTGCAAGAGAAACCAGGTAGTATCTGCACAATCCATTTTAAAACCATTTTCTAAAAGATGTTTACTAAGACGGTCACATTAAGTCATAGATGCTTTTTTTAGACTATATAATCCTTTTCTCTATTCGAATGGTTTGGATATTCCTGGCTTTTAAAACCCGAGGGTTGTTCAACATAAGCAAATTATATTAAAAGCCCATTTAGAAAAGTGCATTTATATTAAATTTTTTTAATTAAATCCTTTAAAACACGAAATAGCTAGCAAAATTTAAATGGATTATAATCTAGCAACTAGATAAACGTCTCATCAAAATCAATGCCTTCTATTTGGTTGTGTCTTCTAGCGACAACCTAGCCTTATTTTCGATCACATTTCCATATTCATTATTATTATTTAAATCCATTTGATTCCTACAACCAGATGGTGAATTAGTCCAGGAACTAATTTCCAAACATCATTTCGCTCGAAGTGATTTAATTCCTCCTGCATAGCCATAATCCGGTTTTCATCACTACTTGTTATATCAACATCTTTGGGTTTGATTTTTTGAAATTAAACCGCTATAAATAGATAAAGCAAAAGGAATTGTATTAATTGAAGATCATGTTTGAATATCTACTATTGGATTACCTACTACCAATCCTAAAGGATGATCTTGTTTGAACTATAGTTTTCTAGGCACCAAATTTGTTTTCGGTTTCTCTGTAGCCACATTATCTTTAGTGGCTTTTTATTTTGATTCCTCGGTTCCTTCGTCCTCTTCTTTATAACTTTTGTTCTTTTCTTCACTTCTTTTAGCATCTACTTCATCAACCTTGACATTGATTGACTCTACAATAGTTTTATTCCTTTATTTGTACACCTTATAGGCTTTGCTCCTTGATGAGTATCCTATGAATTTACCTTCATCTTCCCTGGGTAAAAATTTGCTAAGTTGATCAGCTGTTTAAGGATATAATATGGATATCCAAAAACTATGAAATATGAGATGTCGGGTTTTCTATTAAAGCATAACTGATAAGAAGTTTTATTAAGCGTCTGTCTGATCATTACTCTATTCAATACATGGTATGGTGTATTTACCGCCTCTTCCTAAAAGGAAAAGGAAGTTTTTACTCATTTATTATCAATCTACCTAATTCTTGTAATGTATGATTCTTTCGATCGACCATCCTATTTTGTTAAGGTGTTCTGGAGAAGAGAATGCATGTTCAAAAGCATTTTCTTCACAAAACTTTTCAAAATTGTAATTTTAAAATTCTCCTCCATGGTCACTTCTTGAAGTAAAAGTTGAAATGCCTATTCATTTTGAAACAATTTTGAAAATTTTGTAAAATAGCCGAAGGTTTCTAACCTTTTGGATAGAAAATAAGCCCACATAAACCTTGAGTAATCATCAACTAACACATAATAATATTTCTTACCTCCTGAAATAGCAACATCATTCAGACTGAACAAATCCAAATGAATTAGCTCAAGAGCTCTAAAGGTACTTATAGTTTTTTTTGGCATGGAAAGATGATCTACTCAACTTACCTATTGTGCAAGCTTTGCAACCTTACCAGATTCAAAATAATGTTACGGTAATCCTTGCACCAAATCTTTTCTTTTTAGCTTTTTCAACGAACTAACGTTGGCATGTCTTAGTTGTTTGTGCCCTAAAGTAGCTTCCTTATCCTTAGCTACTAGACATCTTGATTGTGTAAGATCATCAAACGATAAGGAATATGTGTTGCCTTCGCTCTTAGCCGTAAGCAAAACATCACTTAAATATTTGTCAATCATTTTGCATAAATTGGCATCAAACAAAACATTCATAACTTGATCACATAGTTGGTTGATAGAGATGAGATTATGACATAAGTTATCGGCATATAAAACATTAAGTGTAGAAGTATTGTTACCTACTTTACCTTCACCGATAATCTTACATTTACCATTATTGCCCATTGTTACACTCCAATCTCTACAATCTTTTAGGCTAAAGAACTTTGATTTGTCACCCGTCATGTGTCTAGAACAACCTGAATCCAAGTATTACTCTGGCCATTCTTTAGCCCGCCAACATACCTACACGAGGGAAGAATAAAATGACCTAGAAGTCTTCATATGTCCATTAATGTCAGCGACAAAGTATTTGAGTACCCAAATTTGTGTATATTTGTAAAAATTTACATTTATACCTTTTGGAGCCAAGATTTGTTCAAATGTTTTTTTATTCCTACTCCAATATTTATTTAGTTTATGTCCAATTTTTCTACAAATTATATACTTTGATAATTCTAAATGAATTTGATCTTATCACGGCCCTTTTACATAACTTGTTAAACTCTATTATATCTATGTCCTTTCACTTCTGGGTGATAGTCTGACTACCTAACAACATATTCAGTGATTTTTCTCCTCTAGAAAAATTTTCTATTGTCGATTCAAGCTGTTGAGCCTTAGATCTAAGAGCAATGTTTTCATTCAAAATAGAGGCGTATCATCTAATGGAATTTTCTCTTTTTCTATCATATTTATTTTTTAAAGACAAAATTTTATTTTACAAGATTTTAGTTTTAGTTCTACATCCATATCTTTCTTTCTCTAAAGACTGACACTTTTCACATTTAAAATTAACTTTTCTAATGTTTTGAATCATAAACTCTAACTCATCATTTAAACAAAATAAACCATTTTTCTATGATTCTAGATCATTATTCCTTTGTTTAGTCTATCAATATTTTCATCATGATATAACAAAAGTAAATCAATATGGGATATGTGTGCCACCTCATTATGTCCACTGTCGCTATCAATTGATTTTCCCAACAAATACAAAATTCCCTCATCTTTCTCACATCAGTGTTCTCCTCCTCCTTTTCTTCACTCTTATCCCATGTGGCTGCAAAACTCCTTCTCTTCTTCTTATTTTCTAGCTTCTTACATCCATAACAAATGATTTCTTTCTCAGAATCTTCTAGTACATTGATAATGCTAGGTTTATTGCTGGATTTCCATTCTTTCTAGTCCACATTTTGAATTGCTTTATTAATAGTGCTAGCTTAGCTTCTACTTTGTCTTGTTCCTCATTATCGATTGTACTCTTCAAAGAAATTGATTTTTTTTCAAGTCTCCATTTTCATGCTCCTCCTTGTCTTTTAGCTCCATCTCATAGGTGATGAGATTTTCTATTAATACTTTCTACTTTAGACCTCTCAAGTTTTGGATCTTGAACTGCTATCACTTTTGCTTCAAAATTCCTAGGGTGGATTCTCAGAAATTTCAGACCATCTCTAGTTCTATGTAAACATTTCCTAAAGTTTTCGATTTGAACACTAGATTTGGAAAACATATATAAGGCTCCTTTATATTTTCATCCTTTGATATTACAAAATTCTCATATTCATTCTCATATTCCATTTTATCTAATGCATGGATAATGGAATTCATAGCTTCCGCATTAAAGATATAAAGTTTAAGTTCATTTGCATCCCACTTATCTTTTGGCCTAGGAATTCATGATCTTATATTTTTACCATAGGCAAACTATAAACATTTTCAACTATATCCCATGCCTTAATAGTATATTGAAATTCATCCTAGTTTCCCAATAAGCATAACTAGTGCCATTAAACATGAGCATAATGGCTATGGATTGGCCTCTAGAAAAAGTGTTTTTAGAAATAGACATATTTTGAAGATATGAGTTTAACTACCTTACTTTGATACCACTTATATGATTGAATTAAACCTAGAGAAGGTGAATAGGGTTTATAATAAATTCATGATTTAATAAAACATAACACAGATAAAATATTACAGAATTAAAGACTGTACACAAATTTAGTCAGTTTCGGCAAACCTGCCTACTTCCATCCCCAAGATTTCTACTAAGTTAATCAATTGGCTGATTACAATTTCACATATTAATCTATGACTATCGCTAACATGTTTGTTATAACCCAATGCTTAGAAATCCTACGTCAACTTTGTCATAAAGTTGAGAATTTCATAAACTATAGAAATGTAGCTTAACCCTAAATAAATAAAGTTTGAAATTAAAAGTATACAAAAAGAACAAAGTAGAGTTTCCATTAAAAATAAAATTAAATATGATATAACAATAAATAATTCAGGGCTGAATTATATACTCCTTCCACTTCACTAGCTACTTTATTCCAATCCCGCTTCACTTTTCTCTCTTCTTCGGATCTAAATATGGTGCTCTAGAAAAAATTAATGTCCATGACTAATGCTTTGATGTCGTTATCATCAAGAAATTTGTCCTACCTGAATCGATTGGCTAATTTGGTTGCGCTTGTCTCCATTGTTCTCTTATCGAATATCTCACCTTGCATTGATTATTAAGGAGGAAGAATTTATGCTGAAAGATTGGGAATTATTGAGTATGTATTATCATCTTTTATTAATTCACATTGATTTTTATTCTCCCATTTGAACTCCACAATTTTAATTGTCGATGATGAACTAGTTGTTATAGTGACGAAAATATAAAGGTCTTTTTAGATTTTTTTCCTTTCCTTACATGTTGTTATGGCCTTTACCCTTATAGATCTGAAACTAGTGGTAAGCATGGTGGAGTGGATGGAAGTGGTGGTTTGTGTAGGGTTACAGATGTTGTTTCTGATGACTGGAAAGTTTCAGGTTGAAATAAAAAGGTTTCAAGTGGAATGGTGGTGTTTAGAGAGAAGCAATTTGCAAGAATAAGAAGGTGGCGAGGCACTCGAAGAAAGGTGATGAAAAGCAGACAGCAAGAAGGAGGTGGGCAATGGATAATAAGAAGAAGGTGGTGAAATCAAGAAAGCAGCAGAAGGTGGTGAAGCAAGAAGGCTAAACAGCCACGAGAGAACACATAGAAACTAGGTGAAACTTGATATTTTATTTATCAACTCAATTCTCATCTTTTTACATGTATTACCTCATATATATATATACACACTACCCAATCATGAATCGATCAAACTAGCCATTATAGGCCGCCATCTCAACATAATTTAATTACTACTTTATATTTACAAATAACAAAACAGCCTAACTACAAAGCTTGTGAATGTGCACACATGCACATGTGCATGTCTTTAATTCTTCTTTCCAAACACATTTATGCACTTCTATTTGCTTCGTCTTGTATTTGCATCTCCACTAAGTCTCAAATGTTATTGAATTGATTCCAGGTGATTGAATTGGATTAGAGAGCTTGCTTTTCAAACCTGTTTGCTGAAATGCCTCATTCACTTCATGTTTACCAAGTGTTTGATGAATTGTTTGGCTATAAAAACTCCCCTCTCCTTCAAAATAACCTTATCCTCAAGGTGTAGTTAAAGCTTCTTCAGCCCTTTTAGCATCTTACAACAGTCAATGTTCTACCACTTGGGTCGAAGATGAGTATTGTCTTTTCATTAAAATACTTCTCTAAACATACAATCCAACCAACATTTTTAAACAATCAACTCTGCCATTGATATGTCTATTTTTACCATGTTTTGTCTCTTTAGGAACAAGAGAAGGGTTTTTATCAAGCCATGTATTCTGATTAAGAGATTGGTCCAACTGAATTTTCATCATAGCAGCAAGTGTCTTTTCTCCAGCTGCATCATCTTTCCTCCAGCCGCATCAATGTGTTTACTAAAATTCTCATTTATGAATTTCTTTCTTTTCTTTTTTAGATAACCAAATGCTTGGTGGTTTGAAGCTTACTCTTCGCGATCAAAGCCATTTGTATGTCTAGAGTTCTCCATATATAAATTGGCACCTGCTCTAGGTTGAATTTCTTGATTTGTATTCATTAAACCCTTAGAAATTTTTATAACAGAAGGTGTTTCCCCAACATTTTTAAGTGAATTCTCAATTTATCTCTCTTTGAAATATCCATTTGTATTTTATATCAATGATTTTTTGACATCTAAAGAAACTATTGGGTGTATGACAGATGTGGTTTGTTTGAGAGATGAGAAAGTGTCATATGGTCTGTCAAGTTTATTAGCGTTAAACTGTACTTGAATTGCTTTGTAGAACACTGATCATTGATCATAATCCAAAACATTGTGAGAGTACCAATAAAACCATTGCAAATCCTCTATCTTGAGTTGAAAAGAGCAAATGTGAGCCTATTCTTAAACATCAGTATTATGGTATTTAAAAAACCACTTAGCCTGTATTAACCAACCAATCATACTGTCTTCTCATGAGAATGTGGGAAAATCTATTTTGATGGTAAGGCTAGCTATGTCTTTGAATGATTTACAGGAAAGTCAGAGTTTTTTGAAGGAGGATAGTGATTAAGAACGATGGGTTTTGGTCTAGAACGAATGGATGGTCTGTTGTTGGTGGCACTCTGTGATGCTAAACAGAATTTGGAGGTAACGATGTGGATCTATTGATATTAGGTTGAGAACTGCCATAGCTAATTTTTTGAGATTTCAATTCTTTGTTTTCTGAGGAAAAAAATGGCCAATGATCTCTCAAGTGTCACTTGAATTTCTTGAAGTCCATGTGTATTTCTTGCTATGTTGAGTGACATTTCTTAAGTCGTATTTTCTAATTTCTTGAGAGATAGGGCATTTCTCTTATTAAACAGACCTTGTTTTTGCCATCTTTCCTGTTGTGATATCTTTTCATGGACATAATCAAGTGATGATGAAGCTTCTCTACATCCATCAACACTTTCATTAAATGATGGATCTTCTTGGTGATGGTCAGTATCGTACCCATCGTGTGGCTCCAATACCAATATGTTATGGCCTCTACTCTTATAAATCTAGAAACTGGTGGTTAGCATGGTGGAGTCGATGGAAGTGGTGGTTTGTATAGGGTTACATATGTTGTTCTGATGACTGGAAGTTCTGGTTGAAATGAAAAGGTTTCAAGTGGAATGGTGGCATTCAGAGAGAAGCAATTTGCAAGAATAAGAAGGTGGTGAGGCACTGGAAGAAAGGTTGTGAAAAGCAGATAGCAAGAAGGAGGTGGGAAATGGATAATAAGAAGAAGGTGGTGAAATCAAGAAAGCAGCAAAGGTGATGGAGCAAGAAGGCTAAATAGCCATGAGAACACAGAAACAAGGTGAAGCTTGATATTTTATTTATCAACTAAATTCTCATTTGTTTACATGTATTACCTCTCATATATATACACTACCCAATCATGACTTAATCAAACTAGCTATTATAGGCTGCCATCTCAACGTAATTTAATTACTACTTTGTAATTTGTAATATCTCGAAATTTATGGCAATATAAATTTAATAATCTATGTTTAAAATTTAAATTAATTTGATAATTTCTGTTAATAAATTTGAATTGATTTAATAATCTACTTTAACAAATATTTAATTATTGAATTTATCTTTTAATAAGTTAATAAACTGTTTTCTATTTATAATATGTATATATATTTATGTATATTTTAAATAGATAAGTTTGGTTTTAAATTTAATTAGTATAGCATATCTTCTAATTATAATATTTTGAATTTGGAAAATTATGATTTATTTTTGAATTAAGGTTTTCAAAGCCATTTAATAAAATAACTAAATGATTTTAAATACATAACAAAAATGTTTTATTTGTTTAAAATGTATTTTGACTTAAGTTTGAATATTCATTTAGGTTAAAGTAAAGTTATAAAAATGTTTGTTTTATTTCTTTTTAAAATATTGATAAATAAATATGATTTGTAAATTAAATATAAGAATTTAAATACAACTTATAAATGAAACATTTATACATTTAAATAACAAATAAGTTATAACCTCTTTCATAAATTTATTTAAATTAATTAAAAATATTATTTTCAAGTGATTGATTTGTATATTGTTTTTATTTATAATAATACTTGGTTTTGTTTCCTTTAATTATGTATCTATACACATAACTAAGTATTAAAACTAATTAACTAAGTTTAAACTTTCATTAACCTTAATTAAAAATATTAATTAATTAAAAGATACATGTGTAAACATCTTAGGTTCTAATATAACAAATGTAAACTAAATATCATTTTAAAATGACAAGTGTAAGATTTAAGCCAAGTGTCATCGTTTTAATTTTAATTTTTTTTCTTTTATTTTAAATAAATCATAAATATTGTTATATAAACCTACATTTTTCCTATTTCTTTCCTTTTTCTCATCTTCATTCCAAACTAAGAAAATTTCTTCCAGCTAAAAACCATTCCACTTTTTAAACAATCCTCAAATCATATTCAATCTGAAAATCAAAATTCTGCAACATGTTCATCCTCAAAAACATGTTCAAATGCATAACATAAACCCTGTAATCTTTTCTGTAGCTCATTATCAAATGCATGCAAATCTGAGAATCAAATGCATAGAAAACCTGCAAGTTAAATACCTGCATGCAAAAATTAAAGCATTCATTCTTTAAAAATCTGGAAAATCAAGAAAAGCCTGCATTCTCCTAAAATCTGGGAGTTTCGCTGCCTGCATGTAAAATCTGGTGACAAAAAGAAAGTTTTCTAATGATTTAAAGGCTGTTCAAATTAGGAAGCACTAAAGTTTTAAAAGCATTCATGCAGGATTTAAAAAAAAAATTCAGAAGCTTTCAACCGTGCTCTGCTCATCGGGATTTTAAAGGTAGTAACTCAATTTTCAAAAATTAATTAAATAGGTAAAAGTTGTTTTCATGTTTTAAATAAGGAACGAATATATAATATGATTTTGCTGTGAATACATATATGTGAATGTATTTCTGGGTGCATGCTTATTATCTGTCACATTTCTGTTTTCTAAATTTCAAACCTCTGTTTGATTTAAAATCCATTCCCTCCTATTGAAATCTCTGTTGTGGTTTAAAATACAAAATAAAGATTGACTGTTAGTCATAGAGAAAGTTTTTTAAAATTTATATAAGTTAAATAAAATTCTGTTTTACTTGAAAGTAAATATAACAGAGTAACAGTTTGTATAAAGTGAAAATTCAAACTATAGGAATTTATGTTTTAGGTTAAAAAAATCAAAACATCAAGCAAATTCATGAATTTTAAATCTAATGTTACAATTTATAATGCTTAAACCAAAGTGCAGTTTTAAATTTATTGTATTATATATTTTGGGATAGCACTGTTGATTTTTGTGTTAGATTGAGTTGAATCTGTTCCTGGAGATGGTGGAGATTATAGGGATGTTGAGAAAATTATTGAATTGGCTTGCAATTTGTTTTTGATGTTGTGATTGGGTTTTAAGGTTTTGAGCCCTAGTTTTTCGGGTTAGGAAAGAATTGACCTTTTCGGTAAGTATGGTTGATCGAGTTCAACTATCCTTTGGGCATTGGAAGATGATGGGATGTCGAGGCCTTCGCCAGAGTTTTAAAGGTAATGGTGGCCGGAGGCGCATCAACGTGACGTTGACACGTTTGGAATGAGGATCTGCCTGTTGTTTCCAGGTTTGGGAAATTCTGTACTAGATCTTGATTATGGGTATTAATTGATGTAATGGTTGTATGGATGGACTGTGGAGTTGGATGACGACTGTGGAGTGGCCATGTGGTTGGCCAGCAATGGCCGGAGGCGATCTACATGTGTACGGTGCCTTATATTTTTCTGATGTGCTTCGTGAATGTCGGGTGGTTGCAGCTTTAAGTGGCATCGGGTTTGTCTTGGGTAAATCGAGTTTTAACTCGAAGCTGTTTTGTTTTTGACTTGAAGTATTATTTGGGGATGCACGAGTATACCTGATTGTTTCAGGTTTTAGGAACAAACAGAAAACCCGTTCTGTTATTTTAAAATTTTAAAATAATGTTTAAATGTAAATTAAAATTTGAAACTAAGTTTAAAAATTGAATTTAGATATGAATTAAAATAGTTTAAATCTTGGTCTTTGTAATAATTTGAATTTTTAAATTTTAGTTTGGTTTTAAATAAAAACAGAAAAAACCCTGTTTCTGTTTTTAAAATTAAAAGAAAGTACAAAATGCAAGTTTAAATTTAAATTGAGTTTTGAAAATATGAAATTGAATATGAATTCAAATTAGATTGTCGGAGATTTGAAATAATTTATGTTTTTAAATTTAAATTTGGTTTTAAAAACTTTTAAGTTATAAAGTATATTGGTTTTAAATTAGAGCTGAAAGTTTAAAATTGTAAAATAGGAATTTAAATCTGGAATTGATTTGAATTTCAGTTTTAAAATAAAATAAGTTTTTAAATTTAATTTGTTTTAAATATTTTAGAAATGGTTAAATAATTCGAATTTTAAAATGAAGATGAAAATTTTAAGTAAAGTTTTTAAAACTTAAGATTAAAAGCTGCATTTCAGTTTTTACATTTAAGAATTTTTTTGAATTGAAATTGTTTTTATAACTTCGAATGTTTAGAGTGTATTTTTAAATTAATTAGAATTTAAAAATGAATTGGGTTTAAATTCTTTTAGAACTTCTTTGTAAAAGGAATGTTTCTTTAACATATAAGATAAAAAGGTTTTAAATTGTTTTAAAAACCTTGTTTAGATAAATTGGTTTTCATTTTTAAAATCTTAACTTTAAAATGAAGTTTAAAAATGGAATTTAAATTAAACATAAAAACAATTGTTTTTAAATGTTTTAATAAGTAAGAAATGTTTTCTTAAATTAAGTAAAGAGCTTAAGAATTTGAATGGGTAATTAATTATTTCATTAATAAATAATATGAATGATTAATTAAATAACTAAGAATCTTTAAATTGATTAATTAAGATTTAAGATTAATTAAATATGGTTAATTAATATGTAATTAGGGATTATTAATTAAATTTTAATTAATGATTAAAGAATTAATTAATCAAGTAATTAAGGATTAATTAAGATTGTAATTAACACCTAATTAATTAATAATTAGAGATTAATTAAATTGTAATTAATTGGTAATTAATAATGGTTAATCTGAGTTTATTTCTTAATAATGTAATTAAAGATTTTTAATGAAGGTCATTAATTAAGATTATTTAACAATTAATTAATGTGATTAGTTTTTAATAATTAATTAGATTAATTAATTAATAATAATCATTTATATAATTGTTTAAGTTTAATTACTTAATGGAAGTAATTAATGAGTTAATTACTTAATGTAATTAATTGGTTTAATGTGATTAGTTTAGATTAATTAACTAAGTTTAATTAATTTAAACATTTGTTGATTTGATGAATAATTACTTTATGTAATTAATAGGATTGTAATTACTTAAGGAAGTAATTAATTGATAATTACTGGATGTAATTAAAGATGTTTGTTGATGAAAGTAATTTGGATTTAATTACTTTGAAATTAATCAAGGGATTAATTGAAATAATAAATTAAGGAGTAATTTATTTATGAAGTAATTAAGGGTAGTTAATTACTGGATGGTTATTAATCAAGGGTGATTAATATATGTGTGGTTTGATTGAAGATTAATTAATTAATGTAATTAATTTATAATAAGAGACTAATTAAAAATGTAATTAGAAATCATTAATTAATAAAATTAATGATGAATAATTAATAAATGAAATAATTAATTAATGAAGGATTAATTGATTAAGTAATTAAAAGTTAATTATTGCGAGGTGTTAAGTATAATTAACTTGTGTAATTAATTTAATGGCTAATTACTTATTATAATTAGGGAATTGTTAATCAGTAATGATTAATTGAAATGACTAATAGGATGGTGATTTATTTAATTGATTTGTAATCAATTAATGGTTAAGTTAAGCAGGATTATAATGATGAAGTAATTAATTTAATTCATTTTAAATTAATTAGAGGTAAAGTAATTAATTTAATTTATTTTAAATTAATTATAGATGGTGTGATCATTATCATTGCTTATCTGTGAATGATTGATATTGGTGGCTTTGAATGGTTTGTAATCTCAACTATGAGATGAAAAATGTTTTATGATATGGATGCATTGGTTGCATTGTGATGAAGATATGGATTATCTGTTTATAATGATATGGATTACCTGTTGTGATGATAATGTTGTTTATCTATTATGATGTGAATTATCTATCTGTGTGTATATAGATAATGAATTGAATTGTTTATAACTCTAAAACAACTCGGACTTAAAAGACACGTTTTAGATTTCGATGAGACCGGGATCGGGTTTCCATATTTGGATATTCGAAAACCACATCGATCCAAATTAACGTTAGGTCGTGAATCTGAAGTGAAGATGAAGATTCAGAGTGCAAGGGTTATCGTCGTTAACTCTGAGGGTGATTCCAAAATAAGTGTAACGAGATAATGCCTTCGGTTTCGTTCCAACCCGGAACGAACTTGTATGGATTCAATGCTTTCAGAACATCGTCAGGTGAATGATGAGCATTCTAAGTGATATTGTAACAACCCGCATATTTTACGATTGAGTATTTAAATATTTTATTTAAATATTTCATCGTTAGTCGGATTATAGTCCGAAAAACTACTTTTTGCAAACAGTCAAATTAGGACTCGAGACCACCCCCATTGAGTTCAAAATGACGTTTGCAATCTTTTTGAGTATAAACTTCGATATGTTTGGAGATAGTAGAATTTTGCTACCTTTTCTCTTAGGGATTTGGTTTTGTTTCAGCCCATTAGGCCCAAGCTTCACCCTTCTCCTCTCAGTTACTTCATTTCTAATTCCTAATACTCAAGCTTTAGCAACAATGGAGAGAGGAATGGGAAATTAAAACTCCAAGCCCTAGTTTCCATCTACAAATCAAGTTCTAGCTCCAAATCAATAGAAGAAGCTTTGGTAAGCCTCATCTTCTTCTTCTCCAACTCATTCTCTTATCAATTTCAGAAATTCCTAAACCTAACTTAGGAAATGTTTCTCTTTTTAGCTTAGATTCAAGCTCTTTGGGTTGGAATTGAAGAGTGATTGTCCTTGCCATTGCTCTATAACTTCTTCTACATAGTTTTGGGTTCAAAGGTGAGATTTTTATCTCACATCTATGACTATAATTATCTTTGGTTGCTAGCTATGAATTCCTAACACTTATTCATGTGCATTTGCTTTTGGTTTGGGTTGAATTGGTGAATATTCCAATTTTTAGTGTTTTGGGTCCAAATCTTTAAAACCCTAACTTTGATGTTTTGATTCATGTTTTGGTAATGCATCGAGGAGCCAATATGGCCGGGTTACCGATTGGCGTAAACCCCTAGCGTCCGTGCTTGTCCGATTGCAAATTGAGAGAGTTTGCACTTCATTTGAAATAGGTAGGAAATGCAGGAATTCAGGTTCAGTCGACTGAATTCTCTGAGTCAGTCGACTGAGCTGAAGCCCGAAAATTTCTCAGGTATGTGTTCAGTCGACTGATTCAGGGAGTTTAGTCGAATGACCTGCTCCTGTTTTGCTTGTTTTGCCTATTTATGCTCAATTTGCTTTGTTTTCAAATCTTTAATCGATTCTTCTTCTCCGATTAGTTGTTATCACCTTGGTCGACTTTGATAACTTCTATTTTAGGAATTTTCGGGTATATCCACTTTTTAGTGTTTTGGATTGAATTGGTGAATATTCGAAATTTTTTTTGGGTTTTGGGTCCAAATCTTTAAAATCCTAACTTTGAAGTTTTGATCATGTTTTGGCGATGCATCGAGGAGCATATAGGGCCGGGTTGCCTATTGGCATAAACCCTTAGAGCCAATGTTCGTCCGGTTGCATGTTGGAAGAGTTTGCTCTTCATTTGAATAGGCTGAAAAACAACCCAGGCATGGTTTAGTCGACTGAATTCTCTGTTTAGTCGACTGAACCTGGAAACAGAATATTTCCAAGCATGGTTTAGTCGACTGAATTCTCTGTTTAGTCGACTGAACCTAGAAACAGAATGTTTCCAGGCAGAATTCAGTCAACTGAAAATCTCTATTTAGTCAACTGAATTTGCTGTTTAGTCAACTGAAAATCTCTGTTTAGTCAACTTAATTTGTTGTTTCAGCCCACTTTGCCTTTTGGGATTGAATTTCCAATTTTAATCGATTCATGATGATCCTATTTATTGTTATCATTTATTATGACTTTGATGACTCCTTTTTTAGGGATTTTTGAATATCCATTTCGATGGATTCTATATCGGTTTCTTTGGATTGGATTCACGTCTTCGTATGTGGATTTTAATGATTTATTATTTCTACAATCATTTTTATGGTTTGTCACTTTAAAATACAAAGGTTTCAATACTAGTAGTAAATATTCAAACTCTTTACCAAAGATTACTCAAACTCTATTTTTCAATATCGAACTCATTTATAAAACCGTTTTCAACCTATTAGTATATACAAACCTTTACCTCACTCGTATGAGAAATCTAATTAAACGGTTTAGTAAAATAAGTGGTATGAAACGCTTGCGTTTACTTCGTCGGTTAATTCTTGGACTTGTTCGATTGAATCTCTTGTGATAATTTTCTAGTGGAAATCTACAATTTGTTCGTAAATATTTAAGTTAAGCTAGTGGTTATGGGACATGAGGCTAAGCTCATATATTTACTAGCTTAGTGTAATTGACACTTCTTGATGATCGATGGTGATCATTTTTGTGATTTAGACTAGCAATGTGCGATGTCTCTTTGTCTGCGAGGGAGACTAAACCCCGTTTCTGTGGAGCTTCGGCTCAAATTGGTAGGGTAGTGACCCATGGTCTTCGAATCGTTTTGTAGGGATTCGGCTCAAAAATTAATGGTTAGCAACCATGGAATAGCGTTCCATTTTGTGATACACGTGTTGGTGAGTTTTCATGCTCCCATTTTGTGATAGTCCTCCCCCTTTTTGTGATTTCTGGATTTTCACTGATGATTTCTAGAATTTATGTTTCACCAATTTTCGTGATTTACATTGATATGTGTTATCAATATTTGTGCATCGGTGAATTTGTGTGTCATTAACTTTTTTGATTGGCATTAACATTATTGTCAATATTCATGGTTTTGGTGAATGGAAATATAGAGTATGACATCCCTTTTGATCTTTGAGAAGATTTTCGTGATATTGACTAATCCTTAGTTGATTTTTCAATTGCATACTCATCACAGTATGGCTTTATGGCTATTATATATTTATGTCATATCTCTTATTCTATATCATTTTATCTAATATTTATAGCTAGACTGATCCGTTTGTTATTTTCTTATTAAATAATACTCGGGTCAGACCGAGATGTTACAGGTGCTTCTGCTTGACTTCACATCTGCGATTATCACCCTGACTTTTGGCTAACTACTTAGATTTGTAGTTTTTGTTGTATATATTTGAGATATAGACTCATAGATGTATCCTTAATCTTTTGTGACATTGTGGATCTTGTTTGACCACTACTCTGATATACACTTTTATGTGTAATATTCATATCTGTTTCCGCCTTTGAGATATGATCTTCTGTGACTGATTTGTGTTATACTTATTTCTATATTTGTTTCCGAAGATATTATAGCCACTGTGTAGTAGCCTTGAGTTTGCATCGGTATTTCAGATTTCCTCTTGTGATGAAAAGTTGTATTTTTATCTGGCATATCGGTACTCGCACAAAGTAATTATACAGATGGTCGCTCCTCAACAGCCTTATTCTCCGTGCTAGTTGACGGCATTACCCCGTAGTGCCCTTGGCTAGCATGGGTATAGAGGTGGAACGTCACAGGTTGGTATCAGAGCGAAACTTCGGAACAATGTAGAATAATTTAACAAGGATCATCGTCCTAAGTCCATCTTAGCAGTCGTGCGTTAGGATTTAATTCGTGTCTTCGTACCGTTCTATCCTATTTTCTTTTATGATTCCTTGTTTTAACAATCATTAATGTTTGATATTCAATTTGTGAATAACATTTTTATTCTTCCTTCTTCGTTCTTAAGGAAGAGAAATGGTTTGACCTAGTCGTCCCAGCCCCGTCAATCTAGTGCTACTCCCTAGGATAGAGTTTTTATGTCTGCCTAGCAGATTCTTGAGCTAGTAAAGAATGCTCAAGCAGTTGGTTCTAATCCGGAGCCTACTCACCCTAAGTCTGGATTTGCACGCTTGTGCAACGATTATACCAACTTGGGTGGGAAGCCATTTAAAGGTTCTGAAACCATTATTGAAGTCCAGGCTTGGCTAAGAACATGCGATCGAATCTTTTCTCGCATGAATCTTATTGATCTTCACCATGTTCAAGTGGCCTCTAGTATGCTCCAAGAAAGAGCATTAGATTGGTATGAGCTTCTTATTTCTGAAATAGCAGTAGCAGATCTTACTTGGGAGAAATTCCGGGAACGCTTCGAATTAAAATTTGTTCCAAAAGCGGAGAAGGTGACTTTGGCTGGTCGTTTCATAGATCATGTTCAAGGTGAATCTTCCGTGGAAGATTATGTCGCATCCTTTGAGTCACTTTCTAAATACGGGGTCGAATACATAAACACCCCATTGAAGAAGAACCAAAGATTTGTCTATGGCTTGAACAAAAATCTCAAGAAGCCATTACTTCTAAAATTAGAAGTTTCTTTTAATCAACTCATTGATATCGCTCTTCGACTTGAAGAGGCTGATAGAGTAAGTGATGATGAGGAAGATATTATTTCTCTTGTTCACATTATTCGTGAATTTTCCGACATATTTGAACCCGTTTTAGGGTTACCACCTAAGCGAGCAATTTGGTTTAGAATTAATCTCATCCCTGGAGCTCAACCTATTACTCGTCCTCTTTATCGTATGTCCAATAAAGAAAATGAGGAGATGCGTAAACAATTATCCGAATTGGAGACGAAGCAATTTATTCGCTCTAGTTCCTCGCCTTGGGGAGCTTCAGCTATTTTTGTGAAGAAATCCAATGTTACACTTAGGCTTTGCGTTGACTACCGCAAGCTTAATGATCTTACTATCAAGAATAAATATCTTTTACCTCGGATTGATGATTTATTTGACCAACTTAGTGGTGCTAGAGTCTTTTCACAATTGGACTTGGCTACTGGTTTTCATCAGCTTCGTATTGCAGAGGATAGCGTTCCTTTGACATCGTTCCGTACTCGTTATGGATCTTATGAATGGCTTGTTATGCCGTTTGGTTCAACAAATGCTCCGGCTTATTTCGTTGACCTTATGAACCGAGTTTTCAAAGATTTCCTCGATCGTTTTGTTCTGATCTTCATTAATGATATTCTTGTGTATTCAAAAACTGAGGAGGAACATGAAAAGCATCTTCGAATTGTGTTGGAAACTCTTAGGAGTATTCAATTAAAAGCAAAATTTTATAAATGCCATTTTTGGCAATCTCGTGTGAAGTTTCTCGGTCATATTATTTCCGAATCCGGAATATCAGTAGATCCTTCAAAGATTGAAGCGATTCAAAATTGGAAGAGACCGGAGAGTGTGACGAAAATTCGTAGTTTTCTCGGATTGGCGGGTTATTACCGTCGTTTTATAAAAGATTTTTATAAAATTGTCGTGCCTCTTACTAGCTTAACAAAGAAAGGTGTTAAATACATTTGGTCGGACAAATGTGAAGCTTCTTTTCAGAAATTAAAAGAACTCCTTTCCGATGCTCCTATTCTTGTGATTCCCGAGGGGAACCAAGATTTTATTGTTTATACCGATGCTAGTCGCGTTGGTTTGGGTGCCGTTCTTATGCAAAGAGAACGTGTCATTGCTTATGCTTCTAGGAAATTAAAGCCAACCGAGACTTGATATGCCACTCATGATTTAGAGCTCGCGGCTATTGTTTTCGCCCTTTGTATTTGGCGTCATTATCTTTTGGGAGAAAAATTTATTCTTTACACCGATCATAAATCCTTGAAGTATCTATTTTCTCAAAAGGAACTTAATTTGCGTCAACAACGTTGGCTCGAGTTCCTTGCAGCTTATGATCTTGATATTCTTTATACCCCCGGAAAGGAAAATCGCGTGGCCGATGCACTTAGTTGTAAGCAACAAGCGGTTGTTTCTATGATGATATCCGAATGGAATGATCTCGAGGTTTTATCCACTTGTGAGATTCGAGATCGCGTTTCCGATTTGTGTTCATCTCTTTCTTTATGTAGTCTTGAGGCCCATCCTTCTCTTTTAGACCGCATTCTTGAAGCTCAAAAGCTAGATCCCGAATTGGCTCTTCTTGGCCAAAGATTGAGGGATAAACTTGATATTGAAGTTTTGAAAGACTTTGATATCGATTCTCGTGGCGGCATTCGAAAATTTGGTAGACTTATCATGCCAAATGTTAGTGATCTTTGCATAGACATTTTAGAAGATTCCCATCGTTCTAAATTTACCATTCATCCCGGCAGTAGTAAAATGTACGCGGATATGAAGCGACTTTATTATTGGGAGGGAACGAAATTTGATATCGCTAACTTTGTTAAGTATTGCATGACTTGCCAACTTATTAAGGCCGAGCATCAAAGGCCCGGTGGGTTATTGCAACCTTTAGACATTCCAATTTGGAAGTGGGATCAAATTTCCATGTATTTTATTGACGGCCTTCCCCGTTCTCGTTCGGGTCATGATAGCCTATGGGTGATAGTTGATAGACTTACTAAATCCGCCCATTTTATTCTCGTTCGGTCCAATCGGACCGTACCTCTTTTGGCCAAACTCTTTATTAAAGAAATTGTTAAATTACATGGAGTTCCTACTTCTATTGTTAGTGATCGTGATCCATTGTTTACTAGTGGATTTTGGAAGAGTCTTCAAAAAGCTTTGGGAACGAAGCTTAATTTTAGCACCGCTTATCATCCTCAGTCCGATGGACAAACCGAGCGTGTGAATCAAACTCTTGAAGATCTTCTTCATGCATGTGTTCTTGATTTTGGTGGAAGTTGGGAAGATCATATTGCTCTCGTAGAGTTTTCCTATAATAATAGCTTCCAATCAAGTATTGGAATGGCACCTTTTGAGGCACTCTATGGAAGGCCATGCCGATCTCCTTCTTGTTGGCTTTAGGCCGGTGAGAAGCTGGTTTTAGGTCCAGATTTTATTCGTGATTCCACAAATAAGATTGATCTTATTCGTCATAGGATGAAAGAAGCCCAAAGTAGACAACAATCCTATGCCGATAACCGAAGAATGTGGTTAGAATTTTCTGTGGGAGATTTGGTGTTTGTTCGTGTTTCACCTATGAAAGGTGTTGTGCATTTCAGTCGATCGGGAAAGTTAGCACCTCGATATATTGGTCCATTTCCCATCACCGAACGTATTGGTTCCCTGGCTTATGGCCTTTTGTTACTGGCTCAATTTTCTGCTATTCATGACGTGTTTCACGTTTCTTAATTACGAAAATGTCTTCGAGATTCCGATTCTATTCTTGAGCCCGGTGTTGTGGAAGAAATTGAAGTCTCACCTAATTTAACTTTGAGCAACATCCTATTCGTATTATTGCTTCGGAGGTCAAGTGCCTTCGAAATAAAGATGTTCCGCTTGTTAAAGTTCAATGGTCTTCAAATCTTAAGGATTTTTCTTGGGAATCTAGAGAATTCATCGAGCGATCACATCCGGACTTAATTTCTCATGCCCTTTGAGGTGAACTTTTTATTTTAGATTTCTTTTGTGTTGAATATGCTTTCATGGTTGTTACTATATATTTTCTTCTTAAATATTGCAAGGACGCAATTTCTTTAAGGAGGGGATTCTGTAACAACCCGCATATTTTACGATTGAGTATTTAAATATTTTATTTAAATATTTCGTCGTTAGTCGGATTATAGTCCGAAAAGCTACTTTTTACAAACGGTCAAATTAGGACTCGAGACTACCCCCATTGAGTTCAAAATGACGTTTGCAATCTTTTTGAGTATAAACTTCGAAATGTTTGGAGATGGTAGAATTTTGCTACTTTTTCACTTAGGGCTTTGGTTTTGTTTCAGCCCATTAGACCGAAGCTTCACCCCTCTCCTCTTCATTAATTCATTTCTAATTCCTAATACTCAAGCTTTAGAAATAATGGAGAGAGGAATGGGAAATTAAAACTCCAAGCCCTAGTTTCTACCTACAAATCAAGTTCTAGCTCCAAATCAATAGAAGAAGCTTTGGTAAGCCTCATCTTCTTCTTCTCCAACTCATTCTCTTATCAATTTCAGAAATTCCTAAACCTAACTTAGGAAATGTTTCTCTTTTTAGCTTAGATTCAAGCTCTTTGGGTTGGAATTGAAGAGTGATTGTCCTTGCCATTGCTCTATAACTTCTTCTACATAGTTTTGGGTTCAAAGGTGAGATTTTTATCTCACATCTATGACTATAATTATCTTTGGTTGCTAGGTATGAATTCCTAACACTTATTCATGTGCATTTGATTTTGGTTTGGGTTGAATTGGTGAATATTCCAATTTTTAGTGTTTTGGGTCCAAATCTTTAAAACCCTAACTTTGATGTTTTGATTCATGTTTTGGTAATGCATCGAGGAGCCAATAGGGCCGGGTTACCGATTGGCGTAAACCCCTAGCGTCCGTGCTTGTCCGATTGCAAATTGAGTGAGTTTGCACTTCATTTGAAATAGGTAGGAAATGCAGGAATTCAGGTTCAGTCGACTGAATTCTCTGAGTCAGTCGACTGAGCTGAAGCGCGAAAATTTCTCCGGTATGTGTTCAGTCGACTGATTCAGGGAGTTTAGTCGACTGACCTGCTCCTGTTTTGCCTGTTTTGCCTATTTATGCTCAATTTGCTTTGTTTTCAAATCTTTAATCGATTCCTTCTCCGATTAGTTGTTATCACCTTGGTCGACTTTGATAACTTCTATTTTAGGAATTTTCGGGTATATCCACTTTTTAGTGTTTTGGATTGAATTGGTGAATATTCCAATGGGTCCAAATCTTTAAAATCCTAACTTTGATGTTTTGATCATGTTTTGATGATGCATCGAGGAGCATATAGGGTCGGGTTACCTATTGGCATAAACCCTTAGAGCCAATGTTCGTCCGGTTGCATTTTGGAAGAGTTTGCTCTTCATTTGAATAGGCTGAAAAACAACCCAGGCATGGTTTAGTCGACTGAATTCTCTGTTTAGTCGACGGAACCTGGAAACAGAATGTTTCCAGGCATGGTTTAGTCGACTGAATTCTCTGTTTAGTCGACCGAACCTGAAAACAGAATGTTTCCAAGCAGAATTCAATCAATTGAAAATCTCTGTTTTGTCAACTAAAAATCTCTGTTTAGTCAACTGAATTTGTTGTTTCAGCCCACTTTTCCTTTTGGGATTGAATTTCCAATTTTAATCGATTCGTGATGATCCTATTTGTTGTTATCATTTATTATGACTTTGATGACTCCTTTTTTAGGGATTTTTGAATATCCATTTCGATGGATTCTTTAGCGGTTTCTTTGGATTTGATTCATGTCTTCGTATGTGGATTTTAATGATTTATTGTTTCTATATTCATTTTTATGGTTTGTCACTTTAAAATACAAAGGTTTCTATACTAGTAGTAAATATTCAAACTCTTTACCAAAGATTACTCAGACTCTATTTTTCAATATCGAACTCGTTTATAAAACCGTTTTCCAACCTATTAGTATATACAAACCTTTACCTCACTCGTATGAGAAATCTAATTAAACGGTTTAGTAAAACAAGTGGTATGAAATGCTTGCGTTTACTTCGTCGGTTAATTCTTGGACTTGTTCGATTGAATCGCTTGTGACAATTTTCTAGTGGAAATCTACAATTTGTTTGTAAATATTTAAGTTAAGCTAGTGGTTATGGGACATGAAGCTAAGCTCATATATTTACTACCTTAGTGTAATTGACACTTCTTGATGATCGATGATGATCATTTTTGTGATTTATACTAGCAATGTGCGATGTCTCTTTGTTTGCGAGGGAGACTAAACCTCATTTCTGTGGAGCTTCGGCTCAAATTGGTGGGGTAGCGACCTATGGTCTTCGGACCGTTTTGTGGAGCTTCGACTCAAAAATTAATGGTTAGCAACCATGGAATAGCGTTCCATTTTGTGATACACGTGTTGGTGAGTTTTCATGCTCCCGTTTTGTGATAGGCCTCTCCCGTTTTGTGATTTCTGGATTTTCATTGATGATTTCTTGAATTTGTGTTTCACCGATTTTCATGATTTACGTTGATATGTGTTATCAATATTTGTGCATTGGTGAATTTGTGTGTCATTAATTTTTGTGATTGGCATTGACATTGTTGTCAATATTCATGGTTTTGGTGAATGGAAATATAGAGTATGACATCCCTTTTGATCTTTGAGAAGATTTTCGTGATATTGACTAATCCCTAGTTGATTTTTCAATTGCATACTCATTACAGTATGGCTTTATGGCTATTATATATTTATGTCATATCTCTTATTCTATATCATTTTATCTGATATTTATAGCTAGACTGATCCGTTTGTTATTTTCTTGTTAAATAATACTCGGGTCAGACCGAGATGTTACAGGTGCTTCTGCTTGACTTCACATCTGCGATTATCACCCAGATTTTTGGCTAACTACTTAGATTTGTAGTTTTTGTTGTATACATTTGAGATATAGACTCATAGATGTATCCTTATTCTTTTGTCTAGCACTTGTAGCTATTCTTTTGTGACATTGTGGATCTTGTTTGACCACTACTCTGATATACACTTTTATGTGTAATATTCATATATGTTTCCGCCTTTTAGATATGATCTTCTGTGACTGATTTGTGTTATACTTATTTCTATATTTGTTTCCGAAGATATTATAGCCACTGTGTAGTAGCCTTGAGTTTGTATCGGTATGTCGGATTTCCTCTTGTGATGAAAAGTTGTATTTTTATCTGGCATATCGGTACTCGCACAAAGTAATTATATAGATGGTCGCTCCTCAACAGCCTTATTCTCCACGCTAGTTGACGGCATTACCCCGTAGTGTCCTTGGCTAGCATGGGTATAGAGGTGGGGCGTCACAGATACGTCTTATAAAGGTAATCGTAGCCTCAAGCCTCATCAACCGGGAATGGCTAAAACAGGGGAGGTGCAGCAAGGCTAAGTGGGTCATGCCCAAGTAGGACGAGATTTACCCCTGTCTAGATGTCCCTTTATCTTCGGCTTTGTGGTGCGGTTGCTGATCACCGCTACAGGGTGGTCTTGTTCGGAACTGTTCAGTAAGGAATAGTTCCGGTCTTGTATTGCAGGAGAGCGGGCGTACTCCTCGGTACGGTTATCTAGGCCATGTACTGTGACGGACGGTACCCCAGTAGCCCTGCCATTGTATGGAATCCAAAATCCAATAAGTTTCGTACGTATTAGTTGTGCCCAACTATGTTAGAACGTGAGATGTAAGCATTCCAGCTATTTCTGTATTTTACTTGAAAACCCTAGACACTATTATAATATAACTGGATTTCCTATCAAATGTTTTGATTAGCGTAAGGTAAAAACTTTTCCATGTTTATGTGTGGGAAGTCTTACGTGATACCTTTCTTTTCAAAGTTTTTTCAAAGTTAAGCAACTTTAACCTGTTATTCACACCAGACCCATGTCTGACCCGGAGTTTATTTCTGTTTTTCTTAAACTCTTGGGTACTCAAATTTTTACGAGTCGCCAAGGGATTTGGGTTGGTTTTGATGAATTATGGAGGAGCAATGGAGCAGGAGGCTTCTACCTGTAGATATATAGTTTTCCGTTGTGTTGGTATCTCTGAGTGTTTTCTGTATTGTGTATTGAGTTGTAATAACTAGACAGGTGTTTATAACTGTCTAGTATGTGTTGTATTGTCTGTGTAACTCTGATAATTGTTGTATACTATGTAATACTTATGTTATTAATATGATTTATTCATTCCGCTGTTGAGATTCTGTTGTTGTTTCTTCTTTCTTTTCTTTCTTTTCTCTTTTCTATCCCTTTCTTTCTTAAGGATGATACGACTTTTTGTGGAGAAAAAGCCGGGTCGTCACAGTTCGTATCAGAGCGCTAGGTTGAGCGAATACCTAGTCTCTGGAGTGGTGTCTATTTTGAGGGAGCGTATTTGTAATTTTTAATATATATATATATATATATATATATATATATATATATATATATATATATATATCTACCTATCTTATTGGGTTACCTGTTCAGGACTTCCAATATAAGTTATAAAGGTAGATAAGGTAGTGGTGTATGAACACAACTACCATTGGTTGGAGGTGTATTTGACGAGATTGTAGACCTAATACCGTCTCGAGTGAGCTTTGCTACGGTGAAGGATTTCATCGATCTCTGAAGGAAACCTGTTAAGGTTCAAAGTTCATCTTTGAAGTGCAGGTTGGATGAGTAGAGTTCGGATCTGTCGGTCGGGCAGAAGCAAGTGAGTGATGGTACCTCGATATCTCAGGAAGTAGTAGCTGTGTGATGAGACGCAGTGACTATGGATATTTTTGAAGATGTTTCTTTGGAACAAGAATAAGGAAGTGTGTCTGTTTTGGTGATATAGCTGAGTCTAGCAGGGTGTTTCTGTTTGCTCTGAGGTCTGAGTTTCTCGGAGAGCTTTGGATTGGGAATTCTTTGGCTTTGGAGTTAGCAGTGGAGTTTAGAAGCAGCAGAGTGGATCCTTTTCTTCGGTGAATTAGCTAGGCCAGCATAAACTGTTCTGATTGATATAGAGAGAGCAGATTTTTTTGGGATATTAGGCTAAATTGATCGCAAAAGTGACTTGCGATAGTTGAGTGTTCTCTTGAGTTGTTGGAGATTGTCTGGATGTCTCCAGGGAAGTCAGAGGTTTGTCCGCATCTGGAGATCGAGTTTTCTTATCGGCTAGTATTCCAGGAGTGGTACCTGTGGTTCAGTTTAGTTGAAGGATGATTCATTGAGATGGAGTTTGGTGAAGCAACTCAGGTTTCGCAGGAACTTCTGAGTTTTCTTTATGGATATGTAGAACCATATTTCTGAGATATGTTGTCCAGTCTGTGCTCGTGTTCTTTATCAGCATTTTCTTCTACTTCGGATCAGAGTTATGCAGCGGAAGCAGTTTGGGAGTGTATCTGTTTTCTATTCCGGATAAGAAGAAGTTTGTTCTGTCTTCTGTTGTTTATGGGGTAGAGTTTGTTCTTGGTTTTGGATTGATCTTAAGGAGATCATGGTGTTGGGTTGTTTTGATCCATACTGTTTCTAGAGGCAATCAGCAAGGATTGAGCTTATCAGGAGGGATGTTGGTAGTCCAGGATCGTCCGAAGAGATTTTATGGATAAGAGGCAAAGAAATTTGGATTCCCGAGTCGGAGATTTGGTTTTGGTTAAGTTTTTCTCCGATCCAGGGAGCTATAAGTTTTGGCAAGTTTGTGAAGCTAGCTCCGTTGTGTTCTGTATTTCTTCTGTGTTTTGGTAAGTTAAGTGTTAGGTTTTCAGAGTTGAATTGCCAGTTTGGATAACTGGGATTCAGAGTGTTTCACGTATCTCTGAGGGAGTACGTGTTTGATATTTCTGGTTATAGAACCAGCAGTTTAGAAGGATTGGTTGTTGAGTCAGACTCGTCTGTAGTCTGATAGCTTGTTTAGAGTTGTAGATCTAGAAGAATAGGAGCTCTATAGCTAGGTAATATTGATTGTTTGGATTCTATAGAGCGAGTATCCCGATATTTATGTCGGGGAAACTCGGGAAAGTTCTATCCAGAATTTTTCTGGATAATTAGATTTGTTTTGATTGTGTGAATTGATTGCTTTGGTTGTTAGCATATGATTAACATATGCTGTATTTTAAATTAAATCTTTAAATATATTATTAAATTACCTTTGTTTTAAATTTCGAGGACGGAATTCTTTTGAGGGGGGAGGATTGTAATATCCCGGAATTTATGGCAATATAAATTTAATAATCTATGTTTAAAATTTAAATTAATTTGATAATTTCTGTTAATAAATTTGAATTGATTTAATAATATGCTTTAATAAATATTTAATTATTGAATTTATCTTTTAATAAGTTAATAAACTATTTTCTATTTATAATATGTATATATATTTATATATATTTTAAATAGATAAGTTTGGTTTTAAATTTCATTAGTATAGCATATTTTCTAATTATAATATTTTGAATTTGGAAAATTATGATTTATTTTTGAATTAAGCTTTTCAAAGCCATTTAATAAAATAACTAAATGATTTTAAATACATAAGAAAAATGTTTTATTTTTTAAAATGTATTTTGACTTAAGTTTGAACATTAATTTAGGTTAAAATAAAGTTATAAAAATGTTTGTTTTATTTCTTTTTAAAATATTGATAAATAAATATGATTTGTAAATTAAATATGAGAATTTAAATACAACTTATAAATGAAACATTTATACATTTAAATAACAAATAAGTTATAACCTCTTTCATAAATTCATTTAAATTAATTAAAAATATTATTTTCAAGTGATTGATTTGTATATTGTTTTTATTTATAATAATACTTGGTTTTGTTTTCTTTAATTATTTATCTATATACATAACTAATTATTAAAACGAATTAACTAGGTTTAAACTTTCATTAACCTTCATTAAAAATATTAATTAATTAAAAGATACATGTGTAAACATCTTAGGTTCTAATATAACAAATGTAAACTAAATATCATTTTAAAATGACAATTGTAAGATTTAAGCCAAGTGTCATTGTTTTAATTTTTATTTTTTTCTTTTATTTTAAATAAATCATAAATATTGTTATATAAACCTACATTTTTTCCATTTCTTTCCTTTTTCTCTTCTCCATTCCAAACTAAGAAAATTTCTTCCAGCTAAACACCATTCCACTTTTTAAACAATCCTCAAATCATATTCAATCTGAAAATCAAAATTCTGTAACATTTTCAACCTCAAAAACCTGTTCAAATGCATAGCGTAAACCATGTAATATTTCCCGTAACTCATTATCAAATGCATGCAAATCTGAGAATCAAATGCATGGAAAACCTGCAAGTTAAATACCTGCATGCAAAAATTAAAGCATTCATTCTTCAAAAATCTGGAAAATCAAGAAAAGCCTGCATTCTTCTAAAATCTGGGAGTTTAGCTGCCTGCATGTAAAATCTGTAGACAAAAACCAAGTTTTCTAATGATTTAAAGGCTGTTCAAATCATGAAGCACTAAAGTTTTAAAAGCATTCAAGCATGATTTTTAAAAAAAAAATCAAAAGCTTTCAACTGTGCTATACTCATCAGGATTTTAAAGGTGAGTAAGTCAATTTTTAAAAATTAATTAAATTGGTAAAAGTTGTTTTCATGTTTTAAATAAGGAACGAATATATAATATGATTTTGCTGTGAATACATATATGTGAATGTATTTCTGGGAGCAGCTTATTATCTGTCATATTTCTGTTTTCTAAATTTCAAACCTCTATTTGATTTAAAATCCATTCCCTCCTATTGAAATCTCTGTTGTGATTTAAAATGAAAACTAAAGATTGATTGTTAGTCATAGAGAAAGTTTTTTAAAATTTATATATGTTAAATAAAATTCTATTTTACTTGAAAGTAAATATAACAGAGTAACAGTTTGTATAAAGTGAAAATTCAAACTATAGGAATCTATGTTTCAGGTTTATAAATCAAAACATCAATCAAATTCATGAATTTTAAATCTAATATTACAATTTATAATGCTTAAACCAAAGTGCAGTTTTAAATTCATTGTATTATACATTTTGGGATAGCACTGTTGATTTTTGTGTTAGATTGAGTTGAATCTGTTCCTGGAGATGGTGGAGATTATAGGGATGTTGAGAAAATTATTGAATTGGCTTGCAATTTGTTTTTGATGTTGTGATTGGGTTTTAAGGTTTGGAACCCTAGTTTTCTTGGTTAGGAAAGAAATGACCTTTTCGGTAAGTATGGTTGATCGAGTTCAACTATCCTTTGGGCATTGGAAGATGATGGGATGTGGAGGCCTTCGCCAGAGTTTTAAGGGTAATGGTGGCCGGAGGCGCATCAACGTGACGTTGACAGGTTTGGAATGAGGATCTGCCTGTTGTTTCCAGGTTTGGGAAATTCTGGACTCGATCTTGATTTTGGGTATTAATTTGTCTAATGGTTGTATGGATGGACTGTGGAGTTGGATGACGACTGTGGGGTGGTCGTGTGGTTGGCCAGCGATGGCCGGAGGCGATGTACATGTGTACGGTACCTTATATTTTTCAGATGTGCTTGGTGAATGTTGGGTGGTTGCAGCTTTATGTGGCCTCGGGTTTGTCTAGGGTAAATCGAGTTTTAACTCGAAGCTGTTTTGTTTTTGACTCGAAGTATTATTTGGGGTTGCTCGAGTATACCTGATTGTTTCAGGTTTTAGGAACAAACAGAAAACCTGTTCTGTTATTTTAAAATTTTAAAATAAAGTTTAAATGTAAATTAAAATTTGAAACTAAGTTTAAAAACTGAATTTAGATATGAATTCAAATAGTTTAAATCTTGGTCTTTGTAGTAATTTAAATTTTTAAATTTTAGTTTGGTTTTAAATAAAAACAGAAAAAAAACCCTGTTTCTGTTTTTAAAATTAAAAGAAAGTATAAAATGCAAGTTGAAATTTAAATTGAGTTTTGAAAATCTGAAATTGAATATGAATTCAAATTAGATTGTCGGAGATTTGAAATAATTTATGTTTTTTAAATTTAAATTTGGTTGTAAAAACTTTTAAGTTAAAAAGTATATTGGTTTTAAATTTGAGCTGAAAGTTTAAAATTGTAAAATAGGAATTTAAATCTGGAATTGATTTGAATTTCAGTTTTAAAATAAAATAAGTTTTTAAATTTAATTTATTTTAAATATTTTAGAAATGGTTAAATAATTTGAATTTTAAAATGAAGATGAAAATTGTAAGTAAAGTTTTTAAAACTTAAGATTAAAAGCTGTATTTCAGTTTTTAAATTTAAGAATTTTTTTGAATTGAAATTGTTTTTATAACTTGGAATATTTAGAGTGTATTTTTAAATTAACTGGAATTTAAAAATGAATCGGGTTTAAATTCTTTTAGAACTTCTTTGTAAAAGGAATGTTTCTTTAACATATAAGATAAAAAAGTTTTAAATTGTTTTAAAACCTTGTTTAGATAAATTGGTTTTCATTTTTGAAATCTTAACTTTAAAATGAAGTTTAAAAATGGAATTTAAATTAAACATAAAAACAATTTGTTTTTAAATGTTTAAATAAGTAAGGAATGTTTTCTTCAATTAAGTAAAGAGCTTAAGAATTTGAATAGGTAATTAATTATTTCATTAATAAATAATATGGATGATTAATTTAATAATTAAGAATTTTTAAATTGGTTAATTAAGATTTAAGATTAATTAAATAGGGTTAATTAATATGTAATTAGGGATTATTAATTAAATTTAAATTAATGATCAAAGAATTAATTAATCTAGTAATTAAGTATTAATTAAGATTGCAATTAACACCTAATTAATTAATAATTAGAGATTAATTAAATTGTAATTAAATATTAATTAATTTGTAATTAATGATGGTTAATGTGAGTTAGTTTCTTAATAATGTAATTAAGGATTTTTAATGAAGGTCATTGACTAAGATTATTTCACAATTAATTAATGAGGTTAATTTTTAATAATTAATTAGACTAATTAATTAATAATAATCATTTATGTAATTTTTTAAGTTTAATTACTTAATGGAAGTAATTAATGAGTTAATTACTTAATGTAATTAATTGGTTTAATGTGATTAGTTTAGATTAATTAACTAAGTTTAATTAATTTAAACATTTGTTGATTTGATGGATAATTACCTTATGTAATTAATGGGATTGTAATTACTTAAGGAAGTAATTAATTGATAATTACTGGATGTAATTAAAGATGTTTGTTGATGAAAGTAATTCGGATTTAATTACTTTGAAATTAATCAAGGGATAAATTGAAATAATAAATTAAGGAGTAATTTGTTTATGAAGTAATTAAGGGTAGTTAATTACTGGATTGTTATTAATCAACGGTGATTAATATATGTGTGGTTTGATTGAAGATTAATTACTTAATGTAATTAATTTATAATAAGATATTAATTAAAAATGTAACTAGAAATCATTAATTAATAAAATTAATGATGAATAATTAATAAATGAAATAACTAATTAATAAAGGATTAATTGATTAAGTAATTAAAAGTTAATTATTGCAAAGTGTTAAGTATAGTTAACTTGTGTAATTAATTTAATGGCTAATTACTTATTGTAATTGGGGAATTGTTAATCAGTAATGATTAATTGAAATGACTAATAAGATGGTGATTTATTTAATTGATTTGTAATCGATTAATGGTTAAGTTAAGCAGGATTATAATGATGAAGTAATTAATTTAATTCATTTTAAATTAATTAGAGGTAAAGTAATTAATTTAATTTATTTTAAATTAATTATAGATGGTGTGATCATTAAATCATTGCTTATCTGTGAATGATTGATATTGGTTGCCTTGAATGGTTTGTAATCTCAACTATGAGATGAATAATGTTATATGATATGGATGCATTGGTTGCATTGTGATGTAGATATGGATTATCTGTTTATAATGATATGGATTATCTATTGTGATGATAATGTTGATTATCTATTGTGATGTGAATTATCTATCTGTGTGTATATAGATAATGAATTGAATTGTTTTAAACGCTAAAACAACTTGGACTTAAAAGACACGTTTTGGAATTCGATGAGACCGGGATCGGGTTTCCATATTTGGATATCCGAAAACCGCATCGATCCAAATTAATGTTAGGTCGTGAATCTGAAGTGAAGATGTAGATTCAGAGTGCAAGGGTTATCGTCGTTAACTCTGAGGGTGATTCCAAAGTGAGTGTAACGAGATAATGCCTTCGGTTTCGTTCGAACGCGGAACGAACTTGTATGGATTGAATGCTTTCAGATAATCGTCATTTGGACGATGAGCATTCTAAATGATATGTACTATAAAGATAATCGTAGCCTCAAGCCTCATCAACCGGGAATGGCTAAAACAGGGGAGGTGCAGCAAGGCTAAGTGGGTCATGCCCAAGTATGACAAGATTTACCCCTGTCTAGATGTCTCTTTATCTTCGGCTTTATGGTGCGGTTGCTGATCACAACTGCGGGGTGGTCTTGTTCGGAACTATTCAGTAAGGAATGGTTCCGGTCTTGTGTTGCAAAGGAGCGGGCGTACTCCTCGGTACGGTGATCTAGGCCACGTACTGTGATGGACGGTACCCCAGTAGCCCTGCCATTGTATGGAATCCAAAATCTAATAAGTGTCGCACGTATTAGTTGTGCCCAACTACGTTGGAACGTGAGATGTAAGCATTCCAGCTATTTCTGTATTTTACTTGAAAAACCTAGACACTATTATAATATCACTGGATTTCCTATCAAATGTTTTGGTTAGCGTATGGTAAAAACTTTTCCATGTTTATGTGTGGGAAGTCTTACGTGATACCTTTCTTTTCAAAGGTTTTTCAAAGTTAAGCAACTTTAACCTGTTACTCACACCAGACCCATGTCAGACCCGGGGTTTATTTCTGTTTTTCTTAAACTCTTGGGTACTCAAATTTTTACGAGTACCCAAGGGATTCAGGTTAGCTTTGACGAATTATGGAGGAGCAATGGAGCAGGAGGCTTCTGCGTGTAGATATATAGTTTTCCGCTGTGTTGGTATCTCTGAGTGTTTTCTGTATTGTGTATTGAGTTGTAATAACTAGACAGGTGTTTATAACTGTCTAGTATGTGTTGTATTGTCTGTGTAACTCTGATATTTGTTGTATACTATGTAATACTTATGTTATTAATATAATTTATTCGTTCCGCTGTTGAGATTCTGTTGTTTTTTCTTCTTTCTTTTCTTTCTTTTCTCTTTTCTATCCCTTTCTTTCTTAAGGATGATATGACTTTTTGTGGAGAAAAAGCCGGGTCGTCACATAATTTATCAAATCACAAAGCAACCTAACTACTATGCTTGTGAATGTGCGCACATGCACATGTGCACGTCTTCAATTCTTCTTCGCAAACACATTTATGCACTTCTATTTTCTTCATCTTGTTTCCGCATCTCCACTAATTCCTAAAATGTTATTGAATTAATTCTAGGTGGTTGAATTGGATTGGAGAGCTTGCTTTTCAAACCAGTTTTCTGAAATGCCTTATTGGCTTCATGTTGACCAAGTGTTTAATGAAATGTTTGGTTGTAATAACAACTGAGACATCAAGAATATTTATGCTCACAACCTCAAGGTGGTAGTCTTTATTTTTCTTTATCTTTATCTTCGATCATCCTCAAGGCTTCAGTTTGATTAGATTTTCGTAGTAATTCAACTCGTCCAAAGAGTCTGACAGAACGCTGCTTCTTTATAATGCTCACAGCATATTTGTGCTAATGCCAGATCATGACAATTGGACAATCATGTGTTTTTTTATTTACTCGGCTTTCATCCTTTCTTGAATCAAGGAAATTGGACAATTGGAGAAGGAAGCGACATTATTGTTGTCAGTGGTAGTAGGAACATCAGAGATGGATGGAGTACCATCCAATGTGCTAGTGCCTTTTGTGCTTTAACCTTTTATTTGTCTATTTTACTACCTTTAAACACCAATTTTTTGTTTATATAACCAAAAATTGTTGTTTCCACTCCATTTTCTTTGGCAAGACCTGAGAGCTCGTGTTTTTCTTAAAGAAATTTGATCCTATTACATCAAATGATTGAATAATATAGACTTATTTGATAAGAAATGAACGATATTTGCTCCAACCTTATAGTAGCTCTTTCTCTGGCACTATAAGCATTATGTACCTGAATAGGAAATGACAACTTTGGCCACCTTATTGAGCTATTTGTACATACATTGCGATATTTGTTAGTTGAGTCCAGTTACAGAGTTAGTAGTACCTTTGTTAATGGCTATTAGGTAAGATTATTTGATGGTGTATGATTTTTGACAAATTTATCAAGTGTGTTATGTTAGGGAAAATCCATTCAAAAGATCAGTCTAAGGGAATAAAAACCCAACACAGTGAAAAACAACTTGATCGTGATTGTAGTAAGATGAAGCAAACATAGATAAACACCAGAACAGATACCACTTCGAACTTTTATAGATTGGTATGTGAAATCTATAGGCTGGAATGAAGTGATTTAAAGGAATTGGACTATTTAAATCTAAATCTTGGTACTTAGAAAATGGATGTGTGGAATAAGTGATGTCTATAATAAATTGTGGCTTTGTGAATTGTAACGAGTTACCCCGGGTTTTATATAAGTTGTATGCTTTGTATTCCATGTTAGATGGGTTTACTCACGCTGGTTTCCAGCCTGACCCGGGTGTTACTTTGATGTAATGCTCGGGTCAGACCGAGTATTACAGGATTTCAGATAAGGACGTTCTGGAGCTCAGGAGGCGAGCTGGATGGCAAGAACGTATGAAGTGTTTCCGCTGTATTATATTGCTTTATATCTGTGACATGATAATTGTGTATATTCAGTGACTGTATATATGTGTAACACTGATGTATTATAAAGGTATTTTGACAGATACAGAATGCTTTGTAAACTATTATTATTTATTATTATATTTTATCCGCTGCGAATGTGAGATGTTAATGTTTCTGTTCTTCTTCTTCTATCTCTTTCTTCCTTTTCATAACTATCTGGAATTTTTGGGTTCGATAATTTCAGGTCGTTACAGTTGGTATCAGAGCTGAAAGGTTAAGCCAGAACCTTGGCTCTGGTGGGGATTACCCATTAAGTAGAGTCCTATGAGATTTATTTGCACTTGTCGATGATACGAGGCAAGATATATGAGTATACTAAGATTTCTCAGGTTTGTGATTTTATTATGATGTGGAGTTAACTAGCAGTTAGTAAACCGTTTAGTGCGAACGTGTGGTATGGGACGCACGTTAACACTTTTCGGGTTCCTTTCCGAGAGTTTGTGACACATCCACGAGTATGCCAGTGCTTTAGACCTTCAGGTCATCTGAGTTATGTGACTTCGGTCACCACGAGTTATGTGACATCCCTGGAAAACTCTAGATAATATTAGGATTCTATCTAGAATTTGTCTGGATAATCAAAATTGTTTTTTGAAATGGTTGCTATGATTGATAGTGTATGATTGATTGTGTGATTGATGTTTGAAATTTAAATACTTTTGCTGGGTTATTAAATTATCTTTGCTTTTAAATTTCGAGGACGAAATTCTTTTAAGGGGGAAGGAATGTGACGACCTAGAATTTTGAGCAATATCAATTTAATAATCTTTGATAATAATTAAATTAATTTGATCATTTTACATTATAAATTGATAAGTTAAAATTCTTTTAAAGTCTAATAATAATAATTTGATAATATCTATTAACATTTTTCTTAACAACATAAATTGGCAAATTTAATTCTTTTGAAAATTTATGATATTTTAATTTGGAAATATTTATTTTGGCAATTTAAATTGGTAAGAGTTGTTTTTCAAAAGATAATCAAAAATATTTTCTATTATAATATATATATATATATATATATATATATATTGATATATCTTGTAAATAGGAAGTCTCTAAAGTAATAAAAGCTATATATTCAAATTGTAATATATATGAATGTATATATTGTGATTTGAAATTGTGTTTTAAAATTCAATACAGTAATTTTCAAATCTAATGTTAAAATGTTTTCTATTTATAATGTAAATGTATATATATATTTGTATATATTAGAAATAGGAAAAAAATATTGATTTGAATTTAATAAGTGTTTTCAAACTTTAATATATATATAATTTTAAATTTTAAATTTTAAATTTTAAATTTGATTTAATACTTTTGAAAATGATATTTGAGATTTAGATTTTAACAACAAAGTTAATTTCTTATTTAATATATATATATATATATATATATATATATATATATTAAGCTTTTGTTTTAAATAAGGATTAAATTTGAAGTTCACTTTCAATTGTTTTTAGTATTCTTTCATTTTAATTTTAACATAAGATAAGTTATTTTAAAATTTTTATATAAAGAGTTAAAATCAATTCTCAAGTATATAAACAAATAATACCATTAAAATTAAATCAAAAGCATAAAAATTTTGTAAATTAACATGAAGTCACTTTTGTATTTATTAAAATCTAAAAGCTTATTTATATAAGATAAAAACATTTTATAATCTTGTGAATATTACATGATTACTTATATATAACTTAAATAAATTATAAATAAGGAGATAACATTTAAAATATTAATAAAACATTAAAAACTCCTGTAAGTATATTAATATATGTAAGGGACATTTGGAAACTTATGTGCATATGTGTAAGATAATTAGAGCATTAAAGTGATAAGTGTAATTCTTTTGATAAATTTAAATTTAAAATTAAATTGTAAATCAAGAACATGAGTTTTAATCTTCAGTTAAAATCTTTTCTTCATCTCAACCAAAAGACAAATTGAATACTAATCAAAGAAAGAAGAAAACTATAAAAAAAAGGAAAACGTAAAACAGTAGAAATCTGGAAAATAAGAAAGAAGGGCATCTGTAGAATCTGAAACAAAAAGAAGATGATCTGGAAATTCTAATCTGCAAGTACAAACAAGCAATTCAGGAACATCAACATGCAAAAACTAGAAATACAGAAGCTAGATTAAATTCAACATGCAGGGAAAATTTCAAGCTTGAAAAACATTTTCTGTCTTCTGCATTTTTGGTGAGTAAATGGAATTTTAAAAACGATTATGATTTAATTGACCATTATCAACTTGGGCTTGCAAATATATAAACTCGCTGAGTTTGAAACTCAAAATGAATAACCTCAACATGCTCTGAACTGAGATCGACATCTCATAAGTTTAGAGGTCAACATGGCCACAACCTCGACAAGCTTTGAACTGAGATAAATACATCGTAAAGTTCAAAGCTTGACATGACCATTGTCGATGACCCACTAACAATAACAAAAGTATAGCCTCGGCGTGGTCAACCTTGTCAAGTTTTAATCAGTAGTGCATGAAAGATTCTTGAATTTGAGAATAAGAAAGGCATTTGATTTATTATCATGCTTGATAGATCGCATCCCCATTTTGCCACATTTTCTACATTTTTATCTTATCTTATGATGCGACATAAGTCTTTGAGAGAAGGACTTATCTAAAAATTCATGAAGAAGAATGTGACATCACGATACTAGTTTCTATTGAGGATGTCGAGTCCCCCTTGGGATGTCGAGCCTAACGGCTAATGAAAGGGAAATGAGCAAAAGCTTTCCCTCGAAGACATATTGTCTTCCTTATTACCGATTCTATCATACACTTAGTCTCATGATGACAAGTTGGACCTTGGTGCTTTTAATGGCGGCATATATCGATAATATTCGATTATTTATCGGTACATGCTAAAGTCAAGGACTAAAGCAACAACCTGCACCTCAATGGGCCTAAATTTTGAAAAAAAATGGAAATCTAAGTCGTAATGAGGAATAGGTCACTAGAGCTAGAAGTGATTTTTTGTTGGAGAAGTCTTCTTTTCTCTCATGCTCGATGCTGATGTGACAACCTGCTCGCTAAGGAATGCCATTAATTCTAAGGTAGTTGTCATAATCAGTATCGTTATCCTATTATTGTTTCCACTGTGAGTTTAGATTTCTATCAATCTTTGATAATGCTCATGCTTATTTGTATGTACCAAATCCAACAATTTGTGCTTTGATGGATTTGGGTTTTGATTTTTGTCGAAATTTAGGCCCATTTAGGTACCGATTGTTACAACTAACTTGTCTTTATCAACATCCAGGGTGTTATACCCTTTTTTGGTCTAATGGTACTCTATAAGGATTCAATATGTACACTTTGAGCACTCCTGGGTGGAGGAATATAGACTAGAGTGTAAATAGTATATCGAGACAAAGCAATGGATAAAGAATGTGGAATGACTTCCAAACTATCTTACTTGATCTATGTGGCAAGGAAGATATCTGTCTTAAGTTTCTGCTTAAGTCCGGCCATGGCATGACCCGATGAAGACTCGGAAACCTTGGTGATAATCACATCATCATCAGACTGGGCTCTTTGTAGGTCATTAGCTCCCTCACCTAGTAGGGCAACAATCACCTTCTCGTCAAGGCCGATAATCTCTTTAGACAGAGCGCTGGGAATCATTGTCGAAGTAGTGACGATTACTGACTCTGTCACAGGTGCCTGTTACCATGGCTAGGAATCTTTACGAGGAAGAGTGATTTCATGCTGACCTAAAGCAAGAGAAACATAGAAAAAGAGATTAGTGACGTTGATCAATGACACATCGACTCTCTGAAATACAAGAGAAGTCAAGGAGATATCTTTTCCAGTACGGAGCTCTACATAAGACTGACTGCCACCGGAGGCCCACTCTAGAGTTGAAGAGAAAGCAGTATATTTTCGAATCTCAAGCCTCTTTGGATCGTACCCAGAATCAACAGTGGAGTCGGGAGCAGCTTGAGTCCCAAGAGTTTGGCTAGCCGAAGCAGCATGCTGTGCTGGTCCATAGCCTTTGCCTATTTCCTTTTGCGTAGTTGTAGCATGCTCCGGATGGAAAAGGAGTTGGACATCATGTAAAATCCAGGACACATCTTGCAACATGATCTCCTTCTCCAACTGTTTTAGATCCACCTAAATGCCTTAGTGGAATCATTTCTCTTCCTCGATGATCTGCTCCTAAGCATATGCAAGGAATCTGGGATAATCATTTTTAAGCCGCTCCATATTTCTGAACTTGAGCACATTAGGACTATATTGAGTAAGTGATGGCTCTAACCTCTCCATAACCAGCTCCTTTTCCTGCCCCTCCACGGCTTCAACTTCTCCCTTCACAATGGCATCAACATCCCTAGCTCATTTGAGCGCTTTCTCCCTCTCTTCCTTCACAATGACCAACTCTTTGGGTAGGTCTTGAGTTATCTACTGCACTTCGTCATTTTCCTTTATCCTGCATTTTATCTTGGTCTTCAGCTCAGCCACATTCCTCCTGGCTGCATCTCTTTAAGTACCAATTCACAATTTTGATGATGCACCTGCTCGATTTTTTTAAAGATGCTTGGGTTTTTCAGCTTTGAGTGCTTAGATATCCTCCTCGACTTTCTTCTCTACTTTAGCCTGGGGTTTTCTCAAATTCTTGACCTCAGCATCAAGGGCCTGTATGATTCTTTTATTATCGACCTCAATAAGCTTTTGATTTTCGATCTCCTGAGACCTTAGAAATCTTCAGAACAACTCACACCTACTTGTCATACTGGTGCTCAATGTCGGTCATGTGGGTCATAGTTCTTTCTTGGGCTTCCATTGGAACACTCTTTAGGTTGGGAATGAACATAAGCCCATCAATATAGATATTTGAAAATTGATCCTTAAGTTCGGATGTATGAGTGTCGGCCATAAGACATTCTGCTCTATCGACCAAAGTGTCAATAGTCTCTTTGCCAGGCCTTTGATGAGGAGTATCGAAACCACCTTTATGGTGTCTGAGGTCAGACGACCGACCAAAATCAAATAGGGTTTTGGATGGTGCAAGGATAGAGGTAGGAGGCAGAGCTCGAGGAATGTTAACCGGTGGAATCTCATCATGGTGATCGGGTTTCCCATCTGGACCTCTAGGAGGATGTGGTTTAGACCTAGGTCAAGGCTTAGAAGTATAATCACGTAAAGAATGATACCCATGGTAACTTCTCCTGTCCCGATCATCCCTATCGCAGTTAGAGCAGTAGCTTGAATTGTGATCTCGACCACTCCCTTAGTGGTACAAAACCAACCGGGGCTATTGTGCTAGATGTGCTTTCTCCTCTAGGGATCATTATGTATATTTTCTCTTCTCTATAGAAACTACAAAGGAAACATGAATGAGTTAGATTCGTTGAAAAAGGACATAATTTGAAACAATCCTGACTCGACCTTCGAAAATTGGCACCGAATACGACACTTGTATTCAAATGCCGCAGATCCAAACGTCGAATCTGGTTCGTCGGAGCTTATAACACATCAAGTACAACACAGTGGAAAAAAAATGAATAATATCATATACAACATTTGATACAATATTCAGATACAATGATACAATAGAATGATACAACTGAATATCAACACCATCATAGATACAAGAAATAGCAGCGGAGAAGAATATCTTTAGTAGAATACATCTCCAAAATGCAACTGCAACACCATCTCCAACTACAGATAGCTCGAACAACCATCAAGTTGCACCACGATAAGCAAGGTCAGTCCGTCCAAAGACTGAAGAAAATCTCCAAATGCTACCAAATCAAGGATTTCGAAAGCTATCGAATCTACACCTACTATGGGATTATCTGAAAAACCCAACTCTAGACTGCCCGTGTGGAAAATTGTGGGCACCTAGAGGTTAGGAAAGGAACAATAAACTCCAGGTCAGGCATGGGACTGGTGTGAGTAAACGAAAACAGTTTGTCTTTTAAAAACAAACAACAAAAGGATTTAAAACATTGAAAACCGCAATGCTTTTTGGAAAATGAAACTACCATAAGGCCTCCCACCACACACACAATGCAAACGCAGATTTGGAGGAGAATTCTCCTTATGATAGTCAAACATGCTTGATACGCGAAAACAATTTGATATTATTATAGTGCATAGTGCAAAAAACCCTTCGAAAGTATAATATTACTCTTAGCCAGCATAGGTACCATTATACTATGCCTACTATAGCTACCATTTTAAATGGCAGGTTCTACAACTAAAACCATAAAGAGCTCATATTGGATGATTGGATTTCCAACAAATGATCAGGCAAAGGAACTTCCCACATAAAATGGAATGCCTCTGGAGGGACGCCCCCGAGAACTTGACCAGCTCTCTACTACACAAGGTCGGGTTACCTCTGTAACTAGGTTACAACTGACACAAGCATGCCATCCCTCGGTCGTTACCGACCTTTATCCGAGGGCCCTTAATCCAACAACCACACAGTAAAGTATCTGGGCTCCATACCATGATACCAACTTTCAAAAATCAACATAAGTAAATATCTGGCCTCCATACCATAATATAACTTTTTATCCAGAAGCAAATGGTCATACCCTCTGGAGGAGCTACCCCCAAATAACCTTGCTGCCACGATTCCTGTTTCGACCATTACCGGGTTGTGAATCTCGATGAAGTCTCGTCCACAACGCTACGCTTTTCCACAAAGCCATGCTTCGATCACAAATGATCAACAAATGGTCATCAACCCACAGCAGCACTCAGCATGCCACATTAACAAATTGGGAATGTATCACTAGTAACCATCAACTACATAACCTCTGAGCTCGTACGTCTCAGAGATAGGTGTTAAGCTAAGAGAATAAATCTTCGCCACCAACATAAATGTATTTGATAGAAACCAGTTTTACATCTCAAAGTGTAATGTCAGACACACATCCATACAAGTCTATTCCGGGTTCGAACAGAACCAAAGGCACTTTCGAAGAAGCCCATGCAAATCCGGGTATTTACAATCCCGATCGGACTTCCCATCACTTAGGGAATCTCTATATCGGCACGACTCAGTGTAGAGACAATCGACGGGTTATCCTTTCATTCTCGAAAATACCTGATCTTTACCACCGGTCTTCAAATGCTATCCATATCGACATATCATTATTCGGAATGGGTTATATGACACAAAGGTCCTCTCCCGGCTAAACCGAATAACGAGCGCAATATTTAAAATCATATGGATATTGGATTTCAGTTAAGTCACAACTTAATATCCAAAACTCTTCTTTCAAATGATTAAACAAATCACCATTTCAAATCTTTTTAAATAAAATATTTATTTCAGAAAGTTCACCCAGTTTCATAAAGATCCAATTATAGCTTTCGAAACAGTTCCATTTCAAATTGGATTAACTTTCCAATCTTTCGATTTAAGATTTAATTCGTAACTCTCAAATCCTTTCCAATTCAAATCTTGTATATGGAAGATATACTATTTAAAATCTTCTTAGATTCCAAAACAAGATTTAATTGTCTTTACAAAGGTTAATTCATAGTTTTCCAAACTATTTACAATTTCATTTCAAACTTGAATCTTTCGATACACATTGGAAATCCTTTCTTCTTTTTATGAAAGCTATAACAATTTGAAACAAATAGTTTTCGTTTTGGAAAACTGATTATGATTACATAAGTTAAAGCCATTCAAGTATAAAACTTGGGTTTAAATTTTTAAATTTCCAAAATCATACTTTTGAAATGGTTAAAAACCTATATAAACACCTTTATAACTTGTATAATCTTTTTAGACCATAATTCCCAAATTACTGAATTCAATTTCATATATTGAATTCAGATTTAAATCAAATTATTTAAATTTCAAGTTTTATTAAGTTATTTAAAATAACTTTTATTTTTGAAACTCATTTTCAAAAGCTTTCAATTCCAATTCCAAAACTATTTGGATTCAAGAATTTAATTTTTAAAATTGTTAAAAACTTGCGACTTAGCCGATTTCCTCGTGCAATCCATATTTGTGTGTGTATGGTGTAGTCCAGGGGTTTTACACAATAGTGCAACATCATAAGTCATCACATCACATATTTAAGCATATCGATATTGATAAGCGGTATAATCTATAACGCTTATCGTTCATACACAGATTCACAGATAAATAATATAAATTTATCACAGATAAATAAATTAAATTCATCACAGATCACACCAAAACAATTCACAGGACAAAGCATAATATATCAAAAATATCAAACAGTTCAACAATCAATAGGATTTAAAACATCCATAAGTGAACTCAATTAATTATCTGATAAATTTAAATCAGATAATTTAGCAATCATGGTTAATTAACTTTAATTGATTTCAAATCATTTGATTAATTGTCCTTTAATCATTAATTAATTAAATTAATCAATTTTTAATTATTGAAAAATTGACAATAAATTAATCAGCCCTTAATTAATTACTATTTAATTAATTATTCTTAATTAGTTACAATAAGTGATCATTCCTAACCACTTAATCTACGTTAATTAATTTATTACTTAATTAATATTTAATTTATTTCATAAATTATCAAAATCTTAATTATACTTAAGATAAACATCCTCTTTGTTAAGTACTAAATCACATTTCTAAAACCTTTACCTTTGATTATAATTTAACTTTATTGATAAAATGATTAAATTTAAAAATATCTTTAAGTATTTAACATACTTAATTTAAAAATCAACCAAGATTATTAATATCAATTTTTTTAATTACAAATTTCTTTAATCATAAACCACTTATTTAATTAAAATTATAAATTAATTTACATTCTTAATTGACTTACACTTTAGATTAATTGATCATCTTACATTTGCAAATCTCTCTCTTCATAATTTTAAAATCAAATTTTAACTTAAACTTGTCAACATCATTAACTTTATTAATACCAAGCTTTGTTTAACAAAAAAAACTTAAGATTTTATTAAGTTAATCCACTAGAAAATAGAACCCGAGGTAAACACTGCGTTTACTCGAGTATAACTCGGGTCTTCCCTTACCCTTTCCCGAGTCCCCCGTCTCTTCCTCATATCTTTCTTCTTCTTCTACTTATCTTTTTTTCTTCTTAAGTTAAAATCTGTCGGTGTACAAACATAGTAGCGCAGCACTAGGGTTCACTCGTGTGAACTCCCCATTCTCTCGAGAAATAACTTGAGATAAATCAGCGCACGAAGACGCTGACACCATTGCTGCAGTGCATATGCACGGTACGTCGCAGTCACTCCGGTGAACCATGTCGCCTCCTACAAACCATAAAAAGACCTCACACTCGAATGCAATAACCAATTCCACGCGAAATGTTCGAAATCGAAATACACCAAGTCGTTCGAACTGCAACTCGAACCCACCCAAAAGCAAATGCCTAAACCTACCAACACCGACCACCAGTGGCAACGCGACTCCGATCATACCTCGCCGTTAGCGTCCTCTACCACCCTCTAGAAGCTCGTGCAGCTCGATCGTCCCATGATGACGAAATCCACAAGCATACAGACCACAGAAATCTCGAACCCAAAACCCTATATTCTATTCGACCCACTAATTCTTGCATTATAAAAAATTTCTAGCATTTTTTCTGAGTTCGTGAATCATCAAACTAGCTCCACAACGAATTTCAACATCTAGTATTTGTTGAACCAACAGAAATTGATAAAAATACAATTTTTGTTCATTTACGAACTGCACCTTGAATACTTATCTAAAAATCATCGTTTTTGTTTTAAAAATCCTACTTTTAAATGTTTATTCAATATATATAATTAAATCAACGAATTAAAATATTCGAATTTTAACAATTTGTTTACCTATTTACTGTAAACTTGAATATACAATACCTATGTTGCACTGTCAACCTTCAAACCATTCCAGGCTATGATTTTAAGTGTAAACAAACTTGTTTAGTTAAAAACTCCTAAGTTTTAAATGTTTTATATGAAGAAGTATTAGAATTTTCTATACTTTCTTTGCTAAGGGACTTGATACTCTGAAGAACATGACATAATACAGCTTTCGGTAAACCAGCAACATCACAGAACAACTTATTTCCAATAAATAGCAAACATAAGATTTTCGTGAACTAATTATCAAGATTTAAATTTCAAAAATAGTATGTTTACTCACTTGATTATGAAATGGACAGAGCTTCTCCTATCGAACCAGACTTTGAATCCTTTTCCTATTCTGTTGTTCAAGTTGAATGTTTGTTTGAATTTGAAATGGTATTTACTTCAGATTTTTCTTAGCTTTTGATGAATGCAATGTAACAATATGTATATTTAAAAGAGGCACAGTGTTTACAGAGGAAGGTATTTTCTGGTTTAGTTTGTTTCTTAGTTTGACTAAAGATTTTTTTCTTTATTTGATTTGATCAAAGATTTTTTTTCTTTTGCCTACATTTTTGACCAGATAATACTTTTGTTTGTTGACTAGCCGATTTTATTTCTTTTCTTTGATGGCTGAGATGATACATTGTGTGCTAAGGAGGCTAGCATTTATTATCATTGTCTAAATTTTCATTTAATTTATTTATTTTATTTCCATTTCTAGTATAAATACTTTATTTTTATTTTGTATGTACTTAGATTTGTTTGTGTGAAGATATTTTTGTTCTTTCTTTTCTTCTTGCATACTTTTTTTCTGTTTTTGTATTTTTTTATTTGTTTTATTATGTTACATACTTTTTTACACTTGTATTTCTCGTGAATCAAAAACTTTTTTTTATAAATTTTATACTTATATTTTGTATTGATAAAATTTATTCCATTATAAATACATCTTCTTACTTAGTATTATATACACATTATTTAAAATAAAATGCTATTAAAACTAACTTCCCATTAATTAATTTACATAGATAATATTTTCAAACCCGGATTGTTGTTCTAAGTCATTTATTTAAATTTTAAATTCAAATACAAATTCAATATTCAAATTCAAATTCTAAAGTCAAATTCAAATTAATTTCAAAATCTATTCCAAAATTTACATTAACTATTAATTTAAATTCAATTCAAAATTAAGATCGTTACATACATCAAATTCAAGACAGTGCTGTGAAGTGCATGTACACGTGAGTGTCCTAATGTTCCCCCAATGGACCATGTACTAAAGCCTTGCTCACAAGAGTAATCTTTCCCACACTAACAGGAATGGTGTCATCATTAAAACAAAAAGGAGAACCCTCTATTCTCATGTTTCCTATATCAAAGGAACCAATCTCAGTAGGAATTGGTCCCTCTTTGTACATATGTAACGACCCGATTTTACGACGTCCGAAAGTCGACATTTATACGTCCATTATATCAAATGTCGCATAGTCGAATGCCGGAAAACCGAACCATTAGGGTTAAAGAAGAAGAAGATAGAAGAAAAACAGAAACAATAACAGAATCTCACATTGCGCAGCGGAACAATATATAATAGATAATCTTTAAAACAAAATGACGATATCAATTTATACATCGCATTTAACAGAGTTTACAACAACACAATACAGACACTTGCAGTTTTTGTAACTTGACCATATAATAATTGATTTCCACTAACCATACGCAACAGATACTACATAGTAAAGAGATACGTCTTGCCATCCAGCTTCAACTTTTGATCTCCACAGCAACTCTTTTCTGACTTTGCTCCTGAATAACTGAAACCTGACTCTAGGCTGCCCGTATGGAAAATTATGTGCACCTAGAATTTAGAAAAGGAACGATAAACTCCAGGTCAGTTATGAGACTGGTGTGAGATCTTAAAAACAATTATTTTTAACCATAAGAAAACAAAGGAATTAAAAGATATCCGCAATGCTTTATGGAAAATGAAACTACCATAAGGTCGCCCGCCACACACACAATGCAAAAACAGAATTGGAGGAGATTTCTCCTTATGATAGTCAAACATGCTTAATACGCAAAATCCTTTCGATATTATTATTATTAGTGCATAGTGTGGAAAACATTTCGAAAGTATAATATTAATCTTAGCCAGCATAGGCATTTCGCACTTATGCCTACTATAGCTACCCTGTTCAATAGTAGGTTACCGCCACATTCCATGGCAGGTTATACAACTAAAACCGTACATGGCGCGTATTGTTTCTTTGGATTTCCAACAAATGGTCAAGCTAAGAAACTTCCTACTGCCACATGGGTACGGCTCTGAAGGGACGTCCCGAGAACCTAACCGGGTCTCTGCCAACACAAGGCCGGGTTACCTCTGCAAAAATAGGTAACTACTGACACGAGTATGCCATCCCCAGGTTGTAAACAACCTTTATCCGACGATCCTCAACAACAACAATCACAAAATAATATATATTTGCGATATTCACATAAATTAAGTATCTGGGCTCACTTCTATCCAGAAGGAAATGCACATACCCTAAGGGGTGCTACCCCCTATAACCTTGCTGCATTCTTCCTGTTTCGACCATTCCGAGGTGTGAGGTCCGACGAAGTCTCGTCCACAGAGCTACGCTTTTCACAAAAGCCATGCTTCGATCAACAAATGATCAGAAGCACTTCGTATGCCACATTACCAAATTGGGAATGTATCACTAGTAACCATCAACTACATAACCTCTGAGCTCGTACATCTCAAAGAAGGGTGTTAAGCTAAGAGAATAAATTCTCTGCCACCAACAGAAATATATTTGATAGAAACCAGCTTTACATCTCAAATTGTAACGTCAGACACACATCCATACAAGTCCGTTCCGGGATCGAACGGAACCGAAGGCACTTCTAAAGAAGCCCTTGCAATCCGGATATTCACTAATAACGTCGGGAATCCCCATCACAAAGGGTGATAAAATCTCTATACCGGAGCAACCCTGTGCGGAGACGTTCGACAGGTAATCCTTTCGCTTTCGAAAATACCCGGTCTTCAACACCATCTTCAAATGCAATCCCATTTCATCGTATCGTTATTCGGAATGGGTTTTATGACACAAGGTCCTCTCCCTGCTAATTCGAATAACGAGCGCTTATTTTAAAAATAAGTGTTTATTCAGATTCAAACAAATCACAACAATTTCATTTTGATCTTTTAAACAAATGATCCATCACAATCACAAAGGTTCGATATGGGTTTCGAATATCCATTTGGAATTCGACTCCCGGTCGCATCGAAATTCAATTACCGATTAAAGGCCAATATTGATAGTCGGTTATTTAACTATCAATCATCATTCACAACAGTCACTGGATTTCAAATAAAATTTTCCCCCAATTATTATTACTTTCAAAATATCTTCGCAAGATAAAATTTAACTTTTCAACACTTCGAAAATAAATTCAAATCAATTTTTTTCACACTTCAATCCTTTTAAAATAAATTTCAAATCAATTTTTCCTTACGCGGAAAACATTTTCAATATTTATTCATTTCCACTGAAAATCTACCGAGTTCAAATATTTCAAATAATATAAAATACTTATTCAAAATATACTTGGAAACATTTAAAATAAACTATTTTAGAAAATTTGCTTAAATATTAGTTATGAAAAATATTATACTAATATCTCATATAAAAATTCAAATCCAAAACTAATTTTAGAACAAAAATTTGTAAATGGAGTATAAATATTTAAATAACTACTTTCTAAATCAAATATCAATTTAAATCTTTAAAATAATCCCTTATATAATTAATTAAATATATATTTTTTACTTTAAACAATTTCCAAACTAATTTCTGCAACAATATTATTTTAAAACCAAATCTAAAACTTCAATTTTTTATTCAAAAGCTATTTTAAAAATATACTCGGCTCTCCAGGGAAGAATTCTTTTTCCATTACAAAATGGTCCATTCCAATAAATTAATAAATCTTCTTGATTTATTTTAATTTACATTCCAAATTTGTAAATTTCTTTCCACACTTTAAAAATAAAACAATATTTATTTTTAAACAATTTCTCTTTTCTTTACAAATTCCCATTGTGAATTTACATTTCCAAATATCAACTGATATACGAATTTTAAATTGATTCCCAAATATCATCTTCAAACCCAATCAAATCCCAAATTGATATCCAGTTTATTTCAAACACAAAATCAAATTCCAATTTGATTTCCCAAATTAATTTTCAAATATCAAATCAATTTCAAATTGATTTCCCAAATTATTTCCCAAACACCAAACCAAATTTCCAGATCGATTCCTAAGATTTATTTTAACTCCAAATTAATTCCCGAACCGATTTCTAAAATTAATTTCAACTCCAAATTAAATTCCAAATTTAATTTCTAAATTATTTCCTTTTGAAATAAATTCATTTATCTCTGTCAAATATTTAAAATACGTATCTTAAATAAATCCTTCAACTATTAAACAACATTACTAGAAGTTCCTTTATTAAAATATTTTCCCATATTTTTGGAATTTATTCAATAAGTTTTCAAAGATAAAACTCTATCTATTTAAATTACCTTCTTTTAAAATTCACCCGATTCCCTTGAGTGAATTTATTATAAATTTTCTACCTAAATTTCAAAATCAAATTTTTATTTATTTCTGGTATCCTACGATACCAAAAATATGTTCGGCTAATGTAACGACCCGAAATTTTCAAACCCGAAAATTCAAGATAGTTATGGAAAAGAAGAAAGAGATAAAAGAAGAAGGAGAACAGAAACACCAAACATCTCACAATCGCAGCGGATAAAATATAATAAATAATAACAGTTCACAAAAGAGTACTATATCTATCGATTACATTTAATATACATCAGAGTTCACATATATATACAGTCACTGAATACTTACAACTATCATGTTTCAGGTAACAATAATATAAATACAGTGAAAATACTCTATAGGCTCCTGCCATCCAGCTCGTCTCCTTAGCCCCAGAACGTCCTAGCCTGGAAATCTGTAATACTCGGTCTGACCCGAGCATTACACCAAAGTAACACCCGGGTCAGGCTGGAAACCAGCGTGAGTAAACCCAACTAACATGGAATACAAAAGTATACAACTCATATAAACCCGGGTAACTTATACCGATTTAACCAATTCACAATTTTCTGTAGACAACGCTTATTTCACATATACATTTCTAAGTACCAAACTTAGATAAATATCCCAGTCTACTTAAAGCATTTCAATCCAACCTATTGATTTCACAAATCAATATAATATTCGAAGTGGTTTCGGGTATTCCCCAAATACCCGACCCCGGTCTCTTCGAGACTCAAATTATCCTAACCCAAATTATTCAAATGAAATTCACAACATTTCATATTAGAGATATCAACTCATTCAAAGCATCCAAAACCATTCAATCATCCATAAGCAAAACTCAATCACATATAAATTAATTCAATTGATTCCAATTGAATTTCGAATCTCAACCACTTAGATTTCTTCATTTAAGATTAATTAATTTCAAATCAATTAATTAATCAACTCTTTATTATTCATTTTAATTAACCACACTGGATTAATTATCTTTCAATTGCATTCAAGTAATTATCACCAATTAATTTCACGTTATTAATTATTCTTAACCCAAAATCAATAAGTAATCTTAATTACTTCATAAATTAATTAACTATATTAATTACATTCCCTTAACTACTTATATTAATTAACTTCTCATAAGTCACTTATATTGATTTATTCATCTTAAATTACATCCTTAATTATATAAATTATGAATTCCAATTTCATTTCCATTTAACCTAATCCAAATTAATTTCATTAACTAAACCCCGATATGAATCATTCTTAAACAACCTCTACTTATATTTAACTATCTTTTATTTACTTCATTAAATAAATTACTTACCCCTTAATTAATTATCTCTTTTAATCTCTTGCTTTCTTCCACAAAGTAATTATATTTCATTAATTTCATTAAGAAATTACTTGACACTCCATTCAATTATTATTCTGAATTACTTAATTAGTTTACTTGAAACTTAATTAATTCAACTCATTCGTTACTAAATTAATTAACCCAAATCATTAATTTATTTAATTAATGAATTATCCATTTTAATTACCCTACTATTTTAATGAATGACAATCATCAAGCCTTTATTAACTTTAAAACGAAACCATTTTCCTATTTATGAATTAAACTTAACAACTAAAAATCCAAATACTTCGAGTCAAGCGAACAATTAACACAAGAATCCAACCAAAACCAAAGTCACATCATCATCATTGCACATCCAAACAATTTAATCATTCAACCAATTATTTAAATTTAACCATTTAAATTCAAATAAAAATCTAACAGAGTGAGATTTACTCACCTTTGCTTTTATTCGCAATCCATTCACAAATCCAGCTTGTTTCTTCTCAAGTTTTGACCTTGTATAAATATTATATGATTTCATTAATATTCGAAATAAATCAAACAATTAAATTTCCATTTATTAATTTAATTAACTAGGAAATTTGAGTTTAAACTAATAAATTTGATTTTTAAACAAATTTTCTTCTTTATAAATTATTTCTAGCAATTAAAATAAATTAAATGAAATTCTTCCAAACCCATATACGTGTCTTAAATTAAAACAGAATTGCCTCCTATTTATCTTATTTTTCAGTTGTTTATCTAAAACAACCTTATCTTACGATTTAAACCTGCCTATATACATATATATTTTTCCTTTCTTGTATATGTATGTTTGAATTGAAGAGTCTGTAAATATATAAACCTACTGAAATTGATTTTCTTCTGCATATAAAAATTCACATATGTATAATTTTAAGAAAATAAAATAATACCTCACTGCCTCCTAACTCGAACGTACCACGAACGACCAGCGCAGTCGCCAATCCCTTCGAACACGCGATAAAAACCCTAGCCCTAGCTCTAGCTCGCTGCGATCCACAACGCAAGCTTCCTCGACTATATCTCGAGCTCCCAGACACGTCGCCTCCTGACAAATCGAATGACCAGAGACTGTGTTGCAAATCTCGATTCGAATCCCCTCTTCCAAGCGATCTCCTCACGTTCACTTGTTCGCGGCCTCGTCCTCGAGACGATTGCGAACGAGGGTTTCGAATTCATCCTTTTCTTCTTCTTGTTTATGCGGTTTGATTTCGAATTTTGGGAAAAAGGAAAAAAACAGCAGCCACGATTTAGAATTTAAAAAAAGGGAGACTTTGTATCGACCTGAGGGTCGAATGAGAGAAGGGTAAAGGAAGATTGAAGGCTCGTCTTCCATTTGTAATGAACGAGCGACCTTTTTTTTGAAGAAGAAGATTATGATTTATGTTCAAAGATTAGAGAGGAACACGGCAATAAAATATAGGATTGGAAAGCTTCTTGGGTACGCGTTAGAAAAAAATATCTCTGACAAGTGTACTTTTAATTTTTATTATGTTATAAAATTTACAAACGTCTTGTTAAGCATAACGCGAAATCCCAAACCCCGAATCAGACATGCCGACAGGTGTTCATAAGGTTTTACCCGCATTCCGAACTCAATGGAACATGTTTCGGAAGCTGATTCAATCATAAACGCGAGTTACAGAAATAAACGATAAATTTTAAATTAAATTGATTAAAATAGTTCTACGCGTTACGAGCTGCCAGGGTCAAATGACAACTCCGATGGCTACGAAAATTGAAATCCGATAATAACTAACTATTATGGATCCAATGGAACTGGTTTCGTCGAATTCTGAGACTGTGCCTCGGAAGGCTATTTTGAAATTCAATTTAACCAATATATTATTTAAAACTGAACAAATTACCTTTGAATTAAATTTCAACCATTCTGTTATCTTCAGAATTATCATTAAAAAAATTCATAAGCCTTCAAATTATTTTTAACAGGCTTAAAATTACAAATTCAGCATTTTATCCAATTTCAAATTATATGATTCAATATTTTAAACTACATAATCCAATGATTTAATTTCAAGTAAATATTAATATTCTTGAATTTCAAGTTAAAATTAACTTTTAAATATTTAAAATCACTTTAATTATCCTGTTTTTAAATTGCTGAAAATTCTGGGTCGTCACATTCCTCCCCCCTTAAAAGAATTTCGTCCCTGAAATTACTAGCTAGGAAGAATGGACCAATACTCGTTTACTTTTCCCAAAACTCACAATTCAACATCCTACCAACCATCTTTTATTAAAGGCCCACTATCACATCAATCAACTTTCCCAAACCTTCTATAGTTTCAAACAATACCACTTTGCTTAATTATCTAAATTTCAGTTTAAAACTAAAATTTGAATTATCAAAATTTTCCTCAAAATTTTTCTAACTCTCAAAATTTTCGAAATTTTTTGCCAGCGTCTCCTTTGCGTGGCTAGCTCGGTACTACTACAAAAGGCCTCTACGGGCTCCCAATTTCCAAAAAGAAAATAGAAAGCCAAGTGGCTACATCAAAAACCCAATCCAATTCATACAGAATTTAACATACATACCTTTTTGTCGGGCAATTCACATTTATCTTTTGGAATCAAATCCAACTTTCTTTTCCTTTTTTTTTAATACCTGCATATCTTGTTTAGCAACCACATTCAATCGTAACTTACAAATCGGTTTATACATTCTCTTATATAGGTTTCCACATCCATTTCTATTCAAACTAGTTTTCCCCACTTCTATACGAATTCAATTTATTTTAAATTTTTGAAAGTTGAATTTAATCTTTTATGTATATCTGATTCATATTAGTTTCATTTACTAGTTTACTTTAATTCCCAATTTGAAATTGTTTTGTCGTTAACCAATTTTATTTTATTATCAAAAAATTTCTAACTCCCAAAATTTTTGGAAAATTTTGGCAGAGTCTCCCTTGTATGGAGGAGCTTTTGCAATTTGTCAAGAGATATAAATATATATACATCGACCCACCCGGTCGGAAAAAGCAAAAACAGTTCATATTTCCTATTTGTATTGCGTAGGCGTACCTTATTTAGCATTTTAAGCATACGGCTTATTAATTTTAGCAAATAGCGCAATCCAAATCCAGCCAAATGGCCTTCATGTACCTATACTTACTCAATTTAAATATGTAAGTGCCACATATAGAGAATTTATTAGTATTTACTCACTTTCAATAGATAAACACACGTATTACATCAACAACAAGTATCAAACGCTTCCCATAAGCGATTTATTTAACCTTTTAAAGCTTATTCAAATGCTTTCATCCAAGTCATATGCCATTTCATTCCGTTTTAATAGTTTACAACTCAAGTGCTTACATTTAATTTATTATTAATCCAAACAAGCTCATATTCCATTCAATTGATTCTAAATCAAGTTATTTTACTTCTCTCAACCCATAGGATTTGAATTACATTCATTTATGGCAAACAAAATTTCATTCCATGTACGTTTGACAATATTTGCTTGATAAAGTATTCATTTCAGTTTATAACTACTTTCAAATTAATTTCAACTCATTCTGAATTTAATTTCATTTTTAATTTATTAACCAACCATTCATTTAGCTCGACACATTTCATTCTTGTATACTACTAGCCATTCCCAAATTAATTAAACCCAAGCTTTATTTAATGGCTTCCACTCTTATTCGAAGCCAAGCTTTCATAAAATTTAAACTTAAGTTAATTTACTTTAATTTATTCCAACATCAAACTTAAGTTTACTTCTATTTGATCCTCATTTAATCAACTTCCATTAAATTCAGTTAGCCCATCCATTTTAACTTTTAATTTTAAACTCACCATTTCAAATTATCAAAATAATATCCAAGTACATACTTAACTTATGTCAGGACCCGATTCTTCGACTCCCAAATATCGACATCAATACGTCCACTATATCAACTGCCGAGAAATCGGTTGCCGAAAAACCGAACACTGAGGGTTTAAGAAAAAGAAAGAGACAGAAGAAGAGAGGAAAGATAGAAAATAGAGAGAAAAGAAAATAGAAAATAAAGAAAACAACAGAACAACAACAGAATCTCATAATTCGCAGCGAAATAACATATAATAGATAAATGAATAATCTTTAAACAAAGAACTATAACAGTTATTACATTACATTACATTACATCATATCATCAAAGTGTACAACATCATACAACATCAAACAGCGGGAAAAAAATACTATATACTAGTAATTACGCCATGTCATCCAGCTTGCCTCCAGCAACTCCAGAATATCCTGATAAACCTAACTCTTGACTGCCCGTGTGGAAATTGGTGGGCACCCAGAGTTTAGGAAGGAAAACAATAAACTCCGAGTCAGTCATAAGACTGGCGTGAGAACTCAAAACAGTTTATTTATCTTTAAAAATCAAATAGAAGAATATTTTTAAAGTCAATTCGCAATGCTTTTAAAAAATGAGACTACCATAAGGCCTCCCGCACACACACACACAATGCAAACGCAGAATCGGAGGAGATTTCTCCTTATGATAGTCAAAGATGCTTGATACGTATTAAAAAGAACATTTGATATTATTATTAGTGCATAGTGTAGGAAAAATTCATTTCGAAAGTAGAATATAAATCTTAGCCAACATTCGACCATTATCGTATGCCTACTATAGCTACCATCTAAACAGTGGTGACCACCATAACTAAATGGCAGGTTCTACAACTAATACCGTACAAGGTTTCGTATTGGAAATTGGATTTCCAACGAATGATCAGGCCAAGGAACTTCCCATTGCCACATGAGAATGCCTCTGGAAGGACATCCCCGAGAACCAAACTGGATCTCTACCGACACAAGGCCGGGTTACCCCTAACTGAGTAACAACTGACCGAATATGCCATCCCCCGGTCCTTTGGGACCTTTCACCGAGCGCTCGTAATCAATTCACACAATCATAAAGTGTTTTCAACATGAGTAAGTATCTGGGCTCCATACCATGATACCACCCTGTTCCAGAAGGAAATGCACATACCCTAAAGGGCGCTACCCCTCATAACCTTGCTGCATCTTTCCTGTTTTGACCATTCTCGGGGTGTGAGGCTCGACGAAGTAACGTCCACAAAAACATACTTTATACAAAAGCCATGCTTTGGGTCAACAAATGATCATAGAAATGATCACCAAGATAGACGATCAAGTAAATGATCCTATCACAAATGATCAACACAATGATCATTTTACAGCAACACTCAGCATGTCACATTACCAAATTGGGAATATATCACTGATAACATTCAACTACATAACCTCTAAGCTCGTACGTCTCAGAGAAGGGTGTTAAGCTAAAAGAATAAATTCTCCGCCACCAACAGAAATATATTTGAAAGAAATCGGCTTTATATCTCAATTTGTAATGTCAGACATATAATCCATACAAGTCTGTTCCGGGCTCGAACAGAACCGAAGGCACTTACAAAGAAGTCCTTGCAATCCGGATAATCTCAAATCACGTCCGGACTTCCCATCACATAGGGAGTCTCTATACCGTAGCTACTCGGTGCAAAGACAATCGACAAGTTGTCCTTTCGCTTTCAAAAATATCCGGTCTTCAACATCGGTCATCAATGCTATCCATTACGTCGTATCACTATTCGGGATGGGTAATCCGAATAACGAGCGCAATAATTTAAAAATAAGTGTAGCTTTCAAATTCAAACAAATCACAACAAATACCTTTCAAAGGTAAATATTGATAGTCGGTTATTGAACTATCAATGGATATGCACGACATCACCAGATTCCAAATAATTTTCCAAATTATTTATTTCCCAAAGATATCTTTACAAGATATATAATTTTCACACTTCAAAAATAAATCAATATTTATTTTTTTAAAACAAATTCCACTTCCTTTTATAAATTCCATAGTGAATTTATATTTCACAATATCTATGAATATACGATTTCAATTATTTATTTCAAATTATCTTCAAAAAGATAAATTCTCTAAACGTTTCATTTCACATTGGAAAAACATTTCCATACTTATTTATTAATAAGTATGTTTGCGCAAAAAATGGGCAAACACCTCCAAGTCGTGTGATTTAGTTGATTTTATGTGATTCTTAATGATTTAGATGAGTTATGTAAATATGAAAAAAGCAGGGGCTGAAATGTAAAAGACACACAGATTTATAGTGGTTCGGCCAGAACGTGCCTACGTCCACTTTATATGTTATTATCTTCTTTCTTTCAGATTACAAGTACAATGCTTTGTGTACAAGTATATGAAAATAGTTTGAAAGTTCCTTCCATGCTTGAGCTCTCAAACTTGTCTGCCATTGTTGTACCCCTGCCCCTCTATTTATAGAGTGAGGTAGGGGGCAGGGGTCTTGGATGTATATAGCTGCTGGTGGGCCTGGGCTGGAGCAATCTGGCCTGGTAGCGTTCTGGTTCGGCGAGGCTTCATTCGGTGGTGAGGTATGAGGTTGGCTCGGTGGTGTTGGTCCGGTCATGGTGGTCCGGTGATGGTGGGAAATGGTGTTGGACCGGTGGTGATGGGATAGGCACTTGGTTCGGTTGTGGATGGTTCGGCCTTACTTTGGTTTGGTATTGAAGGGGTTGTGGTTTGACCGGTAGAATGTTTGGTCCGGTAGTAGTTTGGACCGGTAGTGGTTTGGACCGGTAGTGGTGAGAACTTTGAGGGTTGATACGGCCTTGGTGGTGAAGTATGCTTGTGACCGGATGGTTTTATGCCGAATGGGCTTCTGTATTGAGAATGCCAGATGGACTTTTATGTCTGTATTGAGCCTTGTGTTTGCCGAATGAAGTGGAGGTTGCGAACCTGTGTGAAACTGACACTTCTTGGTCTCGATATCTCCTGGGTGAGAATTCGCCCAACATTTGCCCCCCAAAGTGGGGCGCGTGCTTGCATGTGTCGCGCTTTGTTTCCCTATGGTAGGAAAGCTTGTTTCGTAACGCCATGGTCTGGATATTCATGTCCTGTCAGTGTCCTCATGCCTCCCGGTAGGAAGGCGTGTTTTGTAATGCAATGAGCTGGATGTCCATATCCTGTTGATTTCCTGCAAAGGAATTTACAGTTTTTAATGTGATTTCAAAAGACGATCGTTCGGGATCGAAATATTTGAGGCGAAGTGAATTGTGCCGTTCGGGGCGAGATGTGACCATTCGAGGTCGGGTGCCGTTTGAGGCGAGTAGGTGTGCCCTGAGGTTGCTTAGCGTTACCGATGCCAGGCTCACGTTCGAGTGGATTCCTGGATCGTTTGTGAGGATGGTTTATCGCCAGCTCAGAGCATGCCTAAGGATCGTTCGCGACCCCGTACATGTTTAAGTAGCTTGGCCATTTCAGAATTAGCAGAGCTAGATATCCATCCAACCAATGAATTTTAAAAGGATGTCGAAGTGTAGATTCTCACAACGATAGGGTTAATAGCCATTCAGAGCATGCCTGTGGACCGTTCGTGGTCGCGTACATGTGTAAATGGGTAACCCATGTTAGTGAGCGATTTACGACTTGTTTATCGTTATCATAATCTCTATTTTATTAGTAGGTCCTAGAGTTCGGTACTTATCTGTGTGAGGTGCCTTGCATGCCACCTGTTTCTGGTTTTTGCTGGCTGAGATGATTTCATTCGGTTTTTGGTTGGTCCCGTATGCCGAACCGGCTGGACCGGTGCTTCTGCCCTCGCCTATATATAGGGGCTACACCCCCCTTAGTTATTCCTTACCGAACCAACGAGTGCCGAATCGATCTCTAGCCGAACCAACTTCTCTGCCGAACCAAGCTTTTACCGAATCAGGTATATGTTCCTTTGCCGAATGACCTTTACCACCGAATGAATCTGACTGCCGAATGCACTCGTAAGGCTGTTAATGCCGAATGGTTTTTGTACTGAATGAATTTGGGATTTTGGTGCCGGATGAACCTTGCACTGTACTACCGAACGAATTCATATACCGGATGAACTTCCAATGCCGAATGGAACTACCGAATGAGGCATATACCGAATGAGACTCTGAAATTTGAATCTTGAGCGAAATCTTAGGCTTTTATACGCTTGCTTTAGATACCTGCTTGTTTATGTTTCTATACTTCTTGTTCTAACACCGTGTTTTTCTTGTGCTGCAGATAAATGTCTCGCAAAGCGGAAACCCGATCGGATAAAAAGAAGTCTAAAGGTAGAGGGGAGTCATCTTCCTCCGAGCCCCCAGCCCAACCAGGGCCGGTGCGACATGGGCCTGTTCCGAGGTCGTTAGTGGACGGGTACGGTCCCCAGGAACTCCTGGTCTCCCCTCCCGATTGCTTTCCTAGTTCCCTAAAGGAGGAGAAACTTGATGTTATATCCCGCTCCTTCGGGATAGACAGGGCTCGCATGCTGTTGCCGGGAGATGAAGTGATGCCGTATAATCCCCCCGAAGGCTACTTTGCTTACAGCAGATATCATTGCATGTGTGGTGCTATCCCTCCTATCAATGCCTGGATAGTTAGCTTTACCACATACTTGAAGGTGGCTCCATTCTAGCTCCAGCCGAACTCTTATGCCATTCTGGTGAGCCTTTTCGTCATCTTCCAGAGGAGGTACGGGCGCCCTCCTTCTAACCGGGAAATTCGATATTTGTATGACCTGAGAGGCTACAAGAAGGGGTCTCCGTATATTAGTCTAGAAGCGGCCGTTCCCTTTAAACCGGTCTTGGACTTATATTCAAAGTTTACCATGTTCAAGAAAGAATGGTTTTTTATCAAGGACGATTCTGTTTCTTTCCGCCTTTTCACTTCCGACTGTAAGATGAATTTCATTTATATTTTCCATGTTCTGACTGTAGTGCTTCTTCTGACACGCCTCTATTTCTTGCTAGCGACAGGTGGCATTGCATTCGTGGAAGATGATTCTTTGGCGCGGATGGCTGCTGAAATAAAGGCCATTCCCGCACGGGACAGGTCGGCTTCGTTCCTGATCAGGAACGCTACCCTCCTGGAGTACAACTTGATCCAGCCGCACCACTCCGTGGTTAAGCAGAGGGACACGGCTGAGGAGAAGGCCGCTAAAGCTAAGGAGGGGGCCACGGTGAAGAGTGGCAAGAGGAAGCCCTTTGCACAACATCCCGTCGCGGGAGGCAAGAAGCTTAAGGAGTCTGAGGGCCCCTCTCCTAGTACTTGCCCGATCATCCCGGAGGAGGAAGGCGTGGAAGAGGGCGAAGGAGGCGATATGGAAGGAGAGTCGGAGGGCCGAGGATATGGAGATGGTCAGGGTGGTAGTGGTGCTGGTGCCTTAACTTCTGGGAAAGACTCTGAACTGGATGAGGCCCTCCGCCAGGCCTTCGGGGAATCGGAGGGAGAATCGGGAGCAGAGAAGGCGAAGGAGACTGGCAAGGTCGGGGCTGGTGCCGATCTATCCCTTAAGGGCTCCTTAGCCAGGGTGACTCCGGCGGCGCAAGGTGAACTTTTGTCCTCTGTCGATTCCATTTACGATAGGGACTTAGAAATATTTTATGGTTCACTTCCGTCCTGGAATGAGATTCAGGACTTATTGCAGTATCCCACTCCTCCGCAGGGTTTGTATAATAGATGTGCATTCTCACTTTTTCTTTCTTTTTAACTTAACATGTTTCTTGAATTATGGATCGTCGTATGTTCATAACACTTGTTTTTTTTACTCCAGGGGCAGGCCAGGCGGCTAAAACGTCAGACGTTCGACACCGCCTTGAACAATTCAAGTTGATGAGAGCTTCTGATAAGCCGAAGCCTCTTACTGGTCGTCCTGGGGACGTGGTCAAATACCGTCCTCTTCTTGGGGTCATTGAAAAGAGCATTCAGAAAAAGAAGAGGAGTCGTTCCTTATTTGAGCCTTCCCCTGGTCCGCAGCTTCCTGTCCAGCCTCCTCGTGATACCACGGAGGAGAGCACGGAGTTTATCCCCCCTCCACCTCCTTCTAAGAATCCCACTGTTATCCGTATAAGGCGTCCTGACGTGCCCCGCGACCTCTTTGCCGGTCATCCTGATTTAGATCCAAGCTCTCGGGATATTTCATTTGATGAGGCCACGGGTGAGCACCTTCTTCCCCGCAACCCCATCGTACGAGTGTTAGACGAGGCTAAGTCCCTAGATCTTGATCTTCTTACCACTCGGGTAGTTACCATGGGAGACGAAGCCAAAGCTAATATCGATCGGGTGGCTGAAGAGACCAAGAAGTTAATGAAGTATCATGCTCAATTGGTCAAGGATGGGGAGGAGATTGGTAGTGCTAATATTCGGTTGCGGCTGAAGGTTGCCGATCAGGCTGAACAGCTTGCCGGGCAAGCCGTTCAGATTTCTCAGCAAGAGGAAGCCTCCAGGCGGTTGAAAGAGACCATGGAAAAGGCTAGTAGGGCAGAATTACGGAAGATGGAGGCCGCCTCTAAGGAGCGGATCGACATGGCCATTGCGACAGTGGATGAGGTTCGGAATGCGGATCTCGAGCAGGTAGAGGAGTTGTCTGGGAGGCATGAGGCCGCGGAGATGGCTCAAGTCAAGTTAAAGGAGGAGATGGAGGAGATGAGGAGGTCTCTCCAGGCTGACTGCTTGAGATACCGATCAGAAAGGGATGTCGCTGTCGCCAAGTTGCAGGCTTCCGAGGCCCGGGTGAGGGAGTTTGAGGAGAATGAGGGGATGATGGACGAGATGCTGCAGGACATGTACTTCCGCAATTGGAAGGAGGGCATCTTGTCTTGGATGGATGACTATCCCCGGGTCATGGCCAAGATATATCTTCGGGCTTTAGAGGAGGCCAGGGTCAATGCGGGTAAGGAAGGTGGAGTGGCTTTTAGTCTGGATGTGGTCACTGCTCAGTTCTCAAAAGAGGAGCAAGCGGCGGTGAAGGAGGGGATGCGGTTGCTTGCTGCGGAGGAAGCGGGTGTGCAACTGGAGGATGAGGATCAAGCGGCGGACGCTGGTGAGTTATTCTTCTCTTTTCCTTTTCTTTCTGGGTTTCCATAACTTGATCGTTTTATCGTTTGTTTAATGAGTTCCTCTTCTGGATTGAACAGGTGGAACTTCCGATCAACACGCTGGGAGCTCCGACCCTGCGGCCAAGTAGGCTTGGGGGAGTTGGTAGGATAAGAGCGAAGTGTGGGCGCGGCTGGTTACTTGTCCGGATTTGGCCACCTTTTTATTTCCCTTTGTCGCTGTTTATGTTAGACCAAAACATTGATGTGACTGTAATAATACTATTTGCAAAGAATAACTTTATGCGATTTTATGGCATAAGCTGATTTTGTTATGTTTAAATGTTGTTGTCATTTTGATGTGGTGCGTGAGAAGTATGCATATGCCTGTGATTTTAGTTGTGTTTGATGTTAAGCTGTTGCTTGAAATATAATTTCATGTTTTGCAATGTTAGTGTGACGTATGAATAAACTATAGTTACATATTTATGTACAAGAGAAGAGAGTATCACCCTTCATGTTTTAGTTGCAGGTGGTAGCTTTGAGCGTCTTGTGTAACTGATCATGGACATAGCTGAGTACCTTGCCACCCAGCACGTAGGCTTAGATTCTCATGAGTGAGTGCTCCCTATTTGGTTTCCTGTACTTTGGAGTTTGTTATACAGGATAGGAGAAAAGTATTTAAATGAAATGGAAATATGGGAAAAGTAAAACTTCCAGTCACGGAAGGCCATCGATGTGCTTAAGTTCGTGGCAAACGGGTTTTGTAGTCACTTTCCCTAGCTGTGGGTCTTGGAGACATTTGTCACCCATCTTACGCCTCCGCGGGGAGTTTTCTTTTTTACCACAGCCGCACTTAAGACACATCGGAGCCGAGATCGCGCACGGTAACTACCCGAACCATTATGGTCCGTAATCGTGGGTATTATTCGATTTACCGTGGCCGGCTAGCGTGGGTGCCGTTGGCCGTGAACTACCCCTGGCTGGCCACACCTTATGTTGGGGCTTAATGTAGGTTCACAGTTGTCGGCGAGCCGAACGCCGTAATGAGCTGCCATCGGCTATAGTCGGCCTTTATGATGACTTATAATCGGCTCATTACAGTTGGCCTTGAGGGCAGTCGCGAACAATGAGTTAACCCGCAGTAGAGGGATGCTGGAGCAAAAGAGTCTCATTGGCGAGTGCATAGAATCGTAGCGTACCTGTTAGGCCTTGTCCAGATGAGGCCGTGGTGCGTCTTGAGTGGAGATGCCATAGGATTTTGTTCAACAGAAAAGGATAAAGCTTAACAAGCAGCCAAGATATAAAGGAACAAGTTAAAAAGAGACAAGATTTTTTAAAGTGGTTCGGCATGAAAATGCCTACGTCCACTGATTCTCTTTGTTAATTCACTTCATATGGGCAGTACAAGTTAAGAAAAGTATCGACGGAGGTGTCGGATGTTCCATGCCCTCTGGAACACCTCTCCGTCCACTGTTGACAAAATATAAGCTCCGTTGTGGAGATCTTTATGAATTACATATGGTCCGTCCCAGATGGGGTCCAGTGCCCTGGGGCGCGGAAAGATTCGCCTGAGGACAAGATCTCCCTCTTGTAAGATGCGATGCTTGACTTTGGAGTTGTATAGTGCTACCACTTTTTGTTTGTGAGCTGCTGCTTTGAGTGCTGCATCGTTTCTCCTTTCCTCAATCAGATCCAAAGATATGAGGAGGAGTTCTTCGTTTTCTTCTGGATCGTAGTGGATCCTACGGTGGGAAGGAACAATAGTCTCAACAGGGAACATTGCCTCCGATCCGTATGCCAAAGAGAAAGGAGTATGTCCCGTTGATGTTCTGAAAGTTGTGCGGTAGGCCCAAAGTGCCGTAGGAAGTTCGTCCACCCAAGCGCCTTTTGACTTTTCAAGTTTATTCTTGATTAGGGTTTTGAGAATTTTGTTGACAGCTTCGACTTGTCCGTTTGCCTGAGGGTAAGCTACTGACGAGAAGCTTTTATGAATTCCATGCTCTTGGCACCAGTCGGCGAATTCTTCGCTGTCAAATTGGAGTCCGTTGTCCGATATGATCTTGAGTGGTACTCCGTACCTACACAGAATATTTTTGATCAAGAAGTTGATAACTTTTGCTGAAGATATTTTATTTAGGGGTTCTGCTTCCACCCATTTGGTGAAATAATCGACTGCCACTATAGCATATTTGGCTCCGCCTCTGCCCGTTGGCAGTTCGCCAATTAAATCAATTCCCCATACAGCAAAGGGCCAAGGGCTGGTCATTTGAGTAATCTCATTTGTGGGTAGTCGAGGAATCTTGGCAAATTTCTGACATCTGTCGCATCTCTTGACGAAGTCTAAGGCGTCTTTGTTTAGTGTGGGCAAGTAATATCCATATCGGAGTATCTTTTTCGCCAGAGTCTGCCCTCCAGTGTGATCTCCGCAACTTCCTTGATGGATGTTGAATAAGATTTCCTTGGCTTCCCTTCCAGCGACGCATCTGAATAAGGGGCTAGAGAAGCCATGCCGATAGAGGATGCCTTCTTCTATTGTGTAGTGGGGAGCTTTCCTCAAGATTCTCCTGACTTCATCACGTTTGTCTGGTAGTGTGCCGTCCTGCAAATATTTCCAGATAGGAGTCATCCAAGTTCCTTCTTCGATTGCAGTTATCAGATTCACCTGTTCGAAACTTGGGGCTAGCTGCCTTGAGATGGCTAGTGCTCCGGAAATGGTGCTATTCTTCATACTAGCTTGCTTTGCTAGTTCATCGGCCTCTTGGTTATCTTCTCGAGGAATGTGTTTGATTAGATAATGGTCCAATTGATCGAGCAGCAGTTTGGTTTTCTTTAGATACGCTGTGAGTCGTTCTCCTCGTGTCTGGAATTCTCCTAGTACTTAGTTTACGATAAGTTGAGAATCACTATGAAGACATAAAGAATTGACTCCAATTTCTAAGGCAAGCTCCAATCCCGCTATTACTGCCTCATACTCCGCATCGTTGTTAGTGGCCGCGAATTCCAACCTTAATGCGTAGTACAGCTTTCTTCCCTTAGGGGTGATTATCACAATACCTGCCCCCGAGCCTTGTTCGTTCGATGCTCCATCTACAAAGAGGTTCCACTTGATGTTTTTTGCTGTTTCAAACTGATCCTTGCCTTCGTTGGTAGTGAATTCGGCAATGAAATCGGCCATGGCTTGCCCCTTGATAGCGGTGCGAGGATGGTAGGTGACGTCATACTGACTTAGTTCAATGCACCATTTGAGGAGTCGTCCAGAAGTGTCGGGACGATGGAGCACCTGTCTTAGTGGTTGATCGGTTAGAACTCTGATGGAGTGAGATTGGAAGTAGTGTCGCAGTTTTCGTGACGCGATTAATAAACAATATGCCAATTTCTCAAGTTTAGGATATCTGGCTTCTGCCCCTGTAAATCTCTTACTTATAAAGTATATCGGGCGTTGTGTGCAGTCTTCTTCTCTTACCAGGGCAGCGCTTAGAGCATGAGATGATACAGCGAGGTATAGGTATAGCTCTTCGCCTTCGTTTGGAGTTGAGAGTACTGGTGGTTTCTGAAGGTGTTCGATCAGTTTAAGGAAGGCTTTTAAGCATTCATCGGTCCACTCGAACTTTCCTTTGTCTTTCTTGAGGGCTTCGAAGAAAGGGACGCACTTGTCAGTTGCTTTGGAAATGAATCTGCTTAGGGCGGCCACCTTTCCGTTTAGGCTCTGCATTTCTTTTCGAGTGGAAGGTATCCTTATTTCTTTTAGAGCCCGTATTTGATCAGGGTTTGCTTCAATTCCTCTGGCATGGACGATGAATCCTAAGAATTTTCCCGATGACACTCCGAAGGAGCACTTTAGAGGATTCAACTTCATTCCATATCGGCGAAGTACCTGAAACATCTCGCACAGGTGGCTTACATGATCGTCGGCTCTCCTGGACTTTACCAACATGTCATGCACATATACTTCCATAGTTCGTCCTATTAATTCGGCGAACATCTTGTTGACGAGGCGCTGATAGGTAGCTCCGGCATTTTTGAGTCCAAAAGGCATGACTTTGTAACAATATAATCCCCGCTCAGTGATGAAGCTAGTGTGGTCTTGATCGGAAGCGTGCATGGGAATCTGGTTGTATCCGGAGTATGCGTCCATAAAAGATAAGAGTTCGTGCCCGGCAGTGCTGTCCACAAGTTGATCGATTCGGGGGAGCGGGAAGCAGTCTTTCGGGCAAGCGTCATTTAAGTTGGAGAAATCAATGCATGTTCGCCACTTCCCATTAGCTTTCTTTACTAGTACCGGGTTAGCGATCCATTCTGGGTAGATGGCTTCTCGTATGAAGTCATTTGCAAGTAGGTTCTTTACTTCCTCATCGAGGGCTGCTGATCGTTCTGCTCCCATGCTTCTCTTTTTCTGCTTTATCGGTACCTTGGTGGGATCGATGTTCAGCATGTGGCATGCTATGTCTGAGGAGATCCCTGTCATATCGGCATGTGTCCACGCAAATACGTCTAAGTTGTGGCAGAGAAAGTCAATGAGTTGATCCTTCAATTCTGTTTTTAGCTGAGATCCTATTTTCAATAGTCTACTTGAATCATGTTTGTCTACAGATACGAATTCCATGGCCTCTGCAGGCTCAGCGGTAGCCTCCTCCTCCTTATCCCTGGGGTCTAGTTCATTGAAAGGATCGTTGGCGTATCGAAGAGGAGGGGCTTTCTTTAGTTGCTATGCTTCCAAGCTTTTAATGCAGAGAGTAGTCTCTGCATATTTCCCTTTATTCTTTCTACGGTTATTGCGAAGTTCAGTTACATAGCAATCTCGAGCGGCGTCTTGATCTCCTTCGACTTCTCCTATTCCGTTATCGGTTGGGAATTTCATCTTTAGGCACCACGGGGCTAGGACAATTTGGAAGTCAGATAAGGCTGGTCTTCCCAAGAAGGCGTTGTAGGCCGAGTGGTTTTCTATTAGTACGAACGTTTGTTTTCGCACAACGGAGCGGGGATGACTTCCTATTTCGACGAAGAGGTCAAGTTGCCCGAGGGGCATTTTCGCATCTCTAGTGAAACCGTGCAGGGGTTTGTTGCAGGGAGACACATCCTTCATTGACAGCTTCATTTTGTCGAAAGCATGCTTGAATAGGATATTTATGGAGCTTCCTGTGTCTATTAGAATTCGGAAAACTTTAGCTGGACCGAACCAGGCAGAGATGACCATGGGATCCATATGTGGATACTGTCTTCCTTCTAAATCATGCCTACTGAATACGATGTCGTCACTCTCTTTCCGTTTCGGGTGGCGTTCTTCCATAATGGAGTTAACATAGCCTTCAGCATTTCTAAGTGACTTGCCGTATCTTTCCATCTCTGCCCAGCTTCTGTCGGCGATGTGTGGTCCTCCCGAGATGGTATGGACCACTATCTTCTCTTGACTAGAGCCACTGGTGTTGCGATTCCCTCCGCCTACTTCTGGGAGGGGCCGCTTTGAGTTCTCATTGGCAGGAGTTGGAGTCCTGTTCTGACCTTTCACATAGCGTTCCAGCCTTCTTCTTCTGATGTGTTCTTCGATCAAGTCCCAGAGATGGTGGCATTCATTGGTGTCATGTCCGTGGGATTCGTGGAAGCGGCAGAACTTTCCAGACTTGAGTGCGCTATCAGATTCTTTCTTGTGCGGGGGGCGCTTGTATCCGAGTTTGCCCTGAGTGGCTAGAAAGATGTTTTCGATTGTTTCATTCAAAGGAGTGTAGGAGTCAAATCTTGGTCCTGGTCGATATTGGCTTTTTCAACCTTCCTGCCCCCAGCATTGTCTCTAGATTCATTTCTTCGAGTGTCCTTAGCTGCAGCGGGAACCTTGTCCGAAGTTGTCTTACCTTGTTGCCCTGACTGCCTCTCAGTGGCGGCGTCTTCAAGTCTCATATACTTTCCAGCTTCATGGAAGAAATCAGGTAAAGTAGCTGGTTTTTCCTTAGTTAGTCTTCTAGCGAACTTGATATCTGGGTGTACACCACTACAGAGGGCCATTAGGGTGAGCTTCTCATCGGCATCTTGGACTGCGGCCGCTGCGGCGTTGAACCGGGTTAGATATTGTTGCAGTGTCTCTCCATATTTTTGTTTGACATTGGATAGAGAATAAGCATCCTTGGGTTGTTCTACATGGATGCGGAACTGGCTAATGAACCTTTCTTTCAACATCTCCCATGAGCTGATAGATCCTTGGGGTAGATGGCAGAACCAGGAGGTAGCTAGATCTGCTAGGAATAGCGGGAAGCATTTACACAACACCCCTTCTGTTGCTCCGCTCATGAGCATATGCTGGGTGTATCTCTGTAAGTGTACGATGGGGTCGGAAGTTCCCTTGTAAGGTTCCATGGTTTGCATTTTCCATTCCCGGGGGGTGATGGCATTTTCGATATTGCGGGTGAAGGGGCTGGTGACCCTAGCGCCTATTCCTCGGTCCCTTTGCTCCCGTTGGACGCATTCTCTGAATAATCGTGCCATTCTTTCATCAGAATTTGGAGCGGATAGAAATGAACTTGGTTCTTCCCTGCGGGATCGATCTCGTCCAGATGACCTGTAGCGATGGTATAGTCTATCACTTCTGACGTTATCCAGTGGTTGCCTCTGGCTGCTCGGATGCATGCTAGGACCAGCTACAGTTGCCCCCTGCCTTGATCATCCCCTGTGGGGTTCTGTTTCGAGCATTTCCATAGGGTCAACTTCGGGCTGGGTTCTAGCTCGACTCCGTTCAGCGGGGTTTCTATGGTTAGGCGGCATGACTGGCTCAGCTACATCCGACCCTCGCCTGGCGCCTCCCCCACTGGGTTCGGTTCCAAGCGCTTCTTCGAGTCGGAGTTCGGGCTGAGTCCGGGCGCGGCCCCTATCATTGTTGTTCCTGTTGATGGCTTCTTTGAAGAGGGAAGACCTTTGTTGTCTCTGAGATCCTCCAGATTGAGATTCATCCCATGATTCGGTGTTGCGGTTGGATTCTTCGACATCCCTCAAGCGTGACATGAGTTGGTTCACCAAAGCTTCTTGTTGGGACGCGAAGCAGTTAGTCACTTCCACCACAACTCTGTCTAGATCTGCTCTAGTGATTACTGCCGGTTGTTCCGCGGCAGGGGCTGTTGGAATTGCCTGATCTACATACGACACTGCTGCTGTAGTGGGATGGTTCTCTTGATCTGGATCCACTGGATTTGGAGCGCTGCTGGTTGCAACGTTCTTTCCCTTGTTGGCGTCTTTTCTTGGCCTGGAAGTCATGTTTCCTAGGCAATGAAGGGTGCTATTGGGAAAGAAGGTTGAATGAGGGAAGCTTTAGCTTCGAGTTCGAATTTCTCAGTGAAAGCACCAAAAATGTTTGCGCAAAAAATGGGCAAACACCTCCAAGTCGTGTGATTTAGTTGATTTTATGTGATTCTTAATGATTTAGATGAGTTATGTAAATATGAAAAAAGCAGGGGCTGAAATGTAAAAGACACACAGATTTATAGTGGTTCGGCCAGAACGTGCCTACGTCCACTTTATATGTTATTATCTTCTTTCTTTCAGATTACAAGTACAATGCTTTGTGTACAAGTATATGAAAGTAGTTTGAAAGTTTCTTCCGTGCTTGAGCTCTCAAACTTGTCTGCCATTGTTGTACCCCTGCCCCTCTATTTATAGAGTGAGGTAGGGGGCAGGGGTCTTGGATGTATATAGCTGCTGGTGGGCCTGGGCTGGAGCAATCTGGCCTGGTAGCGTTCTGGTTCGGCGAGGCTTCATTCGGTGGTGAGGTATGAGGTTGGCTCGGTGGTGTTGGTCCGGTCATGGTGGTCCGGTGATGGTGGGAAATGGTGTTGGACCGGTGGTGATGGGATAGGCACTTGGTTCGGTTGTGGATGGTTCGGCCTTACTTTGGTTTGGTATTGAAGGGGTTGTGGTTTGGCCGGTAGAATGTCTGGTCCGGTAGTAGTTTGGACCGGTAGTGGTTTGGACCGGTAGTGGTGAGAACTTTGAGGGTTGGTACGGCCTTGGTGGTGAAGTATGCTTGTGACCGGATGGTCTTATGCCGAATGGGCTTCTATATTGAGAATGCCAGATGGACTTTTATGTCTGTATTGAGCCTTGTGTTTGCCGAATGAAGTGGAGGTTGCGAACCCGTGTGAAACTGACACTTCTTGGTCTCGATATCTCCTGGGTGAGAATTCGCCCAACAAAGTAATTCACAAGTCTTTTTATTTTCAACACTTGGAAAATATTCAATATACTTAAATCGGGATTAAGTATATATTTCATTCTTTAAGGAAATCATCCTCTTAAACATATTTATTTGGGCCAAAACGAATGTTGCGTAAAACATCATTACGACAACCCAAAATCACTAGTATAGGGATTCGAAATTAAAATAGATATATAAATCCCAATACTATGCAAAACATTTCCTTTCGGGAATCATTTACTATAACAACAGAGTTATAGTCCACCATTTCCTTCTATTTCTCGAAAACGTCTATTTCAACAATGAATGTTGAAATCTATGGTTTCGAATCTCGACACATTTAAAACATCGTTAAGTCGTTTTAATTCTGTTTAAAATATCACATTCTAAACATTTTTTTTAACATATTATTCACTATTCAAAAATGTGAATATACTACGTTAACAAATTTCATCCTTTTTTTCATTTTATTTCAAAGGATTATTCACAGTCAAAAACGTGAATATAATTCCATTAATAGGTTTCAACAATTTACTTATCAAAATAAGTCGTTTGCGAATTTATAAAACAACGTTTATAAACTCCATTTCTAATTATTTTATAACAACTTCCTTTTATAAATTCCTTTATTAACCTATTCAATTTATAACTCAATTATAAAACAAAAGTTCATATCATAAGTGAAATACTTATAATTTATTTGTTTGCAAAATCGTTCCTTTGAACTTCATAATTATAAATCTTATAACTTATAAGATTCAATTATTTATCCAAATCTATTCTTTCAATAACTTTATAAATTTTATAAACCTACTGTTTATAAAATTTCATTTATAACTTTACCGTTTATAATTCTATAAATTTCATTCAGTTATGAAATTCATTCATAATTCATTCTAACACTTATAAAAACTCGTTTTATAATTCAAATATTTTCATTTATAAATTATCAATTTTATAAATCTTTTATATAAATCAATTTATATTATTATTCTTTTAAAACATCTTTAATCCCCTTTATAATTTCACCATTTTGATTTATAGAATAATCAAATTTTATAAATCTTATTTTTAAACTTTTTATAATAAATTCAGAAATCCCGTTTTAACTATTTTATAAAATCATTAACCCCATATTTTCAAAAATCAACTTTTAACTATATTTCTCAAAAATATAATTTTTATAACATTAAAAATTATATCGTTTATTTATTTAAAATGAATCAATTTCCAAACATATAGTATATTTTCAAAGATCACTTTAAAAATCATTTTAAAATTCCAAAACTTGGGCTAGTGATGCTACACACCAAATAGTCAATCACGACAAACAACGACATCATATATCGATATGATAGTCCATCAAATATCAAAATATCTGAATTCAAATAAATACTGTTGAGGAATCCAGTTGGATCCCTCCAACCTGTTTTCCTGCATCCACAAACATTAGCATAATACAATTTCCGCTCCAGTACGGAATTATCGCGGTATATGGGATTTAAAATATTATCCGCTTAATAGACGGCGCAATAGGGTCTCATCCGCTATACAAATGCGGGAAATCAATAACTGCAATATATACATATGCCAATATATATATATATTGCTAATATATATAATACCAATTTCACTGTTTATGAAATATTCGCGGTATATGTTTTTAATAAATAACATCCGCTTACTAACGGCGCATAATGTCTATTTTATCAATCAATAGATAACAATCATCATGCAAACATGCATTCATGTATTTTAAATCTAACTATTTAAAATAAAATCGAAACTGATTCGATTGAGTGAGAAGTTCTCACCTTGATTTCAATTTCATTTTAGCGATTTATTTCGAATAAAATTAAACGCACGTTTAATTTCACTCGAAATTCTCACTAACTCCAAACGACTCAATCCAATTCCTTCGCGTAGAGCTCGTCCATACGATTCCAACGCAACTGGTTTCGTCTGATTTGGACCTCGTATGAAAGAGATATCACAGTTTAAAGTTTATACAATTTATAATATAAATAATTTACAATTTCCTTTATTATTTTTACAACCTTCAAATCTGGCCGTTGCTTTTTGAATTCACATATCGGCCGTTGCACGCATTCTTCCTTCCCAATACACGTTCGTTCCCATCTCCAGGATATTCACGTAACTAGAACCCATCGTGCCGCCCCTAGGGCTTGAAATCGCCACCTCCTCGCTCAACTAGAACTCGATCAGGATACTCCATCTGAAGCGCCTCACCTCCCTCCACCTTCGTCTGCAAGGCCATGAAACTCGGCCTCCTCTATGCCAAGATCTCGCCCCACGAAAGCACGCACTTCCCTGGCCAGCTGCGCCTCCATCATCGCGCCTATGACGATCACAGCCGTTGAGATTGAAGATCTCGACGTGCTCTATAACTTCGTAGTTGAACACTTCTTGAATTGCTTCACGGATTTGAAGAGATTTGGGGATGAAGTTGAGATAATTTCGGCCTTTGGTTCTGGAAAGTGGCGGCTGTGCATTAGGTTTAGGGTTTTGTTTTTTTTTATTTGTGAATGAAGGCTATTTATAGGGGATCGAACGACACTATTCATTCCGGATATTCCGAACTCCGATTTACGCGCCGTAACCAACGTTTCTGGGGTTTACCCCACGTTCCGGACACAATGGAACAGGTTTCGAAAGCTAATTCGGACATCTGTGCGAGTTATGGCAATAAACGTTCGATTTGAATTAAACCGATTTAAACGATTTTCTAGGCGTTTTAGTTTGTACCGGACAAACGGTAAATCCCATTGACACGAAATTTTAAACCTTACAATAATATCTCATTACGGATCCGATGAAACTAGTTTCGTCGAAATCCGAGACTTTTTGAAAAATGACTATTTTAACTCGCCAAATTAATATTAAAAACAATTCGATGCGTTTCGAGCTGCCACGATCAAACGATAACTCCGATTGCTACGAAAATTGAAATCCGATAATAACTAACTATTATGGATCCAATGGAACTAGTTTCGTCCAATTCTGAGACTGTTCAAAAATTGACTATTTTCACTAGTCGATTAAATATTAAAATATTCAATTTTCACCAATAAACTTTTAATTCGATTTTAAAAGTTCTGAAATATCATTCTAACTTCAACATGATAAAATAAAATTTGACAAATCATTTTCAATCATATTTAACTCAATTTTCAATTATTTCCATAATTTAACGTATTAAATTATTGATTTAATTATCCAATTAAATCCAATTATTCGAAATAAAATTTATTCGACTTATAAATTCACTTATTATTATTTAAAATTAATTAAATATTCAAATTTTAATTAATAAAAATCCTGGGTCGTTACAATCTTCCCCCCTTAAAAGAATTTCGTCCTCGAAATTAACAAGTAAGAAAAGTTATAGAATCTATTAACTTTCCCAAAACAAATTTAAACTTCTTACAATAACTTTACTAAGTTTTCAAATCATACTTAGTTATCTTTTCAAAAACAATTACTATTGTTTAACTTTCAATTCCAAATAAAAGTTAAAGTTTTCAAAATTTTCCAATTTTCTCAAATTTTTTTCTAACGCCTTAAATTTCCGGAAAAATTCGCCATAGTCTCCTTTGCGCGGCTCGATCCGAAAAAAAAATGACAGTATATATATCACAAATATACATCTCATCAAGTAATGAGGCATCCTGCAGGGAAAAAAGTATAAAAGTACGATATGTAATCCGAGATATGTACCTTATATTTTATTAGCAAGCATATACGGCTAATATAGCGCGAAAGCGAGCTCCAAATGCGAAGCAAACGCGATCCGCACCTACTAAACACTCAACAAACAACATGAGAATCATGTATATAGACAATAGTATCAATATACAACGTATAGAAACATAATAACTATATATGCCAACATAGAAAATGTAGTAAAAGCAACAAATTCAAACATCAACCAACTAGCATTCATAACCAATAAATATTCATTCATATTCTCATTAATATTCAATGAAATAGGTTTTCAATTTAATCACATTTGATTCATTATCAGTGGATGTTTTTACTAATATTCATTTTCAATTAGTTTATATTCACTAATTCATATTCAAGTTGGTACACTTCCAAATCAAATTCAATTCTATTTAAGATTCACTTAACTTCCAATTGAATTTCAATTACTTTAGCTTTCAATTTCATTAACACTTAATGAATTATATACAATCAACCAACAACCACATAACAACCAATGTATATCAATTACAACCAAATTCCTTTGCTTATATTCATTCAATTTGGTTTAATTAAATTGATTTTCATTCAATCTTTCAACTTTCCAATAACATTAGATTTTAATGAATTAACACTTATATCCATTATTTCATACCAATTTAATTCACATTCAATTGATTAACATTAAATCCATTAATTCAATTCAATTACAAAAGTTGAATTTCATTTCATAACTCAAGTTCATATTCTTAATGACTCCACTTCATTAATTTACTTTGATACTAATATCAACTTCATTCAACATCTCTTAATTTATATTTCCATTTTACAAACATCACTTGGTTTTACTTAACTTAAATTCCCACTTATCAATAAATTTAGATTCTAATTCTAAGTAAATTTCCATTTAACTTTAAATTCATTTTTATTTCAACTCATATTTATAAATATATTCATATAGTTTCACTTCTCATATATATAAGTTTATTTCACAATTGTAAATCACATTAATTATAATTCAATTCTTATAATTCTTTTGCTTATACAATTATTCTTTTATTTAGATTATTCAAACAACTAAACAATCTACTAATATACACTTTAATAATTCTGAAAAATTATTGCTTTATATATAAAATATAATCAAGGTAAAATTATTTCATTTACCCAATTTAAAACAATACTGTGTCGAATTGTTCTATTCAAGTGTTTAGAGATCCCTATCAACAACGTTAATTACTCGTATCAACCAGAATCTATATACCACTCAACAAACCAATCATCACAATATAAAGCAATTTTATATTCACTAACAAATACGCTCTCATAGCTATTATTACACTCAAACTCATTCTAGAGTACTACTGACTCTATCTCTAATGAGTAATACCCAACAGAACCATGGTTGTCGCTTAACCATAAGCTCTGATACCACATTGTCAGGACCCAATTCTTCGACTCCCAAATATCGACATCAATACGTCCACTGTATCAACTGCCGAGAAATCGGTTGCCGAAAAACCAAACACTGAGGGTTTAAGAAAAAGAAAGAGACAGAAGAAGAGAGGAAAGATAGAAAATAGAGAGAAAAGAAAATAGAAAATAAAGAAAACAACAGAACAACAACAGAATCTCACAATTCGCAGCGGAACAACATATAATAGATAAATGAATAATCTTTAAACAAAGAACTATAACAGTTATTACATTACATTACATTACATCATATCATCAGAGTGTACAACATCAAACAGCGGGAAAAGAAATACTATATACTAGTAATTACGCCATGTCATCCAGCTTGCCTCCAGCAACTCCAGAATATCCTGATAAACCTAACTCTTGACTGCCCGTGTGGAAATTGGTGGGCACCCAGAGTTTAGGAAGGAAAACAATAAACTCCGAGTCAGTCATGAGACTGGCGTGAGAACTCAAAACAGTTTATTTATCTTTAAAAGTCAAATAGAAGAATATTTTTAAAGTCAATTCGCAATGCCTTTAAAAAATGAGACTACCATAAGGCCTCCCGCACACACACACAATGCAAACGCAGAATCGGAGGAGATTTCTCCTTATGATAGTCAAAGATGCTTGATACGTATTAAAAAGAACATTTGATATTATTATTAGTGCATAGTGTAGGAAAAATTCATTTCGAAAGTAGAATATAAATCTTAGCCAACATACGACCATTATCGTATGCCTACTATAGCTACCATCTAAACAGTGGTGCCACCATAACTAAATGGCAGGTTCTACAACTAATACCGTACAAGGTTTCGTATTGGGAATTGGATTTCCAACGAATGATCAGGCCAAGGAACTTCCCATTGCCACATGAGAATGCCTCTGGAAGGACATCCCCGAGAACCAAACCGGATCTCTACCAACACAAGGCCGGTTTACCCCTAACTGAGTAACAACTGACCGAATATGCCATCCCCCGGTCCTTTGGGACCTTTCACCGAGCGCTCGTAATCAATTCACACAATCATAAAGTGTTTTCAACATGAGTAAGTATCTGGGCTCCATACCATGATACCACCCTTTTCTAGAAGGAAATGCACATACCCTAAAGGGCGCTACCCCTCATAACCTTGCTGCATCTTTCCTGTTTTGACCATTCCCGGGGTGTGAGGCTCGACGAAGTCACGTCCACAAAAACATACTTTATATAAAAGCCATGCTTTGGGTCAACAAATGATCATAGAAATGATCACCAAGATAGACGACCAAATAAATGATCCTATCACAAATGATCAACACAATGATCATTTTACAGCAACACTCAGCATGTCACATTACCAAATTGGGAATATATCGCTGATAACATTCAACTACATAACCTCTGAGATCGTACGTCTCAGAGAAGGGTGTTAAGCTAAAAGAATAAATTCTCCGCCACCAACAGAAATATATTTGAAAGAAATCGGCTTTATATCTCAATTTGTAATGTCAGACATACAATCCATACAAGTCTGTTCCGGGCTCGAACAGAACCGAAGGCACTTACAAAGAAGTCCTTGCAATCCGAATAATCTCTAATCACGTCCGGACTTCCCATCACATAGGGAGTCTCTATACCGTAGCTACTCGGTGCAAAGACAATCGACGAGTTGTCCTTTCGCTTTCAAAAATATCCGGTCTTCAACACCGGTCATCAATGCTATCCATTACGTCGTATCACTATTCGGAATGGGTAATCCGAATAACGAGCGCAATAATTTAAAAATAAGTGTAGCTTTCAAATTCAAGCAAATCACAACAAATACCTTTCAAAGGTAAATATTGATAGTCGGTTATTGAACTATCAATGGATATGCACGACATCACCAGATTCCAAATAATTTTCCAAATTATTTATTTCCCAAAGATATCTTTACAAGATATATAATTTTCACACTTCAAAAATAAATCAATATTTATTTTTTTAAAACAAATTCCACTTCCTTTTATAAATTCCATAGTGAATTTATATTTCACAATATCTATGAATATACGATTTCAATTATTCATTTCAATTTATCTTCAAAAAGATAAATTCTCTAAACGTTTCATTTCACATAGGAAAAACATTTCCATACTTATTTATTAATAAGTAATTCACAAGTCTTTTTATTTTCAACACTTGGAAAATATTCAATATACTTAAATCGGGATTAAGTATATATTTCATTCTTTAAGGAAATCAACCTCTTAAACATATTTATTTGGGCCAAAACGAATGTTGCGTAAAACATCGTTACGACAACCCAAAATCACCAGTATAGGGATTCGAAATTAAAATAGATATATAAATCCCAATACTATGCAAAACATTTCCTTTCGGGAATCATTTACTATAACAACAGAGTTATAGTCCACCATTTCCTTCTATTTCTCGAAAACGTCTATTTCAACAATGAATGTTGAAATCTATGGTTTCGAATCTCGACACATTTAAAACATCGTTAAGTCATTTTAATTCTGTTTAAAATATCACATTCTAAACATTTTCTTTAACATATTATTCACTATTCAAAAACGTGAATATACTACGTTAACAAATTTCATCCTTTTTTTCATTTTATTTCAAAGGATTATTCACAGTCAAAAACGTGAATATAACTCCATTAATAGGTTTCAACAATTCACTTACCAAAATAAGTCGTTTGCGAATTTATAAAACAACGTTTATAAACTCCATTTCTATTTATTTTATAACAACTTCCTTTTATAAATTCCTTTATTAACCTATTCAATTTATAACTCAATTATAAAACAAAAGTTCATATCATAAGTGAAATACTTATAATTTATTTGTTTGCAAAATCGTTCCTTTGAACTTCATAATTATATATCTTATAACTTATAAGATTCAATTATTTATCCAAATCTATTCTTTCAATAACTTTATAAATTTTATAAACCTACTGTTTATAAAATTTCATTTATAACTTCACCGTTTATAATTCTATAAATTTCATTCAGTTATGAAATTCATTCATAATTATTCTAACACTTATAAAAACTCGTTTTATAATTCAAATATTTTCATTTATAAATTATCAATTTTATAAATCTTTTATATAAATCAATTTATATTATTATTCTTTTAAAACATCTTTAATCCCCTTTATAATTTCACCATTTTGATTTATAAAATAATCAAATTTTATAAATCCTATTTTTAAACTTTTTATAATAAATTCAGAAATCCCGTTTTAACTATTTTATAAAATCATTAACCCCATATTTTCAAAAATCAACTTTTAACTATATTTCTCAAAAATATAATTTTTATAACATTAAAAATTATATCGTTTATTTATTTAAAATGAATCAATTTCCAAACATATAGTATATTTTCAAAGATCACTTTAAAAATCATTTTAAAATTCCAAAACTTAGGCTAGTGATGCTACACACCTAATAGTCAATCACGACAAACAACGACATCATATATCGATATGATCGTCCATCAAATATCAAAATATCTGAATTCAAATAAATACTGTTGAGGAATCCAGTTGGATCCCTCCAACCTGTTTTCCTGCATCCACAAACATTAGCACAATACCAATTCCGCTCCAGTACGGAATTATCGCGGTATATGGGATTTAAAATATTATCCGCTTAAAAGACGGCGCAATAGGGTCTCATCCGCTATACAAATGCAGGAAATCAATAACTGCAATATATACATATGCCAATATATATATATTGCTATTATATATAATACCAATTTCACTGTTTATGAAATATTCGCGGTATATGTTTTTAATAAATAACATCCTCTTACTAACGGCGCATAATGCCTATTTTATCAATCAATAGATAACAATCATCATTCAAACATGCATTCAAGTATTTTAAATCTAACTATTTAAAATAAAATCGAAACTGATTCGATTGAGTGAGAAGTTCTCACCTTGATTTCAATTTCATTTTAGCGATTCATTTCGAATAAAATTAAACGCACGTTTAATTTTACCCGAAATTCTCACTAACTCCAAACGACTCCAATCCAATTCCATCGCGTAGTGCTCGTCCATATGATTCCAACACAACTGGTTTCATCTGATTTGGACCTCGTGTGAAAGAGATATCGTAGTTTAAAGTTTATACAATTTATAATATAAATAATTTACAATTTCCTTTATTATTTTTACAACCTTCAAATCTGGCCGTTGCACGCATTCTTCCTTCCCAATACACGTTCGTTCCCATCTCAGGATATTCACGTAACTAGAACCCATCGTGCCGCCCCTAGGGCTTGAAATCGCCACCTCCTCGCTCAACTAGAACTCGATCAGGATACTCCATCTGAAGCGCCTCACCTCCCTCCACCTTCGGCTACAAGGCCATGAAACTCGACCTCCTCTATGCCAAGATCTCGCCCCACGAACGCACGCACTTCCCTGGCCAGCTGCGCCTCCATCATCGCGCCTATGACGATCACAGCCGTTGAGATTGAAGATCTCGACGTGCTCTATAACATCGTAGTTGAACACTTCTTGAATTGCTTCACGAATTTGAAGAGATTTGGGGATGAAGTTGAGATAATTTCGGCCTTTGGTTCTGGGAAGTGGCGGCTGTGCATTAGGTTTAGGGTTTTGTTATTTTTTTTTTATTTGTGAATGAAGGCTATTTATAGGGAATCGAACGACACTATTCATTCCGGAAATTCCGAACTCCGATTTACGCGCCGTAACCAGCGTTTCTGGGGTTTACCCCGCGTTCTGGACACAATGGAACAGGTTTCCAAAGCTAATTCGGACATCTGTGCGAGTTATGGCAATAAACGTTCGATTTGAATTAAACCGATTTAAACGATTTTCTAGGCGTTTTAATTTGTACCGGACAAACGATAACTCTGATTGCTACGAAAATTGAAATCCGATAATAACTAACTATTACGGATCCAATGGAACTAGTTTCGTCCAATTCTGAGACTGTTCAAAAATTGACTATTTTCACTAGTCGATTAAATATTAAAATATTCAATTTTCACCAATAAACTTTTAATTCGATTTTAAAAGTTCTAAAATATCATTCTAACTTCAACATGATAAAATAAAAATTGACAAATCATTTTCAATCATATTTAACTCAATTTTCAATTATTTCCATAATTTAACGTATTAAATTATTGATTTAATTATCCAACTAAATCCAATTATTCGAAATAAAATTTATTCGACCTATAAATTCACTTATTAATATTTAAAATTAATTAAATATTTAAATTTTAATTAATAAAAATCCTGGGTCGTTACAACTTATTTATTCAAATTAATATACCACCAAATTTAAGTTCAGTCTGATAATCCAATTCCAGTCACAACTTGATTTAGTTTTTATTCAATCAGACTCCATCCATTTATTATTTAATACAATTAGCCCGTTTTAAATTTTTAATTTACTAACTTAATTCGTTATTGAATTTATTTTATTAGTATAAGACCATTCTCAATTTATTTCTATTCACCTGGGTTTTGTTTTGCAACTCAAACCATTTCTATTATAATCACTTCTCCTATATCCAATCTACTTGCAAATCTCATTAAATATTATTCAAATCACCCTTGAATTTTTATTTATAATCCAAACCTCACATTTTTTTCTCAATCCAACCCTATTTTATTTTTACAACATCTCTTCTAATTTATTTCATTATTAAATCCAAGTCGAGTTCTATTTACAATTTGAGTTCATTTCCAAACTCCATTATAAATTTTCAATCCATTTATTTACCAAAGTTAAATTTTATTAACATATTCAATCAAACAATTATTTAACCAATTAGCTTATTTTCAACTTCTAAACATTATTCGATTTTAATGACAAAGAATCACTTCTTAAAATTCTAGTTTGGATTTCCTTTTATTTCCTCAAAATTCTAACATCCTTATTTAAAAATTTTAAAAATGCCTTTAAATTTAGATAATACTATTTAGAATAGCTTTTAATAAAAATACTTTTATAACTCGATGCCTCAACCAGTTCATCCTTGTTCTCACAGAAATTCAGTCATACGTTGATCAGGCGTAGGACTGAAAATCTATAAATACTTGGTAAACCCGTTTTCAACACCCAGTGAAAACATTGGAAAATAATTTTATTGAAAATATCGCAAACAGTTTTTGAAAATAGAGGAAATATCTTGGTGAGAATGCTCTGGAAATCATCACCCCCATCCATGGTCACAGTTACATCCCAGGGTTACGTTGCAGTCACAACAAAAGTCCATGTAACTGCAGGCTCTCCGCGGCCTCTCGATTACGCCATGGATTCCACACAACAGATCACAGTTACATCCAGGGTTACGTTGACGTCACAGCAAAATTCCATGTAACTGAAGGCTCTCCGCGGCCTCTGATTTCGCTATCGAAATGAAACCTCTCCACTCCTACATAGGTCGCAGTCTACCGAGATAAACTCAAACGTAGACTGTTGGCTCTCAACGGCACACACGACTTTCGCTATGTGGTATACCATAGTGTCGCAGTCTACCGATATAAATCAAACGCAGACTGTTGGCTCTCAGCGGCGCACACGACTTACGCGATGGTATACACTACTCATAATTCTCAGGAACTAGTTTTGTCCGGACTCCTCATAGGATCAACTTTAGAACCCCCCTGGGCTCAAGGCACCACCACCCAGTGGCACTCCTGAGAAGTTCATTTCAAGGGAGCGCCTATTTCCCCAGAGCCATTATCAAAGCAATTTTATACTATACACATATAGTATCTTCAAATCATACACCTAGTATGATATTATACAAAGCTCCTTTACACAAAATCGATTATCCCAAAATCGATAATTTTCAAACTAGGCTTTCCAAATTCAATATTGATTTTACCCAAAAATCAAAAGCCTTTCCCAAAATCCTCATAAGATCCTTTATATATATTCAGATATATATATATATATATATATATATATATATATATATATATATAAATTTTTAAAACTTTGGATCCTTACTTCCTTGTATAAAACACCTTTTATACTCCAAACATTTTCAAAAAAACCCATCAGAGTGAGATACACTCACTTATTCCCATTTTCCCTTAATCCCCATTTGGGTTATCACTTCAATTCCTATCTCAGTTGGGTATTAAATCAATAATAGTTTGAACTCCGACCAATTTAGAAAATAGCTTAAATTTAAAAAAAAAATAGATAAGTAGGTGAAAAATAATTATTAGTTTGCAAAATAGCTATAAAATAGGTAACTAACTGTAAAATAGTTAAGAAATAGTCGAATAGTTTCAAAAATTGTAGATAATTGCAAAATAGTTGTAAAATAGAAATTAGTTTGTGAAATAGTTGAAATATACTAATTAGTTTACAAAACAGTTGTAAAATAGTTAAAGTGTTCCAAAAGTAGTAGCAAAACCAGTATAAAATAGTTTAGGTTTTAGAAAGAAAGTTGTATAGTAAATAGATAAGAAAATAGATTTAAAACTATTTATATTAAAACAATTTACATTGAAAATGGTCTAAAGTCAAACTTGTTCACTTCCCCAACAGTTCAATTTAAATTTCCACTCCATTTAAATTAACCCAATCCCAATTTAAATAATCTTCAATTTCCATTGAAATTGATTTATCTCCAATTCAAGTTGAATCAATCATGATTTCTTTTCCAATTCAAGTTAATTCTATTTGGTCTTTAAACTTGTATAACTTTAATTATAATTTCAATTTTACAATTACTATTTAAAATCAATTACATTCACATTTTGCTTTTAACTCGAAATTATACATTTTATTTAGTCAATATATTTTTATTATTCCATAAACATTTAATCAAGGTTCCAGAGTTTAAACAAATTTCCAAAATTTCAATATCACCTTGGAATTCAACTATAACCAAAATTCTTTGGCAAATTCAATTATCCCTTTTGAATTTCAAAACCAAACCCAGTTCACAAACAATTCCAATTTAAAACAGTTTGGTAGCAAAATTTCTCTTCTAGAAACTCAAAAACGAACATCGATGATGCTGCAGTCATCACCGACGTTATTTTCCAGTGACTGAAAAAGTTTGATGCTTTTATCTCTCTAAAAACACTTCCAATATTTTTGAAATAATGCTATTATTTCTCCAAAACCTTTGGAAACCACTTTCAACCCAAAGGAATTTTAAATTCTCCCAAAAATTCCAAATTCCCAATCCATCCAATTCATAATTAAACATTACTCTGGAATTTTCATCCTACTTTATTTTCAAATATTCTCTGGAATTCTATTCCAAATTATAATCTCATTTATTTATGAAATTTATTTCAATTTATAAATTACATTTACCATCTATATTTCAAATTCCTTTTTGATTTTAAACCACCAATTCCACTTTAATTACAATTCCAAAGTTATTCTAATTACTTTGGACTAATATCCATCCAATTGAATCCACTTCAATTTCAATCATTACCATTCTATCCAAATCTTCCATTTAAATTTTTGAACTTATACATCTTCAATCCCAAATCCAATTAATTCAAATCGGGTTCAATTTGAATGAATTCAATTCCAACTTCAAATGTAAATCATCTCGAATTACATAAATTCGAGTTAAATTCTACCTTTTTAAACCAAATTAATTTCGTTCATTTAAAGTTTCAAACAATACTAATTTCTGAGTTCTAATTCTAGAATTTCATTTTTTTAATTAATTTAATTTTAATTTGGTTGTATCTTATATTACTTCATAACTTAATTCCAATAATTTAACAACCAATCACCTAAATATTCATTAGAAGAGAATATTGCTTTATATATAAAAATATACTTTTATATAAAACCATTTAAAACCTTTATATAAGAAAATAACAAGTACGCGCTCATATATATATATACACTCAACTCATTCTAGAGTTCTACGAACTCTATTTAATGAGTAATCCCCACCAGAGCCAAGGTTCTCGCTTAACCTTCCTGCTCTGATACCAAATGTAACGGCCCAAAATTTTCAAACCCGAAAATTCCAGATAGTTATGGAAAAGAAGAAAGAGATAGAAGAAGAAGGAGAACAGAAACACCAAACATCTCACAATCGCAGCGGATAAAATATAATAAATAATAACAGTTCACAAAAGAGTACTATATCTATCGATTACATTTAATATACATCAGAGTTTACATATATATACAGTCACTGAATACTTACAACTATCATGTTTCAGGTAACAATAATATAAATACAGTGAAAATACTCTATAGGCTCCTGCCATCCAGCTCGTCTCCTTAGCCCCAGAACGTCCTAGCCTGGAAATCTGTAATACTCGGCCTGACCCAAGCATTACACCAAAGTAACACCCGGGTCAGGCTGGAAACCAGTGTGAGTAAACCCAACTAACATGGAATACAAAAGTATACAACTCATATAAACCCGGGTAACTTATACCGATTTAACCAATTCACAATTTTCTGTAGACAATGCTTATTTCACATATACATTTCTAAGTACTAAATTTAGATAAATATCCCAGTCTACTTAAAGCATTTCAATCCAACCTATTGATTTCACAAATCGATATAATATCGAAGTGGTTTCGGGTATTCCCCAAGTACCCGACCCCAGTCTCTTCGAGACTCAAATTATCCTAACCCAAATTATTCAAATGAAATTCACAACATTTCATATTAGAGATATCAACTCATTAAAAGCATCCAATACCATTCAATCATCCATAAGAAAAACTCAATCACATATAAATTAATTCAATTGATTCCAATTGAATTTCGAATCTCAACCACTTAGATTTCTTCATTTAAGATTAATTAATTTCAAATCAATTAATTAATCAACTCTTCATTATTCATTTTAATTAACCACACTGGATTAATTATCTTTCAATTGCATTCAAGTAATTATCACCAATTAATTTCACGTTATTAATTATTCTTAACCCAAAATCAATAAGTAATCTTAATTACTTCATAAATTAATTAACCATATTAATTACATTCCCTTAACTACTTATTATTAATTAACTTCTCATAAGTCACTTAATACATCCTTAATTATATAAATTATGAATTCCAATTTCATTTCCATTTAACATAATCCAAATTAATTTCATTAACTAAACCCCGATATGAATCATTCTCAAACAACCTCTACTTATATTTAACTATCTTTTATTTACTTCATTAAATAAATTACTTACTCCTTAATTAATTATCTCTTTTAATCTCTTGCTTTCTTCCGCAAAGTAATTATATTTCATTAATTTCATTAAGAAATTACTTGACACTCCATTCAATTATTATTCTGAATTACTTAATTAGTTTACTTGAAACTTAATTAATTCAGCTCATTCGTTACTAAATTAATTAACCCAAATCATTAATTTATTTAATTAATAAATTATCCATTTTAATTACCCTACTATTTAATGAATCACAATCATCAAGCCTTTATTAACTTTAAAACGAAACTGTTTTCCTATTTATGAATTAAACATAACAACTAAAAATCCAAATACCTCGAGTCAAGCGAACAATTAACTCGAGAATCCAACCAAAACCAAAGTCACAACATCATCATTGCACATCCAAACAATTTAATCATTCAACCAATTATTTAAATTTAACCATTTAAATTCAATTAAAAATCTAACAGAGTGAGATTTACTCACCTTTGCTTTTATTCGCAATCCATTCACAAATCCAGCTTGTTTCTTCTCAAGTTTTGACCTTGTATAAATATTATATGATTTCATTAATATTTGAAATAAATCAAACAATTAAATTTCCATTTATTAATTTATTTAACTAGGAAATTTGAGTTTAAACTAATAAATTTGATTTTTAAACAAATTTTCTTCTTTATAAATTCTTTCTAACAATTAAAATAAATTAAATGAAAATTCTTCCAAACCCATATACGTGTCTTAAATTAAAACAGAATTGCCTCCTATTTATCTTATTTTTCAGTTGTTTATCTAAAACAACCTTATCTTACGATTTAAACCTGCCTATATACATATATATTTTTCCTTTCTTGTATATGTATGTTTGAATTGAAGAGTCTGTAAATATATAAACCTACTGAAATTGATTTTCTGCCGCATATAAAAATTCACATATGTATAATTTTAAGAAAATAAAATAATACCTCACCGCCTCATAACTCGAACGTACCACGAACGACCAGCGCAGTCGCCAATCCCTTCGAACACGCGATAAAAACCCTAGCCCTAGCTCTAGCTAGCTGCGATCCACAACGCAAGCTTCCTCGACTATATCTCGAGCTCCCAGACACGTCGCCTCCTGACAAATCGAATGACCAGAGACTGAGTTGCAAATCTCGATTCGAATCCCCTCCTCCAAGCGATCTCCTCACGTTCACTTGTTCGCGGCCTCGTCCTCGAGACGATTGCGAACGAGGGTTTCGAATTCATCCTTTTCTTCTTCTTTTTTATGCGGTTTGATTTCGAATTTTGGGAAAAAGGAAAAAAACAGCAGCCACGATTTAGAATTGAAAAAAAGGGAGACTTTGTATCGACCTGAGGGTCGAATGAGAGAAGGGTAAAGGAAGATTGAAGGCTCGTCTTCCATTTGTAATGAACGAGCGACCTTTTTTTTGAAGAAGAAGATTATGATTTCTGTTCAAAGATTAGAGAGGAACATGGCAATAAAATATAGGATTGGAAAGCTTCTTGGGTACGCGTTAGAAAAAAATATCTCTGACAAGTGTACTTTTAATTTTTATTATGTTATAAAATTTACAAACGTCTTGTTAAGCATAATGCAAAATCCCAAACCCCGAATCAGACATGCCGACAGGTGTTCATAAGGTTTTACCCGCATTCCAAACTCAATGGAACATGTTTCGGAAGCTGATTCAATCATAAACGCGAGTTACAGAAATAAACGATAAATTTTAAATTAAATTGATTAAAATAGTTCTACGCGTTTCGAGCTGCCAGGGTCAAATGACAACTCCGATGGCTTCGAAAATTGAAATCCGATAATAACTAAGTATTTCGGATCCAATGGAACTGGTTTCGTCGAATTCCGATGTGACGCCCCACCTCTATACCCACGCTAGCCAAGAGCACTACGGTGTAGTGCTGTCAGCTAGCACGGAGAATAAGGCTGTTGAGGAGCGACCATCTGTGTAATTGCCTTGTGCGAGCACCGATATGTTAGATAGTAAAAACGTGCATTTTATTTCAGGAGGAAATTCGACATGCCGATGCAAACTCAAAGCTACTACACAGTGGCTATAATAGTCTAGGACAAAAATATAAAATAATAACACAGATAATATGAATGCGGAACATGGATAAAACAGAAAATCTCATATATATAATAACTACAACATATGGAATACGAAATAGATCCATAAATCAAAAGCAAAAGAAATAACAATAAAAGCAGTAACGTGTGGCTACAGTTCACGCTTGCGTGCACTGCCTTGCCACTACAGTGATGATGTACCCAATGAATACCGTGTGGCTGCAGTTCACGCTTGCGTGCACTGCCTCGCCACTATAGTGATGAAATACATGAAAGCTCAGTGCATCGAATGCAATACAAGGTCAAATCCAAGCTACGAGCTGGATTCAACTCAATGTACAGACGCAAATACAAAGCATTTGCCACAATGAAACTACAGTTGCAAACTAGTACAAAGACAAGAACATTGTACATGTCATAGCACATAAAAATGTGAATAAGTGATACGAGAGAATGCATACACAAAGCCAATGCATTCCAGGACAACATAAATGACACAATTCACAAGCAAATCCAATGCCAAATGAAGACGACTACATCAGGTGACGAACATGCACAGGTAAAGACTGCCCAAGCATGATGCAGTGATTTAATAGATACAACCTGAACAAAAGTGAAACAGAGTGGCACAAGGAACTGCCAACCAACCAGGTTAATGATGCATATTGACTCGGAACAATACATATGACAACATGTTACAGGGATGAATAACATGAAATGAAGTCTGTGTGTCAAAAGGTCAGAGGCAATGCAACAGGGGACAGAGTCGAGACTTTAACCCAAAACCGTACGCAAATTGAAACAGGCAGTGGCCACAACAACCAAGAAAGATATAAGTGCAGACAAGCTACATGAGGGCCAAACTTCAAGTCAAGCCGTAGACAGGGAGGTGCAGCCTCAACTTAAAGTTTAACAGTGCCAACAAACCAAGAATGTGTACCAGGCACAGTATGCAACTCAATTCAAAATAAGAGGCAAAAACCAAGTAACATTACGTATGCAAATTCGAGGCAATAAGACCAACAGTGCAAACTCAAGTGGTTAAGCAACATGAACACAAGTGAATGCAACTGCGACATATGACTTAAATATGTACGAAGGGTAATGCACCGTGCGGACTAACACGATAAAGCCAGCGACAAGGTTGCATGATGACTTGAGAACAGATGCATGAAGTACGCAGCATACATATATTGATGCATGTATGCAGTGAAAATCATAATGCACAATCGAACAAATAAATGGAACTGGGTAGTGCTATCGGAATGAAACTTATATTTCCCTGCCTCGAGTAATAAACATGGATCGATATCATGGGTAAAAGCATGCAGAATGGAATAACAAATGAAACATATTTAGGTATGCAATTAAGCGATGCTCGACGAATTCCAAACTGCACCTAAAACAACTGCTCGAATCAAACCGAAAGGAAACAAATGCAATATTCTCAAAGCACCATCAACAAAAAGGATACAACAGGGAACCGAAGTCAGTGAGAACCCTGACTCCAAATTCGAACCAAATGCCAGAAGAAAACCAATAAGACCAAACAGAAACAAAGAAACTACTCCAGACCTTAAGTTTACTCAAGCCCAATAACAACAAGTTCGAACAATACCCAAGTCAAAGAGAAAATCACGAAATCACAATCAACTGTCACAAAAATGCCATGGCCGACATTACACAAGTCAGTGCCCAAAATCGAACCAAATCAACTTCAATAAAAGTCAAGTTGAAGCATAGTATGGCCCACCAAACAAAAGTCCCCAAAATCAAGTGACTGAAGTCACAAAATTTGAAGCCGTGGGTGAGTTGGAATCATCAAAAAAATTTCGACATTCAAACAAAAATAAACAGTCGAACACGAGATGAATTAGATGTGAGTGAAGGGGATCACTCACCTTGTCGACGAATTGAAGCATCACAGAGACGCGCGACGCCAGAGCAACCGAGGGAAGACGAGCGAGCAACGAGATGAAGCCGCCATTTTTATTCTCTCATTTGTTTTAGGTTTTAGGGTTCGAATGAAAATGGGTAAAGAGGGGAGAACGGGTTGAATAACTGAATAAATAAAAAGGGACAGCATTCAATTTAACACGGCACCAAGTAAATGAAAACGTGGGCCAATATTCAACATTTAAAGCCCAACAGCATTTAACAGATTTTTCAAAAGAGTTTCAACTGGTTAAACAAAATTCCAAACAGCAATTTGCTAGGAAAAGCAATCGTCCAAAGACGATAAATAATCGGTATGAAATACCGGGTTGTTACAGACTCTCCTCCTTAAAGAAATTGCGTCCTCACAATCATAAGTAATAAATGGATAAAAGGTAACAACCATAAAAGCATATCATCACAAAATGATGAAATTTGAAAATAGGAAGTTCACCATATAGAGCATGAAAGTGTAAGCATGAATGTGTTTGCTCGATGAATTCTCTGGATTCCTGAGAGAAATCCATAGAATTTGAGAACCACAGAACTTTCACGAGAAGAACATCTTTATTTCGAAGGTGCTGAACCCCCGAAACATTGATGTGAATAGAATGTTGCTCAAAGTCAAATCTGGTGAAACTTCAATTTCTTCAATAATACCAGGCTCAAGAATAAAATCGGAATCCCTAAGGCATTTCCGTAGAAGGAAGACGCGTGAAACACGTCATGAATAACAGAAAATTGAGCCGGTAATTAGAGGCGATAAGCCAAGAAACCAATACGTTCGGTGATAGGAAATGGCCCAATATATCGAGGCACTAACTTTCCCGACCAACTGAAACGCACAACACCTTTCATAGGTGGGACACGAATAATTTGGAACAACAGCGTAGTACAATAACCATACGCCAGATGAATCAAATCTTCATCAATTCGGAACGTCGACGTAGTACAAAAACAGTACGTCCAATGAACCGATCACCATAAAATAACATCAGACGCAAGTCCATAAAAGGAATGAGACGAAGCTCAATAAAACGAAGTACATCGAAATGTCTGATGCACTTGGTAAAAAGATGATTCCATTCGGACATCATCAAAGAAACAACCACTTGTTGCCAACGACAAGTGCATCGGCAACACTATTTCCCATACGGGAGTGGTAAAGAATATCAAGATCATAATATGTAAGGAACTTGAGTCAACGTGGTTGACGTAAATTATGTTCCTAATGAGAAAATAAATATTCCCAAGATTCATGATCAGGGTAGAGAACAAATTTCTCACCCAAAATAATGATGCCAAATTTTTAAGAGCGAAATCAATAGCCACGAGCACTAGATCATGAGTGGCATATCTAGTCTCAATAGGCACTAATGATTTAGAAACACAAGAGACAACATGTTCTCTTATGCAAGAGAATGGCATGCAAACCAATACGATTAGCATTGGTACAAACGATAAAGTCTTGGTTCCCTCTGGAATCACAAGAATAGAAGTATCGAAAAAGAGTTGTTTTAAATAATATTCTTACCCGAAAAGCTAAAGCTTTTGAAATTTACAATTTACTTTATGTAATTATCTTTTCAGAAAAATTTACATTTTATAATTTAATTTATTGTGTCTGATTGTCTCATCAAAGCGTCTAGGAGATTCCTATCGATAACGTTGATCAAGCGCATCGACCAGAATTCTTAAAGCACTCGATGGGCAATACAATCACAAAATATTCAATTAACAAGTCCGTAATTAATCGAAATAGCAAACGCACATTTCCCATAACCACGAGTTTTACTAAATCATTTAATTCACTTCATCGTTTCCTTGAACGTGCAAGAATTGTGTATTTTAAAAATAACATTTCACATTCTCAAACGGACAAGTCCGGAATTAAACGAATCAGTAAAAGAAAGGGGTCATAGTCCTCGATTTTGCAGAAACGTTTAAATCGCTTCCTCATTCTTTTGAAAGCGTAAACTGTTAAAATTTTGAAAACGATTTTTATTTTGAAACAATTTTTAAAACACGTGATTAAAACAGCGATATCAGTAGCAACTTCGATAAGTGGATTTTCATTCATCAAAAATGTCACAAGAATCTTCTCAAAGATAGAAAGGGGTATCATACCCTAAACTTGTATTCATAACAAGTCAATAATACACGAATTCACCAATGCACAAAAATTGATAAAACTTATCAATAGAAATCACGAAAATTGGTGAAGCACAAATTCTAGAAATCTACACAAGAAATCCAGAAATCACAAGATGAGAGTGTGAAAACTCGAATGAGAGTATGAAAACTCGAACGGGAGTATGAAAACTCGAACGGGAGTATGAAAACTCGAACGGGAGTATGAAAACTCAAATGGGAGTATGAAAACTCACCTACATGCGAGCATGAAAACTCATCAGCACATGTAACGCGAAGCGAGAACGGGAGCATGAAAACTCGAACGGGAGTATGAAAACTCGAATGGGAGTATGAAAACTCAAATGGGAGTATGAAAACTCACCTACACGCGAGCATGAAAACTCATCAGCACATGTAACGCAAAGCGAGAACGGGAGCATGAAAACTCACCTACACGCGAGCATGAAAACTCATCAGCACATGTAACGCAAAGCGAGAACGGGAGCATGAAAAATCATCAGCACATGTAACGCAAAGAGAGAACGGGAGAATGAAAACTCACCTACACGCGAGCATGAAAACTCATCAACACGTGCAACGCAAAGCGAGAACGGGAGCACGAAAACTCACCTACATGCGAGCATGAAAATTCATCAACACGTGCAACGCATAACGAAAACGGGAGCACAAAAACTCACCTACATGCGAGCATGAAAACTCACCAACACGTGCAATGCAAAGCGAGAACGGGAGCATGGAAACTCACCTACACGTGAGCATGAAAACTCATCAGCACATGTAACGCAAAGCGAGAACGGAAGCATGAAAACTCACCTACATGCGAGCATGAAAACTCATCAACACGTGCAACGCAAAGCGAGAACGGGAGCACGAAAACTCACCTACATGCGAGCATGAAAATTCATCAGCACGTGCAACGTATAACGAGACGCTATCTCATGGTTGCAAGCCATTAATTTTGACACACGAATGGCCCGAAGACCGTGGGGCGCTACCCTACATGTGTGAGACGGAATCACACAGATTGAGGTCTAGACTAACCAAAATTCAAAAAGGTATGTGTGAACGGAATCACACAAATTGTGTCTAGGCTAACCGAAAAAGTATGTGTGAATGGAATCACACAAGTGGTGTCTAGCCTAACCAAAAAGGAGACATCGCACAATTGCTAGTCTAAATCATAAGAATGATAGTCATGATCAACGAGAAGTGTCAATTACACCTAAGTTAGTGAATATAAAAGTTTAGCTTCATGTCCCATAACCAATAGCTTAACTTAAATATTTACGAACAAACTGTAGATCGTCACTAGAAAATTGTCACAAGAGATTCAATCGAATAAGTCCAAGAATTAACCGACGAAGTAAACGAAAGCTTTATATACCACTCGTTTTACTAAGTCATTTAATTAGATTTCTCATACGAGTGAGGTAAAGGTTAGTATATACTAATAGATTGGAAAACAGTTTAGGAAAAGAGTTTTGTAGTAAAATAGTTTTGAAATCGTTTGGAGAAAAGGGTTTTGATATTTACTACTAGTATAGAAAACCTTTATATTTTTAAAGTGACAAATCACGAAAATGATTGTAGAAACAATCAATCACAAGAATTCACATACAAAGATGTGAATAGAATCCAAAGAAATCGATACTGTACCCATCAAAAGGTATGTTCACGAAAATTCCGAAGAAAATGTTATCAAAGTTGCTAATAAATGATAGCAACAAATTAGGGAATTAACAAGAATCGATTAAATTTGGAAACCAAATGAATTCACTAAAATTCACATTCGAAGACGTGAATTAAAATCCAAATAATTCGATTCTAAATCCATCAAAGTAGGAATATCCAAAAATTCCAGAAATAGAAGTTATCGAAGTCGACAAAGGAGATAACAACTAATCGGAAAAGAAGAATCGATCAACAATTGGAAAGACAAAGCAAAACGAGCATAAATGCATGAATGACTTTAACAAAAGTAAAAGTCAAGTCAATGTCGATATCGACAAGGCAAAGTCAATTTCTTTTATACCAAAGAAATTTTTAAAACTATCTGAGAGAGGCACATGAAAACCAAAAACCATGGATAAGCAGACAGAGTCGACAATTGAAATGCAATTTGTCTCAAAGATTGATACCCAAAAACCCAATTGCATGGAGACTACATTAAGTACACGAATCAGAGATAAGAATGCATATATACAGCAGTTCGAATAAACAATGCAAGCTCAAATCGAAGTGGGTACGAGTTGCAGCAATATGCAACTTGGTATAGCATATACACAAGAATACTTAGCAGTGCATACTCAAATGAGCAAGTGCGACAGAGAATAGCAGCAATGCTCATGAATAAGCATTAGGAATTCATTCCTAACAATCAAATATGATCTTAGATAAAGATGTGAGATAAAACATCGACAAATAGTTGTAACACATGTTCCATCTAGTTATGTTTTATATTCGTCCTAAACCCCAGGCTCCGATACCAAGCTGTGACGCCCCACCTCCATACCCACGCTAGCCAAGAACACTACGGTGTAGTGCTGTCGGCTAGCACGGAGAATAAGGCTGTTGAGGAGCGACCATCTGTGTAATTGCCTTGTGCGAGCACCGATATGTCAGATAGTAAAAACGTGCATTTTATTTCAGGAGGAAATCCGACATGCCGATGCAAACTCAAAGCTACTACACAGTGGCTATAATAGTCTAGGACAAAAACATAAAATATTAACACAGATAATATGAATGCGGAACATAGATAAAACAGAAAATCTCATATATATAATAACTGATATCAGTTACAATACATTTGACACGGTGCATGTGATACAACTACAACAGTCGACTCAGGAAGTTATATATACAAGTACATTATCGACCAATATACATGAATACATATCAATCTATACTATGACACGACAACTCCAAAAGATATGAAAAGTCTTCATAGCTCAAGCAGCATCCCAAAGCAGAATATCTACAACCTGAAAATACTCGGTCTGACCCGAGTATTAAATTCAAAAGAAAATAATACCCGGGTCAGTCTAATTCAAACTCAGTTATTAATGCACAAAAGAAATAATAATTAAATAACGATTAGATGCCAGTCACAGAAATAAATTTACCTATCTGATTCTTAAATAAGAAATCAGATAACGGTAAATATAACGCGAACCAATTCAAACAATCGGAAACATCAATTAAAAGGTCAACACGAGTAGGGCTGCAGTATACGCACGCGTGTACTGCCTCGCCACTACAACATATGGAATACGAAATAGATCCATAAATCAAAAGCAAAAGAAATAACAATAAAAGTAGTACCGTGTGGCTGCAGTTCACGCTTGCGTGCACTGCCTTGCCACTACAGTGATGATGTACCCAATGAATACCGTGTGGCTGCAGTTCACGCTTGCGTGCACTGCCTCACCACTATAGTGATGAAATACATGAAAGCTCAGTGCATCGAATGTAATACAAGGTCAAATCCAAGCTACGAGCTGGATTCAACTCAATGTACAGACGCAAATACAAAGCATTTGCCACAATGAAACTACAGTTGCAAACTTGTACAAAGACAAGAACATTGTACATGTCACAGCACATAAATATGTGAATAAGTGATACGAGAGAATGCATACACAAAGCCAATGCATTCCAGGCAACATAAATGACACAATTCACAAGCAAATCCAATGCCAAACGAAGACGACTACATCAGGTGACGAACATGCACAGGTAAAGACTGCCCAAGCATGATGCAGTGATTTAATAGATACAACCTGAACAAAAGTGAAACAGAGTGGCACAAGGAACTGCCAACCAACTAGGTTAATGATGCATATTGACTCGGAACAATACATATGACAACATGTTACAGGATGAATAACATGAAATGAAGTCTGTGTGTCAAAAGGTCAGAGGCAATGCAACAGGGGACAGAGTCGAGACTTTAACCCAAAACCGTACGCAAATTGAAACAGGCAGTGGCCACAACAACCAAGAAAGATATAAGTGCAGACAAGCTACATGAGGGCCAAACTTCAAGTCAAGCCGCAGACAGGGAGGTGCAGCCTCAACTTAAAGTTTAACAGCGCCAACAAACAAAGAATGTGTACCAGGCACAATATGCAACTCAATTCAAAATAACAGGCAAAAACCAAGTAACATTATGTATGCAAATTCGAGGCAATAAGACCAACAGTGCAAACTCAAGTGGTTAAGCAACATGAACACAAGTGAATGCAACTGCGACATATGCCTTAAATATGTACGAAGGGTAATGCACCGTGGGGACTAACACGATAAAGCCAGCGACAAGGTTGCATGATGACTTGAGAACAGATGCATGAAGTACGCATCATACATATATTGATGCATGTATGTAGTGAAAATCATATTGCACAATCAAACAAATAAATGGAACTGGGCAGTGCTATCGGAATAAAACTTATATTTCCCTGCCTCGAGTAGTGAACATGGATCGATATCATGGGTAAAAGCATGCAGAATGGAACAAAAAATGAAACATATTTAGGTATGCAATTAGGCGATGCTCGATGAATTCCAAACTGCACCTAAAACAACTGCTCGAATCAAACTGAAAGGAAACAAATGCAACAATCTCAAAGCACCATCAACAAGAAGGATACAACAGAGAACCGAAGTCAGTGAGAATCCTGACACCAAATTCGAACCAAATGCCAGAAGAAAAACCAATAAGACCAAATAGAAACAAAGAAACTACTCTAGACCTCAAGTTTACTCAATCCCAATAACAACAAGTTCGAACAATACCCAAGTCAAAGAGAAAGTCACGAAATCACAATCAACTGTCACAAAAATGCCAAGGCCGACATTACACAAGTCAGTGCCCAAAATCGAACCAAATCAACTTCAATAAAAGTCAAGTTGAAGCATAGTATGGTCCACCAAACAAAAGTCCCCAAAATCAAGTGACTGAAGTCACAAAATTTGAAGCCGTGGGTGAGTTGGAATCATCAAAAAAAATTCGACATTCAAACAAAAATAAACAGTCGAACACGAGATGAATTAGATGTGAGTGAAGGGGATCACTCACCTTGTCGACGAATTGAAGCATCACAGAGACGCGCGACGCCAGAGCAACCGAGGGAAGACGAGCGAGCAACGAGATGAAGCCGCCATTTTTATTCTCTCATTTGTTTTAGGTTTTAGGGTTCGAATGAAAATGGGTAAAGAGGCGAGAATGGGTTGAATAACTGAATAAATAAAAAGGGACAGCATTCAATTTAACACGGCACCAAGTAAATGAAAACGTGGGCCAATATTCAACATTTAAAGCCCAACAGCATTTAACAGATTTTTCAAAAGAGTTTCAACTGGTTAAACAAAATTCCAAACAGCAATTTGCGAGGAAAAGCAATCGTCCAAAGACGATAAATAATCGGTACGAAATACCGGGTTGTTACATCCGAGACTATGCCTCGGAAGGCTATTTTTAAATTCAATTTAACCGATATATTATTTAAAACTAAACAAATTACCTTTGAATTAAATTTCAACCATTCTGTTATCTTCAGAATTATCATTAAAAAGAATTCATAAGCCTTCAAATTATTTTTAACAGGCTTAAAATTACAAATTCAGCATTTTATCCAATTTCAAATTATATGATTCAATATTTTAAACTACATAATCCATTGATTTAATTTCCAGTAAATATTAATATTCTTGAATTTCAAGTTAAAATTAACTTTTAAATATTTAAAATCACTTTAATTATCCTGTTTTTAAATTGCTGAAAATTCCGGGTCGTCACAGCTAAATTATAGCCTTCAACGGTTTCAATCACAAATAGTCACTCGAATTAAAAAAATCAACACACAACATACGAAACAAATTGAATATTGGAGAAATCTAGTTGGATCCCTCTAACTTGTTTCCTTGCATCCACAGACGTTAGCACAACAATTAAATACCCATTCCACTTCAAGGTGGAATATCGCGGTATATGGGATTTATAAAATATTATCCGCTATTATGCGGCGCAATAGGGTCTCATCCGCTATATAATGCGGGAAATCAACAACTCCAAATACATATATAATACATATTCCACTTCAAGGTGGAATATCGCGGTATATGGGTTTAATATAATAACCTCCGCTATTATGCGGCGCATAGGGTCTAAACTAATATAACTAATAATAAATTAATTATTCAAGCACACAATCAATCAATTTTAAATTTAACTATAAAAATTAAATCAGCGATCGAGTGAGAAGATCTCACCTTTTTGCCTACGCATGCAATCCATTCTCATTCCAGATTGTTTTCTTCATTGTATTAGACCATGTATAGACAATTTTATACAGTTGATTAATATTCGAAATAAATTGAACAATTCAATCGTCATTTATAATTTAACTAAAAAATTTCTTTTTAATCATTTTAATTAATTACAAACTATATTTTATCGAATGATTTATTTTAAACAAAGAATTAAATTTTAAACAAATTCCTTTTTAATAGATTTATTTAACCAAAATTAATTTTTTTTAAATATTTCTGTTAATAAGTTATTTCTCATTTATAAACTACATAAGTATATATATAAAAATAGCCCGTATAGATTTTAAAAATCAAAATTTTCCTATAAATTCCTATATTTTCCAAAGTTTATATATATATATATATATATATATATATATTTGATTAAAACAGAATATTTTACATCTTTACTTTGTATACCCATATATACATATATTAAAAAATTTATAATACATAAATTGTGTATATACCTGCTGTAATTATTATTATTATTATTTGAATCAAAACATCTTTAAAAATCTCATGATAATCACAATTCAAATACAATTTTGAACTTAAATAAATGTTAAATTTAAAATGTTAAGAAATTTAAATCACCTGAAGACGAACAGGAAATCAAAGCGATAACTCCTGCTCGAAAGCAGGCCCACTCCAAACCATTAGCCCAATCGCCGAGCATTACCAATTGCCTTACCATCAAGCCCTAACCCCTCAGACAACTACGCACTCGAGCCTATATCGAGACTTCTCTTTGCCTTGGCAAACTTCCAGAGTCGCACGTTCGAACTCACAAATCCACAACATGCTTGCCGCGTACAAACGCCATCACCATTCTCGCACTTCACCGCGACCCAGCTTCCAAACGTGACCATGCCTTACGTTGCCCACCCAGGTCGACAATCTGCTAGCCATATTGCCCCACGATCGACTCTGGTCGTACGCGATGCAGGCGATTGATTCGCGTGCCACTTACGAATTGCCCAAAAAATTGACATCAATTTTTTTTCTTGAACCGATCGAATAAGTGTTTGAAAAGCCTTCGTTTTTGTTTGTTTTTTTTAGAACGATCGAATTAGAGGAGGGAGGAGAGGGAGACTGTCGATTTATGCTCGGCCCTAAATTGCAAACTTCGGCCATTAATTTTTCTTTTTTTTCGATTTTTTCTTGTGAAGACAGTAGCGGCCATGGTTTCCCCATTTTTATTTTGCTCGGCCATTGTTTGATTTCTTTGATGAAAGAAAGAAAAAAAATTGTTTTCGTTTTTATTTTATTTCATTCAAAACGAACGCGTATAAATTTATGACACGTGTGAGATTTATAGAAAAAAAACAACACGTGGTTACAAATTTCAATATGTGTTAAATTTTTCACTTGAATGTAAATAAAGATATATATATGTATTCAATTTAAATTTAAATTCAAATCATCTCGATGATGCAACTCAAAATTTTCGAATTCCTATCGAGGCGTGCCGCCAGGCGTTTATAATGTTAAAACCCCTATTCCGAACACACTGGAAAAGGTTTCGAGTCCAAATTCGATCGTATGAAGAAGATAGCTTTTTAAACCCAGTTTTTAAATTAAATATCGATATAATTTTCAGCGCGTTTTCTCATCGTACAATCACACGACAACTCTGAATGCTATGGAAATTGAAATCCGATAATAATACCATATTACAGATTCAATGGAACTGGTTTTGTCAAATTCCGACACTGTGCCTCGGAAGGCTATTTTAAATGTTGATTTTAAACGATGAAATTTCAAAACTGAACAATTCACTTTCAAATTCAATTCTGTAGTTTCTATTATCTTCAGTATCATCAATATAAATTTTCTAAGCCTTTAAAATATTTTAAATCAGCTTATAACTAAAGATTCAAATTTTTTATCCAACTTTAATAAATTAAATTCAATAATTTAATTGCCAATTTCATAGCAATATTCGAAGTTCAAGTTAAAATATCTTTCAATATTTAAAATCCATTTAAATATTTCTTTTTCAAATGTTAAATTTTCCGGGTCGTCACAAAATATATCTATAGAAGGAAGAGATGGAGTTCACTCTGTTATTGGAACTAGCAAGACGAGCATCCTCTCGGCAGCAAGTGGTTGCTCATCTGAAGACTGCTCAGTCACTAGTTTATGACTTGAACGAACGTCATCATCACCTGCCTTATTAACACCGCCTAGTATTTCACCTTCCTCGATGTTGCCTTGAGCCTCCTCATCTTCCTGGCCAGGGACTAGGGGCATGTCAAGGCGGACATGACCTGCCGCTGGCTGAATAAGGCCACCTCCTATAACTTCATCGTCATCCCTGGCCTGGCAGGTGCTACGACCCTCTTTTAGAAAGTTGAAGGCTAAGAGATGCTTACGAGTAATAAGGGACCTGATCTCCCTATCTTCCTTTGGAACGTTTCTGAGTATCATAATGGCGGTTTGATAAACATCGCCATCGGGTTTTGAAAGAACATCTAAATAATTCAGAAAATCGTGCTAATCAAAATGCAAGTAAACTAAAGCCTTTACACTATAGTTTGGAAAAGTACTTATATCCTACTAACTGCCATTGTGCAAAACCGGGTGGACAGTGCACATAAACCATTCATCTTTGAAATAGCTAAGCTTATTCCTAGAACAGATCACAACTTTGCAACCGCTGACTAGCTCAAGATAAGTGAATGATGGACTACCTTTTCGTAGCTTGATGCTATAAATAAATTAAATATCTCCTTTGGTCGGCTCACGATTTAATAATTTAAGGAAACCCGTATATGTGCCCTAGAGATATGCATAGCTGTTCAGATGTAGTTGAGCTAGAGCAAGTTTCATAAAAATTGAGCATTTAGCGGATGAACGGATTAAATGGTGAAACATTACCCAGTTAAGCACATATACCTATTACAGGTTATATACCTTTTCGGAGGAAGATGATCCCTCTGATCATGAGATGGGACCAATACGTCGTCATATGGGATTCTATGCTTCATGCAAAGTCGACGATGAGATGCCTCATTAACTTTCGAAGCAGTCGGGTCCGTTGGGTCTGAAGAATACGACATCCTCAAGTGCATCAGGAGCTGGCTCTATAATATCATCTGCCTCCAAACTTGGAGAGTTAGTTGGAGCATGGTGTGATCTTTCAGGTTGTTCCAATTGTTCACCCAGAGTGTATCGATCAGAAAGTGTCCCTGAACTTGACTCAGCGTCTGATTCGACATGCGTGGAAGCTTGATCACCAAACATCGCGGCTAAATGCTTAGTACATCTGGAAGCCATAACTATTGAATTCACTAGATAATCATAGTTAGGTGGATTAACTTCTCCCTCCATACTAAGTAACATCTAGTTCGGTGTTATATAGTTCATAGCTATTATACAATAGTGGTAATGAGATTTGGGAGTTCGACCAAAGTGACCATCATTGCTGACTGTATTTGCATACTCATAGGTACTAATAAAAATACATTCACTCGGCCTATCATAATTTCTATGATCAACTAACCTAAGCTCTAATACCAAATGCAACAACCAGCACCTTAATAGGCCCGAATTTCGACCAAGTCGAAATCCAAGTCCATTAGTGTAACACCCCATCTTTTACCCATACTATCCAAGAGTATTATAAAGTAATACCATCAAATAACATGGAGAATGAGGCTATAAGTGGTACACATGTGAATATTCCCTTGGACTAACCCTAGTACTATTAAAACATCAAATAAACAACTCACCTATACGTACACATTATCGATACAAAGCAATAAACACGTATACTCTTGGATAGAACAATACACAATATAAAATGAATATTAGAGAACACAGATTCAGAATCGTAGCGATAATATATAATACCGATTATATAAGTTATTTCTAATGTATACCATATAAATATACATACATAAAGTCACATATTACATATATGATATACCATAATATTACATCCTAACATCCTTTATGCTTAGAATAACACAAGCCAGACTCACTCTCCTTGAACTTGAAATAGCTCGAGCTGACCCGAGTATTACATATATAACACATGGCTTGGACTATACCTAAATCAAGAATTGATAAAATAAGGAGCATAATATAAAGTGGTAGTAATAATAATAGCATTGCTAGAGATGCTCAAGTTATCAATCAACATTGTTAATATGTGTATAGACAAGAAAATATATGCATGGAATACATGTGTGTGTGTGTGTAATACCATGGGTAATCATCCAAACATCGCATCATATGGCTAACTCAAAATCTTGCAAAACATTCAACTCTGATATCAAAAGATGTCATTACCCATATAGAAATACATCAAATCAAAAATCACAAAATCAACACAAATGGGTGAATCACACATATCCAGAAATCATCATCAATTCCAAAAATATCAAATAGTGAAATATCACCAAGTATAATCAGGCTAGCACATAGCATTGTCTAAATATATCTCTCAATCTCAGTAAATAGAACATCATCATCAATACACATAAAATAGGATAGGATGTCTATCAATATACTGAGAACCCACTATACAGTGGACATATATCATAGGTATAACTCATATTCTCATATAAAAACTATCAGGATACATCGTGATGTTATATGACTGTACAACAGACGCGTAGTCCCAAGCAGAGCCATATGTATAACGCTTATGGATCATCAAGCCCATAACTATACTCAAGTTAGGTGTATCAATAGTATATGCCAAACTATTATTTCGTTATTACCAGAAGGAAGACTGATAGCACCGAGCAAGCTCTAGAGACATGAAGTATCTAAAGTCTAAGTTAGCTCAACAGTCATCATGATATGTATCCATCGGTGTGCTCATCAAGGCAAGAACTCTTAAGTCGTGACATTAATCTTGCCCCTATAGGTAATAAACTTCTGGCCTGGAGACACAATGGCAAAAGCACAAAGCGAAAGAATGAAGCTATATATATATATGTATATATATATATATGTGTATATATATATATATATGTATATATATATATATATAGTGTCACAAATCTGGGGTGCTTCCCCACGATCAGGCCGCTAAGGTGGATTCTAGCCATCTAGTCCTCTCTAATAAACATAATAGAAGTGCATCATAAAAGTGGCATATAGAATTAATACGTATAGGCAAAAAATTATGGTCATCATTAGGAATAGAGCCATACTCGCCAGATATAGGCACAGAGTCATATATCACTATGTGTATCACCTCGCACTATCTACGCTTTTCTCGTCATGTGAGTATCATCTACTTACAATGAATAACCGAATATCACAACAGCATCCCATACCTTGCATGATACTTAAACGTTTATTCACTACTTATAAACCATACTTGAGTTCCATAATATTCTATATAATGAGTCCTAAGAATAATAGGGAAATATTGCAAAATGCCCCATTCCAAACGGTATTATAACTCTGGCTATTCAAATTTCACATCACACAGAAATATATCACAAGATTACATAGAAGGATGTCATCAGCGTATCATATCAAAATCATCAGTCAAATCTATATCAATGGTGAATAAATCATGATATCGAAATCAACATAAAGAAGATGAGTAATCAAAAATGTTGTGTGAAATCCCATCAACCAAATATATATTGATATATAGTCATACAGAAAATATTTTTATTTAAGTTTATTTAATATAAATAATACTTTGAAATACTTAAAACCTTGATTAATAATTAATATTTATTTTCCAAATATTCTATTTACATTTATCCTTTGAATAAACATTTCAATCCAAGCTTATTTTCTTTATACAAATTAATTACCTTTTTAAATATAATAAATTATATTTTCGACTCCTTACACATGTAAATATGTTTTCGAAACTTCCAAGGTTACTTTAAAATTAACAAATAATTATATAAACTATTTCATAATTTTCTATAACTAAATAATACTTTAAAATAAATTTATACACCCTTTAAATAGTTCTTTTCACTTCGATCATAATTTATAATCAAAACCTCCCCTATATACTCAAACTTTCTAATAACTCATTTTGAAAATCATATAATATTGGTTTTAATTTATTTAATAATCTACTATAATTAAATACTATTTCAAAATAAATTTATATGTTACATAATAAATTATATATATTTCAAACAATAGAATAATTCAAAATCTTTATTTCATAATCTAACCGTTAGAATAAATTATTTTCTGTTTTAACAACTTTTATATATAAAATAATGTTCAAGAAATTATTATTTTTTTGAACCAAATTTTATTTATTGATAATTGCACTTCAATTTAATTTTAATATACCAAAATAATTTATTAAAACTTTGAAAAATATTTTAAAATGAGAAAATCAATCGAACGTCCAAAAATATAAATTAGGAAGAAAAAACCTCCAAAATCATTAACAAGTCATTAATATAAATTTTATCGTGTGGCTGAGTCGAATTCCATCTAATTTCGACTATCGATAAGCTGTGCCCATGATGTAAATAAATTTCAAACATTAAATGAAAACATATAGTACTTCCTTTGCATTATGGACGTCCAACAAACATAAAACTCCGCTATCAATTACCAAATAACATTCGATATCAGAACAACTAATCGAATATTCCAATCACACAATTTATCCAAGCAATTCAATAATTATTCACAAGTCATTCAACCAAGCAAATACAATCAACTCATTCAAACAATGTAATCTAATTTGGATATATTCATTTATATAATTAGCATACGAAGAAATAGATATAGATGTAAGTGAGAACAAATCACCGAAATGAAGCTCAATCAATATAATCTATGCACATAAATCTCAAGCTATTGCACCACCATCGACTGTCGTGCTGATGCTCCTCCACAACGCCTACAACAACCACATCACACCACCATCCATGCAACCTAAATTAGCATCCCTTCGACCAGCAAGTCGCTGACCTAGCTTAACTTCGTCACCTTGTCTACACACCACCTCCGTTTACACACCAAGTCGCACGCCACAATAGCTCCAGTCGCTCGTCATTCAACATCAAGTCGCAACCACCAGCTTAACACATCTCCAGCATGCCACCACCGTACCAAGTCGCAACAACCTAGGTCGAGCATCTCGCCCATAGTCGAACACAAGCACCTTTGACATCGACGTGGAAGTCATGCATGCAGCTGGTCGTTTTTTTTAATTATCAAAGACGCGCCTTGATTTTGAGAATTAGGGCATGATTATTGAACAAAAGAAGAATTAGAATGTTCGGGCTTAAATATGAAGGAGAGGGAGAATTTTGGAGTATGTGTTTGGGCTTTGTTTAATTGGGCTAGATTATAATTAATTTACTTTTCCATTTATTCGCTTTTTCTTTTAGCTTCAATAAATTATTCAAAAAGAATTTATTAATACTTTAATTTGTTAAGACCAGAATCTTTTATTAATAGTCTTCAATTAAATAAATATTCACTTTCAAAAATAATAATCATTATCAAATATTGAATTCAATTTATTTTATTTTAAATAAATTTAAATATAATTTCGACATAGAAAGCAGGATTATTACAGACTCCCTCTAACAAAATTACGTCCTTGCAATTTCTTATAGGGAAATGTCATATGCACTCATGTCTTGACTTTCTTCATATTCTATAAACTTTTGTCAAACCAAACTTAAATAATTCCTCCATATGGCTCTTATTCCAATTTTCTAATCATATGCTACAATTTAAATAGATTCAATTCAATGACTTTCTATTTTTCACATATGATAAAAAAATTATGAATATTTTCTAAATGTTTGATTTTTCAAAAAATTTTGAAAAAAAATCTCCTTTGCACGGAGAACGTTCTGAATAATCAAAATGCAATATAATTACATAGTATGCATCTCGTAAGAAGAATCCCAAAGCGGCGCTTCTCGAATATGGTGAAATAAGACAATATCATAATATATATCAATATACCATAAAAATGTACCTTTTAATTCGCATTTTAAGACAGTTTGCTTATTATTAAGCGAACAAAAGTGACCAACATCTTCACTAACCGTCCAAAGAAGCATTATCAGTACCTATCTCAACTCATATTTGAATATTAGCTTCATATATAAAAATATACTAATTATACACTTGAATATGTAAAAGAATTTAACTTCATATTTTACCATTTTCTGACAATTTTTTATATAGCTAAAGGATTGAATCAAGATATGGAGGATTTACTAAAGATGAATAGTTCAGATTTTTTTTCTTTCAATAATTACACACGCCCACTCATGTAAGTCGTAGATTTAGCCAAATAAACATTAAGATGTTGCAAAACACTTAAAATAAAAGTTGTAGCTTATATTTTCAGCTTTCTAGAATGAGGAAAGACGTAAAAATCAGATAAATTGCTATAAAATTATAGGCAAATAAGTTCACCCCTATGCAATTATGGATTTTAGGGCAATGACACACATCCCTTGAAATTTATATCTTACTCTTACTTAACTCAAAACTTGGTATTGCATAACCAGTCCTCTCCATAATTGTAACTTGGGGGTAATCTGAACTATCTATAAATAAGTAAAGTAAACCTACATAAAAGATAGGTAATAATACCATAACCTACTCTTCTACTGTAATAAATGTGTCAACACAACTAATATAATGTGACTCAAATGTAACAATCATATTATGATAAAGGTAACCCAACATCCAAAATAAGGATGATCATAAAACAAGTCCTTTGCGAAGTACATAATAATTGTAAATGTAACAACAATAACATCAGTCAACTAACAATACACACAATATAGAAATGGAAAACAAAAAAAGAATACAAATTGATAACCATTATTACTGACCGGCAAAGTCCGCTATGGAAATTTAATGCAATCCAATGATATCCTTTGAGAGTTCAACATACATAGTCTCATGTCGGTATCGCCGTACCAACTGAAGCAATTTTATGGGTGATATTTGAACTACTCTATATACTTCAAACCTAGTTTCGATCGTAAGTAGAGCTACCATAACCTCTGAAGCAAGTACTGGTGATTTTCAGTCTACTCTAAATACCTAAGACCTTTGCAGATCACACTGTACCCTTTGAAGCAAGCAAGGGTTCTATGATCCCATAGTAGATGATTGTCATCATCTGTAACATTCCTGAAAATTCGCCAAGTTTAATTTGGCAATGAAATTAATTTTTGGAAATAAATTGTGATTTAATTAGAAAATTTTCTAGAATAAATAAATAATTTTGATTTTAAGTAGAAATTTATATTAGAAATTTAAGAATAAGTGATTTATAAAACAAGTATTGAACTTCAAAATAAAATGTATTAAAAATATAATGGAAATTAAAAGCCTGAGATTAATAAAAAGAGAATGATACTTGTTTTCTAAAATATTAAATATATTTGGTAGATGTAACAAATTTCAAAAAGATTTATTTTAAGATTTTAATTCTCTTATATAAATAAATATAACAATTGTTAATATGAAATCAAAGTGTTTAAATCCATTCTTTTCTTTTTATAAAGTTGTACAAAATAAATAATAAAAAAATTATATGAAGGTAAATTTTGTAAAATATAGATATAAAAGAGTAAATAAAAGGAAAATATATTTAAATAGGAAGCACAAAATAAAGTTATATTTGAGTGTTATTAACATGAAAATGTAAAAATGCAAATTTATATACATGAAAGACTTAAGTGAATGTGGTATAAAATTTATTTAAAAAAAAATTCTTGTACTTTGAAAATTTTAAATGTGAACATATACATAAGGAAGTAAACAACACATGGGAGGTAGAGTAAGGTGATTAACAAAATCTAAAGCTCATGATTTCATTTTTACAAATGGCATCAAGTATGTTTAATTTAAATAAAATAATAGAAATAAAAAAATTGAGAAAAACTTTCCATCTCCCCATGCTCAATCATATTATATATCAGCCAAATCTGAAAAGAAAATAGTAAAAGAGATTTGGTATCTTAAAAAAACTACAACTCCAAAGAAAAAAAAGGAAATCTGTCAAGCCATCTCCACATCAATTCAAATAAAAAAGAGAGAAACAAGTAGCAGATCAAAGTCTTCAACCTGGGAAACCAATTTAATCTTCAACCTGTAACAAAACAAAAATGGCAAATTGTATTCAAAGTTTAAACTGGAGTGCAAAACAGAAGAAGAAATGGCAGTTTAAAATTCAAGAATGCAAAGGTTTTCAATCTGAAAACAAATCAACTCAAAGGCAAGTAAATTTCCTTTTTAAAAGAATTTGAGTTTAATGTTGAAATCAGCAAATAAGCAAAGATTTAAACAACTTAATTTAATAAGTTGCAGGAAAACGAACTTTCTTCAAATTTGAATCTGGAGTTCCAAAAACCTGAAGTGATCAAACTCAGGTAATTCAGAAGAAAACCCACTAATTTTTTAAAAAAAAATTAAACCTGAAGTATTTTGAAAACCATAATTAACTTGAGTGTTTTCAACTTGAGGAAATAATAACCACACCAAAGAGAATCTGGAAATCAGATTCTGGAGATTCTAAATGCAAGCAAGTTTTCAAAACCTGGAAGCAAAGCAAGTTTAAAGGCCTGGAAAGTAAAAACTGCAAATTCATTTCAAATTCTTCTCTGTTTGCAAAAAATTCCATGTGAGCAAATTACACCCCAAATCTCTAAAATCTGGTTGACATTTTGATTTCATGTGATAATGTTTTGGTATGGACTTGAATGTGCCTGCATGTTGAATGTATACATAGATTTAATGTGTGTGTGTCTGTGAATTAGGCAGATTGCCTTTGCCTTGTTCACAGTTATGTCTACAGGTTTTCAAAATCTATTACTTCCTGTTAAACCTCCTATGTGAGTAAACTTCTAATTAATCCAGATTACCTGTTGTTGTAAGCATGTTTGAAATGATGTGAAAAACCCTTTGCATGTGAAAAAGAAAAAAAAAAGAAAAAAAGAAAAGAAAGGGTCTATGTACATGTGTATATTTACTTGGCATGTTATATACAGGGTCATTCATCCCTGTTCCTTCTTGGCTTCATGGTTACAGAGTAAACCTTTGTTTGAACTCAAATCTCCTTCTTCCTCTCTCTGTTTCCTTCTAGAATTAGAATCTAAACAAAATTTGCTTGTTTGACTTTAAGATTTAGATTTAAATTTTATTTAAGTTAAGATAAGATGGGAATTGCTCTGGAAGAAAAACAAACAGTCAAGTTTGAATTTGTGTAAAATTCAAATATGCAAATTAAACAATCCAGTAATATAAATTGAATCCCTATACTAAGTCATGTTTTTACAAAGCAAAATCACAACTTTTAAGTTAGAAAGGAAAGTGCATTTCTGGTTTAACCAGAATTTGGATTTTTATGAAATCCTGATGAACTCGATGATATTTGAGGTCATAATTCTTTCTGGAGTTAGTTGAATGATCGTAGATTAGGGGAAAATACGAAGAACATTAATCAAACCATTTTGGGGAAGTGCGAAGTGGATTTGGGTTTGTAACCCTAGTTTTCACTGGGTTGAATATCTCGATTTGTTCTCTCCCCCTGATGGATCGAGTTGCATGGGAATTTGGGTAATGCTGGCTTTGGTGTTGACGAGGACTTTGCCGAAGTGTCAGAGGTAGCGGTGGTTGGAGCTTCGAGACAAAGGCGTTGACAGGTGTTGGTGGAGGGGGTCTTCAGTGGTTCCAGGTTTGATGATGAACATGCAAATTCGAATTCGTGATAGTATCGATCTATTTGATGATCAGTATGGGATGCGGGTGTGCTCGCCGACCTGAGGAGATCATCGATGATGATCGGAGCTCGCTGCGATGACGGGGCACGTGCACTGGGTAGTGGGTTGTGTCAATGTATGGGTTGAAGCAGAGGGCAAAATGCTTAAGTTTTTTTCTAGGGTCAATATCGTGAGTGACTCGAAGTTATGGGGTGTTTTACTCGAAGTAAAGTATGGGTAACTCGGGTTAAAGTTGTTTCAGGGTTTGAAACCAAAAACGGAAACCTGTTCTGTTTTAAGTTTTAAAACAAATTTTAAAAAAAATGTGAACTAAAAAATTTAAACTAATTTTAAAACTTGAAATTGAATTTGAATTCAAGAAGTTTGAATCTAAATTTGAAATAATTTAAATTTTGAAATTTAGATTTGGTTTTAAACAACTTTCAAAGTATAAAGGGTATTGGTTTTAAAATTAAACTGAAAGTTTAAATTATAAAATAAAAAAATAAAAAAAATAGTTTAAATCTGAGTTTTGAAATCTGGACTTGGGTTTTAAACTTTAGTTTTTAAAATAAAATAAAGTTTTAGATTTTATTTGTTTAGCTACTTTAAAAATGGTTAGATGTTTTGAAATTTAAAATGAAGTTAAATGTAAGTAAGTTTTGAATGTATGTAGCCTGAAATCAAAAATTTAAATATGTATTCCAGTTTTAGAAAAAAAGGAAGTTTTTCAATTTAAAAATAATTCAAACAACTTTGAATGTTATAGTGTATTTTTAATTGATTTGAATTTAAAAAAAAATGAATTTGGTTTAAAATTCTTACAAACCTCTTTTATAAAATAAATATTCTTTAACTTGTGGAAAGAAAGGTTTTTGAATTTAAAATTCTGTTTAAGTTAAATTCGTGTTCATTTTAAATACTAAATCTAAAATGAAATTAAAATTAAAATTTGAAAGCAAATTGTTTTTAAATGCTTTATTTAAGTAAGAGATGTTTTATCTAAAAAAATTAATAAATAGAATTTAATGATTTGATTTCATTAAATTATTAAGTCAATTAATCAAGTAATTAATGAATGATCAAAATGAAAATAGTAATTACTTAGTGAAAGTAATTAAGAGAAGATAATTAAAGGTTAGGAATTGATCAATCAAATATTTGAGGTTAATTATTTTAAAGTAAAATTAATTAATGTGGTTAATTAACTAAGATAATTGAATCAAGAACAATAAATTAAGGTTAATTAACTTAAAGTGATTAAGAAATCATTATTAATTAAGGAGTAATTAATTTTTGTAATTAATTAGGGAAAAATAAATCTATTGGTTAATCAATTAAGGGCAATTAATTATAACTAAGATAAATAAATTAATAATTAAGGGTCTACCAATTAAAGTAATTAATTGAGGAATAATCAATTAATAAAAGTAATTAAGGTTTAATTAATTACAATTAAAGGTTACTTAATTAATCTAATTAATTAAAGAGATGATTAATAAATGAAGGTGGTTAAGGCTTAATTAATTATAGTTAATGATAGTTAATCATTGATTTAAAGATTTCAAATAGAAGTAATTATGTGGGTAATAAATTTATAACCACATAATTTATTCATCTTAATTTAAGATGTTTGATTGCTATTGAATGATCTGTGATGGATTGATATATTTGATATGTGATGTGATGCTATGTGATGCTTTGTGCTAGGCTGTTATATCTGCGATGTATATATTGTTATGCAAACCCTTGACCCGTAGAACAACATTTGAATTTCGATGCGACAGGGAGTCGGATTCCAGTCGGTTATCCGAAACCCACATCGAATCATATTAGTGAACCTTTGTGATTGATAATTTATTTTATCTATGAATCTGTGAATTAAGATAAGCGTTATCGGTCATACCGCTTATCGATATGATTGAATCTGTGTTGATTGATGATGTGGCACTTTTATTGTGTAAAACCCCTGGACCACACTTTTACACACACAAATATGGATTGCACGTGGAAATCGGTTAAGTCACAGATTTTTTTAAAATAGTTTTGAATCTGAATTTTAAAATTCAAATGGTTTTGGAAATGAACTGGATTTTAAGTGAAAAGTTTTTTTTGAAAAAGTGTTTTAAAAATGAAAGTTATTTTGAATAACTTAATAAAAAATTTGAATTCAATATTTGAAATTGAATTCTATAATTTGGGAACTAGGGTTTAAAAAGTTATTCAACTTATTAATAGGTTTATATGGGTTTTTAAAACCATTTTAAAGGTGATGTTTTGGAATTTAAATTCAACCCAAGATTTCAACTTGTACACATTGGATTTTTCTGAAACGAAAACTATTTGTTTTCAAATGATTGAAGCTTTCACATAAGAATGAATTTCCAATTTGTGTTAAAGGATTTCAAGTCTAAAATGAAGTTAGTTTTTCCAAATTATAGATAAATCTTTGGAAACGTGTTTTGGAAGCTATAAATCTTTAATTTAAAGATTTAATTGGGTTAATCCAAATTGAATGGGAATTGTTATGGAATCCATGAATAGATCTTCGTGAAACTGGTGAATTTTGTGAAATAAAATCTTTTTGTGTAAAGATTTAAAATGGTGATTTGTTTAACCATTTTGAAAGGAAAAACTTTGGATTTTAAGTTGTGACTTAACTAAAATCCCATATCCATATGTTTTTAAATATTGAGCTCACTATTCGGTTTAGCCGGGAGAGGACCTTTGTGTCATATAGCCAATTCCGAATATGTGATACGTCGTTATGGATAGCATTGAAGACCGGTGGTGAAGACCGGGTATTTGCGAGAACGATAGGATGACCTATTGATTGTCTCTGCACTGAGTCGCGCCAGTATAGAGATTCCCTAAGTGATGGGAAGTCCGATCGGGATTGTGAATACCCGGATTTGCAAGGGCTTCTTCGGAAGTGCCTTCGGTTCTGTTCGAGCCCGGAACAGACTTGTATGGTCGTGTGTCTGACACTACACTTTGAGATATAAAGCTGATTCCTTTCAAATACACATCTGTTGGTGGCGGAGAATTTATTCTCTTAGCTTAACACCCTTCTCTGAGACGTACGAGCTCAGAGGTTATGTATTTGAAGGTTATCAGCGATATACTCCCGATTTGGTAGTGTGGCATGCTAAGTGCTGCTGTGTGATTGATGATCATTTGTTGATCATTGGTTGATCAAAGCATGGCTTGTGAAAAGCGTAGCTTTGTGGTCGAGACCTCATCGAGCCTCACAAACCGGTAATGGTCGAAACAGGAAAGATGCGGCAAGGTTTCAGGGGTAGCTCCCCTAGGGTATGACCATTCCTTTTGAAAAAGGATAGTATCATGGTATGGAGCCCAGATACTTACTCATGTGGACACACTATTATTATTACTGTGTGATGTTGTTGTTGGAGAGCTCTCGGATAAAGGTCCCAAAGGACCGGGGGTGGCATATCTCAGGTTTTATTCCCCGGGAAGGGGGTAGCCGGCCTTGTGTTAGCAGAGAACAGGTTGGTTCTCGGGGCGTCCCGCCAGAGGCGTTCCCATGTGGCAATAGGAAGTTCCTTAGCCTGACCATTTGTTGGAAATCCATTCATCCAATACGCGCCGTGTACGGTTTTAGTTGTATTACCTGCCATCTACTTATGGTGGCGCCCCACTGTTTGGATGGTAGCTATAGTAGGCATACGATACTGGTCGTATGTTGGCTAGGATTTATATTATACTTTCGAAATGGTTTTCCACACTTTGCACTTATAGTAATAATATCAAAGAAATTTTCACGTATTAAGCATTTTTGACTATCGTTAGGAGAAATCTCCTCCAATTCTGCGTTTGCATTGTGTGTGTGGCGGGAGGCCTTATGGTAGTTTCATTTTCTAACAAAAAACATTGCGGATTTAAACTTTAAATTCTTTTGTTTGTTTTAAAAGACCTAATGTTTTGTTTGCTCACACCAGTCCCATGACTGACCTGGAGTTTATTGTTCCTTTCCTAAACTCTGGGTTCCCACTATTTTCCACATGGGCAGTCCAGAGTTGGGTTTTCAGATAATCATGTAATAGGTATAGATTCGTTAGCCTTCGAAGCTCTTTGGATTTGTGGACCGCGTTTGCTACACTTCAGCATCACACCAGTCTTGCCCATCTAGGTGGAGCGTGATGGGGTTTCGAGCTAGCCTTGGAGTTTTGAAGATGGAGTTCTTGGAGTTTGGCATTGAAGACATTATCTTTCCGCTGTTATTCTTTGTATCTCTGATAGTGTTGATATCTACTGTATCTTTCTATTGTAACATTCTGTTGTACCATTCATGTTGTATCAGTTATTGTATCCAATATTGTATTTGATATCTGTTATTTCATTTTTCTTCCGCTGTGTTGTACTTAATGTGTTATAAGCTCCGGCGAACCAGGTTCGACGTTTGGATCTGCGGCATTTGAATACGAGTGTCGTATTCGGTGCCGATTTTCGAAAGTCGAGTCAGGATCGTTACAGTGGTATCAGAGCTGAAGGTTAAAACTTTAGCTCAGGAGTATAACACATTAAGTAGCTCATTAGAGATAGAGTGAAATATACCCTAGAATGAGTATATCCCTAAGATATCCGTTCGAATGCCTTAGTAAATTCTCTTACTATCCACTGATAGTAAGTATGAGTGCGAGAAGAGGACGAGATAGGGGACAGGGGAATACCACTACCAATGGTCAATACCCCGCAATGGCGGAAACAACTTTTCTCTATCAATCTCCTTTGATTCGATTTCGTATTCTTTTGATTGCTTCGTAGCTGCTCCAGAAAGAAGTTTCGGTGTGATGATGGCCCTACGAATCGTTGCAGGAAAATTCTTACTTCGTTTCTTCATCGGTTTCTTATCAGCTTTTCGTTCTAAACTCTAATGAATTTGAAGATTTAAATTAAATAAATTGAAAATTTTAAATTGAGTTAAATTGGTTAATAGAATGTAAAGCTAAATTTGAATTGTATAAATAAAACGATATCGGTTAAAACCAAATTTAAAATTGTAATTTCGTGTGTATATCAAAGTCTATATACTTTGGAGTATTCTGGCTTGAATTTGTTATCCATATCTAGCATTTGGGAATTGTTGAAAATTAAGCCCATCTATCTTTTCTGTGGGATCCGATATATTCTACGAACGATTAGTTATTCCTTCGAACTAATCAATGCCCTTGCATATTCGTAGACCGGTGAGCCCGAGTAACTTGTGAAATAATTGTATGAGGTTGTTCTCATATTGTCGATATTCTGATTTGGTAAGACGAATGCAGAATAAATATTTTCGATCTGATCTGATCAATCATTTCTTTATCTATTATCTTTTCATTCTCGTCTTCCTTGCAATTTCGAGGACGAAATTCTTTTAAGGGGGGAAACCTATAACATTCCTGAAAATTCGCCAAGTTTAATTTGGCAATGAAATTAATTTTTGGAAATAAATTGTGATTTAATTAGAAAATTTTCTAGAATAAATAAATAATTTTGATTTTAAATAGAAATTTATATTAGAAATTTAAGAATAAGTGATTTATAAAACAAGTATTGAACTTCAAAATAAAATGTATTAAAAATATAATGGAAATTAAAAGCCTGAGATTAATAAAAAGAGAATGATAGTTGTTTTCTAAAATATTAAACATATTTGGTAGATGTAACAAATTTCAAAATGATTTATTTTAAGATTTTAATTCTCTTATATAAATAAATATAACAATTGTTAATATGAAATCAAAGTGTGTAAATCCATTCTTTCCTTTTTATAAAGTTGTACAAAATAAATAATAAAAAAATTATATGAAGGTAAATTGTGTAAAATATAGATATAAAAGAGTAAATAAAAGGAAAATATATTTAAATAGGAAGCACAAAATAAAGTTATATTTGAGTGTTATTAACATGAAAATGTAAAAATGCAAATTTATATACATGAAAGACTTAAGTGAATGTGGTATAAAATTTATTTTAAAAAAAAAATTCTTGTACTTTGAAAATTTTAAATGTGAACATATACATAAGGAAGTAAACAACACATGGGAGGTAGAGTAAGGTGATTAACAAAATCTAAAGCTCATGATTTCATTTTTACAAATGGCATCAAGTATGTTTAATTTAAATAAAATAATAGAAATAAAAAAATTGAGAAAAACTTTCCATCTCCCCATGCTCAATCATATTATACATCAGCCAAATCTGAAAAGAGAATAGTAAAAGAGATTTGGTATCTTAAAAAAACTACAACTCCAAAGAAAAAAAAAGGAAATCTGTCAAGCCATCTCCACATCAATTCAAATAAAAAAGAGAGAAACAAGTAGCAGATCAAAGTCTTCAACCTGGGAAACCAATTTAATCTTCAACCTGTAACAAAACAAAAATGGAAAATTGTATTCAAAGTTTAAACTGGAGTGCAAAACAGAAGAAGAAATGGTAGTTTAAAATTCAAGAATGCAAAGGTTTTCAATCTGAAAACAAATCAACTCAAAGGCAAGTAAATTTCCTTTTTAAAAGAATTTGAGTTTAATGTTGAAAACAGCAAATAAGCAAAGATTTAAACAACTTTATTTAATAAGTTGCAGGAAAACGAACTTTCTTCAAATTTGAATCTGGAGTTCCAAAAACCTGAAGTGATCAAACTCAGGTAATTCAGAAGAAAACCCCATAATTTTGAATTTTTTTTTTAAACCTGAAGTAATTTGAAAACCATAATTAACTTAAGTGTTTTCAACTTGAGGAAATAATAACCAAACCAAAGAGAATCTGGAAATCAGATTCTGGAGATTCTAAATGCAAGCAAGTTTTCAAAACCTGGAAGCAAAGCAAGTTTAAAGGCCTGGAAAGTAAAAACTGCAAATTCATTTCAAATTCTTCTCTGTTTGCAAAAAATTCCAGGTGAGCAAATTACACCCCAAATCTCCAAAATCTGGTTCACATTTTGATTTCATGTGATAATGTTTTGGTATGGACTTGAATGTGCCTGCATGTTGAATGTATACATAGATTTAATGTGTGTGTGTCTGTGAATTAGGCATATTGCCTTTGCCTTGTTCACAGTTATGTCTACAGGTTTTCAAAATCTATTACTTCCTGTTAAACCTCCTATGTGAGTAAACTTCTAATTAATCCAGATTACCTGTTGTTGTAAGCATGTTTGGAATGATGTGAAAAACCCTTTGCATGTGAAAAAGAAAAAAAAAGAAAAAAAGAAAAGAAAGGGTCTATGTACATGTGTATATTTACTTGGCATGTTATATACAGGGTCATTCATCCCTGTTCCTTCTTGGCTTCATGGTTACAGAGTAAACCTTTGTTTGAACTCAAATCTCCTTCTTCCTCTCTCTGTTCCCTTCTAGAATTAGAATCTAAACAAAATTTGCTTGTTTGACTTTAAGATTTAGATTTAAATTTTATTTAAGTTAAGATAAGATGGGAATTGCTCTGGAAGAAAAAAAAACAGTCAATTTTGAATTTGTGTAAAATTCAAATATGTAAATTAAACAATCCAGTAATATAAATTGAATCCCTATACTAAGTCATGTTTTTACAAAGCAAAGTCACAACCTTTAAGTTAGAAAGGAAAGTGCATTTCTGGTTTAAACAGAATTCGGATTTTTATGAAATCCTGATGAACTCGATGATATTTGAGGTCATAATTCTTTCTGGAGTTAGTTGAGTGATCGTAGATTAGGGGAAAAATACCAAGAACATTAATCAAACCATTTTGGGGAAGTGCGAAGTGGATTTGGGTTTGTAACCCTAGTTTTCACTGGGTTGAATATCTCGATTTGTTCTCTCACCCTGATGGATCGAGTTGCATGGGAATTTGGGTAATGCTGGCTTGGGTGTTGACGAGGACTTTGCCGAAGTGTCAGAGGTAGCGGTGGTCGGAGCTTCGACAAAAAGGCGTTGACAGGTGTTGGTGGAGGGGGTCTTCAGTGGTTCCAGGTTTGATGATGAACATGCAAATTCGAATTCGTGATAGTATCGATCTATTTGATGATCAGTATGGGATGCGGGGGTACTCGCCGACCTGAGGAGATCATCGATGATGATCGGAGCTCGCTGCGATGACGGGGCACGTGCACCGGGGAGTAGGTTGTGTCAGTGTATGGGTTGAAGCAGAGGGCAAAATGCTTAAGTTTTTTTTCTAGGGTCAATATCGTGAGTGACTCGAAGTTATGGGGTGTTTTACTCGAAGTAAAGTATGGGTAACTCGGGTTAAAGTTGTCTCAGGGTTTGAAAACAAAAACAGAAACCTGTTCTGTTTTAAGTTATAAAACAAATTTTAAAAAAAATGTGAACTAAAAAATTTAAACTAATTTTAAAACCTGAAATTGAATTTGAATTCAAGAAGTTTGAATCTAAATTTGAAATAATTTAAATTTTGAAATTTAGATTTGGTTTTAAACAACTTTCAAAGTATAAAGGATATTGGCTTTAAAATTAAACTGAAAGTTTAAATTATAAAATAAAATAAAATAAAATAAAATAAAAAATAGTTTAAATCTGAGTTTTGAAATCTGGACTTGGGTTTTAAACTTTAGTTTTTAAAATAAAATAAAGTTTTAGATTTTATTTGTTTAGCTACTTTAAAAATGGTTAGATGTTTTGAAATTTAAAATGAAGTTAAATGTAAGTAAGTTTTGAATGTATGTAGCCTGAAATCAAAAATTTAAATATGTATTCCAGTTTTAGAACAAAAGGAAGTTTTTCAATTTAAAAATAATTCAAACAACTTTGAATGTTATAGTGTATTTTTAATTGATTTGAATTTAAAAAAAAATGAATTTGGTTTAAAATTCTTACAAACCTCTTTTATAAAATAAATATTCTTTAACTTGTGGAATAGAAAGGTTTTTGAATTTAAAATTCTGTTTAAGTTAAATTCGTGTTCATTTTAAATCCTAAATCTAAAATGAAATTTAAATTAAAATTTGAAAGCAAATTGTTTTTAAATGCTTTATTTAAGTAAGAGATGTTTTATCTAAAAAAATAAATAAATAGAATTTAATGATTTGATTTCATTAAATTATTAAGTCAATTAATCAAGTAACTAATGAATGATCAAAATGAAAATAGTAATTACTTAGTGAAAGTAATTAAGAGAAGATAATTAAAGGTTAGGAATTGATTAATCAAATATTTGAGGTTAATTATTTTAAAGTAAAATTAATTAATGTGGTTAATTAATTAAGATAATTGAATCAAGAACAATAAATTAAGGTTAATTAACTTAAAGTGATTAAGAAATCATTATTAATTAAGGAGTAATTAATTTTTGTAATTAATTAGGGAAAAATAAATCTATTGGTTAATCAATTAAGGGCAATTAATTATAACTAAGATAAATAAATTAATAATTAAGGGTGTACCAATTAAAGTAATTAATTGAGGAATAATCAATTAATAAAAATAATTAAGGTTTAATTAATTACAATTAAAGGTTAATTAATTAATCTAATTAATTAAAGAGATGATTAATAAATGAAGGTGGTTAAGGCTTAATCAATTATAGTTAATGATAGTTAATCATTGATTTAAAGATTTCAAATAGAAGTAATTATGTGGGTAATAAATTTATAACCACATAATTTATTCATCTTAATTTAAGATGTTTGATTGCTATTGAATGATCTGTGATGGATTGATATATTTGATATGTGATGTGATGCTATGTGATGCTTTGTGCTAGGCTGTTATATCTGTGATGTATATATTGTTATGCAAACCCTTGACCCGTAAAACAACATTTGAATATCGATGCGACAGGGAGTCGGATTCCAGTCGGTTATCTGAAACCCACATCGAATCATATTAGTGAACCTTTGTGATTGATAATTTATTTTATCTATGAATCTGTGAATTAAGATAAGCGTTATGGGTCATACCGCTTACCGATATGATTGAATCTGCGTTGATTGATGATGTGGCACTTTTATTGTGTAAAACCCCTGGACCACACTTTTACACACACAAATATGGATTGCACGTGGAAATCGGTTAAGTCACAAATTTTTTTAAAATAGTTTTGAATTTGAATTTTAAAATTCAAATGGTTTTGGAAATGAACTGGATTTTAAGTGAAAAGTTTTTTTTGAAAAAGTGTTTTAAAAATGAAAGTTATTTTGAATAACTTAATAAAAAATTTGAATTCAATATTTGAAATTGAATTCTATAATTTGGGAACTAGGGTTTAAAAAGTTATTCAACTTATTAATGGGTTTATATGGGTTTTTAAAACCATTTTAAAGGTGATGTTTTGGAATTTAAATTCAACCCAAGATTTCAACTTGTAAAAATTGGATTTTTCTGAAACGAAAACTATTTGTTTTCAAATGATTGAAGCTTTCACATAAGAATGAATTTTCAATTTGTGTTAAAGGATTTCAAGTCTAAAATGAAGATAGTTTTTCCAAATTATAGATAAATCTTTGGAAACGTGTTTTGGAAGCTATAAATCTTTAATTCAAAGATTTAATTGGGTTAATCCAAATTGAATGGGAATTGTTTTGGAATCCATGAATAGATCTTTGTGAAACTGGTGAACTTTGTGAAATAAAATCTTTTTGTGTAAAGATTTAAAATGGTGATTTGTTTAACCATTTTGAAAGGAAAAGCTTTGGATTTTAAGGCGTGACTTAACTAAAATCCCATATCCATATGTTTTTAAATATTGCGCTCACTATTTGGTTTAGCCGGGAGAGGACCTTTGTGTCATATAGCCCATTCCGAATATGTGATACGTCGTTATGGATCGCATTGAAGACCGGTGGTGAAGACCGGGTATTTGCGAGAACGATAGGATGACCTATCGATTGTCTCTGCACTGAGTCGCGCCGGTATAGAGATTCCCTAAGTGATGGGAAGTCTGATCGGGATTGTGAATACCCGGATTTGCAAGGGCTTCTTCGGAAGTGCCTTCGGTTCTGTTCGAGCCCGGAACAAACTTGTATGGTCGTGTGTCTGACACTACACTTTGAGATATAAAGCCGATTCCTTTCAAATACACATCTGTTGGTGGCGGAGAATTTATTCTCTTAGCTTAACACCCTTCTCTGAGACGTACGAGCTCAGAGGTTATGTAGTTGAAGGTTATCAGCGATATACTCCCAATTTGGTAGTGTGGCTTGCTAAGTGCTGCTGTGTGATTGATGATCATTTGTTGATCATTGGTTGATCAAAGCATGGCTTGTGAGAAGCGTAGCTTTGTGGTCGAGACCTCATCGAGCCTCACAAACCGGTAATGGTCGAAACAGGAAAGATGCGGCAAGGTTTCAGGGGTAGCTCCCCTAGGGTATGACCATTCCTTCTGGAAAAGGGTAGTATCATGGTATGGAGCCCAGATACTTACTCATGTGGACACACTATTATTATTACTGTGTGATGTTGTTGTTGGAGAGCTCTCGGATAAAGGTCCCAAAGGACCGGGGGTGGCATATCTCAGGTTTTATTCCCCGGGAAGGGGGTAGCCGGCCTTGTGTTAGCAGAGAACAGGTTGGTTCTCAGGGCGTCCCCCCAGAGGCGTTCCCATGTGGCAATAGGAAGTTCCTTAGCCTGAACTTTTGTTGGAAATCCATTCATCCAATACGCGCCGTGTACGGTTTTAGTTGTATTACCTGCCATCTACTTATGGTGGCGCCCCACTGTTTGGATGGTAGCTATAGTAGGCATACGATACTGGTCGTATGTTGGCTAGGATTTATATTATACTTTCGAAATGGTTTTCCACACTTTGCACTTATAGTAATAATATCAAAGAAATTTTCACGTATTAAGCATTTTTGACTATCATAAGGAGAAATCTCCTCCAATTCTGCGTTTGCATTGTGTGTGTGGCGGGAGGCCTTATGGTAGTTTCATTTTCTAAAATAAACATTGCGGATTTAAACTTTAAATTCTTTTGTTTGTTTTAAAAGACCTAATGTTTTGTTTGCTCACACCAGTCCCATGACTGACCTGGAGTTTATTGTTCCTTTCCTAAACTCTGGGTGCCCACTATTTTCCACACGGGCAGTCCAGATTTGGGTTTTCAGATAATCCTGTAATAGGTATAGATTCGTTAGCCTTCGAAGCTCTTTGGATTTGTGGACCGCGTTTGCTACACTTCAGCATCACACCAGTCTTGCCCATCTAGGTGGAGCGTGATGGGGTTTCGAGCTAGCCTTGGAGTTTTGAAGATGGAGTTCTTGGAGTTTGGCATTGAGACATTATCTTTCCGTTGCTATTCTTTGTATCTCTGATAGTGTTGATATCTACTGTATCTTTCTATTGTAACATTCTATTGTACCATTCATGTTGTATCAGTTATTGTATCCAATATTGTATTTGATATCTGTTATTTCATTTTTCTTCCGATGTGTTGTACTTAATGTGTTATAAGCTCCGGCGAACCAGGTTCGACGTTTGGATCTATGGCATTTGAATACGAGTGTCGTATTCGGTGCCGATTTTCGAAAGTCGAGTCAGGATCGTTACAGTGGTATCAGAGCTGAACGTTAAAATTTAGTTCAGGTGTATAACACATCAAGTAGCTCATTAGAGATAGGGTGAAATATACCCTAGAATGAGTATATCCCTAAGATATCCGTTCGAATACCTCAGTAAATTCTCTTACTATCCACTGATAGTAAGTATGAGTGCGAGAAGAGGACGAGATAAGGGACAGGGGAATACCACTACCAATGGTCAATACCCCGCAATGGCGGAAACAACTTTTCTCTATCAATCTCCTTTGATTCGATTTCGTATTCTTTTGATTGCTTCGTAGCTGCTCCAGAAAGAAGTTCCGGTGTGATGATGGCCCTACGAATCGTTGCAGGAAAATTCTTACTTCGTTTCTTCATCGGTTTCTTATCAGCTTTTCGTTCTAAACTCTAATGAATTTGAAGATTTAAATTAAATAAATCGAAAATTTTAAATTGAGTTAAATTGGTTAATAGAATGTAAAGCTAAATTTGAATTGTATAAATAAAACGATATCGGTTAAAACCAAATTTAAAATTGTAATTTTGTGTGTATATCAAAGTCTATATACTTTGGAGTATTCTGGCTTGAATTTGTTATCCATATCTAGCATTTGGGAATTGTTGAAAATTAAGCCCATCTATCTTTTCTCTGGGATCCGATATATTCTACGAACGATTAGTTATTCCTTCGAACTAATCAATGCCCTTGCATATTCGTAGACCGGTGAGCCCGAGTAACTTGTGAAATAATTGTATGAGGTTGTTCTCATATTGTCGATATTCTGATTTGGTAAGCCGAATGCAGAATAAATATTTTCGATCTGATCTGATTAATCATTTCTTTATCTATTATCTTTTCTTTCTCGTCTTCCTTGCAATTTCGAGGACGAAATTCTTTTAAGGGGGGAAACCTGTAACATTCCTGAAAATTCGCCAAGTTTAATTTGGCAATGAAATTAATTTTTGGAAATAAATTGTGATTTAATTAGAAAATTTTCTAGAATAAATAAATAATTTTGATTTTAAATAGAAATTTATATTAGAAATTTAAGAATAAGTGATTTATAAAACAAGTATTGAACTTCAAAATAAAATGTATTAAAAATATAATGGAAATTAAAAGCCTGAGATTAATAAAAAGAGAATGATAGTTGTTTTCTAAAATATTAAATATATTTGGTAGATGTAACAAATTTCAAAAAGATTTATTTTAAGATTTTAATTCTCTTATATAAATAAATATAACAATTGTTAATATGAAATCAAAGTGTTTAAATCCATTCTTTTCTTTTTATAAAGTTGTACAAAATAAATAATAAAAAAATTATATGAAGGTAAATTGTGTAAAATATAGATATAAAAGAGTAAATAAAAGGAAAATATATTTAAATAGGAAGCACAAAATAAAGTTATATTTGAGTGTTATTAACATGAAAATGTAAAAATGCAAATTTATATACATGAAAGACTTAAGTGAATGTGGTATAAAATTTATTTAAAAAAAAAATTCTTGTACTTTGAAAATTTTAAATGTGAACATATACATAAGGAAGTAAATAACACATGAGTGGTAGAGTAAGGTGATTAACAAAATCTAAAGCTCATGATTTCATTTTTAAAAATGGCATCAAGTATGTTTAATTTAAATAAAATAATAGAAATAAAAAAATTGAGAAAAACTTTCCATCTCCCCGTGCTCAATCGTATTATACATCAGCCAAATCTGAAAAGAAAATAGTAAAAGAGATTTGGTATCTTAAAAAAACTACAACTCCAAAGAAAAAAAAAAGGAAATCTGTCAAGCCATCTCCACATCAATTCAAATATAACTCGTGCCCAATCGTTAGACGTGATCGTGTGGTCGTGTGGTCGACCATTGTATTGATCCCGTGCCCAATCGTTAGCGATCATGATTGATCACATATAACTCGCTTTTCAATCGTGTCCAGATCACTAGCGTCATCATGCCTTCCACTCCTTTGAGTAGCCCAAATTCTTTCCGAAGTTGTGCCAAAGCCTCACGAAGAACCACACACGAGACGAGGTAAAAATCCCCAAATCCTTACGCCTGACCTGGGATTGTTTCCTAGGTCAGTGCACTTTCAGTCAACTGGGCAGCCTTCTCAGTCGACCAGCTTCAATCGACTGGTGGCATAACATCGTCGATCTAGACTAGTAATTCTTCGATGGTAAGCCTAGACCAGCAAGCTAAGTAGGCCATCACTCGTCGATTCGAGCCCATTTCTTCTAATGCTTCGCTAGATGAGTCTCCTAACACTTCTAGCATGCCTCTGCCCCCAGGGAACCTCTTTCGAAGTTAATTGGTTGACATTTTGGAATTTGTTTCCTAAGTATTTGAAAATCGATTTTAATACAAATTCTGCACTTTTTCATACAGAGTCTCACCGGGATCATTTCAACAAATGAGGCTCCTTTAACACTCCCAAATGAACTCAACCAACTCTCTCACCTCACATGATGCTCATATGTGTGTTGATACACCCACTCATGCACGCGTATGCATACATGTACATGTAAAAATTCACAAGTCATGTTTTGAGCTTCACCGGAGCGATTACTCGACCCGGCACACACTCGTGCAACTTATTGCACCCGTAGTCGCTATGGCTACGTGAGAAATCCTGTAACGTGCTTGTATATGCATATGGACATTCCCATATTCATATACAATTATTTACACAAATAAGCAAACATTATCAACCATCCAAACTATTCAAATATTCTAATTATGGTATAATAATTGTAGTCATTACTATATAACTTCAAATACATGCATGTGTGTACTTACCAATATACATATATATACACATACATTTAATTAACAATTTGATTATTTAAAAATCAAATCTTACTTGTGTTTATCAAATCTTTTCTTTAAAAGTCGAATCTTTTTTTCTACCATTTTATAGAATCATTCCGTTATTTTATGAATTACAAAACTCAACATATAAATCATTTTTATGCTCTTATAATACTTAATTCCCTTATCCAGAAATAAGTATTCATCTCATAATTAATTTATGAAACCTTATAACCACTTTATAAAATAAGACCTTCTTACTATTTAATAAAATATCATATCTTTATAAAATACTTCCTTTGTATTATTTTATAAACTCTCATACTTTTATGAAATATTGCTTTTATACAATTTTATAAAATCTCATGCTTTTATAAAATACTTCCTTTATATTATTTTATAAACTCTCATACTTTTCTTAAATCAATTCAAATGATTTAATTAATATATTTTTAATGACATGACTTAATTATATTATTTAATTAATCTCAAAACAAATCAACTTCATACATAATCATGAAATTAACCCCAAAACCAACTCTAGGCTTACTAACTTTTCCAAACATCATGGTTAAGGGTTCAAACAAATAATTAGCTAATGGAATCATGTTTATAACATGAATACAAATCTAAAACGTAATACAAGATTCTCCAAATTACATCACATGACCTTTTAATCATTATTAAATAAATGTATGAGGTTTAACAAGTAAATTAAGTAGGAGAATCTTCCTATTCACCTTCTTTTCTCCAAATCAAGCCCAAAATCACCAAATACCCATCATTTTCCCTCTTGAAAGTCGAAATTTCCATCCAAAATATGTTTTAAGCCAATTACTTTGTCTGTTTTGTTGAGAATGTGAAGAAAGGAATTAGGATGATTTTTATTTAAATTTAGGAATTTATTTGAGAGGGGTTAAGGCTTGGAGAATAAGAGATGATTAAGAGGAGATTAGGAGAAGATTAGGAAAAGGATATGAAAGTGAACGTGAATGAGAGAATGAAATGTAGGTGGGAAGGGGTTAGCCACTTATAAGCTAACTTATGGGTTAGGACTTAATTCATTTCTTTCTCCAAAGATCACTACTCACTCCAAAAACTCATCAACATCAAACATAATCAAGTTTATACTCATTTTTCTTATTTCGAAAAGTGGTCTCATCTATAGGTATCATGAGACCCAGTTCGTCCGTCTTTGAAAAAATTGAGAGTAATAGACGCTTCATTAATTGATGATTAATTATTTAAATAAATCATTTAAATATTCCGTCGTTAAAATTACAGGATGTTACATTCTTGAAATTCCTATGAGTTTGATAACGTAATAGGACTAGCTAAAACTTCCTAAGTATAAACCTCAAAAATCCAGACAATGCTTCCCTTACACAATAAACTTTACAAAAACTCCCGAATTACACCACATCGCACATATAGGAAATATGTGAGAACCTACATTATCCCACATTTCCCTGAATACATACCTCTTTCTAAGAGAAATTCTCACCATTTAAATGCAAATTTCAACCATTAAGCATTTTAATGGCTATATTTTAACCCTTAAGTACCTACTTGTACTCTACAATAAGGATGATGCACCAATTTTATAGCAACACACAATCAAAACATGTATAATTTTGTGTAGCAACAAATATTATCACAACCATACATCACTAAAAATTGGAAAGTAAGCTCAAATAAGTCCATATCTAAGTATACCATAAACTCTAAGTCACATCAAAAGGCAATTAACTCATATAGATGCCATCTCGACCCCTACAATGGCCATGGATGAGATGATCTATTTTAGATATCTATTGCTACCTCTCTCCAAATATGCTATAACAGGTAACTATAACTAGCATACAAGCAACAACTAATAACAACAGTCAATAATAAATCAAAACAACGCAAGTAATAATGATAAAAAATAGTCATCTATCAACCAAACAACAACAAGAAATTAAAAAGAAACAATAAGCAATAATAAAAAATAGCAAACAACAATAATCATACAACAAGCAATAACTAATGACAACTTGAAACAATAATTAATAAAAGCAGTCAACGGTTAACAAAAAACAACACGAGCAACAAGACTAACAATCAATCAATCAACCATCCAATCAATTAATCAATCAATAAAACAATCAATAAACAACAAACAACAAAATCAATCATCAAGAAACAACAAACAAAAACCAATAATCCATAAGCATACAAAATAATAAAATATAATAAAGAATCTATAACGACATACACGGTGACCAACAGTAGTCGAAATGTGTGGCAAACTATAAACTCCAATGAGTCTGTCCGACATCCAAGATGGACCAGATGCTTAATTGGTGTAACTCCTTCCATGTGTACAATCGACAAAAGATTAACACACATCCTGTTATGAAAAGGAAAACATATACGATATGTTGGATCATCGAGTCTCAAAACTCTCGAATAAATCTGATGAACTAAGTCTTAATATTTCCTTCCCTTTCGAACAGAGCTCATTTTCTATAAAAAAAATTATGCTAACTAAATCATATTTTTGATGAAGATCCAAAAATGCCTGGGTTCCCTCGGGTTCAAACTCATCTCAACGGTACAATGTTGATAAGGATAAATACTAAGTTCACTATGAAGATCGCATAGGCAAGTATCATATTGCCGCTTAGCAGATTATCTGAATTCCTACAGAATTAGCCGAGAAGTCCTTTCCCAAGATATCACAAAAATTCCAAACTATACTAAACTATAAATAATTTTAAAATGAATAAAGATCGTCTAAAATAATATATGATACCTGATCCAATCCTTTGTTCGCTCACACGATTTCTCTGTTAGAGTAGGGTGCCACTTGACTCTTCTTATGTGAACTCTGATCCTATTCCTTGATTGGACCATTGAATTTTCCTGTACGACTGGCATCAAGCTTCGAAAATATCTCATTCACCTCAAGAATCTAACTTAAATTCTTACCTTTAAGAACTAAGTGAAAAATACTTGCCTAACTGGTGCAAATCACCTAAAACCTTATGCTTAAACTGTTGATTAAGAACTGGTACGTGAATGGACTGATCCTAGGAAAATACCATTTTAGCACATGAGATTACTCTCATTACCTAAGGTTTACTAATAAAAAGGAAAAAAATTCAAACATGAATGACCCCACGCAAAGTGTTAATGAGTTAACAACTCGGTCTTTGCTCATTACTGGGCAGTCATCGAATCTTACTTAGACGTAAATCCAAGTCTCACTTCATCGACCGACTCCACTCAACTTGAAAGCTCATGCATGGAGTTAGAATGGTAATTATCTCGGTTGTTGCACCACCCTCAAGATCCACCACCATCCTGATAGCCTTAATAAAGATACCTTAGCAACTAACCATAGAAATGAACCATAGTCCAGAAGACAAGCGGTGTAAGCAATATTATATAGTAGAAAAAACAAGTATGCTCTCTCTGCATATCTTCTTCTACCAGTTTGCTTAACTCAAACTAGTCCATTAGGTCATGAGTGTTTCTTCTACCAGTACGCTCTAATATCAACAATAACAACCCATCCTTTATAGCACAAACGTATCATACCAAAATCCAATCCTTCATAACACCAAAAAATTAGTGCCTCATATCAGCATTTAATTATCAATTGCCACAAAAGATGGCTTGTCGAGAAAAGAAGGAAAGAAGAAAAAACAAAACACAATATCTAGGCACAACAATGTAATCTCATATTGAAATGATAATATATAATATACTGAATATACGTGAACGAAATTGGATGAACAACATATAGGAGACTATATTAGTGGAAGTAACTAATAAACAATTATTAATATAGAGAGTCAGAATAAAATACCTAATGTATTAATTATTATATATAAATAACATTTATCATGTATTGCTACAATATCAAGTAGATAGTATCCATGTATTGTCTTCGCCTCCAAAGCTCCAACCGCGCTGCTCTGATAGTGTATCCCTAAAATCACATGACTCTCAAACTATTCAATCGAGTACCCAAGAGTTGTCATAACATAAATAGATAAAGATAAAATGCAGGTTAGCCATAAAGCATGGTGTAGGGGAAACTATCTTAAAATAATGTCTATGAAAACTATATACAAATAAATAGGAATTACTAAGGCAAACATGTCCTTTCTATAATCATGGCTCAGGGGTAATCCAGACTGTCCATAAAAAAGTAAAGTAAACCTCTTCAAAAGACAGGTAATCATACCATAACATGCTCTTCTCTTGTAATCAACGATTTAGCACAGCTAATATAATGTGACTGAAACGTAACAATCATACTATGATAAAGGTATCCCAACATTCAAAAGTAGGGTGTAATGACCCACCGTTTCCATTCTCGAAATCAATACTCAATATATCCATAGTACTCAAATACCGGGCAACCAAGTGCCAGAAAGACAGATTGTTATGGTAAAAGAAAACGAAGAAGAAAAAAATAGGGGTTGACAGATTCTCACAGCGGAACAACAACATATAATATAATACAAACACTAAAAGCTGTCACTTTAAAATACATATCATATCAGAGTAAAAAACAAACCTCATCAACCCAGACAGTTATAATTTCATAACCTTACAATTGTTGATGGGTATATATAATAATACAGTGGAAATAAAAATACAACGGTAGGTGAACATCCATCCACTCCATGAGCTCCATGTCCCTCCAACGTAACCTGGAAAAAACTCGGTCTGACCCGAGCATTATAATAAAATAACACCCGGATTAGTTTGGAAATATCAGTGTGAGGAAAGTCAAGTTATATGATAAACATATAATAATTCTCTGAGACTATGATGCTAATCACGGAATGGGTTTTACCTTACTAGGACACTTCCACACTTGAATGAATGGAAACAAATTAAAACAAAACCCAAACTTTAAAGAATGGGCATAAACAAGATCAAAATCCAAACTTAATGATGGAAACAAATAATTAAACATCAAGAAGATCTTTACTTACTTCTCGATTCGATTAAGAAAACAATTCAAAGATTTGAGTTAACAACAAAAAAGGAAAAAATTTCAACAATGACTAGGATTGTGCACCCCCTCATCGAAAGTATACCCCTAGCAATATACTTGAGAATTACGATGGCTCTCGGAAACCTCCAAACGGACCCCGCCAACCTTTACCAAGAATCCGATTATTTCGCATCTCCGCGCGCATACTACTGAAACCCAGCTAGAGTAGATGTGAAAATACCCTAACGGGAACAACCCCACATTGCTTGGCCCACACTCATGCTTTGGTTTTAGTCATTTCCGACAAAGTATATCAATGCTCAAATAAACAACAAATAGTCCTAAATTGACGATGCGCAGAGATCAAAGCTTAATCGATAGTCAATAAATCAACTATTTGGGAAAATCAAAATGATCATATATGAAAATTAAATCTCACACCCTTAAAGCTACTCGTCGATTTCAAACTTGTACTATCCCTGAGTTACAATAAAGTCAAACAAGTTAAGGTAGTGTTACACCTAGGTATTGCCCTAACAACAATTTTAATCTTTGATGTAGAAACGAATTTCCATACCTAGACATTTAGTGCTAAGAGTATGAGTAAATCCTTTCCATATAAGCGATATCGCTTATGGAAATTAAATTTCTTATCCCCTTTATAACCGAATCAAATCTTTAAACCTTTAAAACTGAACTTGTGCTTTAATTTCACATCATAGATATTTGTAAAACACTTTAAAAACACACTTTAAAATATTCCTTTTAAAGAGAAAATTGTATTTTTAAGTGTATTAGAAAGAAGGGTTAAAAATAAATATCATTAAAACATTGTTTACTATAAACCCAAAATAGTTCACACTTAGCTTTATTTTAAAAAAAAACATTTCCTTCCAAAAGATTTTCTCATTTATAAACTATCATTTATAAATTTCAAACAAATTTATTATGGAAGATAATAAATCGATTAAAATGCTTTTATAAATTAGAACGATGTTAAACATCCGAAAAGACAATTGATATAATTCTTTTATAACTCTAAAACCACATTAAATATCCCAATAGACAATTAATCAAACTTATAACTCCTTTAATAAATCAATTAATTAACTGTAAACAACTTTATTAAATTAGTTAATTAACTTTATTCACTTTTATTAAATCAATTAATTAATCTTCAAAACTCTTTTATTAAATATAATAATTAATTTTAAACGCCTTTATTTAGCTAATTAATTAACTTTAGATATTATTTATAAAAATGATTAACAAATCTTAAACATCATTATCAAAAATGGTTAATTAATTTTAAAACATCGGTATTAAAATGTTTAATTAACCCTAAACATCGTTAATAAATTTATTAATTAATTTTACTATAGTTAAATAATAATTAAGAATGTTTTTTAACCTCAAATTCTTTTCAAATACTTATATAGTCCTTAAAAATCCATTTGAAAAGAATTCACAAATATTTAAGGTAAGAACCTTTATAAATTTAAAAAATATTAAATATACGGAAGGATAATTAATTCCAATTTATAATCTTTTACAATTTAAAATGACATTAATTATCTCGAAAGATAACTAATCAAATTTATAATCCTTTTATAAATTTAAAACAGTGTTAATTATTTCAAAGGTAATTAATTAAGTTGATTACTCTTTTTATAAATTTTTAATCAACACTTATCCTTTATTTTCAAAATTCTAAAAATACTTGAAAATATAGTTTAAACTATTTTCAAAGTACAAAAACACGATGGAACATTTATCTCGAAAAAATACAACCTCAAGTTCAACACACAGCAAGAGCTAAAAGGGATGATATATCATAAGCGGCGGTATAACGATAATCGTTGTAACAACATAATCAAATAGTATGTCATAAATATTTTCATCCAAATAATAATATAAGTAACATAATAATATAAGCAAACTAATATTGGCAAGAAACCCTTTAGGGTCTCTCTATAAAAATCTCATGTTACTCACATATATGTATGTGCATTTCGAAGTGTTCCGTAGCAACCTATTCACTATGTACACTTCGACTTTCCTTTTTGTTTTTATTCCACACAACACGATTTTTATTTATGCCATTCGCCTTTTAGGCAGAAATTGAAAAATCCAAATAAACAACTAACTAATCAAAAAGATAAACTATCATCCAAGCATTCAACAATAATTTATAGCAAGACAGATATTATATAGTTTATTTAAAAGCGAGTAAACTCACAGAAATTCCAATTTAGTCCAAAATTATACTAGCTCCAAATTTAATTAATCCAACTTTAATACGTAAATGACAAGGATACGAGCCCAACGCAACTAACCTCGTTCAATTTCGATACCATATGTGCAAGATATTAATTTTTTAAGCCTTGGAATTTAAATTAATTAAATCAATTCATTTAATTACTTGATTAATTAGTTAATCACTTTCTCTAAACCGTCTACCCTAATACGAAACATTTTCTTGAGAATGCACTGATACATGCACACCATTGTCGTGATGTCACAACTCGATTTTCCAATGCCCGAAACTGAACCATGAGGTTAAAGAAGAAGAGGTAGAAGAAGAAAGTAGAAAGCAACATCAGAATCTAACCATCGTAGTGGAATAAAATATAATAGATAATAACAGATCTTTACGCAAAAGAAAACTATATACGTTTTATATATTTACATCATCAGAATACATCATCAGAGTTCAACAACATCAATAACATACAATTGGAAGATCATATAAACTTATCCTCAAAACTGAATACACAACAGAATAATAATCAAGTATGGAAGTAAGTGACGCCACCTAGCTAGTCTCTTGAGCTCCACATCATTCTTTCCTGTAACCTATAATACTCGGTCTGACCCAAGCATTATAGTTAAATAACACCCGATCAGTCTGGAATACCAGCGTGAGGAAACCACACTCAAATTGGTTATTAAAGTTTCAAAATCCTTTGAAATCAAAAGCATCTCGTAAGACCACGCCACAAATAAACATGTCGGGTTTTTACCTTACGATAGCTAAAACACTTTTTATTAAAATCCTCTGATATTATAATAGGGTCTATTTACAAATACTTATTAAAATAGCCGAATCCTTACACGATTAAATTCCAGCTACTAGCCACAAAGTGGGTAATACAAACAAAACTTGTAAAAGGCGCATAGGGAGAATGGATTTCCAACTAATGACTAACTGCTGGGTACCACCTGTCACGGTACATGACCTAGATCACCGTACCAAGGATTACTCTTAATCCCTTGCAACACAAGGCCGGGACTACCCCTTACTGGATAATCCCGAGTATGATCACCCCACGGTTGTGATCAGTAACCACACCACTAAGCCGAAATAAAAGGGACATCTAGACAGGGATGACCTCACCCTGAAATGGGTGCTACCCACCTAGCCTTGCTGCCTAACCCCTGATTTTCAGTCATTCCTGGTTGATGAGACTTGAGGCTAAGCGTTACCTTTTAGAACGTTTCACTTAGAATGCCCATCGTCCAACTGATGATGTTTCGAAAGCATTCATCCATACAAGTCCGTCCCGGGTTCGAATAGAACCGAAGGCGCTATTCCTACAACATCCATTTTGGAGTTATCCTCAGGATTAGTAGCGACTAGCCCTTGCACTTCATTGCTCCATCTTCGACTCCGAACTCTTTTTTCCACGAAAACGTACAAACCGGATCGAAGTGGTTTTCTAGAAGTAAATCCCGATCTCGGTCTCTTCGAAACGGTCAGCGCATTGGCCAATATTGATAGTTGGTTATTGAACTATCAATTAACATTCACAAACATCCATCAAACATAAATAATTCCTCCAAATTATTTAGTAACCACAAAATATCTTCGCAAGATATATTTCCATTTTCAACCCTTTGGAAAACATTTTTCAACCCACACTCTTCTTATGGAATGAATTCCCAAATATATATTTCCACCGAAAATACCAAGTACAAAGCTTTAGATTTTTGAAATAACTTTAAAGCACTTAATTATAAAATATATTTTAACATTTAGATTGAAAACTATTTCAATACTTTATTAAAAATATATATTAGGAATATCTAAAATGAGGCTACTTTATAAAATATAAAACTAGATTTTTCTCTTTTAAACAAAATATCAAGTCACCTTCAAATAAATACTACTGTAATCGATTTGAAAAAATACTTACTTCAGAATTTAAACATCTAGAAATAATAAATTTTCTAAAACATACTTTTTAAAACGACATTAAAACTTTTATCTTATATTTAAAAATTTACTTTGAAAACTTACTTGGCTATCCAGGGAAATATACTTCTCTTCACATTCCTTTAAAAATAAATCACTATTTATTTTAAACAAATTTTCCATTTCTTTAACAACTTTCCATCGTGGATTTATTTCTCCAAATATCCACTGATATATTACTTTACCTTTATAAAAGCCGTTTATAAATTCCAAAGTCTCACTTCTCTTTTAAAGTTCCAACTTCAATCAATTAAATAAATTTCAAATTGATTTCCAATTTACTCCATTTTGAAATAAATTTCTTTACTTACTCAATTCATTTAAAAATCCATTAATTATAGACTTTATTATTATTTTTGTTTTGGTTTTAAATCTTTTAACTGAAACCTACCAATTTTAGATTTTCCTAAATTTCTTCTTTATTCTTTTCAATAATTTAAATCTTAAATTTAAAATAAATTCTTTATTCTTTTAAATAATAACACTGAAGTTAAAAATTCATTTTCTTTCTGATTATTCAAAATTCCCTTTTTATATACGCAATTTATTTATTAGAATTTTAAAACCACTATTATTCTTATCCAATTCATTCTTAATTTATTTAAATTCTCTATAATTATTTCACTTACAAATTCTCTTCCTTTTATTTTCAAAAATCCAATTCTATATATTTTGATAACTCAGCGTATCGAAATATATTCAAGTAAACCATAGCATTCAATATTCCAATTAATAATAATATTCATCACATAATATCAAATATTCATAACAGAGAATATTAAACAATATAAATAATTTTGAGGAATCCAGTTGGATCCCTCCAACCTATTTCCCTGCATCCACAGACGTTAGCACAATATAAAACACCAATTCCACTTCAAGGTGGAATATCGCGGTATACGGGATTAATATAATATCATCCGCTATTATGCGGCACATAGGTTCTCATCCGCTATGTAATGCGAAAAATCAATCATTCCAAGATGTATTGTATACTATATATACTACAATCCATATAATATAACACATCCAATCAAGTCAATCAATCAACCAATTATTTAAATTTAATCATTTAAATTTAAATAGAAATCCAGAAGAGTGAGATTAACTCACCTTTGCTCCCTTAAATTTGCAAATCCACTTCATTCTCGATTTGATTCCACGATTATTGACCGTGTATAAGTATTGGTACAATTTATTAATATTTGAATTGATCGAATGGTTAATTGCTACTTACTTATTTAATTTAATCCAATAATATGGTTTTAAACAAATAATTCAGTTTAACAAATTAATCACCTAAATAAATTATTTGAAATAAACTAGTCAATGAAAATATGTATATTTATTTTCTTTGAAACTACACCTATATAAAAATAATATATATGGGATAAAATCTGATTTTTATATGACTTTCAAAATTTTAAAATCCCTATTTTTTTTTCAAATCTTATATAAGCTTTTCTGCTTTACTGCATACCCATATATCTATCTATATATATACTATTAAATTTTGAAATATGAAAACTGTGTATATATATATACTTTGGTGCAGTTTAATTTTTTTTTATCTGTATAGATATATATATATATATATATAACTAAAAACTAATATAAGTTCAAATCTTACTGTAAATTCAAATATTGTGTTGGATTTACTAAATCATGATAGAACTACTTTACACCTTCAGTCAATATATATTTACTAAATCAAGAAGGTAAATTGTATATACATATAAATTAGAAAAAAAAAGAAAAAAAAAGAATTATATCTCGCTGGTGAACTTCGCGACCCAACCTACTGCATCGTTCCCGACATCAACTTCTCAACCCAGCCTCGGCCACGTGAATTCGAGCAGGAGCTCACGCTGCTCGCCACCAGAAGCCACGATGCGACCTCCTAGAAATGCCTTGCCACTCGCCTCCTTTCGAAGTCGTATGCTCGAGAAAACCTCGCGGCCACATCTCCCCAGCTCACCCCGACGCGGCCATCACCCCTTGCTGCCACACACGCCGTCGCTCAAGCTCGCGAGATTCCTACTCGATACTCTTCCAAAACGAGCCCTAGCTTCATGAGCTTCTAGCTCCATCTTCACGCCATTCAACCCTTGACGCTCGCTGCCTGCTTCCCTCACGATCGCGTCTTCGATCACGTTGCCCCTTTTTTCTAATTTCGAATCGGTTGCGAAGTTAAATCGAGGTAAGAGGAAAAAGGGGAAATCTTGTGAATTTGTTTCGGCCGGTTTTATTTTGTTTGAGAAGGAAGGGAATCGTATACTTTTTTTTTACAAAAAGAATGCATATGAGAGAAGCTAAGGAAACGTATACACTTCAACTTGCAGGAAGGTGGCTATGACTTTGACCCTGATGTGAAATTTAGATTAGTCAAAATATCATATTCAAATTTTAAATTTAAATTTTAGATCGAATTGAATTAGCAACCTAAAATCTTGACCTCCTATCGAGGTATGCCGATAGGCGTTCACAATGTTATACCCCTATTTCGAGCGAAATGGAAAACGCTTTGAGCCCTAACTCGATCGTATGGAGAAGATAGCTTTTTGGACCCAGTTATTTTATGAAATTTTCGATATAAATTCAGCGTGTTTATATATCGTACATTCCCATGACAACTCCAAATGCTACGAAAATTGAAATCCGATAATAATATAATATTACGGATCCAATGGAACTGTTTTCGTCGAATCCCGAGTCTGTGCCTCGGAAGGCTATTTTTAAATTCAATTTAAACGATATAATTACAAAACTGAACAAAACACTTCCAAATTCAATTTTAACACTTTTACTATTTTCAGTATTATCAACATAAATTTTACAAGCCTTCTAATTATTTTTAACAAACTTAAAACTCCAGATTCAACACTTTACCCAACTTCAAATTATTTAATTCAATAATTTAATTATCAAATAGATAGTGATATTTGAATTCAAGTTAAAAATTTACTTTTAAATATTTAAAATCAAACAAATATTCCGATTTCAAATGCCTAAAAATTCTGGGTCGTCACATTCCTCCCCCCTTAAAAGAATTTCGTCACCAAAATTACTAGTTAGGAAGAATGGTCCAATACCCGTTTATTATTTTTCCCTAAAACCATTCAGTTTCAAACACTTCCCGAAATAATCTTTTTATTAAAGACACATTATCATTCTTACTAACTTCCCAAATTTTACCATAGTTCCCAAGCAACTTTACTTATTCAACCATTCAAATTATAATTCAAAACCAAGTTTTAAATTTTCAAAATTTCCTAAAAATTTTCTAACTCTCTAAATTTTCGAAAAATTTCGCCAGCGTCTCCTTTGCGCGGCTAGATCGGGACAACTACAAAATGCCTCTACGGGATCCCAAATTTCAAAAGAAAACAAAAAGGCAAGTGGCTAGATCAAAAACCCAATCAAATTTCTATAGAAATTTAAACACGTAACTTTTTGTCGAGCAATTCAAATTTACGTTCTGAAATCAAAAACAATTTTCCTTTCCTTTTATAATACCTGCATATCCTATTTAGCTATAATATCCAATCATAGCATTCAAAAACATTTTATTAAATCTTCACTCCAATGCTTATTCAATATATTTTCCCGACACCCATATTACTTAAGAATCTTACCATTTCTTCTTAAGTTCAGTATAATTATTTTATATGCTTCTTATATTTATTTTCACTTTACCACTTTAGTTTATATCTACTTCTATTCAAATTGATTCTCCCATTTACATATGAATTCAATTTATCTCCAATTCTGAATATTGAATTTTATCTTCCATTTATAACCGATTCATATCATTATTTTAAATTAGTTCCATTCACTAATTTATTTCAATTTCCAATTTTGAAATCGTTTTGTCGCTAACAAAAATTTTCAAAAAAATCTCTATCTCCCAAAATTTTCGAATTTTTTTGGCAGAGTCTCCTTTGTACGGAGGAGCTTTTACAATTTGACAAGAGATATAAATATATATACATCGACCCACACGGTCGGAAAAACAAAAACAGATCATATTTCCAATTTTTATTGCGTAGGCGTACCTTTATTTAGCATTTTTAAGCAAGCGGCTTATTATTTTAGCAATTAGCGCGGCCAAATCCAGCCAAACGGCTTCTCTGTACCTGTACTTACTTAATTCAAACATGTAAGTATAAAATACAGAAAGTTTATTTACATTTCACTCATTTTCAATATCTAACACATGGAATAAGCAATGCATACTAAACAATTCTTATAAACAATTTTAAGATTTCGACACTAATTCGAATAGTTTCCAACAAAATTTTTATTTAGTTAGAATGGTTGTTATTCAATTTATTTTAATCCAAACAAGCTCATATTCAACTCAATTGATGTCAAAATGAATTTTTATTTCATTTCTAAAATAATAGAATTTTTATTTACTCTCGTTTAAGTTGAACGACTAATTTATTCTATGCAATTTGACGATATTCACTGAATAGAATATCCTTTTTAGTTTTTATCCACATCCAATTGATTCCAACTCATTTTATCTTAAATTCCATCCCATTTCTAGTTTATTCACCAACCATACGTTTGCATTTCATCTCATCTCCATGTTGGTTTCATTTTAAAACCATTTCATTGAGCTTGACAACATTCAATGCTTATATCAGTAACCATTTTCCAAATTAATTTAACCCAAACTTTATTTACTAAAATTTCACCCTTCCTCGAATCCAAACTTCTATGAATTTTAAACTTAAGTTAATTTACTTTAATTTATTCGAACTTCAAACCTAAGTTCATTTCCATTCAATTTGATTCTCATCAAATCAAATTCCATTTAATTCAGTTAGCCCATCCATTTTAATTTAATTCACCTTCTCCATCTATGAAAATAATATCCAAGCACATACTTAACTCATTTATACTCGAATTGGATTTTATTTGAAACTCAAATCATTTCTATTATAATCCAATTCCATTTTATTTCTACAACATCTCCACCTATATTAATTCACTATCAATCCAAGTCGAATTTTATTTATAATTCGAGTTTATTTCCAAACTTCATTATTAACTTATAATCCATTTTATTTAACCGAGTTAAAGTTTATTAACATACTCTATCAAATAATTTATTTAGCTAATTAGCTTACTTTCAACTTTTAAATCAACATTCGATTTTATTACAAAAATCACTTCAATTAATTTCCTTGAGTTCAATTTTTTTTTTTTCATAATTCCAGTTTGGAGTTTCTTTCATTTTTCAAAATTCCAACACTTTTATTTCGGCTTATTTATTCCCTTTTTAAATTTTTATAAGCTACTCACTTATTAATATTCATATTCTTCATCCTTTGACATTCAATCACATTTTCACTTTACTTTTAACTAGGGATTATATTTTTATTTCAATGCTTTTCAATTCTTTTATAAGCTTTCGAAGCTTATTTATTCCAATTCAACACTTACTAAGTTTACGTTTATTTATTTAAGTAAGAATTTTATTCCATTCAATATTATCTATAACTCAACTGAATTTATTTCAATTCAATTTTATTTACTTAACTTCAGTTAAATCTGGCTACATACCATTCTTTTGAATTTTACTAAGCAAGGACTAATTTCATTTAATACCATCCCACACAATTCACCTTAATTTCATTTTGATTCCTTTCAACTTACTTCATATCCAATTCATTATTATTAACTTTGCTTAAGCTAATTTAATTCTAATTAATTATATTTCTTAATCCAAATTTAAATTTTATTTTCCCATTCCAATCACATTCAAGATTTACTAATTATTTCTTCCAATCATCCATTAAATTTTCCACAATTTAATTTCTCCAAATTAAATTTTATTAACTTTTTCACTTCAAATTTTAATTCCAACATTCAAAGCTCATATTTTCCTTCCATATTAAAAAATCATCTCAATTTATGTGCTTATAACCTATCTCATCAGGATTTCCAATTCAAATAAGGATTCAGGATTTCAAACACCCAGCTTTTGGTTCAAATAATTTTACAACCATCATCATCCCAAAATCACATTTTTCAAATTTTTAAACCAATCCTGGTTTTTATCCCCAACAAATTTCCTTTGAAATTTCAAAAACAAACTAGTTCTTCTGAACAAATCAATTTGGCAGCAATCCGTCACTTAGAAACTCGAAAATGAATATCGATGATGTTGTAGTCATCACCGAAATTATGTTACAGCGACTGAAGTGAGCTCAATGCTATATCCCTTCTTAAAATTTATTTGAAACAATTTCCTTTAAGAAATACTTTTAAAACAATAATGCTATTATTTGTCTTCAAAACACTTCAAAAAACACTTCCAAAATCTCTGGGGTTTTAAATTTTCAGATTTTGGCTTAACACAAATTTTAACTATAATTTATTTGTATAATTTATGCTCATACAAATTTCCTTTTTGATTACACAAGTCATTCCAATTTTTATAGTCTTATTTGTTTAAAATATTATCATCCAAACATCCAAGTTATATAACAATTTAAGGAAATATTTCTTTTATATCAAAATATATTTTGGGTAAAATTATTTCATTCACCAACCTTTAAAACAATACTGTGTCAATTTATCATGTCAGGTGTTTATAAACTCTTCTCCAATAGCTGCCAACTTACCCGATCAGAATTCATATTCCACTAAACCAATAAGTCAACACAATATTAAAATAATTTATATTCACTAACAAATACACGCTCATATCTATTAATACGCTCAAACTCATTCTAGTGTACTACGGACTCTATCTCTAACGAGTAATTCCCAACAGAGCCAAGGTTCTCGCTTAACCTTCAGCTCTGATGCCACAATGTCACAACCCGATTTTCCAATTCCCCAAAAACTGAACCATGAGGGTTAAAGAAGAAGAGGTAGAAGAAGAAAGTAGAAAGCAACATCGGAATCTAACCATCGCAGTAAAATAAAATATAATAGATAATAACAGATCTTTACGCAAAAGAAAACTATATCTATTTTATATATATACATCATCAGAATACATCATCAGAGTTCAACAACATCAATAACATACAACTGGACAGTCATATAAACTTATCCTCCGAACTGAATACACAGCGGAATAATAATCAAGTACGGAAGTACATGACGCCACCCAGCTAGTCTCCTGAGCTCCACATCATTCTTTCATGTAACCTATAATACTCGGTCTGACCCGAGCATTATAGTTAAATAACACCCGAGTCAGTATGAAATACTAGCATGAGAAAACCTCACTCAAATTGGTTATTAAAGTTTCAAAATCCATTGAAATCAAAAGCATCTCGTAAGACCACGCCACAAATAAACATGTCGGGTTTTTACAATACGATAGCTAAAACACTTTTTATTAAAATCCTCTGATATTATAATAGCGTCTATTTACAAATACTTATTAAAATAGCCGAAATTGTTACATGATTAAATTCCAGCTACTAGCCACAAAGTGGGTAATACAAACAAAACATGTAAAAGGCACGTAGGGAGAATGGATTTCCAACTAATAACAAGGCACTGGGGTACCACCTGTCACAGTACGTGGCCAAGATCACCGTACCAAGGATTACTCCCAATCCCCTGCAACACAAGGCCGGGACTACCCATTACTAGATAATCCCGAGTAAGATCGCCCTATGGTTGTGATCAGCAACCGCACCACTAAGCCGAAATAAAAGGGACATCTAGACAGGGATGACCTCGCCTTGAAATGGGTGCTACCCACCTAGCCTTGCTGCATAACCCCTGATTTTCGGTCATTCCCGGTTGATGAGGCTTGATGATAAGCGTTACCTTTTAGAACGCTTCACTTAAAATGCCCACCGTCCACCTGATGATGTTCCGAAAGCATTCAAGCATACAAGTCCGTCCCGGGTTCGAACGGAACCGAAGGCACTATTCCTACAACATCCATTTTGGAGTTATCCTCAGGATTAGTAGAGACTAGCCCTTGCACTTCATTGCTCCATCTTCGACTCCGAACTCGTTTTTCCCACGAAAACGTACAAACCGGATCGAAGTGGTTTTCGAGAAGTAAATCCCGATCCCAGTCTCTTCGGAATGATCAGCGCATTGGCCAATATTGATAATCGGTTATTTAGATATCATTTAACATTCACAAACATCCATCAAACATAAATAATTTCTCCAAATTATTTATTAACCTAAAAATATCTTCGCAAGATATATTTCCATTTTCAACCCTTTCAAAAATAGTTTTCAACCCACACTCTTCTTATGGAATAAATTCCCAAATATTTATTTCGACCGAAAATACCAAGTACAAAGCTTTAGATTTTTGAAATAATTTTAAAACACTTTATTATAAAATATATTTTAACAATTAGATTGAAAACTATTTCAATACTTTATTATAAATATATATATTAGGAATATTTAAAATGAGGCTACTTTATAAAATATAAATCTAGATTTTTCTCTTTTAAACAAAATATCAAGTCACCTTCAAATAATTACTACTATAAACGATTTGAAAAAATACTTACTTCAGAATTTAAACATTTAGAAACAATAAATTTTCTTAAACATACTTTTTAAAAGACATTAAAACTTTTAACTTATATTTAAAAATTTACTTTGAAAATGTACTTAGCTATTCAGGGAAATATACTTCACTTCACATTCCTTTAAAAATAAATCATTATTTATTTTAAACAAATTTTCCATTTCTTTAATAACTTTCCATCATGGATTTATTTCTCTAAATATCCACTGATATATTACTTTACCTTTATAAAACCCGTTTATAAATTCCAAAGTCTCACTTCTCTTTTAAACATCCAACTTCAACCACTTAAATAAATTTCAAATTGATTTCCAATTTACACCATTTTGAAATAAATTTCTTTATTTACTCAATTCATTTCAAAATCCATTAATTATAGACTTTATTGTTATTATTTTTGTTTAGATTTTAAATCTTTTAACTGAAACATACCAATTTCAGATTTTTCCAAATTTCTTCTTTATTCTTTTCAATAATTTAAATCTTAAATTTAAAATAAATGCTTTATTCTTTTAAATAATAACACTAAAGTTAAGAATTCATTTTCTTCCTGATTATTTTAAATTCCCTTTTCATATACGGAATTTATTTATTAGAATTTTAAAACCGCTATTATTCTTATCCAGTTCATTCTTAATTTATTTAAATTCTCCATAATTATTTCACTTACAAATTCTCTTCCTTTTATTTTCAAAAATCCGATTCTATATATTTTGATAACTCAGTGTACCAAAGTATATTCAAGTAAACCATAGCATTCAATATTCCAATTATCAATAATATTCATCAGAGAATATCGAATATTCATGACAGAGAATATTAAACAATATAAATAATTTTGAGGAATCCAGTTGGATCCCTCCAACCTGTTTCCCTGCATCCACAGACGTTAGCACAATATAAAATACCAATTCCACTTCGAGGTGGAATATCGCGGTATATGGGATTAATATAATATCATCCGCTATTATGCGGCACATAGGGTCTCATCCGTTATATAATGCGGGAAATCGATCATTCCAAGATGTATTATATACTATATATATATACTATTATACATATAATACAACACATCCAATCAAATAAATCAACTAACCAATTATTTAAATTTAATCATTTAAATTTAAATAGAAATCCAGAAGAGTGAGATTAACTCACCTTTGTTCCCTTAAATTTGCAAATCCACTTCATTCTCGATTTGATTCCACGATTATTGACCTTGTATAAATATTTATACAATTTATCAATATTTGAATTGATCGAACGGTTAATTACTACTTACTTATTTAATATAAACCAGTAATTTGGTTTTAAACAAATAACTCAGTTTAACAAATTAATCACCTAAATAAATTATTAGAATAAACTAGTCAATGAAAATATGTATATTTATTTTCTTTGAAACTACACCTATATAAAAATAATCTATATGGGTTAAAATCTGATTTTTATATAACTTTCAACATTTTAAAATCCCTATTTTTTTTCAAATCTTATATAAGCTTTTCTGCTTTACTGCATACCCATATATCTATCTTTTTATATATTATTATATTTTGAAATACGTAAATTGTGTGTGTATATACACTTTGCTGCAGTTTAAATTTTTTTATCTGTATAGATATATATATATAATTAAAAACTAATATAAGTTTAAATCTTACTGTAAATTCAAATATTGTGTTGTATTTAATAAATCAAGACAGAACTACTTTATACCTTCAGTCAATATATATTTACTAAATCAAGACTGTAAATTGTATATCCATATAAATTGGAACAAAAAAGAAAAAAAAAAGAATTATATCTCACTGGTGAACTTCGCGACCCAACCAACTACATCGTTCTCGACATCAACTTCTCAACCCGCCTCGGCCATGCGAATTCGAGCAGGAGCTCAAGTTGCTCACCAACAGAAGCCACGACGCGACCTCCTCGAACTGTCATGCCACTCGCATCCATTCAAAGTCGTATGCTCGAGAAAACCTAGCGACCACATCTCCCCTGCGTCACCCCGACGCGGCCATCACCCCTTGCTTCCACGCACGCCTCCGCTCAAGCTCGCTAGATTCTTACTCGATACCCTTCCAAAACGAGCCCTAGCTTCGCGAGCTTCCAGCTCCATCTTCACGCGATTCAACCCTTGATGCTCGCTGCCTGCTTCCCTCACGATCGCGTCTTTGATCGCGTTGCCTCCTTTTTTTTTGATTTCAAATCGGCCGCGAAGTTAAATCGAGGTAAGAGGAAAAAGGGGGAAATCTTGTGAATTTGTTTCGGCCATTTTTATTTTATTTTGTTTGAGAAGGAAGGGACTCATATACTGTTTTTTTTACAAAAGGAATGCGTATGAGAGAAGCTAAGGAAACGTATACACTTTAACTTGCAGGAAGGCGGCTATGACTTTGACCCTGATGTGAAATTTAGACTAGTCAAAATATCATATTCAAATTTTAAATTTAAATTTTAGATCGACTTGAATTAGTGACTTAAAATCTGGACCTCCTATCGAGGCATGCCGCTAGCGTTTATAATGTTATACACCTATTTCGAGCGAAATGGAAAAGGTTTCGAGCCCTAACTCGATCGTATGGATAAGATAGCTTTTTGGACCGAGTTTTTTTATTAAATTATCGATATAAATTCAGCGTGTTTACATATCGTACGTTCCCACAACAACTCCAAATGCTACGAAAATTGAAAACCGATAATAATATAATATTACGGATCCAATGGAACTGGTTTCGTCGAATCCCGAGACTGTGCCTCGGAAAGCTATTTTTAAATTCAATTTAAACGATATAAATTCAAAACTGAAAAAGCACTTCCAAATTCAATTTTAACACTTTTGGTATTTTGAGTATTATCAACATAAATTTTACAAGCCTTCCAATTATTTTTAACAAGCTTAAAACTCTAGATTCAACATTTTACCCAACTTCAAATTATTTAGTTCAATAATTCAATTATCAAATAAATAGTGATATTTGAATTCAAGTTAAAAATTTACTTTTAAATATTTAGAATCAATTAAATATTCTGATTTCAAATGCCTAAAAATTCTGGGTCGTCACACTTCAACTGCCAAATTCTCCTCATCCACTCGATGAAACCAAGAATCTTTCGCGCCATCCACTCTCTCCTCAAAATCTCCACCTCCCTGATCAAACGCATTCGAGCTCGGCTACTCAAACCAAAATGCGACCATGCCCTTCTTTCCCACACTATAAAAATATCCTACACTCCTAAATTGAGGCGCACTTCTCCAATTCATGGCCATAGTTGCTTCTTGACACCACAATTACAATGCAATCAACATTGAAGTCCATCTCCTCCTAAATTTTGCACTAATCCAAACCCATGTTCGTATACACTTAGGAAAATACTGTTGATCAACCTAAACCTTGATGGCACACAATCAAATAGGTATGGTGTCTTAGATATACTCAAAACAAATCCAAAGTTCCTTGTTTTACCAATTTTTTTGAGTAAATCTTTGTATATGAATTTTTAAAGTTTGCTTCCATATTTTTTTTACTATATATTGAAATTGAAAAAAAAAAGAGGAAACGATGAAGTGAGAATGTTGAAATGATTGAAGGGTTGAATTTGGGTTATTTTATAATTTCCAAAGCATCGTCACATTGAGTTTTATCCAGTACGAACCACGAATGATAAAACAAAAATAATATCACGCATGAAAAAGCAACACGATCTCAAAACAATAATCACTGGTTATTTTTATTCTATGAAATCTAAAAAATACTACTGTTTGCTGAACAATCGTCAAAAGTTAATCTAAATATTTTCCATATCAAAAATTAACGAAAAATTCTATAAATTAAATTTCAAATACTGCAATAAAAATAAAGTCGTTTTATTAAAAAATTATTTTCTAATTATCTATCTGAAATCATTTATTATCGTAAATAAATTTACAATAACAAGCTTGCCATTTTTATTTATTAATTAAAAAGAGTCAAATACGACTATTAAATCAATTTAATTAATATTTAGTTTACAGTCGAAATATTTGAATATAAGTTATTAAACTCCAAAAACCAATTATTTAAATATTAAATTAATTAAATATTTAAAAACCAAAACCAGAAAATTTTGGGATGTTACATGGAGTGATCATAATATAAGTCTCTCACGAAGTACATAATAATAGTAAATGTAACAACAATAATATCAGCCAACTAACAATACACAATACAAAAATGGAAGATCACCAAAGAATACAAATAGACACCTGTCATTACTGACCGGTGAAGTCCACTATGGACATGTAACGTAATACAATGATTCCCTTCGAAGGTTCAAGATACATAGTCTTGTGTAGGTCTCACTGTACCCTCTGAAGCAAGCATGGGTGATATCTGACCTACTCTATATACACGAAACCTAGTCTGAATAGTAAGTAGAGCCACCATACCCACTAAAGCAAGTATTGGTGATTTTTTATCTATTCTAAATACCTAAGATATTTACGGATCAAATCATACCCTCTCAAGCAAACATATGTGTTCTATAATCCTGTAGTAGATAATTGCCATCATCCCCCTCTAAGACATCAAGGATTTCTTAACAAATTCACATAACGTCTCAACAAAAGATAATAATGGTCATCACCTAGATTACGCCATCGAGACCATAAAGGAACACTGATTCCCTTGTGTGTGCGTGTGTGTGTGTATCAAAATATAGTATCGCATAATCAAATATGTCTATTACAGACAAAGACCAATATCTCATCATCGTCCATGTTTACCCCAAAATTGGTCACAAACACCCACTTTCAAGTGAAAGCACCAATATCCAGTCACAGATCATAGATAGAGTATATGTAGAGAGTGTAATATAAAGAACAATCAAAATTAAAGTGAAAGCGGTAAAAAAGACAAGATTTATAGTGGTTCGGCTAACTCCGGCATACGTCTGCTTTAGAAATTTCCATTTTATTATACTGAAATCTGATTATAGTTACAATCCAGAATTTCTGAAACAAAAATGGCAGAGTAGCTTTTTGTAGAAGAAGATGAAGAAGAACAGAACGAGAATCCCTTTTCTGAAGCCACACATACTGTATTTATAGGTGAAATCCTGGCTACAGCTCCTCCTCACCTATATAGTCCCACCTTAGTGACCGTCGAGCCTAACTCGTCCATATACGCCGTCCTGAAGTAGACAACATGTCGACCCGGAGAAAACTCAATGCAAACCGAAGCAGACCTGTGGATGGCCCGATGTAGGATCAGTGCCAAATCCAAATCTAATGTCGACCCTTAGTTTTCCTTATGCCGACCCCAAGCAATGTCTACCCTAAACAAACATGCTGACCAAAAGTTTTCCAGATGCCAACCGCAAGTTTTCCTGATGCCAACCCCAAGCAATGCCGATTCTAAACAAATATGGCGACCCCAAGTTTTCTTGATGCCGACGCTAGGCAATGCCGATCCCAAACAAACATGTCAGCTCAATTTTTCCTGATACCGACCCCAAGCAATGCCGATACCAAACAAACATGCCGATCCCAAGTTTTCTTGATGTCGACCCTAAGTTTTCCTGATGCCGACACAAAGCAATGTGATCCCAAACAAACATGCCGACCCCAAGTTTTCCTGATGCCGACCCTAAGTAGATGCTGATCCGACCCCAAGCAAGAGCAATGCCGACTTGACCAAAGTGCATCCAATCGTGACCAGAAGTAGAATCAGAAGCATGACAAATGCCGACCCGAAGCTGAACCCGAAGCAATGCCAACGCCAACCTGACCGAAGTACATCCTGTTATGATCCGAAGTAGAACCTGAAGCAAACCATATAGTGACTCAAAACAACCCCTTGGCCGAACCAAAGCAACCCAACCTTTCCTGAAATCCATATTCCAAGTACCCGGCATCGTTTATCCATCGATTGTGCTAATTCTTCGCTTCATAATCACGATTACTATCCATGATTGATCGTCCATCCATCCATTCGAATCAAACACATAATATTCCAGCCCCGATAACCGTGTAATCCATTATGTTAAATCCGCCTATATATGGTCTTGCCAAAAGACGGGTTAATAATCCATCTATTTGTATATTATATACCAAAGACAAATACGAGGTTTGGTCACTAAACTAAGACCGATACATCTCATCCAATCATATTTAATCCATATTGAGGCCAAGGGATGAGGACCAGTCTGCTTGAGCGTATGCGCTCGTCAGATGTGATCGCATGGTCGATCACCGTACTGATCCTGTGCCTCAATTCGTTATCGATCATTATTGATTGCATATAATTCTTGTGATGCCCCACCTCTATACCCACGCTAGCCAAGAACACTACGGTGTAGTGCTGTCGACTAGCACGGAGAATAAGGCTGTTGAGGAGCGACCATCCGTGTAATTGCTTTGCGCGAGCACCGATATGTCAGATAGAAGTAACATGCATTTTATTTCAGGAGAAAATCCGACATACCGATACACACCCAAAGCTACTACACAGTGGCTATAATAGTTTAGGACAAAATATAGAATAATAACATAGATAATATAAATACGGAACACAGATAAAACAGAAAGTCTCATATATATAATAACTGATGTCAATTACAATACATTTGACACGGTACATATGATACAACTACAACAGTTGACTCAGGAAGTTATATGCACAAGTACATTATTGACTAATATAAATGAATACATATCAACCTATGCTATGACACGACAACTCCCAAAAGATATGAAAAGTCTTCATAAGCTCAAACAGCTACCCAAAGCAAGATATCTACAACCTGAAATAACTCAAGTCTGACCCGAGTATTAAATTCAAAAGAAAATAATACACGGGTCAGTCTAATTCAAACTCAGTTATTAGTGCACAGAAGCAATAATAATTAAATAACAATTAGATGACAGTCAAAATGTTTAAAATTAAACCAAATAAAAATGCAACTTCAAAATATTGAATTTGAATACGTAAAACAATTCAAGCAACTGAGATCTCCATTTAAAATGCCAACTCGGGTAGGGCTGCAGTACACGCACGCATGTACTGCCTCGCCACTACAGCCTCGAGAATACGTAAAAGATTAATAAATCAAAAAGCAAATAGAATATTAATAAAAGCAATATCGTGTGGCTGTAGTTCACGCTTGCGTGCACTGCCTTGCCACTACAGTGATGATGTATACAAAAGATCAACGAAACAAAATCAATGAAGGTTCAAATATCAATGCCACGACCTCATTAAAATGTTAAAACCGTGTGGCTGCGGTACACGCACGCATGTACTGCCTCGCCACCACAGTATATAAAATCATCACATCACCAAATGTAAATCGGCAAAACGAAACTACAGAGGTCAAGTCACTTCTCAACTCAGCTGCAGCAACAAAACAGTGCAAGTGAAACCAACAGTGAATAGTGAAGGCAATGTGACACAGTTACATGCCGGGATAAACCGTGCAATAGGTCCAGAATATGTACCAAACAATTGCACAAAAATGCAACTACAGATACAAGAGTGTGACAACATAAAATAAATCAGGGAATGAATACCCCAACATCAGGTGATATTAAGTGCAACAGAATTTGACAGTGGGCAAAGGTTGAATATAGCCAACATACTCCAGAGCAACAGGCAACAGGCAGAACATACATGTACACACACACACACACCTGTATATGTGAATGTACACATTTGTTCACCCTTAACAAATGAAAAACCCAATTCCAGTAAACAAACACGTCAACTCAACAAAGTCATGGGACCAAAATGCTGCAGCATGGTTAACAAAGGCAACTGGGTTGAAATGCAACCTTAAAGAGAAATCAAAAATATAGGCACAACACAAAACTGGCGAGCAAAAGAGCAATGGTAACCACTAACACACATAATTATATGTGTATATATATATGGCATATACAAGTGGACCAACTCAGTAAATCGAATCAGCAAAGGCAATATACCAGTTCAACTGAAAAACAACACAACACAAGTGTACATAAGCAACAATGCATTGTACATCAAGTGATACAACAATGCAATGAACATCATCAATTCGAATGACAAGTGCACCAAACCATAACAGTGCAAATCCCAAAGTGAAACAGCAAGTGATAAACCAGAATACACAATGAACTCAAACTCCAATCAAATGCACTACATCATGAGTACAAGATACATGCACCTGTGGAATAAAAATGTCGCAGATCATACATGAATCGAATAACAAAACCGAGTGTATTCACAAATCCCAACTAAAATTCCAAAGTACGCATGAAGTATACAAGCAAAACTCGAACCAGCCGTGATATGAAAGCAACCAAGCTAGTTCAAGGTACAGAGGCAGTCGTGACTGCAAATTCCAAATCAGTACACATAACTACAGATTGCACATTCAAGTGCATGCTGAAGTGTAAGTCCAAAAATTTTTAAACTTAAACCAACAAGAAACCAAATAAACAAGTGCACATTCAAGCACTTGAACCACTGACCGAATCCAAACAACACACGTGCACAGATATGCAAATACCACATAAAGAAGAAGCAAATTTGCAAATTTAAGTCATGCCGTGGGCTACTGACCGAAGTCAGAGGAACAAGAACAACATCAACATATAAAGTAGTGTATCCCACAGATGCAAACCTCAAAAAGTATCAGGCTTGAAACAGTGATAAGTACACAAAGGCTCCAAGATTGTAAGCATTACAAACATTAAACTTCAGAAAGTATCAAGTTCGAACAACCCAAAACTGAGACAGCAAACAATACTAATACAAGTGTGCGTGTATGTCTATATATAAAACACATACATATCTATACCCAATGCAACAACACCAGTATAAACAAGCGACCTAGGTAGTTCGAACAAAGCCAAAAGAGATTTCAATCTGCAATTAAAAGCAATGCTAAAGTCACAGTTGAAACGAGATCATAAAAAAAATCAGGGAATGCGGTTTCAAATCAAAACAATGCCGAGCCCAAACTATTTTTACAAAATCCCCTTTTTCTTCAAGTCCAAGCTCAAAGAAAACAACACAAAACTTACAGGTGCATACTGGCATCAAGTCAACACTGAAAACAATTGACAAAGTCGTAAATCAAGTTGAAGTCGAGGTCAACATAAATTCACGAAATCAAAATACCAGCAATCAAAATCGTGAGCATCAATTAATCAACCACAAAAATAACAAGCTTGAACAAATCAGAAATCACACGAATTTGTATTAGAAGTGAGTGAAATAAATCACTCACCTTTTTCTACGAGCTCGACTAAAATAGAAGCGACCGAGCATCTCAGAGACGAGCGACCATTCGAGCAGGAAATCGACTTCGAAGATTTTCACAAGCTCTAGCTTTGATGACGAGCGAACGAAGAAAATTTTTAGGCCGCCATTGCTTTTCTCTTTCGTATGTTTTAATTTTAATCTAGGGTTTGCAATTGAAAAAATGAAAGAAAGGAGAGCGGGTAAAGATCATTATCACGGCCACAAATCAAAAAGAAGTGGGCCAATTAAATTTTAAAGCCCGCCTAACCGCTTAGAAATTATTAAAAGAATTTCAACCCACTTAAAAACTCCAAATAGCATTTAACAACCAATTAAATCGTCATTAGACGACAATTAATTGTTATAAAATTTCGGGTTGTTACAATTCTCTTTGCAATCATCTCCAAATCCCGAGCTTCATTATGCCTTCTACTCACTCGACTAGCCTAGAAGCTTCCTGAAGTTGTGCCAATGCCTCACGAAGAACCGCACTTGAGAAAGGGTTAAAATTCCGGAAGCGTTACGCCTGACTTGGGCTTATTGCCTAGGTTAGTGCACCTTCAGTCGACTGGGGACATTCGACTGGTGGCACACAACACTCGACTGAGAATGTTAATTCCTAGGCAGTAAGCCTAAGCCAGCAAGCCAACTCGACCACTGCTAGTCGATTTGAGCCCCGTTTCTTCTGACACTTCTCCCGATAAGTCGCCTAGCACTCCTAGCATGCCACCGCCCATTCACATCTCTTTTAGAGGAGATTGATTGACGATTTGGAAGTGGTTACTTAAGTATTCAAAAACTGATTTTGATATGAATCCCACTCTTCCGTATAGAGTCTCATAGGGATAATTTCAGTGACCCGGGCTCCTCTAACATGCCTAAATTAACTCAACCAACTCTCTCATCTCACGTGATAGTCACACGTGTGTTAATACACCCGTTCATGCATGCATATGAACACACATACACACAAATGCATAAAAATCCACAATTATGTTTTGAGCTTCACCGAAGTGATTACTTGACCCAGCACGCTTTCATACAACTTAGTGCAGCCGTTGGTCACTATAGCTACATGAGATTGCTCGTAACACGCTTGTATATGCATATGGACATTCCCGTATGCATATACAATTATTTACAAAAATAAGAAAACATTATCAATCATCCAACTATTCAACTATTCTACTTATAATACAAGAATTGTGTTGATTACATATAACTTCAAATGCACGTATATGTATATTTATCCATATAGATATACATGTACATACACATATATTTAATTAACATTTTGATTATCTAATAATCAAATCTTACTTTTATTTATCAAATCTTTTCTGTAAAAGTAAAATCATTTTTCTACCATTTAATTGAATCATTACATTATTTTATAAAATACAAAACTTAACCTATAAATTAATTTTGGGCCCTTATAATACTTAATTCCCTTATCAAGAATTAAGTGTTCATCTCATAATTACTTTATAAAACCTTATAACCACTTTATAAAATAATCCCTTCTTACTATTTTATAAAATTTCGTACTTTTATAACATACTTCCTTCATATTATTTTATAAACTCTCATACTTTTAACAAATATTGCTTTTATACTATTTTATAAAATCTCATATTTTTACAAAATACTTCCTCTTATGTTATTTTATAAACTCTCATACTTTTATCAAATATTATTTTTATACTATTTTATAAAATCTCAATCTACTTATAAAATATATCATCATCACTATTTTATAAAATCTTGTTCTATTTTATAAAACATATCGTCATTGTTATTTTATAAAATCTCGCACTATTTTATAAAATCTCGCTTTTCTTATAAAATGTATCATTATTACTATTTATAAAATCTCATTATATTTTATAAAATATATCTTTATCACTATTTTACAAAATCTCACTCAATTTTATAAAAGATCTCTTTCACTTGTAAAATTATTTCCTTACTTAATATCTATATGTACTAATTAAGCCCGTTAAGCCTTTAATCACTTTGATAATAAATGTAGAATTCATAACTTGTTTAATTAGCTTATTATCTTCATTATATAAAATATTCCTTTGTTTTGTAAAATGATTACTTCTTGTAAATAATGTTTACAAATGCTAATTAAGCTTCATTAGGCCTTTAATCACCTTAATAATAAATGTAAAGCTCCTAACGCACTTAATAAGCATACTAACTTTTCTTAAATCATTCAAATAATTTAATTAATATATTTTTTGTACATAATTATATTACTTAATTAATCTCAAATCAAACTAAACTTCATACATAATCTTGCAATTAACCCCAAACACAAATTCTAGGCTTACTAACTTTTCCAAACATTATGATCAAGGGTTCAAACAAATAATTAGCTAATGGAATCATGTTTATAACATGAATACACGCCTAAACAATAATATAAGATTCTACAAATCACATCACACGACCTCATAATAATTATTAAACAAAGTTATGTGCTTTAATAAGTAAATTAAGTAGGAGAATTAAGCCACTCACTTATTCTTCTCCAAATCAAGCCCAAAATCACCAAAATCCGTTATTTTAACCACTTGAAAATTGAAATCTCTATCCAAAATATGATTCAAGCCAATTCCTTCGCTGGTTTTGTAGAGAATGAGAAGAGGGGAATTATGATGATTTTTATTTAAATTTAGAAATTTATTTGAGAAGGGTTAGGGCTTGGAGATTAAGAGATTATTAAGAGGAGATTAGGAGAAGATTAGGAAAAGGAGATAAAAATGAACGTAAATGAGAGAATGAAATGAAAGTGGGAAGGGGATAGCCACTTATAAGCTAACTTACGGGCTGGGCCTAAATTCTTTTCTCCAAAAATCACTATTCATTTCAAAAATTCACCAACTCCAAACACGGTCAAGTTCATGCTCATTTTTCTCATCTTGGAAAAATGGTCTCATCTATGGGTTTCTCGAGACCCAATTCGTTAATACTTGAAAATTTGAGTATAACGGGCATATCGCTGATCGGTGGTTAATATTTAAATAAATCATTTAAATATTTAGGCGTTAAAATTGCTAGGGTGTTACAAAAGCAATTTTAGATCGTAGATTAAACACTGAAACCTTAGAATTTAATAAGAATGAACTTACATAGAGGATTTGGAAACTCAAGATCGATAAAAATGGTTTATCTTATTAATTTTCCCAACTAAGAAATGCTAACGCAACTTATAAGAAGGCAGTACTTTTCCAGATTGACTCTATCGATCCCTTTAAGGCTGTCTGCCATATGGAAAAAAAATTTCTTGTTGTAGTAATTCAGCATATTGTTGCTCCTCCTTCTATGTTGGATACTTTAATAAAAGAGGTAAAAAATCTTAAGGACAACTTAGAGTTGGTGCAATTCTATTCATTAGGGTGGCTTAACTTAATTCACTTGTGGATTATTTAATTGATGTCATAATTGCTTTTGATTTAAATTTTTACTTCCCATTTATAAGCACGAAAAGAGATTGTCAATTGAGATAATCTTTGACTTCCAGGTATCAAAGATATCAACATTTCATCTGGTATGGATGTTCTAATGCTCCCAAGGAGATTAAGGGTCCTCCTAATTTATATACAAATGCGGGCTCATCAAACAAATCCCTCTTTTGTGTTTTGGAGGTTAAAGGTAAAGGAAAAGAGCTAGTTTAGCAAACCATCCTTTGCTCACCTCCTAGAAGCATAAACTTTTGTTAAAGTCATTCTCATTATAGAAGGAAAATTATTTTTTGTAATATAATGATTATATAATAAAAATTCGTTTTTATATCTATTTTGTGATATGTAATCCTTTTATATTTTTGATGAAATCTTCTTAATGCTCCTGTTTTCCATCTTTTTAATTGCTTAAATTATACCTAATGATGGTTTCGAAAAAAGTAATTGACTATAATCCTTGGATAGGTGCTTTAACTAGTCCTTAAGCTGGAATATAAGGTTTTTCATCCATCACTTTTTGGATGGGTACTTCATGCAAGCCTTGCGATAAAACCGAAGGCTTAATTGACCATCGCTCTATGAATAGGTGTTACAGCCAGGCCTTACGGTAGGACCGAAGGCTTCTCGTCCATCTCCCTTGGATAGATACTTTGACCAGACTTAGTAGCAGGACTAAAGGAATAATTGACCATCACTCTGTAAATGGGTGTTTTGATCTTTGGTCAGGCCTTATGATAAGACCAAAGGCTTCTCAACCATCTCCTTTAGGTAGGTGCTTTTTCTAGGCATTATGGTAGGATTAAAGGCTTAATTAATCATCACTCTTTGGATATGGGCTGCGGGTAGGCTTTGCGATGTGATAGCATGCTTTGATTAGGTCATCATTCTATTCAAAATCGTCTCCTTTTGAAGTCATGCTCTTAGGAGTCATGTCCACGATGTAAAATCATTTTTCAATCTTGATTTAAGTTTCTTGAAAATTCACTTTCCAGCAACTCTTGCAACTCACCTTTTCTTAAGTTATATTCTATGGCTCAGAAAAAGTTTACAATTATTAGTATTATGTCCATTTGCTTCATGATAATAACAGTACTCACCCCATTTATTTCTTTGTCCTTTTCTTCAATTTTTTTGGAAATCCGATAATTCAGCCTTTCCTTGGTATGAAAATATACACTTTTTTGTGAAACCAAAAGGGTAGTAACTACCTTTCTTTTGACCCTTTAACAATATGGTTTCTTTACATAGTTTGATATTTCTTTTATGGGTCCATAACCTTACTCTGGTTCGCGTTTGATTCCCTTTTCATTATTTGGGATACTCCTAATTTCCCTTTAAGAGATGAACTAATAATTCTTTCTATTTTCGAGTAAACTTATCGAAATCATGGTTTAACTCTATTTCAAGTATTGTTCCTCAGGATTGAGTTCAAATACTTCGTCTAGCTTGGGAAAAAGGGTTATCTCTTAACTCATACTTCTTCTATGTCCTCGATCGATTTTTTTCTGTTTAGTTCATTTGGTAAGGCAAAAATTGGTTTTCCTCCTCTACAGAAAGGAAACTCCACTTATTTTGGCTATAATGGCAACTCTATTCTTTTCATCTAATGTATGAAGGGCTAGATTTCATAGATCCAATTCTTGTTCCTTACTAAATTCTAGGGCACTTTATAGATAGGTCGAATGGTTCAAGTGGACTTCAAAGAAACCTTGTTGAGATTTAACCACCTTGTTCAAGTTTTGGATTAAGCTGAATTGATTTTATATTCAAAAATTTCGGTTTCCCCTAAGTTTAACTATTGGTGAAAGCGCCACTATTTTTTTGTTAAAAATTTGGGTCTTATTCAAGATCAAATATGCAAGTCAAAAGAGGAGATTCCCTTAGTCCAATATGTTAGTCATAAGTCAATTATGCAAGTTAAGGGTCCTCATAAGTGTAAATATGAAATTATGAATTTTATTCAAGTCATTGATTACAACACCCTAATTTCAACTTGACCCACCAACCGTTAAATTCTAATCTCAAGCTTTATTTAAATACATAAAAAATGTAACATGAGGAAGGAGAATCTTTAGGAATCGACCCCTCTCTAGTAGGGGGTGCATGTCTATTTGTAGAGAGGCACATCCTTTATATTAATGACACGTATCATTTGGGAAAAATTAACGGTCATGACTTACTAACGTGGCACATGTTCGAGATGACATATGGCACTATCTTTTGCTAACTTTTCATGGTGATGTCGTATAGCTAGCCCAACAGTAGGAATTCATATGGCTAGCTATGACATTGATTATTTTGGTGTGTTCTTCAAAGTGCGATAGCTCAAATTATCAACCCTTGATAGCTCAATTTATCAACAAGCAATAGCTTTGAAGTTCCAATCCTCGATAACACAATATTTCAATATGTGACAGCTTAGAAGTATCAACACTCGATAGCACAATCCATCAACATGTGATAGCCCAGAAGGATCAACCCTCGATAGAAAAATCCATCAACATGTGATAACTTATATGTATGTAATCGACAATAAACCACATATTTTAGACTCAAACCATTTAAAAAGGAGGATTGCTATAAGGTAAATAAGAAAAGATGTGAAAAGAAAGGGAAAAAACATAGAGGAATGACAAAATATAATAATCAAATAAACAGTTCTTGAAGCTATTTTACAAATAACATTTGGTTACACATTACAATACAGATCAGAGTTACATATAGCAGAAATAAATAAATAATGCAGTTGAACAACATGATGCAGGGGAACATACGTGAAATAATTTAGTATACAAATCTCCGTCTTCATCCTCTAGAAAAGCAGCCTTCAATACACAGAAAAGCTCAGGCTGGCCCGAGCGTAATGAAAAGACAAAACACTCGAGTCATAACTAAAAGATCTTATGTAAGTTAAATCAACAATAAATAAATACGAGTATAATGGCATCAAAAATGTTTACGGGATTTGACATTTCCTATCCAGTGTCAAACGTGAGTGTAGTAACTAAAGAGATGTTCGGGATTTCCATCTCCTAAGGATTCGTTAAACTATCTACACACATAGTACAATACGTTATTATAATTATGTCTATAGTTAGTAAAGTACTAAAATAGCGTTAAGGCGTTACCTATATCTCCCTTAACACTTTTATATATTCCTGTAGTATATACAGTACCGTAATTCCTCCGTAAACTTGAAGGCTATCAGAGGGCACTCCATAGGTACGGTACAAACCAAACTCGTAGTGGGTGTGATAAAGCATGTGACAAGGCAAGCGAAGCAATGCTAAGGTAGGATTTTACCATTTGCACTCCTGGACTGGTGGTAACAGCTAGCATATACTATGTGACAACCCGATATTTTCAGCCATTCGCATCCGCATATGTCGGACTTGAGTTGCTCAAAATACCGCATTGTAATAAAATTTAGAGCAAATGAAATCATCACATAATCACAGACACAGAAATATCAGAATAACTCGCAGCGGAAATAAAATGCCATAGTAGTTCATGAAGCTACTATAACAAACTCTCAAAATAAAATACATAATATTAGTCTGAAAACAAATACAATAGAAATCCCAAATACATAGAAGTCCACTAGTACAAACTGAAATAGAACAACTGAACTGAAATAAATAGATAATCTAGATAGGCAAATCTCACGCAATTCCTAGCTCCAGAAAGAAAATCCAAAGCTAAGCTATGAATACTCAGGCTGACCCGAGCATAAAGCAAAATACAAAACACTCGAGTCAGGACATATATACTTATATAATATAAACCAACTCAAGTGAACTGTAATAAAGTACAAGTAACTTAAAAAATGCTTGGGACCGCCCATCCTATAAGGATCCGTTAAACTATTTACTATGTAGTAATATTGCGCTATTATAATAATGTCTACAGTAAAATAAACTTACATTAAAATAGCGTTAAGGAGTGGCCCAGTGTTCCCCTTAACACGCAATAGTCCCAGTAGTCCATCCAGTATCAGCATATCTCCAGATCGGGAAACCACCCTAAATGCTCGATGGGCTACGAGAGAAAAACAAACTCGTAGTAAGGCTCGATATGGTAGGTGACACTGCACAACTAGGCAATGCCAGGGTAGATATACCAATTACGCTTACGGACTAGTGGAAATGTATAACAGCCACTACCGCCCACCTCGGAACACACTCCCAATCAAAATCGGAGGATGCACATCAAATCAATCATAAGTAAGAGTATAGTATCGAAGGAATGTGTCCGATTGGAGGAGCTACCTCACTTGGCCCTTCAATTGCTCCTGTTTTAGCCACCTTAAACCAACTCACGGGAGCCGGGTCCACGTTCATACCTCAAGAGGATCGTCGCCACCATCCTACTTCGTTCTAGAATCTCCACCACGTACATGGTTGTTAAAGTGGTTTTCGGTATCGACAGAGAGTATGTCCATATCCGATCTCGGTCTCTTTAACAACCAATCGTTATTATAACCCGTGGTTATAATTTAAAAATCATAGTTTATACTTCAAAATAAAGTATCATTTTCAAGTTCAAAATCTTTATCAAAATAAAGATCAAATCATTCAAAATCTTTCAATATTTTAAATTATCAAATCTTTTCAAAACTTAAATTTCAAATCCTTATTTGAATTCAAATCCAATTATTCAAATTTAAATACCCTTTTAATTCAAAGATATCATTCAATTATTATCATTTCAAATCACCTTTCAAATAGTTTATATTTAAATCAAAACAATTCATTTAAACTATTTAAAAGTGAAGTTATTATATTTACAATTCAAGTATTCAATTCACAAAATTTTAGAAAATTCTGAGCTCATTTGTTTAGTTAAAAACCATAAACATTGAGAATTTCATCCTTTCACAGCATTTAGAAAAAAACTGGTGTAAGTTATAATTGAAAACAATTAAATTCAGCAAAGACAGGATTTAAACAAAACTGCCGTAATAGTTTAGTTCATTTGAAAACAGTTATTTCAGCCTACCGTAGCACTCATCAAGCGCTACTGTAGCCCTTTATTTAGTTTCAGTTTTTAGTTCTCCTTCTGCTACCCCAGCACTTACCAAGTGCTGTAATATTACTTAGTTAAAATTTATCCATAGTTCATTTGTATCAACCACAGCACTTACAAAGTGTTGTATATCATTTACTTCAGATTTTAAGTTAACTTCAAAAACGATAGCATTTCTAAAGTGCTGTTATTTAATTTCTAGATTTTCAATGTAATTCCAGCAACAAATAAACTTTGATTTTAATCCTTTAAACATTATAAAAATCATATTTTAACATTCAAAAATGTTCATTAAAAATACCTTTAACTTATGATATTTATAAACTAAATTTCCTATAAATAAATCAAATTTTCAATAATTCACTTAATAAATTCAAGTGTACAAATTTCTATTTTTGCATTTACATTACACTTTTAATTAAATTTACCATTTAAAAATTTAAACTTAATTTCCATTTTATTTATATAACTTAAATTCCATTTTTAAAACAAATTTCTCATTACCAAACTTAAATTATATTTTAAATTATATTTTAAAGCATTCATTTATTTAACCATTTTAAATTCATAGAAAAATCAATAACGCTTTATAAAAATAATTTTAAATTCAAATTCAAATCAAATTATCATAATTTCTTTACTTAATTTAAACTCCATTTATAAATAAAATCATAAATTCCAAAATTAACTTATATTTCAAATTCGACTTTACCATTTATTTAATTTGTAGAAAATCATTAATATTTTATAAAAATCATATTTAATTCAATTTAAATCAAAATATCATAATATTTACATTTTTAAAATACTTTAAAAAATTTAGAAAAATATATATTAACCACGGGTTTGTATATAATTTTCTAGCCTAGGTCAAGTGATACGGATAATATATCATTTCAATCCGTAATTTACAAAGAAAACTCGGGTTCTATCATTTCAAAACCGCAGTCCCAAGTAAAATGAAATAAATAAAAATCGCTCAGGCTTATCATTTCAGCCCATAACGATTTTTTCCTATTCTAAAGTCCGTTCGGGTATGTATCATTTCAACCCATAGTGATTCTATCTACAGGGAACTAGCAGTATGATAAACAAATATAAATGATATAAATGATAGTAACATATGGCAGTAACAGATAACATGACAGGTTTATTAATGGGATGATCATCATATAAATCATATAACAGGCAGGTATAACATGATATAGCAGTTTACATATTCACTTGGTGCCATTTCACAGTTTATATAAGTAAACATGTCAAGTGTGATTACTCACATGTTTCGAGCTGGAGATAGCAAGACAAAGCACACAACGAATTCCAAAAAGCACAATGACATGACTATTGACTTGAGTGGAGTGGAGAGCTAAATTTTTTATCTTGTGAACAACACATAAACAAGATAAGTATAAATACGATTTCAACATAGTATACACATTGAAACATTTTAAAAATAAAAGCAAAATGAACAAATTGATTTTGACCATTGCCTCAACCTTCACATGCTCGGCCTAAGGCTCATGTGTGCTTGGTCATTATTGTGTCATATGTTAGGGTATGGGTTCAACAAGGCAGGCTAGTAGGAGTTGAAGTGTGGAAGTTACAATCTAAAGGAAGATCAAGAGTTTAAGGCAAATAAGTGGGTTTTTGGTGCACCACATAGGCTCGGCTTGACATGGGTTTGGCTTGGCAATGTAAGGGGATGGTCAGGTGGGGTCTGGAGTGGCGGCCAGAGGTGGTGGAGGATCAGGCGGCGGCGGCTAAGGAGGTGAACACGGTGAAAAATGAAGGCTAGGTGCATGAAGAGCTCGGCTATGGCATTAGTTGAAGAGTTTAAGGTGTTTTGTGGTGCAATCCATTATAGGCATGGTCACGGCCTGGTCAATATAGAGGGGAGGAAGGGTGAAGTGGCCTGGTCAATACTACCGCCCACCTTGGAACACACTCTGTGACGCCCCAACTCTATGCCCACAATAACAAAGGTTATTATAAGGAATAACGTCTGCTATTGCGAAGAATAGGCTTGTTTGAAGCGACTATCTGTAAGTTATGCCTTAGACGAGTATTGATTGCATCGATAAGAGTTGTGTAAATTAGTCCCAAAGATGTATATTCAATCCAAATCTAAAACGAAACTACGGTGGCTAACAAAAAATTCAAGACAACTCATAACAACAACAACATAGATATGTAAAGTCACCTCAGAACAGAAATATCAGATATATAGCGGAAGACAAGTCTGGAATACATGCTACAACAATCGATCGTTCATATGAACCAAATATACATATACAAAGACATCAACATACATGAGGCGATAGTCAATACACAAAAAGTACACCTTGAAGACTAGACAAAAGATGGAGTGAAATCCCAAAAGCTGAAGCAGCAACAGAATCAGAGATAGCGAATATCCTGAAATAACTCGGTCTGACCCGAGTATTATTTAAAAGAAAATAATAAACGGATTAGTCCAATTTAAACTTCAGAATAAGTGTACGATAAATAACACTTAAGCAAATAATTATAATCTCGAATGAGATTATACAACATAAATAATCAACATAGTTCAAATAAAGAAATCTCAATTTAAACTCCACCAAAATCAACTTTTAAATTCCCAATTGAATTCAAAACAATATTACGCAAATTTATAATCTCGGATGAGACTGTACCCAAAATTATAGTCTCGGGTTAGACTACACAACATCGCAATCAGCATGGTTTAAAGGAAGAAATCCCATTAAACATCATCAAAATCAACTTCCAAATTCACAATTCAATTCAAAACAACAATACGCAGAATCTAGAAATCAAAATAAGATAACTAGAAAATCAATATAAAAGATGGATCGATCCCAGCAGATGGCGAGTTTTAGCTACGCCGCACGTGCATCTCATATGGCCGAAGCTTACCAAGTACTATATTTTTGGCGCCCAACAAATGACCCGAAGGTCCAACAAATGACCCAAAGGTCTATTACTGGTAATTGACCCGAAGGTCCATCATTTTACCCGAAGGTCCAGCAGAGTGGCTCGAAAGGCAAATAAAATCATCAAAATCATCGAAACAATAAATATTTCAATTAATGAGTCCGGAATTAACCGAAATAGTAAAAGTGTGGTTTCATACTCCGAACTTTTGCTAAGTCGTTTAAATCTCTTCATCGTTTTCTTGAAAGTGCAAAATTGTGTATTTCATATAAATAACATTTTACGTTCTCAAATGGACAAGTCTGAAATTAAGCGAATTAGTAAAAGTAAGGGTTCATAGTCCTTAATTTTGTTGAAGCGTTTAAATCGCTTCCTCGTTATTTTGAAAGCACAAACTGTAAAAATTTTGAAAATGATTTTATTTTAAAACGATTTTTAAAACACGTGATTCAAACAGCAAATCATATAGCAATTTCGAAAAAGAAATTGCGCTTCACAAAACACCGTAAAAAACGGGTATCAAAACAGCGTTGTGGGATAACCGCTAAAAGATTTCACTTTAAAATTGACGGTTACTGAAGTCAAAACAACAGTAACTTTTATTCGTCAAAAATCTCATCAAAACAACACGCTTCAAAAATATAACACCGGAGTAAAAATTCCGTTATAAAAATAACGGCAACAAAATACGTTTTAAAACGTAACACCGGTTCAACTTAAATTAAACGCTGATATTTAAACAGTTTCATGCAATTCAACATACACTTGCATATTGAAATTGGTGGCCTACGCAATGTTTCACTATGCAGGCACGTAACAAATATGAAGTTAAAAATAAAACAACCTGTACACTCCTTTTTTTCAATTGAATTTTTCACGCAAAATGAAGAAATCAATAACAATGACTTGTACCTATGCATGCCCACTTCAACTTTCACTCACGCAAAGAAATAATGCCAAACTAATGTGACCTGGCAATGCATGGAGGTGATAAAACAATACATATGTACATTTGTACCTAAATGTAACACGTTCATAACATGCATGCATATTGCATAAATGATAAAACAGGTGACTAGGCAATAGTTTTTTTTTTGTATCTCATTCTTACGTGTGAGTGAGTTATAAATTATAAAGTAACTAGGCACACTATTTTATAAAAGATACAATGCATTCTCTTCTAAATGCTGACACTTCATTTACATGCATGCAAAGATTCAAGTTATTGCACCTATTTGAAAACACAATATGAACGAAAATGAAGGTCTGGCTAAATCATTTTATACATGCACTCTTCCTATACATGCACACTACCAGACTTCGTACCCATGCACTTTTTTTTTCGAATGCCTGATCTGCCTCGTGCATATAATGCACGTACGAACGAACCAAAATACACCCTATGCCTGCACGCTAATTATTTATAATGTGAACTAGGCTAAAACACGTAAATATGCGAACCTGGCAAACATCTTGGACTGGGTGGTGTCACAAAACATTACACGCATGAATAATACATGCGCATGACATGGTAAAAAAAAAGAATTTGTGCTCTTATTTCCTGAGAACACAATTTCATGCACGCGCTGATGAACTACTAGATATCTGGGAACCTAAATTTTCTTCCCGTGTGTACATGAATACAGGTAAGCCATTTTATTAATTATAAATTTTTGTGAATGCAACTACACCATACACTTGAAATCATTATAACATGCAAGTATGATATTTCAAAACTTTTGCACGCAACATGAGCACGTTTTTGTTTATGCCAAGTTGCATGCATGGACAAAAAAAACAAAACAGAGTAATCTAGGCAAAATATTTTCACAAATACATGGCACGCACGGTTGCCATTCAATAAAAATGTGTGACACACAGGAGCATGCGTAGTCTAGATGTGATGACCCGCAAATCCGTACTCCTTGAATATACACTAATCTCCATAGATTAACTCAAGATGAACAGAAATACGAATTATCAATGTTTAAGAAAAACAAAACGTAGAAAAGAAGAGAGGAAAGAAGATAATAGAGGGAAAAGAAAATAGAAAATAGAACGGAACAGAAAACAACAGAACAATAACAGAATCTCACAATTCGCAGCGGCACAACATATAATAATAAATGAATAATCTTTAAACAAAGAACTATATCAGTTATTACATTACATCTCATTACATTTCATTACATCATATCAACAGAGTTTACAACATCAAACAACAACAAACAATGCAGCGGAAAAAGAAATACTATATACTAGTAATACGCCATGCCATTTATCTTGCCTCCAGCAACTCCAGAATATCCTGATAAACCTAACTCTTGACTGCCCATGTGGAAATTGGTGGGCACCCAGAGTTTAGGAAGGAAAACAATAAACTCCGAGTCAGTCATGTGACTGGTGTGAGAACTCAAAACAGTTTATTTATCTTTAAAATCAAAATAGAGGAATATTTTTAAAGTCAATTCGCAATGCTTTTAAAAATGAGACTACCATAAGGCCTCCCGCACACACACACAATGCAAACGCAGAATCGGAGAAGATTTCTCCTTATGATAGTCAAAGATGCTTGATACGTATTAAAAAGAACATTTGATATTATTATTAGTGCATAGTGTAGAAAAAATTATTTCGAAAGTAGAATATAAATCTTAGCCAGCATAGACATTCCGAACTATGCCTACTATAGCTACCATCCAAACAGTGGGGCGCCACCATAAGTGAATGATAGGTTCTACAACTAATACCGTACAAGATCGTATTGTTTCTTTGGATTTCCAACGAATGATCAGGCCAAGGAACTTCCCATTGCTACATGAGAATGCCTCTGGATGGACATCCCCGAGAACCAAACCGGATCTCTAACAACACAAGGCCGGCTTACCCCTAACTGAGCAACAACTGACCGAATATGCCATCCCCCGGTCCTTTGGGACCTTTCAACCGAGCGCTCGTAATCAATTCACACAATCATAAAGTGTTTTCAGCATGAGTAAGTATCTGGGCTCCGTACCATGATACCACCCTTTTCCAGAAGGAAATGCACACATCCTAAAGGGCGCTACCCCTCATAACCTTGCTGCATCTTTCCTGTTTTGACCATTCCCGGGGTGTGAGGCTCGACGAAGTCACGTCCACAAAAACATACTTTATACAAAAGCCATGCTTTGGGTCAACAAATGATCATAGAAATGATCACCAAGATAGACGATCAAATAAATGATCCTATCACAAATAATCAACACAATGATCATTTCACAGCAACACTCAGCATGTCGCATTACCAAATTGGGAATATATCGCTGATAACCATCAACTACATAACCTCTGAGCTCGTACGTCTCAGAGAAGGGTGTTAAGCTAAAAGAATAAATTCTCCGCCACCAACAGAAATATATTTGAAAGAAATCTGCTTTATATCTCAATTTGTAATGTCAGACATACAATCCATACAAGTCTGTTCCGGGATCGAACAGAACCGAAGGCACTTACAAAGAAGTCCTTGCAATCCGGATATCCACAATCCTGATCGGATTTCCCATCACTTAGGGAGTCTCTATACCGTTGCAACTCAGTGCAGAGACAATCGATAGGTCATCCTATCGCTCTCACAAATATCCGGTCTTCAACACCGATCATCAATGCTATCCATTACGTCGTATCACTATTCGGAATGGGTAATCCGAATAACGAGCGCAATAATTTAAAAATAAGTGTGCATTCAAATTCAAAAAATCACAACAAATACCTTTCAAAGGTAAATATTGATAGTCGGTTATTGAACTATCAATGGATATGCACAACATCACTAGATTCCAAATAATTTTCCAAATTATTCATTTCCCAAAGATATCTTTACAAGATATATAATTTTCACACTTCAGAAATAAATCAATATTTATTTTTTAAACAAATTCCACTTCGTTTTATAAATTCCATAGTGAATTTATATTTCACAATATCCATGCATATACGATTTCAATTATTCATTTCAATTTATCTTCAAAAAGATAAATTCTCTAAAATTCACTTTATATTGGAAAACATTTCCATACTTATTTATTCATAAATAATTCACAATCTTTTTATTTGCAACACTTAGAAAATATTCAATATACTTCAATCGAAGTTAAGTATATATTTCATTCTTTTAGGAAATCATTCTCTTAAACATATTTATTTGGGCCAAAACGAATGTTGCGTAAAACATCGTTACGACAACCCAAAATCACTAGTATAGGGATTCGAAATTAAAATAGATATATAAATCCCAATACTATACAAAACATTTCCTTTCGGAAATCATTTACTATAGCAACAGTGTTATAGTCCACCATTTCCTTCTATTTCTCGAAAACGTCTATTCAACAACAAATGTTGAAATCTATGGTTTCGAATCTTAACACCCTTTGAAAACATCGTTAGATCGTTTTAATTCTATTTAAAACATCACATCTAAAACATTTTCTTTAACATATTATTCACTATTCAAAAACGTGAATATACTACGTTAACAAATTTCATCCTTTTATTCATTTTATTTTAAAGTATTATTCACAGTCAAAAACGTGAATATAACTCCATTAATAGGTTTCAACAATTTACTTACCAAAATAAGTTGTTTACGAATTTATAAAACAACGTTTATAAATTCCATTTCTATTTATTTTATAACATCTTTCTTTATAAATTTTCTTTATTAACCTATTCACTTTATATCTCAATTATGAACCAAAAGTCCATATTATAAGTTAAATACTTATAAAACGATTATTTTACAAAATCGTTCCTTTTAAGACTTTCTAAATTATAAATCTTATAACTTATAAGATTCATTTATTTATCAAAAATCCATTCTTCAATTAACTTTTCAAATTTTATAAACCTACTGCTTATAAAATTCCATTTATAACTTCACCGTTTATAATTCTATAAATTTCATTCATTTATAAAATTCATTCACAATTCATTCTAACACTTATAAAAACTCGTTTTATAATTCCAATATTTTAATTTATAAATTACCAATTTATAAATCTTTTATAATTTCATCATTTTGATTTATAAAATAATTAAATTTTATAAATCCTATATTTCAACTTTTCATAATAAATTCAATAAATCCCGATTTTAACTCTTTTATAAAATCATTAATTCATATTTCTCAAAAATCAACTTTAACCGTATTTCTCAAAAATCATAATTTTTATAACTTTTAAAAGTATAACGTTTAAAATAAATCAATTCCAAAAAAATAGTATATTTTCAAAAATCACTTTAAAAATCATTTTAAAATTCCAAAATTTGGTCCAATGATGCTACACACCAAATAGTCAATCACGACTACAACGATATCATATATCGATATGATAATCCATCAAATATCAAAATATCTGAAATCAAATAATTACTATTGAGGAATCCAGTTGGATCCCTCCAACCTGTTTTCCTGCATCCACAAACATTAGCACAATACCAATTCCGCTCCAGTACAGAATTATCGCGGTATATGGGATTTAAAATATTATCCACTTAATAGACGGCGCAATAGGGTCTCATCCGCTATACAAATGCGGGAAATCAATAACTCCAATACATACATATGCCAATATATATACATTGCTATTATATATAATACCAATTTCACTGTTTATGAAATATTCGCGGTATATGTTTTTAATAAATAACATCCGCTTACTAACGGCGCATAATGTCTATTTTAACAATCAATAGATAACAATCATCATTCAAACATGCATTCAAATATTTTAAATTTAACTATTTAAAATAAAATCGAAACTGATTCGATTGAGTGAGAAGTTCTCACCTTGATTTTCAATTTCGTTTTAGCGATTTATTTCGAATAAAATTAAACTGACGTTTAATTTTACCCAAAATTCTCACTAACTCCAAACGACTCCAATCCAATTCCATCGCGTAGTGCTCGTCCATACGATTCCAACGCTTCTTGTTTCGCGCGTTTTCGACCTCGTATGAAAAAGTTATGCATTTTTAAAGATTACACGAATTTTATATAAAATTTACAACATAAATTTAAATAATTTTAAACCTAACTAATCACTGCCGCTCGATCACCATTTCACTGCATCAGGCCCGTCCACCCCTTCTCCTTCATCACGCACGCGTGCACCCAGATAACGGCCGAACCCATCATCACATTCAAACCCTAATCACGCGACCTAACACAAACACCTCCAAGCCGATCAACTAGTGCCAACCTGTAGCCCCCGATGAGCTCCACCTTCGGTCAGAATTTCATGGAGATCGGCCCTTCATCAAGCACGAATTTCGAGGCCGAACGCATGACCTTTGATCGAGGTTTGTCGACAATCTACTCCACTATTTTCGATCATAACCGTTGAACTTCAAGATCTCAACGTGCTCTACCACTTTCTAGTTGTAAGTTTCTTGAAACGATTGAAGGATTGAAAGATAAATGAAGGAGAAGAGGAGAGTTTTCTGGCCATTCGTTCAGGGAGGTGGCGGCTGCAAACGTTTAGGGTTAGGGTTTCTTTTTTTTTTTTAATTTATGAAGGGGTAAGGGTCTATTTATAGGAAATTATTCAAAGCACTATTCATTCCGGGTTTTCTAAACTCCGATTTACGCACCGTAACCAGCGTTTCTAGGGTTTACCCCGCGTTCCGGACACAATGGAACAGGTTTCGAAAGCTAATTCGGATATCTGTGCGAGTTATGGCGATAAACGTTCAATTTAAATTAAACTGATTTAAACGATTTTCTAGGCGTTTTAATTTGTACCGGACAAACGGTAAATCCAATTGACACGAAATTTGAAACCTTACAATAATATCACATTACGGATCCGATGAAACTGGTTTCGTCGAAATCCGAGACTTTTTGAAAAATGGCTATTTTAACACGCCAAATTAATATAAAAAATAATTCGATGCGTTTCGAGTTGCCACGATCAAACGATAACTCCGATTGCTACGAAAATTGAAATCCGGTAATAACTAACTATTACGGATCCAATGGAACTGGTTTCGTCCAATTCTGAGACTGTTCAAAAATTGACTATTTTCACTAGTTGATTTAATATTAAAATATTCAATTTTCACAAATTAACTTTTAATTCGATTTTAAAAGTTCTAAAATATCGTTCTAACTCCATATGGTAAAATAAAATTTTACAAATCATTTTCAATCATATTTAACCCAATTTTCAATTATTTCCATAATTTAACATATTAAATTATCGATTTAATTATCCAATTAAATCCAATTATTCGAAATAAAATTTATTCGACTTATCAATTCACTTATTAATATTTAAAATTAATTAAATATTCAAATTTTAATTACTAAAAATCCTGGGTCGTTACAATCTTCCCCCCTTAAAAGAATATCGTCCTCGAAATTAACAAGTAAGAAAAGTTATAGAATTTATTAACTTTCCATAAATCCATAGTTAAACTTCTTATAATAACTTTACTAAGTTTCAAATCATACTTAGTTATCTTTTCAAAAACAACTACTATTGTTTAACTTTCAATTCCAAAATCAAAGTTATAGTTTTCAAAGAATTTTCCAATTTTCTCAAATTTTTCTAACGCCTTAAATTTTCGGAAAAATTCGCGGCTCGATCCGAAAAAAAATGACAGTATATATATCACAAATATACATCTCATCAAGTAATGAGGCATCCCGAAGGGAAAAAAATGTAAAAGTACGGTATGTAATCCGAGATATGTACCTTATATTTTATTAGCGAGCATATACGGCTAATATAGCGCGAAAGCAAGCTCCAAATGCGAAGCAAACGCGATCCGCACCTACTAAACACTCAACAAACAACATGAGAACATGTATATATGAAAATAGCATCAACATACATCATATAGCAACATAATAACTATATATGCCAACATAGCAAATGCAGTAAAAGCAATATATTCAACCATCAACCAACTAGCATTCATAACCAATAAATATTCATTCATATTCTCATCAATCTTCAATGAATTGGGTTTTCAATTTAATCACTTTTGATTCATTAACAGTGGATATTTTTACTAACATTCATTTTCAATTAGTTTATATTCACTAATTCATATTCAAGTTGGTTCACTTCGAAATCAAATTCAATTCTATTTAAGATTCACTTAACTTCCAATTGAATTTCAATTACTTTAGCTTCCAATTTCATTAATTCAGTTTCATTAACACTTAATGAATTATAAACAATCTACCAACAACCAATGTATATCAATTACAACCAAATTCCTTTGCTTATATTCATTATTTCATATCAACTTAATTCACATTCAATTGATTAACATTCAATTCATTAATTCAATTCAATTTCTAAAGTTGAATTTCATTTATATAACTCAAGTTCACATTTATCACTTCACTTTATTATTTTACTTTGATACTAATATCAACTTCATTCAACATCTCTTAAGTTATACTTCCATTTAAATAAACATCACTTGTTTTTACTTAACTTAAATTCCAACTTATAAATCAATTCAGCTTCTAAATTCTAAAGTAAATTTTTTTGTTTAACTTTAAATTCATTTTCATTTACAACTCATATTCATAAATATATTCATATAGTTTCACTTCTTATAATTCTTTTGGTTTGTACAAATTTTCTTTTGCTTAGATTATTCAAACAACTAAACAATCCACTTATATACACTTTAATAATTCTTTAAAAATTATTCCTTTATATATAAAATATACTCAAGGTAAAATTATTTCATTTACCCAATTTAAAAACAATATTGTGTCGAATTGTTCTATTCAAGTGTTTAGAAACCCCTTCGGCATAGTTGTCGAGACCACGCTGACGAAGGTTCATATGCCACTCAATAAACCAATCATCACAATATAAAACAATTTCATATTCACTAACGAATGCGCTCTCATAGCTATTATTACACTCAAACTCATTCTAGAGCACTACTGACTCTATCTCTAATGAGTAATACCCAACAGAACCATGGTTGTCGCTTAACCATATGCTCTGATACCAAATGTAACGTCCGAAATTTTTCGTTGCCGAAAAACCGAATAGTTAGGGTTTTAAAAAGAAGAAAAAGGTAGAAGAAGAGGAAAAAAGATAGAGAATAGAGAGGAAAGAAAATAGAAAATAGAACGGAACAGAAAACAACAGAACAATAACAGAATCTCACAATTCGCAGCGGAACAACATATAATAATAAATGAATAATCTTTAAACAAAGAACTATATCAGGTATTACATTACATCTCATTACATTTCATTACATCATATCAACAGAGTTTACAACATCAAACCACAACAAACAATGCAGCGGAAAAAGAAATACTATATACTAGTAATACGCCATGCCATCCATCTTGCCTCCAGCAACTCCAGAATATCCAGAATATCCTGATAAACCTAACTCTTGACTGCCCGTGTGGAAATTGGTGGGCACCCAGAGTTTAGGAAGGAAAACAATAAACTCCGAGTCAGTCATGTGACTGGTGTGAGAACTCAAAACAGTTTATTTATCTTTAAAATCAAAATAGAGGAATATTTTTAAAGTCAATTCGCAATGCTTTTAAAAATGAGACTACCATAAGGCCTCCCGCACACGCACACAATGCAAACGCAGAATCGGAGGAGATTTCTCCTTATGATAGTCAAAGATGCTTGATACGTATTAAAAAGAACATTTGATATTATTATTAGTGCATGGTGTAGAAAAAATTATTTCGAAAGTAGAATATAAATCTTAGCCAGCATAGACATTCCGAACTATGCCTACTATAGCTACCATCCAAACAGTAGGGCGCCACCATAAGTGAATGATAGGTTCTACAACTAATACCGTACAAGATCGTATTGTTTCTTTGGATTTCCAACGAATGATCAGGCCAAGGAACTTCCCATTGCCACATGAGAATGCCTCTGGATGGACATCCCCGAGGACCAAACCGGATCTCTACCAACGCAAGGCCGGGTTACCCCTAACTGAGTAACAACTGACCGAATATGCCATCCCCCGGTCCTTTGGGACCTTTCAACCGAGCGCTCGTAATCAATTCACACAATCATAAAGTGTTTTCAACATGAGTAAGTATCTGGGCTCCATACCATGATACCACCCTTTTCCAGAAGGAAATGCACACATCCTAAAGGGCGCTACCTCTCATAACCTTGCTGCATCTTTCCTGTTTTGACCATTCCCGGGGTGTGAGGCTCGACGAAGTCACGTCCACAAAAACATACTTTATACAAAAGCCATGCTTTGGGTCAACAAATGATCATAGAAATGATCACCAAGATAGACGATCAAATAAATGATCCTATCACAAATAATCAACACAATGATCATTTCACAGCAACACTCAGCATGTCGCATTACCAAATTGGGAATATATCGCTGATAACCATCAACTACATAACCTCTGAGCTCGTACGTCTCAGAGAAGGGTGTTAAGCTAAAAGAATAAATTCTCTGCCACCAACAGAAATATATTTGAAAGAAATCTGCTTTATATCTCAATTTGTAATGTCAGACATACAATCCATACAAGTCTGTTCCGGGATCGAACAGAACCGAAGGCACTTACAAAGAAGTCCTTGCAATCCGGATATCCACAATCCTGATCGGATTTCCCATCACTTAGGGAGTCTCTATACCGTTGCAACTCAGTGCAGAGACAATCGATAGGTCATCCTATCGCTCTCACAAATATCCGGTCTTCAACACCGATCATCAATGCTATCCATTACGTCGTATCACTATTCGGAATGGGTAATCCGAATAACGAGCGCAATAATTTAAAAATGCATTCAAATTCAACAAATCACAACAAATACCTTTCAAAGGTAAATATTGATAGTCGGTTATTGAACTATCAATGGATATGCACAACATCACTAGATTCCAAATAATTTTCCAAATTATTCATTTCCCAAAGATATCTTTACAAGATATATAATTTTCACACTTCAAAAATAAATCAATATTTATTTTTTAAACAAATTCCACTTCCTTTTATAAATTCCATAGTGAATTTATGTTTCACAATATCCATGCATATACGATTTCAATTATTCATTTCAATTTATCTTCAAAAAGATAAATTCTCTAATATTCACTTTATATTGGAAAACATTTCCATACTTATTTATTCATAAATAATTCACAATCTTTTTATTTTCAACACTTGGAAAATATATATACTTCAATCGAAATTAAGTATATATTTCATTCTTTTAGGAAATCATTCTCTTAAACATATTTATTTGGGCCAAAACGAATGTTGCGTAAAACATCGTTACGACAACCCAAAATCACTAGTATACGGATTCAAAATTAAAATAGATATATAAATCCCAATAAAATACAAAACATTTCCTTTTGGAAATCATTTACTATAACAACAGTGTTATAGTCCACCATTTCCTTCTATTTCTCGAAAACGTCTATTTCAACAATAAATGTTGAAATCTATGGTTTCGAATCTTAACACCTTTTGAAAACATCGTTAGATCGTTTTAATTCTATTTAAAACATCACATCTAAAACATTTTCTTTAACATATTATTCACTATTCAAAAACGTGAATATACTACGTTAACAAATTTCATCCTTTTATTCATTTTATTTTAAAGTATTATTCACAGTCAAAAACGTGAATATAACTCCATTAATAGGTTTCAACAATTTACTTACCAAAATAAGTTGTTTACGAATTTATAAAACAATGTTTATAAATTCCATTTCTATTTATTTTATAACATCTTTCTTTATAAATTTTCTTTATTAACCTATTCACTTTATATCTCAATTATGAACCAAAAGTCCATATTATAAGTTAAATACTTATAAAACGATTATTTTACAAAATCGTTCCTTTTAAGACTTTCTCAATTATAAATCTTATAACTTATAAGATTCATTTATTTATCAAAAATCCATTCTTCAATTAACTTTTCAAATTTTATAAACCTACTGCTTATAAAATTCCATTTGTAACTTCACCGTTTATAATTCTATAAATTTCATTCATTTATAAAATTCATTCACAATTCATTCTAACACTTATAAAAACTCGTTTTATAATTCCAATATTTTAATTTATAAATTGTCAATTTATAAATCTTTTATAATTTCATCATTTTGATTTATAAAATAATTAAATTTTATAAATCCTATATTTCAACTTTTCATAATAAATTCAATAAATCCCGATTTTAACTCTTTTATAAAATCATTAATTCATATTTCTCAAAAATCAACTTTAACCGTATTTCTCAAAAATCATAATTTTTATAACTTTTAAAAGTATAACGTTTATTTATTTAAAATAAATCAATTCCAAAAATATAGTATATTTTCAAAAATCACTTTAAAAATCATTTTAAAATTCCAAAATTTGGTCCAATGATGCTACACACCAAATAGTCAATCACGACTACAACGATATCATATATCGATATGATAATCCATCAAATATCAAAATATCTGAAATCAAATAAATACTGTTGAGAAATCCAGTTGGATCCCGCCAACCTGTTTTCCTGCATCCACAAACATTAGCACAATACCAATTCTGCTCCAGTACGGAATTATCGCGGTATATGGGATTTAAAATATTATCTGCTTAATAGACGGCGCAATAGGGTCTCATCCGCTATACAAATGCGGGAAATCAATAACTCCAATATATACATATGCCGATATATATACATTGCTATTATATATAATACCAATTTCACTGTTTATGAAATATTCGCGGTACATGTTTTTAATAAATAACATCCGCTTACTCGCATAATGTCTATTTTAACAATCAATAGATATCAATCATCATTCAATCATGCATTCAAATATTTTAATTTTAACTATTTAAAATAAAATCGAAACTGATTCGATTGAGTGAGAAGTTCTCACCTTGATTTTCAATTTCGTTTTAGCGATTTATTTCGAATAAAATTAAACGGACGTTTAATTTTACCCGAAATTCTCACTAACTCCAAACGACTCCAATCCAATTCCATCGCGTAGTGCTCGTCCATACGATTCCAACGCTTCTTGTTTCGCGCGTTTTCGACCTCGTATGAAAAAGTTATGCATTTTTAAAGATTACACGAATTTTATATAAAATTTACAACATAAATTTAAATAATTTTAAACCTAACTAATCACTGTCGTTCGATCACCATTTCACTACATCAGGCCCGTCCACCCCTTCTCCTTCATCACGCACGCGTGCACCCAGACAACGGCCGAACCCATCATCACATTCAAACCCTAATCACGCGGCCTAACACAAACACCTCCAAGCCGATCAACTAGTGCCAACCTGTAGCCCCCGATGAGCTCCACCTTCGGTCAGAATTTCATGGAGCTCGGCCCTTCATCAAGCACGAATTTCGAGACCGAACGCATGACCTTTGATCGAGATTTGTCGACAATCTACTCCACTATTTTCGATCATAACCGTTGAACTTCAAGATCTCAACGTGCTCTACCACTTTCTAGTTGTAAGTTTCTTGAAACGATTGAAGGATTGAAAGATAAATGAAGGAGAAGAGGAGAGTTTTCTGGCCATTCGTTCAGGGAGGTGGCGGCTGCAAACGTTTAGGGTTAGGGTTTCTTTTTTTTTTAATTTATGAAGGGGTAAGGGTCTATTTATAGGAAATTATTCAAAACACTATTCATTCCGGGTTTTCTAAACTCCGATTTACGCGCCGTAACCAGCGTTTCTAGGGTTTACCCCGCGTTCCGGACACAATGGAACATGTTTCGAAAGCTAATTAGGACATCTGTGCGAGTTATGGCGATAAACGTTCAATTTAAATTAAACCGATTTAAACGATTTTCTAGGCGTTTTAATTTGTACCGGACAAACGGTAAATTCAATTGACATGAAATTTGAAACCTTACAATAATATCACATTATGGATCCGATGAAACTAGTTTCGTCGAAATCCGAGACTTTTTGAAAAATGGCTATTTTAACACGCCAAATTAATATAAAAAATAATTCGATGCGTTTCGAGTTGCCACGATCAAACGATAACTCCGATTGCTACGAAAATTGAAATCCGATAATAACTAACTATTACGGATCCAATGGAACAGGTTTCGTCCAATTCTGAGACTGTTCAAAAATTGACTATTTTCACTAGTCGATTTAATATTAAAATATTCAATTTTCACAAATTAACTTTTAATTCAATTTTAAAAGTTCTAAAATATCGTTCTAACTCCAATATGATAAAATAAAATTTTACAAATCATTTTCAATCATATTTAACCCAATTTTCAATTATTTCCATAATTTAACATATTAAATTATCGATTTAATTATCCAATTAAATCCAATTATTCGAAATAAAATTTATTCGACTTATAAATTCACTTATTAATATTTAAAATTAATTTAATATTTAAATTTTAATTACTAAAAATCCTGGGTCGTTACACTAAATACACGCATAAATGAATACCAATTATTTAACTTGGCAAAACTATATGTGCGCACTAATTATGTGCAGCCTGGACACATTTTCAAAGCATGCATAATGAATTTTTTTTACTCAAACTGTTACATGCACACTAAACAAATATGTAGTCAGGATGATACTCATTATTCACATGAAAATGAAGAAGGTCTAAGACTAGAATACACCTTGCATGCAATTAGAAGTAATCATTAAAATAGAAACGTGAGTTTAAAACTCACCTTTTGATTTGGTCCCAAAAATCAGAATTTAAAGGAGACAATAATAATCGAGCTGCCATTAATGTTTTCAAAGCTTCTTCCGCAAAATGGAACAAAATTAAAAGAAGTGATGCAGTTGGAAACGAGCAAAAGAAATAATGTAGGTTGCTTTTCTTCTCTCAAAAAGTGAACAAGTCAAATAAAAGTAATATTGGCAGAAGTTTGTATAATGCATTAAAAGCTAGACGTGCTCATAGGAAGAAAAGGACTTGCCTGCATATCAAATGATGGACTTGCCTTTACAAAATCTTAGTGTGACAGCAATGCAAAGAAATGATGATCCGCTTTGTTTTACAAACTTTTACTTCGCAAATATTGTTGACAGCAAGATGTATAAATTGTTCCAACTTGTTTTTATGCATATGGTGACAGCACTTCATCGCTGTTTTAATATTTATGTTACACATGAAGCCAATTAAGAACATAACGTCACTTAGTTATATTCAATGCAACAAGAAACTTGGCAACCGACTTTATGAATTATTTGCACTATTATTTTTCAAAATTTTTAATTTAAAATTTCTATTTATAATATTTATTTCGACAGTAATTAAAAATCACGGTTGTTGCAAACTCCCCCTTATAAAAATTGCGTCCCCGCAATTTTCATATTAGAAGTTGTTTATAACACAAATAATTTATTAAAACAATGATTTAAAATAGAAAAAATGAATAAGAATGCTCACCCCCACCCGAAGAGGAGAGAAAACTCGAATAAGAATGGTTGATGAATTATTTGGTTTCCCAAGTGCAATCTTTGGTATTTGTGGACCACTGAATTTTTACAAGCGGGACTTATATATTCCGAAGGCGTTTAACCTCCGAAGCTAGCACACAGATAGGATTTTACACAATAGACAAGTCGCGTGAGATCTCAAGATTTTGCAACATAAGAGGATCAATAATAGAATCTGAATCTCGAAGGCATCGACGAAGTTGGGATACATGAAATACGTCATGAATTCCCGAAAACTGGATAGGTAGCGATACACGATAAGCAACAGGGCCAATGCGTTCCGTAATTGGAAACGTCCAGTATATCGAGGAGCCAATTTCTCGTAGCTACAAAAACGCACCACTCCCTTCATCGGAGAAACACGAATGAATACAAAACCGCCAATAGAAAATTCCAAAGGCTTCCTACGATGATCGGCATAAGATTTCTGCCTATTCTGAGCCTCTCTCATTCTCTGTCTAATGATATTAATCTTCTCAGAAGATTCACAAATATAATCGGGCCGAGAACTAACTTTTCCCTGGATTCTAACCAACAAGATGGTGATCGACACGGCCTTCCGTAAAGGCTTCGAAAGGAGCCATACCGATACTGGATTGAAAACTGTTATCATAAGAAAATTCAACAAGAGGTAAGTGGTCTTCCCAACTACCACCAAAATCAAGAAGCAGTCCGATTGGACTTGATAGGAATAAAATAGGATGATTTGGTCAATTGATCAACAATCACCCAAACACTAGTATGGCCCGACCTCGAACGAGGTAGACCATTAATGAAGTCCATAGAATTATGATCCCATTTCCATAATGGAATCTCAAGAGGCTGCAAAAGACCACTAGGATGTTGTTGTTCTGCTTTAATAAGTTGACAAGTCATGCAACGACTCACATAACTTGCAACATCACACTTCATACCTTCCCAAAAGTATAAGCGTTTCATATCAGCATACATCTTACTGCTACCTGAATGGATAGTATACTTAGAATGATGATAGTCCTCAAGAATGTCATTTCTAAGATTAGAAACATTAGGCACGATCAACCTACCCTTCTTCTGAATACCCCGATGAATATCAATATCGAAATCCTTTAGATCATCACTATGGGATTCCGATTTACAACTCTGAATAAGATAAGAGAGATTTGGATCTTGTTTCTAGGCATCGGCAACACGATCCAACAAATTAGGATGAGTTTCCATGCTAAATAACAGCATGGGAGAATCAGAAACTGAAGGAGGGTTTCTAATATCACAAAGAGATAAAGCTTCCAACATATTCCACTCTGCTAGCATCAAGGAAACAACAACTTGCTGCTTGCGACTAAGCGCATCAGCAACTCGATTACCGTTACTAGGGGTATACTGAATATCAAAATCATATAAAGCTAGAAATTCGAGCCAACGCTGTTGCCCCAAACTAAGTTCCTTCAGAGTTAATAGATACTTCATAGATTTGTGATCAGTGAAGAGAATAAAACGCTCGCCCAATAATTAATGTAGAGAAAAGACTATGGAGGCTAACTCCAAATAATGGATAGCATAACGAATCTCGTTAGGCTTTAGTTGTCTAGAAACCTAGGCAACTACTCTATCCTTTTGCATGAGAACAGCACCGAAACCAATACGGCTAGTATTGGTACAAATAATGAAGTCTTGGTTCCCTTCGGGAATCACAAGGATAAGAGTGCCGGAAAAGAGTTCTTTCAAATAATCTTCTTTCCTGAAAACCTAAAACTTTCAAAATTACAATTATCTTTATGAAATCATTTTCTAGAAAAATTTACTTTTTATAAATTTATTGTGTAAATTGTCACATCAAAGCGTTTAGGAGATTCCTATCGATAACGTTGATCAAGCGCATCGACCAGAATTCTTAAAGCACTCAATGGGTCATACAATCACAAAATCATCTTTTATATGATAAACACAAATACAATTATACTTGTAAATAAATCTTATGAAAAAGATTTGCAAAATTTTAAATTGCTATTTTCAACCAAAATCAATAAATACACAAATGGAATCATCGAGATATTCATAGAATACTCGATGCATAAGATGGATGAAATAAGCTGGGCAAACTGAATGACATAATAAGTCATTCCTAAAAATCACAACGAGTGCGGAATGCGGTAAGTGGAATGCTTCCGCAACTCGTAGCCAAATGAAAACCAATAGCAAGATCGAGTTGGGAGAAAAGCTTAGCGCCACTTAACTGATCGAACATAGCGTCGATCCTAGGTACTGGATACCTATTTTTGATAGTGAGCTCATTAAGCTTGCGATAATAAATGAAAAGCCTAAGAGTACCATCTGGCTTCTTAATGAAGACAACGGCGGCGCCCCAAGGAGATAAGCTAGAACGAATAAATCGTTTGGCTCCCAATTCAGATAATTGTTGCTTGAGTACCTTATTTTCCTTAGCAGACATCCTCGTAGGAGGACGACTGAAAGGATGAGCACCAGAGATAAGATCAATACGGAACTCAATTGCCCTCTTTGGCGGCAATCTCGAAATAGGCTCGAAAATATCAGAAAAATTGCAAACAACCGGAATATTAACTATGTCATCCTCCGATTCGAAGGAAGAAATAAGAGCATTCGAATCATGGTCCATACTTCGAAATATAATAGATAACTGCTCGATAGCATCGGGATGCTTGAGATATAAAGTTCTTTCGGGACATAGGATTGAACCTCCTACGGACGAGCTAATCCATACCCAAAATCATATCAAAACCAAGATGATCCATAATATGAAGATTCGCATGAAAGGAAAGCCACATAGAATAATCTCAGCATCAACACACAATCAAACCAAGAGTAGCGGATCCACCAATAGGATTCACAATCCACAAATGGTCGCAAAGAGTAACAACATCCAAAGGAATAACATCAATGAGCTCCTTTGACACGAATGAATACGATGCACCCGTATCGAAAAGAACTCTAATAGAACGGCCATGAAATAAAATAAATCCTTCCAAAACAGAAGGAGTAAAACCTTTGGGCTTAGAAGAATCACCAGAAGCTTACGTAACATTAAGTTTCCCAGATTTGAAACCCTTAGAAGCAGTTAAAACAACTCAAGATTGATTAGGAGTTTAACAAATGGAATACTACGGGGATATGAGATATATCCCTAGACATATTCCAACTTGTTAGAAAGGTTAAAAGTTTAAGAACAACGAAGGAATAGATTAGAAAGGCATGAATAAAACCCTTGAATAGTTGTAACGCATATTCCATTCTGCTTCTGTTCTATGTTTATTATAATTTGTTCTGAATCTCAGCTCGATACCAAGCTGTGACCCTACCTCTATGCCCACAATAACAAAGGTTATTATAAGGAATAACGTCTGCCATTGCAAAGAATAAGGCTTGTTAGAAGCGACCATCCGAAAGTTATGCCTTAGACGAGTATTGATTACATCGATAGGAGTTGTGTAAATTACTCCCAAAGATGTATATTCAATCCAAATCTAAAACAAAACTACGATGGCTAACGAAAAATTCAAAATAACTCATAACAACAACAACATAGATATGCAAAGTCGCCTCAGAACAGAAATATCAGATATATAGCGGAAGACAAGTCTGGAATACATGCTACAACAATCGATCGTTCATATGAACCAAATATACATATACAAAGACATCAACATACATGAGGCGATAGTCAATACACAAAAAGTACACCTTGAAGACTAGACAAAAGATGGAGTGAAATCCCAAAAGCTGAAGCAGCAACAGAATCAGAGATAGCGAATATCCTGAAATAACTCGGTCTGACCCGAGTATTATTTAAAAGAAAATAATAAACGGATCAGTCTAATTTAAAATTCAGAATAAGTGTATGATAATAACACTTAAGCAAATAATTATAATCTCGAATGAGATTATACAACATAGATAATCAACATAGTTCAAATAAAGAAATCTCAGTTTAAACTCCATCAAAATCAACTTTTAAATTCCCAATTGAATTCAAAACAACATTACGCAAATTTATAATCTCGGATGAGACTATACCCAAAATTATAGTCTTGGGTGAGACTATACAACATCGCAATCAGCATAGTTTAAAGGAAGAAATCCCATTAAGCATCATCAAAATCAACTTCCAAATTCACAATTGAATTCAAAACAACAATACGCAGAATCTAGAAATCAAAATAAGATAACAAGAAAATCAACATAAAAGATGGATCGATCCCGACAGATGGCGAGTTTTATCTACGCCGCATGTGCATCTCATATGGCCGAAGCCTACCAAGTACTATATTTTTGGCGTCCTACAAATGACCCGAAGGTCCAAGAAATGACCCAAAGGTCTAGTACCGGTAATTGACCCGAAGGTCCATCATATGACCCGAAGGTCCAGTAGAGTGGCTCGAAAGCCAAATAAAATCATCAAAATCATCGAAACAACAAATATTTCAATTAACGAGTCCGGAATTGACCGAAATAGTAAAAGCGTGGTTCCATACTCATTACTTCTGGTAAATCGTTTAAATCTCTTCATTGTTTTCTTGAAAGTGCAAAATTGTGTATTTCATATAAATAACATTTTACGTTCTCAAACGGACAAGTCCGAAATTAAGTGAATCAGTAAAAGTAAGGGTTCATAGTCCTCAATTTTGCTGAAGCATTTAAATCGCTTCCTCGTTCTTTTGAAAGCGCAAACCGTAAAATTTTTGAAAACGATTTTTTTATAAAACGATTTTTAAAACACGTGATTAAAACAGCAACTCATATAGCAATTTCGATAAAGAAATTGCGCTTCACAAAACCCCGTAAAAAACAGGTTTTAAAACAGCGTTGCGGGATAACCGCTAAAAAATGTCACTTTAAAATTGACGGTTATTGAAGTCAAAACAATAGTAATTTTTATTCGTAAAAAATCTCATCAAAACAACATGCTTCAAAAATATAACACCGGAGTAAAAATTCCGTTATAAAAATAACAGCAACAAAATACATTTTAAAGCGTAACACCGGTTCAACTTAAATTAAACGCTGGTATTTAAACAATTTCGTGCAATTGAACAGACACTTGCATATTGAAATTGGTGGCCTGCGCGATGTTTCACTATGCAGGCACGTAACAAATATGAAGTTAAAAATAAAACAACCTGTACACTCTTTTTTTTTCATTTGAATTTTTCATGCAAAATGAAGTAATCAAAACAATGACCTGTACCTATGCATCCCCACTTCAACTTTCACTCATGCAAAGAAACAATGCCAAACTAATGTGTGAAGCCCCACCTCTATACCCACGCTAGCCAAGAACACTACGGTGTAGTGTTGTCAACTAGCACGGAGAATAAGGCTGTTGAGGAGCGGCCATCAATAGTTAGGCCTTACACTAGTATTGGTTATCTCGATAGGAGTGGTATATAAATATAAATATTCTTTCATTTTTCATCTCTGATTTATTTTCTCCCATCGGCATACCCCAATTCCAGTATAAAACGAACTACGATGGTTCATAATAGTTTAGAACATAAAATATAAAATATTACACAGATAATATAATGCGGAACACAAATAAAACATAAAGTCTCATATATATAATAACTGATGTCAGTTACAATACATTTGATACAATACATAAGACACGGTACATATGATACAACTACCACAGTCGACTCAAGAAGTTACATATACAAGTACATTAACGTATATAATATACATGAATACATATCTTCCTATCCAATTTTTCAGACTACAACAAATGACGACGACTATTCCAAAAGATATGAAAGAACTTCATAGCTCTAGCAGCAACCCAAAGCTGAATATCTACAACCTGAAATACTCGGTCTGACCCGAGTATTAGATTCAAAAGAAAATAACACTCGGGTCAGTCTAATTCAAACTCAGTTATTAGTGCACAGAAGCAATAATAATTAATTACTGAATAGACGACAGTAATTAAACCAAATCAGAATGCAATTCAGAATATTGAATTGAAATGAACAAACAGTTCAAACCATTGAAATATCAATTAAAATATTAATTCAAGTAGGGCTGCAGTACACGCACGCGTGCACTGCCTCGCCACTACTGCATAAGGAATACGCAAAAAGATCCATAAGTCAAAACAAATAGAATATCATACACGCCGTACTGTGTGGCTGCAGTTCACGCTTGCGTGCACTGCTTGCCACTATAGTGCTATCGTACCCAAAAACTCAATTCCGTGTGGCTGCAGTTCACGCTTGCGTGCACTGCCTTGCCACTATAGTGCTGTTGTACACAATAAAAATTCACACACGAGCACAAGGTCAAACTCGAAAACCGAGTTCAACACAAGTGTAATGCTAACACAAAGTGAACAGTGCTTAAACAAGAACCAGAACACAAATCCAGACCAGGCAATAAAAGAAGTACAACTGAAATGCACATAACACATGTGCCAGATACAAGTGCTCGTACACATAAATACTCAAAGTCAAGAATACAGGTTACTGCATATTAAATATGCAAACAAAATGAAGGCAAGAAAACAACACAGCAATGAACACATTGGAGCTGTAGTTATGCCATTCACACACACATATATATACATATATGTATGTATATACATGGTGATAACCAGCAAACATTTCCGAAAGAAATAATTAGCAAACTACTGCAAATTTAAAAGAAAGAAAAACTTTATTCAAATGCCAAGCTTCAAAGATAAAACATGCAGTATGCTGTGATACAAGCATGCAACAACAAGAAAACCAGTTCAATATGATGATAACACAGCAATGGACCAAAGCTCAATGCATATGAAATGGCAACTCAGTAATGAATAAAGCATTCACTCAAAGTCCATATGTCGTTTGGATATACAACCATTCATGAATGAAAATGATCAGCAACTATAAAGTGCAGTGGTGCTACAGAAATGTACCAAGTAACCAGAGGATGAATTCAACATGAAAACTGCATCAGGGCGATCAAATGGACAGTGACAGTGAGGACTACAAACATGGAATGGGTATGCAACCAGAACTGTTCAGAAAAGTGAACAAAACTGCAAAAGGCACCAAGTAAAGGACATGAACAGTGAACATCAATTGTTAACATGCACATGTTTACAACATAAAGTATGAATGACTAGAATAATCATCATATAAAACTGCATGAACAAGAGTGGAAACGACAGCAACTCGAAGCACTAATCAAATTTCCAAACCCAGTGTACATATGAAGACCAAAGTGCAATACTAGGTGAATGAATTCATATTTACACACGCATGTTAACATAACCAGGCAGCAGGTCAACTCAGGACATCAAGACAACCCAATGGAGCAGTCATATAAAAGACGAACACATTATCAAGTCAGAGCCGAGTTTGACAGTGTCAAACATCGAAGTGATAAGCTTATAACAAGTACCACTTCAAGTTCAAAGGCAACATGATCAAGACAGTAGCCAAGGTAATCAACAAGACTGAGAATGTCTGCAGTGGTACAACTCAAGGGTTTACCAGAAGTCAAATTGTGAAGTCACGAAAAGAAATCAAAGTCTCAGGTCAAAAACAGTCGATAAATCCAAGTTAAAACTCAGCAAGGTACAAGTCGAAGTCACTCGAAGGCAACCTCGTGGTGGACACGAAGTTAATCCAATTCGATACACAAATATACGAAATTGCCAAAACCAGAAATCATCGACATCTCAACAAAACAGTGCCGAGACAACCAAGTAGAGAAAGATCTGAGTAAAACTCACTCAAGTTCAAAAGTCATGGAACGGAAATAGAACAAAAATCAGAAATCACTAAAACTCGAAGCAACATTAGCCAAGAATTCAAGCAACAAAATACACAGATAACTCGAGACATGAGTTAGATGTGAACAAACTCACTGTGTCGACGAATTAAAGGAGCAATCGAATGTCGAAGCAAGCAACGCAAGCGCCACAAGAGACGAGCAACCATCGGAATCGAAACCCTAATTTCCAGAGCAGAGAGAGAACGAAAGGAACGGTCGCCATTATTTCGTGATTTGGTTAGGGTTGGTGAACGAAATGAAAAATGGATAAAAGGGGGGGCCGGTTCGAAATTAAAGAGGGGATAAGGCCAAATATGTAAATAAAAATAAAAATAAAAAGAAAACTTTTATTTAAAGTCCTAAATTTCTTTTATCAATTTATAAATCAATTTTAATTCAAAATTTAAAAACTTCAAATAGAAGTTTGTGTCAATATTAATCGTTTAAATTGTTGATTATAATTGATGCAAAATACCGGGTTGTTACAGACTCCCCTCCTTAAAGAAATTGCGTCCACGCAATCCTAAGGAATAAATGGACAAAAGGAAACAACCATAAGAGCATGAGAAGGTAAGCTTTTAATTTCATAAAAGAAATTCCCAAATTCTCAACAAAGTTTGATTATCAAATAGATAATCAGAATAAAGAAATCTTAAAACGGCAAAATCAGCAAATCTAATTATCAACAAAGATAATTAGAAAACACAAATATCTAACTATCAAAAACGATAATCAGGAATTACCTCAACGGTAATCAAATTCCAAATCAGCAAATATTCAATCATCAAAACGATAATCAAATCTTGAATCACAAATATTTAATTATCACAAATGATAATTAAATCTCAAATATCTAATTATCACAAGCGATAATCAGGAACAATAAATATCTGATTATCAAAAACGATAAATCAGAAATCACAAACATCCGATTATCAAAACGATAATCAGAAATTACCACAACGGTAATCAAATTTCAAATCATAAATATTTAATTATCACAACTGATAATTAAATCTCAAATTGAGAATGTTTAATTATCACAAACGATAATTAAACCACAAATATCTAATTATCACAAACGATAATTAGAAACAATAAATATCTGATTATCAAAAACGATAAATCAGAAATCACAAACATCCGATTATCAAAACGATAATCAAAAATTACCCTAATAGTAATCAAATTTCAAATCACAAATTTTTCAATTAACGAGTCCGAAACTAACCGAAATAGCAAACGCACATGACCCATAACCACGAGTTTTACTAAATCGTTTAATTCACTTCATCGTTTCCTTGAAAGTGCAAAATTGTGTATTTTAAATAAATAATATTTTACATTCTCAAACGGACAAGTCCGGAATTAAGCGAATCAGTAAAAGAAAGGGGTCATAGTCCTCGATTTTCCTGAAACGTTTAAATCGCTTCCTCATTCTTTTGAAAGCGCAAATCGTAAAAATTCTGAAAACAATTTTGATTTATATTTAAAACAATTTTTAAAACACGTGATTAAAGCAGCAACATCCGTAGCAACTTCGACATACGTCAAAATTTCATCGAAATAATTGGCATCAAAATATAATACCAATGAATTTTCATTTATTGAAAATGTCGCAGGAATCTTTTCAAAGATAGAAAAGGATATCGTACCCTAAACTTGTTTTCATAACAAGTCAATAACACACGAATTCACCAATGCACAAGAATTGATAAAACTTATCAATAGAAATCACGAAAATTGGTGAAGCACAAATTCTAGAAATCATCACAAGAAATCCAGAAATCTCAAGATGAAAGTATGAAAACTCGAACGGAGTATGAAAACTCGAACGGAGTATAAAAACTCGAATGGAGTATGAAAACCCAAACGGAGTATGAAATAGAATAAAAGATATGGCATAACATAAAATATCCATAATGACATACTACTATAAGTATGTAAATAATGATCAACAGGAGATCAACCGATAAGAGGTAATCAGTATCACAAGAATCTTCTCAAAGATCCAAAGAGGTATCATACCCCAAATTTGTACCCATGACAAATCAATAACATATGAATTCACCAATGCACAAAAATAGGTGAAGCATAAAATTTCCAGAAATCAACATAAGGAATCTAGAAATCACAGAAAAAGGGAAAGAGGCCTATCACATGACGGTCCGAAGACCAAGGGGAGCTACCCCACATGTGTGAATGGAATCACACAGATTGAGGTCAAGACTAACCAAAAAGCAGAAAGGTATGTGTGAATGGAATCACACAAGTGGTGTCTAGTCTGACCATCAGAACGATCATCATGATCAACGAGGAGTGTCAATTACACTAAGCATGTGTGAATGGAATCACAAGATTGAGGTCAAGACTAACCAAAAAGCAAAAAGGTATGCGTGAGTGGAATCACACAAGTGGTGTCTAGTCTAACCTTGCAATGAAAGAGACATCGCGCAATTGCTAGTCTAATTCATAAAGCGATCATCAAGATCAACGAGAAGTGTCAATTACACTAAGCTAGTGAATATAAAAGTTTAGCTTCATGTCCCATAACCACTAGCTTAACTTAAATATTTACGAACAAATTGTAGATCTTCACTAGAAAAATGTCACAAGTGGTTCAATCGAACAAGTCCAAAAATTAACCGACGAAGTAAACGCAAGCGTTTCATACCACTTGTTTTGCTAAGCCGTTTAATTAGATTTCTCATACGAGTGAAAATAAAGGTTTGTATATACTAATAGATCGGAAAACGGTTTAGGAAAAGATTTTGATATTGAAAATAGAGTTGAAAACATTTTGATAAAAGAGTTTTGATATTTACTACTAGTATTAAAACGTTTATATATTTTTTTATAGTGACAAATCACAAAAATGATTGTAAAATCAATCAATCACAAGAATTCACATACGAAGACGTGAATAGAATCCAAAGAAATCGATACTGAATTCATCGAAAGGTATGTTCACAAAAATTCCCGAAGAAATGGTCATCAAAGTTGCTACTAAATGATAGCAACAAATCGGGAAATTAACAAGAATCGATTAAATTTGGAAACCAAATCAATTCACTAAAATTCACATTCGAAGATATGAATAAAAACCAAAGAATTCGATTCTTAAATCCATCAAAGTAGGAATATCCAAAAATTCCAGAAATAGAAGTTATCAAAGTCGACAAAGAAGATAACAACTAATCGGAAAAGAAGAATCGATTAACAATTGGAAAAAAAACAAAGCAGAACGAGCATAAATGCATAAATGACTTCAACAAAAATAAAAATCGAGTCAATGTCGAAGTCAACAATTAATGGCCCTAATAGAGTACAAAATGATTCAACATCATCATAAAAGGACTCAACGGCAAACCAAATCAGAGTCTTGGAAATCACGAATTTAGAAATTTCTCAAAAACAAAGTGACCGAAGTCGAATGGAATTCAAGCAGAGGAAAACATAAAATATCAAGTTCGGAATCGCTGAGATTCGAACAAAATCAATCATCGGCTAAATCAAATCAAAGCCGAAAACACAAGAATCAAAATCAAATGCATATGAATAAGCGTTAGGAATTCATAACTAACAATTCAAAGACAATCATATGCAAATATGAGAGATAAAACGTCGACAAATAGTTGTAACACATGTACTATCTAAGTTACGTTTTATATTTGTTCTAAACCCCAGGCTCTGATACCAAGCTGTGAAGCCCCACCTCTATACCCACGCTAGCCAAGAACACTACGGTGTAGTGCTGTCAACTAGCACGGAGAATAAGGCTGTTGAGGAGCGGCCATCAATAGTTAGGCCTTACACTAGTATTGGTTATCTCGATAGGAGTGGTATATAAATATAAATATTCTTTCATTTTTCATCTCTGTTTTATTTTCTCCCATCGGCATACCCCAATTCCAGTATAAAACGAACTACGATGGTTCATAATAGTTTAGAACATAAAATATAAAATATTACACAGATAATATAATGCGGAACACAAATAAAACATAAAGTCTCATATATACAATAACTGATGTCAGTTACAATACATTTGATACAATACATAAGACACGGTACATATGATACAACTACCATAGTCGACTCAAGAAGTTACATATACAAGTACATTAACATATATAATATACATGAATAAATATCTTCCTATCCAATTTTTCAGACTACAACAAATGACGACGACTACTCCAAAAGATATGAAAGAACTTCATAGCTCTAGCAGCAACCCAAAGCTGAATATCTACAACCTGAAATACTCGGTCTGACCCGAGTATTAGATTCAAAAGAAAATAATACTCGGGTCAGTCTAATTCAAACTCAGTTATTAGTGCAAGAAGCAATAATAATTAATTACTGAATAGAAGACAGTAATTAAACCAAATCAGAATGCAATTCAGAATATTGAATTGAAATGAACAAACAGTTCAAACCATTGAAATATCAATTAAAATATTAATTCAAGTAGGGCTGCAGTACACGCACGCGTGCACTGCCTCGCCACTACTGCATAAGGAATACGCAAAAAGATCCATAAGTCAAAACAAATAGAATATCATACACGTCGTACTGTGTGGCTGCATTTCACGCTTGCGTGCACTGCCTTGCCACTATAGTGCTATCGTACCCAAAAACTCAATTCCGTGTGGCTGCAGTTCACGCTTGCGTGCACTGCCTTGCCACTATAGTGCTGTTGTACACAATAAAAATTCACACACGAGCACAAGGTCAAACTCGAAAACCGAGTTCAACACAAGTGTAATGCTAACACAAAGTGAATAGTGCTTAAACAAGAACCAGAACACAAATCCAGACCAGGCAATAAAAGAAGTACAACTGAAATGCACATAACACATGTGCCAGATACAAGTGCTCGTACACATAAATACTCAAAGTCAAGAATACAGGTTACTGCATATTAAATATGCAAACAAAATGAAGGCAAGAAAACAACACAGCAATGAACACATTGGAGCTGTAGTTATGCCATTCACACACACATATATATACATATATGTATGTATATACATGGTGATAACCAGCAAACATTTCCGAAAGAAATAATTAGCAAACTACTGCAAATTTAAAAGAAAGAAAAACTTTATTCAAATGCCAAGCTTCAAAGATAAAACATGCAGTATGCTGTGATACAAGCATGCAACAACAAGAAAACCAGTTCAATATGATGATAACACAGCAATGGACCAAAGCTCAATGCATATGAAATGGCAACTCAGTAATGAATAAAGCATTCACTCAAAGTCCATATGTCGTTTGGATATACAACCATTCATGAATGAAAATGATCAGCAACTATAAAGTGTAGTGGTGCTACAGAAATGTACCAAGTAACCAGAGGATGAATTCAACATGAAAACTGCATCAGGGCGATCAAATGGACAGTGACAGTGAGGACTACAAACATGGAATGGGTATGCAACCAGAACTGTTCAGAAAAGTGAACAAAACTGCAAAAGGTACCAAGTAAAGGACATGAACAGTGAACATCAATTGTTAACATGCACATGTTTACAACATAAAGTATGAATGACTAGAATAATCATCATATAAAACTGCATGAACAAGAGTGGAAACGGCAGCAACTCGAAGCACTAATCAAATTGCCAAACCCAGTGTACATATGAAGACCAAAGTGCAATACTAGGTGAATGAATTCATATTTACACACGCATGTTAACATAACCAGGCAGCAGGTCAACTCAGGACATCAAGACAACCCAATGGAGCAGTCACATAAAAGACGAACACATTATCAAGTCAGAGCCGAGTTTGACAGTGTCAAACATCGAAGTGATAAGCTTATAACAAGTACCACTTCAAGTTCAAAGGGAACATGATCAAGACAGTAGCCAAGGTAATCAACAAGACTGAGAATGTCTGCAGTGGTACAACTCAAGGGTTTACCAGAAGTCAAATTGTGAAGTCACGAAAAGAAATCAAAGTCTCAGGTCAAAAACAGTCGATAAATCCAAGTTAAAACTCAGCAAGGTACAAGTCGAAGTCACTCGAAGGCAACCTCGTGGTGGACACGAAGTTAATCCAATTCGATACACAAATATACGAAATTGCCAAAACCAGAAATCATCGACATCTCAACAAAACAGTGCCGAGACAACCAAGTAGAGAAAGATGTGAGTAAAACTCACTCAAGTTCAAAAGTCATGGAACGGAAATAGAACAAAAATCAGAAATCACTAAAACTCGAAGCAACATTAGCCAAGAATTCAAGCAACAAAATACACAGATAACTCGAGACATGATTCAGATGTGAGAAAACTCACCGTGTCGACGAATTAAAGGAGCAATCGAATGTCGAAGCAAGCAACGCGAGCGCCACAAGAGACGAGCAACCATCGGAATCGAAACCCTAATTTCCAGAGCAGAGAGAGAACGAAAGGAACGGTCGCCATTATTTCGTGATTTGGTTAGGGTTGGTGAACGAAATGAAAAATGGATAAAAGGGGGGGGGGGGGCGGTTCGAAATTAAAGAGGGGATAAGGCCAAATAAGTAAATAAAAATAAAAATAAAAAGAAAACTTTTATTTAAAGTCCTAAATTTCTTTTATCAATTTATAAATCAATTTTAATTCAAAATTTAAAAACTTCAAATAGAAGTTTGTGTCAATATTAATCGTTTAAATTGTTGATTATAATTGATGCAAAATACCGGGTTGTTACAGACTCCCCTCCTTAAAGAAATTGCGTCCACGCAATCCTAAGGAATAAATGGACAAAAGGAAACAACCATAAGAGCATGAGAAGGTAAGCTTTTAATTTCATAAAAGAAATTCCCAAATTCTCAACAAAGTTTGATTATCAAATAGATAATCAGAATAAAGAAATCTTAAAACAGCAAAATCAACAAATCTAATTATCAACGAAGATAATTAGAAAACACAAATATCTAACTATCAAACACGATAATCAGGAATTACCTCAACGGTAATCAAATTCCAAATCAGCAAATATTCAATCATCAAAACGATAATCAAATCTTGAATCACAAATATTTAATTATCACAAACGATAATTAAATCTCAAATATCTAATTATCACAAGCGATAATCAGGAACAATAAATATCTGATTATCAAAAACGATAAATCAGAAATCACAAACATCCGATTATCAAAACGATAATCAGAAATTACCACAACGGTAATCAAATTTCAAATCATAAATATTTAATTATCACAATTGATAATTAAATCTCAAATTGCAAATGTTTAATTATCACAAACGATAATTAAACCACAAATATCTAATTATCACAAACGATAATTAGAAACAATAAATATCTGATTATCAAAAACGATAAATCAGAAATCACAAACATTCGATTATCAAAACGATAATCAGAAATTACCATAACAGTAATCAAATTTCAAATCACAAATTTTTCAATTAACGAGTCCGAAACTAACCGAAATAGCAAACGCACATGACCCATAACCACGAGTTTTACTAAATCGTTTAATTCACTTCATCGTTTCCTTGAAAGTGCAAAATTGTGTATTTTAAATAAATAACATTTTACATTCTCAAACGGACAAGTCCGGAATTAAGCGAATCAGTAAAAGAAAGGGGTCATAGTCCTCGATTTTCCTGAAACGTTTAAATCGCTTCCTCATTCTTTTGAAAGCGCAAATCGTAAAAATTCTGAAAACAATTTTGATTTGTATTTAAAACAATTTTTAAAACACGTGATTAAAGCAGCAACATCCGTAGCAACTTCGACATACGTCAAAATTTCATCGAAATAATTGGCATCAAAATATAATACCAATGAATTTTCATTTATCGAAAATGTCGCAGGAATCTTTTCAAAGATAGAAAAGGATATCGTACCCTAAACTTGTATTCATAACAAGTCAATAACACACGAATTCACCAATGCACAAGAATTGATAAACTTATCAATAGAAATCACGAAAATTGGTGAAGCACAAATTCTAGAAATCATCACAAGAAATCCAGAAATCTCAAGATGAAAGTATGAAAACTCGAACGGAGTATGAAAACTCGAACGGAGTATAAAAACTCGAACGGAGTATGAAAACTCAAACGGAGTATAAAATAGAATAAAAGATATGGCATAACATAAAATATCCATAATGACATACTACTATAAGTATGTAAATAATGATCAACAGGAGATCAACCGATAAGAGGTAATCAGTATCACAAGAATCTTCTCAAAGATCCAAAGAGGTATCATACCCCAAATTTGTACCCATGACAAATCAATAACATATGAATTCACCAATGCACAAAAATAGGTGAAGCATAAAATTTCCAGAAATCAACATAAGGAATCTAGAAATCACAGAAAAAGGGAAAGAGGCCTATCACATGACGGTCCGAAGACCAAGGGGAGCTACCCCACATGTGTGAATGGAATCACACAGATTGAGGTCAAGACTAACCAAAAAGCAGAAAGGTATGTGTGAATGGAATCACACAAGTGGTGTCTAGTCTGACCATCAGAACGATCATCATGATCAACGAGGAGTGTCAATTACACTAAGCATGTGTGAATGGAATCACACAGATTGAGGTCAAGACTAACCAAAAAGCAAAAAGGTATGCGTGAGTGGAATCACACAAGTGGTGTCTAGTCTAACCTTGCAATGAAAGAGACATCGCGCAATTGCTAGTCTAATTCATAAAGCGATCATCAAGATCAACGAGAAGTGTCAATTACACTAAGCTAGTGAATATAAAAGTTTAGCTTCATGTCCCATAACCACTAGCTTAACTTAAATATTTACGAACAAATTGTAGACCTTCACTAGAAAAATGTCACAAGTGGTTCAATCGAACAAGTCCAAAAATTAACCGACGAAGTAAACGCAAGCGTTTCATACCACTTGTTTTGCTAAGCTGTTTAATTAGATTTCTCATACGAGTGAAAATAAAGGTTTGTATATACTAATAGATCGGAAAACGGTTTAGGAAAAGATTTTGATATTGAAAATAGAGTTGAAAACATTTTGATAAAAGAGTTTTGATATTTACTACTAGTATTAAAACGTTTATATATTTTTTTAAAGTGACAAATCACAAAAATGATTGTAAAATCAATCAATCACAAGAATTCACATACGAAGACGTGAATAGAATCCAAAGAAATCGATACCGAATTCATCGAAAGGTATGTTCACAAAAATTCCCGAAGAAATGGTCATCAAAGTTGCTACTAAATGATAGCAACAAATCGGGAAATTAACAAGAATCGATTAAATTTGGAAACCAAATCAATTCACTAAAATTCACATTCGAAGATGTGAATAAAAACCAAAGAATTCGATTCTTAAATCCATCAAAGTAGGAATATCCAAAAATTCCAGAAATAGAAGTTATCAAAGTCGACAAAGAAGATAACAACTAATCGGAAAAAAAGAATCGATTAACAATTGGAAAAAAACAAAGCAGAACGAGCATAAATGCATAAATGACTTCAAAGAAAATAAAAATCGAGTCAATGTCGAAGTCAACAATTAATGGCCCTAATAGAGTACAAAACGATTCAACATCATCATAAAAGGACTCAACGGCAAACCAAATCAGAGTCTTGGAAATCACGAATTTAGAAATTTCTCAAAAACAAAGTGACCGAAGTCGAATGGAATTCAAGCAGAGGAAAACATATAATATCAAGTTCGGAATCGCTGAGATTCGAACAAAATCAATCATCGGCTAAATCAAATCAAAGCCGAAAACACAAGAATCAAAATCAAATGCATATGAATAAGCGTTAGGAATTCATAACCAACAATTCAAAGACAATCATATGCAAATATGAGAGATAAAACGTCGACAAATAGTTGTAACACATGTACTATCTAAGTTACGTTTTATATTTGTTCTAAACCCCAGGCTCTGATACCAAGCTGTGAAGCCCCACCTCTATACCCACGCTAGCCAAGAACACTACGGTGTAGTGCTGTCAACTAGCACGGAGAATAAGGCTGTTGAGGAGCGGCCATCAATAGTTAGGCCTTACACTAGTATTAGTTATCTCGATAGGAGTGGTATATAAATATAAATATTCTTTCATTTTTCATCTCTGATTTATTTTCTCCCATCGGCATACCCCAATTCCAGTATAAAACGAACTACGATGGTTCATAATAGTTTAGAACATAAAATATAAAATATTACACAGATAATATAATGCGGAACACAAATAAAACATAAAGTCTCATATATACAATAACTGATGTCAGTTACAATACATTTGATACAATACATAAGACACGGTACATATGATACAACTACCACAGTCGACTCAAGAAGTTACATATACAAGTACATTAACGTATATAATATACATGAATACATATCTTCCTATCCAATTTTTCAGACTACAACAAATGACGACGACTACTCCAAAAGATATGAAAGAACTTCATAGCTCTAGCAGCAACCCAAAGCTGAATATCTACAACCTGAAATACTCGGTCTGACCCGAGTATTAGATTCAAAAGAAAATAATACTCGGGTCAGTCTAATTCAAACTCAGTTATTAGTGCAAAGAAGCAATAATAATTAATTACTGAATAGACGACAGTAATTAAACCAAATCAGAATGCAATTCAGAATATTGAATTGAAATGAACAAACAGTTCAAACCATTGAAATATCAATTAAAATATTAATTCAAGTAGGGCTGCAGTACACGCACGCGTGCACTGCCTCGCCACTACTGCATAAGGAATACGCAAAAAGATCCATAAGTCAAAACAAATAGAATATCATACACGTCGTACTGTGTGGCTGCATTTCACGCTTGCGTGCACTGCCTTGCCACTATAGTGCTATCGTACCCAAAAACTCAATTCCGTGTGGCTGCAGTTCACGCTTGCGTGCACTGCCTTGCCACTATAGTGCTGTTGTACACAATAAAAATTCACACACGAGCACAAGGTCAAACTCGAAAACCGAGTTCAACACAAGTGTAATGCTAACACAAAGTGAACAGTGCTTAAACAAGAACCAGAACACAAATCCAGACCAGGCAATAAAAGAAGTACAACTGAAATGCACATAACACATGTGCCAGATACAAGTGCTCGTACACATAAATACTCAAAGTCAAGAATACAGGTTACTGCATATTAAATATGCAAACAAAATGAAGGCAAGAAAACAACACAGCAATGAACACATTGGAGCTGTAGTTATGCCATTCACACACACATATATATACATATATGTATGTATATACATGGTGATAACCAGCAAACATTTCCGAAAGAAATAATTAGCAAACTACTGCAAATTTAAAAGAAAGAAAAAATTTATTCAAATGCCAAGCTTCAAAGATAAAACATGCAGTATGCTGTGATACAAGCATGCAACAACAAGAAAACCAGTTCAATATGATGATAACACAGCAATGGACCAAAGCTCAATGCATATGAAATGGCAACTCAGTAATGAATAAAGGATTCACTCAAAGTCCATATGTCGTTTGGATATACAACCATTCATGAATGAAAATGATCAACAACTATAAAGTGTAGTGGTGCTACAGAAATGTACCAAGTAACCAGAGGATGAATTCAACATGAAAACTGCATCAGGGCGATCAAATGGATAGTGACAGTGAGGACTACAAACATGGAATGGGTATGCAACTAGAACTGTTAAGAAAAGTGAACAAAACTGCAAAAGGCACCAAGTAAAGGACATGAACAGTGAACATCAATTGTTAACATGCACATGTTTACAACATAAAGTATGAATGACTAGAATAATCATCATATAAAACTGCATGAACAAGAGTGGAAACGGCAGCAACTCGAAGCACTAATCAAATTGCCAAACCCAGTGTACATATGAAGACCAAAGTGCAATACTAGGTGAATGAATTCATATTTACACACGCATGTTAACATAACCAGGCAGCAGGTCAACTCAGGACATCAAGACAACCCAATGGAGCAGTCACATAAAAGACGAACACATTATCAAGTCAGAGCCGAGTTTGACAGTGTCAAACATCGAAGTGATAAGCTTATAACAAGTACCACTTCAAGTTCAAAGGCAACATGATCAAGACAGTAGCCAAGGTAATCAACAAGACTGAGAATGTCTGCAGTGGTACAACTCAAGGGTTTACCAGAAGTCAAATTGTGAAGTCACGAAAAGAAATCAAAGTCTCAGGTCAAAAACAGTCGATAAATCCAAGTTAAAACTCAGCAAGGTACAAGTCGAAGTCACTCGAAGGCAACCTCGTGGTGGACACGAAGTTAATCCAATTCGATACACAAATATACGAAATTGCCAAAACCAGAAATCATCGACATCTCAACAAAACAGTGCCGAGATAACCAAGTAGAGAAAGATGTGAGTAAAACTCACTCAAGTTCAAAAGTCATGGAACGGAAATAGAACAAAAATCAGAAATCACTAAAACTCGAAGCAACATTAGCCAAGAATTCAAGCAACAAAATACACAGATAACTCGAGACATGAATTAGATGTGAGCAAACTCACCGTGTCGACGAATTAAAGGAGCAATCGAATGTCGAAGCAAGCAACGCGAGCGCCACAAGAGACGAGCAACCATCGGAATCGAAACCCTAATTTCCAGAAAAGAGAGAGAACGAAAGGAACGGTCGCCATTATTTCGTGATTTGGTTAGGGTTGGTGAACGAAATGAAAAATGGATAAAAGGGGGGGCGGTTCGAAATTAAAGAGGGGATAAGGCCAAATAAGTAAATAAAAATAAAAATAAAAAGAAAACTTTTATTTAAAGTCCTAAATTTCTTTTATCAATTTATAAATCAATTTTAATTCAAAATTTAAAAACTTCAAATAGAAGTTTGTGTCAATATTAATCGTTTAAATTGTTGATTATAATTGATGCAAAATACCGGGTTGTTACATAATGTGACCGGGCAATGCATGGAGGCGATAAAACAATACATATATACGTTTGTACCTAAATGTAACACGTTCATAACATGCATGCATATTACACAAATGATAAAACAGGTGACTAGGCAATAGTTTTTTTTATCTCATTCTTACGTGTGAATGAGTTATAAATTATAAAGTAACTAGGCACACTATTTTACAAAAGATACAATGCATCCTCTTCTACATGCTGACACTTCATTTACATGCATGCAAAGATTCAAGTTATTGCACCTATTTTAAAAACACAATATGAACGAAAACGAAGGTCTGGCGAAATCATTTTACACACGCACTCTTCCTGTACATGCACACTACCAGACTTCGTACGCATGCACTTTTTTTTCCAGATGCCTGATCTGCCTCGTGCATATAATGCATGTATGAACGAACCACAATACACCCTATGCCTGCACGCTAATTATTTATAATGTGATCTAGGCTAAAACACGTAAATATGCGAACCTGGCAAACATCTTGGACTGGGTGGTGTCACAAAACATTGCACGCATGAATAATACATGCGCACGACTTGGTAAAAAAAGATTTTGTGCTCTTTTTTCCTGAGAACGCAATTTCATGCGCGCGTTGATGAACTACTAGATATCTGGGTACCTAAATTTTCTTCCCGTGTGTACATGAATACAGGTAAGCCATTTCATCAATTATAAATTTTTGTGAATGCAACTACACCATGCAATTGAAAACATTGTAACATGCAAGTATGATATTTCAAAACTTTTGCACGCAACATGAGCACGTTTTTGTTTATGCCAAGTTGCATGCATGGACAAAAAAACAAAACAGAGTAATCTGGGCAAAATATTTTCACAACTACATGGCACGCACGGTTGCCATTCAATAAAAATATGTGACACACAAGAGCATGCGTAGTCTGAATGCACGCATAAATGAATACCAATTATTTAACCAGGCAAAACTATATGTGCGCACTAATTATGTGTAGCCTGGACACATTTTCAAAGAAAGCATAATGAATTTTTTTTACTCAAACTGTTACGTGCACACTGAACAAATATGTAGTCAAGATGATACTCATTATTCACATGAAAATGAAGAAGGTCTAAGACTAGAATACACCTTACACGCAATTAGAAGTAATCATTAAAATAGAAACGTGAGTTTAAAACTCGCCTTTTGATTTGGTCCCAAAAATCTGAATTTAAAGGAGACAATAATAGTCGAGCAGCCATTAATGTTCTCAAAGCTTCATCCGCAAAATGGAAAAAAATAAAAAGAAGTGATGTAGTTGGAAATGAGCAAAAGAAAGAATGTAGGTTGCTTTTCTTCTCTCAAAAAGTGAACAAGTCAAATAAAAGTAATATTGGCAGAAGTTTGTACAATGCATTAAAAGCTAGACGTGCTCATAGGAAGAAAAGGAGTTGCCTGCATATCAAATGATGGACTTGCCTTTACAAAATCTTAGTGTGACAGCAATGCAAAAAAAATGATGCTCCACTTTGTTTTACAAACTTTTACTTTGCAAATATTGTTGACAGAAAGATGTATAAATTGTTCCAACTTGTTTTTATGCATATGGTGGCAGCACTTCACCACTTTTTTAATATTTATGTTACACATGAAGCCAATCAAGAACATAACGTCACTTAGTTATATTCAATGCAACAAGAAACTTGGCAATCGACTTTATAAATTATTTGCACTATTTTTTATTCAAAATTTTTAATTTAAAATTTCTATTTAAAATATTTATTTCGACAGTAATTAAAAATCACGGTTGGTACACACTCCCATAATCAAAATCGAGGGGTAGCCACCAAATCAATCACAAAGTCACAATAAGGTACCGAAGAAATGTGCCCGATCGGAGGAGCGACCTTACTTGGCCCAGTACAGGTCCTGTTTTAGCTACATCAAGCTGACTCACGGGAGTCAGGGCTATGTAAATACCTCATACAGAATTATACGCCAAACCATCCTATTTCATTTTGGATTTCCACCACGTACATAGTTGTTAAAGTGAGTTTCGGTTTTGGCACAGAGTATGACCACATCTTATCCCAGTCTCTTTAACAACCAAACATTTATTTCACACCGGATGGTTCTTTTACATTTCCAAAACTGATTCAAAATTATATCAAAATATCTTATTCAATTCAAATCATATCACTTTCGAAATCAAATTCACTTTTGAAATCATATTCACTTTCGAAATCATATCACATTTGAAATCATATCACTTTCGAAACCATAGTCACAAAATAGGTTAAACTCTCATTCCAAGATCATCATATTTGCTCAAATATGTCATTCACTTGAAAATATCATTTCAAATTCCAACTTAGGTAATAACCTCCTTTAACCATATTTGCTTTTAAATCAAGGATTTAAATATAAACACTTTAACTTTACACAGTCTAAAATTCAAAAAATAGTTTAGATAGTCATAAATAGTTTAATTTTTTTTAAAATAATTAAATTACTTTAAGTTAGTTTTACTAGTTTAAAATAGTTTTAACGTATATTAAAATAGTTATATTAGTTAAAATAGTCTAAAATATCCTAATAATAGTTTAAGTAGTTTAAAACAAATTAAAATAGATAAAAATAGTTTAAAAAAATAGAGTAAAATAGTTAAATAGTTCAAAATAGTTTAATAATAGATTTAATACAGTTTTAATAGTTTAATATATAATAGTTTAATTATTGGAAATGGTTTATATAGCAAATAGTTTGAAAATCTAAATAAATCTGAATTTAAAATAATATATCTTTGAACAGTTTACATTAAAATAATAAGTTTGAAATTAATATCGAACTAAACTATTTCTTTTATTTCAACACATCTGGACCATGTCCAGTTTTCAAATCAATAAACTCAATTTTGTCTTTCAATTTAGATTCTCATTTAAAACCATTCAATTAATACCGATTTCAAATCCACGTTCGACTATAAATTTAAACTATTTCAAATTTTGATTTCAAAGTTTAAATATACAAATATTTCAATAACTTAATTTCGATAACTTTCATTTATACTTCAAATCCAACTTTAAAATTTCAACTTAAATTCTTTAAACAATTCATTTAAACCAATTCCATTTTCAACATTAAAGTTTGGATTTTCGAAAATAATTCATCTCATAAAATCAAATATTATTTCAAAATATCATTTAATTGGATTCAAAAATTTAAGGTTTCAAAATCATATAATTTAACCAATCCAGTATCTGTATATAATTTTCTACCATATGGTCAAGTGATACGGATATATATCATTTCAAACCGTAATAAATTTAAATTTACAGGTATATATCATTTCAACCCGTAATCTTGAATTTAACTTCAAATACATGAAATCGCTCGAGTCTATTATTTCAACTCATAATAATTTATCCCTAATCTATCAGATCTTTTTGGTATGTATCATTTCAACACATAGAGATTTTTTCTAACAATAAACCAAGGGAACTTGCAGTGTTATAACAATATAAATACAACATTCAGTCATCTAATATCAACAATCAAACATCCATCACAATCACCATTCAAATCAACTGTTTAACAACAACAATTAAAAGCTTATCATTCATAGGTATTAAATGGAAATTAAAAATTAATATTCACATAAATGATGATCATAATCAACGAAATTCAGAATTTAACTGGAATGACAAATTAAATATACCAATTTGTAATCAATCAACTTCTAATCACATCCTAAATTTAATTTAACTAACATAATACAATTTAGTAGTCGTGAGTGGGTTAAAACACTCACCTTTTATTTCAAATCGATCTGTAAACCAAATAAAGGCCAAAAAACAAACAGTCATAGAATTCACCCAAACTGATTCCATAATGTCTGAGATTTCGATACGATCGCAGCGGAGAAAGCCGCAAGTGAATCCGACCTCATTTGCAAAAGTATGATCGTTAAAAGATTTAAAATTTGAATTTAATTTAAATAAAATAAAATAATATCAATCGCCATGTCACCTACATGTTCATGTGGCAAAACTCGAAGTCGAACCCAAAAGCCGCCCCTATAGCCAACTTTGACCAACCATCATGCACGCCACCGACCACCAGAGAGCCTCAGACCACCTGCAACGTGCTCGCCTCGACAAGACGCTCCACCACTTGGCTGCCGATCCACGTCCGGTGCCCTGAAGTTCGTCGCTGCCGTTAGGGTTTTCGAACCCAGCCTCGCCAAAAACGATCGCCTCTGACCGAATTGGCTAACAACACTACCACCAATCGACTCCTTCTCACGATCTCCACCCAATTCAGCCATCAATTGCAAAAATCATTGCCAAAAATAGATTTGCCCAAATCGACAGTCTTCGTTCACTATTTGACCCCTTTGACCAAAATTTGCGATTGATCCGAGCACTATTATGAAAAACGAACACCACATATTGACTCGATTCGTCGAGATCTTCTAAATCATATATAATTTGACATAGTTTGGAGAATTTTAATTTTTCGATTCGATTTTGATTTGCAATTGAATATAGAAATTTGGATTTCTACCATTTGAGAATGAGGAACATATAGATTGAGTTGTACGTACTATAATAAGAAATAGAAGACTTCTAGTGTTAAAAAGAATCTATTTATATAGGTAAGGTCCGATAAGAAAGAATGAACATATCGAATCGGTTCGAAACGACAATGTAACAACCCAATATTTTCAACCCTTCGCATCCGCTCATGTCGGACTTGAAGTGTTCAAAGTACTGCGTTGTAGAATAATTTTGGCAAAACTCGGAATATGCAGTAAATAAAATCACAGAATCACATACACAGATATCAGAATCTCGCAGCGGAAATTAAAAATTTAGTGGTTCATGAAGCCACTGATACATCTTTACAAAACAGAACTTACATTGTCTATAATCCTCAATACAAATTTTAACATACACAGATAGAGAGTCTTCAAAGTCTTGAATTCCAGAAAGGATAAAGGCTGAAACAACTTCCAATAGCACGAATGATCTATTGAGTGTCCTAGCTACGGAGAAGAAACTGAAGCTGCAACTCAGGCTGACCCGAGCGTACAATAAAACAAAACACTCGAGTCAGGACATACATACTTATATAATGTAAGCTAAATCAAGTGTACTGTAATATATAGCAAGTAACTCAAAGGATGCCTGGGACCGCCCATCCTCTAAGGATCCGTTAAACTATTTACTATGTAGTATATTGCGCTATTATAATAGTGTCTATTTATAAAGTAAACATACTTATTTCTTAGCATTAAGGGGTTACCCATATAGCCCTTAACACGTAATAGTCCCAGTAGTCCATCCAATATCATAGCTCCTCCTACTCGGGAAGCAACTAGAGGATACCACACGGGCTACGGGAGAAAACCAAACTCGTACAAGGCTCGATATGGTAGGTGACACGGCACAACTAGGCAATGCCAGGGTAGATATACCAATTGCTATCCGGACCGGTGGTAACGCGAAGCCGCAGCAACCGCCCACCTCGAACAACACTCCCAAATCAAAGGGTGCACCCAAACAATCACATAAGCAATAGAATGGTATACGAAGAAGTGCGTTCGATCAGAGGAGCTACCTCATTAATCCGAGAATCGCTCCTGTTTTAGCCACCTTATGCCAACTCACGGGAGTCGGGTCCACGTATATACCTTTCAAGAAACCGTCACCACCAACCTACTTCATTCTGGAATCTCCACCGCGTACACGGTTAGTCAAAGTGGTTTTCGGTATCGACAGAGAGTATGTCCATATCCGATCCCGGTCTCTTTGCCAACCCTTCGTTATTATAACCCGTGGTTATTTAAAAACAGTTTATACTTTAAATCAGAATAAACATTTCCATTTCAAAACTATAGATACGATATCATTTTAAAACCCAAAACAATAGGATATCGTTATATTCAAATATAATTCTTTCCAAAACCATACTGTTTATAATATCTGGAGACCGAATATTTGAATTATATCTTCAAAGGATAATGTTTTGGAAACTTTACTTAAATCCATAACTCCCAAACACAATGGTTTGGACATTCAACGGTATATATATAAATGGGTTAACTTTATGGTTACTTTGTAAAGAAGATAATTTACATAGCTTCACAAATATATTTCTTTATTTAAAGTTTAACCATAATTTAAATATCCCTTTATGTTCCCAAAACCATTTCAATTTTTATATATATCCAATTGGAGTATTTACTATTCAAAACTTAGTTTGGGTTTTATTCTTTCACAAATCAATGTTTTATATTTTTAGTCTTGAATATTCCCATAATTTCCATAAATAAAACTCCAAATTTTAACCATTAAATTTTTCCCAAAATTTACTTAATACCAGAATATTTATCTTTAATTTATTTAGGAAAAGACAGTTATAAATATTATGTCTTAAGTTTTTCCAAAACTTAAGGTAAAATAAAATTTATCAAATTCCATAAATTTTAGAGCAATCAAATTCTAGATTCCATAGCACTTAGGAAATGCTACCTAAAGTTATGGGTAAAACTAGTCAAATTTCAAAAGACAGCATTTAAATGTTGTAATAGATTGTTTAACTTGATAAATATTTCCAAATATAACCTATTTATTTATTCATTTATTAACTGAAATCTTATTCTTTCAAAATCCCGATTTACCGAATAAGTTATATTCCATAAATTTATTCAAATATTTATTTATTTCTTTATTTATAACTTATTAAAAATCAATATAAATTCCTTTAAAGATATAAATCAAATATTTAACTTCCAAAATAATTTTAAATATTTCAGAAAATATTATAAGGACCACGGGCCTGTATATAGTTTTCTAGCCTAGGTCAAGTGGTACGGATTTATATCATTTCAATCCGTAGTTTACAAATATCCCGGGTCCTATCATTTCAAACCCGCAATCCCAAGTTTAACAGTTAACAGCATAATTTAACAATAATAATCATTTAGGCCTATCATTTCAGCCCATAACAATCTACGTATAACAGGGAACTTGCAGTGTGATTTAAGCAGTAAATAAACAATAACATAATATAACTGCAGATATAATACAACAGATAATAACTGATGAGGTGTCAATTTAAATGGGGTTCATCATTTTATATTACACTACAGACAGATAATAGTGACATAAAATTTTACACATACACTTGCAATAATTTACGAAATATAAATACGTATGTCTGGTGAGAAATACTCACCTGAAAGTTGCAGAAAATTTGAATTCAAAACGACGATTCACCGGTAAAGACCAACAGAAAATAACGATCAAATTTCTTCTGATGTCGCCTAGATTCAAATCTAGAACAAATTCAAATATTTTGAAACGCGACTTTAGAATGTATGGTCAAGAAAGGATTAAAATAGAACGGAAATTGTTTTGACTTGCTCGACCACTCCACCGTATAATGTGACCTAAATATACCCAAAATATGTGCCCCGTGCTAACACACAAAATTTACGACGAAAATTTTCCCTAAACAATTACGGCAAGATGTTAACTACGAACACCCGTACACATAAATTTTTCTTTCTCCATGTACGGTGACACAGATACGTGCACGCACGTGCATCACTCCACTGCCTAGTTTTCTCATGCACATTGCACATATATGTGCAGCCTACCTCCCCAGTTTTCTTTTCTCTTATTTACTAAAATTCCAGTTTAACCTATATACTTGCAAAATTTGTTTCATCTCTTTTTCCTTTCCAGGCTCGAACTGTCACAGGGTATCCTCTTCATCAATACAGCATGGCTAAGCATGCACCGTGGCATCAAAACATGTCAAAGTGGCTTTATATACCAAGATGTTCGAACTCCACATTTCAAATTTTCCAGTACACTTCCCAGGCCGATCAACTGATACGTGTATATGCACGCTCAAACCAACCCATACAATACCACATACTTCATCCATATATATCTTACTTCATTCATATATTTAACTCTTGTATTCAGTTTTAATCTTACGTTTTAGGTTTAGTTCTAAAACATCACTTTACAGATAGATTTCCTTAGATTCAAAACTTCCCAGGCAGATCTGAAGCATTTCAGTTTCATTTTAAGTTTTAAACTTAACTTTAAAACATTTCTAGACAATATAAATTTTCTTAAATATAACTTCCCAGGCATCTGTACAGGCAAACCACTGCTTCGTGACTGCTACAAATTACTTCGAGTCACCTCCTTATATGCTTCGAGTAATTTCATGCCAGACTTCGAGTCAAGAACGCCTCTGCTTCGAGACAATCTGGGAATTTCTTCGGGAATCATATAATTGCTTCGAACGAAACTGAGGCCACTTCTACTTGACCAACACTGAAGCCTTTTTATGTATTCTTCTTTCAACATGTCCAACTCCTATTGATACCTCAAGTACACATAAAGAATCATCTACTGAAACCTACCTGCATGTTTTTCTTGCCTACCTACTATTTATATTTACTTTCTACTGCAAATTCCACTGATGCATACGAGTACTGACACCAACATATACACAGAGATACAACATGTACATCCTACCCCTTCATCTTTTCACAAATGGTTTCCACAATCTCCAAATTATAAACTAAAACAGGCAACTCACTTACACTCATGCTAACCAGTATTATGATAGATAAACAAAACAAGGACTTCCCCTCTGAAAATATTCACTGCCCTGTTTTTCTATATATAATTCTTTTCTTTTTATATGACCTGCCTAGACTACTAATCACAGATCTTCAATCACCAAAATAATTATGGGCATTACTCCTCTCCAAATTCAAAACAGACAATCCCTTAAAATGTATAGATAAAATCTTCTAACCTTCACAAAACACATGCCTTTCCAAGAGATTACACAGTTCTAAGACCTACGCAGACTCAAGCTAGCATCTATATTCCTACTGGCACATGGTGGGAGAAATGGCCGAGCAAACAAGGGTGAAAAGAAAAAAAGAAACTGGAAGGAAAGGAAAAACAAAAAGACTGAAGAAGAAAAGAAAATATACCTGATGGCTATAGAGGAAGAAAGGCAGAATAAAAGAGATGTAGAGGAATGAAAGATATATATAGGCAAGGCTTGCGAATAACGTATCAGCCTTTTTTTTCATTGTGAATTCCTTCAAGTCTGCGTGATTAAAGGCAAAAGATGAGGCAGCTTGATTATGGAGAAATAAATGCTGATGGAATTTAAAACATGCATTGATTTTGGACGAAATGGTTTGCGTGACTGGAAAATTGAAGATGGGAGAAAGGAGTTGATATGCACGTTACTTTATATAAACAAAGCTTGCGTGATTAGTGGAGGAAAATAAACAACAAAATTACGAGCGTTACTTAAAATTTCCCCGTGCTCTTGGATTTGTATATATGTGTGATTAGGAACGGAAAATTTTATTTATTTATTTATTTATTGCATAATAAAGATGAAATAGAGAGATATACATGGGAATTGAGAAGTTGAAAAGATAGGCAAGGTTAAGTATGAATGCGTGATTTAAAACTGCCAATTGAAATCTAGATTTAATGCATGCGATAACTGCAGTTTTTATGAGAAGCTTTGATTTCAAAATCTTATACTATTTAATGTAGGCGTGATTTTAGATTGATGATTTGCAGATAAAAGGATTTGTTTGAGGCGGAATCAAATGGACAAATGGGGAGAAAAGGGCAAGCAGCTTAAATGGTTTAAAGTATCAGTTTTATATATATAAATATGAATACGTGTGTGATGATTCATTTATATTTACATAAATTTTGATTTGTATTAAATATGTTTACAAATGTATTTGGACGTTCGCAGATACCATACTAGATCATAGGCAAAAACACAGGGGAAAAAGAGGAAGCTGTAGAGATTTAAAGCTTTCAGTTACAAAAGTTATAAATATGTTTACGTGATATAAGATTTAGGCAGTTACACAACATATAAAGTTTGAAAATATGTAAATATGCATGCGTGATTTCAGCATGCTTTGATTCTCCTATGTTTGATTTAATAAACAAACTGGCCAGACTTAATGCAAAACTTTTTAAAAAGAAACGTACAAAATGAAAAGTTGCGTGATATAAGCCTGGATATAAAGTTTGTACGTAACTTTATGTTCTTTTTTTTTTTCAGTTTGCAAAAATTATAAGTTTTTGAATTTACTGGAAGGCCTAGAGATTTGCTTCAGTTTTCTCTTTGAATAAATGCTTATACGTGATTGAAGAAATAAACAAGGGAAGTTATCAATGCATGATTTTATTTCTGAGAAAAGGAAAGGCAAACTCATATTCAATTCAGTTTTGATTTACAAAAGGTTTAATTAAGGCATACGTTGATATGGGGAGAAATAAAGGTAAGTATACATCAGAGGATGAACGAAAGAGTTGATATGTATCGTATCAATTTAGGCATGCACAAATTTCTCCTTGGATTTTTGTCTCACACGTTACTTCCATGTTAAGTTTTTACTTCATTTTATTTATTTGATTTTAGTTTGAAAACAATAAATGGAATGGCAAGAATTTATGCAAAGCTTAGAAAAACGTATATAAATTTATTTAAAATCAGACTGTCAGTTAATGCAACGTAACGTTTGTTATAAAATCTATGACTGATATTTTTCTCCAAAATTTTACGAAAACATGATTTTTACACTACGCTAAACAGACGCAGTCCAAAACATCAAAAAAAAAAAATTTTATAAAAATAACATTTTAAAAACACACGTTTTATTACGTCACTTATACCCTATAATTGACGCGTCTTTTGAACGCGAAATTCAACTGTTTAACTTAGCTTAAAATTTCACAGTTATTATTAGATTTTATTGACATATGAAATTTTATAAAATATATCTTCAAATTAAATAATTAAACTATATCTTTAGACACAATTTATATAAAATATACTTTGAAACTAAATAATTAATAATAAAATAAATATCTAAAACTAGGGCTGTTACACTCTCCCCCACTTAAGAACTTTTCGTCCTCGAAAAGGAACGAAAGAAGAGAAACAAAGAAGATAAGCTAGATAACAAGTATTTTAAACGGATGGTTCCGGATTTTAAAGCACGAAGAAGATCTTCTAGAGTCGGTTTTACCCTTCCAGTTCGACTGTCAGTCTATGGGACAATGTCCCGATCTTGAGGAGTAACAAAGATTTCTAAAGACTATAGAGAGATTTCTAAATAGACTGGTATAAGCGATAGCATCCCAATCCGTAGAAGATAGGGAAACCAAGGACATTTAAGATAGTCTGGAAAACAAGATAAGATAATAAATTTGAAATCATAATACTTTGAAAGTCATTAAAATTTATAGATTATTATTTGGAAATACTACTAAAATCATAACACCTTTTTAAAATAATCTTCATTTATTCAGTTACAAATTTCCATAATATTTTATTTTTAGAACAGCAGCACTTAAAATATGCTACAGCAGATATAATAATATTTCTAATTAGTTCAACATTTTTCTTAATTCTTAATTTAACAAATAACCTAACACTTTATTTGGAATACCTATTTTATAAATAAAATTTGAGTGGTTATAATAAATGTTATACACTCGAATTTTAGTTATAAAATCCTTTTATATTGTATATTTTCCAAATTCATTTTTAACTTTTGAAAATCAAGGTAAGTTATATTGAAATGAAATTGAGTATTATACAACTAAAACTTCCAAATTTAATTATTTCCAGTTGGAATTTCTTATTCAGAATTTTATTTTCCATTTATTGAAATTTCTTAAGATAAAATTTTAAGAATTAAATTTCTGATTCCCCTCAAACCATTTACAGACAAATAAGTATATATTCATAATATGTCAATCAAATTTAAATTATATATCTATATATATATATATATATATATATATATATATATATTAAGTCATACTTTAGAAATTTCAAATCAAATAAAATCTCAAGGTAATACTGTAGCCAGACTACAGAATGGTCTTTCACTTCGAAACTCGAAAATGAATGTCGATGATGTTGTAGTCATCACCGAAATTATTTTCCAGCGACAAAGAGAAGAGCACTAAATTTTTAAAATTCTTTGGGAAACAAACTTCTATTTTGAAAATACTTTAAATAATATATACTTTTAAAATTTTAATTCCAAAGTTTGAAACCATCAGAAATTGAATTCTCAAGTTTTTGTTTTATATTCATTTCTGTTTCTAAATTAATTTATAACCATTGTTTATATTCAATTATTTAGACAAACACATGGTTTACAAAACCATAAATAAAATCAAACTATTATCTCCTGACACTAGTTAAATTAAATATTAAAATTTCTGAAAATTTATACTTATATATATTTTAGATTTCCTTTCAAATATAGGAGTAAATTTCCAAAACAAGGATAGAAATTCAAATTTGATGAACTCAAATCAAATAGAATCCAAGCTAGTTAAAATCAGAAGGTCCGATGATTAAATAACAGAATAAGGAACTGGGTAAGTCTATATAAATCGCGGACAACCTTGATCTGGTCAACCGTGACTTGAAGAGTCGGATCGATATGATTGGGTAAATCTATATTTGATCCGAAGAGATAGAGTTCAGAATAATCAAAGATACTAGCATATAAACCGATGATAAATATAAATCTCCGGTGAATTAATGCTAATGGTAAAGGAGTTTCACCCCTTTATTAGAACGATGGCGAGACCGCCAATTCACTATAAAGATCATCCGAAGTGGAGTTATGGGATACTCCAGAATCTTGAGTAGATGAAAAGTGAGGGACACGAGTGAACTTTGGAACCACAGGGAATGTTCCAAATTCGAAAAGGAAGAGATTCAATCTCAAATGAAGGTGATTCTGTAAATCAAATTTACCATATATTCTGAGTTTGCCTAGAACCAAAGCTCTGATACCAGCTGTAACAACCCAATATTTTCAACCCTTCGCATCCGCTCATGTCGGACTTGAAGTGTTCAAAGTACTGCGTTGTAGAATAATTTTGGCAAAACTCGGAATATGCAGTAAATAAAATCACAGAATCACATACACAGATATCAGAATCTCGCAGCGGAAATTAAAAATTTAGTGGTTCATGTCCTCAATACAAATTTTAACATACACAGATAGAGAGTCTTCAAAGTCTTGAATTCCAGAAAGGATAAAGGCTGAAACAACTTCCAATAGCACGAATGATCTATTGAGTGTCCTAGCTACGGAGAAGAAACTGAAGCTGCAACTCAGGCTGACCCGAGCGTACAATAAAACAAAACACTCGAGTCAGGACATACATACTTATATAATGTAAGCTAAATCAAGTGTACTGTAATATATAGCAAGTAACTCAAAGGATGCCTGGGACCGCCCATCCTCTAAGGATCCGTTAAACTATTTACTATGTAGTATATTGCGCTATTATAATAGTGTCTATTTATAAAGTAAACATACTTATTTCTTAGCATTAAGGGGTTACCCATATAGCCCTTAACACGTAATAGTCCCAGTAGTCCATCCAATATCATAGCTCCTCCTACTCGGGAAGCAACTAGAGGATACCACACGGGCTACGGGAGAAAACCAAACTCGTACAAGGCTCGATATGGTAGGTGACACGGCACAACTAGGCAATGCCAGGGTAGATATACCAATTGCTATCCGGACCGGTGGTAACGCGAAGCCGCAGCAACCGCCCACCTCGAACAACACTCCCAAATCAAAGGGTGCACCCAAACAATCACATAAGCAATAGAATGGTATACGAAGAAGTGCGTTCGATCAGAGGAGCTACCTCATTAATCCGAGAATCGCTCCTGTTTTAGCCACCTTATGCCAACTCACGGGAGTCGGGTCCACGTATATACCTTTCAAGAAACCGTCACCACCAACCTACTTCATTCTGGAATCTCCACCGCGTACACGGTTAGTCAAAGTGGTTTTCGGTATCGACAGAGAGTATGTCCATATCCGATCCCGGTCTCTTTGCCAACCCTTCGTTATTATAACCCGTGGTTATTTAAAAACAGTTTATACTTTAAATCAGAATAAACATTTCCATTTCAAAACTATAGATACGATATCATTTTAAAACCCAAAACAATAGGATATCGTTATATTCAAATATAATTCTTTCCAAAACCATACTGTTTATAATATCTGGAGACCGAATATTTGAATTATATCTTCAAAGGATAATGTTTTGGAAACTTTACTTAAATCCATAACTCCCAAACACAATGGTTTGGACATTCAACGGTATATATATAAATGGGTTAACTTTATGGTTACTTTGTAAAGAAGATAATTTACATAGCTTCACAAATATATTTCTTTATTTAAAGTTTAACCATAATTTAAATATCCCTTTATGTTCCCAAAACCATTTCAATTTTTATATATATCCAATTGGAGTATTTACTATTCAAAACTTAGTTTGGGTTTTATTCTTTCACAAATCAATGTTTTATATTTTTAGTCTTGAATATTCCCATAATTTCCATAAATAAAACTCCAAATTTTAACCATTAAATTTTTCCCAAAATTTACTTAATACCAGAATATTTATCTTTAATTTATTTAGGAAAAGACAGTTATAAATATTATGTCTTAAGTTTTTCCAAAACTTAAGGTAAAATAAAATTTATCAAATTCCATAAATTTTAGAGCAATCAAATTCTAGATTCCATAGCACTTAGGAAATGCTACCTAAAGTTATGGGTAAAACTAGTCAAATTTCAAAAGACAGCATTTAAATGTTGTAATAGATTGTTTAACTTGATAAATATTTCCAAATATAACCTATTTATTTATTCATTTATTAACTGAAATCTTATTCTTTCAAAATCCCGATTTACCGAATAAGTTATATTCCATAAATTTATTCAAATATTTATTTATTTCTTTATTTATAACTTATTAAAAATCAATATAAATTCCTTTAAAGATATAAATCAAATATTTAACTTCCAAAATAATTTTAAATATTTCAGAAAATATTATAAGGACCACGGGCCTGTATATAGTTTTCTAGCCTAGGTCAAGTGGTACGGATTTATATCATTTCAATCCGTAGTTTACAAATATCCCGGGTCCTATCATTTCAAACCCGCAATCCCAAGTTTAACAGTTAACAGCATAATTTAACAATAATAATCATTTAGGCCTATCATTTCAGCCCATAACAATCTACGTATAACAGGGAACTTGCAGTGTGATTTAAGCAGTAAATAAACAATAACATAATATAACTGCAGATATAATACAACAGATAATAACTGATGAGGTGTCAATTTAAATGGGGTTCATCATTTTATATTACACTACAGACAGATAATAGTGACATAAAATTTTACACATACACTTGCAATAATTTACGAAATATAAATACGTATGTCTGGTGAGAAATACTCACCTGAAAGTTGCAGAAAATTTGAATTCAAAACGACGATTCACCGGTAAAGACCAACAGAAAATAACGATCAAATTTCTTCTGATGTCGCCTAGATTCAAATCTAGAACAAATTCAAATATTTTGAAACGCGACTTTAGAATGTATGGTCAAGAAAGGATTAAAATAGAACGGAAATTGTTTTGACTTGCTCGACCACTCCACCGTATAATGTGACCTAAATATACCCAAAATATGTGCCCCGTGCTAACACACAAAATTTACGACGAAAATTTTCCCTAAACAATTACGGCAAGATGTTAACTACGAACACCCGTACACATAAATTTTTCTTTCTCCATGTACGGTGACACAGATACGTGCACGCACGTGCATCACTCCACTGCCTAGTTTTCTCATGCACATTGCACATATATGTGCAGCCTACCTCCCCAGTTTTCTTTTCTCTTATTTACTAAAATTCCAGTTTAACCTATATACTTGCAAAATTTGTTTCATCTCTTTTTCCTTTCCAGGCTCGAACTGTCACAGGGTATCCTCTTCATCAATACAGCATGGCTAAGCATGCACCGTGGCATCAAAACATGTCAAAGTGGCTTTATATACCAAGATGTTCGAACTCCACATTTCAAATTTTCCAGTACACTTCCCAGGCCGATCAACTGATACGTGTATATGCACGCTCAAACCAACCCATACAATACCACATACTTCATCCATATATATCTTACTTCATTCATATATTTAACTCTTGTATTCAGTTTTAATCTTACGTTTTAGGTTTAGTTCTAAAACATCACTTTACAGATAGATTTCCTTAGATTCAAAACTTCCCAGGCAGATCTGAAGCATTTCAGTTTCATTTTAAGTTTTAAACTTAACTTTAAAACATTTCTAGACAATATAAATTTTCTTAAATATAACTTCCCAGGCATCTGTACAGGCAAACCACTGCTTCGTGACTGCTACAAATTACTTCGAGTCACCTCCTTATATGCTTCGAGTAATTTCATGCCAGACTTCGAGTCAAGAACGCCTCTGCTTCGAGACAATCTGGGAATTTCTTCGGGAATCATATAATTGCTTCGAACGAAACTGAGGCCACTTCTACTTGACCAACACTGAAGCCTTTTTATGTATTCTTCTTTCAACATGTCCAACTCCTATTGATACCTCAAGTACACATAAAGAATCATCTACTGAAACCTACCTGCATGTTTTTCTTGCCTACCTACTATTTATATTTACTTTCTACTGCAAATTCCACTGATGCATACGAGTACTGACACCAACATATACACAGAGATACAACATGTACATCCTACCCCTTCATCTTTTCACAAATGGTTTCCACAATCTCCAAATTATAAACTAAAACAGGCAACTCACTTACACTCATGCTAACCAGTATTATGATAGATAAACAAAACAAGGACTTCCCCTCTGAAAATATTCACTGCCCTGTTTTTCTATATATAATTCTTTTCTTTTTATATGACCTGCCTAGACTACTAATCACAGATCTTCAATCACCAAAATAATTATGGGCATTACTCCTCTCCAAATTCAAAACAGACAATCCCTTAAAATGTATAGATAAAATCTTCTAACCTTCACAAAACACATGCCTTTCCAAGAGATTACACAGTTCTAAGACCTACGCAGACTCAAGCTAGCATCTATATTCCTACTGGCACATGGTGGGAGAAATGGCCGAGCAAACAAGGGTGAAAAGAAAAAAAGAAACTGGAAGGAAAGGAAAAACAAAAAGACTGAAGAAGAAAAGAAAATATACCTGATGGCTATAGAGGAAGAAAGGCAGAATAAAAGAGATGTAGAGGAATGAAAGATATATATAGGCAAGGCTTGCGAATAACGTATCAGCCTTTTTTTTCATTGTGAATTCCTTCAAGTCTGCGTGATTAAAGGCAAAAGATGAGGCAGCTTGATTATGGAGAAATAAATGCTGATGGAATTTAAAACATGCATTGATTTTGGACGAAATGGTTTGCGTGACTGGAAAATTGAAGATGGGAGAAAGGAGTTGATATGCACGTTACTTTATATAAACAAAGCTTGCGTGATTAGTGGAGGAAAATAAACAACAAAATTACGAGCGTTACTTAAAATTTCCCCGTGCTCTTGGATTTGTATATATGTGTGATTAGGAACGGAAAATTTTATTTATTTATTGCATAATAAAGATGAAATAGAGAGATATACATGGGAATTGAGAAGTTGAAAAGATAGGCAAGGTTAAGTATGAATGCGTGATTTAAAACTGCCAATTGAAATCTAGATTTAATGCATGCGATAACTGCAATTTTTATGAGAAGCTTTGATTTCAAAATCTTATACTATTTAATGTAGGCGTGATTTTAGATTGATGATTTACAGATAAAAGGATTTGTTTGAGGCGGAATCAAATGGACAAATGGGGAGAAAAGGGCAAGCAGCTTAAATGGTTTAAAGTATCAGTTTTATATATATAAATATGAATACGTGTGTGATGATTCATTTATATTTACATAAATTTTGATTTGTATTAAATATGTTTACAAATGTATTTGGACGTTCGCAGATACCATACTAGATCATAGGCAAAAACACAGGGGAAAAAGAGGAAGCTGTAGAGATTTAAAGCTTTCAGTTACAAAAGTTATAAATATGTTTACGTGATATAAGATTTAGGCAGTTACACAACATATAAAGTTTGAAAATATGTAAATATGCATGCGTGATTTCAGCATGCTTTGATTCTCCTATGTTTGATTTAATAAACAAACTGGCCAGACTTAATGCAAAACTTTTTAAAAAGAAACGTACAAAATGAAAAGTTGCGTGATATAAGCCTGGATATAAAGTTTGTACGTAACTTTATGTTCTTTTTTTTTTCAGTTTGCAAAAATTATAAGTTTTTGAATTTACTGGAAGGCCTAGAGATTTGCTTCAGTTTTCTCTTTGAATAAATGCTTATACGTGATTGAAGAAATAAACAAGGGAAGTTATCAATGCATGATTTTATTTCTGAGAAAAGGAAAGGCAAACTCATATTCAATTCAGTTTTGATTTACAAAAGGTTTAATTAAGGCATACGTTGATATGGGGAGAAATAAAGGTAAGTATACATCAGAGGATGAACGAAAGAGTTGATATGTATCGTATCAATTTAGGCATGCACAAATTTCTCCTTGGATTTTTGTCTCACACGTTACTTCCATGTTAAGTTTTTACTTCATTTTATTTATTTGATTTTAGTTTGAAAACAATAAATGGAATGGCAAGAATTTATGCAAAGCTTAGAAAAACGTATATAAATTTATTTAAAATCAGACTGTCAGTTAATGCAACGTAACGTTTGTTATAAAATCTATGACTGATATTTTTCTCCAAAATTTTACGAAAACATGATTTTTACACTACGCTAAACAGACGCAGTCCAAAACATCAAAAAAAAAAAATTTATAAAAATAACATTTTAAAAACACACGTTTTATTACGTCACTTATACCCTATAATTGACGCGTCTTTTGAACGCGAAATTCAACTGTTTAACTTAGCTTAAAATTTCACAGTTATTATTAGATTTTATTGACATATGAAATTTTATAAAATATATCTTCAAATTAAATAATTAAACTATATCTTTAGACACAATTTATATAAAATATACTTTGAAACTAAATAATTAATAATAAAATAAATATCTAAAACTAGGGCTGTTACAGACAATAACCACCCAAAAAGCCCGTTCTGCTTCCGAAACAAAAGTAGGTCATCCCATATATCAAAATAAATGTTTTCGATATTTATAAACAGGTTTCGAGTTCTAATTCCGTTGTATGAAAAAGTTAGCTTTTAAAATCAGCTTATTTTAATTGAATTCAATAAATTGATTTCTACACTTTTCGAGCCCGTACGATCAAATGACAAGTCTGATCGCTACAAAACTTGATACCCTATAATAATTCACTGCTAGAGAATCGACGAAATCTGAGACAGTGGCCAAAATGGCTTTTCACGTTAATTAAATAAATCATTATTAAATTAATTAAATCACTTTTTAAATATAAATTTTATAACTAATATTTTTTTTATCATTTTTGACTATCTAGTAATTTTAAAATCTTTTAAAACAAATGTCCATGTCAAATCCAATGTTTTATATTACACAAATTATAGTGTTCAGTTATAACTGTAATAAATTCATTAAATTATAATTTAAAGTTTCAATAAATTCATTTATTTCGATTTACATCTTATTATCCAGTCAACTATCATCTTAAGGAAACAATTAACATTGGTTTACATCTTATTACACCAATGGTCTACAGTTACCATCTTTTACGATATTAATTACAATATTTCAATTATACTAAATTTTTATCAATTTCCCAAATTAATTTCAACAGACTGAATAATAGGTGATAAATAACAATTGTTACCTTTTACTTAATTTAATCACATTTTTATGTTTATTATCTACAAGCCGCTGTTATAACTACTTACACAACACTGATTTTGTTCAATTACCATTAATTACATATTATCTCACCATTTAATCTGACATTTAATTTATTTCATTATTTACAATTTATAACTAATTATAACTTTACAATTATTTCAATTAATCGAAGTTGCATTAAAATAGTTATCAATTACCTTATATAACATTATTACAATTTATTCTACTTATTTTTCTCACTAATAAAACAATAATTTTAATTTCTTCCAATATTAAAGTACAAAATCTTATTAAATCCAGTATTTTAATTATCAAAAAATACGTGTCATTACAACGTATCAATCCTCGATAACACTATCATCAACATGCGATAACTTAAAAGTGTCTATCCTCAATAACACAATCCATTAACATATGATAGCCTAGAAGTACATATCAACCTTCTACATCTCTACTTTTTCTCATATCATGCATTGGCTTTCACTTTATCATTTTCCAATAACTCCATATCAATCTGAGCTAGCTTATCTTGATTCTTCAATTTGAGATCGCTTATGGCCACGAACTTGTGATGGCTTCATTTAATGTCAACAAGTGATAACTTTCTTTTTCAACCTACAATAACTATCGTCTTTGGGTATAACATAAGGTTAGCTTTATTCAAGAAAATGACAATGAATTCAATTAATAATACATATTGTGCTAACAATGTTACGCAACTTTTTGTACAACGTGTACACAATTGTATGCAGTAACATGTAAATTTCACATTGAAATGCTCTTAACTATTGAATTTCATTATGTATAAATTTTTTTCCTTCCCTCAATTTTTTCATGACACCTTCATTGGCTTGCTACCATAACTCTTTAACCAGTTCTCAATAAACAGAAATTTTCTACTTACATTATAATTAGTTTACCAGAAATCAAAATTTTATTCCAAATCGATTTTATTCCTATTTAGTTTTATATAGAATCAAAAATTTATTTGTCTATAATAGTGAAGTCATTGAAGTTTTTATGTAGAAATCAAAATTATACAAAAATTATTATCTTCTTATATCTAGAGTACTAAAATGTCTTTAATCATATAAACACTATTTAAATAGTAGTTAAGACGTCATTATGGATAATTTCCTACTTCATTTTTTCTATTTCACATATTTATTTCCAAGCATGATTTTTCTCTTTAATAGATTGATCACCACTGGTGTTTTAGAAATTTGAATGTGGATGCCAAGTCCTAGCTGTACTTCGTTCTTAACATAATTCTTACAATACAACTAATGTAACACCCCATAATTGTAATGATTAAATATTTAAATAATTAATTTAAATATTTAATCATTAAGTGGTGGAACGTCCATTATAGTATATTTTTCAAAGATGGATGAAATAGATCGTGAAACACCCATAGTTGAGTTCGGTTTTCCAACAGTAGAAAAATGAGTATAAACTTGACTATGTTTGTCGATGAATTTTTGCAGTGAATAGTGATGTTTGAGTGAATAAAATGAATTTGGGCTAAGGTCCATTGGCTAGCCTATAAGAGGCTAATACTCTTCATAATTTCCATTGCACTTTCACTTCACGTTTCTTTTCTCTTCCTCTCCTGTGACGCCCCACCTCTATACCCACGCTAGCCAAGAACATTACTGTGAATGCTGTCAGCTAGCACGGAGAATAAGGCTGTTGAGGAGCGACCATCTGTATAATTGCTTTGTGCGAGTACCGATATACCGGATAAAAATATAACTTTTCATCTCAAGAGGAAATCTGACATATCGACACAAACTCAAAGCTACTACACAGTGGCTATAATATCTTCGAAAACAAATATAGAAATAAACATAACACAAATCAGTCACAGACAACTCATATCACAAAGGCGGAAATAGATATGAATATTACACATAAAAGTGTATATCAGAGCAGTGGTCAAATAAGATCCACAATAATACAAAAGAATAGCAACACGTACTATACAAAAGAGTAAATATACATCATAGGGTCTGTATCTCAAATATGTACAACAAAAAAAACTACTAAACTAAAGTAGTTAATCAAAAGTCAGAGAAGCAAATCCCGGAAGGAAGTCAAGCGGAAGCACCTGTAACATATCGGTCTGACCCGAGTATTATTTCATAAGAAAATAATAAACGGGTCAGTCTAGCTATAGATATCAGATGACATGATATAACATACAAGATATGGCATAAACATAATATCCATAATGGCATACTACTATAAGCATGTAAATGATAATCAACAAAAGATTAATCAACATCACAAGAATCTTCTCAAAGATCCAAAGAGGGCATCATACCCTAAACCTGTACTCATAACAAGTCAATGATATAAATTCCAGAAATCAACACATGAAATCCAAAAATCACAAAGAAGTATGTGTGAGTGGAATCACACAAGCGGTGTCTAGGCTAACCGAAAAAGTATGTGTGAATGGAATCACACAAGTGGTGTCTAGCCTAACCAAAAAGCAAAAAGGTATGTGTGAATGGAATCACACAAGTGGTGTCTAGGCTAACCGAAAAAGTATGTGTGAATGGAATCACACAAGTGGTGTCTAGGCTAACCGAAAAAGCATGTGTGAATGGAATCACACAAGTGGTGTCTAGCCTAACCTCGCAAACAAAGAGACATCGCACATTGCTAGTCTAAATCAAAAAGATGATCGTCATGATCAATGAGAAGTGTCAATTACACTAAGCTAGTAAATATAAAAGTTTAGCTTCATGTCCCATAACCACTTACTTAACTTAAACATTTACGAACAAACTGTAAATCTCCACTAGAAAATTGTCACAAGAGATTCAATCGAACAAGTCCAAGAATTAACCAACGAAGTAAACGCAAGCGTTTCATACCACTTGTTTTACTAAGTCGTTTAATTAGATTTCCCATACGAGTGAGGAAAAGGTTTGTATATACTAGTAGATTGGAAAACGGTTTGAGAAAAACGAGCTTTGTAAATAAAATAGTGTTGAAATCATTTTGATGAAAGAGTTTTGATATTTACTACTAGTATAGAAAACCTTTATATTTTAAAGTGACAAATCATAGAATTGATAGTAGAAACAATCAATCATAAAAATTCACATTCGAAGACGTGAATAAAATCCAAAGAAATCGATATCAAATCCATCAAAGTGGATATATCCAAAATTCCCAAAGAAAAGGTCATCAAGTCATAATAGATGATAACAACAAATAGGAAACAACACGAATCGGTTTAAATTGGAAATTCAATCCAAAAAGGCAAAATGGACTCAAACAGCAGGTTCAGTCGACTGAACAGAGTTTTCAGTCGACTGACCCTGTACCTGGAAATTTTCCAGGTTCAGGAAACTTTCTGTTTCCAGGTTCAGTCGACTGAATCATGCCTGGAAACTTTCGGGTTCCAGGTTCAGTCGACTGAACAGAGGATTCAGTCGACTGAATCATGCCTGGGCTATTTTTCAGCCTATTCAAATGAAGAGCAAATTCTTCCAAAATGCAACCGGACGAACATTGGCTCTAAGGGTTTACGCAAATCGGCAACCCAGCCCTATATGCTCCTCGGTGCATTACTAAAAGCATGATCAAACATCCATAAAAGGATTTTCACACAAATTTGACTTAAAAACCCAAAAATTGGAATATTCACAAAACCAATCCAAATCAAGAGCAAATTCTCATGAAGAAGTGTTAGGAATTCAAACCTAACAACCAAAGATAATTATAGTCATAGATGTGAGATAAAAATCTCACCTTTGAACTAAATTTATGAAGATGAAGCTTGAAAGCAAAGGGGAATCAACCACTCTTCAAAACCAACTCTAGAAGCTTGAATCTAAGCTCAAAAACAAGAACATTCCCAAAATTAGGTTTAGGAATTTCTGAAATTGGTAAGAGGATAAGTTGGAGAAGAAGAAGAGAAGCTTACCAATGGGTTCTTCTATTAGTTTGGAGCTAGAACTTGATTTGCAAAAGAAAACTAGGGCTTGAGTTTTAGTTTCCCATCTCTCCCACCATTGTTGCTAAAGCTTGAGTATTAGGAATTGGAAATGAAGTAAATGAGGAGTTGAAGTGGAGTTGGGACTGAATACATAAATGGGGTTATTGGGCTCAGCCCAAACCAAAGCCCTAAGTAAAAAGCGGCAAAAATCAACTTTCTCCAAACATATCGAAGCTTATACTTAAAAAGGTCGCAAACGGCATTTTAAACTCAATGGAGGTGGTCTCGAGTCCTAATTCGACCGTATGCAAAAAGTAGGTTTTCGGACTAAAATCCGACGAATGATAAAATATTTAAACAAAATATTTAAATATAAAATCGATAAATATGCGGGTTGTTACAAACTCCCCTCCTTAAATAAATTGCATCCTTGCAATAATTAAGAAGGAAATATTAGAAGTAACAACCATAGAATCATATTAACACACAAAAAATTTGAATCAAGAAGTTCACCATAAAGAGCATGAAGGGGTAAATCCGAAAGTTTTCGTTCGATGAATTCTCAAGATTTCACATGAGCAATCCTTAGGATTTGAGAACCATTGAACTTCTATCAAAAAGAATATCTTTATATCGAAGGCGCTCAACCTCCGAAGTAATGATGTGAATGGAATGGTGCTCAAAATTCAAATTTGGTGAAACTTCAATCTCCACAATAATACCGGGCTCAAGAATAAAAACCGGAAACATAAAAGCATTTCCATAGTTAAAAGACGTGGAAAACGTCAAGAATAACAGAAAGTTGAGCCGGTGCAACGGCGTAGTACAATCACGGTACGCCCGAGAAACTAGAAACTCGAATAATTTGGAACACCGACGTAGTACAAAGACGGTACGTCCAGTGAACCAAAAAGCGAAGATATTGATGTAGTACAAACGGTACATCCAATGAATCAAAGACACTGATGTAGTACAAACGGTACATCCAATGTATCAAAAGCAAAGACATCGATGTAGTACAAACGGTACATCCGATGAATCAATAAAGAAAAGACATTGATGTAGTACGAATGGTACATCCAATGAATCAAACACACTGATGTAGTACAAACGGTACATCCAATGAATCAAAACCCAAATAATTCGGAACACTGACGCAGTACAAAAACGGTACGTCCAATGAACCGAAGCCCGAATGATTTCGGAACACCGACGTAGTACAAAAACGGTACGTCCAATGAACCGAACACAATAAAAGAACATCGGACGCAAGTTCATAAAAGAAATGAGATGAAACTCAATAAGACGAAGTACATCAAAACGCCCGATGAACTTGATAAAAAAAAGATAATTTCATTTAGTCATCAACAAAGAAACAACCCCTTGTTGCTTACGACTAAACGCATTGGCAACACGATTTCCCCTTCGGGAATAAAAAGAATATCAAGATCATAAGAAGCTAGGAATTCGAGTCATCATGCAGTTCCTTAAGAGAACATAAATATTCCAAAGATTTATGATCGGGATAGAGAACAAATTTCTCATCCAAATATAATGATGCCAAATTCCAAAAATAAAAACAATAGCCGCGAGCACTAGATCATGAGTGGCATATCTAGTCTCGATAAGCTATAATGATTTAGAAGCACAAGTGATAGCACGTTCTCTTAGGCAAGAGAATGGCATCCAAACCAATACGACTAGTATCGGTACAAACAGCAAAGTCTTGGTTCCCCTTCAGGAATCACAAGAATAAGAGTATCTAAAGGAAGAGTTCTTTTTTAAATAATCCTCTTTCCTGAAAAATTAAAACTTTCAAAATTACAATCATCTTTAAGTAATTATCCTTCTAGATAAATTTATGTTTTACTTATAAATAAATCTTATGAAAAAGATTTGCAAAATTTTAAATTACTATTTTCATCCAAAATCAATAAATACAAGAATGGTCTCATCGAAATATTCATAGAATATTCGATTTATAAAATGGATGAAATAAGCTGGACAAATTGAATGATATAATAAGTCATTCATAAGAATCATAACGAGTGTGCAATGCGGTAAGTGGAACGCTAACTTCCGCAACTCGTAGCAAACGAAAACCGGTGGTAAAGTCAAACTGAAAAGACCTTAGCACCACACAAAAGATATTTCTTAGGTGATGACCCTAAGACAAACTCAAAATACCGGAAAATTTTCAAACGATATGATTGAGAGAAATAACACTTTCCTCATCATGCGGGTTTTAAAGAATAAAATGATTCCACCAAAAATTTGAAATCGGAATCACAAGGAAAAATAGAAATTTGCTTAACAGATAGAAAATATCGAAGATGAATAGTCCACACGGATAATAGGATATGAGCTTCACAACGATTAAGCCAATCCTTACAAAAATCAATTCTGAAGCCTAAGTAAAAATATCGGCTCGGAAAGAAAGATCTCATAAAATAATTTCGACATCTAAACAAAAGCAAATTGAGTGTTGCGGTTCTACCATCCGGATTCGCAATTCTCAATGAAGTCAACAAGCCCAAAATATTTAAAGAAAAGAATTAACAAGTCCTTTTGATATAAAATAATGAGATGGACTCATATCAACAAGAACTTGAAAAGAATATTCACGAGACAAACAAAATCAAAGATTGAATGAGAAATACCTTGGCCACGAGATGTGTTGCCAAGGGCTTGAGCCACATTCAACTTTCCCTCCCTCTTGCCTTCACGTTTGAGGCATTGATGGATGAAATGATCTGGGCTCTTACAATAGCGACACGATTTGGGCTTTGAGCACTTATTAGCAAAATGATCCCCAGATCCACAGTTGAAGCATCTCGCACTACTAGGAGAAGGAGCCTTTGCAGCAGGCGTTTCTTGGTTACCCTTTTTGTTGGGATAAGGGCCTTGGAATTCGTTGGGTCTCTTTTTGTTGTTGAAGTTGGGTTTGGAAGCTACTATTTCAATATCACTTTCTTTATCAGTCTCTTCAAGACGAAGAGCGATATCGACGAGTTGATCAAATGCGACTTCTAGTTTCAGGAGTAGTGGCTTCTTAAGATTTTTATTTAAGCTATAAACGAACCTCTGGTTCTTCTTCAATGGGGTGTTGATGTATTCAACCCCATATTTGGAAAGCGACTCGAAGGATGCGACGTAATCAGTCACAGAGGATTGACCTTGAACAAGGTCTATAAAACGTCGAGCCAAGGTTACTTTCCCAGCTTCTGGTACAAACTTTAACTCGAAGCGTCCCTGAAATTGCTCCCAGGTGAGATCCGCTTCATTAATTTCTGAAACAAGGAGTTTGTACCAATCCAATGCTCTCTCTTAGAGCATGCTGGAAGCCACCTGAACGCGGTGGAGATCGATAAGGTTCATGCGAGAAAAGATTCGATCACATGATTTTAACCAGGCCTGGACCTCGATGATAGTTTCCGAACCTTTGAATGACTTCCCACCCAAATTAGTGTAATCGCTGCACAAGCGTGCAAATCCCGACTTTGGGTGAGTAGGTTCCGGGTTAGCTCCAGCTGCTTGATCATTTGTAACGAGGTCAAGGAGTTGCTGGGTAGTCATAAAAACTCCATCTTGGGGAGTTGCACTAGATTGACCGGCACTAGGACGGCCAGGTCTAACCATTTCTCTTCTTTAAGAAAGAAAGAAAGAAAGAAGAGGAAAAAGTTATTCTCAGAATAAATTTCAATCAAACTTGATTGATAAAACAAGGAATCATAAAGAAAATAGGATGAATCGGTACGAAGACTCGAATTAAACCCTAAAGCATGACTCCTAAGATGGACTTAGGACGATGATCCTTGTTAAATTATTCTACATTGTTCCGAAGTTTGGCTCTGATACCAAGCTGTGACGCCCCACCTCTATACCCACGCTAGCCAAGAACATTACTGTGAATGCTGTCAACTAGCACGGAGAATAAGGCTGTTGAGGAGCGACCATCTGTATAATTGCTTTGTGCGAGTACCGATATACCGGATAAAAATATAACTTTTCATCTCAAGAGGAAATCTGACATATCGACACGAACTCAAAGCTACTACACAGTGGCTATAATATCTTCGAAAACAAATATAGAAATAAACATAACACAAATCAGTCACAGACAACTCATATCACAAAGGCGGAAATAGATATGAATATTACACATAAAAGTGTATATCAGAGCAGTGGTCAAATAAGATCCACAACAATACAAAAGAATAGCAACACGTACTATACAAAAGAGTAAATATACATCATAGGGTCTGTATCTCAAATATGTACAACAAAAAAAACTACTAAACTAAAGTAGTTAATCAAAGGTCAGAGAAGCAAATCCCGGAAGGAAGTCAAGTGGAAGCACCTGTAACATCTCGGTCTGACCCGAGTATTATTTCATAAGAAAATAATAAACGGGTCAGTCTAGCTATAGATATCAGATGACATGATATAACATACAAGATATGGCATAAACATAATATCCATAATGGCATACTACTATAAGCATGTAAATGATAATCAACAAAAGATTAATCCACATCACAAGAATCTTCTCAAAGATCCAAAGAGGGCATCATACCCTAAACCTGTACTCATAACAAGTCAATGATATAAATTCCAGAAATCAACACATGAAATCCAAAAATCACAAAGAAGTATGTGTGAGTGGAATCACACAAGTGGTGTCTAGGCTAACCGAAAAAGTATGTGTGAATGGAATCACACAAGTGGTGTCTAGCCTAACCAAAAAGCAAAAAGGTATGTGTGAATAGAATCACACAAGTGGTGTCTAGGCTAACCGAAAAAGTATGTGTGAATGGAATCACACAAGTGGTGTCTAGCCTAACCAAAAAGAAAAAAGGTATGTGTGAATGGAATCACACAAGTGGTGTCTAGGCTAACCGAAAAAGTATGTGTGAATGGAATCACACAAGTGGTGTCTAGCCTAACCTCGCAAACAAAGAGACATCGCACATTGCTAGTCTAAATCACAAAGATGATCATCATGATCAACGAGAAGTGTCAATTACACTAAGCTAGTAAATATAAAAGTTTAGCTTCATGTCCCATAACCACTTACTTAACTTAAACATTTACGAACAAACTGTAAATCTCCACTAGAAAATTGTCACAAGAGATTCAATCGAACAAGTCCAAGAATTAACCAACGAAGTAAACGCAAGCGTTTCATACCACTTGTTTTACTAAGTCGGTTAATTAGATTTCTCATACGAGTGAGGAAAAGGTTTGTATATTGTAACAACCGTGGTATTTTCAACCATTCGCATCCATTATAAGTGTATAGGTAGGCACTCATGCCGGAATTAAATTGCTCAAAATACCGCGTTGTAAATAAAAATTTGGCAAATCTCAGAATATACAGTAAATAAAAATCATAGAATCACAGACACAGAGTAATAATAGTGCAGCGGAAGCAAAAGAAATAGTAGTTCATGAAGCTACTATATAAAAATATCAGAGTTACATAAAATACAATAGAGGAAATAAGGTACAAAAGAAGTCTCACTTCGTAGAAGTCAACTAATACAAGCGCTGAAAGGAACAACAGGTTTCAAAGATAAACATGACAAGTAGATAATCTCCAGCGATTCCAATCTCCAGAAAGTGGAAATCCAAATCTGTGAATAACTCAGGCTGACCCGAGCGTAAATAAAAATATAAACACTCGAGTCAGGACATACATACTTATACAATGTAAACCAACTCAAGTGAACTGTAGTAAAGGTACAAGTAACTTAGAAGATGCTTAGGACCGCCCATCCTCTAAGGATCCGTTAAACTATTTACTATGTAGTATATTGCGCTATATACAGTAGTGTCTAATCAGTAAAGTATAATCATATAGAAAATAGCGTTAAGGGGATGGTGAACCTTAACGCTGTCGGATCTTTAAAACCAAAATCGTAGTGGGCTCGATATAAGGATATGACACGGCACGCGAGGCAATGCCAGGGTGGATACACCGTTTGCACTCCCGGACTGGTGGTGACGGCAAGCCAGCAGCTTCCGCCCCACCACACCATAATCATCTATTAGAAACGGTTTATAACCGTTGCTTACACCATTACCAACGGTTAAAAACCGTTTCTAATAACGGAGTGGTAAACTTTAGCAACGGTAACTAACCGTTTTTTTTTTAGCATAAGCAACGGTTTTAAACCGTTGCTTAATGTCCATAAAGCAACGGTTATTGCCCGTTGTTTATTTACAAATAGCAACGGTAATTAACCGTTTTTTAGACCATAAGCAACGGTTTTAAACCGTTTCTTAGTGTCTATAAAGCAACGGGTATTGCCCGTTGTGTTATCGTAAATAGCAACGGGTTTTAGCCGTTCCATTTGAGCCATAATTCCATGGCCTTTACTCATAACGAAACGGGCAGAAACCGTTGTTATGTACTATATTACAACGGTTCTTACCCGTTGTAATTCTGTCCGTTTGAAAAAAAAAATATAGGCATTAAAAGCATTAGTCATGACACAGTATTATCATACATTTACAAACAGCTACCAGACATACAATTACAAACAGCTACCCGACATACAAATACAGTGCTACCAGACATACAATTACAAACAGCTACATAAGTCATGACACAGTATTATCACAGTGTTATTACATAACATATAATAATAGCATCCATCGTCCTAAGTTTGAAGATAACAGTATTTTCACCATACATATGATAACAACACTTAACTTGAGCAGTCTAAGATAATTCACACAAGCATACGTTCTTAATACAGCGTTCATTTACATGCTCAAACAGCTTTCCTCGTAACCAGGCCTTCCATGCAGCTGCAAAATGAATAAACATGAGTTAGCATTAAACTAACCTATACATATAAATGTTAAAACCCAACGCATTCTGGTTACTGAATCATATATAACATGAAATACAAGAGAACATAAAATGGTATTAATAGTTTAAAGGTTATAAATTAAGAGATTTTACTAGACTGCACATAAGAAAACATGTTTCCTATGATGTCCAAGGATCAATCAGTTTCAGGTTATGATTAAATTAAGACTGATATGAAACAACAAAGTGCATACTAAAATTGAAACAACAAAGCCCCAAACTTCCAGTCCACTTTCAAATTAAGACTGAATTCTTAAAAGTCTGATACTCATGCTCCAAAAATATTTCAGTTTGTAATAACTGGCCATACATCAGCATGCTACATATCAGACAATGGTGTTTTAGGTGCTTCAAACACTTCAACTCATTGGTACAACTACAACAGAACATTGCTCGTGCAGTCTATCTAGTCTTAATAGTCCAACTCACCTGATCAACCCTATTGCCACAACTCCTGATTCTATCAATTTACTACTGACCAGTCATGTGTTTCAGCAACTATGATGTGTGCTTTCATCAGAAATCACTCCTACATGACGTTTGTTCATTGTTGTTTTAGCTACAATTTTCAGTATGGTATACTATTTAAAATCCTGTACACATGGAAATATGGAACCTAGATTGTACCAGTAAACAATTTAATCATAACGTTCTTGTTACATGGGTAATTTTAAGCCAAGTAATTCTAATTAAGATATCATTTGCTTTACATAAAACGAATATAAATAACTAATCTAAATATCTGTTACTACTTGCATTCGAGAAAGCAGACATAGAACAAAAATGACGCAACGAAGCCATTACGTGGTTTGAATCCAAATCAGGTTTACATATAAATTATTTCATGTTTACATATATGAAATGAACCAAGATTGGCTACATCCACAAATTTTGGTCAATGTACAGGCAATCGAAGTGAACCTAAATAGTTTAATCAACATAAGCATACTACTCATTTTGATCAAATTAGTCATAATTTCTGATTTAAAAGGTACAAAGTAGGCTAATTCAAATTGACTGAAATTCACAACAACTACTCTCAAATTATTTAGCAACCCAAATTTACTAATCAAATATAATTATGTATAGAACAGTCTTGTAAGAAAATGTACCAGTGCTCTTTCGTTTGGACACCTGAATGTAAGTACAATAGAAGCTGCCTGCACATAAATCAAAGAAATTCCATAAGCAATAGTGAAAACTCAACATACTTCGCCACAATAAAGATAAAACAAATATGATTGATATCGTATCAATAAAGATAAAACAAATACATATTACAAGATATATTAATCATGCTCAAGTAAGTAATACAAAAATAGTCTTAGATGAGTAAACATTCTGAGAAATTTTAGAAGTGAGATCTTGTTATAGAATACGTTTTCAATTGCCATCAGATTTAGAAGACTTCATCCAATAAGCTCTACGCGATGGTATAAGTCACGTCGTCTAATTTCAATATTTGTAAAATTATCATTTTGCCTTTAGTATTAAAATAACGATTAATACAGGGTATTATACCCACCCACCCAGACCTCCACCCCCTCCCAAATATTTTGAAAAAACTTCTAACAGGTGGTGCACCAGGCCCCTTGTATTCAGATGCAAACAATTCTCCATTATTTGTCTGAGCTTGTCTATGCAGCATTGCAGCATCTTATGATTCTTATCAGCTAATAAATCCAAAAAAAAAAAATTGTATCACATTCACATGTACAGATCGGTTACCCTATCTTAATCCATGTATGATTAATTTTAGTAATTGATGATTCCTCACGGCATCCCGTTCAGTAGCCAACGCACTGCATTAGCAGCCAATATCACGGGGTATACACCACCTACTCCCTTTCATTCCAAAATTATTTTCAAATGCAACCATATAACATGGACGATGATATCAAAAACTCATTATTTACATCACAACCATGCTCAGAAAATGTGAAACAACTTGAGTAACAAAGAAATCGACTACTCACCCTTCACGTCCCTTCATTCAAATTCAGTTTGTGTTTACATACACAACATCCTAACCATCTATACAAGATTTCTTATTGAAAATATATAAATAATACTACCCATTTACCCAGAAAAAAAAGAAAAATTTAGTAAGAAAAATACATGTATAGTACTTCCAACCCAAAGCATCCTTGTATAACCATCCTCTCCTTTTTCAGCATTGATCAATTTGACCTCTGTAACGACGAGATAGCTCTCATCTAAAATAATGTATTCAAAATGATGTGCAACTCTACCTAACAAAATGGACTACTATTCTCAAACAAAAGATTTGCCTTTCAGTTACACAAAATGTGTGCACTTCATTTCAAAACAACAGAATATAACGTGAATGTTCATCTGCATAGTTATCACGAATTCACTATAAACCAAAGAGCGATCGCTAACATTGAAGATCCGATGCTAATGTATTGTTATAATAACGTAAAAATACAAATTACCATGGAAAGCAAGCTGTATATTGCTAAACAAATATAAAACAAAAGACATACCTCCGACTAAAGATATCGTATCAAACCCTTTTGATGGCACACATAACCTCCGACTCCAATGTCCCTAAAGGTCTCGGCCATATGTCGATTCATTTTGGCAGTTCGCTCATCCTCCAACAAAATTTTGTCTAACAAAACTTTTTCATATGCGAGTGGTACTGGTTTTCCATGACATACTGATTGTGTGGAATCTCGGCATATAGTACCTGTTATATCATTGGTATATGTATAATATGGATTTAATAATATCATACAGATTTAATAAGCATTCCAGGAGTAAATATATGTCGAATTATATACACTGATATATAAAATAGTACCTGTTGCAATTACTTCATCCTCGAAGTTCAGGATTTCACATCTTTGGTCGATTGACGGATTGGTCGGAATGAGATTCTGAGAAGTACCGGTGCTACTGCCTACTTGACCACCTTCGGCTAGCTTGAGAATACGCTCCAGTTTATCATCCATGCTATCCACCTTCAACAGTTTTTGCTCCACAGCTTGCAGCCGCTGCTCATATTCTCCTTTGGCCTCTTTGAGTCGTTTGCATGGAATGGCAGCACCCTTAACTTGACTAGGAGATATATTGGTCCCAATACATCGGCTCCTGCCCTTTACATCATTACCAAACACTTTTATAAAAACTTCTTCATCACCACCACTCGCCGTTTCCTTTTCTTTTCCAATTTTGTCCTGAAATGTAAATACATACATACATATATATATATATATATATAATGAATAATGAAAAATTAATTTAAAGGCGTTATTATTTGTTTAACTTACAAAGAACGAAGATGACGCATCAGACACGCTGCCATCTTTTTTCTTATGTGTTTTCTCCCATACTTGAAGACGTGATACTTCTGCTCCCGAACTTGTATCGACCTGCATACAAGAAATCAAATGCAGATAAAAACAAATATATATATATATAAGTATGGTATTTAAGCAGCTGTACTTTGCATGTGCTATGCAAACATGGGAAAAGAACATACAAATTTCAAATCTTAAAAACTACCAGCATTTTCATCCATTGTGCATTTTCAAAGTATGTATAGACTGGGTTATTCCCAAAGTTTATTTAGTCAAAAAGCATGGAATAGTGTAAAACGAGCGATGCGTTGCTATATCAATTCAACTTGCATACTTTGCTGTCATGTTATAAATCTAAACAAGGGAACATGCTGCCATTTGAGTTTAAGCAATAAAACATGTATAAGAAGTTTTTTTTTCTGCACACATTCACTGTCGTTTTTTGCTCCAAGATCAATTTCTTTGAAGTTTGAATGGGTTTGAAATAGAGTGAGCATACTCCCTTGTTTGAAGTTTTTTGCTCACTCTACAGTATAATATGCAACTACTATAACATGATTAAACTACAAAACTTAAATGCAAATTCTTCTTTTAATGCAAATTAACAAAGAAAATAAAATTCACTAAAACCTGATAATACATTGACAGTACAAAATCTCTGGTCAAGCAACGATATACCGGTTATGCATTTGTAGTGCCAAAAATCAGGCATAGTGTTCGTTTCTGCAAGTCTAAAACAGTAGCATACACATAGTACAGTCACGGGAATAGCAGTACATAAAACTTCTCCCTAAATTTGATGTTGATATTGCATGTGAATTCCTGTTATCTTTTAGATAAACCACTGTCACATTGTGCACTAATCCCAGTATTATACTTTAAATCCTAGACCTTGCAGCTAACAAAATACAAAGCACCAAATTTGAAAAAGCAATGGGAACTGGAGCACTTATATCCACGCTCTTACCACACTTATCCCCTGTACTACATCCACTACATGACAAGACATTCTTAAAAGAAAAACTACAGTATATTCACTGACCATGACAACCCTCAAAACAGCATGATCATACACACAAAGGTAGATCAGAAATACCCCAAGACATCTCAAAACATTCGAAAACAGTATCACAACTTGAATAATACTGCACCACTTCACCTGACACCCATTCATGCATATATAGTATAACAAATTTGACCTAGGTCGTATAGGAGTCTTTTTAATCCTATCTGAATAATCAATTTTAATACACAAAAAACAACCCTTCAATAAAAAAAATTGAATTACATACCTATTTTATTTCTGATTATGTTATCTTTATATGCATAGCTCAATTTCTTGAATCGGTATGTAAGGAAAACATAGTAAAAACACGTACCATTTCTTGAGTAATCCTAGCGTGACTCTTACGTCCCGAATGATGACAATATTCGAGCTTTGATCTATTTTGTTTGCCTTTCTTCCTTTTTTCTTTTGCCTCGGGTGTTGATTCGTATCTTATGAACTCCTCCCAATCATTTTTACCAATTTTCGGCGGACAATTTTTCATTCTTTCTTCGTCAGTGTTGAAAATATCATAATAATTCTTGCGCAAATCACTCTTGTGTCCCCTAAAAATCTCGGACATCTTTTTGAACATAAGGTCCTTTGATAGAGGATCGAGCTCAAAATATTTCTGTATAACAAACCAAGATAAAGGGATTATTTCACATACAATATAACAAATGACATAGGCTACAACCATGCATGTCTAATGGAGTATGACTGTGTTCTAATATACATGTTTTACACTTGAATTAATTATAGATGTTTTACAGATGTTTTACACTTGAATTAATTATAGATGTTTTACACTTGAAATTAATCAAATTAGCATAAGCCTATACTTCTCATACAATGCACTGAATCAAATCTCCAGTGGATGATGTGTGACCGTATCATATGATACTCCAAATTGAAAAAACAATACCTCCAATTGATTCCACACGTCTTCCTTGTAATTTGACGGAACTTTTTTCCAACTTGGATAGGAGATTGGCACATGATTTCTTACTAGTTTACCCATCTTCGAGGCGACCTTTGAAGCATTTTTTCCGACTGGAGAACCGTAGTTGTCTATATCAATTTTCTCCCGGTTTAAAGTGGATGATTGTGACGATTGTGACATTATTTCCTGCAAAATGCAAACTTGATTTCATTAATATGCAAACTTGATTATTATTATCTAAAATACTGGCATCGCACAAAATCTTTTAATACAGAAAAAAAGGAACATGACTCAAACAATATAAAAATATAACTTCCAAAATCAAATAGAAAACATACCTTAAAATCATAATTTGAGTGTCTCTTTCGCGTAGGCCTGTCCAAAATAGTTAAAGGAACTGCGTCTTCGTCATCATCTATGAATACATAAGCATTAGTATTGACAAAAAAGAAAAAAATGATTGTGATTTCAGCGGAAGAACCTATTAATAGAAAAAGGAGTTTACCATCGAGGACAACATATAACACACCATTTTATATTTTACAACATATATCAGGATATTATAATGGCACTAATAAAAAATATAATGCATCTATTACTATCATATAACACACCATTTTATATTTTACACCATTTTAAATAAATATTTTGTTAAGGTACAATAACATAACTGAAATACAAAGTTAACATATGCATTTGATAAGATCTTCTAATTTTTCATTGTCTTCAAAAGCTGATTGATAAACGGTGGGAAACTCAGTGTCATCCACATTTATGGTCAACCGTTTTGGTGTATGCAAAACCACAAACCATCCATCATTTTTTAAATCTTTTGAGTAGAACACTTGACTCGCTTCCGATGCAAGAATAAATGGCTCATCATTCACGCTGTCTTTACTCTTCAATTTTCCCAAGTTAACTGTGATCAAGTTTGAAACAGGATCTATTTTACAACCATTGATCTTATCTTCGACCTTTACCCAATCACAATAAAAAACTGTTTGTTTGAAGTCAATGTAATCCAACTCAATTATTTGTTGAATAACTCCGTAATACGTTGTTTCTGCTTCTTTAAAATTTTTATCCTTCCCACTCGCTCTAAATTGTGTAATTGCTCTCATGCATACACCACTATCCTGTGTTAGCTTTCGCTCTTCATAACTTTTCGGAGAAAATAAAAACCCATTCACTTGGTACTTCATATAACTACGGGCATCAAACATCGGCCCGTTAACTAGCCGCCAAAGAGTTGAGTCAACATCGACGGTCTTCAACAACTACAACAAACACAATAAGTAAAAAAAACATTGTCAAGGAGGTGTATGACCAACTTAAAAATACGTTAAATATCTAATATGTATACCTCCTCACGTAACCAAAAAGTGAAATTCTTAATAGCTTCCCCAGATGTACCCCCGCCTCGAGTTCGAGATTTGGTGCTTTGAACATAGGAATTATACCTCCTACGAAAAACACACAATAATTACTATATATATGAATTGATGAATTGATTTACAATAATAAAAATTCAGAACAAATTTATGAACTTACTTCTTCCACTCATCCAATCCGTCATATTTATCAAGGACCCATTTACGCACTTGTTCAAATTGCACTCGAGTTAACGTTATATCTTTACCATTATCTAGTGCTATTTCATCAGCAAACTCATCATCCTCATCTAAAAACGCTTCACGGGTATGTTTATGAGTGCCATCACCTCCCTTTGGCATATACTCCATGCAGTAAAGACTAGCTTCTTGTACAATATATCCTTCTGCAATACACCCTTCAATATATCTTTTGTTGCGCACATATCCTTTATATGTTTTCATCAACCTATGAAGATGAACAGTTGTAAATTGTAGACATCAATAGCTATTTAAATCGAATAATGATGTACATAATTGAAATTAGTAATTTACCGTTCAAATGGGTACATCCACCTATATCTAACAGGACCAGAAATCAATGCTTCATCGGCTAAATGAATCATAAGGTGAATACTGATATCAAAAAATGCAGGCGGAAAATGTTTTTCAAGAACACACATTGCTTCTACCAAACTAGCCTTTGCTTTTTGAAGATGTTCCCTATTGATCACCTTTGAACATAAAATGTTATAAAAGAGACTTATGCGGTGAATAGCATTCCGTAGATCCTTATGTTGCGGAAAACAATGCTGAAGCAATACCGGAAGTAAATGTTGCATTATGACGTGGTAATCATGCGACTTCATATTTCTTAGTTCAGGAGGGTTGATGCTCACATTGTTACGGAAGTTAGAAGAGAATTTGCTCGGCACTTTCAAATTTTTCAAAATGGTGCAAAACCTTATCTTTTCTTCTTTGCTCAAAGTGAAAGTCGCAATTGGTATGGTTAGTTTACTTGTTTCAGGATCTTCTATCACCCACAACTTTTGTTTTATACCCATGATTTTCAAATCCTTCCGTGCATTGAAGCCATCTTTTGACATGTCTTTATGGTCCATAATTGTGTTAATCAAATGTTTCATGACATTCATCTCTGTATGCATAACATCAATATTATGTCGGGTCAAATTTGCTTTCCAATATGGTAAATCAAAGAATTTCGACCTCCTATACCATGCAGGAACTTCTTCATCGATTATCTTTTTTCGTTTTCGACCAATTTCTCGTTTTTCTTTACCAACTTTCATTTTTATATTCGCTACCTTTTTTTCAACTTGATAACCAGTCAGTGGCTTTGGAGGACGCTTAAGTTCTTGCTCGTTGTTGAAATTTGTCTTATCGTATCGAAACTTGTGTCCGGACGGAAGAAATCTACGATGTCCCATGTAACAAATTTTCTTACTTTCAGGGAGATAATAAGAATCAGTTTCTTCCCCACAAATAGGACATGCAAAGTAGCCGTGAGTTGTACATCCCGATAAAGTCCCAAGAGCGGGATGATCATGGATTGCCCACAACACTCTAGCTCTCATTATGAACTCAGAATTCGTAAATGAATCAAATGTAACGACTCCTTCCCATAACTGCTTTAATTCGTCTATCAAAGGTTCTAAATAAACATCAATATCCTTCCCTGGTTGTTTTGGCCCAGAAATCAACAGTGTTAACATTGAGAACTCTCTTTTCATGCACAAAGACGGAGGAAGGTTATATGGTACTACAATCACTGGCCAACAGCTATAAGGATTTGTTAAAGAAGCATTCGGACAAAAACCATCTGTTGCTATTCCAAGCGTGATATTTCGTGGTTCGGCAGCAAACGAAGAATCAAAAGAATCTAAAGTTTTCCATTGAGAAGTGTCACGCGGATGACGCATTACGGTTGTACCGGACTTGGCACGACCATGCCAGGTCATCGCTTCTGCTATCCATGGTACAGTATACAGCCTCCTCAATCTAGAAATTAAAGGAAAATGTCTTACCGTCTTTTGAGGTACTTTGGTAGCTTTTCTCTCTTCGTCGAGCGTTGTCTTATATCTTGGTTCGGGGCAATTTGGACAACAAACTTTGTTTGCATTATCTTTCCGGTACAAGATGCAGTCATTAATGCATGCATCATAAGTTATGTAATCCATCCCAAGTTGCCTAATGATCTTCTTCACGTCGGGATACTTTGACGGTAGCGTGTTACCTTCGGGGAGTAACTCCTTTATGAATTCGAGTAGTGCAGTCACACCATTGTCTGAAAAGCCGTATTGGGTCTTCAAGCTATTCAGTTTAACAATGGCATACAACTTTGTAATCCCTTTTGGACATGAAGGATACAATGGCTCTGTTGCAGTTGCACTACCGAAAAATGATTTATCCGTAGACTGCTCTCCAATACTAGCATTATCATGCAACTGACTTGTAGGTTGAAAATGATGGAATCTATCCGCATCATTGACCAAATCTTCCATCCTAATTTTTGCAGACTCATCGGTATTAGTGGCATGACTAACCGGTTGTTGTTTTGGCTTCTCCGGTATTCTTTCCCCGTGAAAATACCACACAGTGTATGATTGATCAATACCATATCTAAGCAAATGATAATGAATTTCCTTTAATTCAAATGTATCTTCGTTTTTGCACCGCGTGCAAGGGCACGAAAACTTTTCCTTATTGCCACCATTTTCAGTAACAAATTTAATGAAATTTATCACTCCTTGCACATATTCTTCATTTCTTCGATTAGATTCATTCATCCATTGTTTGTCTATATTAAAAGACATACTGAAAGAAAATAATGAGCTACTAAGTACGTGAATAATTTCATGTTTAAATGCAAAGGCTTCGAGGATTAAAATGCATAATAATTCTAAAATAATTATCATAATTAAATAAATTAACTAAGTTAACAAAATTTTATCATAATTAAATAAATTAACTAAGTTTATTATTTTAGTATCAAACTATTTCCAAAAAAAAATGACATTACAACGATTAACTAGGTTTATTATTTTACTATGTTTTATAAAAATTAACTAAGTTAACAAAATTATATCATAATTAACTAAATTAACTATGTTTTATAAAAATTAACTAAGTTAACAAAAAAGTTATTCTTATTTTTAACATTAGCACCAAACTGTTTCCAAAAAAATTTGACATTACAACGACATGAATTTTAGCACCGGCATAACGTCTATGCGCTACTCCTCTTTTACGCAACACATGGCTCGCGTCGTTTACAAAATTTAATTTACCCAATAATAGTTATCTACAATTACTACTAAACAATTATTTATCATCGATTAATAATCAACTACCAATCGAATAATATCACTAGTTGATATTATCCTACAACAATCAACTCAATCAACTACCAATCAAATAATATCCCTACTGGTTATTATTTTTCACAATCAATCTTATTTTTAACACTAGCACTAAACTAGTGAATGTGACAACTAGTGAATGATTCAACCGAACATATATATCAAAATAAAAGGACTGATAATTAAGGAATCCACATACTACAAATCAATCTTTTGCTTCTTCTGATATAAAACCAAATGAAGCCAAATAAAACCAATACGTATTCAATGTACGTGATCAATACGACCAACGCGTAACACAACTAACAACTGTATATACATACTTTTTAAAGTGGAAGAAGATTCTAGTTTTGACTTTAATATTAACCAATGTGAAAATTATGTCCGCATGAGTATATAATGAAAAAAAAAAGGTGAGGACTCATAAGTTTGTGTAAATAAGCTTGCGAAATGCTGTAACTAGAATTAAAACAATACAATTTATCTAGTACAATATAGTATACAATTACAACAGCAATTACACCAATTAAATATACTAATATAAAGCTTATACTATGATCAATTTCAGTAATAAAAAATTGTTAAACTATTTACGTTTCAAACATGATAAAGTGGTTTAGTTTAAAATTACATGTCTAGACTACTAAAAGTCTAGGCAAACAAATATTAAGTCATGACAAGAAAACAGATATTCAGCCGTTAATTGTGAGATAATTTGTTAAGGCAATACGTAAGGCTTTGTAGTTATATTTATTTTCCTAATTTGGTCCATCTTTTTATACTATCAGATTTCCTTCAAATTTTCAAAGAATCTGCGTGCATCCTTATTTCCCATAATTTACACCAGTTTCTCATAAGTCATGACTATTATTACTGATCCTCATGATATAAAACCAAATGAAGTTTACAATTGGTACCAATACGTATTCAATGTACGTGATCAATCCAGTTAGATGTACCTAATTAGCTAATACCTGATACCAATACGTATTCAGATGTACCAAATTAACTAATAGAATTCACTTTGATAACTTTAGAAGCTGAAATCAATTTAAGTGCAATAGTTTAGAATGATATTAAGTACATCTGAATATGTGTAGACGTTTAATGCGTCATCAAAATATAAAATACACATTCTGTAAGCAAACTCTGTAAGCAAACTTAATAAATAAAAAAGCAGAAAATCAAATTTGGGTACTAATTAATGATAATTAAATAATTCATGCATACAAATTCTGTAAGCAAATTAAAACTGCTAATAAAATCATTCAATCCTAACAATTTAAGTAACCTAAATTTTGACCTAGCCATTCAACTCGTCCTAATACTCAAGCCCTAATCAGTCCCACTGCAATTTCACAATTTCAGTAAGCGAAACGACTTACTCGCCGCGATTGGTGGCACGCTCCTTCCTTGATTGGCACGCCGCGATTGATTGGCACGCTCCTTCCTTGATTGGCACGCTCGGCAGCAACCTGCTCCTCGAAGTGGTCTTAGCTCTGGCTCTTTCGGAAGAGGCGGAGGTGGTGGAGATATTTTGGGGCGAAATCGATTAATTTAGGTCGAATGGGGAAATAATTTGGGACGAGAAATGTTTCGTGGTTTGTTGTAAACATTATGGCGCAAAGGTACTAAATTATACCGCCAGAAATTAGCACAATATAAACGACGGTTAAATCCCGTCGCTAAAAGAAAAGAAACGGGCAAAACGTATGGCGCCAAAGGTGAAATTTCCCTCCAAGTTGCTAAATACATAACAACGGTTAAAACCCGTTGTATTTTAACAACGGGAAATTACCGTTGCTATTTAGGCGGAGGGCTTGTTGTAAAATTCAGCTTTTGGTGTAGTGCCCACCTCGAACAATACCCCCGAATCAAATGTGGCGCCACCGAATCGAATCACAAAAGTAATAGAATGGTTTCCGATGGAGCATGCTCGATGAAAGGGTGCGACCCTTTGTGTAGCCCGGTATAGCTCCTGTTTTAGTCATATATGCCAACTCACGGGAGTTGGGTCCACGTAATATACCTCGAGAACGTCGCCACCATCCTACTTCATTCTGGAATCTCCACCGCGTACGCAGTTGTTAAAGTGGTTTTCGGTATTGGCCGGCTATAAGACAATATCCGATCCCGGTCTCTTTAACAACCAATCGTTATTATAACCCGTAGTTATAACTTTAAAACATATTTTATACTTCAAAATAAAATATCATTTCAACCCAAATCTTTATCAAAATAAAGATTAAATCATTTCCAAACCATTTCAATATATCATCATACCATACCTTTCAATTCAAATATTTATCAAAGTAATTATCAAGTCATTTCAAATCATTTTTAATACATAAACATCATATCTTCCAAATTCAATATTTATCAAAATAATTATCAAGTCATTTCAAATCATTTTTAATACATAAACATCATATCTTCCAAATTCAATATTTATCAAAATAATTATCAAGTCATTTCAAATCATTTTTAATACATAAACATCACATCTTTCAAACTTCATTTTCAAATCGTCTTAATTTCAAAATATCATAACTTTCAAAACTTCATCTTCGAATCATTTAATATATACCAGAATATCATATCTTTCAAAACTTCATTTCAAATCATTTCAATATATCATATCTTTTCGAAACCACATTTCAATCATTTAATATATCAAAATATCATCTCTTTTCACAACCACATTCATTTCAATATCATTATTCATTTTATTCAATTTAAAATACCATTTCAATTCATATTTCAAAACAGTTTATATTCCAAAAATCATTTTTAATCACTAAAATGAAGTTATTATGTTTAATAATTAAATTATTAAACTTCCAAAATTTTCAACTTTCAATGTTCATTTATTCACTTAAGTTTACTAAAACAGTAAAGATTCACTTTTCGTAGCATTTAGAAAATGCTACGGAAAAATACACTCAAAACAGTTCACTTTAACAAAAGACAACATTTTAAAATGTTGTAATAGGGTTTACTTAAATTTCAAATAAACTTAGTTAAATTCAAAAATTATAGCACTTACAAAAAATTTCTATAATAGCTTTTAATTCAATTTAGCTTTTTAGTTCATTATCGTCAACTACAGCATTTACAATGCTGTAATATCATTCACATTGTAATTAATAGAATTTCAAAAATGCAGTAAATTAACTTCAAATATTCAATAAAATTTCTCAACCAATTATATTTTTATTTAAAACATTTTTTAACTTATAAAATCATACATTTCACATTTTTAAACATCATTTAATTTTCCTCAAGTTCATGATTTTATAAAGTTAAATTTCCATTCAAAAATCAAGTTTTAATAATAATTCACTTATCAAAATGCAATGTTCAATTTTAGATTCACTACATTAAATTTCAACTTAACATTTATGTTAAAATTCTCAAATATAACTTATTTTTATTTTTATTTACTTAACTAAAATTTCCCTTTCAAGTCAATTTCATAAATTTCCAATTTTAGTTATATTTCAAAATTTCAACTTAAAATATTCATTCATTTCACATTTCAGCTTTATTAAAAATCATTAATATGATATAAAATCACTTTAATTTCAATTTATATTCAAATTATCATAAATTCATATTCAATTAAATTTCCAATTATAATTAAATCAATTTTTCCAAAATAACTTACGTTCAAAATTTCTAACTATTCCATTAATTCAATTCACTTACAATTATTCATAAAATCAATAATATTTTACAAAAATCCTTTTTAATTATATTTAAATCAAAATAATATAATATTTACATTTCTAAAATAACTTTAAAGATTTTAGGAAAACATATATTAACTACGGGTCTATATATAATTTTCTACGCTAGGTAAAGTGATACGGATATGTATCATTTCAATCCGCAGTTTAAAAAGAAAAATCCGGGTTTTATCATTTCAAACCCGCAATCCCAAGTTAAATAAATGATTTGAAAATCATTCAGGCCTATCATTTCAGCCCATAACAATTTTCCCTTATTCCAAAGTCCGTTCGGGTATATATCATTTCAACCCATAGTGATTCTAATCAAAAGGGAACTTGCAGTGTGATAAACTGATATAAATAAACAGAATAGCATAATAAACAGTAACAAGTGATATAACAGGTGTAATAACAGGTGTAAACATCATATGATCATAATATAGCAGTTATAACATGATGCAATACATTTACAGATTCAAATGGTGTCGGTTTATCAGTTATATAGGTACAGATTGTCTGGTGAGAATAACTCACCGGTTTGAGCTGGAGACACAACAACGAATTTCACGAACGAAATCTACACAAGCACAAAAGCACAACACGGATACGAATGGAGGAGCCAAGGATTAATTCCCTTGAATACAAATCAAACAAACAATAACAAACATGAATTATAAACCAAGATATTACAAAACAATGCTAGGAATAAGTACACAATTCAAAGCTAGAACTTTTGCACTTGCATTCACCTTTGTATGCTTCAGCTATGGACTGGAAAAGCACTGTAATAGAATGGTTTTGGATCAGGTTTGGATGCAACAGGTCAGCGTATCACGGATTTGATGATGGTGCAAAGTTATGTGTACATGAAACTATGACTACAAGGCATAAACAAGGATTTTGGTCCATATTTGGCTCGACCTATAGCACACTTGGGCTGGCTATACTTACTCCAGATCTAGACAGTGGAGAGTGATGGTATAGCAGCACCCAAAGGTCATGTGGTTGCTGGTGGTGGTGGTTCTAGGGGTGGCCAAGAGGAGTATGTGAAAGGATATTGGCATTAAGGCTCGGCTAGGCTAGTTTTAAGGGTTTGCTTGCAATTTTTGTAGAGTTTTCAACATGGGGAGGCCATGGCCTGATCTGGTTCAGGTCTGGACAGTGGGTAGGTGGAGGGTCAAAGGTTGTATCGTGGTAGTGGTGGAACAATAGGAGGTGGCCAAGGCAAGATATGAAGGAGATAGTGGAGTATATGGCTAGGCTAGGCAATTTCAAGGGGTTTGGTGCAAAGTTTGTGATGCTAACCTCAATGGATGGGCAAAACTTGGTTAATGTCAGAGGAGGGGGAGGGGGAGCTGCTGTAGATGGTGGAGGAGATGGTGGAGCTGATGGTGGAGAGGTTAGGCTGAGCAAAGCATGAAGAAGCAGGGCAAAAATCAAGGCAAACAAATGGAAAAAGGAAGAAGATGAGAGGAGAATGGAAGCCATATTTTTCTTTGAAGTGCCGTGAGTTTTTAGGAGATGAAGGAGGACATTTGTTTACGTGCAAATGATATGTGATCAGCTGAAAGAAATGAGATATGGTTGGCCTCAATTGAATTGTAAGAGTTAGAAAATGAAAAGGTGGGAAAACAAAGAGACTTAAGCAACTAAAGAGTCACAAAACCTTTCAAATTTCCACTAAATTCTTTTTAATTTTAAATAACTGAAATATATATATAAATCCAGATAGAAATACGAAAATTTAGTAAATAAACAATAATAAATAAATAAATTATTAATTATATATAGTTTAATTAAATAAAACAGCAAAATTTACAACTAGTCCTGAAAATATGAAAAATAAGTGCAATGAACTTGGAAAATTTTTTACGTACTTAAAAATATTTATAAATAAAGATAAGAACACAAAATAAAATGAATTCACAAAATAAATAAATAAATTTTAATTAAAATATAGTTTAGACGAAGAAAATAGCAGAAAAAGGAAGCAGCCTTTTAAAAATAGGAAATCATCATAGTAAATTTTAGAAAAATCCTATTATTATTTTTAAAATATTTAGAGACGAAAATATACATAAATTAACATATCTACCCATATTAAAAGAAATATAAGAAAGAAAAATATGATTTATAAAATTTAAAATAGGCAAAATTGCACAATAAAACAAATTATACTAGAAATTGAAATGTACATAACTTTTACATTTTAACTCCGTTTTCAACGAAACGAAAAGTGGTGTTCTTAGAATTTTATGTAATTTCATAATAAAAGATAAAATTTATAATTTTAAACTTTTAAAATTTTAAGTCAAAAGTCAAAGTTTGACTATTTTGACCAAAATCAACATTTCAGGAACATATTCAAATTACACAAGTTTGGAATTATAATTTCATATAAAAATCAAGATTTATATTTAAGTAATAAAATTTAATCATTTAAAATAAGTAAAATAAGTTTTTTTTTAAAATCAAAATAATTAAAATATAAAAAAAAATACAGGGTTGTCACACTCTCCCCCACTCAAATCTTTTCGTCCTCGAAAAGGAACGAGGTACGGAAAAGCACAGAAAAAGATAGAGTGAAATAGGATTAAGATAAGATGGCAAGAAGATTGAAATTATACCTGATAACTGTTGTTATAGGTAAGTTCAACAAGGTGGAGATGATCTTTCCAAGATTCTCCAAAATTAAGAACACGGGCACGAAAAGGTAGATTCAAAATGATTACCAAAGATCTATCAAAGATTATAGAAAGATTTCTAACATAAAGATTGTAGAAAGATGCCTATACCAATCTATATCAAGATAAGGATGATAAGGACAACCAAAATATAGTTTGGAAAGCAAAATAAGGAAACAGATTTGAAAGCATGGAAATTTCAACTTAAATTGATAATTAATATTTTTACACAAGTTAAATAAATCTTAACTATATCAAGTTTCATTATCTTATTATCCAATCATCTTAAACTAACAAAAATTTCTTATAATTGAAAATATTCTTTAAAAATAAAATTTAAGAATTAAATTTTCGATTACATTCAAACCATTTAGAGATAAGTCATAATATATATAATATGTCAAATCAAATTTCAATCATATATCTATATTATTATAAATCAAGTCATATTTTAGAAATTCAAATCAATTAAATTCCCCAAAACAAAGCTGTAGCAAGACTACATGACAGTCTCTTAACTTCGAACTCGAAAATGAACGTCGATGATGTCGCGATCATCACCGAAGTTATTTTCCAGCGACAAAGAGAAGAGCACTAATTTTAAACCTTTAAAATTCTTTGAAAACAAATTCTATTCAAAATACTTTAAATAATATAACCCTTTTAAAACTTTTAAACCAAAGTTCGAGATCATCGGAAAATAAATTCTCAAATTTCTTTTCTAAATTCATTTAAGTTCCCAAATCAATTTATAAACAATTATTTATAAATTCATTTATAGAACAATAAATGATAAATCAAGTATTATCATTTCAAATTATCAATTTGAATCATTTCATTAAGTTCCATGATATATATATCAAAATTTTATTTCATTAACCAAATTTTTAAAATAATATTGTGTGAGTTTGCTATCAAAGTGTTTTAGAAATCCTATCGATAGTGCTGATCAGACGAATCGATCGAAAACCCAAATCAACATCAACAACTCAAACAACACAATATAAAAAAAAATATAGATTGACAAATACAATTCAAAATGTTTGAAAATATGTTGGAAACAAAAGACAAGATGATTAAATATAGAGTAGGGAGGTGGATTAGCTAATATAAATCACGGGCAACCTTAATCGGGTCAACCGTGACTTAAAGTATAAGGTCGAAGTGGATTTTCTGGGGTAAATCTACATTCAACCTCATAAGATAGAGTTTTGGATAATAGGAGATACTAGCATCTAAACTGAGGATATAAAATCTTTGGTGAATCGATGCTGTTGTAAAGGAGTTTCACCCCTTTTACAAGAAAATTTTTGAGATTGGCGAGACCGCCAATTCACTATAAAGATCATTCGAAGTGGAGTTATGGGATACTCCAGAATCAAATGAAGATGAATAGCGGGGAATAAGAATGGATTTTGGAACCACAGGGAACGTTCCAAAATTCAAAGGAATCGAGTCAAAAGAAAGAGATTCAACTCGAATGAAAGGGATTCTGTAAATACATCTACTCCATATGCTGAGTTTTGCCTAGAGCTACCTGGCTCTGATACCAACTGTAACAACCGTGGTATTTTCAACCATTCGCATCCATTATAAGTGTATAGGTAGACACTCATGCCGGAATTAAATTGCTCAAAATACCGCGTTGTAAATAAAAATTTGGCAAATCTCAGAATATACAGTAAATAAAAATCATAGAATCACAGACACAGAGTAATAATAGTGCAGCGGAAGCAAAAGAAATAGTAGTTCATGAAGCTACTATATAAAAATATCAGAGTTACATAAAATACAATAGAGGAAATAAGGTACAAAAGAAGTCTCACTTCGTAGAAGTCAACTAATACAAGCGCTGAAAGGAACAACAGGTTTCAAAGATAAACATGACAAGTAGATAATCTCCAGCGATTCCAATCTCCAGAAAGTGGAAATCCAAATCTGTGAATAACTCAGGCTGACCCGAGCGTAAATAAAAATACAAACACTCGAGTCAGGACATACATACTTATACAATGTAAACCAACTCAAGTGAACTGTAGTAAAGGTACAAGTAACTTAGAAGATGCTTGGGACCGCCCATCCTCTAAGGATCCGTTAAACTATTTACTATATACTATATTGCGCTATATACAGTAGTGTCTAATCAGTAAAGTATAATCATATAGAAAATAGCGTTAAGGGGATGGTGAACCTTAACGCTGTCGGATCTTTAAAACCAAAATCGTAGTGGGCTCGATATAAGGATATGACACGGCACGCGAGGCAATGCCAGGGTGGATACACCGTTTGCACTCCCGGACCGGTGGTGACGGCAAGCCAGCAGCTTCTGCCCACCTCGAACAATACCCCCGAATCAAATGTGGCGCCACCGAATCGAATCACAAAAGTAATAGAATGGTTTCCGATGGAGCATGCTCGATGAAAGGGTGTGACCCTTTGTGTAGCCCGGTATAGCTCCTGTTTTAGTCATATATGCCAACTCATGGGAGTTGGGTCCACGTAATATACCTCGAGAACGTCGCCACCATCCTACTTCATTCTGGAATCTCCACCGCGTACACAGTTGTTAAAGTGGTTTTCGGTATTGGCCGGCTATAAGACAATATCCGATCCCGGTCTCTTTAACAACCAATCGTTATTATAACCCGTAGTTATAACTTTAAAACATATTTTATACTTCAAAATAAAATATCATTTCAACCCAAATCTTTATCAAAATAAAGATTAAATCATTTCCAAACCATTTCAATATATCATCATACCATATCTTTCAATTCAAATATTTATCAAAGTAATTATCAAGTCATTTCAAATCATTTTTAATACATAAACACCACATCTTCCAAATTCAATATTTATCAAAATAATTATCAAGTCATTTCAAATCATTTTTAATACATAAACATCATATCTTCCAAATTCAATATTTATCAAAATAATTATCAAGTCATTTCAAATCATTTTTAATACATAAACATCATATCTTCCAAATTCAATATTTATCAAAATAATTATCAAGTCATTTCAAATCATTTTTAATACATAAACATCACATCTTTCAAACTTCATTTTCAAATCGTCTTAATTTCAAAATATCATAACTTTCAAAACTTCATCTTCGAATCATTTAATATATACCAGAATATCATATCTTTCAAAACTTCATTTCAAATCATTTCAATATATCATATCTTTTCGAAACCACATTTCAATCATTTAATATATCAAAATATCATCTCTTTTCACAACCACATTCATTTCAATATCATTATTCATTTTATTCAATTTAAAATACCATTTCAATTCATATTTCAAAACAGTTTATATTCCAAAAATCATTTTTAATCACTAAAATGAAGTTATTATGTTTAATAATTAAATTATTAAACTTCCAAAATTTTCAACTTTCAATGTTCATTTATTCACTTAAGTTTATTAAAACAGTAAAGATTCACTTTTCGTAGCATTTAGAAAATGCTACGGAAAAATACATTCAAAACAGTTCACTTTAACAAAAGACAACATTTTAAAATGTTGTAATAGGGTTTACTTAAATTTCAAATAAACTTAGTTAAATTCAAAAATTATAGCACTTACAAAAATTTTCTATAATAGCTTTTAATTCAATTTAGCTTTTTAGTTCATTATCGTCAACTACAGCATTTACAATGCTGTAATATCATTCACATTGTAATTAATAGAATTTCAAAAATGCAGTAAATTAACTTCAAATATTCCATAAAATTTCTCAACCAATTATATTTTTATTTAAAACATTTTTTAACTTATAAAATCATACATTTCACATTTTTAAACATCATTTAATTTTCCTCAAGTTCATGATTTTATAAAGTTAAATTTCCATTCAAAAATCAAGTTTTAATAATAATTCACTTATCAAAATGCAATGTTCAATTTTAGATTCACTACATTAAATTTCAACTTAACATTTATGTTAAAATTCTCAAATATAACTTATTTTTATTTTTATTTACTTAACTAAAATTTCCCTTTCAAGTCAATTTCATAAATTTCCAATTTTAGTTATATTTCAAAATTTCAACTTAAAATATTCATTCATTTCACATTTCAGCTTTATTAAAAATCATTAATATGATATAAAATCACTTTAATTTCAATTTATATTCAAATTATCATAAATTCATATTCAATTAAATTTCCAATTATAATTAAATCAATTTTTCCAAAATAACTTACGTTCAAAATTTCTAACTTTTCCATTAATTCAATTCACTTACAATTATTCATAAAACCAATAATATTTTACAAAAATCCTTTTTAATTATATTTAAATCAAAATAATATAACATTTACATTTCTAAAATAACTTTAAAGATTTTAGGAAAACATATATTAACTACGGGTCTATATATAATTTTCTACGCTAGGTAAAGTGATACGGATATGTATCATTTCAATCCGCAGTTTAAAAAAAAAATCCGGGTTTTATCATTTCAAACCCGCAATCCTAAGTTAAATAAATGATTTGAAAATCATTCAGGCCTATCATTTCAGCCCATAACAATTTTCCCTTATTCCAAAGTCCGTTCGGGTATATATCATTTCAACCCATAGTGATTCTAATCAAAAGTGAACTTGCAGTGTGATAAACTGATATAAATAAACAGAATAGCATAATAAACAGTAACAAGTGATATAACAGGTGTAATAACAGGTGTAAACATCATATGATCATAATATAGCAGTTATAACATGATGCAATACATTTACAGATTCAAATGGTGTCGGTTTATCAGTTATATAGGTACAGATTGTCTGGTGAGAATAACTCACCGGTTTGAGCTGGAGACACAACAACGAATTTCACGAACGAAATCTACACAAGCACAAAAGCACGACACTGATACGAATGGAGGAGCCAAGGATTAATTCCCTTGAATACAAATCAAACAAACAATAACAAACATGAATTATAAACCAAGATATTACAAAACAATGCTAGGAATAAGTACACAATTCAAAGCTAGAACTTTTGCACTTGCATTCACCTTTGTATGCTTCAGCTATGGACTGGAAAAGCACTGTAATGGAATGGTTTTGGATCAGGTTTGTATGCAACAGGTCAGCGTATCATGGATTTGATGATGGTGCAAAAGTATGTGTACGTGAAACTATGACTACAAGGCATAAACAAGGATTTTGGTCCATATTTGGCTCGACCTATGGCACACTTGGGCTGGCTATACTTACTCCAGATCTAGACAGTGGAGAGTGATGGTATAGCAGCACCCAAAGGTCATGTGGTTGCTGGTGGTGGTGGTTCTAGGGGTGGCCAAGAGGAGTATGTGAAAGGATATTGGCATTAAGGCTCGGCTAGGCTAGTTTTAAGGGTTTGCTTGCAATTTTTGTGGAGTTTTCAACATGGGGAGGCCACGGCCTGATCTGGTTCAGGTCTGGACAGTGGGTAGGTGGAGGGTCAAAGGTTGTATCGTGGTGGTGGTGGAACAATAGGAGGTGGCCAAGGCAAGATATGAAGGAGATAGTGGAGTATATGGCTAGGCTAGGCAATTTCAAGGGGTTTGGTGCAAAGTTTGTGATGCTAACCTCAATGGATGGGCAAAACTTGGTTAATGTCAGAGGAGGGGGAGGGGGAACTGCTGTAGATGGTGGAGGAGATGGTGGAGCTGATGGTGGAGAGGTTAGGCTGAGCAAAGCATGAAGAAGCAGGGCAAAAATCAAGGCAAACAAATGGAAAAAGGAAGAAGATGAGAGGAGAATGGAAGCCATATTTTTCTTTGAAGTGCCGTGAGTTTTTAGGAGATGAAGGAGGACATTTGTTTACGTGCAAATGATATGTGATCAGCTGAAAGAAATGAGATATGGTTGGCCTCAATTGAATGCAAGAGTTAGAAAATGAAAAGGTGGGAAAACAAAGAGACTTAAGCAACTAAAGAGTCACAAAACCTTTCAAATTTCCACTAAATTCTTTTTAATTTTAAATAACTGAAATATATATATAAATCCAGATAAAAATACGAAAATTTAGTAAATAAACAATAATAAATAAATAAATTATTAATTATATATAGTTTAATTAAATAAAACAGCAAAATTTACAACTAGTCCTGAAAATATGAAAAATAAGTGCAATGAACTTGGAAAATTTTTTATGTACTTAAAAATATTTATAAATAAAGATAAGAACACAAAATAAAATGAATTCACAAAATAAATAAATAAATTTTAATTAAAATATAGTTTAGACGAAGAAAATAGCAGAAAAATGAAGCAGCCTTTTAAAAATAGGAAATCATCATAGTAAATTTTAGAAAAATCCTATTATTATTTTTAAAATATTTAGAGATGAAAATATACATAAATTAACATATCTACCCATATTAAAAGAAATATAAGAAAGAAAAATATGATTTATAAAATTTAAAATAGGCAAAATTGCACAATAAAACAAATTATACTAGAAATTGAAATGTACATAACTTTTACATTTTAACTCCGTTTTCAACGAAACGAAAAGTGGTGTTCTTAGAATTTTATGTAATTTCATAATAAAAGATAAAATTTATAATTTTAAACTTTTAAAATTTTAAGTCAAAAGTCAAAGTTTGACTATTTTGACCAAAATCAACATTTCAGGAACATATTCAAATTACACAAGTTTGGAATTATAATTTCATATAAAAATCAAGATTTATATTTAAGTAATAAAATTTAATCATTTAAAATAAGTAAAATAAGTTTTTTTTTAAATCAAAATAATTAAAATATAAAAAAAATACAGGGTTGTCACATATATACTAGTAGATTGGAAAACGGTTTGAGAAAAACGAGCTTTGTAAATAAAATAGTGTTGAAATCGTTTTGATGAAAGAGTTTTGATATTACTACTAGTATAGAAAACCTTTATATTTTAAAGTGACAAATCATAGAATTGATTGTAGAAACAATCAATCATAAAAATTCACATTCGAAGACGTGAATAAAATCCAAAGAAATCGATATCAAATCCATCAAAGTGGATATATCTAAAATTCCCAAAGAAAAGGTCATCAAGTCATAATAGATGATAACAATAAATAGGAAACAACACGAATCGATTTAAATTGGAAATTCAATCCAAAAAGGCAAAATGGACTCAAACAGCAGGTTCAGTCGATTGAACAGAGCTTTCAGTCGACTGACCCTGTACCTGGAAATTTTCCAGGTTCAGGAAACTTTCTGTTTCCAGGTTCAGTCGACTGAACAGAGGATTCAGTCGACTGAATCATGCCTGGAAACTTTCGGGTTCCAGGTTCAATCGACTGAACAGAGGATTCAGTCGACTGAATCATGCATGGGCTGTTTTTCAGCCTATTCAAATGAAGAGCAAATTCTTCCAAAATGCAACCGGACGAACATTGGCTCTAAGGGTTTATGCCAATCGGCAACCCGGCCCTATATGCTCCTCGGTGCATCACTAAAAGCATGATCAAACATCCATAAAAGGATTTTCACACAAATTTGACTTAAAAACCCAAAAATTGGAATATTCACAAAACCAATCCAAATCAAGAGCAAATTCTCATGAAGAAGTGTTAGGAATTCAAACCTAACAACCAAAGATAATTATAGTCATAGATGTGAGATAAAAATCTCACCTTTGAACTAAATTTATGAAGATGAAGCTTGAAAGCAAAGGGGAATCAACCACTCTTCAAAACCAACTCTAGAAGCTTGAATCTAAGCTCAAAAACAAGAACATTCCCAAAATTAGGTTTAGGAATTTCTGAAATTGGTAAGAGGATAAGTTGGAGAAGAAGAAGAGAAGCTTACCAATGGGTTCTTCTTTTAGTTTGGAGCTAGAACTTGATTTGCAAAAGAAAACTAGGGCTTGAGTTTTAGTTTCCCATCTCTCTCACCATTGTTGCTAAAGCTTGAGTATTAGGAATTGGAAATGAAGTAAATGAGGAGTTGAAGTGGAGTTGGGACTGAATACATAAGTGGGGTTATTGGGCTCAGCCCAAACCAAAGCCCTAAGTAAAAAGCGGCAAAAATCAACTTTCTCCAAACATATCGAAGCTTATACTCAAAAAGGTCGCAAATTGCATTTTGAACTCAATGGAGGTGGTCTCGAGTCCTAATTCGACCGTATGCAAAAAGTAGGTTTTCGGACTAAAATCTGACGAATGATAAAATATTTAAATATAAAATCGATAAATATGCGGGTTGTTACATCTCCTAATCTCCTCCTAATTACCCTTTAATCATCTTCTAATCCACTTGCCCTAAACCCTTCAAATAAATTTTCCAAATTCAAATAATAATAATCAAAATTCCTTTCATCCAATTCTCTGCAAAACTCATCAAGGGATTAACATGAAGTTCTGATTTGGGATCTATGTTACATCCACATACTATCTCTATCTTTTATGGGACTATATTTCAAGTATATAAAGTATGTCATATGTCACCAAAGCTCGTTATAGGGGTATGGTGAGATCCACACAAGACTCATCACTGAGAATGAGCCTTAGGGTCTAAGGCACATTATTATACCGACTCTATTTATTATAGGACTATACTTCAAGTATATAGAATATGTCATATATAATAAAAGCTCATTATGGGGATACAATGAGATCTACATGAGACCTATCATTGAGGATGTTGCTCAGGGTTTATGGTATAATTAAGTATCGAATCTATTTAACTTAAACCCCCTTAGGGAATATTTCGACGCGATAACTACCCGTAGTAGACTTTACTATAAATATGTATTCTTTGGTTGCCTCTCATTGTTATGTTGTGTATGTTATTTGTTGGCAGACGTTATTATTGTTACTATTATTATTGTGTACTTCGCGATAAACTTATATTGTGATTACCCTACCTTTGTATGTTGGGCTACCTATATCATGATATATTGCTACGTAGCAGTCATATTATATCAGTTATGCTGACTTGTTCACTATAAGAGAAGAGCATCTTATGGTATGGTGTTCTATCCTTTGGGTATGTTACTTTACTTGTTTATTAACAGTCCGGATTACCCCTGAGCTACGTTGGTTGAGAGGATCGGTTGAACATAGTAGCTTCCTATTTATATATGTATATAGTTTTGATATACAATATTTTAAGATAGTTCCTCTCACTAGGCTTTATGTCTAACCCGCATTTTGTCTTTGTCAGTTTACGTCATGACAACTCCTTGGTACTCGATTGAGTAGTTTAGAAGTCAGGTGCTTTTGGGGATATGCTATCGGAATGGTGTAGCTAGAGTTCTGAAGGAAAAGATGATACTTAGATATTTATCTACTTAATACTGAAGTAGTACATGAAAAATGCTATTAATATCTGGGACTTATTGTAACAGATATTTTATCTTGACTTTCTGTATTGATATTTATTTATTAGTTACCTCCATCGGTGTAATCTCTTATATATTGTTCATTCCTTCTGTTTATGTATATTCATTATATTATATGTTATCATTCCGTTGTAAGATCATATCATTTACCTTGGTAGTATCTTGTAATATCTTCTTTCATTCTTTTCCCAATAAGCCATCTTATGGTATTCTAAAGTCATACGTTGATGTAAGGCGCTGATTTTTGGGTGTTATGAAGGGCGGGCTGTTACACCTGATGTCGCCAGTGAGCCAGAAACCGAAATTACAAAAGAGGAATATATGGGAATCCACTATGCATATTGGGTATTACATCTAGCACTTTTAGAAGTATCCAACGTATTTTGAGTGTTACATCTAGCATTTTTAGACGGGTCCAGTGTTAATCATTGTACCGTAAAATAATGTTGTGCATTTCTTTTGTATGGAATCGTAAGTATATCACTTTGATTATTTTGGCAACTCATTTTTTTAACCCACACACACACAATAGGAAACTTTAATGGAATACAAAGTTGAAACAAATATTTACTGCCTCATGAATTAATTAAAATTTATCCAAGTTTTTATTTGAAATGTCTATGCATTCTACAAAGGTTTACAATTTTATGCCCACTTAGTTTTAGTCCAAATTAGCATTTACCTAAAGGAATTCCTTGATAAATCCTCTTCAGTTGTTTGTGTGTTTTACCATTTAAAGGCAAGTAATTTACCCATCTTTCATTATCATTTTGCATATAAGGTAATCTAAGTTCATTTCATTCAATACACAGTTTTACCAATTGGTAATGTCTACGCCAGCACACTCAAATTTAACAAGCTATTTCTCATACTATAATGGAGAAATGACAGAATTGAATTGATAATTGATATGAGAATGAAAATGAAAAAACTGATGATATTCTTTTATTGATATTTCATTGATAATGATACAGAGGCGGATACATTGTATATATAGACCCAAAAGACAATATTGGGTCGGGTTTACAAAGCAAGCAGAATAATCGCATTGTATTTGGTAGAAATATATAGGCTGTATATAGCCGCAACAACATAATACACTTCAATAGCTCCCATGAAAAAGATATAGGGTTTTTCCCCTATCTCACTACTCAAATCGCCTCTGGCGATTTTGATGAAAACATCAGTTTTCTTCAAAAAAATTGCTTGAGAGAAGAGAGACAGTGGATCTAGAGATAAGTATGATAACGATTAGCATCCAGTTGTTGCTAGAGTTCCAGATCGACTCAAAGTCGGCTGCAACAGGAAGCGCCACTGTCGAAGTTTCTTGATTAGCTTGCAGTTATTTCTTAGTTTCCAAATCACTCAAAAATTGGCTGCAACTAGAAGCGCCACTATCATTGTTGCATGAAATGATTCCTTGAAGGGTTTTAACTTTCATGGTAGGCTGTTCGTAACTGGACTTGCTTGTAGTTTCTCGACTTTGAGCCACTATCTTTATTGAACAAAGTTCTGTGGCATCTGCATATGCATTAATGTTGATATTTTTGCTTCTTTTGAAAATGAGACAATAATGTGAAGTACCTCTTAAATATCTTAAGGTTCTCTTCACAGCCTTCCAATGAGAATCAAGAGGAGCTTGCATGTATTGACATACTTTATTCACACTATATGCTATGTCTGGTCTTGTTATAGTGGAATATTACAGTGCACCAACTATACTTCTATACCGTTTTTCATTTTCTATGGTTTCATCTTGATGCTTTGATAAGTTGAGACTGCTGACCATAGGAGTAGGAAGTGGTTTGGCCTGATTCATGTTTTATCTGTTGAGAATTTCTGTTATATATTTTCTTTGACTTAGATGAATTTCTAACTCTGATGGCCTTCTGACTTCTATGCCCAGAAAGTTATTGAGATTCCCTAAGTCCTTGATAGAAAATGTTGATCTAGTTGTTGTATTAATTGATTGATGCCATCTTCATTGTTACCTGTAATTAAGAAATCATCAACACATATAAGTATGTATACTTCTGAATCATTTTGTAGTTTAACAAACAAAGAATTATCAAATTTGATTGGATGATAGTTCAGCTTGATCAAAGTTGACTTGATTTTTTTCAAACCAAAACTTTGGTCCCTATTTCAAACCACATATAGCCTTGTTCAGTTTGCACACAATTTCATTTTTGTTACCATAATTATACCCATGTGGCTGCTGCATATAGGCATCTTCATGTAGTTACCACTTAAGAATGCATTATTCACATCCAGTTGCATGATTCTCCATTTGTTGTGTTAAGCTATATTCAACACAATTCTGATTGTGGTTGGCTTGACAACTGGAGAAAAGGTCTCAGTAAAGTCGAAACCATGTTGTTGAGTGTAGCCTTTTGCTAACAGTCTGGCTTTGTATTTTAGTATAGTTCCATCAGCAATTCTTTTGAGCCTATATGTCCATTTACAGCCTATTATGTTCTTGTCTTTTGGTACACAGAAAAGTTCCCAAGTTTTGTTTTTGATGAGAGCATTGTACTCCTCATTCATAGCAGATCTCCATTTATTGCTCTTTACAGCTCGATAATATGTTTATGGTTCTTCTTGATCCAAGTTAGCTGTATATATTTTTGGCTTGAATATGCCCCTCTTTAATCTAGTTATCATGTGATGTTGAGTTTGTGCAGGTACATGTTGGCTTGTATTTATTTTAGTGACTCTTTGTTGAGAACTGGATGAAATTGCTTCATCCAGTTCTCTACATGTGTCCTGCTAATGGTTGTCTTCATTTTCAGAAGTGAAGCTAGTTTGTTCATGACCTAGTCTGGTGTTGGACACGGTGTGTTGTGAATAGCTTCCACTTAAATTCCTTTTAACTTGAGTTCCTGCAACTTCATATGGTTGCAAGGGTATAGCAGGTATATAAAATTTTGGATTATATACCTTTTGAGATATTTTTACCTCTGTTCTTGCAAAAGGAAAAACTTGTTCATTGAACATCACATGTCTCGATATGATAATTTTTCCATTACTAGTTAGACACTTGTAACCTTTCTGATTTGAAACATAGACAAGAAAAGTACATGGAGATGATCAAAAATCTAACATGCGTGTATTATAAGCTCTTAGGTAAGGAAAGCATAAACATCCAAAAAAAATAGATGATGATAATTAGGCTTTATGTTAAATAATTTTTCAAAGGGACTTATGTTAGCAAGAACTTTAGTTGGCAATCCATTTATTAGATAAACAGCAGTACTAAATGAATCTGGCCAAAATTTCAATGAGAGAGATGCATGAGCAAGTAAAGTTAATCCACTTTCTATAACATATTTGTGTTTCCTTTAAACTAAGCCATTTTTCTCAGAAGTATACGGACAGATGGTTCTATGAACTATGCCTTTCTTGTTAAAATAATCATTAAGTGGTTTAAATTCAGTTCCACCATCTATTTGCATTATTTTAACTTGATGATTAGCTTGTCTTTCAGCTTAAGCATTGAAGTGTAAAACAGTGTTGCATGTTTCAGATTTAGATTTAAGAAAATAAATCCAGTTATGTCTGGAGTAAGCATCAACAAACGATATATAATATTTAAAGCCATAACCTGAACTGATGGGTGTTGGCCCACACAAGTCAGTAGCTATCATCTCTAAAGGTCTAGTATATTTACTTTGAGAGTTTTGAAAAGCTAATTTGTGACTTTTACCTATTTGGCAAAAAGTACACACATAAGGTAAATCAGTACAACTGAAAGGAATTTTATTATCAACTAAAATTTATCTTACAATATTAGCATTGGGATGACCTAATCTCCAATGTCATATCAAAAATACTCTTTCCACTTTTAGTTTGAGTAATCGCAAAAACATTACAACTTTTTCTCCTAACTCCAGAATTCTTTGTACCAACAAGTTTGAATTTATATAGCCCCTTATATGCTTCACCCTGTAAAAGAATGTGTTTACTTGGTATATCTTTAACTAAGAAAAAATTAGGATAAAATTAAAAATAAACACTATTATCACTTGCAAACTGTGATACACTTATTAGATTGTTTTTTATATGAGTCAGTCGTAATAAATTATTAAGATAGAGTTGTCTTTCACCTTTTATGAAGGCAATACCAATATGAGTTATATTTATTGGCTCACCATTCGCCATGTGTATAAACTGATTACCTCAATACTCCTTGTTGCAGAGATTCAGGTTATCTAAATTGCTTGTCACACGATTTGTGGCTCCAGAATCAAGATACCAGCTTTCATCCAGAATGTCTTCAATTTTGGCAACATCATCCCGGTAAGAGTTTCTCGAACTTTCTGCTGTATTTTTGAGTCTGATTGCATACTTGCAAGATTAGCAGTAGTATTGTAATTTCTTTGATTGCTCTTAACACTTTGATTATTTAGTGTATAATTGAGATCAAGTCTGAAATACCATTTGGGTGCAGTATGGTCATGTCTTTTACAGATTTGACATCATGGTCTGTCGCTATTGTTGAATCTACCCCCTCTACCTCTACCTTTGGAATTTAGGCCCCCTCTTTGAATATTTTGATTTGAATTTCCTCTATTTTGATTTGAATTTCCTCTGTTTTGATTTCTACTTCTTGACTGAGAGGAAAAACTGAATGACATATATGAATTTAGTGGTTTTCTTTGTCTATTCTTTCTTCAAGTGCAAGCAAAGTAGCATGAACATATTGTAAAGTTGGTGGTTTCTCTTTTAGAATAATTGCAGTGTTAGACTCATACTCCTCATCTAGCCCATTCATGATGCTTAATATTTGTTCATTGTTTGAAATTTTATGACCGACTGCCTCAAGAAGGTCACAATAAGTTTTCATTTTAGAGGGATACTCTCTCATAGACAAGTTTTCCTTTCTTTGATTTTGCATAAGTCTCTTGTAATGCATTACCTTTGCTGCAAACTGGGAATTAAATATTTGTTTAACAGATTGCCAAATTTCTTGTGAAGTTTTACAGCCTACTAACTGTGGTAGAAGATTGACATGAATAGATGGTAACCAGGCACAAAGCAGGCAAACTTGCCTTGAATATGATACATATTCTTTATTCTTGATTAATTTTCCCTCATTGTCTGTTGTGTATCTTTCAAGGATGGTTGTGCCATAAATGTAGTCTACGAGCCCATAGCCTTTAATGGTGGTTTCAACATGAAATTTTCTAAGTATATAGTTTCTTTCATCAAGTTAAATGTTGACCAACTAGCTTTGAGGATTTATAAGGGACTTGATTGAATCTCCTTGAGAATTTTGATGTGTGGCATTGAATTTTGGCCTTGCTGGTGAAGCATTTGATGAGTGGTTTTCATTATGAGATGTGATGGCTGATTATAGATGAAAGAAACAGATCAAGAAATTAAAAAGTAGCACTTTCTTTAATGCAGAATCTGATGCAGACAAGAAACTGAAATATTTGGATGAGAACAGAAAAGGAGCAGGAAGAAAACTACAAGAATCTGATGCTTTCTTGATGATAGGAGCTAATGCAGCCAAAGGGGAATGATGAAATAGTCTTTGACCCACTTTCTGGCATGGCACGGCCTAAAGATTAAAGATATGTAGTCAAGAAACTGCACTTCAATGGGTAAGGTAAAGAAATTTCAGTGATGAGATCTTCTCTGAAAAGTTTAATAGAACAGAAAAAGAATTCACGAATAATCTCCATTGATGAATTGAAAGCCGAGGAGGAAAATGCAACTGCCACCAAGTGATGAGGCTTCTCTGATGGTAGTTTAGGCAAGGCAGTAATGGTGATGAGTTAAGCCGCTAGGCAATAAAGCTCTGATAACATATTGGAGAAATTACAGAAATGAATTGAGAATTGATACAAGATCGAAAATTTACAAACAGATGATATTCTTTCATTGATATTTCATTGATAATGATATAGAGGCGAATACATTGTATATATAGACTCAAAAGGCAATATTGGGCTGGGTTTACATAGCAAGCAAAATAACCACTACAAGAAAAGGGCCCATTTTGTATCGGATTGTTGCAACGGCTAAAAAAGGCGGCCGTTGCTAGCCGTTGCAAATCGCAAATATAACCTGCAACCCTCGAACAGATCAACGCCTTCTTCCCAAAACCCTCCTCCCCGTCACAATCCGCCGCCTCTCCATCTCCAGCCGTTGCTAGTTGCCTCCACGTCGCTCAAACACCTTCAAAACTCGCTGGTATTTCTTCTAAACTTGATTTGTCTTTGATTTAGGTTTAATTTAGGATTAATTGGAAAACCCTAATTTCGAAAATAATTGTATTAGTTGATCATAGTGATATTGGGTGATGATTATAGTGATATTGGATGATGATTATAGTGTTTTAAGTTAGGTGGAAGTTAAATTAGTTTATGATTATGTTGAAAATGATGATTAATGCGTATTAGTTATGGTAGTATTTGTATTAGTTGATTTTGATTGGTGGTTTGATTTTAAAATTAGTGTATATTATTGATGAACATGCTTGTTGATATTTAAGTCTATGACAATATTTGTTTTTATTTAAAATAATGTGTATAGTTTACGGCAAAGTTCATTGTATAGTAATTAATACATATCTTGATAGATTGGTACAGTTAACGATAATTTAATTCAGAAGTGCTAATTATAAGTGTTATCGTAGTTTAAAATAAATATAATTCTTTGAATGAATTATAAAATTTTGAAATGAGCGTAATAACAATGAGCTAATTATTCAGTGAAAGTTATAACACGTTTTAAAATTTAGTTAATAAATATAATGAATTAATTAATTATAAAATATTTTGTAGTTGTTAGAAGAATAATTAGAAAATATGTTTTATTTATGTAAGTCCTTTAGAGATATTTTGGCCCCGTCTGACAAGTGTTATATATGATCGTTATATGGATATCCGTTTTTTCCAAGAACGGACATTTATATTCATCTGATACAATATTTGTTGGATTTGTCCTAGTATTTGGACAAGTTACAAACACAATAAAGTAATCACTTTTTGTAAATCATTTTAGTTTAAACGGTTTACAAAATTTTGGTGGCACTTCCTTTTTGTTCCCTGTGTACACGCATTTTGTGTACGATACAGGGAATAAAGGGAAGTGCTGCCGAAATTTTGTTGAATCGTTTAACCTGAAATGATTTATAAAATGTAATTACGATATTGTGTTTGTAATGGGAAGTAAGATGATCGGCCGTCAATGAATTATAAAATGTTTTTCAATTGTTAAATAGTTGATTTAATGACAAATTATAAATCAATCGTCAAATACTGTAATATGAAGTGAAGTGTTTACTTGAATATTCTAACATATTTTATCAAATCAGGAAAAATGTTCGATTATTTTCTCGATCATAGTTGGATGTATGAAGTTCGAACTGTTATGAAAGGATCAATAAAGGAACATTTCTGTAACGGTGTACATGAATTTATTAGATTCGCTAAATCTAATAATTGGAATAACGATGAAATTCGTTGTCCATGTAGTAAGTGCAAACATTTAAAGCATTGGAAATCAGATGTAATAGAAGTACATCTGTATAAATTTGGTTTTGTGCCGAATTATTACTTATGCGATCGTCATGGAGAACTTGTTGAACGTACACCTAATCATGTAGTTTAGAGGACGATAATATTATGACGAATCCAATAGAAAATATGGTGCAAGATGCAGCACGGTCGATGTTTCCTAGCATTGAGTAGGGTGATGATGACAATGATAACGTTGAAGAAGAACCGACCGCGCAAGCTAAAAAAATTTATGATTTATTGGATTCTGCTAAGAGGCCCTTGTGGGATGGTTGTAAAAGCGGAACCGAATTATCCGTAACGGCCGAATACATCACTATGAAATCAAAATTCAACCTTACAGAAGCTGGATTTACAGCAGTTGTACAAGCTGCAAAACGACACATGCCACCCAATAATTTGATGTGCGATAGTCATTATAAAGTGAAAAAACTTATGTCTGCTTATGGATTGCCATACCAAAAGATAGATACATGTATAAAAGGTTGTATGTTGTATTGGAAAGATGACGTTGACCTTAGAAAATGCAGAATATGTAGCGAGGAAAGATTCAAACCGAGAAAAAAAGAAGGAAAAGAAGTTCCATATAAGAGAATGCATTATTTACCTATCACTCCTAGACTTCAAAGGTTTTATGCATCTTCTGCTACGGCATGTCATATGCGATGGCACAATGTTAGAACACCAGAAGAAGGAACTTTGATACATCCATCTGATGGAGAAGCATGGAAACATTTCGATAACACTTATCCTGCGTTTGCTGTAGAGAGCCGTAATGTCAGACTCGGTTTATGTACAGATGGATTTTCACCATTCTCTCAGTTTGGTAGTAAATACTCATCATGGCCTATTATTGTTACTCCTTATAATTTACCTCCATGGATGTGTATGAAAACTCCGTATATGTTTCTAACGATTGTCGTCCCCGGTCCCGATGATCCGACACAAGGAATTGATCTTTATCTACAACAATTGATCGAAGAATTGAAAACACTGTGGCATGAAGGAGTAGAAACATATGACATTTCAAGAAAAAAGAATTTTCGTATGTTCGCTTCTTTATTATGGACTATTAGTGATTTTCCTGCGTATGGGATGCTTTTTGGTTGGAGGACAGCTGGACTTCTAGCTTGTCCTCATTGCATGGATGAAACACGAGCATTTTCATTAAAGTATGGAAAGAAAATTTCTTGGTTTGACTGTCATCGATGTTTTCTACATGTTAATCATAAATTTAGAATGGATAAAAAGAACTTTAAAGAAAACAAAGAAGAGAGTATGCTACCACCGAAGGTTTGGTCAGGTGAAAAGATATATGAAATCGTAAAATACTATCCAAAGATACATGAAACTGGGGTACAAGTTGAAATTCCAGGTAAATCAGACATTCATAACTGGTGCAAACAAAGTATATTTTTAGGAGTTACCTTACTGGAAAGATCTGCTACTCCGGCATAATATTGACGTTATGCACAATGAAAAAAACGTGTTCGATAACGTGTTTAATACAGTTTTGAATGTAAAGGGGAAAACTAAGGACGATGTGAATTCGAGACGTGATATATTACACTTTTGTAAGCGGCCCAAACTTCATTTGTATGACGATACAAAAAAATCCAAAGCATGCTATGAGCTAGATAACAAACAAGTAAAACTCATGCTAAAGTGGGTGGAAGGAGTAAGATGTCCTGATGGGATTTCTTCTAACCTCCGTAGATGTGTTGACTTTAAAAATAGTAAATTAAGTGGGATGAAAAGTCACGATTTCCATATAATGATGGAATATTTTTTCCCTGTGCTTTTCAAAGAACTGTTGTCTGGCAAAGTATGGAGTGTTATAACAGAATTAAGTATGTTTTATAAATAACTTTGTTCGACGACGTTAAAGGTAGATCGCATACGTAAACTTGAAGTAGAAATCCCTATACTGCTCTGCAAACTGGAAAAAATATTTCCGCCAGGTTTCTTTAATGTAATGGAGCATTTACCTGTTCATCTACCATCCGAAGCACTTCTTCGAGGTCCTGTGCAGTATGGATGGATGTATCCATTTGAGAGGTAATTTTGAATATCCGCAATATGAAGTTTGCTTAAAATTTAGATTTATATACCAAAACATAAATTAAATTAATTTTGTTATAGGTACTTGAATCATTTGAAGAAGAAAATTAGACAAAAAACATGAGTAGAAGGTTCGATTTGCAAAGCGTATCTAGAAGAAGAATCTTCATTTTTTCCCTCACGTTACTTTAGTAATGATGTGAACTTATCGTTTGTCAGTATTCCCCGTAATGATGAAGCTGTTGAACATGATTCTTCTCAAACAATGTTATCTATTTTTAGACAACAAGGCCGACCTGCTGGGAAATGTGTGGAAATATGGTTAGACGATAAAGATTTCCATATAGCACACACAAATGTTCTTTTAAATTGTGTTGAAGTTGCACCATTTGTCAGGTAGTACTGAATTCATGTACAATTTAATTATACGTATATATATATATATATTAATTTTGATGGGAATAATACATTTTTGCAGTATATACGAATCACAACATCCATCTGGCGATCTCAGTAAAGATTTTGCTAAATGATTTTCAAAATACGTATATGATCCAAAAAACTCTGTTGTTGACGAAGGATTACGACATATTGCTATCGGACCAAAAAGAAATGTGAAGACTTATCCAATATTCTTCGTCAATGGATTTAAATTCAACACCAAATATTACGGGGCTGAAAAATTAACATATAACAGTGGTGTATTTGTTAAAGGCAGTGATGATCCAGAGGAGCATATAAAAGATTTTTACGGCGTCTTAACACAGATTTTAGAGTTGACATATTATATACAACCTGTAGAGAAAGTTTTTTTTATTCAAATGCAATTGGTTTAGCAATATTCCTGGTTCTGGAATTAACGTGCACAAAGATTACAAACTCATTGAAATAAAGCATACCTCGCATTACTATAAGTATGATCCTTTCATATTAGCCAAGCAAGCAGTACAAGTTTATTTTGCTCCGTATCCATCCTTAAAAAAAGATAAAGCAGATTGGTGGGCTGTTATTAAAACAAAGGCAAGATTTACATTTGATGGAAATAATATTCCAGATGAAGCAGCGTATCAAGCAGATCTAGAGCCAACTGAAATAATAATAACTGACGATGTTGACGTAGGATCGTTGAATGATGAAGCGAATGTTTTAATAGATGCATTTGAAAGTACCGAAGAAAATGATATAGAGTACGAGACCGAGTCTGAATCAGAAAACTACGAAGACTGATACATTACACTGTTTTTTTAATGTATGCATGTATGATGTTTTATTTTGAGTAATGTATTAAGAATGATGAATGCGTTCTGTATTATTCTGAGCTATGTAATAATAATGATTTTATTATGTATTATCATTCTGTTTTATTTTGACCTATGCATTATTCAAAGCTGTGTAATAATAATAATGATTATGTTCTGCATTATTCTGAGCTACGTAATTACAAAGAATGATTATAATGATTAATGGAACAAGTGTTGCAATAATAATTTTTTTTCTTTTCATTATATGATATGATTATGTTTGTGGCAGATATGTCTCACAGAAGGCGCAGTACATCTCAGCCTTCTCCTTCGCCTTCTCATGGCGCAGGTCCCAGCGGTACGGCTCTGGACTTACGCCGTGAGATAGAGATAATTCCCAAGAGTGTTGGGTAAGTATCTAATTAATTTCAATTATATTATTTAAAATATATTAATTATATACATCAACATTTATACAGGGGTTTCGAAATAGAGCCGACGGATTACATTCTTCAAGTTTCAAAGCAATCCTATAAGAGTAGGCTGTCTGGTTGCTGGCCTTATTGGGACGACATCCCAGGCGAAGTGAAGAACGCTATAGTTGCTGATTTGATGGTAAGTAAAATTTTATATTTCAATTTAAAATTAGTATACTGTGTAGGATCTAGATTAACCCTAGAGGGGGGGTGGATAGGGTTATAGCAAAATTTTTCGAATTAAGCACAGAAACAAACTGCAGAGAAGTAAATATGCTGAAAAGTAAATCACACACAAAATTTACCCAGCTTCGGCAACCCCTTCCTACTGCTGCATTCTCATATTTCTATTAGAATTAAGCAGACTCCCGCTTACAAACACTCTAACAGACTCGCACACCCTGCTACCCCCTATAGAGTTTTGCAAACTCGCACACTCTGCTCACTGGACTAATTCTAACTAGACAATCTGACACTACCTAAAACCTAGGTGGTAATTTACCAAGATTTAATTAAAAAAACGACCTAAAAGAGAATTTAAATTTAAAACAACTAAAACAATTTTAAACTAAAACCCTAATTGAAAATAAACTAAAGCCCCTTTAATAAAAACAAGGCCGGCAAATTCTTATTCTTTAACCCGATCCTTTTTTTCTCTGGCTTGTGAAGAAAATGGCGGTCGATCCTCTTTCTGAAATTAGGGCTTCATCCCTTCGATCCAATTTAGGGTTTTGAAAAACAGCAGCGGCTGTTAGTTGACCGAGCGTGTGATTGATTATGGTTCTCTCTATGTCGATCGTCTATTTCTTTGAGTTGCTCTCCGCTGCTTCAATTTGATCGAGTTCAACGTATGCTTCGGTATGTAATTTTCTCTTTAAGTGCTTTTACGATTTTGGTATTCGAACTCGATGCCGGTGATGAATTTGTTGGGTGAATATTTATATGGATTCTGAGACCCTAATCAATTCGATACTTTCCTAATATTTGTGACTACTTGATATGCACGGTCTTGATTTTGAAACGTTCGATTTTTTTCTTGAGTCATACGGCAAACACTTTCCTCTTTTGATTTGCGTTGATTATTTCAAAGTACGCATTTGAATTTTTGACATGGTCAACACAGTATTATTGAATTTCGTTCATCCACTGTTTCGAATTGTACCATCTGTTCCATGATAATGAATTTTATTACTTGACTTCATTCTCAGCTTCATACTAATTGCGGCATGTCTGCATTGTTATTCTTCGACTTGTTTAACATCTTGATTGCCATGGCTTCCGCCATCTTTGTGTTCATCCCTGTCTTTGGCTTTGACCCTTTTCTGATGAAGTTGATTTCACTGTGACCTTGCTTTGTTTACTGTGACTTGTAGTGTTCATTTGAGTCTAATGCATTTGGTTCTTCACTTGTGCCTACTGTTGCTTGATTCTTTTGAAACTGCTTACTCGGCTCATCATTGATATTTGCCGTGGTTCTGATCATGTTGCCACTGGGTTGCTTATTGTTTTGACCTCTGTTTGATCATTGAAGTATTGCTATATCTGTTTTGTACTGAGTCTTGATATAATTTGCTTCTACACGCTTGTAGTTGTGTAGTTGCACTGCACTGTTGCCTTGAGTAGTTATTGACTGCATCATTGAAGTATGTGTGTCTGACCATGTTGCTTGCTGTTACTTACTTGGTGCATTGTGCTCTGTTGTTGTCTCTGGTTCATTGGGCTGTAGTCTTCATTGTTGTGTCTTGTTGCAGTTGCTATGCAGTTGCTATGCCTTGTACTTGTAGTCGTTCAACCTGGTATGCCTAGATTGTTGTTGAGTTGATATACTTGTGATTTCATTGACTTGTTTTGGTTTCTCTTGAACTTGGGTGAACTGATGTGTAATCATGTCTCTGGTATTCTTGTTGCTTCCAGTTGATGTTCTGTTGCACTTTGGTCTTGTATTTGGTCGTTCTGGCCTTGTACCTGTCCACTGCCCTTTTTCAATATTGTTGGTTTCAATACTTGTTTGCAGTCTTGTGTCATATGTGTACTGTGTCTTTGAGCATTGTGTCATCTGGATGCATTCATGTTGCATGCATTGAGTAACTGATTGATATACTTTTGCATTTCAGCTTTACTTGTTGTCTTCACATTGTGCTTTCTGTTTTGTGTCACTTCCATACTTGGTCGTGCTCTGGTTTTTCTGTTTGCATGCTTGCTTTTGTTGGCTGCGCACACGAGTTGGCGAGGCAGTGCACACGTGTATGAATGTACACGTGTGTATTGCAGCCACTTATGATTACCTGTCCCTGATAGGAATACAAGTGTATATATCTATGTGCACGACTTTGTGTGTGGTGAATTCAAATGTAAATGATGACACACAACCCAAATAACCGAGGCACTAATAAAAAACAAATTTATATTTTTGCAAATTCAAATTTGTTTATTTTCAGATTACTGCTGTAGTTGCTAATTATACAGGTACACAGGAGACAGGACTAGAACTGGAGCTGGACAATGCAGATAGATGCAGATTAATGGTTTTGTAAAATGTACAGTGTTGTGTGTTTTAGTGTGAGAAAATATGAATATGAAATGTATAAACAAGTGTATGTATATAGAGAGAGCTGAAAACTTTGTAAAATATTATATTGAATAAAAATACTGATTGAATTATATAAATTCTGTGCAATAGTATTATTATTCAATATGAATATTTATTCCTATATGTATATAGTACAATCTGCAAACACATATTGATATATATATATATATATATATATATATATATATTTGTTATCATCAAACAAAAATTCACATCAAAAAATCTCACCCTTTTGATGATGACAAGCATATATATTGAAGATTTTGAAATTCTAATAAATGTGTTTGAGCACGAAATATTTAGCTCCCCCTATATGAATGCTCCCCCTACAACTGAGACCACTCCCTATTTAGAAGATTTAGAAAATTACAGAAGAATAAAAGAACTAAAGAAAATTAACTAACAACATTTAGCAAATTTGTTGAAATATTCCAAAAAATATTTACTTCCTTATCAAAATCTTGTTCTTCTCCCCCTTTTGTCATTATCAAAAGACTGACAAAAAACAATGGAACAGTAGGAAAAAATAATATATCAAAACGAGATAATAATTTCTACATTGTGGAGAATGGATCGATGATTCGGTTTTTGTATAATATGAAGAGAGATATTTTAAAGTTAATTTGATATTTAAGCACAAAAATAAGCACTTACTAACCACGCATAACCATAAGGACTTTTAAATGGGATTAGCAGTTACTTATTAGTCTAAGCATCCGGACTTTTAAGTGAGACCAGAATACTTAGTTACCATACTCCATCCATGCATAACCATAAGGACTTTTAAATGAGAATGGAGTAATGATAAAAATAATCCACTCACATGCTCCATCCATGCATAACCATAAGGACTTTTAAATGAGAATGGATGCATGAGAGTTATTATCATTATTAAAAAAAATTAAAAAATAATAATAATGCACTCTTCTCATTTTACAAAACCATTATGAACGATAGAAAGATGATAAAAATAGAAATGATCGTGGAATAAGTTACCAAGTTAATTATATTATGTAATATCCAATACTGAATACCATATTCGAATTAATTTTTGGATAATATCCAAAACTGGTTTGAATCCTAGAAATTGAAGTTGAAAGTATATATCCAAGAATATTTCAACTAAAAAATGAAAAATGATTAGTCAATTTCTATAATCCCCAAATCCAAACGTAATCTGGAAAATCTGTCTTCGGGAAGGGGTTTTGTGAAAATATCAGCAAGTTGAGCCTCGGTTGAAATATATTCAATGCAAATGTCTTCCTTAGCAATGTGATCTCTAAGAAAGTGGTGTCTCACATCAATGTGTTTTGTGCGTGAATGATGAACAGGATTATTTGACAAGTCTATTGCACTTTTACTATCACATTTTAATGGAACTTGTTTATAAACTAAGCCAAAATCAGAAAGAGTTTGCATCATCCATAAAATTTGAGCACAACAACTTCCTAAAGCAATATATTCTGCTTCAGTGGTGGATAATGCAACACAATTCTGTTTTCGACTTGACCATGACACTAAAGAATGTCCTAGCATGAAACATGTCCCACTAGTGCTTTTCCTTTCAACCAATGAACCAGCATAATCAACATCAGAATAGCAGACTAAATCAAAATTTTCACAAGAAGGGTACCATAATCCAAATTTGTGTGTGTGTGAAAGATATCTCAAAATTCGTTTAGTGGCTTTCAAATGAGATTCTTTAGGATTAGATTGAAAACGTGCACACAAACACACAGAAAACATAATATCAGGTCTAGAAGCAGTAAGATAGAGAAGTGAACCAATTATCCCTCGATATTTCTTCTGATCAACAGCAATTCCTTTTTCGTCTTTGTCCAACTTTGTTGATGGGCTCATAGGTTCTCAATGGTTTGGAGTTCTCAACTCCAAATTTCTTCAACAGTTCCAACACATACTTGGATTGTGAAATAAAAATACCATCATTGCTTTGCTTGATTTGGAATCCAAGAAAATATTTCAATTCTCCAACCAAGCTCATCTCGAATTTAGCCTGCATGACTTGTTCAAATTTCTCGCACAAGAGTTCATTAGTAGCACCATAAATAATATCATCCACACAAATCTGAACAATCAAAAATTCACTTCCATTATGTAATAGAAACAGTGTCGTATCAGCAATCCCCTTTTTAAAGCCATTTTCCAAAAGATATGTACAAAGGCAGTCATACCAAGCTCTAGGAGCTTGCTTAAGACCATATAATGCTTTTTCTAGTTTATAAACATGATTTGGAAATTCATGATTTTCAAATCCGGGAGGTTGCTCAACAAAAACTTCTTCTTTCAAATCACCATTTAGAAAGGCACTTTTTACATCCATTTGTTTAAGTTTGAAACCCTCATAACATGCAAAACTTAGCAAAATCCTAATGGCTTCTAACCTAGCAACTGGAGCAAATGTTTCATCAAAATCTATGCCTTCTATTTGGTTATATCCTTTTGCGACCAACCTAGCTTTGTTTCTAATTACATTTCCTGATTCATCAAGCTTATTTTTGAACACCCATTTAGTTCCAACAATTGGATAGTCATTAGGCCTAGGAACTAATTTCCAAACTTTATTTCTTTCAAATTGATTAAGTTCATCTTGCATTGCTAAAACCCAACTTTCATCATTAAGAGCCATTTCAACAGAATCAGGTTCAATCTCAGAAATAAAACCACTGTGGCAACAAAACGCACACAAATTTTTATCAAATGAAGAGCGAGTGCGTATACCTTCCGTAGGATCACCTATAACCAATTCAGGAGGATGATTGGATTTGAACTTCAATCTACCGGCATCAACAGTCCTACTTTCAGCTTTCTCACTAGATGTTCCTTCTTCAATGCCTTCATGATCTACCCCATCGTCAACCGTCTTTTCAGTCGTCCTTTCCAGGTCAGATTCATCGAATTTCACATTGATTGATTCAACAATTGTTTTTGTTCGTTTGTTGTATATCCTGTAAGCCTTGCTCCTTGTTGAATAGCCCATGAAAATTCCCTCATCAGCCTTTGATTCAAATTTTCCAAGTTGATCGCTTGTGTTAAGAATGAAACAAGGACATCCAAATACACGAAAATAAGAGATGTTAGGTTTCCTTTCATGCCACAATTCATAAGACGTTTTGTCAAGTATTGGTCTGATCATTACTCTATTCATTACATAGCACGAAGTATTCACTGCCTCTGCCTAAAGGTTAGAGGTAGTTTATACTCACTTAACATGGATCTAGCCAATTCATGTAATGTACGATTTTTCCTTTCAACCACCCCATTTTGTTGAGGTGTTGGTGGAGCAGAAAATTCATATTTTAAACCATTTTCTTCATAAAAGCTTTCAAATTCCAAATTTTCAAATTCGCCTCCATGATCACTTCTCAAAGTTTTAATTGAAACTCCTTTTTCATTTTGAACAAGTTTTGCAAATTTTTAAAAATAATCAAAAGATTCAGACTTTTTGGCTAAGAAATAAACCCATGTAAATCTAGAATAATCATCAACCAATACATAATAATAACGTTTTCCATTCAAGCTTGCAATTTCATTTGGTCCAAATAAGTCCATGTGAATTAATTCAAGGACCCTAGATGTGCTAACAATGTTTTTAGGGCGAAATGATGTTCGACTAAGTTTGCCCAAGGAACATGCTTTACACACTTTATTATTTTTAAACTTCTGATGTGGTAACCCTCTGACTAACTCTTTCGTTTCAAGTTTTTCTAAGAGGCTCATGCTAGCATGTCCAAATCTCCTATGCCATAAGGATGCCTCTTCGTCAGTGGCTACCAAACATCTAGAATGATTTAGATTATCAAACGAAAGCGAGTAAACATTTCCTTTTCTTGCGCCCATAAAAACAATGTTATTAGAAGATTTGTCAATGATTTTGCAAGTATCACTATCAAAGACAACATTCATTCCTTTGTCACATAGTTGTCTAATAGAAATGAGATTGTGATGCAAATTATCAACGTATAAAACATTAGTCGAGGAAAAAGTACTGTTACCTACTTCACCTTTACCAATAATCTTGCACTTGCTATTGTCTCCCATAATCACATTTCCACCTTTAAAATTCTCTAGGCTAAGGAACTTCGATTTGTCACCTTTCATATGTCTAGAACACCCTGAATCTAGAAACCATTCTTGTTGCTCCTTAGCCCGCCAACAAACCTCACTAGATTCTTCTGAGCTATTATTTGGTGGATTCATGACTCTAGAGTTAAAAGAAAAAACACCTTGCTCTGATACCACTTGTAGGATCTAGATTAACCCTAGAGGGAGAGTGAATAGGGTTATAGAAAATTTTCTCGAATTAAACACAAAAACAAACTGCAGAGAAGTAAATATGCTGAAAAGTAAATCACACACAAAATTTACCCAGCTTCGGCAACCCCTGCCTACTGCTGCATTACCAGATTTCTATTAGAATTAAACAGACTCCCGCTTACAAACACTCTAACAGACTCGCACACCCTGCTACAGCCTATAGAGTTTTGCAAACTCGCACACCCTGCTCACCGAACTAATTCTAACTAGACAATCTGACACTACCTAAAACCTAGGTGGTGATTTACCAAGATTTAATTAAAAAAAACGACCTAAAAGAGAATTTAAATTTAAAACAATTTTAAACTAAAACCCCAATTGAAAATAAACTAAAGCCCCTTTAATAAAAACAAGGCCGACCCATTCTAATTCTTTAACCCGATCCTTTTTTTCTCTGGCTTGTGAGGAAAATGGCGGCCGATCCTCTTTCTGAAACTAGGGCTTCGTCCCTTCGATCCAATTTAGGGTTTTGAAAAACAGCAACGGCCATTAGTTGACCGAGCGTGTGATTGATTCCGGTTCTCTCTATGTCGATCGTCTATTTCTTTGAGTTGCTCTCCGCTGCTTCAATTTGATCGAGTTCAACATATGCTTCGGTATGTAATTTTCTCTTTAAGTGCTTTTACGATTTTCGTATTCGAACTCGATGCCGATGATGAATTTGTTGGGTGAATATTTATATGGATTCTGAGACCCTAATCAATTCGATACTTTCCTAATATTTGTGACTACTTGATATGCACGATCTTGATTTTGAAACGTTCGATTTTTTTCTTGAGTCATACAGCAAACACTTTCCTCTTTTGATTTGCGTTGATTATTTCAAAGATACGCATTTGAATTTTTGACATGGTCAACACAGTATTGTTGAATTTCGTTCATCCACTGTTTCGAACTGTACCATCTATTCCATGATAATGAATTTGATTACTTGACTTCATTCTCAGCTTCATACTAATTGTGGCATGTCTGCATTGTTATTCTTCGACTTGTTTAACATCTTGATTGTCATGGCTTCGGCCATCTTTGTGTTCATCCCTGTCTTTGGCTTTGACCCTTTTCTGATGAAGTTGATTTCATTGTGACCTTACTTTGTTTACTGTGACTTGTAGTGTTCATTTGAGTCTAATGTATTTGGTTCTTCACTTGTGCCTATTGTTGCTTGATTCTTTTGAAACTGCTTACTCGGCTCAGCATTGATATTTGCCGTGGTTCTGATCATGTTGCCACTGGGTTGCTTATTGTTTTGACCTCTGTTTGATCATTGAAGTATTGCTATATCTGTTTTGTACCGAGTCTTGATATAATTTGCTTCTACATGCTTGTAGTTGTGTAGTTGCACTGCACTGTTTCCTTGAGTAGTTGTTGACTGCATCATTGAAGTATGTGTGTCTGACCATGTTGCTTGCTGTTACTTACTTGGTGCATTGTGCTCTGTTGTTGTCTCTGGTTCATTGGGCTGTAGTCTTCATTGTTGTGTTTTGTTGCAGTTGCTATGCAGTTGATATGCCTTGTACTTGGAGTCGTTCAACCTGGTTTGCCTAGATTGTTATTGAGTTGATATACTTGTGATTTCACTGACTTGTTTTGGTTTCTCTTGAACTTGGGTGAAATGATGTGTAATCATGTCTCCGGTATTCTTGTTGCTTCCAGTTGATGTTCTGTTGCACTTTGGTCTTACATTTGGTCTTTTTGGCCTTATACCTGTCCACTGCCCTTTTTCAATATTGCTGGTTTCAATACTTGTTTGCAGTCTTGTGTCATATGTGTACTGTGTCTTTGAGCATTATGTCATCTGGATGCATTCATGTTGCATGCATTGAGTAATTGATTGATATGCTTTTGCATTTCAGCTTTACTTGTTGTCTTCACATTGTGCTTTCTGTTTTGTGTCACTTCCATACTTGGTCGTGCTCTGGTTTTTCTGTTTGCATGCTTGCTTTTATTGGCTGCGCACACGAGTTGGCGAGGCAGTGCACACGTGTATGAATGTACACGTGTGTATTGCAGCCACTTATGATTACCTGTCCCTGATAGGAATACAAGTGCATATATCTATGTGCACGACTTTGTGAGTGGTGAATTCAAATGTAAATGATGACACACAACCCAAATGACTGAGGCACAATTAAAAACAAATTTATATTTTTGCAGATTCAAATTTGTTTATTTTCAGATTACTGCTGTAGTTGCTAATTATACAGGTACACAGGAGACAGGACTAGAACTGGAGCTGGACAATGTAGATAGATGCAGATTAATGGTTTTGTAAAATGTACAGTGTTGTGTGTTGTAGTGAGAGAAAATATGAATATGAAATGTATAAACAAGTGTATGTATATAGAGAGAGCTGAAAACTTTGTAAAATATTATATTGAATAAAAATACTGATTGAATTATATAAATTTTATGCAATAGTATTATTATTCAATATGAATATTTATTCCTATATGTATATAGTACAATCTGCAAACACATATTGATATATATATATATATATATATATATATATATATATATATATATATATATATTTGTTATCATCAAACAAAAATTCACATCAAACATACTGTATATAATTCAAATTATTTTCAATAAGCAGGCTGCAATACGTGTCCGCCCGGAAGACCAGACTGTCTTCTTCAATCATTGGAATAAGAGGATGCGAAAAAATTACAGGGAGACTCTTTCGAAGGCCAAGCTAAGCGGAAAAAAACCCAGTTGGATGGGTAATGATGTTTGGGCTGCATTTGTCACCTACTGGGAAAGTGAAGCTGTCAAAGTAAGTTATGTATTGCTGTATTGCTAGTATTATTTATTTAAATTATGTATGTTAGTTGCATTATTAATTTAATTAACCGTGTATTTAAATTAACAGGAAATAGCAAAGCGAAATAGCGTGAACAGAAATAAAAATCCTTCGTTACACCGTGGTGGGTCCAAGTCATTCCAACAATGGCGGAGGGAATTGGTAAATTTGTAATTTGAGTTTATAAACTGTAATATTATTTAATCATATTAGTAACGTTTTTTATTCATGTATAATTTCAGCATTCAAGAACCGGACAGGAGCCTACAATGGCCGAGGTTTTTAGAGTCACTCATGCGGTTGAGCAGACCGATGATGATGGGAATGTCACCTATCAGTGGACAGATGCGAAGGCTGAATCTGTTATGGTAAATATGTTTATTCGCAATGACAACGTTTCACATTCCTTTAGTAGTGTATAAGTAAATTGTATAGCTATATATTGAGTCAAATTTGTATACGTAATTGCAGGGTAGATATGAAGCGGAGCGGGCAGCGATGGCGCAAAGAACTGGACGGGAGGATATTACGCTTGAAGAGTCCAATCAAATATGGGATAGAAATATTGATCCGCCTTCTCGCAATAGACGTTATGGATACGACAATCAGGAGGTAAACTGTTTTAATAACTTATATTTGAATATAATATAGCCATTGCGAGCGTGAATTAGAACTAGTTTGTTTGATCGTTTTACAGGCTCTTAACTTCCAGAGGGCTTACAAGAAATCTATGGCCTTGGAGGAGATAGCCCAGACGCAACGACAGCTGGACGAGATAAATGATTGGCGACAGAGCTTCTTGCCTCAGCGGATAGATGAGCGCATTGCCGCATTCGTTTCAGAGCATGGGACCATGCCAGGGTCTTCTTGTGGTGGTGGTGGTGGTGATGATGATGCTGATGATGATGCTGCTGATGATGATGAGTAGGTATGTTTTGTTGATGGTTATTTTTTTTGGGCAAGATTGTGGTTTTAATGGATATTTGTTGGACTTGCGTACTTATGTTGGTGTGTACATATGTTGGTTGATGGACTTGGTAGTTTGTTTGGCGTTGGTTGATGTTGGTTTGGTGTTGGTTGATGTTGGTTTGGTGTTGGTTGATGGACTTGGACTTGGTAGTTTGTTTGGTGTTTGGGCAAGATGGTAGTATGCTGGTTGATGTACTTATTGTGGTTTTAATGGATATTTGTTGGTGATAGATATTATGTGTGATGGATTTGAGATGTATGGATTTGTGTTAGTTGATTATATAGTTGTGTGATTATTGATATGTGTTTTATTTGATTATTTGCGATGTATTTGGTTATATAATGGTTGGAATGGAATGTATACGATGGATTGGAAGTGATTATTGCGATGTGGAATGGTTTGCGACGACAGAGGTTGGAAGAGTGAAAGCTGGCTGCTGGAAAACTTAAAAAGTTCCAGGTTTGCAACGACTAGCAACGGCTAGCAGCGGCTATCTGGTTCAGGTTTGCAACGGCTAGCAACGGCTATCTGGTTCGGCTTTGCAACGGCTCGCAACGGCTAGCAACGGCTATCTGGTTCAGGTTTGCAACGGCTAGCAACGGCTATCTGGTTCAGGTTTGCAACGGCTAGCAACGGCTATCTGGTTCAGGTTTGCAACGGCTCGCAACGACTAGCAACGACTATCTGCTTCCAAGCTTACAACGGCTCGCGACGCCACGTGACGATCAGGACTGTAACTAACTGTTGCCACGTGAACAACTGGTCGTCGCCACCCGTTGCTAAATTGGTAACGGAGCCGTTGCTATTGCCGTTGCTGGAACAAGTTGCAACGTGCTTAATAGCAACGGCTTTTAGCAACGACCGGCAACGGCTAGCAACGGCCGCCAACGGCTAGTTGTCGTTGCTATGCCTTCCGTTCTTGTAGTGAACCGCATTGTATTTGGTAGAAATATATAGGCTATATACAGCCGCCACAACATAATACACTTCAATATATTATAAATGTTTATTACCCTCAATTATCAAAACGAATTTCAATTATCAAAAATTTCCTCGAATTTATCTTCAATGCAAGAACTACAGCAACCAAAGATACATTGCACAAAACATAAATTATGAACGAATAATTTTTTACTACGTGTAAAATTTTCGTTTTCATCTGTGTGCATAGCTAAAGGCTTTCTTACCATCTATATTTAGAATATAATTTTTATTCTGCTAGTTGGAAGCTATCACACTAAAACTGACCAACCGATTTACTATTTACGTAGCTTGCGTCAAAGTAGAAAATAAATAGCCTGATGCTAAAAACATCATGTTTTATGTTGATTAGTATAGTATGACACTATGCTATTGAATTTTGTTTCTGCTAATTGAAAGCTATCATACCAAAGCAGACCCACTTATTTACTATTTATGTAGTTAGCGCCCGACGTAATAAATAAACAATGTAATGCTAAAACATCATGTTTTACATTTATTTGTATTGTAATGGCGGTATTATGAAGTAGTTTTTGTGGGGTCTCTACATAATGCCAAGGATACAATGTTCACGCTTTGTAATAAGATCTAGTAGTATTAAAAAGGGTAAAACATGGTGCTTTCAGAAACTTCACGGTGAGTAATGCATTATTAGAACTATCGCTGTATAAGTTCACGATAAGTAATGCATTATTAGAACTATCGTTATACCTTATACAGTTTTAATTTGTTTGGATCTCTGCTAAAAACATAAATGACTGTTTCGCTATTTTAATAAAACACGACAGCAGTAGTTGTCCCTGTCTATATATGGAGAACCAACCCAAACTAACAACTGCCTTGCAGCATTAAAAAAAAAATGAAGCAAGACGCTCAAGTAATAATAATAGGAGCAGGGCCAGCAGGGTTAGCAACTGCAGCATGCCTTAAAAACCTTTCAATCCAGTCACTCATCCTCGAGAGAGAAGACTGTATCGCCCCTCTCTGGCGCAACCGCACCTACGACCGCCTCCATCTCCATCTCTCCAGGGACTTCTGCGAGTTGCCCCTCCTCCCCTACCCTACAACCTACCCTACTTTCATCTCAAAACACCAATTCCTTCACTACATCGACGCCTACACTAGCAAGTTCGCCCTACAAACTCTTTTCAATCAAGAAGTAAAATCTTTATCCTACAACAGCGTATCAGCAAAGTGGACCATCTCTACCAAGGAAGACGACTATGTAGCCGAGTACGTTGTTATTGCTACTGGAGAAAATGACGTGCCTTACGTTCCTCGTATTGATGGTATCGACGAGTTCACAGGTACTAGATTTTATTGAAACTACTTTTTCAAAGTAGTCTACAAAAACATCACTTTTTATGAAATCAGCAAATAACTCCAGTTCAAAATGATACGCTTTTTAGCATACTCTGTAATACTTTTCAAATTAATTCAAATACGAAGTACGTTTTCAGAAGCGATCTAAACCGCAAAAAGTCCTTACAGGTAAGGTGGTGCATTCGAGTGAGTATAAATCTGGGTTGGAGTATGAAGGGAAGAATGTTTTGGTAGTTGGAAGTGGTAATTCAGGTATGGAGATTGCTTATGATCTTTGCTCTTTCGGTGCCAGAGCTTCTATTGTCGTTCGAAGCCCTGTAAGCTGAACACATAATATGATACAAACTCTTGTTAGTTATTACTCTATTTGCGATTAGTGGCCAAAAGTTGATGTTTGTTTTGTGAATGCAGATGCATATAGTGTCGAGATACATATGGTTGTTTTGCATGAGGCTCATGAAGTATTTTTCGCTGGAGACAATTGATAAGATTGCGCTTTTTCTATGTTATTTGAAGTATGGAGATACATCAAAGTTTGGCATTCGAAGGCCAGTCAAAGGGCCACTTTATCTCAAAGCAAACACTCCTGTTTATCCCGTTGTCGACGCTGGAACGTTTCAGAAAATTAGGAAAGGAGAAATCCAGGTTTCCTTATATTTTTATACATCTTATTAAACAGATATCACATCATGAAGTATGCGTTAATGCTTCCAAAAGATAATGCGAGTTCATCAAAATGCAGGTTTTACCTTCTCTGAAAAGCGTAGAAGGCAATAGTGCAACATTTTCTGATGGAAAAGTTCATCATTTTGATGCCATAATTTTTGCAACCGGGTACAAAAGCAAGATTAAGAACTGGCTTAAGGTACACTTTTAATAATGCCAGTTCATCAACAGAGATGTTGTGTGCACACATGCATATAGAAGACGTGTTTAATATTATTCAACTGAAGTGAAAGATCTTTTATGATATTCAGATGCATTAAAATACACAAAGTGTTGAAAAAGTATTTAACTAAAGTGGATTACGATTAAAATGACAAGTACAACTACATAAATATAATGAATGAAGTCAAGTTGAAGCTACATAGTTTATAACATGATGATATTGGTGCAAGTTATTGCTGAAACTTGAAGGCAAAAATTGATAAAGAAAGTGATACATATATAATAACAAATTAAGTCTAAGATTTTGTAACTTCGATCAATATGACAGCCTATCACAGCTGGAATGTGAATGCCAATATATAGTTGTAGTTATATTATATTACACAGTAAATTTATTTTTGTGGTATTACCAACATCATTTATAGTAAGAGCATCTCCAACAGTTCGGAGTGTGAAAATTGAATTTTCCACACTTTGAAATGTTGAAGGCCTCATTTCTCCAACAGACGTCTGTTGAACAGCCAACAGAAATTGGAATATGGTCCGAAAGGAGACGTCTGGAAACCAGGCGTCTCGTATGATCTGAATTTCCCAACCTCCGCTTTCTACATTATTCAGATTTCTGCATCCTGTGGGAGAAGTTTTTGGTGCAGATTTAAGAAAATCTTATCTGTTGGAGATGCTGCAGCCTACAAAATCTTGCTTGTGCAAATTGCTTTGTCCAGCTAATCATCATCATTTGATATCAAAAAGGTCAAAATCAACTAACTAACCAAGTTGTTCTCTTTTTTTTTTCCCTTGTAGAATGATGATTATCTCATAGATGACATGGGCATGGCAAAGCAAGTCTTTCCTAATCACTGGAAAGGAAAGAATGGACTCTATTGTGCTGGATTCGTGAGGAGAGGATTTTATGGAATTTCTGAAGATGCAATTAGCATCGCTAATGACATCAGTAACAATTTAAAATTAGCCTAATCAATTATGAAAATGATTTGAATACTAAATCACGGGGTGTACGGTTGAAAGTATATGGATAAATACATGTAATTATATCAAATTTGAAACAAAAATGTGTTCCATGTTGCTTTTTTACTTTAAGCCAACTCCAAAGTCCAATAATTTTATTCAAGCCTAAGTACAATTATTACTAGACATGAATATATGAAGGTTGTCTTATGCAAGTGTACTACTCAATAAATCGTTATACTTTCTTTATTTCAAGTTTACTTATGGAATGATGCAAATTACCGAAAGGTTGTTGACCTCATTCTTTTGTAGCAACAAGTTATGATGATATAAACTAATAGAACAATCAATGCATGTTTCATGCCTAGTCGGCAACTCTTCTCAATTGAAGAATAAAAGAATTACAAATATATTGTTGATCGATTTGTTTGTAAATAAATTATACCACCAGATTTGAGAATGTCTGTATAATAATTAATAAGATCACTGGCACTGGAGATCAAATCACAAGTTGGCTATGGCGTAGAAAAAAAGTAATAATTGATAAATGACTACTTAAACTAAACTATTTCCCTTAATCATATCTGTAGAAATTTGGTAAAACATTTTCTCAAAGTAAAAAGAAAAACATTACAAACTAAAACAATCAATGTCCAATTTTGCATATGTTATTGACTATTTATGATTGTATAAAAGGGTAATTTTATTCAAATGCGTAATCTACACCTATATTTTCAAAATTAATTTTAGAACAAATTTGTTCTTATTCATATTACAACAATTGCAACTAATTTTTGAAATCGTGAAATTATATAACCATAATTTATATAAAACAAAAAAAGCTTATTTATAAATTTTTATTATGCAATTCACATTAAGCTTGAAATTGAATAGTAACGTTGTCCTTATTTTACTCTTCTTTTTTTAATGTTTTTCTTTACAAATAAAATGAATTAAAATAGTGGCTTCTGCAATAAATATTGATTGATCTCTTACAATAAGGGCTAAATAAATTAAAAGGCATGAAAATTTACCCTAGTAAAAAGAGTTGAATATGCTATGTTGGACTCAAACATAGGAATTTCATTTGAAAAGATGAAAGTTGAAGAATATGGTGAGGAAATGTAATTTTGTTGACATTCGTGGGTATTTCTGCTGTAGGTAATGTTAAAGTTGGTGTTTATTGGTTTGATAATATTTTTGGTGTATGTATAGTATTTTTAGGTGTTTGAATATAATTTATCTTTATAAAATTCATTTTACAAATCAAATATTGAAAGATGACGCTAAAAATATTGCAACTCAAATAAAAACTAAAAGATGTGTGTGAGTACGTATATACATCTATTTATATATACGTGTGTGTATAATCAATAGACACCTTTATTTGATCTTATATATGTGTGTATAGATGTGTGTATATGTATGTATGTATACAAAAACATGTATCTTATGAACTTTTCAACTTTTATTTGTAAATGATACAATTCTTTTTATTTGATGCGATAATAATCCTTCCGTTGTTAAATAGTTGTCATTTTATATATAATAATACACAAATAGATAATCTGAATTACAAAAAATGTAGTAAATTCTAATAAATTTATTATATGAAGTAATTTTTTATTTGCATATAGTTATTTTAGAGAATTGGATGCTTAAAAGGTAACTATTTTTATTGAAAAACTACAATTATATAAAATTTGAAAACAAAATCAATTATAATTAAGTCCAAGAAAAACTACTCAAGTATTCCCATAATACTTGGCTCTTGCTGAACTTCCTTTTAATTTATGCCTATGCAAAGTCTTTGTAACAATTATAAAGTCCACTCAGTGTTATTCATTGTTCTTTGAATAGACTAGAGCACCATTAATGAACATGTATACAAATAAGCATATCATAGAAAGTTTTGGTTCATAAGGTGCAGCACCCAGTACGCATAACAAAAAATTCGCACATGTTTTCCAATACAAACATATCTCATCTAATATCAAAATAACACACACAAAATGAACATAGGTTAACAACATGGTTTGGGATCGCAAGCTGAGTACTTAACTTCGATTCAAATTTAATGGTTTACTACAACAACATGCCTTACATATGGCGAGAACAACAACAAAAGTAAAATACAAAGAATCGTTCGCTCTGCTCCATCTATCTACAGAGGACAAGACTGCATTCATCTAACCATGTTTTCCCAGTCTATTCTCATATAAGAGTGACTTAAGAAATCAAATAGTTAAACCATTTGGATCATACATAAGTTTGGTGTGATTAACCCCCACACATCACCTAAAGTATACCATAAATATATTATACACATATTACATGCATAATACCTTAACGTTAGTTTAAAATACAAATCGTATCTCATAAGTCCACATTAGGCACTCCCCACTTGCTTGTACAAAATACATATAAACGTTTTACACATCTCTACGTGTGGAGCCTTCGCACCACTTTGTCAGCTCTGCTCACGCACAAACATCATTCACTCATTACTGCATATTTACTCTAATGGTACACCGCCTCTAATACTCGGTTGACTAATGTCACTTAAGACCACTCTCCTTGCAATTATGGCCACCTACTAAACTCAAAATTGACCACCTACCAAAATAACATTTGAGAACGTCCATGTAACGACTCGAAATTTTCGACTTCGAAAATTCGATACTAATACGTTAATTGTAGAAGTGCCGAGCAATCAAACGCCAGAAATCTCAGGTTGTTAGAATAAAGAAGAAACAGGTAGAGGAAGAATAGAAACAAAACACAGAATCTCACATTTCGCAGCAGATCAAATATAATATCAAATAATAGCATTTATACAAGAAAGCTGTAATTGTTAATTTACCTCAATACATCAGAGTTACAACCAATAATAAATAAACTGGAAAGTTGCACAACATGTCCTAGACTACTGACAATACAACTCTAATAGTAGCGGTAAACTCCATATATTCCTACCATCCAGCTCGCCTCTTAAGCTCCAAAACATCCTAACCTGAAAATCTGCAATACTCAGTTTGACCCGAGCATTACATCAAAGTAACAACCGGATCAGGCTAGAAACCAGCATGAGTAAACACAACTAACAAAAGTACTAAGATAAAAACCATTTGAATACAAGGGTAACTTGCACCTTCCTACGAGTTCTTAAGTCCAATATTTAACTACAAGCAATATCCAAGAACTATTGCTCAATTAAAGGCCAAGTTACTTAATTTATTCTAATTCTAGCCTGTTGATTACACATATCAAATCTATAAAGAATTTTTGTAGATTACAAATCGAAGTGGTTTTGGGTTTTACTGATACCCGACCCCGGTCTCTTCGAATCCAATGTCATCTTTAATCCAAGTTGTTTAAGTTTAAGCAATACAATTCATGTTCAGAGTAACATATTCACATAGAGATTCCATTACAGATAGATAATCCATATTATCACAGTTCAACCCGAATATATCATCTCTCATAGCATCACAAATCACATATCAGAGATATCAAATAATCCAAGGCATTCAATATCATTCAATCATCCATAAACAAGATTAATTAGTCACTCCATTTCTAATTAATTTAATTAAATAAAATTAATTACTTTAATCATCTTTAAATCCTTCTTACTTAATATTAATTAATTACAAACCAATTAATTAATCATCCTTTAATTATCGTCTTTAATTACATTAAGTAATTAGCCTTTAATTAATTACACAAATTAATTAACCTTCAACTATTAATTAACCTTTAATTACTCTCACAAATTAATTAACAAAAATTTATTACGTTGATCCTTAATTAATTACTCTAATTAATTATTCTATAATCACTTACATTGATTAATTATCCTTTAAATAATCACATTCATTAATTAACTAACCCTTTAATTAATTTCCTTAATTAATCCATGCTTTAACTAATTACACTATGTAATTAATCCTCAATTACTTTCACTAAGTAATTATCATTAAATAAATCACATTTAGTAATTACCCATTAATTACCCTCCTTAATTAATGACATTAAGTAATCATTCTTTAATTACTTTCGATAAGTAATTATCTTTAATTAATTTCATTAAGCGATTAACCTTTAATAAATTAATCATCTTTTAAATTAATTATCTTAATTCATTAATCATATTAATAAATCAATCTTCTAAATTGATTACACAAATTAATTAATCTTTTATTAATTATCTTAATAATTAAATTAACTAATTATTCCCTTAACTGATTACATAAATAAATTAACCATCCTTAATACATTAAATATTAAAACCTTATTAAATTACACCATTTAAATCACCTTTGAAACATATAGGAATTTTCCTATTATAATAATTACTTTTAACAACAATTTTAAAGCATTTTAAACTTTGGCAACTCGTTTAAAGCTCGCTAATACTTTGTTTAAGAACTTGGTTTGCATTTTTCTTTGAAACATACACATTTTGATAAGCTTTAAAACTTGATCACTACAACTAACAAATACCCAGGCCAAATCAATAATATCCACGAGCTAACCCCGTACAACACACCCGCGTTCATCTACTTCAAGACGAAACACGATTTCCACGAGCCAGACCCGAGAAGTCTTCTTCTTCTACTCATCTATTCTACAGCAACCCAATAACCCAAAACACCCCTCCGACATGCTAGCGCACCATGCACGTCCACACGGTGGCAAAACCACGCCAACCAGCTTCAACGACCTCTTCAAGTCGCCATTGATCTTTCCGACCCACCCAGCTACCCAGAAACCCAAACCGAACAGCTAAGTCGAAAACAAGATCTTAGAGCACCACCTGGAACATAGCCAGTCACCAAAACACTTGCAACGCCTAGCTCCGGTCATCGGAAACCACGAGCTCGCACTGATAGCCGCTCGAGACCTCCCTCTTCATTTTCCCCCACCTCCAAGCCCACTCAAAATCATCGCGGCGTCGCACGGCTCTCCAAATCAATGTCAACCAGAACCATACCTAAACCCTAAATCGATCACGACCAAACCATCTACTCGATAGAAAAATCAACCGCCATTTTTCCTAAGTGTACCTGACTTCCTTCTTCCTCTAGGGCCGAGCACGACATACCACTTCCAGCCGATCGTCGGAAATCATTAGAAAACCCAATATTGATCAATTCGCAAAATCTTAAGACAGCCAAACTTAAAAATCATGAAATTGTTACCAAAATTCATTATTTACGAGTTCGAATCCTGTTACAAAATCAGAACTTGAAATCTGATCACTAGATTTCTGATTAGAATGATTTTCACTATGATATCTTGATTTTCTGTATACTTTACTCGTAAATTAAACTTAAAAATATTTTCTAAACTTGAATCATGTTAATCCAAACATATTTTGTTTAAAAGTTAAAGCCTATAAGAGAATGGGTAAAAGATTTTGGGGTTTGAATTTTTTTTAACCACTGTAAACATGAAACAGAACAATTGTTCTTGTTTCCAGACATGCATACCTCATTTTCATATATACATATACATGCAAGATAATTTTTATATCCAAACTTCAATGATCATCTCATACAGATCAAAATACAAATGGTTTTTGAAACGTTAAAGAGAAGTTTACTCACCTTAGATTCAGTTTTGAATAGAGATCAAAGCTTGGAAAATGATTCTTGCTTTTGAACAGGAATTAACTCTTCAATTTATAACCGGACTTGATTGATTATTGAGGTGATCTAATTTCTGCAACTTGAATTTGAACTGAATTTGTTTTAAAACTGAGTTTGAAACTTGAACTTCCAGGTTTGAATTTGAACAAAAGTTGTTTACTTTGTTTTGAATTATTTCCAAGTTCAGTTTTTTTTGGAAAAAACTTTGTTTATTTAATTTGGTTTAAGTCTGATTTTCCTTCTGGCTTTGTTTCTTTTGTTTAAATTGTGAAAAGGAAAATGAGTAAGGGTAGAGCTATGTATATATAACTTTATCCTTCATTTATTCATAAAATAAAATAAAATAAAATAAAAGAGCTAATGACACTTGTTTACTAATTCTGCATTGTCATTTGCATAAGTTAATATCTCAACACTTGTTTATTGAACTTACATTTGTTATTTTGTATATAAATAACTTACATTTGTAATTTCATGTATAATTATGTTGTAACATATATATTTTATAATAATTCCAATTTAGTTTTATTATTATAAATGTCTTAAGTATTTTAACATTTAAACTTCTCTTATATTTATCTATTTATAATTTAAAAGTAAATGATATAAAATTCCAATTATACACTTATAAATAGTTATACAAATATGCTAGTTTTATATTTATTCTCTATTTATATTTTTAAATGTTTTTCATAAAAAAATTATATTAAATTTTCTATTTAGTAAATACTTTCCTTAATTTATATAAATAAAATCTTTTAAAGAAAATAATATAAAACAAATTACACACTAATAAATCATATATATATATGTTTTAATGTTTTATATTTATTTATATATGCTTTATATTTTCTTTTTATACTTATAAACTAAATTTATTTTCATACACAAATTTTAAAAGAAAGTATACAACCCTTTATTTATTCCCATATATTCTACTCCCCATGGTATATATAAATATTCACACACTTATATATTTGTATATGTATACATTTTAAAATCTCCAATATTATAAAATTTGCATATATATCTATCTATAGGATTTATTAATTCACTATAAAATTTACCATTTTTAGATATTTATAGTCCAACATTTACTATAGTTTCAAATCCATTTATAACATCCTGAAATTTTTAAATCAACATAATATTATTTGTTAAATCTATAAATCAGTGTTTTCAATAGTTAAAATTAGATAATTATCAAATTATTTGTTGTCCAAAAATCCGGGTTATCACATTCCTCCCTCATTTAAATCTTTTCGTCCTCCAAAAGGAACGAAACTGGAATTTCAAAATTATCCTTTAAACATTTTAACTATAAACTCCTTTTTGTTCAAAAATTAAAAATACTTTAAAATCTATATAATACTATCAAAATAACTTTATAAAAATACTTTTTATAACTCGATGTCACCACAAGTCCATCCTTGCTCTTACATAAATTCGGTCATACATTGATCAGGCGTAGGACTGAAAACCTATGAGTACTTAACAAACCCGTTTTCCACAACTAGTGGAAATTCTTGGGAAAACATTTTATAGAAAATATAGAAAACATTTTTGAAAATAGAGGAAACATCTTTGGTGAGAATGCTCTGAAAATCATCACCCCCTCCATGGTCGCAGTTAACCCGATGGTTACGTTGCCACCCCGGCAAAATCCATAGACAACTGTAGGCACTCCGCGCCCATCGATTACGCCATGGAACCCACCATAGATCGCACTTACATCTTGGGTTACGTCGCCATCACGACAAAAATCTATGTAACTGTAGGCATCAATGCCCTCGATTTTCGCTGTCAAATGAAACTTCACCACTCCTACATAGGTCGCAGACTACATCAATCAAGTCCCAATGTCCTTAGGCTCTCACGACGTCTCGACTTCCGCTATGTGTCTCCATAGGTCGTAGTCTACCGATGTTACGTTGCCATTACGGAAAAATCAAACGTAGACCGTTGGCTCTCACAGCACACACGACTTCCGCCATGGTCCATAATAGATCGCAGTGACATCGAGTTACAGAACGCAAATGTCTTTGTGGGCATCAACGCCCTCGACTTTCGCTACCCACAACACAAAATCCTCAGGAACTTTAGTTTGTCTAGACTTCCTCCCAGGATTCAATTTAGAGCCTCCCCCTTAGGGCTCAAGGCAGAACCGCTCTGTGGATCTCCTATGAAGTTCATTTCAATGGGAGCGCCTTTTTCTCCAAAGCCAATGTCAAAACACTTTATACTATACACTTATAGTATCTTTCAAATCGTACTCTATACGATTCACATAAACCTCCTTTACACAAAATCGATATCTCGAATCGATAGCTCCAAACTTGGATTTCTAAATTTCCAAAATTGATTTTTTTTTCCCAAAAATCAAAAGCCTTTCTAAAATCCATAGGTTCCAAGACCCTTTTTCAAAATCATTCTCATAAAATCATTTATATATATGGATATACAAATATATATATGTATAACTTATCCTTTCCAACTTGAAAATAACCTTTGGACCACTTTTATAGATTCCCCTTTTATACTTCAAATATTTTCAAAAACCCTTTCTTCTGGTTCTAGATTCAATATAAGGGGAGCTTATCATATATAACAATATATATATATATATATATATATATATATATATATATATAACTTTACTATGCCAAATCAACATTCAAATTTGATATTCTTTTATAAAGTTACTTGCCATATCACGTACTTTTCATAAAGTGAATTTCAAAAGATATCCCACTTCCACCTTTATTCATATACATTTATCAAAATATATTTCAAATATCATTTCCATTTCTTTCAAAATTTAAATATCAATTTCATTTAAGCACGTAAGATGTACATATACCATCCGTATGCAATTTCAAATCTGATCGCTCGCTCGATCACACAATTTCACTTCCAAACTAGTATCGTCCACCCGACTTCCTAATGTGGACTCGGATCTGGTTTCTTGATCAGAAACCGTCATTCTCCTTGCAAAGTTACAACTATGATAGAGAATTACCAGAATCAATCAAAAATCCATATACAGGGTTCGACGTTGAAAATCGAGTGAAAAATTCTAGCTCGTATCGATATACTATCTCGAAATTGTATGCTCGAATATGGATCAAATCATTATACGAACAACCTACGTATTTATCTTCATTGATCATTAGCTAAATCAATTCTCTTTTCTATTCATCTTCATTTCGATTCCATTCACTTATCCACAATTTCTCCCAATTTCCATTTGGGTTAACACTCCAATTCTTATCTCAATTGGTATTCATTCATAGGCATTTTGCATTTTGACCAACTTAGATTAAGAAAATAGCTTGAATTTTTTTAAAATAGATAAGTAGTTGTAAAATAGTTAGGTAATTATAAAATAGTTGTAAAATAGTCAAATAGTTGTAAACAATTAGATAATTGGAAAATAGTTATAAAATAGTAATTAGGTTATAAAACAGTTGTAAAATTGTTTTAAAATAGTTAAGTAGTTCCAAAAGTAGTTGTAAAATAAGTATAAGATAGTTTTGGGCTTTAAAAAGAAAAGTTGTATAATAAATAGCTAGGAAAAATAGATTTAAAAGAGTTATATTAAAATAATTTATTTGGAAAAAATGGTTCAGAGAAAACTGTTCAATTCCCAATCTCTATTTCTAATCAATTTCCAATTTCCACTGCCATTTAAGTTGATTCAGTTCTAATTCAATTTGAATTAACTTCAATTCCCTATCCCAAATTCAAATCACTTCCAATTTGGATTAAACTTATCCAACTTCAATCACAGTTCCCACTTAATTCAAATCAAATTCAATTTGAACTTATTCAATTCAAATTTCAACTTAAAACCATCTCGAATTATATAAATTCGAGTTAAATTTTAAATTTTGATCTAATATTTTAGAGCAATTTAAACTTTACCTTAAAATTAACAACTTAAATCCTTAAACAATTTAGTTCCGAGTCCAATTTCAAAATTCCATTTTAAATTACCTTTACTTAACATATTTCAAAGTTCAAATTAGAGTTAAAATCATTTTAAATGATTTAATCTTCAGAATCCAATTTATTATCCAGTTCTAACTTTGAAACCAATCCTTAACAAATTTTCAGCAAGCTCATTTCTAACATTTAAACTTTAAGTTCAAAGCAATTTCCCTTTCATAAGTTCAAATCTTATTTCTAATTTTTCAGTAATGGATGTATATTACTTCAATCCATTTCTTATTTAAAATAATCCAACTCTCATTATCATAGATTATTAATAACAATAGGATGATATTAAGATAAGTCAAAATAAATAAATATCCAAATTATTTAAAACATTCATCAATAGCATCAAATTCCAATTTCCAGATCTCAAACCCATTTTGAGATCGCACATACTCCCAATTCAAATCAACCATTTAAATTCCAAAGTTAAATCTCAATTTCATCTTGAAATTTCCAATTTAGGTTGTTTGTTCTAAATTTGTTTAACTTCCCCTAAGTTAAATTTAATTTATTTAAACAATCCAGTCTACTTTACCCAATTTGAATTTTCATTTCAAACATTAAACTTAAAAATCTTCCCACTTATAAGTTCAAAAACTTATCACTTTGGATTTTCATATCACATTCCAAGGAAAAATTTAGACTCAACATTTAGAGTTTATTTCAAACCATCTTTGATATTATGTATATCCCACATATATACATATTTATTTCCTTTGCACACCAAGTTATACCTTAAACTTTAAACCACCTTCGGTTTTAATTTAAAACAAATTTTCTTTAAAATTTCCAAAAAACTCTTGTTTGAAACAGGCCCTTTTCATTCAATTACATTGTAAATAATACTATTTATTATTTCTTTTAAAACTTTGAAACAAATTTTCTGGACTTAGATTTAACGCATAATCATTAATAAATATTTCATTATTAAACACAACAACCATGTATGATAATAACCAAGATTATCATATCTGGAAACCAATTCATTATTATCTTATTCTGTAAACACTTCTACAAATTTAGGATTTTAATTTCAGTTTGGATTCATTTCAAACTTATCTTCATTTAATTTCAGTTTGGTTGTATTTCTGTTACCACTTAATTCTTATCATTATTTTTAATTCCAATAATCAACAACCAATTACCTTAATAATTAGAAAAACTATTGCTTTATATCAAAATAAAAACTTATATAAAAAATAATTTTAAAGCCGTTTTAGAATCTTTTTATAAGAAAATAACAAATGCGCCCTCATATATACTACATTCAACTCATTCTAGGGTACTATTGACCCTATCCTTAATGAGTATTCCCCACCAGATCCAAGGATCTCACTTAACCTGGCTCTGATATCAAAATGTAACGACCCGAAATTTTCGACTTCGAAAATTCTACACCAATATGTTCCCTGTAGAAATGCCGAGCAATCGAACGTCAGAAATCTCAGATTGTTAGAATAAAGAAGAGGTAGAAGAAGAACAGAAAACAAAACATAGATCTCACATTTCGCAGCGGATCAAATGTAATATCAAATAATAGCATTTTTACAAGAAAGCTGTAATTGTTAATTTACATCAATACATCAGAGCTACAACCAATAATAAATAAACTGGACAGTTGTACAACATGTCCCAGACTACTGACAATACAACTCTAATACATAGCGGTAAACTCCATCCGTTCCTTCCATCCAGCTTGCCTCGTGAGCTCCAGAACGTCCTAACCTGAAGATCTGTAATACTTGGTCTGACCCAAGCATTACATCAAAGTAACACCCGGAACGCAACTAACAAAAATATTAAGATAGAAACCCATTTGAATAGAAGGGTAACTCATACCCTCCTACGAGTTCTTAAAGTCCAGTATTTAATTACAAGCAATATCCAAGAAATATTGCTCAATTAAAGGCCAAGTTACTTAATTTATTCCAATTCCATCCTGTTGATTACACATATCAAATCTATAAAGAACTTTTGTAGATTACAAATCAAAGTGGTTTCGGGTATTTACTAATAACCGACCCCGGTCTCTTCGAATCCAATGCCATCTTCAATCCAAGTTGTTAAAGTTTAAACAATACAATTCATGTTCAGAGTAACATATTCACATAGCGATTCCATTACAGATAGGTAATCCATATTATCACAGATCAACCCAAACAAATCATTTCTCATAGCATCACAAATTACATATAAGATATATCAAATAATCCAAGGCATTCAATATCATTCAATCATTCATAAGCAAGATTAATTAGTCACACCATTTCTAATTAATTAAATTAAATTAATTACTTTAATCATCTTTAAATCCTGCTTACTTAATATTAATTAATTATAAACCAGTAAATTAATCATCATTTAATTATCATCTTTAATTATATTAAGTAATTAGCCTTTAATTAATTACACAAATTAATTAAACTTTAATCATTAATTAACCTTTAATTACTCTCATAAATTAATTAACAAAAATTTATGACATTGATCCTTAATTAATTACTATAATTAATTATTCTATAATCACTTACATTGATTAATTATCCTTTAATTAATCACATTCATTAATTAACTAACCCTTTAATTGATTTCCTTAATTAATCCATCCTTTAACTAATTACACTAAGTAATTAATCCTCAATTACTTCATTAAGTAATTATCATCAAATAAATCACATTTATTAATTACCCATTAATTACCCTCCTTAATTAATGACATTAAATAATTATTCTTTAATTGCTTTTGATAAGTAATTATCTTTAATTAATTTCATTAAGTGATTAACCTTTTATAAATTAATCATTTTTAAATTAATTACCTTAATTGATTAATCTATTAATAAATCAATCTTTTAAATTGATTACACAAATTAATTAATCTTTTATTACTTATCTTAATAATTAAATTAATTAATTATTCCCTTAACTGATTACATAAATAAATTAACCATCCTTATATATTAAATAATTAATACCTTATTAAATTACACCATTTAAATCACCTTTGAAACATATATGAATTTGCCTATTATAATAGTTACTTTTAACAACAATTTTAAAGCATTTTAAAATTTGAAAACTCGTTTAAAGCTTGCTAATACTTTGTTTAAGAAATTAGTTTGCATTTTTCTTTGAAACTTACACATTTTGGTAAGCTTTAAAACTTGATCACTACAACTCACAAATACCCGGGCCAAATCAATAATATCCCCGAGCTAACCCCGTACAACACACGCATGTTCATCTACTTCGAGACCAAACATGATTTCCATGAGTCAAACCTGAGAAGTCTTCTTCTTTTATTCATCTATTTTACAGCAACCCAAAACACCCCTTCAAAACGCTAGCGCACCGTGCACGTGCACACGGTGGCCAAACCATGCCGACCAGCTTCAGCGACCTCCCCAAGTCGCCGTTGATCTTTCCGACCCACCCAGCTATCCAGAAATCCAAACGGAACATCTAAGTCGAAAACGAGATCTTCAAGCACCACCTGGAACATAGCCAGTCACCAAAACACTTGCAACGCCTAGCTCTGGTCATCAAAAACCACGAGCTCGCACCGATAGCCACGCCAGACCTCCATCTTCATTTTCCCCCACCTTCGAGCCCATTCGAAATCATCGCGGCGTCGCACGGCTCTCCAAATCAATGTCAACAAGAACCATACATAAACCCTAAATCGATGATGATCAAACCATCCACTCGATAAAAAAATCAGCCGCCATTTTTCCTGAGTGACCAGACTTCCATCTTCCTCCAGCGACGAGCACGACATACCACTTTCAGCCGATCGTCAGAAATCATCAGAAAACCCAATGTTGATCAATTGCAAAATCTTAACACACCTAAACTTAAAAATCATGAAATTGTTACCAAAATTCATTATTCACGAGTTCGAATCCAGTTGCAAAATCAAAACTTGAAATTTGATCACTTGATTTCTGACTCTAATGATTTTCACCGTGATATCTTGATTTTCTGTATACTTTATCTCATAAATTAAAATTAAAAATATTTTCTAGATTTGAATCATGTTAATCCAAACATATTTTGTTTAAAAATTAAAGCCTATAAGAGAATAGGTAAAAGATTTTGGGGTTTGAATTTGTTTTAACCACTGTTAATCTAGAACAGATGTTCTTGTTTCCAGACATGAATACCTCATTTTCATATATACATATACATGCAAGCAAATTTTTATATCCAAACTTCAATGATCATCTCATACAGATCAAAATACACATGGTTTTTGAAATGTTAAAGAGTAGTTTACTTACCTCAGATTTAGTTTTTAACAGAGAGCAAAGCCTGGAAAATGATTCTTGCTTTTGAACAGGAATTAACTCTTGAATTTATAAACTGACTTGCTTGATTATTGAGGTGATCTAATCCTCTTTTGCAACTTGAATTTGTGCTAAATTCATTTTAAAACTGAGTTTGAAACTTGAAGTTCCAGGTTAGAATTTGAACAAAAGTTGTTTACTTTGTTTTGATTTGTTTCCAGGTTCAGTTTTTTTGAAAAAATCTTTGTTTATTTAATTCGCTTCAGGTCTGATTTTTCTTATGGCTTTGTTTCTTTTGTTTGAATTATGAAAAGGAAAATGAATAAGGGTAGAGATAAGTATATATAACTTTATCATTTATTTATTCATTATAAAAAAGAGAGCTAATGACACTTGTTTAATAGTTCTACATTTGTCATTTGAATAAGTTAGTATCTCAACACTTGTTTATTGCATGTATTCATAAACTTACATTTGTTATTTTGTATATAAATAACTTACATTTGTAATTTCATGTATAATTATGTTTTACTATATATATTTTATAATAATTCCATTTAGTTTTATTATTATTAATGTCTTAAGTGTTTTAACATTTAAACTTCTCTTATATTTATCTATTTATAATTTAAAAGTAAATGATATAAAATTCCAATTATACACTTACAAATAGTTATACAAATATACTAGTTTTATATATATACTTTATTTATATTTTTAAATGTTTTTGTAACAACCCGAATTTTTCCACCAATTTATAATCGACATTAAACGATTAATATTTTCTCTAATTACCAATTGAAGTTTTCAATCGAGTGAAAATCCTTTTGTAGTTCGTTTGAAAATGGATTAAGTGTTGTTGGGCTTTAAATGTTGAATATTGGCCCACGTTTTCATTTACATGATGCCGTGTTAAATTGAATCCCGTTCCTTTTTTTATTTATTATTCAACCCGATCCTCTTTTATATTTTTTCTTTGAGAAAATGGCGGCCGTTGCTTTCTTTCGATCCAAATTAGGGTTCGAACTTCGTTCGTCTTCCCTCGGTTGCACTGGCTTCGCTCGATTTCTGGTGGGCTCGGCTTCTTCTAAATTCATCGACAAGGTGAGTTTACTCACATCTAATTCACATCTCGAGTTAATTTAATGATCGAATTCTGTGATTTCATTCGTATTCAATTGTTTGAGGTTGTTGGTTCATTTTTCTCGCCGTTCAATTTATGTTGTTTGCTTGAGATTTTTCTGACTTCTTCAAGTTCGTTTTAGTGTCTGGTTAAATTCGATCGATTGGTTTTGGGATTCTTTTCAAATTAGTACTATGCCTCTCGTTCGATTTTCTTTTGTTGTGTGAATTGTGGTCGGCTTCGACTTCCTTCGTCACTGGCCGATTACACTGCGTTGACCTTGTTTTGAATTGGGTCTCGGTGTTTGACTTGTTAATTTGTCCACTGATGCATCGAGTCTGGGATTGTTGTTTCACTGAAGTTCTGAGAATTTTGGCATTGTTGCATTACTTCATGTATTCATGTGTACATGCTGCATCCTTGACATCTGGTCATCTCCACTGTTGTTGTTGAGGCAGAACACATTGTTTTTACGTCTTTGATTGGTTCTGGTCCTGCTTGTGTATTTTATTTTGGTTTTGTTTGCACTTTGCTTGAAGGCTTGGAGTCTTTGTATACATTTTGCACATTGGTTACTGTCACTGCTACGAGCTCATATACATGTATACATATATGTGCATATATGTATATATGTTGTTGAAGTGGTAGTCTTTTGGTTGTAATTTTCTTGAGTGATTTCCTCACTCACATCTAACTGTTCAAATTCGTATAATTTTGGGATGTTTAAGTTGCACCGTTTTAGTTTGATTTTCTGGTGACTTTGACATCTTCGATTCAAACTGCAGTGTTTTTGGAATTGGTTTGAAAACTTGAATATGCGGAATTAAATTGGATTTGGCACTGCCTTGACTTGAAACCGTTGTTTCATGATTTTGAACTCGGCTTCGACTTGTTTACTTTGACTCTGGTCATTTTTGTATTCACCCCTAAGCATTTTCGACATGCTGTATGCTCACTGCTCCCACTACTGTTACACACACTTGTGCACCTTTTTCTTTTGACATGTTCATCATCGAACTGTTGTGATGATTGTGTCGATGTTGCACTTAAATGAAGCTGTTCATACTAGTTCGCCTGTTTACCGGTCAAGTTCATTGCTGTATTGTTTTTTCTTGATATCTGACTTTGTCATCACTGCATTGTTGGATTTCGTTCACCACAGTAGCATACGTGACTTGTTCGATTTCGTTCGAAGTTGATGTAGTTCAAACTTGTTTGGTTGACTTATCCATATATATATATATATATATATACATACATATGTTCGTATGTGTGTATGCACATATTGTTGACCGTTGTTCGAGTCATGTGTTGTATTCACACATGTTTGTATATGCAGACACTTGAGCATATTTGTTTGTGCATACTTTCTACCTAAAGTTTAGAAAAGAAGTTGTATTTAGTTTGGCAATTTATGTTTTCAAATTGGTCATTTTATAACCTGAAGCATTGCTTGCATCCCATATTGGTTGCATTTCGACTGCTAGTCATGGCATTGTTGAGCCTTGTTCATTTGTGCAGTATACTAGTTATATACATATATACACTGCTGCATGATATCTGGTGCTTGCTGCCTATGTTCATTTGAACTTGGTTGATGTTTGGTTTTGTGATTTCGGGTTAATTGCAGTTTATTTGAACTGTATTTTCTCGTTGTACCTCTGATTCATTTTTTTTGCCATGTGCAGTTTGTATGTACATTCTTTTGTGTGCATATTTTACAATTTAATTGGTGGAAGTTTGAACTGCTGCCGCTTGCTTAGTGTATTAGTTTGCACTGTGAATTCTTGTGTATTGGCCTTTGTGCCTTATTGCTATTTCTGTATATGCTGTTGTGGCGAGGCAGTGTACGCGTGCGTGCACTGCAGCCACACAGTATCGACATTTTGAATTGATATTTGAATTTTCATTGATTTTGGTTCATTGATTTTTTGGGTACGACATCACTGTAGTGGCAAGGCAGTGCACGCAGGCGTGAACTGCAGCCACACGGTATGGCGTGTATGATATTCTATTTTGTTTTGATTTATGGATCTTTTGCGTATTCCATATTCCGCAGTGGCGAGGCAGTGCACGCGTGCGTATACTGCAGCCCTACCCGAATTAATATTTTAACTGATATTTCAATGGTTTGAACTGATTTTTTTATTCAATTAAATATTCTGAATTGCACTCTGATTTGGTTTAATTACGGCCGTCTATTGGTTACTTAATTATTATTGCTTCTGTGCACTAATAATTGAGTTTGAATTAGACTGACCCGAGTATTATTTTCTTTTGAATTTAATACTCGGGTCAGACCGAGTATTTACAGGTTGCAGATTTTTAGCTTTGGGTTGCTGCTTGAGCTATGAAGTCACTTCATATCTTTCGAAGTAGTCGTGTCATATTTATGTATTCATGTATATTATTGTCAATAATGTACTTGTATATATAACTTCCTGTGTCGACAGTTGTAGTTGTATCATATGTATTATATCATATGTTCTATGTCAAATGTATTGTAACTGACATCAGTTATATATATGAGACTTTTCTGTTTTGTCTGTGTTCCGCATTTATTGATATTACCTGTGTTATTATTATATCTACTGTCCTAAACTATTATGAACCATCGTAGTTCATTTTATACTGGAATTGGGTTATGTCGATGGGAGTAAATAAATCAGAGATTTAAAATGAAAGAATATATATATATCACTCCTATCGAAATAACCAATACTAGTGTAAAGCCTAACTACTGATGGCCGCGCGTCAAAAGCCTTATTTTCCGCGCTAGTTGACAACACTACACCGTTGTGTCCTTGGCTAGCGTGGGCGTAGAGGTGGGGCGTCACATCTTGGTATCAGAGCCTGGGGTTTAGGACAAATATAAAACATAACTTAGTACATGTGTTACAACTATTTGTCGATGTTTTATCTCTCATGTTTGCATATGATTATCTTTGATTGTTGGTATGAATTCCTAACATTTATTCATGTGCATTTGATTTTGATTTCGTGAAAGTATTTTGGCTTTGGTCTCCGTTTGCTTTTCGAACTCAAGTTGAGTTTTTGACGGTGTTGATTCGTTTTGTACTCATCCGTGGCCTTTAATTGTTGACTTCGACGTTGACTTGATTTTTAATTTTTGTTGAAGTCATTTATGCATCTATGCTCGTTCTGCTTGTTTTTCCAATTGCTAATCGATTCTTCTCTTCCGATTAGATGTTATCACTTATGTCGACTTTGATAACTTCTATTTCTGGAATTTTTGAGTATTTCTACTTTGATGGATTCAGTATCGATTTCTTTGGATTCTATTCACATCTTTGTATGTGAATTCTTGTGATTGATTGTTTCTACAATCATTTTTGTGATTTGTCACTTTAAAAATATAAAGGTTTTCTATACTAGTAGTAAATATCAAAACCTTTTTCCAAACGATTTCAAAACTATTTTACTACAAAGCTCTTTTCCTAAACCGTTTTTCCAATCTATTAGTATATACAAACCTTTACCTCACTCGTATGAGAAATCTAATTAAATGACTTAGTAAAATGAGTGGTATGAAACGCTTGCGTTTACTTCGCCGATTAATTCTTGGACTTATTCGATTGAATCTTTTGTGACAATTTTCTAAGTGAAGATTTACAGTTTGTTCGTAAATATTTAAGTTAAGCATGTGGTTATGGGACATGAAGCTAAACTTTTATATTTACTAGCTTAATGTAATTGACACTTCTCGTTGATCATGACGATCATTTTATGATTTAGACTAGCAATAGTGCGATGTCTCTTTGTTGGCTTTCTGGTTAGGCTAGACACCACTTGTGTGATTTCATTCACACATACCTTTTTGCTTTTTGGTTAGCCTAGACACCATTTGTGTGATTTCATTCACACATATCTTTTTGCTTTCTGGTTAGGCTAGACACCACTTGTGTGATTTCATTCACACATACCTTTTTGCTTTTTGGTTAGCCTAGACACCATTTGTGTGATTTCATTCACACATATCCTTTTGCTTTCTGGTTAGGCTAGACACCACTTGTGTGATTTCATTGACACATACCTTTTTGCTTTTTGGTTAGCCTAGACGTCATTTGTGTGATTTCATTCACACATATCTTTTTGCTTTCTGGTTAGGCTAGACACCACTTGTGTGATTTCATTCACACATACCTTTTTGCTTTTTGGTTAGCCTAGACACCATTTGTGTGATTTCATTCACACATATCTTTTTGCTTTCTGGTTAGGCTAGACACCACTTGTGTGATTTCATTCACACATACCTTTTTGCTTTTTGGTTAGCCTAGACACCATTTATGTGATTTCATTCACACATACCTTTTTGCTTTTTGGTTAGCCTAGACACCACTTGTGTGATTTTACTCACACATACGTTTTTGTTTGCAAGGTTAGACTAGACACTACTTGTGTGATTTCACTCACACATACCTTTTTGATTTTTGGTTAGTCTAGACCTCATCTGTGTGATTTCGACTCACACATATGGGGTAGCTCCCCATGGTCTTCGGACCGTCATGTGATAGGCCTCTTTCCCTTTTTCTGTGATTTCTGGATTTCTTGTGTAGATTTCTAGAACTTGTGTTTTCTGGATTTCTTGTGATGATTTCTAGAATTTGTGCTTCACCAATTTTCATGATTTCTATTGATAAGTTTTATCAATTTTTGTGCATTGGTGAATTCGTGTGTCATTGACTTGTTATGAATACAAGTTTAGGGTATGATATCCCTTCCTATCTTTGAGAAGATTCTTGTGACATTTTTGATGAACAAAAATTCATTGGTATTATATTTTGATGCCAATTATTTTGATGATATTTTGACGTATTAACTTCAGTAACCGTTAATTTTAAAATGAATTTTCAAGCGGTTATCCCGCAATGCTGATTTTGTTGTCCGTTTTTACGGTATTTTGAGAAGTGAAATTTCCTTGTCGAAGTTGCTACTGATGTTGCTGTTTTATTTTAAAAATTTGTTATTTTTAAAATTGTTTCAAAATATAAATTAAAATTGTTTTCAAAATTTTTACAGTTTACGCTTTCAAAAGAATGAGGAAGCGATTTAAACGTTTCAGAAAAATCGAGGACTATGACCCCTTTCTTTTACTGATTCGCTTAATTCCGGACTTGTCCGTTTGAGAATGTGAAATGTTATTTTTAAAATACACAATTATGCACTTTCAAGAAAACGATGAAGTGAATTAAACGATTTAGTAAAACTCGTGGTTATGGGTCATGTGCGTTTGCTATTTCGGTTAATTCCGGACTCGTTAATTGAAATATTTGTGATTTCTGATTATTATTTTTTGATAATCGGATGTTTGTGATTTCTGATTTATCGTTTTTGATAATCATATATTTGTTGTTTGTATTTATCGCTCGTGATAATTAGATATTTGAGATTTAATTATCGTTTGTGATAATTAAATATTTGTGAATTAGGATTTGACTATCGTTTTGATAATTGAATATTTGTTGATTTGAAATTTGATTACCGTTGTGGTAATTCTTGATTATCGTTTTTGATAGTTAGATATATGTGATTTTTGTTTTCTAATTATCTTTGTTGATAATTAGATTTTGCTGTCTCCTAATTATCGCATCGATAATTAGATATTGCTGTTTGTGATTTCTGTATTCTGATTATCTATTTGATAATTAAATTTTGTAGAGAATTTGAGAATTTCTTTTATGAAATTAAAAGATTTCCTTGGTTCTTATATTGTACTACGACGGTGTACCGGCTCAATTTTCTGCTATTCATGACGTTTTCCACGTCTTCCAATTACGGAAATGCCTTTGGGATTTCCGACTTTTATTCTTGAGCAACTTTCTATTCACATCAATGCTTCGGGTGTTCAGCACCTTCGAAATAAAGATGTTTTTCTCATGAAAGTTCAGTGGATCTCAAATCCTATGGATTTCACTTTGGAATCCAGAGAATTCATCGAGCAAACACGTTCAGGCTCTCTCTCTCTCTCGTGCTCTATATGTTGAACTTCCTATTTTCAAATTTCGTCATTTTGTGATGATATGCTTTTATGGTTGTTACCTTTTGTCCATTTATTCCTTATGATTGCGAGGACGTAATTTCTTTAAGGAGGAGAGTCTGTAACAACCCGAATTTTTCCACCAATTTATAATCGACATTAAACGATTAATATTTTCGCTAATTACCAATTGAAGTTTTCAATCGAGTGAAAATCCTTTTGTAGTTCGTTTAAAAATGGATTAAGTGTTGTTGGGCTTTAAATGTTGAATATTGGCCCACGTTTTCATTTACTTGATGCCGTGTTAAATTGAATCCCGTTCCTTTTTTTTTTATTCAACCCCATCCCCTTTTATATCTTTTCTTTGAGAAAATGGCGGCCATTGCTTTCTTTCGATCCAAATTAGGGTTCGAACTTCGTTCGTCTTCCCTCGGTTGCTCTGGCTTCACTCGATTTCTGGTGGGGCCGGCTTCTTCTAAATTCGTCGACAAGGTGAGTTTACTCACATCTAATTCACATCTCGAGTTAATTTAATGATCGAATTCTGTGATTTCGTTCGTATTCAATTGTTTGAGGTTGTTGATTCATTTTTCTCGCCGTTCGTTTTATGTTGTTTGCTTGAGATTTTTCTGACTTCTTCAAGTTCGTTTTAGTGTCTGGTTAAATTCGATCGATTGGTTTTGGGATTCTTTTCAAATTAGTACTATGCCTCTCGTTCGATTTTCTTTTGTTGCGTGAATTGTGGTCGGCTTCGACTTCCTTCGTCACTGGCCGATTACACTGCGTTGACCTTGTTTTGAATTGGGTCTCGGTGTTTGACTTGTTAATTTGTCCACTGATGCATCGAGTCTGCGATTGTTGTTTCACTGAAGTTCTGAGTATTTTGGCTTTGTTGCATTACTTCATGTATTCATGTGTACATGCTGCATCCTTGACATCTGGTCATCTCCACTGTTGTTGTTGAGGCAGAACACATTGTTTTTACGTCTTTGATTGGTTCTGGTCCTGCTTGTGTATTTTATTTTGGTTTTGTTTGCACTTTGCTTGAAGGCTTGGAGTCTTTGTATACATTTTGCACATTGGTTACTGTCACTGCGACGAGCTCATATACATGTATACATATATGTGCATATATGTATATATGTTGTTAAAGTGGTAGTCTTTTGGTTGTAATTTTCTTGAGTGATTTCCTCACTCACATCTAACTGTTCAAATTCGTATAATTTTGGGATGTTTAAGTTGCACCGTTTTAGTTTGATTTTTTGGCGACTTTGACATCTTCGATTCAAACTGCAGTGTTTTTGGAATTGGTTTGAAAACTTGAATATGCGGAATTAAATTGGATTTGGCACTGCCTTGACTTGAAAACGTTGTTTCTTGATTTTGAACTGGGCTTCGACTTGTTTACTTCGACTCTGGTCATTTTTGTATTCACCCCTGAGCATTTTCGACCTGCTGTATGCTCACTGCTCCCACTACTGTCACACACACTTGCGCACCTTTTTCTTTTGACATGTTCATCATCGAACTGTTGTGATAATTGTGTCGATGTTGCACTTAAATGAAGCTGTTCATACTGGTTCGCCTGTTCACCAGTCAAGTTCATTGCTGTATTGTTTTTTTTTTGATATCTGACTTTGTCATCACTGCATTGTTGGATTTCGTTCACCCCTGTAGCATACGTGACTTGTTCGATTTCGTTCGAAGTTGATGTAGTTCGAACTTGTTTGGTTGACTTATCTGTATATGTATACATACATACATTCGTATGTGTGTATGCATATATTGTTGACCATTGTTCGAGTCATGTGTTGTATTTGCACATGTTTGTATATGCAGGCACTTGAGCATATTTGTTTGTGCATACTTTCTACCTAAAGTTTAGAAAAGAAGTTGTATTTAGTTTAGCAATTTATGTTTGCAAATTGGTCATTTTATAACCTGAAGCATTGCTTGCATCCCATATTGGTTGCATTTCGACTGCTAGTCATGGCACTGTTGAGCCCTGTTCATTTGTGCAGTATACTTGTTATATACATATATACACTGCTGCATGATATCTGGTGCTTGCTGCCTATGTTCATTTGAACTTGGTTGATGTTTGGTTTTGTGATTTCTGGTTAATTGCAGTTTATTTTAACTGTATTTTCTCGTTGCACCTCTGATTCATTTTTTTTGCCGTGTGCAGTTTGTATGTACATTCTTTTGTGTACATATTTTACAATTCAATTGGTGGAAGTTTAAACTGCTGCCACTTGCTTAGTGTATTAGTTTGCACTGTGAATTCTTGTGTATTGGCCTTTGTGCCTTATTGCTATTTCCGTATATGCTGTTGTGGCGAGGCAGTGTACGCGTGCGTGCACTGCAGCCACACAGTATCGACATTTTGAATTGATATTTGAATTTTCATTGATTTTGGTTCATTGATTTTTTGGGTACGACATCACTGTAGTGGCAAGGCAGTGCACGCAGGCGTGAACTGCAGCCACACGGTATGGCGTGTATGATATTCTATTTTGTTTCGATTTTTGGATCTTTTGCGTATTCCATATTCTGTAGTGGCGAGGCAGTGCACGCGTGCGTGTACTGCAGCCCTACCCGAATTAATATTTTAATTGATATTTCAATGGTTTGAACTAATTTGTTTATTCAATTAAATATTCTGAATTGCACTCTGATTTGATTTAATTACGGTCGTCTATTGGTTACTTAATTATTATTGCTTCTGTGCACTAATAACTGAGTTTGAATTAGACTGACCCGAGTATTATTTTCTTTTGAATTTAATACTCGGGTCAGAACGAGTATTTACAGGTTGTAGATTTTTAGCTTTGGGTTGCTGCTTGAGCTATGAAGTCACTTCATATCTTTCGGAGTAGTCATATCATATTTATGTATTCATGTATATTGTTGTCAATAATGTACTTGTATATATAACTTCCTGTGTCGACAGTTGTAGTTGTATCATATGTATTGTATCATATGTTCTATGTCAAATGTATGTTAACTGACATAGTTATATATATGAGACTTTTCTGTTTTATCTATGTTCTGCATTTATTGATATTACCTGTGTTATTATTATATCTACTGTCCTAAACTATTATGAACCATCGTAGTTCGTTTTATACTGGAATTTGGGTATGTTGATGGGAGTAAATAAATCAGAGATTTAAAATGAAAGAATATATATATATATATATATATATATATATATATATATATCACTCCTATCGAAATAACCAATACTACTGTAAAGCCTAACTGCTGATGGCCGCTCCTCAACAGCCTTATTCTCCGCGCTAGTTGACAGCACTACACCGTAGTGTCCTTGGCTAGCGTGGGCATAGAGGTGGGGCATCACAGTTTTTCGTAAAACTTTTATATTAAATTTTCTATTTAGTAAATACTTTCCTTAATTTATATAAATAAAATCTTTTAAAGAAAATAATATAAAAAAATTATATACTAATAAAATCATATACATATATATGTATATATATGTTTTAATGTTTTATATTTATTTATATATGGTTTATATTTCCTTTTTATACTTATAAAATAAATTTATTTTCATATATAAATTTAAAAAAAAAAGTATACAACCCTTTATTTATTCCCATTATTCTACTCCCCATAGTATATATAAATATTCACACACTTATATATTTGTACATGTATACATGTTAAAATTTCCAACATTATAAAATTTGCATACATATCTATTAATAGGATTTATTAATTCACTATAAAATTTATCATTTTTAGATATTTATAGTCCAACATTTATTATAGTTTCAAATCCATTTATAACATCCTGACATTTTTAAATCAATAGAATATTATTTGTTAAATCTATAAATCAGTGTTTTCAATAGTTAAAATCAGATAATTATCCAATTATCTGATGTCCAAAAACTGGGTTATCACAGTCCACCTATGTTTTTATCTCCTCTTTTGGGTGGCACCTCCAAAAGTGAGCTCAACATATGTTCGGAGCCGCTCATCAAACATATTATAAGTTCCGCTCGTATAAACTCATTACAAGATTGGTTCACTATAACTAATAAGTTTTAGAATCACTTATCTACATAAGAATTTAACATTATGTGGAGATTATCGCAGCTCCATCCCAATTTTAAGTTATCTGGCTTGTGCATTCACTGCCTGTCATTAGTAATCGACACTCCTATGTGTCGTGGCATTACTAGTAAGGAGCCTACCCAAACTTCACTAACTTCCTAAACTCAAAGAGCTACACTACTTTTTGGGCACTATGGATTGACACTTCTTGTCACATACAACAGAGCTACACTACTCTTCACTTGTCAACATAGAATAATTCGATGCCCCACTCATGTTGCATATAATTCTCGCATACTCATCAAACCTACTCCAATTATCAAACATGGATTTGCATAGTAATAATCCCCTTTCATGAATTTCCTTAATCGTATATTTTCAAACACCATAGTTGTATGGTTCTGGCCACCTATTTAACGCATAATAGAGAGCATACCTGCTCGTTACACTTTAGTCATCGATCATGCATGAATATGAACAACGTAATTCACTTTATATATATCATTGCATATCACTAAGAATTTCATCCACATTGGAAAGTATTACCTAAAATATGAGAGAAATGATCAATTCCACCAACAAACTGCTACTTCGACCGTTTTCGTGCAAATCAATCATTAAATCTAGAGCTATCAAAGACACTCAAGTGATATCCATGCACATCAACTGATCTTATATCAGGTTGGGTAGCTTTTAATTGAGTCACTCACTCAATATAGAAACACATTCTTTGTTGAATCATATTTTTGATTCATGATGAAGAACATCAAACAACTATTGAGAACATAGATCACAAGATTGTATAACATGGCGACAAAAAGAGAAAGGATCTTCAAACAAGACAAGACTGTAATTCAGAATATAGTATGTTTTTTATCTTGATTTCGAGTCTTAGTTATGTGAAAATATTGTTATTATCATTCCTCAAGTACTCTCACACACACACACAAAAATGGGTTTAATTTCAAAACATTATATTTCTGTTGTGATCTGTGCAATATAGCATAGGTCAGTCGGCTGAATTAGGTCAGCCTGTCGACTGACCAGTGTCTATGCACAGATATTTGCTCTACAATACATTTGTTTTGAAATTCAGTCGACTGGCACTTTGAGTCAATTGACTAAATGGCAAATAACGGCTATTTGACTGAAAAGACACGTTCTTTTTTGAAGGGGTTTCAATCCAATTTCAAGAGGAATGGATGCAACTTTTGATTGAGATTTTTCACGAATAATTGCATCTCTATATCCTCTATATAAGCAAGTTTTGATTCTTTTCAACATTATTGAATTCTTACTTTATTCTCTCAATCTATTCTTGTTCTATTTTCTTTGCAATTCAAAGCAATCACAAACTCTATATCACTTGAATCTATAAGTTAATCTACACATACTTCGATTCTAAGTAACTATCTTCCTTTCGATCAATACACACACAAATACTCCTGAGGATTTGATTATAGGAAGGGTGTACTTCAAGACATATATATGTTATCAAGAACATAATAGTCAATAAATCTTTTTTATCAAGTAGAAGTCCTGTTCGGTTGCTCAGGCAAAAAGTCCTCTTCGGCTGTTGATGCGAAAATCATGTTCGGTTGTTCAATTATTGTATAGACCCGTTCCTCCGGGTTAAGTGAGGGTTATTGTTTTTAGTGAAATTCCAGAAGGAGTCTGGGACATGACGTAAGACGGAGCTCCGACACAGATATCTGCTCTACAATACATATTTTTTGAAATTCAGTCGACTGGCACTTCTGAGTCAGTTGACTGAATGGCAAATAACGGCTATTTGCCTGAAAGGACACGTTCTTTCATGAAGGGGTTTCAATCCAATTTCAAGAGGAACGGATGCAACTTTTGATTGAGACCTTTCATGAATAATTGCATCTCTATACCCTCTGTATAAGCATGTTCTGATACTTTTCAAAATTACGGAATTCTTGCTTTATTCTCTTAATCTATTCATGTTCTATATTCTTTGCAATTCAAAGCAATCACAAACTCTATATCACTTGAATCTATAAGTTAATCTATACGTACTTCGATTCTAAGTGACTATCTTCCTTTCAATCAATATATAAAAAAATACTCTTGAGGATTTGATTATAGGAAGGGTGTACTTCAAGACATATCTGTGTTATCATGAACATACTAGTCAACAAAGCTTTTTGTATCAAGTAGAAGTCCTGTTCGGTTGCTCAGGCAGAAAGTCCTCTTTGGCTGTTGAGGCGGAAATCCTGTTCGGCTGTTCAGGTGTTGTATAGACCTGTTCCTTCGGGTTAAGTGAGGTTATTGTTTTTAGTGAAATTCCAGAAGGAGTCTGGGACTGGACGTAGGACGGAGCTCTGAACCAGTATAAAAATTCCTAGTGTCATACCACTTTACTGCTTTTATATTCCACACAATTTACTGTATATAGTTATCTTCATTATTCTTTGCATTATTGTATATCCATATTGCACGATCCATAGCATAACACACTTTCATTTGGTATTAGAGCATATTTTTGTCACCGGTCATATGTTTTGAGCAACCGCTATCGATACACATTTTCCTCTCTTTTTAAGCGGGACCTGCAAGAAAATAAAGAATATCATTGGTACCCACTTTTTAATAGGGTCCTAAGAGTTAGGTCTTAGGAAACCAAACCTAAGAGGTTTAATATCCTTTTTGAAAATATAATTCTTATTTTATGCACAGATTCAAAAAATGAATTCATATTTTCTTCATAATTAAACTATTGTTTGTTTTAGGAATCCATATTTTTATAGTTTTTAGATTAGATTTTCTTTTAAAGGTTCTTTTGTGGTCCAAGGTTTATAATCATTTCTCCCTTTATCTTCTATTTTAGATGGAGCTTCTGATTTCTTAACATAACCTAATCCCTTTTTGTTTGAAGTAGGTTGAGAATTTTTAATAATAGTGGATAAATTTTCTCTTCCTTTATTAAAATTGGAATTTTTTTTAGTAATGTCATCTAGCTTTGTTTTGAGACTAGTGTTATCTAACTCAACAATTTTGATTTTTGTTTTTAGCTCATGATTCTCTGAAGCTAGAGCACTATTATTTTCTTTTTAAGCTTCTATTTCTTAACTTAATAGAGCGAGTTGAGAATTGTCAACGAGTGAATCTTGAATTTTCTCAAGTTCTTCTTCTAATATTTTCTTCTCGTCTTTAAGCATATCTCTTTCGGATTCTGCTTTTTTCTGATTTTCCAGAGCTTCCTTATATTTTCTTTTGAGATTTTTTAAAGTGTCTAGAAGTTTCAAATTTATTTCTATCATACCATCAAAAGTTAGATCACTAACCTCATTATCTTTTTCCATGAAGCATACATTTGCTTTTTCATTATCACTGTCGCTTTCGCTTTCAGAAGATGAAGAATCTGAGTCATCCAATGTTGCTGAAAAACTTTTCTCTTAAGCTTGTCCTTCTTATTTTTGTTGTTGTATGCTTTCTTCTGTTCTGGACAATCTTTTTGCATATGTCCCTTTTTGTGGCAGTTGAAACATTCTATTGCTGACATTGATGGTTTGTTGGAATTGTCGTTGAAACTTCATTTTCCATTATTCTTGTTCCTTTTTCTATATTTAAAAAACTTTTTAAAGTTTTTGGCAATGAATGCTAGGTCTTCCTCATCTGATGAAGGAATTGTTTTTTAAAGTTTTTGGTTCAAAATGTTTTATTTTAAATATAAAAGATCAGCTTGGCAAATTCGATCCAAAGTTCAATGAAGGAATCTTTGTAGGATATTCGAAATGAAGCAAAGCTTATCGAATTTTTAATAAAAGAACTAATATCATCGAAGAAACACTTCATGTATCATTCGATGAAAATTTTAAACAAATTCCAACTATTAAAGATGATGAAGAAAACATCACAAATACGGAATCTATAGTTTTTCAAAATAATGAAAACACTGTTAATAATAATATTAAATTTAGATCTCCTAGGATACTAAGAAATTACCCCGTACAAAATGTAATAGGAGAAATTAATTCAAATGTAAGAACTAGAAATCAATTAAATCAAATGGGCCATGTAGCTTTCTTTTATAATATAGAACCTAAAAATATAAAGGAAGCCTCAGCTGATGACTATTGGATTATCGCTATGCAAGAAGAACTAAACCAATTCGAAAGAAACAACGTTTGGGATTTAGTTCCAAGGCCTAGTGACAAATCAGTCATTGGTACAAAATGGGTTTTCAAAAATAATGTGAGAAATGCGGAATACGGATCTTAAGGCTAGGATTAACACTAGAGGGGGGGTTAATAGTGTTTTAAGGAATTATTAAATCTTTTTGAGTTTTTGTTAATTTAAACACAAATGTATGTAATATTCAGACACAGATATGATCAAAGAATAAAACACAGATGCAGAAATAAAGTAAAAGCAGTAAAGGAAAGAACATACCGGATTTTATACTGGTTCGAAGTTACCCTACATCCAGTCCCGCACACAAGTACGGATTTCCTTTCAAAGGTAATCTTTACAATTACACCCTCGATTTGAAGGCAACGAGGTACACCCTCCCAATTCACAATCCTCTGTGTAGAGATACTTGATTTCCCGGGCAACAAATTCACCTAACTAATTTCCAAGGCTACAATCGCACCTTATCTCGCTTGATTGATTTTCAAGGCCACAATCACACCTTTTCTCGTTTAATTGATTACAAAGAAGCCTATAACTCTGAATACCACTAAGGATCTTGTTGAGATAGTGATAGAGAATCAAACCAGAAATGATCTAGTTAGTATCAATGTTGATTTCGGCAGAGTAATGGTAAGAATATGTATGTAGAAATGTGGAAGAAGAAGAGGAGTGAAAAACCAGAAAATCCTTACTGAAATTCACTGAAAATATTCCATATTTATAGAAGAACAACAACCATGTCCATTCATGAAGAGATATGACGAATAGACACTTCTTTTGAAATTTAAATTTTGAAACCAACTGACACTATGTCGACATGGGTAGGTTGAGCATGTCGACATCCCAAAGGAATTTCTGGTGATTTGTTTTTCTTTGAAAATTACTTCTATCTTATATTAAAACTATTTTAAATTTTATAAATATACTTGTCTATAGTTAAAATACATAAGTAAATATATAGAATAATATATACAAAATTTTACTATAATTTTATATTTAAACCTAAGTATAAATATTATTATTAAAAATAATTTAAAACTAAGGATAATTTGATTTTGAAATTAAAGATTATTTTGAGGCTAAAAGTATTTGAAATCAGGATAGATGTTTTTGATGCTTTTAAAAGGAAGGTTTTGAAAACATTTTAAAAACAAGATATAATTTTGTAAAAATCATTTTGAGTAAAAATTAGCGAATACAAAACAACGTTCCACTAGATTTTTCGTAGGTTCCATCCTACTTAGGGTTCCATCCCTTTAACAGGCTCGAAGTGGATTCCATTCCACGAATAAATTGGATTTTAGGATGGCAGTGCTTTTCTAGGGGTTTTAACAAAATTCCTAACTAAATTACTTATTCTTGAAATTTTGAACTCTTGATAATCTTGATATTCTTGATACTCATGAGTCTTCAATCTTGATATCTTGAATCTCTTGTACAGTCTTCATTCTTGGTACCTGCATGGTTAAATCCTGCATATACATATATTTCTAAACTATAATGTTAGTATATATATTTTATAATCTATTCCAAGGTTGTTGTCATCAAAACCATCATCTCACGAACTAACAATCTCCTCCTTTTTGACGATGACAACCTTTTTATAAAGTATTAGTTCTATCCTAATAACTCCCCCTTAAACTATGCCTAAATATCCTATTTTATATTTCTCCCCCTTTATCATCAACAAAAAATAACTCTAAATATATAACTTCAAACTATATAACTCTCCCTCATTCTTGGACTAAAATACCTGCATTAATAAACTATACAATGGAGTATATAATAGATATATTAAGAGATCATTAAAATGATAGACTTGATAATCAAACAAGGATCAAATGTATATTTACACATGTTTTGTACAACAAACACCAATCCATACCAAATATCAATCCATATCAAACCAAATTAAAGTAAACGAAATCAAATCAATCAAAGCAAAAAATTCAAACAAAGTAATAAAATCAAACATTACGAGGAACTTCCACCCATCCTTCTTCTCCAAATATAGGGTCTGCTTTAATAGCATCCAAATTTTCATTGTCATTGGTGAAAGACACTGGAGGATGTGCTTCGTTATCATCCTTGTGCAGGGAGGAAATCATCCATCGAATTGCATCGAAATGCCTTTCTTGCTCCTTGGTCATCTCCATTTGACTCAATTCTAAGTGTTGCTGGTTGCAAAGAATGAACGAGAGAATATTCTTGAACAAATTAAGAGTTTCTTCAAGATTGTCGGATAAATTATGAATCGGATTAGCCATATTTGAATTTGTTAGAAGAATGAGAGATAAAGTAGATAAGAAATAATATTCAATGATGAATTCTGGAAGAAATAGGTATTTATAGGTGTAGAAATTCATTTGAAATGAATAGACATAGGGTAGTTATTCAAATTTCAAATTCAAAATGAAGTGTCATTTCTGACCAGTACATGTCGACATGGTCATAGGGGTATGTCGACATGGGGCAGTGAATTTTTATGACTTATTTTGATTTTGTGAATAATTTTGTGTGTGTGTGTGTGTGTGTGTATTTATATATATACTATCATTTATTCTGGAGATAAGATAAGCTAGATAACAGAAAAGAAATTCCATTTCATTTCATACTAAGGCGATACAACAATTAAACATAAAGAACTACACGAACATTCAAATCAAAATAAACTAAAACAAATACAACGAGATACGAAAAGGTAGATCTAGTTGGAGGATGATGACGATGAAGATAATACAAGCTTCTTGCTGACTTTGGAAACAAACTTGTTCATCTTGGATGAAATTTTATCCAACTTCTTACTAACGGATCTTTTAAGAATCCGCTGATTCTCAACAATAGTCTTTTGGTTTTTGAGAAGGGTTTTGTTGGATGGATTAGGAGGATAGTCGATGCTTTCCAAAGAAGTTTCACCTTCTTCTTCTACTTCAATTTCCATTTCATCCCTTTCTCCTTTTTCTTCCTCTTCCTCTTCTTCCATCTCCTCATAAGCCAAAAGCTCTTCCTTTTTGGCAAGAGTCTCATAAGGTTGAAAAAATAAATGGAATTTTCATAAGCGAAATGTTGGAATGATTGAAAACTTTTCTAGAAACAAATTCTTCTCCTTTGAAATCTACTCCCAAATAGTTAAAAATCCGTGTGAGATAAATTCCATGATACAAGTATTCTCACCCATTTCAAGATTATTAGCACGAAGTTCATCCAAAATAACTTGCGCCCAATTAATGTCATAATTTTCAAAAATAGCAAAAAGGGATTGATTTTTTTTTTTTGAAGATTATTAAAATTCCCCGATCTTGGGGTCAAAGTTTGTTGCAAAAGAAGATTGAAAATTCTTGCTTTTGGTCGAAAATTTCGATTTTTAAATTCAAAATCATCATTTCCTTTGAAATGTGATGAAATGTCTCATGATCATTTTCATTGATTTTAAAACTAGAAAGATCTATTCCCATACTTTTGCAATTGAAAATGTACCTAAAAGATCACAATTCTAAACAATTCTAGTGCCTTTGACACTACTCCAAATTTCATCCTCATTTCCATTATAAAATCCACGGTTTAAATTTGCATAGAAAATTTTGACAAGGTTTGGATAGCAAACAAAATCATTTTGAGAAGCATCAATAAGACTAAGAATTTGATTATTTGCAAAAAGAGAATCAATTTCATAAGAAGAGAAATCTTGAAATATAGAAAATTTCCGAGATGGACTTTTGCATAGTTAGCATAATTGTTGTATGATTTTATTGCCTCTGGATCATTTAAGAGTTGCTCTTTTATTTTTCTAGAAATTATCATGGTGGAGGGGTTGCTTGAAGAAGCCATTAAAATAGAGAGTGGAGAGCTTGAAGTTTTGAAGAGAGAGTTTGAATTTGAAAATGAAAGTGAAAAGATATGATAAAAGATAGTGAATAAATAGATTCTCAAAGGACATGTTCTCTGGTCAAAAGATGTCTTTTCAGAGAATTGAATGAAGTGCAAAGATGGAGGGAAATTCAACCATTTGAATTCAAATTTTGAATTTCAAATTTTGGTACCCATGTCGACATCACGGTAGGGACCATATCGACATGTGCTTGTGAATTTCTATGATTTATTTTCCTAAGTGCTCTAATATATATGTATATATATACTTATTATTTTTAATGTCTATATATCTGGAATATTATTAGAATTATAGTATTCTTGATAATATATTATTATACTGAGAATAATAATAATAATAATAATAAAATAATAATAAAATAGTAAAAAATTAAAAATTCAAATAACACACCAATTCAAAATCAATCAATCAAGCATCTAATTCTAAGCATGCAATTTCAACCAATTGTATTGTAAATGTGTACCTTTTTCTTAGTCCATTTCTCTGAATTCATCGGAATTGTGAACTGCCGTGAAACACAAACTTGAATTATCTGTCTTCTGATCATCATCGCTTGAGACGAGTCTGAGTCATCTAGAGTAGCAGTAAATGTACGTTTCCATTTCTTTAATGAATCATTGTTTATAAGAGGATTTTGCCTATCTGGATACGGACAATCTCTTTTAATATGCCCTGGTTCATCACATTGAAACATTTGACATTGTTTGGCACTACATTCTGATTTCTAGAGTTCTTATAGTTGTTTCTCTTGAGATTATTCATTTTTCTGTATTTCATAAATTTCCAAAAATTCCTGGTCATAAAGGCTATCTCTTCATCAGTATCGCTGTTTGAGTCTGATCCATCAGTTAATGCATTAAATGCCATTGATTTCTTTTCAGATGCTTTGCTTTCTCTTCTCCTGATCATTTGAACTTCAAACGACATTAGATTTCCAATTAATTCTCCTATCTTTAAAGCACTGATGTCATTTGACTCTTCGATCGCAAGTGTCTTTTGATACCATTCTAGAATAAGAGAATTCAGAATTTTTCTGACTTGATCTTCTTTCGAAAATTCCTTTCCCAAGGATATTAGAGAATGCACAATATCCTGAATCTACAATACATATCGGAAATAGACTCATTAGAATTCATTTTATATAATTGAAACTGATTTGCGAGCATGGAAATTTTGGTCTGTTTAACTTAGTTTTTCCTTCGTGAGTCACTTGCAAAGTTTTCCAGATTTCATATGTAGACTTACAAACTGACACTCTATTAAATTCATTCCTATCAAGTGAACAAAACATAATATTCATTGCTTTAGAATTATTTTTTGCAACAGTCTTTTTCTCGGCAGTCCACTACGCAAAATCAGTTGTGGGTTCAGAATATTCAGTTTGTGTGATATTCCAAGTATCTAATCCTACAGACTGTAAATAAATTTTCATCCTACATGTCCAATATGCATAGTTGCTGCCATTAAAAAGTGGTGGTATGACAGTAGACTGGCCTTCTACAAATGAACTAGTGACATGGATACTAGTGTTAGTAACAATACCGGTGTTGGTAGCCATTTCGAAATTTTTTTAAAAAATCAGATTATGAAACATTGAAAACCTTACTCTGATACCATATGTGAGAAATGCGGAATATGGATCTTAAGGCTAGGATTAACACTAGAGGCGGGGTGAACAGTGTTTTAAGAATTATTAAATCTTTTTGAGCTTTTGTTAATTTAAACACAAATATATGCAATATTCAGACATAGATATGATCACAGAATCAAACACAGATGCAGAAATAAAGTAAAAGCAGTAAAGGAAAGAACACACCGGATTTTATACTGGTTCAGAGTTACCTTACATCCAGTCCCGCACACAAGTACGAATTTCCTTTTAAAAACAATCTTACAATTACACCCTCGATTTCAAGGCAACGACGTACACCCTCCAGATTCACAATCCTCTGGGTAGAGATACTTGATTTCCTGGGCAACTAGTTCACCCAATTGATTTCCAAGGCTACAATCGCACCTTATCTCGCTTGATTGATTTCCAAGGCCACAATCACACCTTTTCTCGTTTAATTGATAACAAAGAAGCCGATAACTCTGAATAGCACCGAGGATCTTGTTGAGATAGTGATAGAGAATCAAACAAGAAATGATCTAGTTAGATTCAATGTTGATTTCGGTAGAGTAATAATAAGAATATGTATATAGAAATGTGGAAGAAGAAGAGGAGTGAAAAACCAGAAAATCTGTATTGAAATTCGTTGAAAACATCCTCTATTTATAGAAGAACAACATCCATGTCCATTCGTGAATAGATATGACGAATAGTCACTTCTTTTGAAATTTAAATTTTGAAACCAACTGACACTATGTCGAAATGGGTAGGTTGAGCATGTCGACATCCCAAAGGAATTTTTGGTTATTTGTTTTTCTTTGAAAATAACTTCAATCTTATGTTAAAACTATTTTAAATTTTATAAATATACTCATCTATAGTTAAAATACATAAGTAAATATATAGAATAATATATACAAAATTCTATAATTTTATACTTAAATCTAAGTATAAATATTATTATTAAAAATAATTTAAAACTAAGGATAATTTGATTTTGAAATTAAAGATTATTTTGAGGCTAAAAGTATTTGAAATTAGGATAGATGTTTTTTATGCTTTTAAAATGAAGATTTTGAAAACATTTTGAAAACACGATATAATTTTGTAAAAATCATTTTGAATAAAAATTAGCAGATATAAAACAATGTTCCACTAAATTTTTCGTAGGTTCCATCCTACTTAGGGTTCCATCACTTTAACAAGCTCAAAGTGGATTCCATTCCATGAATAAATTGGATTTTAAGATTCCAGTGTTTTTCTAGGAGTTTTAACAAAATTCCTAATTAAATTACTTATTCTTGGAATCTTGAACTCTTGATAATCTTGATATTCTTGATACTCATGAATCTTCAATCTTGATATCTTGAATCTCTTGTACAGTCTTCATTCTTGGTACCTGCATGGTCAAATCCTACATATTCATATATTTCTAAATTATAATGTTAGTATTTATATTTTATAATCTATTCTAAGGTTGTTGTCATCAAAACCATCATCTCACGGACTAACAAATAAAGCAGATGAACAAGGTAATATAACTAGAAATAAAGCAAGATTAGTAGCATGGGGATATAATCAGGAAGAAGGGATTGACTTTGAAGAAACATTCGCTCCAGTCGCTAGACTAGAAGCAATACGATTCCTGCTGGCCTATGAATGTTTTCATAATTTTAAATTATATCAAATGGATGAAAAAGTGCTTTTCTACATGGTTTTATAAAAGAAAATGTTTATTTGAACAATCACCTTTATTTATTCATGAAAAATTTCCTGATCATGTCTATAAATTAAAGAAAGCTTTGTACGGTCTTAAACAAGCACCATGTGCTTGGTACGATCATATCAAAAGTTATCTAATAAATTCTAGTTTTGAAATTGGAAAGGTTGATCAAACTCTTTTTATTAAAAGAAATAAACAAGATATATTAATTATTCAAATTTATGTTGATGATATCATTTTTGCTTCCACAAATGAAAATTTATGTCAAGAATTTTCAAAAATAATGACCAAAGAATTTGAAATGTCACATATGGGTGAATTAAATTATTTTCTTGGTTTACAAATTAAACAATTGGAAAATGGTATTTTTACAACTCAAGTAAAATGATGTAACAATTTAATCACATGCTTTGGCATGGAAAATACTTCTACCAAACCTACTCCTATGAGTACATCTATAAATCTTGATAAGGATGAAAATGGTAAGAGTGTTGACCAAAAATTATATCGAAATATGATTGGGTCGTTACTTTATTTAACAGCTAGTAGACCTGACATAATGATGAGTGTTTGCATGTGTGCACGATTTCAAGCAGATGCCAAAGAATCACATATGCGAGCAGTAAAACGCATACTACGGTATCTTAGTAAAACCAAGGACTTTGGACTATTTTTTCCGAAAGAATGTCCTTTTAAATTGGTATCATATAGCTATGATGATTTTAGAGGAAGTCGGACCGATAGAAAAAGTACAAGTGGAACTTGTCACTTTATTGGACGATCCCTTGTATTTTGGTTTAGTAAGAAACAAAATTGCGTCTCACTTTCGACATGTGAAGCAGAATATATATCTGTAGCTTTGGCATGTGCTCAAGTTATCTATATGCAACAAACACTTCAAGATTTTGGTTTTAATCTAAATAAATCAACAACTTATTGTGATAACTCAAGTGCTATTAACTTATCTTAAAATCCAATAAACCATTCATGAACAAAACATATTGACATTCGTCATCATTTTCTTTGTGACTGTATTGAAAAAGATTTAATATATCTTGAATTTGTATCCTTTGAAAATCTATTGGCCGATATTTACAAAACCATTAATAGAAAACGTTTTTATAAAATTAAGATGAGAACTTGGAATCGTCTCGTCTAAAGATTTATTATTTTTTAATAATTATGACCAAAAGTTTATAAAGATTAATAAAAATATTCTGGGAATATCTAGAATTGCCCGAGCCTCCTATTTAATCTAAGTTTTTTAATCCATCAAAAATTTTCTATTTTATTTATGGTAGAAATTTCTTTGTAATTTTTTGTCCACTTTTTGTTTCGTCTCTCTCTACCTAAAAAATTTATCAACTTTTCTTCGTTCCTTTCACATCTTGAATTCTATATTTACACCAACTCCAGACTACTCTGCAAACTTCTCCTTTCTCAACTATGTCATCAAACTCCTTGAACTCAAACAGCTCGGACTCAAGGATCTTCTATATTTCTGTCACTTCCGATTTTCCAAATACACCTTCTCTTCAAACTCCAACTTCTATTCATGAACAGGTTCCCATTATTAGAGATCACAACCATCATACCGGTTATATGCCCCCATCAAAGAAGTTGAAATGTTCATTACTTTTTGGCTCACCCTCCACCAAAAAAAAGGTGGATGAAATTCATCATTATCAACAACAATCTCTGGATCTTCAAAAAGAAATGTGGTATGAACAGAAAATGAACTCACGGCGGCTATCTTTTCTAGAGCAACTGGCTCTAAAAATTTACGCCTCCTCCTTTTTTAGTGTTCAAGAAACTGTTTGGGCTAGAAATGCTTGGTCTCCTAGCCTACAACGACCACCCGTATCACCGAACTCATGGGAACATGGACAAGGATGGTCACCAATTCACAAGGAGACGCCAACTAAGAAAAATGAGAATTCTACTCCAAGCCCATCCTCTAAATAATGTGTCTTGTCATTATTCAACTCCATTTCAACCATATTCAAAGAGTTCAAAGACAAACAACTATCATAATCATTTCTTATTGTTTGTATGACGTTTGTGTCATGACTATATAATTAGTGATTGTATTTCATCTATATTATGTTATCAATAATTTATTCCACAATTTTATAAGCTAAAAGTCACTGATTTCTAATTAAGCCCAGGTCAGTCGGCTAAATAGTCTATGTCACTCGACTAATTACAGAGTGTCAAAACTCTCGGGTTCAGATTCAGTCAACTGACTCTGGTAATTCAGTCGACTTAACGGTGTTTTCTGGATAATAACTGCCCCTACTTACAATTTTTTAACTCGCCTTTTCACCTTTTTTAACTTTCATCTTCATTTCTTCAACCCTATACTCCGAAATTTACCTCTCCACCATTACCAAATTTCACATTTTTCTAATTTTTCTTACTTCTCCATGGCCCGTAGACAAATAAAGCGCGTCAAAAAGGCTTCTTCTTCATCTTCTACTCGAATAGACCCTCAAATTGCTACTTGGCTTGTCCATGATAAAGCCATTCAAAGATGGATAATCATGCAAGACTCCTGTATTTTCAAAGGCTCCTTTGTCCATTATCCCGACTTCAACTCTTATGGCATATGGGAACTTTCAGAATGAAGCGATTTGGATACTTTTCTCGATTTCAAGAAGAACAATCTAAAAATCAATCATACAATGATCAAGTTATTCTATGTAAACTTGAATCTTCAAGAACCAGAACCTAGGAATCAATAAAACTGCATTTGGACTTTGGTATGTGGAATTCAAGTTTTTCTTTCTCTAGATCGTATGTATCATTTGCTTCAAACTCGAGTTGGGGGTATCAATCTTCAGGATGTAAATTGTGATATGAGAATTCGAGATAATTTAAGTCATTTATTCCTAGAAGGTGATGCTACAGACGTTAAATCTATGTCACATCGGGCAAAAGCAAGATCATGCACAAGTTTCTTCTAAAAGGTATAACTCCACGAATAAGATCGTATGAATTAGTATATCTCGATAATTTTCGTGCTCTATATGCTATATGGGGAAATTTGCGTGTAAATTGGACTCAACTTCTTATGGACGAATTCTTAAGTTTTAACCAAGGAAAAAAAATGTGATTTACTTTGGTGAATATATAATGCAACTTTTAAATGATTTTGGTATAAAATCCCCCGAATTCGAATTCTCCAATGTCGGATTATACAACATTCGTACCATAAGACTCATGCAACTCCCTGATCATTTGAAACCCTTTATTACATTTCAAGCTTGGCAAGCAACACAACGCCAAAGGCGATGTTGTGAGGAGTGATGTAAATGTAGATATGTAAATATGTGTATATGATTTGTGCGCATGTGTATCATGTACACCTTTTATTTCTTTTCGGGTTTTTTGCATTTCTGGGTCAGTGGGCTTGGCCCATTAGTTAGAGTTGTGTTTGTATATAAGTCATTTGTTGTAATATTTGTAACAGGATTTTGAATCCATTCGATCAATACAATAATGAACTTTTCTATTGATAACATGGTATCAGAGCCTCAAGATCTCAAAATTTGATTCAATCTCAAATTATCCTTTTCGATCCATTGTTTGATTATCTTGGATCAAGATGAGTGAAAATAAGGTCACAATGGACGTGATACAGTTGATGCCAAAGATCACTGATCATAAACTGAATAATTTGAATTATCTTAATTGGAGTAAAACTATTCGTCTTTATCTTCGAAGTATAGATAAAGATCGACATCTTACTGAAGCTCCACCAGATCTGGATTCTAAGGAAGATAAGCACCTATTGTGGTTGAGAGATGATGCTTGGCTGTTTCTTCAATTTAGAAATTCTATTGATAGTGAGGTTATTGGATTAGTAAATCACTGTGAATTCGTGAAGGAACTCATGGAATATTTGGAATTCTTGTATTCAGGGAAATGAAATTTAACTAGAATGTATGATGTTTGTAGATCATTCTATCGGGCAGAAAAACAGGAGCAAACTCTGATGAACAATTTCATAAATTTTAAAAAGACTCATGAGGAACTCAATCTACTTCCGTTTAGCCCAGATGTGAAGGTCCAACAACAACAGAGAGAGAAAATGGCTATTATGAGTTTTCTAGCTGGATTATCATCAGAATTTGAATCAGCAAAATCACATATTCTATCAGGATCTGATGTCTTGTCACTTAAAGATGTTTTCAGTAGAATTCTTCATACAGAAATTGCTCAGTTATCTAATGTAGTGTCTGAAAGTGCTTTAGTTGGTAATAGTAGGGTTAATTCTTCTTCGAACAATCATAAATTAAATACACAGAATCAAAATATTAATCCATCATGGAATAACCAGAGATCAAATGTGCATAGTCAGAACAAATTTTGTGTGTATTTCAAGAAACCTGGTCATACAAAATTTGAGTGTAGAAAGTTACAATACAAGAATTCAATATCTTGTAATTTACAAAATCCTACTAAGACGGTGTTGATGACAGTTGAGGAGTATGATAAATATTCACGGTATCAAGAATCACTAAAGAAAAATGTATCTGATCATAATCCGTCATCATCAGTAACTACTGTTGCCAACTCAGAAAAACAATCGTCAAAGAGGGTCATACATTCTGGAGCTACGGATCATTTGACAGGTAATTTTCATCTGATTTCAAAACCTCATTTAAATAAATCGAATCGTGTTGTTACTTTAGCTAATGGTTCACAAACATGAATTTATGGAACTGCAAATGTGGACTCACGTACTCAACTTCCACCAAAAATAGTATTGTATTTGCCAAATTTATCTTTCAACTTGATATCAGTAAGTCAGATCACTCGTGATCTTAATTGTTGCATATCCTTTTTCCCTGATCATTGTGCGTTTCAGGACCTTACAACGAAGAAGATTATTGGTAAAGATGAAGAGTCTGGTGGCTTGTATATCCTAACTGATAAGATACCTAACGATATTGCTTGCTCAATTGTAAACTATGCTCTTAAAACTCATTTCCAATTGGGTCATCCTTCATTGTCATTGCTCAAGAAGTTTTGTCCACGGTTTAATTCATTATCTACTTTAAATTGTGAATCATGTCAATTTGCTAAACAACACCGTAGTAGTTCTTATTCTAGAATAAATAAGAGAGCTAGTTCTATATTTGAGTTGATTCATTCAGATGTATGGGGTCCTGGTACAGTTGTACCTAAGCAAGGTTATAGATACATTGTTACTTTTGTTGATGACTATTATCGAGTAACATGGTTATTTTTAATGAAAAATAGATCAGAGTTATTTTCCATTTCATGCATATTCCGTTCCGAGATTAAGACACAATTCAATAGTAATATTCGAATTCTAAGGAGTGATAATGCCAAAAAATATTTATCTGAACAGTTCAATGCATATGTGGCTCAAAATGGAATTTTACATGAGACTTCATGTGTTGATACCCCTTCACGGAATGGAGTAGCAGAACGAAAGAATATGCATTTACTTAATACTACAAGAGCACTACTTTTTCAGATGAAAGTTCCTAAAGTTTTTTGGGCAGATGCAGTTTCTACTTCATGCTTCTTAATCAAAAGAATGCCATCAACTATACTTGAGTATAAGGTGCCACTTCAAGTATTGTTTCCAGATAAAAATTTGTATCCAATTAAGCCAAGAATTTTTGGATGCACATGCTATATGAGAAATGTTAATCCTCAACTAACCAAGCTAGATCCAAAGTCTTTGAAATACGTCTTTGTTGGTTATTCCAGGTTACAGAAGATATATAAATGTTTTTGTCCCAGTTTACAGAAATACTTGGTATCTATAGATGCTAGTTTTAGGGAAGGTGAAGCATTTTTCTGTCCATCTATACCAACAAATCAAGAATGTGCAGAGATTGATGATTTTTTACTATATCCTGTTATAACTTCAGAAAGTGCTGATCATCATATGGATACTGAATCAAATCAGGAACTAGAAACTAATGAATTGATCATTGATCATGCAACTGTTCCACAATCAGATCGAAGTCTGGAGTTACCAATTGCTCTTAGAAAAGAGAGAAGAAAGTGCTTATATCCAATTTCATCTTTTGTTTCGTACAATAGTCTATCATCAGAATCGTATTTATTCATTTCTGCACTTGATTTAGTTTCATTACCTAAAACTGTCAAGGAAGCAATGTCAAAACCAGAGTGGCAACAAGCAATGTTAGAGGAAATTAATGCTTTAGACAAGAATAATACATGGGATCTGGTTCAGTTGCCAAATAATAGAAAAGTGATAGGATGCAAATGGGTTTATTCAGTCAAGTTAAATCCAGATGGATCAATTGCAAGGTTTAAAGCTCGATTGGTTGATAAAGGGTATGCTCAAATATATGGAACAGATTATGTAGAAACATTCTCACCAGTGGCCAAAATGACATCAATCAGGTTGTTTATGTCATTGGCAGCAAAACATGATTGGAAATTGCATCCACTTGATATTAAAAATGAATTTTTACATAGAGACCTAGTTGAAGAAATATATATGGAGCAACCTTCTGGGTTTGTTGCTCAAGGGGAGAACAACAAGGTATGTAGACTAAAGAAGAGTTTATATGGCTTAAAGCAGAGTCCACGTGCATGGTTTGGGAAATTTAGTAAAGCAATGGAGAGGTTTGAGCTATTGTAGAGTAAGTCCGATCATTCAGTATTTTTTAGAAGTTCACAATGCAAGTCAATCTTGTTAGTTGTTTATGTAGATGATATTGTGATTACTGGGGATGATGAGCTAGGAATTGATGCTCTTAAGAAATTCATTCATACACAGTTTTGTACAAAGGAGTTAGGGGAGTTGAGATACTTCTTAGGGATTGAAGTTATGAGAAGTAATGGGAAAATATGTTTGTCACAGAGGAAGTATATGTTGGATTTGCTAAAAGAAACTGGGAATTTGGGTCCAAAACCATCTCCTGCACCTATGATGGTGAACATTACTTTGAGTAAAGATGGAGACGAATTCAATGAGCCAGATAAGTATAGGAGATTGGTTGGTAAGCTTAATTACTTAGTAGTGACTAGGCTAGACATTGCTTACTCAATGAGTGTTGTAAGTCAATATATGATTGCACCAACTATTGATCACTGGAATACACTAAAGCATATTTTATGTTACTTGAAAGGAACAGTGGGTAAAGGAATTGTTTACAAGAATCATGGACACAACAGAGTAGAAAGTTTTGTAGATGCAGACTGGGCTGATTCAAAGGAAGACAGAAAGTCTACTTCGGGGTTTTGTGTGTTTGTTGGAGGAAATTTAGTATCATGGAAGAGTAAAAAGCAGAATGTTGTATCAAGATCGAGTGCTGAGTCAGAGTATTAAGCTATGGCTAGTGCAGTGTGTGAACTGATGTGGTTTAATCACTTTATGACTGAGTTGAAGCTCGAAGTTGAAGTGTCATTGCTATTGTGGTGTGATATTCAAGCTGCTATACATATAGCATCTAATCAAGTGTTTCACAAGAGAACTAAACACATAGAAGTTGATTGTCATTTTATACGAGAAAAAGTGCACCAGGGATTAGTCAAAACTCGATATGCGAAATCAGAGGAGCAAGTGGCAGATATGATGACTAAAGCACTTAATGGTTGTTGAATGATGTTCCTATGCAGCAAGTTAGGCATGATAGACATGTATGTTCCAACTTGAGGGGGAATGTTGTGAGGAGTGATGTAAATGTAGATATGTAAATATGTGTATACGATTTGTGTGCATGTGTATCATGTACACCTTTTATTTCTTTTCGGGTTTTCTGCATTTTGGGTCAGTGGGCTCGGCCCATTAGTTAGAGTTGTGTTTGTATATAAGTCGTTTGTTGTAATATTTGTAACAGGCTTTTGAATCCATTCGATCAATACAATAATGAACTTTTCTATTGATAATAGGAGAAAAGGTATCCACATTGTAGGACAGAGCTTCGGCACAGATATTTGCTCTACAATACATTTTTTTTTGAAATTCAGTCGACTGGCACTACTGAGTCAGTTGACTGAATGGAAAATAACGGCTATTTGACTGAAAAGACACGTTCTTTCATGAAGGGGTTTCAATCCAATTTCAAGAGGGACAGATGCAACTTTTGATTGAGATCTTTCACGAATAATTGCATCTCTATATCCTCGATATAAGCATGTTTTGATACTTTTCAAAATTATGGAATTCTTGCTTTATTCTCTTAGTCTATTTTGTTCTATATTCTTTGCAATTCAAAGCAATCATAAACTCTATATCACTTGAATCTATAAGTTAATCTATATATACTTCGATTCTAAGTTACTATCTTCCTTTCAATCAATACACACACAAATACTCTTGAGGATTTGATTATCGGAAGGGTGTACTTCAAGACATATCTGTGTTATCAAGAACATACCAGTCAACAAAGCTTTCTGTATCAAGTAGCAGCCCTGTTCGGTTGCTCAGGCAGAAAGTCCTGTTCGGCGGTTGAGGCGGAAATCCTGTTCGGTTGTTCAGGTGTTGTATAGACCTGTTCCTCTAGGTTAAGTGAAGGTTATTGTTTTTAGTAAAATTCCAGAAGGAGTCTGGGACTGGACGTAGGACGGAGCTCTGAATCAGTACAAAAATTCCTCATGTCATTTTACTTTACTGCTTTTATATTCCGCACTATTTACTGTATATCTATCTTCATTATTCTCTACATTATTGTATATCCATATTACACGATCCATAGCCTAGCACACCTTCATTCCTTTCCCATCATCTCATAAACAAATTCAACACACATCACCATAGATCTAAATTACAAAAGGTCATCACTCTTAAGTCAAATATTAATACCATCATTCAACATCATAAGTGAAATCATAACGAACCAACATGTAACGACCCGCTATTTTGGACCATTCAAATCGACAATAAAACCATACATGTCCGACTTGAATAATTCAAAATACCGAATTGTTAATTAAAATTTGACAAAACATATATAGTAAATAAATCAACCACAGAATCACAGATACAGAGTAGTACAATAATACGCAGCGGAATAAATGAATAGTAGTTCATGAAGCTACTATATAAACAAAGTTAGAAATAAAATACATCAGAATATCCCAGATGCAGTAAAGTCTCTAGTACGGGCAGATGACTTCTCTGAACCAATCGACTGGATGACTGAAAGGATAGACAGTTGGATCTTCAAGCAAAGCTCCAACTTCGAAGGTAAGTCTCAAATGCTATATCACTCAGTCTGACCTGAGTGTAAAGCAAAACATAAAACGCTCGAGTCAGGATTAACATTCTTATATCAATAAATCCAACTCAAGTGAAATATCAACTAAAATACAAGTAACTTAGAGGATGTACGGGATAACCATTCTCTAAGGATCTGTGGAACTATCTACAATGTAGAAATATACACTATAACACCGTGGTCGTTTCAATTTAATTTATACTTCAAAACCAAAATATCATTTCATCTAATATATATATATATATTATCAAATTATATATATATATATTCAATTTTTATCACTTTCAAGGTTGCAATTCAAATCTATTCAAATTCAAATTTTAGTCCAATCTCAATTTATTAATTTAAAATTCAACTCAATTCCTAAATAACCATTTAACATTTTACCGATCTCAAATCCGGATTTGAGATCACAAAATACCCTTTTACATTTCAATATTATTGCAAAACTTTAAATATTCAATGTTTCAAACTAAATTTTTATTCAATTAAATTTTCAAAATAATAAATTTGAATTATATTGATTTCAAATACAGATCTGAATCACAAATAAACCAATTAAATTCTAGTATAGTTCAAAGCTTTAATATTCTACAATTCAAAGTTCAATTGACAGTTTCATATAGATCTCGATTTAACCCCATTATTATTTAGTCTTGAAATATTCCCTCATGAGATTCAATATCATTTAACTAACCTTAACTATTTTTTTATTTAGACGTGAAATATTCATTAAATCACTTAATTCAAAGTCCAGTTAAAAAATCATACCTTTAAATTTCCCATTCAATAATTTCAAATCGATTAATCAAAATCGTTATTTAAATACCATTTCTAATAAACCCAAATTTACCTTCCCAACCTTACTTATTCAATTAATTACAAGAAAATCTATTGAAATATAGGTTTACATGTATACTTAACCATATTCTACGTATTAAATCCATCTAATTTAAATCAAATATTACTACTAAATTTATATATAAAACTTATCATTTATCTAATGTCTTAAGAATCTATATTTATTAAACCATATATTTCTTTCAAAAACCATAGAAATTATTTTCAAAATTTTATACATGGACCAACGGTGTCTGTATATATTTCTTATCATATGGTCAAGTGATATGGATATTTATCATTTCAATCCGTACACTAAATATATACAGGTAGATAGCCTTTCAACCCGTAATCCCAAATTCAATTTAATGAAAATCGCTTGGGTCTATCATTTTAACCCATAACGAAATTCTCCTATTCTAAAGTCCGTTCAGGTATGAATCATTTCAACCTATAGTGAGTTCTAAACTACAGGGAACTTGCAGATTGATAACAGATAATAATAATATAACATGATATGATAATAATATAACAACAGGCATATATCAACAGTAATTAAATAAAGCATAAACAATAGGATATGGTGTCATATCCAATAGGTGAACAGTTTACATATAATAGCATATATAACAGATTTACTAACTTCAGCAGTATATTTCAATTGTCGTTTCAATTGAAACCAAATTAAATAAATAAAAGAACGTTAATCGTGAGTGATTGCTCACCTTTCGAGGCTAGAGGCTAGAGAAGATAGACAACACAACAAGCTACGAATTTCAAAGCAACGCTAGATTGGCACGAATTCAACAAAGCTAAGAGATAAGAATTTGGTGAAAACGAATTAGAACCATCTTGATATGACAGAAAATGATATATATAATTTTATTATTTATTATTAAAATCAATTTAATCATATATCTCAAATTAAAATTTAATTCAACACTTCGAACAAAGTCTCCATATATTTATATCTTTTAAAACCAATTAATGTATACTCATATAGACATTTGCGAACAAAATTTTATATTATATACACACACATATATATAAAGTTATATAAACTTAAATAGAAAATATACAAACGCGATTGTATTACAAGTTTCCAACAATATATTTTTTCCGTTTTAAAATATTAGGAATACTACAAACCATAATATATTATGACTAACATATAACTTAAAATATAATTAACAAATATATATACAAACGTACATAAGGTATAAACATATACATATGTATACTCAGTGACCCTATCTAACCCAACAGGTAAAATCCAAACTAATATAACTTATTTTTAAAAAGAACTTATAAACACTGTCTATATCATACTTAAACAAAATCAATATATATTACTGTAAATATATAAACAGTAAAACATATATTCATTGTCGAACCAAATTTTCCAATTTCTATAATATATAAAAATAGATCGTATAACTGTTTATATAAAATCTGTATTTATGTAATTATAATATCGATAAACCCATGTTTTATCTGTACAAATCCACTTATATTCTTATACAACATATAATTTATATATGTGCACCTTATAACCTATAACACTTACATATTTTAAAACAAAACAGAGAATATAGTGTGTAATATATACATATTTACTTTCATAAACATACAGCAACGTATATATATAAGCATATAAACTAATGTATTATAAAAAAAAGTATATGCTTACGCAAAAGAAGGAGTACACGGTCTAAGTGGCTACGGAGGAGCACGAGGGGTGGAAGATCAGGGAGGAGCTGCGGAGTATTGGTTTTGAGAAGCTAACAGAGGGGGAGAGAAAAAAAAAGAAGAAACAGAGAAGAGAAGTAAAGGCCACAGAGAAATATAAGGGAGGAGCTCAATATTTAAAAGCTGGAATAAGAAACGTAAAATTGAATGAGCGAAATGAATGCAACAAGTATATAAGTTTGATATTCGAATGATGGTCATAAAAATGGAAATTTGGGTATAGGTAACGGCTAGCTATAATCAAATATTCACGTTTTGATGGATTGCTTTCCTTTAAGAAATAAAGACAGGGAGAGAAAGAATAGATAAAGGCAAAAAATCTATCAATCAAAGAAAATGGAAAAGTTTGAACTTGTACGCAAATAAATAGATATAGAACGATGTAGGTGAGCTGGCTTCTCTGGGTAAAAATGCTTAATAATTTTTATGAACCAAATAGGCATGAACAGACTACAACATGCAATTAACTAATTGATTATCTGCAACCGTACAAGCAAGAAATGAGATAATAATTAAAGGGTTTTTTTTTTGATTGCCGAAGGAAAGAAAGAAGGGCAGACCAATAGGTTGAGAATCATACCATAATTACCCAAGTGAACAGAGGAAAGAAATTTAAAACAAAAATATAGATAAAGTTTGAGTGAATGGACACGGTCACCTGCTTGAATCATGTGTAATAATTAAAGCAAATGAAGTGGCTATAGGAAACAAATGATTTCTTCCTATTTTTGAATTAATGTTTACGTAGCCAATTTTTAAGCAAAAAGGAAACGTACAACAAATAATAAATTAAAATGACCGTTGATTCAGCAACGTTATTAAAGCAATTTATTATATTGCTTGGGCTGCACGGTGAAGATTTGGAAGAGACGTGTTTCACAATGCAACCGTTTTTAAGAAATAAATATATTACGTTAAAACAGAAGAACTGACCAAAAATGAACGTAAACGTATACAATTTATATATTTTGATCTACAAAATAATTATAGGATGGCAACAGTCACCCTAGATTTAGTTTTGAAATTAAAGCAATTAATTGCTGATTGGACAGCACGTTCCATATTTGAAACGTAAAGGAAAAAGAAAAGTATGGAATGGAAGGATATGTTATAAAGGCAAAATGAACCGTGTGGAAAAATAAAATAATAGAAATGAGGGTAAATAAAACAGCTGTGCCTTGAATTTCCTAAAATAAATTATTAGAGCAATTGATGGGTTGATTGGACAGTGTGTTTCAAAACTACAAGGAAATGAGTAATATATTTGAAAATACTAACATAACCTATATATACATACCTACTAGAATTCACACAATAATTAATGGACCATATACCCAAACTAAACTTTCTTTGTATATATGTATATTAAGACCAAATTTTTCTTTGAATCAAAAATCCATACTTGCTTTCAAAACTAAATTTCAAAACCGCCATTTGATGTATAAACAGAACATAATATTTTTCCCTTTTTTCTTCTTTTTATTAAAAATAAATCAAACATTATTTAATAATTTCACATAACTCAACATATCCATCGGTTACCAATTTTAGTTCATTTGTTAGAGGTTAATTTATTTGAATTACAACAATACAATTAAACTATTGTTTCCTCTTAAATTTTATTCAATAGATCAATATTTACAATTAACAATTATTATTAAATTCTTAACATTCGTTGTTTTAATTCAAATTGTAAATCTCATATTAACTATTATTATTCCCATCATTTTTGTTTCTACCAAATTTTATTCAATATTTTAATAAAATTAGAATTTAATTTTTTCTAAAATTTTGGATCGTTGCCCATTACACTTTTTTTTCCAGATCTGAACTGCGTTGCAAAAATGAAGATGGGAAGAGATTTTGAAACGGTTAGGAAATCAAAGATTTTTATTCCTATTAAACACGGAGACGCAAATGAAAGTAGAAAGTTTTACACGTGAATTGGAGGCAGGGTTTTAATTCTTTTTTTTAATGCACGTGTTGATTTGATTTTTAACAGCTAAGATATGAAATAAAAGAGCGCGTACAATAGATGCAATAATTAAAACGAACATACGCCTAAATTAATTAACCGGTAACGTAATCTAAATTTATATGTTTTCTTATTTATTGACTACTTATATTTAATTATATGCAATCCAAACAATAAATTTTTATTTCAAAATATTATTATTTAAAATTTCTCTCAAATTTAATTAAATACGTTATTAAAAACCGTTTAAAATTTATGGGTTGTAACACTCTCCCCCACTCAAAACTTTTCGTCCTAGAAAAGGAAGGAGGTAGGGGAATAGCAACAAACAGAAAGAAAAAATAGATTGAAGTACAAGATAAACAATTAATTTAAAACTATACAAATTTTACTTGAAATATTCATTTAAAAACTTCATTTGAAATTTAATTTTCTTTAATACTTTAATACTTTTCAAAACTCCTTTGAAAACAATTATTTACATTATTACTTATATTTACAAAGAAGCTATTGAAAATATTAAATCCTAAATTTATAAAATTTAATTTATTTATCTTAAGATACTTCCAACATTATAGATAAATCAATAACCTCTGAAACACTAAAAATTTTCTATTATACCATGTAGTATATAAATAAACAATATTTAAAAAGGATATATCCAACAAGGAAAGATAGTAGATTCGGAAAACAGAATCAAGGTGAATAACTAAACTGAGTAGATAAGGTAGATTCAAGGAATAGTATCGGGCACGAATAATTAATCTAGAACCATAAGAATTTCAATTTCGAATATTAATAAAGAATTTCTTTATTAGAAATACTTTTATAATAAAATACCTTTTCAAAAAAATACTTTTATGTCGAAACCTATTTTCCTTTCGAAAATACTTCTATAACTCGATATTTCGACAAGTTTATCCTCGTTCTTGCAGACTCTGGCCATGCGTTGATCGGGCGCAAAGCTAGAATTCTTCAAGTACTTAGTAGACCTGTTTCAAAAACCAGTGAAAATACTTGAAAAACCTTTAAAAACAGACATGGAAAGTACAATCCAAACAAAATAACCAAACCAAAACCTTTGTCTAACCATGGTTCGCAGATACACAATGGTTACGCCTGGATCCCCCAGGAAACAATCCGTATCCGTAAGCTTTCTCAGCCCTGCGAGTTACGCCATGATGACTAGTAGGGTGCATGATACACAATGGTTATGCCTGGATCCCCCAGGAAACAATCGGTATCCGTAAGCTTTCACAGCCCTGCGAGTTACGCCATGATGACTAGTAGGGTGCATGATACACAATGGTTACGCCTGGATCCCCTAGGAAACAATCCGTACCCCTAGGCCGTCTCAGCCAGGCAGTTTCGCTACTAATGCAACCTACATAGATTGCAGGATACACAATGGTTACGTCTGGATCCCCCAGGAAACAATCCGTACCCCTAGGTCGTCTCAGCCAGGCAGTTGCGCTATGCAGTCGCGAGAAAAAACAACCATGGGTTACGCCATGGTGGGACACTCGAGTATCACATTCGAAAAACCAAAAATCAGAGAGAATGATATCGATAGAATGAATCCACAATGTGGCCACAAAGCGGATATCAAGCAGAAGGCTCTTTCCATATCTTTACTTCGAAAATATGTATCATATTGTACCTTTTCAAATCACTTTCAAATATCATACTTATATAAAGTCCATTATATATAGGATTCCACTTTCAATCGAATACTTTCCAAATCAATAGTATATCAAATCACACTTATATATACTTCGATTATATAAAATTTCCCTTTCCAAATTGAGTACCTTTCAAATCAATAGGTGTCAAATCAATTTCGTACTATACAAATCAGTTTTATATAAGTTATATAACTCCCAAATCAAATATTTAGTAAATCAAGGTTCTCAAAAATTTTCTCGTTTCAATAACATTTCAGTTTCAAGATCATATATGATTTCACCAAATTTTCTTCCAAATTAAATATATTCAGTTTCAAAGTTTCTTAAACAATAGGTTTAGAAAATAATCCAAATTTCCAAATCAACAAAATTTAGGTCAAACAAATTCATTTCCAAAATCACCATATAAGTATAGGTTTTAATTCCAATCTAATTTCAAAACCAAATATTCTTCTCAAAATCAATTATACTCAAAATGGTTTCTAAATTTATAATTATCCCTTTAAAACCTTTAGACTATTTATTTCTATATGAAAAATCCAATTTTCCTTTTTCAAATTATTTATTTAACAAAAGTTTCAAATTTACTTAAGTCATACTCTTTATACTTCAAACATACAAAACTAAATTATATTCTTTATCAAATATTTTATACTCTTCGGAATTTCTTAGTTTTATGATTTTAAACCTTGATTTGGAACTGCTCGAACCTTCAAAATAGTCGGTGAAATCAAATTTCAAATCCAAGAGTTGGAAATCAGCAACAAATCGGTAAATCAATTTTTTTTTATATAAATAGAATTATACTAAATCAACTCGAAAACTCGAGGATTGAACACCGGCTTACTTTAAATTATTTCAAATATATATACCTATATCTTTCGAATATCAAATCATACTTCGGAATTTGAAATCAAATTGGTTTCACAAAGCCACTTGCATAGCAAAGCTATTAAAGTGGCCTCTCCCCACGTTGAAACTCGAAAATCAATGTCGATGATGCGTGCACTCATCACCGAAATTATTTTCCAGTGACATAAGTGAGTTCTGGACTTCTATTTTCTTGAAAATTTCTTTGAATTTTTTTTTTCGAAATCCTTGGACCTCATTTGAAGTCATTTGAAACATTTCTTATTCAGAAAATACTTTCAAATCTTATTATTATATATTTCAAAATCTTAAACCAATTTTCAAAAATACCGGAGTCCAATCTCTCGAATTTCAAATTCAAAACCTTTCAGTTGTAAATCATTTTCATATAAATCAATTTTCTTATAATATTTTCAAAATTTCAAATCTTTTCGAAACTTCAAATTCTCGTTTTTTTAGAGGTATATAATCCTTATCGAAAACATTTTCTCTTTTATATATAGAATAAAATCATAGTTACCCAAATAAAAATTTCGGTATACAAAACAATTTTAAAATACAAACAAAACCCAATTTTTAAAGGATAATTCAAGAATGGATTTCAAAACAAAGATAGAGATTTAATTTAGAGGAACTCCAATCAATAGAACCCTGATTCGAAGATAGACTCGATTGAAGATGAGGTAATTGAATTACAAAATAGATTATGGATATAAATCGCGGGCGAGCTTAATCGGGTCAACCGTGACTTCATGAAAAGGATCGATGCGGAATTCCAAGGCAAATCGACATTTGATCGCCAGATATAGAATTCGGCATAACCAGAGATAGCAGCATCTAAACCGAGGATATATAAATCTTCGGTGAATCAATGCCGATTGTAAAGGAGCTTTCACCCCCTTTACAAAACATTTAGTGGAGTTATGGAATACTCTAGAATCAAAGAATATAAATAGAAAAGACAAGAACAAATTTTGTAACCGAGGGACATTCCAAAATTCAAAGGAAATCGAGTCAAAAAGGAAGAGATTCAACTCGAACGAAAGTGATTCTGTAAATAAATTTACCATATATGCTAAGTTTTGCCTAGAGCCTCGCTCTGATACCAACTGTAACGACCCGCTATTTTGGACCATTCAAATCGACAATAAAACCACACACGTCTGACTTGAATAATTCAAAATACCGAATTGTTAATTAAAATTTGGCAAAACATATACAGTAAACAAATCAATCACAGAATCACAGATACAGTGTAGTACAATAATACACAGCGGAATAAATGAATAGTAGTTCATGAAGCTACCATATAAACAAAGTTAGCAATAAAATACATCAGAATGTCCCAGATGCAGTAAATTCTCCAGTACGGGCAGATGACTTGTCTGAACCAATCGACTGGATGTGTAACGACCCGTAAATTTTCGATAATTAAAATAGCTAAATTTAATAAGATTTCGTGATTTAGTGCTAGAAAAAAAATTGTAAGTCATTTGGAATAATAATAACTGGAATGAATTGCGACAATAATTATCCAAGTAATGAAAAATAAAAGCTACATAGTGAATGCCTTTGCAATCAAAAGTTGAATAGGATAATAAATGTTGAATTCATTGGGTATAATAGAGTAATTGATTGATAAGTAAAATCTATTTAAAAATCAAATATTGAATATTGAACAGGTAAATTGTTTAAATTAAATATTTAAAACTTATTGAGAAATTGAATAGCTGTAAAATGAAAATAGTGTTCTAAATTGTAAATTGGTTTTAAAAGTTGAATCTTATAAGTTCAATTTCAATATTTCAAGAGATAATGAATTATTGGGTAAGCGAAATTGTTTAAATTTAATATTTGGAATTTATTGAATAATTAATAATAGGAATTGAATAACCGTATAATGGAAATGGTTGTTCTATAATTTGCATTTGTTAAATTTTATAAGTTCGTTTTGAAAATTTCAAAAGATAGTGATTTAAGAATAATCAAATTTGTTTAAATTTAATATCACAAATGTTTGAATAATTAAATTCCGGATTTGATATGATTAATTTGATATTGAAATTTAATATATGAAAATAGAGTGAATAATTGAAAATTTGATTTAATATGATTCTACTTGGTTTCCAAAGTGAATGTAAGTTATATCGGGATTATAATAGAGTTAATAAGATTTTAAAATTGGAAATTATTGGATAATTGAATAACGGGTTTAATATGATTAAAAATGATTTGTAAAATTTTATTTTATCATATTAAAGTTAGAATGAGGTTATAGAACTGTTAAAATCGAATTAAGAGTTTATTTGTGAAAATTGAATATTTTAATATTTAAATCGACTAGTGAAATTAGCCATTTTTCGAACAGTCTCAGAGTTGGACGAAACTAGTTCCATTGGATCCGTAATAGTTTGTTATTATTGGATTTCAATTTTCGTAGCAATCGGAGTTTTCGTTTGACCGTGGCAGCTCGAAACGTATCGAAATTGTTTTTACTATTTAATTGACGAGTTAAAATAGTCATTTTTCATACAGTATCGGATTTCGACGAAACCAGTTTCATCAGATCCGTAATGTGATATTATTGTATGGTTTCAAATTTCAAGTCAATCGGATTTAAAGTTTGTCCGAGGCGAGCCAAAACGCCTAGAAATTTAGTTAATCGATTTAATTTAAAATCGATCGTTTATTTCCGTAACTCGCACAGATGATCGAATTTGCTTCCGAAACATGTTCCATTGTGTCCGGAACGCGGGGTAAACCCTAAAAACGCCGGTCACTGCGCGAGATTTGGAGTTCGAAAAATTGGGAATGAATATTGTTCGTTAGTTTTCTATAAAAGGACCCTTAATTCATTTCATTTGGTCCAAAACCCTAGTCTATCATCAGCCGCTGCCTCCATATAAGCTAACGGCCAGAACGCACCTAAATTCATTCCCTCCGATCTCCCAATCCGTCGACATTCATGCGAAACCTTCAACATGGAAGTTGTAGAGCACGCTGAGATCTTCGATCTCAACGGTGGAGATCGTCATAGGCGAAGTAAATCAACGGGAAATTGCTCGTGAAGGCCGGCCGTTTGCACGCATCTCGAGGTTGGAGGTGGGGCCGAGCTCCACCTGCTCCTGGCCGAAGGTAGAGGAGAGTGACACCTTCGATTTGGCACTTTCCGATCGTCGTCAGGAGGCTTGGCTTGATCGCGACCTGGGGTTTTTCGATCGTGCGTATGGGTTTCTTCGAACAGGGGTTGCCTGGGAGTTTTCACGCGAACGAGAAGAGAAAGGGGTGGGCGGCCATGATTGCAAGCTAGGAATGGACGGCTGTGATATTTTTTGAGGTTAAAAATAAAATAAAAGTTGTTAATTTTTGTATTAAAATTCGTATAGAACTTTGTAAACTCATATCTCATCCATACGAGGTCGGAATTGGACGAAACCGGCAGCGCCGGAATCGCAGAGATGAGAGCTACGCTGCAGTGCAGATTCGGGAGTGTTTGGAGCCCGTTAAAATTTTGGGTCAAACTGACCGTCGTTCGATTGGCTTTGAAATTGAAAATCAAGGTGAGTGTTTTATAACGCTCACAACGTACTAAATATCTTTATGCTAGTTAAATTTGACATTATGAAGTGTTATGATTTTTATTTGTCGTTGTTTGATAAAATTTAATTGTCATATAGATCATCATTTGAATTAACCGTTGAAATTTAAATTGATCGTTAAATTGAAATTAAAATTAAATTACGATTAAATTACCTGACTTTGATAACTATGAAATTGCCATGAATTGTATTGTCTATTGGATGATGTATTTTGATGGATGTTATTGGTTGATATTTAAATGTTTGGATGTTTATTTGCTTATATATATCATGTTAGGCATACATATGAAACTGTGATTTGATTTAAGTGGTATATATTCATCCCTGACATTTAATTGAAATAAAAAATTACTTGGCCATAGGATAGAAAATTATATACGGACATCGAATTGGCTAAATTAATAATTTTTAAAATCGTCGATTTGAAATTTATTTAAATGTTTTGATTTAAAAGTTATAAATGGAAATAAATTTATAAAAATCGAATCTACTGAAAAATTGAGTTTAGAATGTTGAAATAAATTTTGGTTAAAAGAAATTGTTAAATAATTAAAGTGGAGACTTTGGAATTTAAAATCGGGATATGATTGAATTTCGAAAATTGATTTTTTTAAATATTTAACCTTAATTCGAGCTTTGAATATTACTAAGTAGAAGTGATATAAAAATGATATTTTGAAATCGAGCTTGGAATTGAATCATATTTGAAATTTGGTTTTAAACTTGAATATCGATGGAAATTTTTGTTAAGTGTTATAAATGGATATTTTGAAAATAAAGCCCCAAATCGATATAAATTGAAATTGAATTAATTGAAAGTGAATATAAAATTTAATAAATTTGAAGTCAAAGTTGACATTGATGGAATCGAAATCGAAATTGAATCGGTAGAAGGGAAACTGAAATTGTTTTGAATTGGGAAGTTACAATTGAAATGGTTCGGTTTTGAAGCGGTTTTATTTGTTTTCCAAATTACTCAGTCATATAAACCATTTTTGAATACTTAAATTATTTTAATCTATTTTAAATCTACTTAACCCAATTTAAATTATTTTAAACTAATTTATCTATTTTAAATCCATTTTAGATTTTAAGTATCTTTTACTATTTTAATTATTTAAAACTACTTTTAAACTACTTAAACTATTTTCTAAAAATTTCAAGCTGGTTAATAAGGTGAAATGTTTATGCTTAAATCTTGAATTTGAATACGAATTGGATTAAATGAAGTTGCAACCTAAATTGAAATTCGAAATGATTTTGAAATCGAAATGAGATATTGATGCGAAAATTGATTTTTTGAAACGAAATCTTACATTTGAATAGATACGATAATATTTGAAATGGAATTGATTTTGAAGCGAATATGATATTTTGATATCAATTATGAATCGATTTGAAATGTAAAAGAGACAACGGTGTAATAATACGTAGTTATTAAAGAGACCGGGATCGGATATGGACATGCTCTCCGTCGATATCGAAAACCACTTTAATAACTATTATACGTGGAGTGTTGATCCAGAATGAAGTGGATGGTTTGGTGAACGCGTTGACTGAGAAAGAGAACGATATTGGATGACCCCTGACATGACTAAAACAGGAGCCGCGCCGGGCCATTAAGGTTCGTCATCTCTAGCGGACACACTTCTTCGATACCATATCTATTACATTTGTGATTCGATTTGGGTGCACCCCTTGATTTGGGAGTGTTGTTTCGCGGTGTTGGGGTAGCTGCTGGCTATGCTCAACATCAGTCCGGATCACGCAACTACTAGTATCCTAGTTGGTATCGCCTCATGTACCTTGTCATACTGATTATCCTATTCGCGACCACTACGTTATGTTTTGTGTTATACCTATGGGGTACCCTCTGATAACCACCAGTTTACGGTGGGGCTTACGGTGCTGTATAGACTATGGCATTATAAAAATGTGTTAAGGGGGATTATGGTAACGCCTTAACGCTATTTTGATACTTTATATTACTGATAGACATTATCTACTTAGCGTACATTAGTACATAGTAGATAGTTTAACGGATCCTTAAGAGATGGAAAATCCCGTAACATCTCTTGAGTTATTGCACGCACGTTGACACTGGATATGAGATGTCAAACCCCGTAAACATCTCTGACGCCGTTACACTCATATTTATTTACGATTGATTTAACTTTCATAAGGATATTTTAGTCCTGACTCGAGTGTTTTGTCTTTTCATTACGCTCGGGTCAGTCCTGAGTTTTCAGATTTTTGAAGATCTATTCTGGAGGACGAAGACGAAGACTTGGTACACTATTACTATTATTATCTGTGCATCATGCTATCTACTGCATTATTTTAATTGTTTTGTGGTATATGTATAACTCTGATAAATGTTGTATAAATAATAATCAAGGTATAGTAAACAACTTCATGAACTGTTTATTTGATTATTATATTTTATCGTTCCGCTGCAAGATTCTGTGTTGTTTCCTTTCTTTTATTTCTCTTTCCTTTTCTTTTCTTATTTACCCCAATAACCATCTGCCCTTTTGAATGGTTTGGAATCGACATGTGTATTTGATCGTCAGTTTAAACTGTCCAAAAAGGCGGGTCGTTACAGTTGGTATCAGAGCTTTGGTTTAGCGATAACCTTAGCTTTGTGGGGTCTGACTCTTTATAAATAGGGTAGTAATACCCTATGATGAGTCATTGAGTGTATATATATATGAGAGAGCGTATTTGTTAGTGATATAAAATGTTTTATATTGTGTCAGTTGATTTGTTGAGTGGCTTATGGATTCTGGTCAATATGAGTAATTAACGTCATTGATAGGGATCTCTAAACACTTAAACAGAACATTTGACATAGTATTGTTTTGAGATTGGGTAAATGAAATAATTTTGCCCTAATTATATTTTGTATATAAAGAATTTATTTTCAAAAATTATTGTGATCTGTCTAGCATATTTGGTTGTTAGAAATGATATATTGGTTATTATCATTAATTGGATATTGTAATTTAATAAATATGTGAATTACAAAATGAACAATGATAAAAACAACTTGTGGAATGTTTTAAGAAAGAAATTCTTATAAGAATATTTTATAAAGGTGACTTGTAAATTAAAATAGATTTAAATTGGAAAATATTGAATTTAAGACCCGGGATTTTGAAAATGGTTCGCAAAGCTTTGAAGAAATATATAGTAATATTATTTGGAAAATGTTTATGGAAATATTTTGAAAGGATTTTTAAGAAGGAATGAATTCAGTACTCCTCTCTTCTGTCGCTGGAAAATAATTTCGGTGATGACTGCGCAGCATCATCGATGTTCATTTTCGAGTCTCAAAGTGGGGGAGATTTCTAAGAAGCTTTGCTTTTCTTCGAAATTATTTTGGGTAAATGGGTTTTGGTTTAAATTCCAAAGGTATGATTTGATATATTAAAGATATAAGTGTATATATTTATTTCAAACGATTTGAAAAGAACCGGGTATTTAAATTTCTAAGTTATGTTAATTAGTAATTTTCAAATTATTTGAATGAAATGTGAATAAACAGAATTTATAAAATAAGAGGATTAAGATATCTATGCTATTGTTTGGGAAAACTTTAAAGCTGAAAGGTAAAGAGGATTTAAATAAATTAAATTTGTGAACATTCTAATTAAGTAAAATGAAATTCTATAAATTTGTATAATACCAAAATTACATTCTGATAACATATAACAAGACTTACCAAATGTAAAAAAAGTTAAAATGATGTTTGGATATGTAATGAGATATTGTATAGATAAACAGAACCTGAAAGTAATTGAAATATACAAGTAAGGAAAACTCAAAAGGAATTAAAATATATATAAATGGAAAATTTTGATTGTGATAAAAATTATATATACTTAAATATAGCATGAAATGATGAATGGATAAATGGAACAAGTAAGTGAACTTAAGAAAGAAGATAAATGAATCGTAATATATCTTTGTAAATTGGTTATAGAAAATAAATATAAATTGCAAAGGGGTTGTAAAATTTTTCTGAATTTGTAACCTTTAAGATAACTGTAAACTAAGAAAAGTCATTTATGAGAGGTTAGACTTTTATAGGATGATTAATAAACTAAAGTACCGGTTGATAAAATGTTCCACAAATGAATTCGTTATTAACTGAAATTATGAAAATGCAATAAATGTAAACAAAGGAATTTCTTATAGCTAAGAATCAATTGGAAAATAAAATTGGATTTAATTAAATTATATAGAATGTTTAAAATGAACTTGAGTAAGCAAATTCTATTATATGATGTTTAAGAAAAGATAATGTTAAAGAACATGCTATATAAAGAAATGAATATACTAACTGAATAATAGATTGTGAATAATTAATTGAAAAAAAAAGAAGTCAATAAAATAATTTAGTATAGATAAATTGGATAGAAATCCATTGGAAGGTAATACGTGAGATTGTACGTATATTATTTTATTCGCATAACGATTTGATCCAAATTCGAGCACAAAATTTCGAGATGATTTATATCGATCCAAGTTAGGATTTTTCACTCGATTTTCGACGGCGAACCCTAGATATGGATTTTAATTTGATCCTAGAATTCTCTATCATAGTATATGGCTATGCAAGGAGAGTAACAGTTTCCAACCATGGAACCAAATCTGAGTCCGCACTAGAGAGTCGGTGAACGATACTAGTTGGAAGTGAAATTGTGTGATCGAATAAGCGATTAGATTGATATTGCTCAAGGATGATATATATACGGCTTACGGACATAATTAAAGTTAATATTGGAAATTTAAGATGCCAAATATAAAATGATTCCTTTAAAATTTTATAACAGGATATATATATAAAAGAGATAAACCAAATTGAATGTAAGATTAATAATTTGGTTATGTTAGGTATGATTCGGTTGTTATATGATTGTTAGTTGATTTTATATAATTCATTAAGTGTTAATGAAATTGAAAGCTATAAATCATTGAAATCAAATTGGAAGTTAAATGAATTTAAATAGAATTTAATTTGATTCAAATTGGAAGTGAACTAATGTAAATATAAATTAGTGAATGTTAACTAATTGAATTGATAATGAATGTAAGTAAAATCCAACGTTAATGAATCAACTATGATTAAAATTGAAATCCAAGTCAATAAATATTAATGAGAAGTGAATTTATATTGATTGGTTATGGATTTGTTGGATGACAGTTGGATGATAATTGATTTGGTGGATGCATTTGTTGTTTTGTTGCATTTGCTATGTTGGCACATGTAGTTGTTATGTTGCTATATGATGTATATTGATATTATTTTCATATATGCATGTTTCTCATGGTTTGTTGAGTGTTTAGTAGGTGTGGATTGCGCTTGCTTCGCATTTAGAGCTCGCTTTCGCGCTATATTAGCCGTATATGCTCGCTAATAATATATAAGGTACATATCTCGGATTACATACCGTACTTTTACACTTTTTTCCCTGCGGGATGCCTCATCACTTGATGAGATGTATATTTGTGATATATATACTGTCATTTTTTTTCCGATCGAGCAGCGCAAAGGAGACTCTGCCGAAATTTTTCGTAAAATCCGGGTGTTAGAAATTTTTTTCAAGTTTAAAAAAAAAAACTTATAACTTGTTTTGATAACTAACTTTTAAAGTTAGAAAGTCGTTCAGGGTAACTTAGTGGAAGTGTAGTAATGACTTTATAAGTGGAATTTCATTGTTTTATAAGTTGGTAACTTTGAATAAAATATAGCTAATGTTGAATTCTATACTTAGTTCCTTTTCCCTTCTTTTTCCCTTTTCGGGGATGAAAAGTTTTGAGTGGGGAAGAGTGTAACGACCCGTAAATTTTCGATAATTAAAATAGCTAAATTTAATAAGATTTTGTGATTTAGTGTTAGAAAAAAAATTGTAAGTCGTTTGGAATAATAATAACTGGAATGATTTGCGACAATAATTATCCAAGTAATGAAAAATAAAAGCTCCTTAGTGAATGCCTTTGCAATCAAAAGTTGAATAGGATAATAAATGTTGAATTCATTGGGTATAATAGAGTAATTGATTGATAAGTAAAATCTATTTAAAAATCAAATATTGAATATTGAACAGGTAAATTGTTTAAATTAAATATTTTAAACTTATTGAGAAATTGAATAGCTGTAAAATGAAAATAGTGTTCTAAATTGTGAATTGGTTTTAAAAGTTGAATCTTATAAGTTCAATTTCAATATTTCAAGAGATAATGAATTATTGGATAAGCGAAATTGTTTAAATTTAATATTTGGAATTTATTGATAATTAATAATGGGAATTGAATAACCGTATAATGGAAATGGTTGTTCTATAATTTGAATTTGTTAAATTTTATAAGTTCGTTTTGAATATTTCAAAAGATAGTGATTTAAGAATAATCAAGTTTGTTTAAATTTAATATCACAAATGTTTGAATAATTAAATTCCGGATTTGATATGATTAATTTGATATTGAAATTTAATATATGAAAATAGAGTGAATAATTGAAAATTTGATTTAATATGATTCTAATTGGTTTCCAAAGTGAATGTAAGTTATATCGGGATTATAATAGAGTTAATAAGATTTTAAAATTGGAATTTATTGGATAATTGAATAACGGGTTTAATATGATTAAAAACGATTTGTAAAATTTATTTTATCATATTAAAGTTAGAATGAGGTTATAGAACTTTTAAAATCGAATTAAGAGTTTATTTGTGAAAATTGAATAATTTAATATTTAAATCGACTAGTGAAATTAGCCATTTTTCGAACAGTCTCAGAGTTGGACGAAACTAGTTCCATTGGATCCGTAATAGTTTGTTATTGTCGGATTTCAATTTTCGTAGCAATCGGAGTTTTCGTTTGACCGTGGCAGCTCGAAACGCATCGAAATTGTTTTTACTATTTAAATGACGAGTTAAAATAGTCATTTTTCAAACAGTCTCAGATTTCGCCGAAACTAGTTTCATCGGATCCGTAATGTGATATTATTGTATGGTTTCAAATTTCAAGTCAATCGGATTTACCGTTTGTCCGGGGCGAGCCAAAACGCCTAGAAATTTAGTTAATCGATTTAATTTAAAATCGATCATTTATTTCCTTAACTCGCACAGATGATCGAATTTGCTTCCGAAACATGTTCCATTGTGTCCGGAACGCGGGGTAAACCCTAGAAACGCCGGTCACTGCGCGAGATTTGGAGTTCGAAAAATTGGGAATGAATAGTGTTCGTCAGTTTTCTATAAAAGGACCCTTAATTCATTTTATTTGGTCCAAAACCCTAGTCTATCATCAGCCGCCGCCTCCATATAAGCTAACGGCCAGAACGCACCCAAATTTACTCCCTCCGATCTTCCAATCCGTCGACATTCACGCGAAACCTCAACATGGAAGTTGTAGAGCACGTTGAGATCTTCGATCTCAATGGTGGAGATCGTCATAGGCGAAGTAAATCAACGGGAAATCGCTCGTGAAGGCCGGCCGTTCGCACGCATATCGAGGTTGGAGGGGGGGCCGAGCTCCACCTGCTCCTGGCCAAAGGTAGAGGTGAGTGACTCCTTCGATTTGGCACTTTCCGATCGTCGTCAGGAGGCTTGGCTTGATCGCGACCTGGGGTTTTTCGATCGTGCGTATGGGTTTCTTCGAACAGGGGTTGCCTGGGAGTTTTCATGTGAACGAGAAGAGAAAGGGGTTGGCGGCCGTGATTGCAAGCAAGGAATGGATGGCTGTGATATTTTTTGAGGTTAAAATTAAAATAAAAGTTGTTAATTTTTGTATTAAAATTCCTATAGAACTTTGTAAACTCATATCTCATCCATACGAGGTCGGAATTGGACGAAACCGGCAGCGTCGGAATCACAGAGACGAGTGCTACGCTGCAGTGCAGATTCGGAAGTGTTTGGAGCTCGTTAAAATTTTAGGTCAAATTGAACGTCGTTCGATTTGCTTTGAAATTGAAAATCAAGGTGAGTGTTTTATAACGCTCACAACGTATTAAATATCTTTATGCTAGTTAAATTTGACATTACGAAGTGTTATGATTTTTATTTGTCGTTGTTTGATAAAATTTAATTGTCATATAGATCGTCATTTGAATTAACCGTTGAAATTTAAATTGACAGTTAAATTGAAATTAAATTAAATTGCGATTAAATTACCTGACATTGATAACTATGAAATTGCCATGAATTGTATTGTCTATTGGATGATGTATTTTGATGGATGTTATTGGTTGATATTTAAATGTTTGGATGTTTATTTTCTTATATATATATATATATATATATATATATATATTATGTTAGGCATACATATGAAACTGTGATTTGATTTAAGTGATATATATTCATCCCTGACATTTAATTGAAATAAATAATTACTTGGCCATAGGATAGAAAATTATATACGAACATCGAATTGGCTAAATTAATAATTTTTAAAATCGTCGATTTGAAATTTATTTAAATGTTTTGATTTAAAAGTTATAAATGGAAATAAATTTATAAAAATCGAATTTATCGAAAAATTGAGTTTAGAATGTTGAAATAAATTTTGGTTAAAAGAAATTGTTAAATAATTAAAGTGGAGACTTTGGAATTTAAAATGGGGATATGATTGAATTTCGAAAATTGATTTGTTTAAAGATTTAACCTTAATTCGAGCTTTGAACATTACTAAGTAGAAGTGATATAAAAATGATATTTTGAAATCGAGCTTGGAATTGAATCATATTTGAAATTTGGTTTTAAACTTGAATATCGATGGAAAATTTTGTTAAGTGTTATAAATGGATATTTTGAAAATCAAGCTCCAAATCGATATAAATTGAAATTGAATTAATTGAAAGTGAATATAAAATTTAATAAATTTGATGTCAAAGTTGACATTGATGGAATCGAAATCGAAATTGAATCGGTAGAAGGGAAATTGAAATTGTTTTGAATTGGGAAGTTATAATTGAAATGGTTCGGTTTTGAAGCGGTTTTATTTGTTTTCCAAATTACTCAGTCATATAAACCTTTTTTGAATACTTAAATTATTTTAATCTATTTTAAGTCTACTTAACCCAATTTAAATTATTTTAAACTAATTTATCTATTTTAAATCCATTTTAGATTTTAAGTATCTTTTACTATTTTAACTACTTTTAAACTACTTAAACTATTTTCTAAAAATTTCAAGCTGGTTAATAAGGTGAAATGTTTATGTTTAAATCTTGAATTTGAATACGAATTGGATTAAATGAAGTTGCAACCTAAATTGAAATTCGAAATGATTTTGAAATCGAAATGAGATATTGATGCGAAAATTGATTTTTTGAAACGAAGTCTTACATTTGAATAGATACGATGATATTTGAAATGGATTTGATTTTGAAGCGAATATGATATTTTGATATCAATTATGAATCGATTTGAAATGTAAAAGAGCCAACGGTGTAATAATACGTAGTTATTAAAGAGACCGGGATCGGATATGGACATACTCTCTGTCGATACCGAAAACCACTTTAATAACTATTATACGCGGAGTGTTGATCCAGAATGAAGTGGATGGTTTGGTGAACGCGTTGACTGAAGAAAGAGAGCGATATTGGATGACCCCTGACATGACTAAAATAGGAGCCGCGTCGGGCCATTGAGGTTCGCCATCTCTAGCGGACACACTTCTTCGATACCATATCTATTACATTTGTGATTCGATTTGGGTGCACCCCTTGATTTGGAAGTGTTGTTTCGCAGTGTTGGGGTAGCTGCTGGATATGCTCAACATCAGTCCGGATCACGCAACTACTAGTATTCTAGTTGTTATCGCCTCATGTACCTTGTCATACTGATTATCCTATTCGCGACCACTACGTTATGTTTTGTGTTAAACCTATGAGGTACCCTCTGATAACCACCAGTTTACGGTGGGGCTTACGATGCTGTATAGACTATGGCATTATAAAAATGTGTTAGGGGGGATTATGGTAATGCCTTAACGCTATTTTGATACTTTATATTACTGATAGACATTATGTACTTAGCGTACATTACTATATAGTAGATAGCTTAACGGATCCTTAAGAGATGGAAAATCCTGTAACATCTCTTGAGTTATTGCACGCACATTGACACTGGATATGAGATGTCAAACCCCGTAAACATCTCTGACGCTGTTACACTCATATTTATTTACGATTTATTTAACTTTCATATGGATATTTTAGTCCTGACTCGAGTGTTTTGTCTTTTCATTACGCTCGGGTTAGTCCTGAGTTTTCAGATTTTTGAAAATCTATTCTGGAGGACGAAGACGAAGACTTGGTACACTATTACTATTATTATCTGTGCATCATGCTATCTGCTGCATTATTTTAGTTGTTCTGTGGTATATGTATAACTCTGATAAATGTTGTATAAATAATAATCAAGGTATAGTAAACAACTTCATGAACTGTTTATTTGATTATTATATTTTATCGTTCCGCTGCAAGATTCTATGTTGTTTCCTTTCTTTTATTTCTCTTTCCTCTTCTTTTCTTATTTACCCCAATAACCATCTGCCCTTTTGAATGGTTTGGAATCGACATGTGTATTTGATCGTTGGTTTAAACTGTCCAAAAAGGCGGGTCGTTACAGGATGACTGAAAGGATAGATAGCTGGATCTTCAAGCAAAGCTCCAACTTCGAAGGTGAGTCTCAAATGCTGTATCACTCTGCCTGACCCGAGCGTAAAGCAAAACACAAAACACTCGAGTCAGGATTAACATTCTTATATCAATAAATCCAACTCAAGTGAAATATCAACCGAAATACAAGTAACTTAGAGGATGTATGGGATAACCATTCTCTAAGGATCCATGGAACTATCTACAATTTAGAAATATACACCATAACACCGTGGTTGTTTCAATTTAATTTATATTTCAAAACCAAAATATCATTTCATCTAATATATATATATTTTCAAATTTTATCACTTTCAAAGTTGTGATTCAAATATATTCAAATTCCAAATTCAAATTTTAGTCCAATCTCAATTTATTAATTTAAAATTCAACTCAATTCCTAAATAACCATTTCGCATTTTATCGATCTCAAATCCGTATTTGAAATCACAAAATACTCTTTTACATTTCAATATTATTGCAAAATTTTAAATATTCAATGTTTCAAACTAAATTTTTATTCAATTAAATTTTCTAAATAATAAATTCGAATTATATTGATTTCAAATATAGATCCGAATCACAATAAACCAATTAAATTCCAGTATAGTTCAAAGCTTTAATATTCTACAATTCAAAGTTCAATTGACAGTTTCATATAAATCTCGATTTAACCCCATTATTATTTAGTCTTGAATTATTCCCTCATTAGATTCAATATCATTTAAGTAACCTTAACTTACATTTTACTAAATATTTTTTTTATTTAGATGTGAAATATTCATTGAATCACTTAAATCAAAATCCTTTTGAAAAATCATACCTTTAAATTTCCCATTCAATCATTTCAAATCGATTAAAATCCTTATTTAAATACCATTTCCAATAAACCCAAATTTACCATCCCAACCTTACTTATTCAATTTATTATAAGAAAATCTACTGAAATATAGATTTACATATATACTTAACCATATTCTACGTATTAAATCCATCTAATTTAAATCAAATATTACTACTAAATTTATATATAAAATTTATCATTTATCTAATGTCTTAAGAATCTATATTTATTAAACTATATATTTCTTTCCAAAACCATAGAAATTATTTTCAAAATATTTATATATGGACCAACGGTGTCTGTATATATTTCTTATCATATGGTAAGTGAGATGTATATTTGTCATTTCAATCCGTACACCAAATATATACGGGTGGATAGCATTTCAACCCGTAATCTCAAATTCAGTTTAATGAAAATCGCTTGGGTCTATCATTTCAACCCATAACGAAATTCTCCTATTCTAAAGTCCGTTCGGGTATGTATCATTTCAACCCATAGTGAATTCTAAACTACAAGGAATTTGCAGAGTGATAACATATAATAATAATATAACATGATATGATAATAGTATAACAACAAGCATATATCAATAGTAATTAAATAAAGTATAAACAATAGGATATGGTGTCATATCCCATAGGTGAACAGTTTACAGATAATAGCATATATAACAGATTTACTAACTTCAGTAGTATATTTCAATTGTCGTTTCAATTGAAACCAAATTTAATAAATAAAAGAACGTTAATCGTGAGTGATTGCTCACCTTTTGAGGCTAGAGGCTAGAGAAGATAGACAACACAACAAGCTAAATATTTCAAAGCAACGCAAGATTGGCACGAATTCAACAAAGCTGAGAGATAAGAATTTGATGAAAACGAATTAGAACCATCTTGATATGACAGAAAATGATGTATATAATTTTATTATTTATTATTAAAATCAATTTAATCATATATCTCAAATTAAAATTTAATTCAACACTTCGAACAAAGTCTCCATATATTTATATCTTTTAAAACCAATTAATGTATACTCATATAGACATTTGCGAACAAAATTTTATATTATATATACACACATATATATGAAGTTATATAAACTTAAGTAGGAAATATACAAACGCGATTGTATTACAAGTTTCCAACAATATCTATTTTCCGTTTTAAAATATTAGGAATACTACAAACCATAATATATTATAACTAACATATAACTTAAAATATAATTAACAAATATATATATAAAAACGTACATAAGGTTTAAATATATACATATGTATACTCAGTGACCCTATCTAACCCAATAGGTAAAATCCAAACTAATATAACTTATTATTTTTTTAAAAAACTTATAAACACTGTCTATATCATACTTAAACAAAATCAATATATATTACTGCAAATATATAAACAGTATAACATATATTCATGGTCGAACCAGATTTTCCAATTTCTATAATATATAAAAATAGATCATATAATGTTTATATAAAATCAGTATTTACGTAATTATAATATCAATAAACCCATGCTTTATCTATACAAATCCACTTATATTCTTATACAATATATAACTTTATATATGTGTACCCTATACCCTATAACACTTATATATTTTAAAACAAAAACAGAGAATATAGTGTGTAATATGTACATATTTTTTTTCATAAACATACAGCAATGTGTATATATATAAGCATATAAACTAACGTACATAGTATATATTATAATATACTATAGGTTTATAAAAAAAATTATACTTATGCAAAAGAAGGAGTACACGGTCTAAGTGGCTATGGAGGAGCACGAGGGGTGGAAGATCAGGGAAGAGCTTCGGAGTGATGGTTTTGAGAAGCTAACAGAGGGGGAGAGAAAAAAAAAAGAAGAAACAGAGAAGAGTAGTAAAGGCCACAGAGAAATATAAGGGAGGAGCTCAATATTTAAAAGCTGGAATAAGAAACGTAAAATTGAATGAGCGAAATGAATGCAAAAAGTATATAAGTTTGATATTCGAATGACGGTCATAAAAATGGAAATTTGGGTATAGGTAACGGCTGGCTATAATCAAATATTCACGCTTTAATGGATTGCTTTCCTTTAAGCAATAAAGACAGGCAGAGAAAGAATAGATAAAGGCAACAAATCTATCAATCAAAGAAAATGAAAAAGTTTGAACTTGTACGCAAATAAATAGATATAGAACGATGTAGGTGAGCTGGCTGCTCTGGGTAAAAATGCTTAATAATTTTTATGAACCAAATAGGCATGAACAGACTACAACGTGCAATTAACTAATTGATTTTCTGTAACCGTGCAAGCAAGAAATGAGATAATAATTAAAGGGTTTTTTTTTAGATTGCCGAAGGAAAGAAGGAAAGGCAGACCAATAGGCTGAGAATCATACAATAATTACCCAAGTGAACAGAGGAAAGAAATTTAAAAGAAAAATATAGATAAAGGTTGAGTGAATGGACACGGTCACTTGCTTGAATCACGTGAAATAATTAAAGCAAATGAAGTGGCTACAGGAAACGAATGATTTCTTCCTATTTTTGAATTAATGTTTACGTAGCCAATTTTTAAGCAAAAAGGAAACGTAGAACAATAATAAATTGAAATGACCGTTGATTCAGCAACGTTATTAAAGCAATTTATTATATTGCTTGGGCTGCACGGTGAAGATTTGGAAGAGACGTGTTTCACAATGCAACCATTTTTAAGAAATAAATATATTACGTTAAAACAGAAGAACTGACCAAAAATGAACGTAAACGTATACAATTTATATATTTTGATCTTCAAAATAATTATAGGATGGCAACAGTCACCCTAGATTTAGTTGAGAAATTAAAGCAATTAATTGCTGATTGGACAACACGTTCCATATTTGAAACGTAAAGGAAAAGGATAAGTATGGAATGGAAGGATACATTATGTAACGACCCAGAATTTTTGATAACTTGAATTTGAATATTTAATTTATTTTTAATATTAATAAGTGAATTTTTGGAGTCGAATAAATTTTATTTTGAATTTTGGATTTAATTTTGCAATTAAATCGATTTATTTAATAGTGAAATTCCACAAATAATTAGATATTGGGTTAAATATGATTGAAAATGGTTTGGAAAATTTTGTTTTATCATATTAAAGTTATAGAAATATTTTAGAACTTGTAAAACTGAATTTGGAGTTAATTTGTAAAAATTGAATATTTTAATATTTAATTATCGACTGAAAAATAGCCAATTTTTGAACAGTCTCAGAATTGAACGAAACGAGTTCCATTGGATCCGTAATAGTTAGTTATTATCGGATTTCAATTTTCGTAGCAATCGGAGTTGTCGTTTGACCGTGGCAGCTCCAAACGCATCGATATCGTTTTAATTTTAATTCGGCGAGTTAAAATAGCCATTTTTCAAACGGTCTCGGATTTCGACGAAACCAGTTTCATCGGATCCGTAATGTGATATTATTGTAAGATTTCAAATTTCAAGTCGTTTGGATTTATCGTTTGTCCGGTACAAGCCAAAACGCCTAGAAATCGCTTAAATCGGTTTAAATTTAAATCGACTGTTTATTGCCGTATCTCACACATACTTCCGAATTAGCTTACGAAACCTGTTCCATTGCGTCCGGAACGCGGAAAAACCTTAGGATCGCCTGGCGGCACGCGTCGTTTGGAGTTCGTTTGCAAAAGTGTTAAATTGGGCATTTTATTATTAAAATAATATTAACATATATGTTATCTTCTTTTCCAAAACCCTAATCACTATCACCAGCCGCCTCCTATAGGTCCAATGGCCGAAATCATCCCATTTTCCCCTCTCAAAATCTCCAAATCCGCTCATCGAATCGAGAAACTTCCAACATGAAAGTTGTAGAGCATGGTGTGGACTACAGATCCAACGGTGGATCTCAGCTATCGTCGCCGTTTGGAGGCAGGATGGGGCCGCGTCTCCTGGGAGTTGCGCACGCAACTCGAGGCATGGGCAGGGGCCGAGTGTGACCGCACTTGGGTCGAAGGTGGAGGAGGTTTAGAGCTGCGTAATGGCGCTCCCTGATCGTGTTTTCGCGCATCGTGGTGGTCGTGGCCTTTAACCCTAGTTCTAGCTTGTATGGGTTCGGCTGCGTGATGATAACCTGGAGATGAAACGTGCGCGTGAAAGGAGAAGGGGGATTGCAAGTTGCGGCCTGGATTGCTGGAGTTTGAAATCAAGGGCTGTGATGTAAAAGGTTAAAATTATAAAAGGAGATGTAGATTTTATTATATTATAAATCGTTCAAACTTTAAAATATGATATCTTTTTGCTGCGAGGTCCAAATTGAACGAGATTTTTTGCGTTGGAATCGTATCGTCGTGCTCTTCGCAATGCAACTGGTTTGGAGTCGATTGGAGCTCGTTTGAATTTCGGGTAAAATTAAACGTTCGTTTAATTTTATTCGAAACGAACGCCGAAAACGGAAACAAAATCAAGGTGAGAACTCCTCACTCAATCGAAAGGTTTTGTTTAAAATTTTGAATAGTTAATATTGATTGATAATTGTTGATTGATTGTGCTAGTAGATATAGTAGGATATATACTATATATAGCGATATATATATATTGGCATATGTATATATCGGATTTGATTTCCCGCCTCGTATAGCGGATGAGACCCTATTGCGCCGCCTATTAAGCGGATATTTTATAAAATCCCATATACCGCGATATTCCACCTTGAAGTGGAATTGGTATTGTGCTAACGTCTGTGGATGCAGGGTAACAGGTTGGAGGGATCCAACTGGATTCCTCACATATTTATTTGTTTATGAATATTATGTTGATTGTTGATAATCATATTGATATATGACACTTATTCCCGTGATTGACCATCTGATGTTGTTGCATCATCGGATTCAAATTTTTAAAATTAAAATAACGGTTTTGAATTTAAAAAGGGGTTTTAAATCGATTTTTCAAAGAATATGGTTTATTAAAAATTTTGAATTGATTAAATTTTAAAATAAATAGATGGATAAATTTTTATGTTTTAAAAATTTATATCTTTATAAAATATAACTTAAAAGAAATTTTTAACAATAATAGGTTTTTATAAAATAGTTAAATTTGGTTTTTGGGAAGTTATTATTATTAATGGTTTATATATAAAGGATTTTATAAATGGATGTTTTTAGATTAAATCATTGGAGTTATAGAATAAATTTATAAAATGCTGAGTTGATGTATAACATGAATTTCATTATAAATCTATAGATATATATTTGTGAAATTTATAAAAAGAATGGTTATCGGGAAGTGAAGTTTTATAAGTTATTAACTTATAGAAATGGATTTGGGCATTAAAAAGGGGAATTTTATAGAAATTGTTAATAAATGAAGATTTCATTAGTTGAAATTATTATAAACCATAAAGAAATCTTGTAAGTGATAAGATTTTAAATTGGTGAAGTTCAAAGGAACGATTTGGTAAATAAATAATATTATAAGTATTTAACTTACAATATGGCTTTTGGGTATGAAATTGGGTTATGTAAATTGCATCGGATTAATAAAGGAATTTATAAAATTGGGGTTTATAATAGAAATGGAATTTATAAACTATGTTTATAAATTTGAAATTCATCGAATTTGATAAATTGAAATATGGGAATTTGTTAAGTGGGCTATATTCACTATTTTGAATATTGAATAGATTATTAAATAAAATGGGTTTGTTTTTGGGAAAGGAATGTTTTAAATGGAATTTAAAACGAATTAAAGGTGTTTTAAAATGTATTGAGTATTGAAAACATAGATTTCAACATTGATTGTTGAAATAGACGTTTTCGAGAAACAGAAGGGGATAATTTGTATAGTATTGGATTTATATATCTATTTTTAATTTCAAATCCATATACTAGTGTTTTTGGGTTGTCGTAACGATGTTTTACGCAACATTCGTTTTTAACCCAAATAAATGTGAATAAAGGAATGTTTTCTTAAAGAGAATGGAATAAATACTTAACTGTGATTTAAGTATATGGAATATTTTCAAATCGTTGAAAATAAATAAATTTGTGAATTACTTATTTTTAAAATAAGCATGGGAATGGTTTTCTAATATGAAATGGAACGGTTTTTGTGAATTCACCTTTAAGGTAATTGAAAGCAAATAACTTGAAATCGATTTGGGAATCGTATGCTAGTAGATGCTTGGAATTTAAATCCACTTTGGAATTTATATATATGAAGGGAAATTTGTTTAAAAATAAATGTTGATTTATTTTTAAATATGAAAATATAATTTACGAATTTGGAACGTAAGTTAAAATAAATCGGTAAAGATTTGTTTGGTGGTTTGAAATTTGTTTCAAAAGGTATATATGGTTAAGGTGATTTGAAATTAGTTTTCAAATGGTTAAGGTGATTTGAAATTGGTTTGCAAATGGTTAATGTAATTTGAAAATTGGTTTTCAAATGGTAAAGGTAAATTGAAAATTGGTTTTTCAATTGGTTAAGTGTGGAAAATTTTATCGTGAAGTGGTTTTGGTAAAACAAATAACTGGGGCAATTATTTGGAAATGGTGTATATATATATATATATCTTGTAAAGATATTTTGGGACTTAATAATTTTGGAAAAATTATTTGGAATCTGATGATGTGGCGCATCTTTATTGATAGTTAAATAACCGACTATCAATATTTACCCTTGGATGGTATTGATTGTGTTTGTTTGGAATTGAATGCACACTTATTCTTAAAATAAGCGCTCGCTATTCGGTTTAGCCGGGAGAGGACCTTTGTGTCATATATCCCATTCCGAATATGCGATACGTCGTTTGGATTGCATTTGAAGACCGGTGTGAAGACCGGGTATTTGTGAAAACGATAGGATGACCTATCGATTGTCTCCGCATCGTTAGCTACGATATGGAGATTTCCTTTGTGATGGGAAATTTTATCGGGATTGTGAATACCCGGATTGCAAGGGCTTCCTTGGAAGTGCCTTCGGTTCTGTTCGAACCCGGAACAGACTTGTATGGTTACGTGTCTGACATTACATTTTGAGAGATAGAGCAGATTTCTTTCAAATACATTTCTGTTGGTGGCGGAGAATTTATTCTCTTAGCTTAACACCCTTCTCTGAGACGTACGAGCTCAGAGGTTATGTAGTTGAAGGTTATCAGCGATATTTCCCAATCTGGTAATGTGGCATGATGAGTGCTGCTGTGTGATGATCATTGGTTGGTCATTTGTGATATGATCATTTGTTTGATCATTTATCTTTGTGATTATTGCTTTGGTCATCTGTGGACCCGAAGCATGGCTTTGTTACACAAAGCGTAGCTTTGTGGACGAGACTTCGTCAGGACCTCACTCCCCGGAAATGGTCGAAACAGGAATATGCGGCAAGGTTATGAGGGTCGCGCCCTTTAGGGTATGTCATTTCCTTCTGGAAAAGGGTGGTATCATGGTATGGAGCCCAGATATTTACTCATGTGGAAACACTATATCTATTTCTGTGTGGTGTTGTTGGTATCGAGCGCTCGGATAAAGGTCCCAAAGGACCGGGGGATGACATATTCGTGTAGTAGTTACCTAGTTACAGAGGTAACCCGGCCTTGTGTTGGCAGAGATCTAACCGTAACGTTAGTTTCTCGGGACGTCCCGCCAGAGGCGATCCCATGTGGCAGTAGGAAGTTCCTTAGCCTGACCATTTGTTGGAAATCCTTTCATCCAATACGTGCCTTGTACGGTTTTAGTTGTATTACCTGCCATTCACTTATGGTGGTCACCACTGTTTGGATGGTAGCTATAGTAGGCATAGTTCGGAATGTCTATGTTGGCTAGGATTTATATTCTACTTTCGAAATTGTTTTCTACACTATGCACTAGTAATAATATCAAAAATGATTTGATTTTCGTGTAGTAAGCATCTTTGACTATCATAAGGAGAAATCTCCTCCAATTCTGCGTTTGCATTGTGTGTGTGGCGGGAGGCCTTATGGTAGTTTCATTTTCCAAAAAGCATTGCGGATTTCGAAATTTAAATTTTCTTGTTGCTTGTTTAAAGATAAACTGTTTTGAGTTCTCACACCAGTCCCATGACTGACCTGGAGTTTATTGTTCCTTTCCTAAACTCTGGGTGCCCACTATTTTCCACACGGGCAGTCTAGAGTTAGGTTATCAGGTTATTCTGGATTCGGGAGTTGCTGTGCAGATCTGGAGGCGAGCCAGATAACGTAGTCTATTATCTATTGTATATATATCTTTTCTTTTTCCGCTGTTGTTGTTGTACACTCTGATTGATGTAATGTAATGTGATGTAATGTATAAAAATGTATAGTTCTTTTGTTTTAATGAATATTCATTTATCTATTATATGTTGTTCCGCTGCGACTGTGAGATTCTGATATTGTTCCTGTTCTGTTACTTGTTTTTCTGTTTTCTCTTCTCTTTCTTTTCTTTCTTCTTCTACCTCTTTCTTCTTCTAAAACCCTAACGGTTCGATTTTTCGGCAACGAAAAATCTCGATCGTTACATTTGGTATCAGAGCTTATGGTTAAGCGACAACCTGCTCTGTTGGGTGTTACTCATTAGAGATAGAGTCAGCAGTACTCTAGAATGAGTATGAGTGTAATAATAGATATGAGTGCGTATTTGTTAGTGAATATAAAATTGTTTTATATTGTGATGATTGGTTTGTTGAGTGGTATATGAACCTTCGTCGGCGCAGCCTCGAAAACTGAATCGAAGGGGTTCCTAAACACTTGAATAGAACAATTCGACACAATATTGTTTTAAATTGGGTAAATGAAATAATTTTGCCTCGATTATATTTTATATATAAAAAGAAAATAATTTTTCAAGAATTATTGAAGTGTGTATATAATTGATTGCTTGGTTGTTGTTAAATAGGATATATATATAAAATAATTAAAAGTTGTTTGAATAAGCTAATAAAAGCAACTATTGTAAGAGAATAATGGTATAAACCAATGAATCATAAGATGAAATTATAATTGATAATGATTTACAATTGTAAGATAATCATGTATGTATATAAGAAGTAAAAATTATATAAGTAAAAGGTTTATAAAAGTGATTTATGAATAATAAAAGGAACTTTTTGAAAGAATATTTAGCATTGATTTCACTATTGTCACTGGGAAATAATAAGGGTGATGACTGCAGCATCATCAGTATCATTTTCGAGTTTCTATGTGATGGATTTGCTACAAAAATGAATTAAAAATTGAAGTTTTGTTGTAATAAACCAATTTGAAATTGTTAAATATACGTGAAAAAGGTTTTGGACTTATAATAAATGTTGGAAGTTGAATAATAAATTGTATAACTTATAGTATGGAAGATGTAAGTGAAACCAGTTATTGAAGTGGTTAAACAATTAAGTTAAATAAAATGGAATATGAATTTGAATATTGATATGAATTTGACTTAAGTAAAAGTTAAATAGGATTTACTTTGGAATTTAAAATCCGAATTGAATTGATAAGTAAAACTTAAGTTTAATTAACAAATGATGTTTAAATGGAATAACTTAAGTGAAGTTGAATAAAAAAAAATCGATCTTTGCATCAAAGTTAAATAATCAAGTGAATTAAATGATGTAAATAAAGTTGAAATGGAATGCAAGTTAAGTAATGTTGAAAGAATTGATGTTAATATCAAAGTAAGTGAATAAAGTGAGTAAATGAAATTGTTAAAAAAGGTGAACTTAAGTTATATAAATGAAATTCAATTTTATTTGTAAAAAGAACTAGCAATTGAGTTAAAGTATGAATTGAATGTTAATCAATAGAATATGAATAAGTTGATATGAAATGATGCATGCAAGTGTAAATTCATTTGAAAATAGTTTAATAATAGAATGAAAATCAATTGAATGTTAAACCAATTGAAATTAAAACAGTTGAACCAAATTGAATGTAAGTAAAATAAATAAATTTGGTTGTATTGGATGTACATTGGTCGTTATTGCTTGTTGGTTGATTGTATGTAAATTCATTAAGTGTTAATGAAATTGAACTAGCGTAATTGGAAGCTATGAAATTGAATAGAATTGAATTGGAATTGAAACGAATGAAAATGAATATGCAACTTTAATAGTAAACTAAAAGTGGTATAAGAAGCACGTATTGGAAATTTTATAATTGAATTGGCAAATTGGTTTGAATATTATAATTGGATATTATGCTAGCAGGATATACAGGATATAATGGAATTGGAATTTTGATTTTGAAGTTAAAAAAATTGAATGGCTCGACAAAAAGGTACGTATTTCAATTTTAATATGAGATTTGATGATTTCCTTCTCCAGCCACTTGGCTTTCTCTTTTCTTTTTGATTCTGAGGGGCCGTAGAGCCGTTTTGTAGTCGTACCGATCTAGCCGCGCAAAGGAGACTCTGGCGAAATTTTTTCAAAAATTTAGGGAATTAGAGAAATTTTTGAGAAATTTTGAAAGTTTGAAATTTGAATTTAAATTTAAATTTGAATTGTTGAGTAAACAATGTTGTTTGAAACCTATAATTGAAGTTGGAAAGCTAATTGAAATGATAGTAAATCTTTAATAAAAAGATTGGTGTTAGAAGGTTGATAAAACTATTAGTTTTGGAAAAATAATAAACGGATTATGAATTATTCTCCTTAACTTGCAATTTCGAGGACGAAATTCTTTTAAGGGGGGAAGATTGTAACGACCCAGAATTTTTGATAACTTGAATTTGAATATTTAATTTATTTTTAATATTAATAAGTGAATTTTTGGAGTCGAATAAATTTTATTTTGAATTTTGGATTTAATTTTGCAATTAAATCGATTTATTTAATAGTGAAATTCCACAAATAATTAGATATTGGGTTAAATATGATTGAAAATGGTTTGGAAAATTTTGTTTTATCATATTAAAGTTATAGAAATATTTTAGAACTTGTAAAACTGAATTTGGAGTTAATTTGTAAAAATTGAATATTTTAATATTTAATTATCGACTGAAAAATAGCCAATTTTTGAACAGTCTCAGAATTGAACGAAACGAGTTCCATTGGATCCGTAATAGTTAGTTATTATCGGATTTCAATTTTCGTAGCAATCGGAGTTGTCGTTTGACCGTGGCAGCTCCAAACGCATCGATATCGTTTTAATTTTAATTCGGCGAGTTAAAATAGCCATTTTTCAAACGGTCTCGGATTTCGACGAAACCAGTTTCATCGGATCCGTAATGTGATATTATTGTAAGATTTCAAATTTCAAGTCGTTTGGATTTATCGTTTGTCCGGTACAAGCCAAAACGCCTAGAAATCGCTTAAATCGGTTTAAATTTAAATCGACTGTTTATTGCCGTATCTCACACATACTTCCGAATTAGCTTACGAAACCTGTTCCATTGCGTCCGGAACGCGGAAAAACCTTAGGATCGCCTGGCGGCACGCGTCGTTTGGAGTTCGTTTGCAAAAGTGTTAAATTGGGCATTTTATTATTAAAATAATATTAACATATATGTTATCTTCTTTTCCAAAACCCTAATCACTATCACCAGCCGCCTCCTATAGGTCCAATGGCCGAAATCATCCCATTTTCCCCTCTCAAAATCTCCAAATCCGCTCATCGAATCGAGAAACTTCCAACATGAAAGTTGTAGAGCATGGTGTGGACTACAGATCCAACGGTGGATCTCAGCTATCGTCGCCGTTTGGAGGCAGGATGGGGCCGCGTCTCCTGGGAGTTGCGCACGCAACTCGAGGCATGGGCAGGGGCCGAGTGTGACCGCACTTGGGTCGAAGGTGGAGGAGGTTTAGAGCTGCGTAATGGCGCTCCCTGATCGTGTTTTCGCGCATCGTGGTGGTCGTGGCCTTTAACCCTAGTTCTAGCTTGTATGGGTTCGGCTGCGTGATGATAACCTGGAGATGAAACGTGCGCGTGAAAGGAGAAGGGGGATTGCAAGTTGCGGCCTGGATTGCTGGAGTTTGAAATCAAGGGCTGTGATGTAAAAGGTTAAAATTATAAAAGGAGATGTAGATTTTATTATATTATAAATCGTTCAAACTTTAAAATATGATATCTTTTTGCTGCGAGGTCCAAATTGAACGAGATTTTTTGCGTTGGAATCGTATCGTCGTGCTCTTCGCAATGCAACTGGTTTGGAGTCGATTGGAGCTCGTTTGAATTTCGGGTAAAATTAAACGTTCGTTTAATTTTATTCGAAACGAACGCCGAAAACGGAAACAAAATCAAGGTGAGAACTCCTCACTCAATCGAAAGGTTTTGTTTAAAATTTTGAATAGTTAATATTGATTGATAATTGTTGATTGATTGTGCTAGTAGATATAGTAGGATATATACTATATATAGCGATATATATATATTGGCATATGTATATATCGGATTTGATTTCCCGCCTCGTATAGCGGATGAGACCCTATTGCGCCGCCTATTAAGCGGATATTTTATAAAATCCCATATACCGCGATATTCCACCTTGAAGTGGAATTGGTATTGTGCTAACGTCTGTGGATGCAGGGTAACAGGTTGGAGGGATCCAACTGGATTCCTCACATATTTATTTGTTTATGAATATTATGTTGATTGTTGATAATCATATTGATATATGACACTTATTCCCGTGATTGACCATCTGATGTTGTTGCATCATCGGATTCAAATTTTTAAAATTAAAATAACGGTTTTGAATTTAAAAAGGGGTTTTAAATCGATTTTTCAAAGAATATGGTTTATTAAAAATTTTGAATTGATTAAATTTTAAAATAAATAGATGGATAAATTTTTATGTTTTAAAAATTTATATCTTTATAAAATATAACTTAAAAGAAATTTTTAACAATAATAGGTTTTTATAAAATAGTTAAATTTGGTTTTTGGGAAGTTATTATTATTAATGGTTTATATATAAAGGATTTTATAAATGGATGTTTTTAGATTAAATCATTGGAGTTATAGAATAAATTTATAAAATGCTGAGTTGATGTATAACATGAATTTCATTATAAATCTATAGATATATATTTGTGAAATTTATAAAAAGAATGGTTATCGGGAAGTGAAGTTTTATAAGTTATTAACTTATAGAAATGGATTTGGGCATTAAAAAGGGGAATTTTATAGAAATTGTTAATAAATGAAGATTTCATTAGTTGAAATTATTATAAACCATAAAGAAATCTTGTAAGTGATAAGATTTTAAATTGGTGAAGTTCAAAGGAACGATTTGGTAAATAAATAATATTATAAGTATTTAACTTACAATATGGCTTTTGGGTATGAAATTGGGTTATGTAAATTGCATCGGATTAATAAAGGAATTTATAAAATTGGGGTTTATAATAGAAATGGAATTTATAAACTATGTTTATAAATTTGAAATTCATCGAATTTGATAAATTGAAATATGGGAATTTGTTAAGTGGGCTATATTCACTATTTTGAATATTGAATAGATTATTAAATAAAATGGGTTTGTTTTTGGGAAAGGAATGTTTTAAATGGAATTTAAAACGAATTAAAGGTGTTTTAAAATGTATTGAGTATTGAAAACATAGATTTCAACATTGATTGTTGAAATAGACGTTTTCGAGAAACAGAAGGGGATAATTTGTATAGTATTGGATTTATATATCTATTTTTAATTTCAAATCCATATACTAGTGTTTTTGGGTTGTCGTAACGATGTTTTACGCAACATTCGTTTTTAACCCAAATAAATGTGAATAAAGGAATGTTTTCTTAAAGAGAATGGAATAAATACTTAACTGTGATTTAAGTATATGGAATATTTTCAAATCGTTGAAAATAAATAAATTTGTGAATTACTTATTTTTAAAATAAGCATGGGAATGGTTTTCTAATATGAAATGGAACGGTTTTTGTGAATTCACCTTTAAGGTAATTGAAAGCAAATAACTTGAAATCGATTTGGGAATCGTATGCTAGTAGATGCTTGGAATTTAAATCCACTTTGGAATTTATATATATGAAGGGAAATTTGTTTAAAAATAAATGTTGATTTATTTTTAAATATGAAAATATAATTTACGAATTTGGAACGTAAGTTAAAATAAATCGGTAAAGATTTGTTTGGTGGTTTGAAATTTGTTTCAAAAGGTATATATGGTTAAGGTGATTTGAAATTAGTTTTCAAATGGTTAAGGTGATTTGAAATTGGTTTGCAAATGGTTAATGTAATTTGAAAATTGGTTTTCAAATGGTAAAGGTAAATTGAAAATTGGTTTTTCAATTGGTTAAGTGTGGAAAATTTTATCGTGAAGTGGTTTTGGTAAAACAAATAACTGGGGCAATTATTTGGAAATGGTGTATATATATATATATATCTTGTAAAGATATTTTGGGACTTAATAATTTTGGAAAAATTATTTGGAATCTGATGATGTGGCGCATCTTTATTGATAGTTAAATAACCGACTATCAATATTTACCCTTGGATGGTATTGATTGTGTTTGTTTGGAATTGAATGCACACTTATTCTTAAAATAAGCGCTCGCTATTCGGTTTAGCCGGGAGAGGACCTTTGTGTCATATATCCCATTCCGAATATGCGATACGTCGTTTGGATTGCATTTGAAGACCGGTGTGAAGACCGGGTATTTGTGAAAACGATAGGATGACCTATCGATTGTCTCCGCATCGTTAGCTACGATATGGAGATTTCCTTTGTGATGGGAAATTTTATCGGGATTGTGAATACCCGGATTGCAAGGGCTTCCTTGGAAGTGCCTTCGGTTCTGTTCGAACCCGGAACAGACTTGTATGGTTACGTGTCTGACATTACATTTTGAGAGATAGAGCAGATTTCTTTCAAATACATTTCTGTTGGTGGCGGAGAATTTATTCTCTTAGCTTAACACCCTTCTCTGAGACGTACGAGCTCAGAGGTTATGTAGTTGAAGGTTATCAGCGATATTTCCCAATCTGGTAATGTGGCATGATGAGTGCTGCTGTGTGATGATCATTGGTTGGTCATTTGTGATATGATCATTTGTTTGATCATTTATCTTTGTGATTATTGCTTTGGTCATCTGTGGACCCGAAGCATGGCTTTGTTACACAAAGCGTAGCTTTGTGGACGAGACTTCGTCAGGACCTCACTCCCCGGAAATGGTCGAAACAGGAATATGCGGCAAGGTTATGAGGGTCGCGCCCTTTAGGGTATGTCATTTCCTTCTGGAAAAGGGTGGTATCATGGTATGGAGCCCAGATATTTACTCATGTGGAAACACTATATCTATTTCTGTGTGGTGTTGTTGGTATCGAGCGCTCGGATAAAGGTCCCAAAGGACCGGGGGATGACATATTCGTGTAGTAGTTACCTAGTTACAGAGGTAACCCGGCCTTGTGTTGGCAGAGATCTAACCGTAACGTTAGTTTCTCGGGACGTCCCGCCAGAGGCGATCCCATGTGGCAGTAGGAAGTTCCTTAGCCTGACCATTTGTTGGAAATCCTTTCATCCAATACGTGCCTTGTACGGTTTTAGTTGTATTACCTGCCATTCACTTATGGTGGTCACCACTGTTTGGATGGTAGCTATAGTAGGCATAGTTCGGAATGTCTATGTTGGCTAGGATTTATATTCTACTTTCGAAATTGTTTTCTACACTATGCACTAGTAATAATATCAAAAATGATTTGATTTTCGTGTAGTAAGCATCTTTGACTATCATAAGGAGAAATCTCCTCCAATTCTGCGTTTGCATTGTGTGTGTGGCGGGAGGCCTTATGGTAGTTTCATTTTCCAAAAAGCATTGCGGATTTCGAAATTTAAATTTTCTTGTTGCTTGTTTAAAGATAAACTGTTTTGAGTTCTCACACCAGTCCCATGACTGACCTGGAGTTTATTGTTCCTTTCCTAAACTCTGGGTGCCCACTATTTTCCACACGGGCAGTCTAGAGTTAGGTTATCAGGTTATTCTGGATTCGGGAGTTGCTGTGCAGATCTGGAGGCGAGCCAGATAACGTAGTCTATTATCTATTGTATATATATCTTTTCTTTTTCCGCTGTTGTTGTTGTACACTCTGATTGATGTAATGTAATGTGATGTAATGTATAAAAATGTATAGTTCTTTTGTTTTAATGAATATTCATTTATCTATTATATGTTGTTCCGCTGCGACTGTGAGATTCTGATATTGTTCCTGTTCTGTTACTTGTTTTTCTGTTTTCTCTTCTCTTTCTTTTCTTTCTTCTTCTACCTCTTTCTTCTTCTAAAACCCTAACGGTTCGATTTTTCGGCAACGAAAAATCTCGATCGTTACACATTATAAAGGCAAAATGAACCATTTGGAAAAAAAATAAAAGAAGTGATAGCAAATAAAACAGTTGTGCCTTGAATTTCCCAAAAAATATATTAGAGCAATTGATGGGTTGATTGGACAGTGTGTTTCAAAACTTCAAGGAAATGAGTAATATATTTGAAAATACTAACATAACCTATATATACATACCTACTAGAATTCGCACAATAATTAATGGACCCTATACTCAAACTAAACTTTCCTTGTATATATGTATATTAAGACCAAATTTTTCTTTGAATCAAAAATCCATACTTGCCTTCAAAACTAAATTTCAAAACCACCATTTGATTTATAAACAGAACATAATATTTTTCCCTTTTTTCTTCTTTTTATTAACAATAAATCATACATTATTTAATAATTTCACATAACTCAACATATCCATTAGTTACCAATTTTAGTTCATTTGTTAGATGTTAACTTATTTGAATTACAACAATACAATTAAACTATTGTTTCCTCTTAAATTTTATTCAATAGATCAATATTTACAATTAACAATTATTATTAAATTCTTTACATTCGTTGTTTTAATTCAAATTGTAAATCTCATATAAACTATTATTATTCCCATCATTTTTGTTTCTACCAAATTTTATTCAATATTTAATAAAATTAGAATTTTAAATTGGTCTAAAATTTCGGATCGTTACCCATTGCACTTTTTTTTCCAGATCTGAACTGCTTTGCAAAAATGAAGATGGGAAGAGATTTTGAAACGGTTAGGAAATCAAAGAATTTATTCCTATTAAATATGGAGACGCAAATGAAAGTGGAAAGTTTCACACGTGAATTGGAGGCAGGGTTTTAATTCTTTTTTTTAATGCACGTGCTGATTTGATTTTTAATAGCTAAGATATGAAATAAAAGAGTGCGTACAATAGATGCAATAATTAAAACGAACATACGCCCAAATTAATTAACAGTAACGTAATCTAAATTTATATGTTTTCTTATTTATTGACTACTTATATTTAATTATACGTAATCCAAACAATAAATTTTTATTTCAAAATATTATTATTTAAAATATCTCTAAAATTTAATTAAATACGTTATTAAAAACCGTTTAAAATTTATGGGTTGTTACACTCCATCAATTCATCAATTATTCACCAATCTCACTAGACCTTTGTGGAAATTCACACCTTGGGGTCAATCTCTCGCGATTGACCAATAGATCTAAACTAGATTCATGATTTAATCAAATGGCAACATAACACCAAGGAAATTTCATAAGTATAAAATCAAAAAAATATGTCAAGTCCAAAGCATCACTAACAAATAATCAAAAATATAATATTAAAGTAATCCATTCGTAGGCGATTGAGATGTTGTGAGTGAGAATTATTAACTAGTTCACATCTTAGTTCAACAGCGAGCGCTACCATTAATAATTTAAGAGTATTCGATTCTAGATCTACATCTTGTTCCACTCCTTTTATAACATCATGCAATTTTAACGACTGGATATTTAATCGTTATTTAAAGGAATACCCATTATACTCAACTTTTGGAGTTAGACGAACTGGAACATAAGACACCTGCAGTTGAGACCGCAATTTTGTCGCAAGAATAATGATTATGGATTTGGCTATGTTTGAAGTGGATAACTTTTTGGAGTGAATGGTTTTTTCTTAGGAATGAAATGAATTTGGATCTAAGACCCATTAGCTTGCTATGAGTTAGCTAACTCTCTTCATTATTCTTGTTTCATTTCAACATTAGTTCTCTTCCTCATCTCTCTTTTTCCTAATCCTCCCTTATGATCTCAACCTAATTTAACTAAACCAAGCCCAAATATAATTCCTAAATTCAAAGTAAAATCACCATAATTCCTCTCTACCGATTCCTCACATGACCCACCAAGGAATTAGCATAATGTGGAATTTAAAGTTAAACCTCAAATTCCAAGAGAGCTAAAGAATGTGCTTTTGTTATTATAGCTTGATTTGGCAAAGAAGAAGATGAGCGGGATGATTCTCTAACTATATATACATGTTAAACTTCATTAATTTATTTATTGATAATTACGAAATTATATGAAGTGATTTAGAGAATGTATAGGTTGATTTAGGCTTATGTTCGTGTTATACACATGATTATATTAACTCATAATTTGTCTAAGATCCTAATTACAAATTTTGAAAATATTAATAAGCTTAGAAAATGATTTTGGTTAATTGAATGATTATTTGTGATGTTGTGATGGATTAGAGGATAATCATATGACATGACTATGCGCTTTAATTAATTAATAATAATAAAACTATTTGAAATGATTTAGAAAAGTTAGTAAGCTAATTGAATGAGTTTCAAACTCTACACTTGTTGTTAAAGTTATTAGAGGGTTAATGAACCTTAATTAGTACTTATAAATATTATTTAAATAAAATTAATCTTTATAAGTGAATTGTTTATTTGTATACATTATTAAGGTAAAGGAATAATTTTATTAGTAGAAAAGGTATTTTATGATATGATATGACATTTTATAAAATAGCGTAAATGTGATATTTTATAAAGGAATATGAAATTTTACAAAACAATATATAGAAATATTTTATAAAATGGTTATCTGGTTTTATAAAATAATTATAAGAAGAATACTTAATTTTAATGAAGAAATTAGTATTATAAAGGCTTAAAATGATCTATAAGGTAGTAATGTATTTTAAAAAATAATATAGTATGATTTTATAAAGTAGTATGAAAATATACTAAATTTTATTGAAAAGATTTAGTGAATAAAAGTAAGATCCGATTAAGTAAAAACTGAATTACTTATTTAAATGTACGTATATGTATATAGGTAAGTATGCGCATACGTATACCAGAAGATATATAACAACCAAAATAATTTATGTATTGTATTGTAAGTAGAATTCTTGTGATGTTTGTGTAACGATCCTCCTTTTTGGACGGTTTAAATCAATGATAAACCACATATGTCAGTGTGATGACTCGATTTTATCGAGATCCGAAGGTCGGCATCAATACGTCCACTTCATCAAATGCCGCATAATCGAATGTCGGAAAACCGAATTGTTAGGGTTAAAGAAGAAGAGGTAGAAAAAAAAGATAGAAGAAGTAAGAAAACAAAACAGAACAAATATCAGAATCTCACAATCGCAGCGGAACAACATATAATAGATAAATGAATAATCTTTAAACAAAGAACTATATCAGTTATTACATTACATCACTTTACATTACATCATCAGAGTGTACAACAACAAACAGCGGAAAAGAAATACTATATACTAGTGAATACGTCATGCTCTCCAGCTCGCCTCCAGCAACTCCTGGAACTTTTACGGCCAACCTTTCGACTGTCACAGCTTACGCCTAACCAACCCCTTAGAGAGGACATGTAGGGGTAAGAGTCTCCCGCTCGCCACCAAACAAAAAGCGAGAATCCCCCATCACGTTTCACCTAGATAAGCAAGACTGGTGTGAGAACTAAAACAGTTTATTTTTCTTTAAAATCAAAATAGAGGAATATTTTTAAAGTCAACTCGCAATGTTTTTAAAAATGAGACTACCATAAGGCCTCCCGCACACACACACACAATGCAAACGCAGAATCGGAGGAGATTTCTCCTTATGATAGTCAAAGATGCTTGATACGCATTAAAAAGAAACATTTGATATTATTACTAGTGCATAGTGTAGGAAAAATTCATTTCGAAAGCAATGATATAAATCTTAGCCAGCATAGGCATTCCGCACTTATGCCTACTATAGCTACCATGTTCAATAGCAGGTTACCGCCACATTCCATGGCAGGTTATACAACTAAAACCGTAAGATCGTATTGTTTCTTTGGATTTTCCAACAAATGGTCAGGTTAAGGAACTTTCTACCGCCACATGGGATCATCGCCTCTGGCGGGACGTCTCGAGAACTTAATCAGCTCTCTGCCAACACAAGGCCGGGTTACCTTTGTCACTAGGTAACTACTACACGACTATGCCATCCCCCGGTCCCTTTGGACCTTTATCTGAGCGCTCGATTCCAACAATACCACACAGTAATAGATATAGTGTATCAACATGAGTAAGTATCTAGGCTCCATACCATGATACCACCCTTTCCAGAAGGAAATGACATACCCTAAAGGGCGCGACCCTCATAACCTTGCCGCATATTCCTGTTTTGACCATTTCCGGGGAGTGAGGTCTGACGAAGTCTCGTCCACAAAGCTACGCTTTATACAAAGCCATGCTTTGGGTCAACAAATGATCAAAGCAATGATCAAAAAGGTAAATGATCAAACAAATGATCATATCAAAAATGATCAAACAATGATCATTTCACAGCAACACTCAGCATGCCACATTACCAAATTGGGAATATATCGCTGATAACCTTCAACTACATAACCTCTGAGCGCGTAGAGAAGGGTGTTAAGCTAAGAGAATAAATTCTCCGCCACCAACAGAATTGTATTTGAAAAAAATCTGCTTTATATCTCAAAATGTAATGTCAGACACGTAACCATACAACTCTGTTCCGGGTTCGAACAGAACCGAAGGCACTTCAAAAGAAGCCTTTGCAATCCGGGTATTCACAATCCCGATAAAACTTCTCATCACAAAGGAAATCTCGATACCGTAGCTAACGGTGCAGAGACAATCGATAGGTCATCCTATCGTTTTCACAATTACCCAGTCTTCACCACCAGTCATCAAATGCAATCCATAACGACGTATCACATATTCGGAATAGGTTATACGACCCTAAGGTCCTTTCCCGGCCAACCCGAATAGTGAGCGCTTATTCAAAAATAAGTGTAGCATTCAAATTCAAGCAAATCACAACAAATACCTATTTAAAGGTAAATATTGATAGTCGGTTATTTAACTATCAATAGGTATGCACAACATCACCCGATTTCAAATAATTTTCCAAATTATTTATTTTCAAAAATATCTTTACAAGATATATAATTTCCCACACTTCAACCCTTTGAAAATCAATTTCAAATAAATTTATACCCTTACAACTTTCATTTCAAAATGGTTCATTTAAACCAATTAAATAAATCCTTACCGATTTATTAAATTTACGTTCCAAATCCGTAAATTAATCTCCATACTTCAAAATAAATCAACGTTTATTTTTAACTAATTTCCCTTTCTTTTATAAATTCCATAGTGAATTTACAATTCCAAAATACCTATGAATATACGATTTAAATTATTCATTTTCAATTTATCTTCAAAAGAAAAGAAAAAAAATCTCAAAACATTCACTTCATATTGGAAAAACATTTCCATACTTATTTAATAATAAGTAATTCACAAATCTATTTATTTTCAATATTTGAAAATATTCAATATACTTAAATCGAAATTAAGTATATATTTCATTCTTTAAGGAAATCATTCACTTAAACATATTTATTTGAGTCAAAATGAATGTTGCGTAAAACACCGTTACGACGACCCAAAATCACTAGTATAGGGATTCAAAATTAAAATAGATATATAAATCCCAATACTATACAAAATATTTCCTTTCCGAAACCATTTGCTATAACAACAGTGTTGTAGTCCACCATTTCCTTATTTCTCGAAAACGTCTATTTCAACAATGAATGTTGAAATCTATGTATTCGGTTTATAATACATTTTAAAATATCGTTAAAACGATTAACTTCATTTTATAATATTCATTTTCCCAAGCATATCCATTTTATTTGATAATATATTCACTGTCCAAAATCATGAATATACTTCCTTAACCAATTTCAACTTTCAATTTATCAAATCTCATTGATTTTGAATTTATAAACAATGTCTATAAATTCCATTTCTATTTATAAGCTTCGATTTATAAATCTTCTTTATTAACCCAATTCAATTTATATAACTCAATTATATACCAGAAGTCCATATTATAAGTTGAATGCTTATAATCCAGTTATTTACAAAATCGTTCTCTTAAAACTTCACAAATTATAAATCTTATTACTTATAAGATTTCATTTATAACCCTATTTTCAACATTAATAGAACTCCTTTTAAAATTCTATTATTTCAATTTATAAAATATATATTTTATAAATCTCAACTATAAACCATTTTTGCTTCATCAAAGATTTCAATTTAAATGCAAAAATCCGATTTATAAGTTAATTCCTTAAAATCTTTTGTCTTACAACATCTATTTATTTTATAACTTCACAATTCATAAATCTATAAATTTTCATTCACTTATGAATCCATTTATACTTCACTTTAACACTTATAAAAACTCGTTTTATAATTCCAATATTTTTAATTTTAAAATATCAAATTTATACATCTTTCATATAACCCGTTTTAAAATAATCCAAAAATCCCAATTTAACTATTTTATAAATTTATTAACTACTTATCTCAAAAATCACCTTTTGGTTATATTTCACAAAAATCTTAATTTTTATAACATAAAAGTTTATAACGTTTTAATTATTTAAAATGAATCAATTCAAAAATTTAATCAAACGTATACTTTCAAAAATCACTTTAAAAATTCTTTAAAAATCAAAATCGTTATTTTAAAACTTAAAAAATGGATCCGATGATGCAATAGCGCCAAATAGTCAATCACGACATCCGAATATCATATACCGATATGATAATCAACAAATATCACAATATCTGTAAATAAATCAATACAGTTGAGGAATCCAGTTGGATCCCTCCAACCTGCTTTCCTGCATCCAAAGATGTTAGCACAATACCAATTCCGTTCCAGTACGGAATTATCGCGGTATATGGGATTTAAAATATTATCCGCTTAATAGGCGGCGCAATAGGGTCTCATCCGCTATATAATGCGGGAAATCAACTCCGAGTACATAAATAATACCAATTTCACTGTACTGTGAAATATTCGCGGTATATTTTTTTAATAAATAACATCCGTTTACTAACGGTGCATAATGTCTATTTTAACAATCAATAGATAACAATCATCATTCAAACATACATTCAAGAATTTTAAATATAACTATTTAAAATTATAAATCGAAACCATTCGATTGAGTGAGAAGTTCTCACCTTGATTTCAATTTCGTTTCCGCGTTTTATTTCGAATAAAATTAAACGGACGTTTATTTACCCAAAATTTTCGCTAGCTCCAAATGACTCCAATCTAATTCCATAGCGTAGTGTTCGATAATACGGTTCCAACGCAACTGGTTTCGTTCGATTCCGACCTCGTAGCAAAAAGTTATAGCATTTCAAACATTACACGATTTTTAATATTATTCAATTTACAATTAAATTTTATTTTCTAACCCAAACCAAATCGCAGCCGTCCATTCTTCCCTGATGTAATCCAGCCGCACCCCCTCCTTCTCCCTCACGCGCGTGAAAACTTCCAAGTAGCAAGGCCGAACCCAAGAACCCATAGCAAGTAAACTAGGGTTTTAAATTGCCACCACCACGCTCGACGAGAACACGATCAGAGACTTCCATTCAAATGCTCACCTCGAGAGCTATCCACGGCCATGACAAGGGCAAGCTCGGTCACCTATACGACCTTGAAATTCGTGCGCAACCCACCACGAACGCAGGCCAATTTCTTCCTCCACGACGCTCCAATTCAGATCACCACCGTTGGATATGTCGTACTCATCGAGCTCTACACTTTTCTAGTTGGAGGTTTCTTGTAATTGTTGATAGATTTGAAGATAATTAAGGGAGAAGGAGGTTTAATTTTGGCCATAGGTTTATGAAAGTGGCGGCTGAAGGCAATATTAGGGTTAGGTTTTATTTTGTTTTGCAAATTGAAGTTATGAAGTCCTTATATAGAAAATTTCCAAAAACACTATTCACCCCGGAATTTCCGAACTCCAAACGAAGCGTGCCGGTTGGCGTTCGTAAAGTTTACCCCGCGTTCCGAACACAATGAAATGTGTTTCGGGAGCTAATTCGATCATCTGTGCGAGTTATGGCAATAAACATTCGATTTAAAATTAAATCGGTAAATCAAATTTCTAGGCGTTTTAGCTTGCACCGGACAAAGGGTAAATCCGATTGACACGAAATTTGAAACCTTACAATATTATCATATTACGGATCCGATGAAACTAGTTTCGTCAAAATCCGAGACTATTTGAAAAATGGCTATTTTAACTCGCCAAATTAATATTAAAACAATTTCGATGCGTTTCGAGCTGCCACGGTCAAACGATAACTCTGATTGCTACGAAAATTGAAATCCGATAATAACAAACTATTACGGATCCAATGGAACTAGTTTCGTCCAATTCTGAGACTGTTCGAAAATTGACTAATTTCACTAGTTGATTAAATATTAAAATATTCAATTTTCACAAATTAACTCTTAATTCAATTTTAAAAGTTCTAAAATATCGTTCTAACTCCAATATGATAAAATAAAATTTCCAATTTTCAATTATTTCTAAAATTTAACATATTAAATTATCGATTTAATTATCCAAATTAAATCCAATTATTCGGAAAAAAATTATTCGACTTATAAATTTCACCTATTAATATTTAAAATTAATTAAATATTCAAATTTTAATTAACAAAAATTCTGGGTCGTTACATACTTTCCCCCTTAAAAGAATTTCGTCCTCGAAATTACAAAGTAAGAAAAGGTTACAGAATCCATTAACTTTTCAAAAATCCATAGTTAAACTCCTTACAATAACTTTACTAAGTTTCCAAATCATACTTAGTTATCTTTTCAAAAACAACTACTATTGTTTAACTTTCAACTCCAAATCAAAGTTATAGTTTTCACAAACTTTCCCAATTTTTCTCAAATTTTTTCTAATGCCTTAAATTTTCGGAAAAATTCGCCATAATCTCCTTTGCACCGCTCGATCTGAAAAAAAATGACAGTATATATATCACAAATATACATCTCATCAAGTGATGAGGCATCCCGCAGGGAAAAAAGTGTAAAAGTACGATATTTAATCCGAGATATGTACCTTATTTATTATTAGCGAGCATATACGGCTAATATAGCGCGAAAGCGAGCTCCAAATGCGAAGCAAGCGCAATCCGCACCTACTAAACACTCAACAACAACATGAGAAACATGCATATATGAAAATAATATCAATATACAATATATATCACTACAACAACTACATATGCCAATACAGTAAATGCAACAAAACAACAAATGCAACCACCAAAATCAATATAAATTCACTTCTCATTAATATTCATTGAATTGGTTTTCCAGTTGACTCATTAACATTGGAATTTTACTAACATTCATTCATTCGATTTCAGTTAGTTTACATTCACTAATTTATTCACATTAATTCGCTTTCAATCCAAATCAAATCTAATTCTATTCAAATTTATTTACTTCCAATTTGGATTCAATTACTTTAGCTTCTAATTTCGCTAATTCAATTTCATTAACACTTAATGGATTTATATACAATCAACTAACATTCACATGACAACCAATGTATATCCAACATAACCAAATTATTTAATTTACATTCAATTTAGTCCAACACTTTTAATTCCAATTGGTTGATATTTAATTGACTTTCATTCAATTTATTCAATTTCCAATAACATTAGCTTTTAATGAATTAACACTTATATTCATTGTTTCATACTAATTATTTACATTCATTCGATTAATATTTCATCAATTCAATTGTTAATTCCTTTAACAATATAAAGTTGAATTTCATTTATATAACTCAAGCTCAAATTATTAATGACTTCACTTCATTAATTCACTTATTAATTTACTTTGACACCAAAATCAACTTTATTCAACATTATTTAAGTTATATTCTATTTCAACCATCATTTGTTTAACTTAACTTAAGTTTCCACTTATAAATTCAATTCAGATTTCAATTCTAAAGTAAATTCCATTTAACTTCCAATTTTATCAATTCAACTTTGTTTAAATACAACTGAATTCATTTTTTTTTTCTTCCAGTCATTAATTAAATTTCACATTTTAATCTTAATTCAAGTTAGATTTCATTTTTAACTCCTCACTTTTAATTTTAATTTCAAAAATTTCAAATCTAATGACTTCCTTGGTTATATAAGCTATTTCAGATTTTATAATCTTATTTGACTATAATGTTATCATTCAAAACATCCAAGTTATATAATAATTTCAGAAAATATTTCTTTTCCCCTTTTTTTATACCAAAATATAATTTGGATGAAATTATTTCATTCATCCCTTTCGAAAACAATATTGTATCGAATTGCGCTATTCAAGTGTTTAGAAACCCCTTCGGCATAGTTGTGCAGACCGTATTGACGAAGGTTCATATGCCACTCAATAAATCAATCAACATAATATAAAATCATTTTATATTCACTAACAAATACGCGCTCATATCTATTATTACATTCACACTCATTCTAGAGTATTACTGACTCCATCTATAATGAGTAATACCCAACAGAGCCATGATTGTCGCTTAACCATATGCTCTTATACCAACTGTAACGATGCTCGATCGGTAGGCTTTGCAACCATCCCAGACCTACCGTGGCATACACTGGTACCCCAAACTTGCTTTTACGGCCAGCCTTTCGACTGTCACAGCTTATGCCTAACCAACCCCTTAGAGAGGACATGTGGGGGTAAGAGTCTCCCGCTCGCCACCAAACAAAAAGCGAGAATCCCCCATCACGTTTCACCTAGATAAGCAAGACTGGTGTGAGAACTAAAACAGTTTATTTTTATCTTCAAAAACAAAATAGAGGAATATTTTTAAAGTCAATTCGCAATGCTTTTAAAAATGAGACTACCATAAGGCCTCCTGCACGCACACACACAATGCAAACGCAGAATCGGAGGAGATTTCTCCTTATGATAGTCAAAGATGCTTGATACGCATTAAAAAGAAACATTTGATATTATTACTAGTGCATAGTGTAGGAAAAATTCATTTCGAAAGTAAAGATATAAATCTTAGCCAGCATAAGCATTCCGCACTTATGCCTACTATAGCTACCATGTTCAATAGCAGGTTACCGCCACATTCCATGGCAGGTTACACAACTAAAACCCTACAAGATCGTATTGTTTCTTTGGATTTTCCAACAAATGGTCAGTCTAAGGAACTTCCTACCGCCACATGGGATCGCCTCTGGTGGGACGTCCCGAGAACTTAACCAGCTCTCTGCCAACACAAGGCCGGGTTACCTTTGTCACTAGGTAACTACTACACGACTATGCCATCCCCCGGTCCCTTTGGACCTTTATCCGAGCGCTCGATTCCAACAACACCACGCAGTAATAGATATAGTGTATCAACATGAGTAAGTATCTGGGCTCCATACCATGATACCACCCTTTCCAGAAGGAAATGACATACCCTAAAGGGCGCGACCCTCATAACCTTGCCGCATATTCCTGTTTTGACCATTTCCGGGGAGTGAGGTCTGACGAAGTCTCGTCCACAAAGCTACGTTTTATTCAAAGCCATGCTTTGGGTCAAAAAATGATCAAAGCAATGATCACAAAGATAAATGATCAAACAAATGATCATATCACAAATGATCAAATAATGATCATTTCATAGCAACACTCAGCATGCCACATTACCAAATTGGGAATATATCGCTGATAACCTTCAACTACATAACCTCTGAGCGTGTACGTCTCAGAGAAGGGTGTTAAGCTAAGAGAATAAATTCTCCGCCACCAACAGGAATGTATTTTAAAAAAATCTGCTTTATATCTCAAAATGTAATGTCAGACACGTAACCATACAAGTCTGTTCCGGGTTCGAACAGAACCGAAGGCACTTCAAAAGAAGCCCTGGCAATCCGGGTATTCACAATCCCGATAAAACTTCCCATCACAAAGGAAATCTCCATACCGTAGCTAACGGTGCAGAGATAATCGATAGATCATCTTATCGTTTTCACAATTACCCGGTCTTCACTACCGGTCATCAAATGCAATCCATAACGACGTATCACATATTCGGAATGGGTTATACGACCCCAAGGTCCTTTCCCGGCTAACCCGAATAGTGAGCGCTTATTCAAATATAAGTGTAGCATTCAAATTCAAGCAAATCACAACAAATACCTATTTAAAGGTAAATATTGATAGTCGGTTATTTAACTATCAATAGGTATGCACAACATCACCCGATTTCAAATAATTTCCCAAATTATTTATTTTCAAAAATATCTTTACTAGATATATAATTTCCCACACTTCAACCCTTTGAAAACCAATTTCAAATAAATTTACACCCTTACAACTTTCATTTCAAAATGGTTCATTTAAACCAATTAAATAAATCCTTACCGATTTATTAAATTTACGTTCCAAATCTGTAAATTAATCTCCATACTTCAAAATAAATCAACGTTTATTTTTAACTAATTTCCCTTTCTTTTATAAATTCCATAGTGAATTTACAATTCCAAAATACCTATGAATATACGATTTCAATTATTCATTTTCAATTTATCTTCAAAAGAAAAGAAAAAAATCTCAAAACATTCACTTCATATTGGAAAAACATTTCCATACTTATTTAATAATAAGTAATTCACAAATCGATTTATTTTCAATATTTGAAAATATTCAATATACTTAAATCGAAATTAAGTATATATTTCATTCTTTAAGGAAACCATTCACTTAAACATATTTATTTGAGTCAAAACGAATGTTGCGTAAAACACCGTTATGACGACCCAAAATCACTAGTATAGGGATTCAAAATTAAAATAGATATATAAATCCTAATACTATACAAAATATTTCCTTTCGGAAACCATTTACTATAACAATAGTGTTATAGTCCACCATTTCCTTATTTCTCGAAAACGTCTATTTCAACAATCAATGTTGAAATCTATGTATTCGGTTTATAATACATTTTAAAACATCGTTAAAACGATTAACTTCATTTTATAATATTCATTTTCCCAAGCATATCCATTTTATTTGATAATATATTCACTGTCCAAAATCGTGAATATACTTCCTGAAACAATTTCAACTTTCAATTTATCAAATCCTATTGATTTCGAATTTATAAACAATGTCTATAAATTCCATTTCTATTTATAAGCTTCGATTTATAAATCTCCTTTATTAATCCAATTTAATTTATATAACTCAATTATATACCAAAAGTCCATATTATAAGTTGAATGCTTATAATCCATTTATTTACAAAATCGTTCTCTTAAAACTTCACAAATTATAAATCTTATTACTTATAAGATTTCATTTATAACCCTATTTTCAACATTAATAGAACTCCTTTTAAAATTCTATTAGTTCAATTCATAAAATATATATTTTATAAATCTCAACTATAAACCATTTTTGCTTCATCAAAGATTTCAATTTAAATGCAAAAATCCGATTTATAAGTTAATTCCTTAAAATCTTTTGTCTTACAACATCTATTCATTTTATAACTTCACAATTCATAAATCTATAAATTTTCATTCACTTATGAATCCATTTATACTTCACTTTAACACGTATAAAAACTCGTTTTGTAATTCCAATATTTTTAATTTTAAAATATCAAATTTATACATCTTTCATATAACCCGTTTTAAAATAATCCAAAAATCCCAATTTAACTTTTTTATAAATTTATTAACTACTTATCTCAAAAATCACGTTTTGGTTATATTTCACAAAAATCTTAATTTTTATAACATAAAAGTTTATAACGTTTTAATTATTTAAAATGAATCAATTCAAAAATTTAATCAAACGTATATTTTCAAAAATCACTTTAAAAATTCTTTAAAAATCAAAATCGTTATTTTAAAACTTAAAAAATGGATCCGATGATGCAACAGCGCTAAATAATCAATCACGACATCCAAATATCATATACCGATATGATAATCAACAAATATCACAATATCTGTAAATAAATCAATATAGTTGAGGAATCCAGTTGGATCCCTCCAACCTGTTTTCCTGCATCCAAAGATGTTAGCACAATACCAATTCCGTTCCAGTACGGAATTATCGCGGTATATGGGATTTAAAATATTGTCCGCTTAATAGGCGGCGCAATAGGGTCTCATCCGCTATATAATGCGGGAAATCAACTCTAAGTACATAAATAATACCAATTTCACTGTACTGTAAAATATTCGTGGTATATGTTTTTAATAAATAACATCCGTTTACTTACGGCGCATAATGTCTATTTTAACAATCAATAGATAACAATCATCATTCAAACATACATTCAAGAATTTTAAATATAACTATTTAAAATTATAAATTGAAACTATTCGATTGAGTGAGAAGTTCTCACCTTGATTTCAATTTCGTTTCCGCGTTTTATTTCGAATAAAATTAAATGGACGTTTATTTACCCAAAATTTTTGCTAGCTCCAAATGACTCCAATCCAATTCCATAGCGTAGTGTTCGATAATACGGTTCCAACGCAACTTGTTTCGTTCGATTCCGACCTCGTAGCAAAAAGTTTTAGCATTTCAAACATTACACGATTTTTAATATTATTCAATTTACAATTAAATTTTATTTTCTAACCCAAACCAAATCGCAGCCGTCCATTCTTCCCTGATGTAATCCAGCCACTCCCCCATCCTTCTCCCTCACGCACGTGAAAACTCCCAGGTAGCAAGGCCAAACCCAAGAACCCATAGCAAGTAAACTAGGGTTTTAGATTGCCGCCACCACGCTCGACGAGAACACGATCAGAGACTTCCATTCAAACGCTCACCTCGAGAGCTATCCACGGCCATGACAAGGGCAAGCTCAGTCACCTATACGACCCTGAAATTCATGCGCAACCCACCACGAACGTAGGCCAATTTCTTCCTCCAGACACTCCAATTCAGATCACCACCGTTGGATATGTCGTATTCATCGAGCTCTACACTTTTCTAGTTGAAGGTTTCTTGTAATTGTTGATAGATTTGAAGATAATTGAGGGAGAAGGAGGTTTAATTTCAGCCATAGGTTTATGAAAGTGGCGGCTGAAGGCAATATTAGGGTTAGGTTTTATTTTGTTTTGCAAATTGAAGTTATGAAGTCCTTATATAGAAAATTTCCAAAAACATTATTCACCCCGGAATTTCCGAACTCCAAACGAAGCGTGCCGGTTGGAGTTCCTAAGGTTTACCCCACGTTCCGAACACAATGGAACATGTTTCGGGAGCTAATTCGATCATCTGTGCGAGTTATGGCAATAAACGTTCGATTTAAAATTAAATCGGTAAATCAAATTTCTAGGCGTTTTAGCTAGCACCGGACAAACGGTAAATCCGATTGACACGAAATTTGAAACCTTACAATATTATCACATTATGGATCCGATGAAACTGGTTTCGTCGAAATCCGAGACTGTTTGAAAAATGGCTATTTTAACTCGCCAAATTAATATTAAAACAATTTCGATGCGTTTCGAGCTGCCACGGTCAAACGATAACTCCGATTGCTACGAAAATTGAAATTCAATAGTAACAAACTATTATGAATCCAATGGAACTAGTTTCGTCCAATTCTGAGACTGTTCGAAAATTGACTAATTTCACTAGTCGATTAAATATTAAAATATTCAATTTTCACAAATTAACTCTTAATTCAATTTTAAAAGTTCTAAATATCGTTCCTACTCCAATATGATAAAATAAAATTTCCAATTTTCAATTATTTCTAAAAATTAACATATTAAATTATCGATTTAATTGTCCAAATTAAATCCAATTATTCGAAAAAAAATATTTGACTTATAAATTTCACTTATTAATATTTAAAATTAATTAAATATTCAAATTTTAATTAACAAAAATTCTGGGTCGTTACAGTCAGACTCAAAACATTCAAAATGAAGGATTGTGTTAGTCCGTGAGATGATGGTTTTGATGACAACAACCTTATAATAGGATTATAAAATATAAATACTAACATTATAGTTTAGAAATATATGTATATGCAGGATTTAATCATGCATGTACCAAGAATGAAAACGGTACAGTATAGAGATTCAAGATATCAAGATTGAAGACTCATGAGTATTAAGAATATCATGATTATCAAGAGTTCAAGTTTTCAGGAATAAGTAATTTTAATTAGGAATTTTGTTAAAACTCCTAGAAAAGCACTAACATCTAAAAATCCAATTTATTCGTAGAATGGAATCTTCTTCGAGCCCGTTAAAGGGATGGAACCCTAAGTAGGATGGAACCTACGAAAAATCTAGTGGAATATTGTTTTGTATCAGCTAATTTTTTATTCAAATGATTTTACAAAATTATCTTGTTTGCAAAATGATTTCAAAACCTTTCTTTTAAAAAAATCAAAAACATCTATCCTGATTTTAAATACGTTAGCCTCAAAATAATCTTTGTTTTCAAAATCAAATTATCCTTGGTTTTAAAGCTATCTTTAATAATAATATATTTAACTTTTAATATTTATACTTAGATTTAAATATAAAATTATAGTAAAATTTTATATATATTATTCTCTATATTTATTTATGTATTTTAACTATAGTTAAGTATATTTATAAAAGTTTAAAATAGTTTTAATATAAGATAAAAGTTATTTTCAAAGAAAAACAAACCACCTAAATTTCCTTTGGGATGTCGACATACTCAATATACCCATGTCGACATTGTGTCAGTTAATTTCCAAATTTAAATTTCGAAAGAAGTGACTATTCATCATATATCTTCACGAATAGACATGGCTGTTGTTCTTCTATAAATAGGGGTTGTTTTCAACGAATTTTCATTCATATTTTTTGGTTTTCATTTCTCTTCTTCTTCCACATTTCTTTATACATATTCCTACCATTACTCTGCCACAATCAACAATGAATCTAACTAGATTTTCTCTGGTTTGATTCTCTATCACTATCTCAACAAGATCCTCGGTGCTATTCAGAGTTATAGGCTTCTTTGTAATCAATTAAACGAGAAAAGGTGTGATTGCAGCCTTGGAAATAAATCAAGTGAGAAAAGGTTTGATTGTAGCCTTGGAAATCAATTGGGTGAACTTGTTGCCTGTGAAATCAAGTATCTCTACCTAGAGGACTGTGAATCTGGAGGGTGTACTTCGTAGCCTTGAAATCGAGGGTGTAATTGTACAATTGCTTTTGAAAGGAAATCTGTACTTGTGTGCGGGACTGGATGTAGGGTAACTCCGAAACAGTATAAAATCCGGTGTGTTCTTTCCTTTGCTGCTTTTACTTTATTTCTGCATCTGTGTTTGATTCTGTGATCATATCCGTGTTTGAATATTGCATATATTTGTGTTCAAATTAACAAAAACTCAAAAAGATTTAATAATCCCTTTAAACACTATTCACCCTCCTCTAGTGTTTATCCTAGTCTTAAGATCCGTAATCCGGATTTCTCACATTTGGTATCAAAGCAAGGTTTTCAAAGTTTCATAACCTGAATTTTGAAAAGTTTTTCAAAATGGCTACCGACACTGGTACTGTTACTAACACTAGTATCCCCGTCACTAGTTCATTTGTAGAACGTCAGTCTACTGTCAGACCACCATTTTTTAATGGCAGTAACTATGCATATTGGGTATGTAGGATGAAAATATATTTACAATCTGTAGGATTAGACACTTGGAATATCACACAAACTGAATATTCTGAACCCACAACTGATTTTGCACAGTGGACCACTGAGCAAAAGACTTGCGCAAAATAATTCTAAAGCAGTGAATATTTTGTTTTGTTCACTTGATAGGAATGGATTTAATAGAGTGTCAGTTTGTAAGTCTGCATATGAAATATGGAAAACTTTGCAAGTTAATCACGAAGGAACAAGCAAAGTTAAACAGACCAAAATTTCCATGCTCACAAATAGTTTCAATTATTTAAAATGAATTCTAATGAGTCTATTTCAGATATGTATAGTAGATTTCAGGATATTGCACATTCTCTAGTATCCTTGGGAAAGGAATTTTCGAAAAAGGATTAAGTCAGAAAAATTTTAAATTCTCTTACTCCAGAATGGGATCAAAAGATACTTGCCATCGAAGAGGCAAATGACGTTAGTACCTTAAAGACAGAAGAATTAATTGGAAATCTAATGTCGTTTGAAGTTTAAATGATTGGGAGAAGAGAAAGCAAAGCATCTGAAAAAAAATCAATGGCATTCAATGCATTGACCGATGGATCAGACTTAAACAACGATAATGATGAAGAGTTAGCCTTTATGACCCGGAATTTTCAGAAATTTCTTAAATACAGAAAGATAAATAATCTCAAGAGAAACAACTATAAGAACTCTGGAAATTAGAATGTAGTGCCAAACAATGTCAAATGTTTCAACTGTGATGAACCAGGCCATATCAAAAGAGACTATCCGTATCCAGATAGGGAAAATCCTCCTATAAACAATGATTCAGTAAAGAAACGGAAGCGTGCATTTACTGCTACTCTAGATGACTCAGACTCATCCTCAAGGGATGATGATCAAAAGACAGATAATTCAAATATGTGTTTCACGGCAGTTCATGACTCCAACGAATTCAGAGAAATGGACTCAGAAAAAGGTACACATTTACAATACAATTAGTTGAAATTGCATGCTTAGAATTGGATGCTTGATTGCTTGATTCATTGATTTTGAATTGGTGTTGAATTTTAAATTTTTGCTATTATTTTATTATTATTTTTAATTTTAATTTTAATAGTATTATAATATTTTATAGAATATACTATAATTTCGGAATTATTCCAGATATATATATATACACACATTAAAAATAATAAGTATATATATATATATATATATATATATATATATTAGAATACTTAGGAAAAACAAATCATAGAAATTCAAAGACACATGTCGACATGGTCCTTACCATGATGTCGACATGAGTGCAGAATTTGAAATTTAAAATTTGAATTCAAATGGTTGAATTTCCCTCTACCATTTCACTTCATTTAATTCTCTGAAAAGGCATATTTTGACCAGAGAACATGTCTTTAAGAATCTATTTATTCACTATCTTTTATCACATCTTTTAACTCTCATTTTCAAATTCAAACACTCTCTTCAAAACATCAAGCTCTCTACTCTCTGCTTTAATGGCTTCTTCAAGCAACCCCTCCACCACGAGAATTTCCAGAAAGATAAAAGAGAAATTCTTCAATGATCCGAAGGCAATAAAATCATACATCAATTATGCTAACTTTGCAAAAGTCCATCCGGGAAAGTTTGCAATATTTCAAGATTTCTCTTCTTATGAAATTGATTCTCTTTTTGCAAACAATCAAATTCTTAGTCTTGTTGATGCTTCTCAAAATGATTTTGTTTGTTATCCAAATCTAGTTAAAATTTTCTATGCAGATTTAAACCGTGGATTTTATATTGGAAATGATGATGAAATTTCGAGTAGTGTCAAAGGCACTAGAATTTTTTTGAATTGTGATCTCTTGGGTATCATTATCAATTGCAAGAGTACAGGAATGAATCTTTCTAGTTTTAAAATCGATGAAAATGATCAGGGGACATTTCATCATATTTTCGAACGAAAAGATAATTTTGAATTCAAAAATCGTAACTTTCGACCAAAAGCTAGAATTTTCAATCTTTTTTTACAACATACTTTGACCCCAAGATCGGGAAATTTTAATAATCCTACCTCAAAAGTTTGCAAAGCACTTTTTGCTATTTTTGGAAATTATGATATTAATTGGGCGCAAGTTATTTTGGACGAACTTCGTCCCAAAATCTTGAAATGGGTGAGAATACTTTGTATCATGGAATTTATCTCACTCGGATTTTTAACTATTTTGGAGTGGATTTCAAAGGAGAAGAATTTATTTCTAGAAAAGTTTTCAATCATTCCAACATTTCGCTTATGAAAATTCCTTTTGTTTTTCAACCTTATGAGACTCTTGCCGAAAAGGAAGAGCGTTTGGCTCATGAGGAGATGGAAGAAGAGGAAGAGGAAGAAGAAGAAGAAGAAGAAGGGGATGAAATGGAAATTGAAGAAGAAGAAGTAGGTGAAACTTCTTTGGAAAGCATCAACTATCCTCATAATCCATCCAACAAAACCCTTCTCAAAAACCAAATGACCATTGTTGAGAATCAACGGATTCTTAAACGATCCGTTAGTATGAAGTTGGGCAAAATTTCATCCAAGATGAACAAGTTTATTTCCAAAGTCGGCAAGAAGCTTGGATTATCTTCATCGTCATCATCCACTAACTAGTTCTACCTTTTCGTATCTCGTTGTATTTGTTTTAGTTTATATTGATTTCATGTTATCATGAAATGAAATTGAATTCCTTTTCTGTTATCTAGCTTATCTTATCTCCAGAATAGATGTTTGTATATTACATGGATATATATATATACACACACACACAATTATTTACAAAATCAAAATAAGTCATCAAAATTCACTGGACCATGTCGGCATCCCCTCATGACCATGTGGACATGTACTGGTCAGAAATGACATTTCATTTTGAATTTGAAATTTAAATAACTACCTTATGTCTATTCATTTCAAACGAATTTCTACACCTATAAATACCTATTTCTTCCTGAATTCATCACTCAATATTATTTCTTATCTACTTTATCTCTCATTCTTCTCACAGACTAAAATATGGCCAATCCAATTCATAATTTATCCGAGAATCTTGAAGAGACTCTCAATTATTTCAAGAATATTCGTTCATTCTTCGAAACCAGCGACACTTAGAGTTGAGTCAAATGCAGATGATTAAAGAGCAAGAAAGGCATTTGGATGCGATACGATGGATGATTTCCTCCCTACACAAGGATGATAAGAAGCACATCCTCCAGTCTCTCTCTCTAATTATAATGAAAATTGGGATGCCATTAAAGCAGACCCTATATTTAGAGAAGAAGGATGGGTGGAATTTCCTCGTATTGTTTGATTTGATTGGTTTGTTTGATTTGAATTGTTTGATTTAAACTATTTGATTTGATTTGAATTGTTTGATTTGAATTGATTTAATTTGAATTGATATTTGGTGTGAAAAACATGTATAAATATGCATTGATATTTATATGATCATTAATTAATTATCATGTCTATCAGTACAATTATCTCTTAATCTATCTATTATATACTCCATTGTATAGTTTATTAATGCAGGTACTTTAGTCCAAGAATGAGGGTGAGTTATATAGTTTGGAGGTTATATAGTTTGGAGTTAGTTTTTTATTGATGACAAAGGGGGAGAAATATAAAATAGGAAAGTTAGGCATTGATTAAGGGGGAGTTACTAGGATAGAAGTAATAATTTATAAACAAAGGTTGTCATCATCAAAAAGGGGGAGATTGTTAGTCCATGAGATGATGGTTTTGATGACAACAACCTTAGAAAATATTTATAAAATATAAATACTAACATTATAGTTTGGAAATATATGTATATGCAGGATTTAATCATGCAGGTACCAAGAATGAAGACTGTACACTATAGAGAATGCAAGATATCAAGATTGAAGGCTCATGAGTATGAAGAATATCTAGATTATCAAGAGTTCAAGGTTTCAAGAAACAGTAATTTTAATTAGGAGTTTTGTTAAAACTCCTAGAAAAGCACTGGCATCTAAAAATCCAATTTATTCGTGGAATGGAATCCACTTCGAGCCCGTTAAAGGGATGGAACCCTAAGTAGGATGGAACCTACCAAAAATCTAGTGGAACTTTGTTTTGTGTCCGCTAACTTTTTATTCAAATGATTTTACAAAATTATCTTGTTTTCAAAATGATTTCAAAACCTTCCTTTTAAAAGAATCAAAAACAATTACCTGATTTTAGATACTGTTAGCCTCAAAATAATCTTTATTTTTAAAATCAAATTAGCCTTAGTTTTAAAACTATCTTTAATAATAATATATTTAACTTTTAATATTTATACTTAGATTTAAATATAAAATTATAGTAAAATTTTATATATATATTATTCTCTATATTTATTTATGTATTTTAACTATAGTTAAGTATATTTATAAAAGTTTAAAATAGTTTTAACATAAGATAAAAGTTATTTTCAAAGAAAGACAAACCACCAAAATTTCCTTTGGGATGTCGACATACTCAATATACCCATGTCGACATAGTGTCAGTTAATTTCAAAATTTAAATTTCAAAAGAAGTGTCTATTCGTCATATCTCTTCACGAATGGACATGGCTGTTATTCTTCTATAAATAGGGGCTGTTTTGAACGAATTTTCATTTATATTTTCTGGTTTTCATTTCTCTTCTTCTTCCACATTTCTTTATACATATTCCTACCATTACTCTGCCAAAATCAACATTGAATCTAACTAGATCATCTCTGGTTTGATTCTCTATCATTATCTCAACAAGATCCTCGGTGCTATTTAGAGTTGTAGGCTTCTTTGTAATCAATTAAGTGAGAAAAGGTGTGATTGGGGGTCTTGAAAATCATTCAAGCAAGAAAATGTGTGATTGCAGCCTTGGAAATCAGTTGGGTGACTTGTTGCCCCAGAAATCAAGTATCTCTACCCAGAGGATTGTGAATCTGGTGGGTGCACTTCGTAGGCTTGAAATCGAGGATGTAATTGTACAATTACTTTCGAAAGGAAATCTGTACTTGTGTGCGGGACTGGATGTGGGGTAACTCCGAACCAGTATAAAATCCAGTGTGTTCTTTCCTTTACTGCTTTTACTTTATTTCTGCATCTGTGTTGGATTCTATGATCATATCTATGTCTGAATATTGCATGCATTTTTGTTCAAATTAACAAAAAATCAAAAAGATTTAATAATCCCTTTAAACACTATTCACCCCCCCCCCTCTCTAGTGTTTATCCAAGCCTTAAGATCCGTAATCCGCATCTCTCATAGATTGTTATGGGATAAATAAGAAAAAGCAGAGAAAAAAAGAAAACAAACATAGAATCTCACAGCGGAATAACAAAATATAATAATCAAATAAATAGTTCATGAAGCTGTTTTACAAATAACATTTGATTACACTTTTACAACAAAGAATTAGAGCTACATACAACAGAAATAAAAAATAATGCAGCAAAACAACATGATGCAGCGGAATAAATGTAATAAATAATAATAGTAATAAATCTTCGTCTTTGTCCTCCATAAAAGCAGTCTTTGATACACTGAAAGGTCAAACTGACCCGAGCTAATTGAAAAGACAAAATACTCGAGTCAGAACTTAAAGATCTTATGTAAGTAAAATCAACAGTAAATAAATATGAGTGAACGGCGACAGAGATGTTTACGGGATTTTACATCTCCTATCCAGTGTCTAACATGAGTGCAATAACTTAAGAGATGTTTGGGATTTCTATCTCTTAAGGATCTGTTAAACTATCTACATACATAGTACAATAAGTTGTTATAATAGTGTCTACACTATAGTAAAGTAATAAAATAGCGTTAAGGCATTACCCATATCCCCCTTAACACATTTTATATATTCACATAGTCTATACAGTACCGTACGCTCCTCTTAAAATGGAGGTGTACCCAGAGAGCACTTCATAGGTATGGTAAAAAACAAACTCGTAGAAGGCGCGACAAGGCATGTGAACACGACACTCGAGGTAATCCTAGGGAAGGATTTTACCATTTGTGGATCCAAACTGGTGGTAACGCATAGCAGCTACTACCGCCTACCTCGGAACACACTCCCATAATCAAAATCAAGGGGTGCCCACCAAATCATCACAAAGTCATAATATGGTATCAAAAAAGCATGTACGATCGGAGGAATAACCTCACTTGGCCCGGCGTGGCTCCTGTTAGTCGCATCTAAGCTGACTCACTAGAGGCAGGGTTACGTAAATACCTCATACAAAATCGTACACCCAACTATCCCACTTCATTCTGCAGTCTCCACTACGTACATAGTTGTTAAAGTGGTTTTCGGTATTAGCAGAGAGTATGACAATATCTGATCCTGGTCTCTTTAACAACCAAACACTTATTTCACACTGAATTGTTCTTTTACATTTCGAAATTCAATTCATATTTATATCAAAATATCATATTCAATTTAAAACCGTATCACTTTCAAAATCATATTCACTTTCGAAATCTTACTTTCGAAAATAGGTTAAACCCTCATTTAAAATCATTATATTTGCTCAGAATTTGTTAATTCACTAAAACATCATTTCGAAATCCAACTTAGATTATAACATCAATTAACTATATTCAATTTTAAACTTCCTCTTTACACAGTCTGAAACTTTAAAAATAGTTTAGATAGTTACAAATAGTTTAATAGTTTTAAAATAAATTTTAAAATTGTTAAAATACCCTAAAATAGTTCAAATAGATTTAAAATAGATTAATATTTAAAATAGATTAAATATATTTAATATAGATTGAAATAAATTAAAATAGATTAAATTAACTTGAAATGGATTAAATAGATTTAAAATAGATTAAATAGATTTAAAATATATTAAATTGATTAAAATATTTTAAATTAGTTTAAAATAGATTAAATTAGTTTAATAGTTTGAAAATATTAAAATAAGTATTTTAAATTATAAAATCTTTAGACATTTTATATTAAAATATTTAATTTGGAATTTATATCAAAATTAAACCATTTCTTCCATTTCAACACATTTGGACCTTGTCCAGCTTTCAATTCAACTAAGATAAAATCGATTTCAAATTCAAACTCTCATTAAACCATTTAATCAATCGATTTCAAATCCATATTTGAATTATCAATTTAAACCACTTCAAATTAATAGATTTCCAAGTTATATTCAAACAATTTCAATAACTCAACTTAAACAATTTTCATTTATGCTTCAAAAATTCAACTTTGAAATTTTCATTTTAATTCTTTAAACAATTTATCAAATCAATTCTAATTTTAAACATTTAAAGCTTAGATTTAAAAAATAATTCAGTTTATGCAATTCAAATTTTGCCTCAAAATATAGTTTAACTGAATTCAAAATTTTATGGATTTAAAATCGTTTAATTTAACCAATCCGGTGTCCATATATAATTCTCCACACTTTGGTCAAGCGATACAGATATTTATCATTTCAATATGTAATTGTTTTATATTTATGGATATATTATTTCAACCCTCAATCTCGAATTTAATTACAAATCCATGAAATCACTTGAGTCTATCATTTCAACTCATAAGGATTTCCCCTAATATATCATATCTTTCGGGTATATACCATTTCAATCAATAGGGAACTTGCAATGTTATAACGGTATAAACATATAACATCCAGTGATCCAATATCAACCATCAAACTTACATCACAATCATCATTCAATCAATAAATAACATCAATTAACGGATCACCATCTACATGTATTAAATTGACAATTAAATTCAGTATTAAATTAAATGACGATTAAATGCAACAAAGATCATATTTAACTGGAATGACATTTTAAATATATTAAAATCAAATAATCAATTTCTAATCACATCATAAATCAAATTTAACAAACATAAGACGATTCAGTAGTTGTGAGTGGGTTAAAACACACACCTTTGGTCTGAAATCAATTTTAAATCCAAAATTAGGCACAAATTTGAACAGTCTCAGAATTCGTCCACACTAGTTCTAAAATGTTCCAAAAGTCGATATGATCATAGCGGAGCAAATCGCACATACATCCGACCTGGTATTCGAAAGATATGCTAGTTAGAAGTTTTATGATTTAAATTAGAAAATAAATAAAATAATAAAGCAGATAACACATGTCACCTTCAATCCACGTCAAACCCTAACATTTTATCTCCAACACGCGACCACGAATTCGAACATGCTATAGACCTTCCCTCCGTCGATTTCTCAAACAAAAACACCGCCGCTTTGCTTTCTTTCACGACCATTAGGACACACCGTCGACCTCCTCTCCAAGAGCTGGCAATTTTGATTCCCACTCGAGTCACTTTGTGACGCCCCACCTCTATACCCACGCTAGCCAAGAACACTACGGAGTAATGCTGTCAACTAGCACGGAGAATAAGGCTGTTGAGGAGCGACCATCTGCATAATTGCTTTGTGCGAGTACCGATATGCCAGATAAAAATATAACTTTTCATCTCAAGAGGAAATCCGACATACCAACACAAACTCAAAGCTACTACGCAGTGGCTATATGTAATCTTGGAAACAAATATAGAAATAAACATAACACAAATCAGTCACAGATAATTCATATCACAAGGGCGGAAATAGATATGAATATATATAACGCATAAAAGTGTTCATCAGAGAAGTGGTCTAACAAGATCCACAATATCAAAAAGAATAGATACAAGTGCTAGACAAAAGAGTAAGTATACATCATAGAGTCTGTATCCCAAATGTATACAACAAAAACTACTAATCTAAGTAGTTAGCCAAAAGATCATATGATAACCCCAGAAGAGAAGTCAAGCAGAAGCACCTGTAACATCTCAGTCGGACCCGAGTATTATTTATAAGAAGAAAATAATAAACGGATCAGTCTAGCTATAAATATCAGAAGAAATGATATAGAATAAGAGATATGACTAAACGTATAATAATCACAATGCCAAGCTGTGATAAATAAGTAATTGAAAAATCAACAAGAGATTAACCAATATCGCAAAGATCTTCTCAAAGATAAAAAGGAATGTCATACTCCTAATTTCATTCACCAAGCCACAATAAATGACATATATATCAATGCCAATCGCAAAAGTTGGTGAAACATAAATTCCAGAATTCAACACACGAAATCCAGAAATCACAAGAAAAGGATGGCCAAGACATTGATGTAGTGCAAACGGTGCATCCAATGAATCACAAAGCAAAGACATTGATGTAGTGCAAATGGTACATCCAATGTATCAAAAACAAAGACATTGATGTAGTGCAAACGGTACATCCAATGTATCAAAAGTATATCATTGATGTAGTGCAAACGGTACATCCAATGAATCACAAAGCAAAGACATTGATGTAGTGCAAACGGTACATCCAATGTATCAATAGCATATCATTGATGTAGTGCAAACGGTACATCCATTGAATCAAAAGCAAAGACATTGATGTAGTGCAAACGGTACATCCAATGTATCAAAAGCATATCATTGATGTAGTGCAAATGGTACATCCAATGAATCAAAAGCAAAGTCATTGATGTAGCGCAAACAGTACATCCAATGTATCAAAAGAAAAGACATGGATGTAGTGCAAACGGTACATCCAATGTATCAAAAACAAAGACATTGATGTAGTGCAAATGGTAAATCCAATGTATCAAAAGTATATCATTGATGTAGTGCAAACGGTACATCCAATGAATCACAAGCAAAGACATTGATGTAGTGAAAACGGTACATCCAATGTATCAAAAGTAAAGACATCGCACAGGCTAGTCTAAAACATAAAATGATCATCATGATCAAAGAGAAGTGTCGATTACAGTAAGCTAGTAAATATACGAGCTTAGCTTCATGTCCCATAACCACTAGCTTAACTTAAATATTTACGAACAAATTGTAGATCTCCACTAGAAAATTGTCACAGGAGATTCAATCGAACAAGTCCAAGAATTAACCGACGAAGTAAACGCAAGCGTTTCATACCACTTGTTTTACTAAGTCGTTTAATTAGATTTCTCATACGAGTGAGGTAAAGGCTTGTATATACTAATAGATTGGAAAACGGTTTAAGAAAACGAGCTTTGTAATAAAATAGTGTTGAAATCATTTGAAGAAAGAGTTTTGATATTTACTACTAGTATAGAAAACCTTTATATTTTTAAAGTGACAAATCACAAAGAAGATTGTAGGAACAATCAATCACTAAGATTCACATTCGAAAACGTGAATAAATCCAAAGAAATCGATACCGAATCCATCGAAATGGACATTCCAAGAATTCCCGAAAAAAATAAGTCATCAAAGTCAATAACAAATGATAACAACAGATAGGGAAATAACACAAATCGATTAAAGTTGGAATTTCAGACAACTAGGCAAAATAGGCATAGTTGGCAAATAGCAGCAGGTCGGTCGACCGGACTCCCTGAGTCGGCTGACCGAACAGGGGTTGGAAGTGCTCGGGGCATCAGGTCGGTCGACCGGCCCAGGGGCTCGGTCGGCCGAGGCCTGTAATCGGCACTTCCAAACAGAGGCAGGAAGTGCCTGGGTAGCAGGTCGGTCGACCGGCCCAGGGGCTCGGTCGGCCGAACCTGTTGCCAGCACTCCCCTACCCTATTTCAAAAGAGGTGCAAACTCAATCAAATTGTATTCGCTCGAGCAACGGCGCTAAGGGTTTATGCCTATCGACTACCCGACCCTATAAGCTCTTCGATGCACAATCAAAAACACATTCAAACATCAAAGTTATGATTTTTAAAGATTTGAACCCAAAACACTAAAAATTGGAATATTCACCAAATCAATCCAAACCAAAAGCAATAGCACACGAATAAGTATTAGGAATTCATACCTAACAATCGAAGATAAATATAAGCATAGATGTGAGATAAAGATCTCACCTTTGAACCCAAAACAATGAATGAGAAGCTCGAAGACAAGGGAAGATCAACCACACTTCAATCTCAACACTTGAAGCTTGAATCTAAGCTTAAAAGAAGAACATTTCCTAAGTTAGGTTTAGGAAATTTCTGAAATCAAAGAGAGAATGAGTTGGAGAAGATGAAGAGAAAGCTTACCAATGGGTTCTCTTGTGTTTGGAGCAAGAAGATGGATTTGCTAATGGAAACTAGGGCTTAGGATTTCCTAATTCTTATTCTCTTCCCCCATTTTTGATGAAGCTTGAATGTATTAGGAAATTATGAAGGAATGAAGAGGATAAGGGGTTGGGACTGAATACATAAGTTGGGTTATTAGGCTCAGCCCAAACCAAAGCCCTAAGTGAAAAAGTGGCAAAAATCAACCATCTCCAAACATATCGAAGTTTATACCCAAAAAGGTCGCAAACGTCATTTTGAACTCAATGGGGGTGGTCTCGAGTCCCAATTCGACTGTTTGCAAAAAGTAGCTTTTCGGACCAAAATCCGACGAACGATAAAATATTTAAATGAAATATTTAAATATAAAATCGATAAATATGCGGGTTGTTACACACTTCATTCGTCGTCGCCTGCATGCGGCCGCCGCCACTTTAAATGTCGTTTCTGGTTAATTCGATCACATTCGAGAGGTGGGGCCACTACCCTAAGCACCCGCTCAACCCCCTCTACCACTTCGTGCCATCCGATCGTCGCCAGGACGCAGATCTACCGTTGAATAATTGAAACCCTAGTATGAACAGATGAGATTCAACCTCAATTTTAGATCAAACAGTGATTGATTGCAAAAGCGAATAGAAGGTTTGAGTGGCACTTGTCGAGAGCTTCAAATCGGTATATAGTATGATAGGGTTTGGAGGAGTTTGATTTTGAAATTGAATTTGAAATTGGAATAGGGTTTTGAAATTGGAATATGTTTCTGAGGTATGAAAATTCATCTCTATCTTGAGAATTAAGAATGTGTGTCGAGGCAAGGTTAGTTTTCTGACTTGTCCAATATTATTTTTAATCAAAGGATAGAAATGTTTGAAATCGGGATGTGGTGGTATGTATATTTGGTCTAATTTCCAAATGATCTATTTATTTACACCAAAAGGAAAGTGTTTGGGTTTGTTGTTATCAATATTTTAATTGGCATTTTTTTGAAGACAAATGAGTATGGTTATGGAAATGAAATACTTCCTAAGATTTGTGAATATACTTATATAGTTGATATAAGTATATGAGCATATTTTCTAAGTATTGAAAATATGGTATTTTGTGAATATACTTATACTGTTGATATAAGCATATGGAAAGCTTTCCAAGTTTTTGAAAGTGAAATGTTTTGTGCGTATATTTACACAGTTAACATATGTATATCAATATTTTCAAGTATTGAAAATAGTATAGAAGGGTTTGTGAATATATCTTTGTAAAAGTATTTTAATTCAGGAATTTACGAAGTCATTTTAATTAATGAATTGATTAATTAATGAAGCTTAGTAGGTGCTTATGCGCTTAACCAGTTGTGATGACCCTGAATTTTGGACCATTGAAATTGAAAATTTTAATTGATTTTAAATTTTTTAATGTTAGCTTAATTTGAATTTCAATTATAACTATGGATTTGGCAATTAAATTATTGAATTTAATTTATCGAAGTTGGGTAAAAATTTGAATCTTCAGTTTTAAGCCAGCTAAAAATATTTCAAAGGCTTAAAAAATTTATATTGATAACCCTGAAGATAATGGAAGCTTCAAAATTGGATTTGGAGATGATTTGTTCGGTTTTGAAAATTATATCGTTTAAATCGATATTTAAAAATAGTCTTCCGAGGCACAGTCTCGGAATTTGACGAAACCAGATCCAATGGATCCGTAATTTTGTATTATTATAGGATTTCAATTTTCGTAGCATTCGGAGTTGTCGTGTGATCATACGGTAAGCAAACGCGCTGAAATTTAAATCGAAATTTAATTAAATAACTGGTTCAAAAAACCTATGTTCTCCATACGATCAAATTTGGACTCGGAACCTTTTCCATTGCGTTCGAAATAGGGGTTTAACATTATAAACGCCTGGCGGCACAACTCAATAGGAGATTGAAATTTTAGGCTTCGTTTTCTAGACGATTTAAATTTAAATTTAATAATATTTTTACAAGGTAAATTACCCATTTTTCTTTTTTGACACTTAGTTGTTTTTTTTTACATTTGGCAAATTGTCTTCAACACGTGTTCGTTTTAAGGGAAATAAAGAAAATAAAAGAAATGTAGAGTTCTTTTTTCCTTTCTCTTTCAATTTGAAAATAAAAAATGTAACAGAATAAATCAAAAAGAATGAGGGAGCCTAAATTCACTGCTCTCTTCATTTAAATCAAAATGTTTTCAATCGATTTGTATCGATTTCGTTCCTCGGAAAATGGCTTTGTTCCTCAAAAAAAAGAGATAAAAAAGTGAACTGATTTACATCGATTTCGAGATCGCGAAGGAGGATGAGGGTTCGCCTATAGAAGTTCGCGTGATGACAGATGTTCGTCGTCGTGGTTGGTGGTGGTGGGTCCCCGAGCAGATTTGGGCGAAGTATATCGCGTTCGGTTTCACGATTTGGGGAAAGCAGCGGCATAGAGCTCGAAATCGAGTGAGACAGTGGTGGCGCATCGAGTAGCAAGCGCAAGTGTTTGGCGACACATTTGGGTAACTCGCGGCATGTCAGAGAGGACGGTGGCAAGTTCGACTGGAGGCAGCAGCATTGGGTTCGGCGACGTGATAGCAATGATGTTCGTCTCTGGCAAGGGGCAGATCGTTGGTAGCCTGGATTTCGATCAGCTGTTTGGTATAGGTTTGTTTTATTTTTAATTTAATTTTAAGAATATATATTCACCTGCCACTTTAAATTAATTTTATTTATACGTAAACAGTAAATACATAGATGTGAATAAGAGTTTGAAAGAAATTAGATTTTTAAATTAGTTATTTTTTTAAGTGTTTATATATAGTTTGAAAAGAAAATATTACATGCATGTTTGAAATTTATATGGAAATAGGTATACATTTACATATCGTAATATACTAGCTTATTTTAAATAATGGATAATGGTGATTAATTTATTTAATTAACTTATTTAATTGTCTTAATTACTAAAAGATTTTTAAAAGGGAAATTGTTAGTCTAAAATAAATTATTAGTTAATTAAATTATCAAATGAAAATTGATTATTCGATTTATTTCGAATATTAATAAATTGTATAAATGTTTATACAAGGTCTGGAAACATGAAGGAAACGAACTGGAATGGAAATGGATTGCAAAATAAAAGCAAAGGTGAGATCTTCTCACTCAAATTAAAATAACTGAAAATTTCAGTTATTGATTAATTGTTGAATTGTGATAGTTAAATTTGTTGATTGTGTGCTTGGATGAATAATTTATTATCAGTTGTATTGGAATAGACCCTATGCGCCGCATAATAGCGGATGATATTATATTAATCCCATATACCGCGATCTTCCACCTCGTAGTGGAATTGGTATTATATATGTATTTGGAGTTATTGATTTCTTGCATTATATAGCGGATGAGACCCTATGCGCCGCATAATAGCGGATGATATTTCATAAATCCCATATACCGTGATATTCCACCTCGAAGTGGAATTGGTATTTAATTGTTGTGCTAACGTCTGTGGATGCAGAGAAACAGGTTGGTGGGATCCAACTGGATTCCTCAAATATTTGAATTTGTTTCAATATTGTGTGTTGATTTATTTATAATCTGTGTGTGACTATATTTGTGATTGAAATCGTTGAGGGCTATAATTTAGCTAAATATATTTTTGGTATCGTAGGATACCGCAAATAAATAAGAATTGGATTTTTAAAGTTCAAGTTGAAAAATTTATAGTAAAATTTATTTTTGAGAATTGGACAAATTTAAAAGAAGGAATTTTAAAAGGATAAAGTTTTTTTTTGAATCCTACTGAATAAAAATTCCAAAATATGGGAATAAAAGGCTTAATAAATGGATTTCGGGTAATATTATTCAAAGGTTGAAGAATTTATTTAAAATATGGATTTTAAATAGTTTGAAAGAAACAAATGAATTTAATTTAAAATAAAGTAAATCTTTAGGAAACCGATTTGAAATTGATTTGGTGTTTAAAAATAAATTTTGGGAAATCAATTCTGAAATCGATTTGGTGTTTGGAAAATCAGTTTGGAAATTTGATTTGATGTTGGAAATGAATTTAGAAAACCAATTTGGAAATTGATTTGGTGTTTGGAAATCAATTTGGGATTTGACTTGGTGTTTGAAATGATTTTGGAAATCAATTAGAAATTTGATTTGGTGTTTAAAAGTGAATATTTGGAAATCGATTTGAAAATCGTATATTAGTTGATATTTGAAAATCTAAATTCACAATGGGAATTTAATGAAAGAAAGGGAAATTTGTTTTAAAAATAAATATTGTTTTATTTTTAAAAGTGTGGAAAGGAATTTATGGATTTGGAACGTAAATTTAAAATAAAACGAGAAGGATTTATTATTTCATTTAAATAGACCATTTTGAAATGGAAAGCGTATTTTCCCTATGAAGCCGAGTATATTTTCAAAGTAGCTTTGAAATGTAAAACAAAAGTTTTAAAGTTGGTTTTAAAAGAATATTTTAGAGAAATTATTTCTTGAGTTGTTTTTAAATCTTTAAAGTGAAGATTTATTTAATTAATTATAGAAGTGATTATTTAGAGATTTAAATAATATTTCTTTTTAGAAAATGGTTATTTAAATATTTACACCCAATCTACTAATTTTATTTCTAAAATTAGTTTGGACTTGAAGTTTTATATAAAATATTAGTATAATATTTTCTTAACAAATTTTTAAGCAAGTGTTTTAAAATAGTTTTGATTCTAAATATTTCCAAGTATATTTTGGATAAGTGATAATAAGTATTTGAACTCGGCAGATTTTCAGTGGAAATAAATAATATCGAGAATCTTATTCGGTGAGTGAAAAGTGATTTGAAATTTGTTTTCAAATGGTTGACTTGTTAAAATTATATCTTGCAAAGATATTTTGAAAGATAAGTAATTTAGGAAAATTGTTTAAATCTGGCGATTGTTGTGAATGTTGATTGATAGTTAAATAACCTACTATCAATATTAGTTATATAACCGACTATCAATATTGGCATTTGAATTTCGATGCGACCGGTGGTCAGATTCCAAATGGATATTCGAAAACCACATCGAATCTTTGTGATGGATCTTTTGTTTGAAAGATCAAATTGGAAATTTGTTGTGATTTGTTTGAAATCTGAATGTAACACTTATTTTTAAAATAAGCGCTCGTTATTCAGATTAGCCGGGAGAGGACTTTGTGTCATAAAACCCATTCCAAATAATGATACGACGAACTGGGATTGCATTTGAAGATGGTGTTGAAGACCGGGTATTTTCAAAAATGAAAGGATAACCCGTCGAATGTCTATGCACTGAGTCGCGCCGGTGTAGAGATCTCCATATGTGATGGGGAGTCCGATCGGGATTGTGAATACCCGGATTGCAAGGGCTTCTTTGGAAGTGCCTTCGGTTCTGTTCGAACCCCGAACAGACTTGTATGGATGTGTGTTTGACATTGCACTTTAAGATGTAAAGCTAGTTTCTATCAAATACAATTCTGTTTGGTGGCGGAGATTTATTCCCTTAGCTTAACACCCTTCTCTGAGACGTACGAGCTCAGAGGTTATATAGTTGATGGTTACTAGTGATACATTCCCAGTTTGGTAATGTGGCATACGAAGTGCTGCTGATCATTTGTTGATCGAAGCATGGCTTTTGTGAAAAGCGTAGCTTTGTGGACAAGACTTCATCGAGCCTCACAACCCGGTAATGGTCGAAGCAGGAATGTTGCAGCAAGGTTTTTAGGGGTCACGCCCCTAGGGTATGTGCTTTTCTTTCTAGATAAGAGGTGATATCATGGTATAAGAGGTGATAGCAAGGTTTTTAGGGGTCACGCCCCTAGGGTATGTTGCAGCAAGGATAACCCGTCGAATGTCTCTGTACTGAGTCGTGCCGATATAGAGATCTTCATATGTGATGGAGAGTCCAATCGAGATAGTGGATACTCGGATTGCAAGGGCTTCATGGGAAGTGCCTTCGGTTCTGTTCGAACCCGTAACAAACTTGTATGGATGTGTGTCTGATATTACAGTTTGAGATGTAAAGCTGGTTTCTATCAAATACATTTTCTGTTTGGTGGCGGAGATTAATTCTCTTTGCTTAACACCCTTCTTTAAGACATACGAGCTCAGAGGTTATGTAGTTGTTGGTTACTAGTGATACATTCCCAATTCGGTAATGTGGCAAACGAAGTGTTACTGATCATTTGTTGATCGAAGCATGGCTTTTGTGAAAAGCGTAGCTTTATGGACGAGACTTCATCGAGCCTCACAACCCGGTAATGGTCGAAATAAGAATGTTGCAGCAAGGTTTTAGGGGTCGCGCCCCTAGGGTATGTCCATTTCCATCTAGATAAGAGGTGGTATCACGGTATGGAGCCTAGATATTTAACCTACGTGGTTACTGCAAATTTATTACTTTGTGGCTGTTGGTATCGAGGCCTTGGATAAAGGTCGGTAACGACCGGGGATGGCATACTTATGTGGTAGTTACCTATGTTATAGCTTGGTTGAAGCATGAGGTAGCGTCGGTCTTGTGTTAGCAGAGATCCGGTTAGGTTCTCAGAGGCGTCCTTCCAGAGGTGTACCCATTGCGATGTAGGAAGTTCTTTTGCCTGACCATTGTTGGAAATCAAAAGAAACAATACATGCCCTGTACGGTTTTTAGTTGTATAACCTGCAATGAAATGTGGTGGTAACCTACTATTGAACATGGTAGTTATAGTAGGCATACGACAAAATGTGGTATGTTGGCTAAGATTAATATTATACTTCGAAATGTTTTCTGCACTATGAACTACTAATAATATCAAATGATTTTCGCGTATCAAGCATTTTTGACTGTCAAATGGAGAAATCTCCTCCAAGTGCGCGTTTGCATTGTGTGTGTGGCGGGAGGCTTTATGGCAGTTTCATTTTCCGAAAGCATAGTGGATTTCTCTCTATTTTCTTTGTGAAAATAACTGTTTTTTGAATATGTCACACTAGTCCCATGACTGACTTGGAGTTTATTATTCCCTTTCTAAACTCTGGGTGCCCACCAATTTCCACATGGGCAGCCTAGAGTCAGATTATCAGTTATTATGGAGCGAAGTCAGAAAAGAGATGCTGTGAAGATCAAGAGAAAGCTGGATGGAAAGGCGTATCACTAGTATATGTAATATTTCATTTCCTTTGTTGTGTTGTTGTACACTCTGATAATGTATGTATAAAGTGATATAGTGATTTTGTAATATCGAATATGATCAATGCGATCAATGCGGAAATCTAAGGCATATCGACATTCGATCGCCAGAGATAGAGCCCAGGTATAGCAAAAGGTAGATAACATCGTAAACTGAGGATACAGAAATCTCCGGTGAATCAATGCCAATTGTAAAGGAGTTTCACCCCTTTACAAATCATCCAAAGATTTGCGAAATCACCGATCTTTATAGTGGTCATTCAAGTGGAGTTATGGAATGCTCAAAAATCAAAGGAACATAAATAGGAAAAAAAGACTGGATTTCAGAACAAGTGGAAGCGTTCCAAAGTTCAAGGAATCCTAATCGATAAGAATCCTAACTAAGAGATTTCTAATAAGGTGGATATAGAAGGGATGAAATTTAGTGTAACGTCCCACCTTTTCGCACTCTTTAAATCGACACACCTGCCAATTCAAACCATCCGGAAGGGCGGATTGTTATGGGGTAAATAAGAAAATAAGAAAGAAATAAAACAAAACAGAATCTCACAGAGGAAGGATAAAATATAATAATCAAATATACAGTTTATAAAGCTGTTTTAAAATATTCGATTATACTTATACAACCTATATCAGAGTTACACATACCATATAACCGTGCAGCGGAATAGTATGCAGTGGAATAAAATAAATAATAATAATAGAAATCTCCGTCTTTGTCCTTCAAAGCTAAAGTCTTCGATCCTGAAACGCTCGGACTGACCCGAGCGAATTGAAAAGACAAAATACTCGACTCAGAACTAAAAGATCTTATGTAAGTTAAATCAACAGGAATAAATATGAGTGCAGTAACTCAAAAGATGCTCGGGATTCACATCTCTTAAGGATCCGTTAAACTATTTACTATGTAGTATATTTCGCTATTATAATAGTGTCTAATTGTAAAATAAACTTATTTTTAAATAGCGTTAAGGGGTTACCCATATATCCCTTAACCCAAAATATATTCTCATAGTCTATATAGTACCGTAATCTCCCCCGTACTGGGCATCGTCAGAGGGCACTCCATAGGTATGGTAAAAAATAAAATCGTATAAGGCGCACTAGGGTAGGTGACACGGCACAACTAGGCAATGTCAGGGTAGATATACCAATTACGTTTCCGGACCGGTGGTAGCGCATAGCCACAGCTATCACCCACCTCGAACAGACTCCCTCAAAATCAAAAGTAAAGGTGGCCACCGAATAAATCCAAAGTCAGAGTATAGTATCGAAGAGGAGTGTCCGATAAAGGGCGCTAACCCCCTTAGCCCGTCGATCGCTCCTGTTTTAGCCACCTTATGCCAACTCACAGGGGTTGGGTCAACGTATTTACCTTATAGGAAACGCCGCCACCAACCTACTTCATTCTGGAATCTCCACCGCGTACACGGTTGTTAAAGTGGTTTTCGGAGTTGGCAGAGAGTATGACAACTTCTGATCCCGATCTCTTCAACAACCAAACGTTATTATAACACCGCGGTTATTTCAAAATAATTTATACTTTAAAAGCAGAATATAATATCTCTTTCAAACCATATAAATATGATATCATTTATATTTTTAAAACCCCAAATCAATATGATATCATTTATATTTTATAAATATCCCTTTCCCAAAATCATAATATTTCAAATATATATACCTTGAAACCATAGCTTTGAAACATAACTTTTAATACTTAATGGTTCAAATATTATATTACTTTATAAAATAAAACAGCTTCTTTAAATTTCACAATAAATTCCCAATATCAATTTGAACCTCCAAATAAATCATTTTAATTCCCATATATTCCAAAGCTTAAATATTCTATAGTTCAAAACTTTATAGTTCATATATTTCAATCTTTAAATATTCCACTATTTCAAAATGGATTCTTTGATAATTAATATATATGAAATCCGATTCTATTTTTTTAAATTTTGAAATGTTTACTTAATACAACAAATATTATTTAAGTAAAGCCCTTAACTTCAATAACAGGATATTCTTTTAATTAAATTTAACTTGATAATATTCTTTAAATCAATTTGATATTCATTTAAATCCTCAAATCAAAAATCAAGTTATAAAATCATGCCTTTTAAATCTTAATTTATTTACATTTCAAAACAAATTTTTCAAGGATAATACTTAAATACCTTAATTCAAAACATATTCACGTTTAACTTCAACCTTACTTTTATTTGGGTTATTATAAACTCTATATATAATAGAATTTTTAAACAGATACTTAACCATATTATATAAACGAAATCAACTTCATTATTTAGCTATTTTTTTTAAAATTCGAAACAAATTTATACATAGCTAAATTCAAGAATTTTATTATATATATCAAAATTTAATATTTATTAACCCGTATTCTTTCCAAAACCATAAAAAATCATTTCAAAAATAATTTTATATATATACCACGGTACCTGTATATAATTTTCTATCCTATGGTCAAGTGATACAGATATTTATCATTTCAATCCGTAATTTAAAAATAAAAATGCAGTTGTATATCATTTCAACCCGCAACCCCGATAAGATAAGAGCGCATAATTACTTGCAGTTTATACAATATAGAACACATCATCCATTCACCCAATATCAATCATCAACCAATTTATTTTAATCATCATCAATTTAAACAAACATCAATAGAACATATAAAAAATAATAGGTATCAACGAATATTTTATATTCAAAAATAAATTAATATCTGTTTAACTAGCAGTTTATATGCAAAATAAATAAATTTTAACGGTCAATTTATATGCAAAAATAAATAAATTTAACTAGCACGTTATATGCAATAATAAATTTAACTAAAATTTTAACTAGCAGTTTATATGCAAAAATGAATTAAATAACAAGTAAATTATATGAATGCAAATGAACTGAGATAATGATGAAATATATGCCAAACAGCTATAAATAAATTTCTAAACACATCATAAATCAATTTAACAAACATAAGAAATTTTAGAAATTGTGAGTGGGTTAAAACACTCACCTTTTGGGATTTAAATTGAATTCAAATCCAATTTAAACCCAAAAATTGGACAGTCTCCAAATTCGTCCAAACCAGCGTCAACAGATCCGTAATCCCAATACGAACCTAGCGGACAAACCCGCGCGTGATTTCGACCTAGTATACGAAAGTTACAGCATTTATAAGTTATACGATCTAATTTAAAACAAATAAAATAAAATAAACCAATATAGCAACCCATTTACATGTCAGCATAAGGTGCGTCCTCTCCTTGTACATGATCGAACGAGTCTACAGCAGCTCGTTACTTTGACTTGCCGTTGACCATAAATCTCCCCCTCTACGCACCGCCGTAAACTATGGCACCTCCACCCCCGAGAACCCCATTGCTGGCCGCACCTCCCCTATTCGTCGCGCCCCTCTATATGATCGCGCCGCCGCCACGTACAACTAGGGTTTCGGCCCTAATTTCCCAAATTCTGATGGAAGTAGGCCGAAGTAGGTGATGCGACCATCATCCCTAGACTCCCGACGACACTCTCTACGAAACCCATATTCCAATTTATCCGATTGAGGTCGAAATCAAAAACACCCAAATTGGACTAAGGGTTTCGGATTTTTGATCTTCGACTGAGTTTTCTGGATGAAACGAGCATCAACTGCAGAAATAGACGCCACATGTAGATTCGTATCGATGAAATCTACAACATATTTTTTTTTCAAAATTTTCTGAGGACTTTGAATTTTAGGCTTTGGAATTTATTTTTGAATTTGAAAATTGGATCTAGGGTTTGCATCCATTGGAGAAGAAGAGGAGCTGATGAAATTTTACGCGTAGATAAATGAGAATAGGCGGAGGCTAGGGTTTAGCAGGGTATTTATATATAAAGTTGAAATAGGATGGATTGGATAAGAGGGATGTACACGCTAAACGATATATGGCCCAAAAAGCCCGTTTCGACTCCGGAACGAAATTGGGTCAACCTATATATCCAAATAGATGTTTTAAAATATTCTGAACGCGATGGAAAAAGTTTCATGTCCAAATTCCGTCGTATGAAGAAGTTATGCTGAAATCAATATTTTCAAATTGATTTCAATTGATTTCAATTAAATCGATTTCAAGGCGTTTCGCGTTCGTACGATCAAACGACACGTCCGATCGCTACGAAACTTGAAACCCTATAATAATTTACCGATACAGATCCGATGAAACTGGTTTCGTCGAAATCCTATTCAATGGCCAAAATGGCTATTTTTCTATTAATTAAATAAAATTAAAATAAATTAGTTAAATCAAATTTAAAATTTAAATTTTGAAATTTGTAATCTTTATCACTTTATAATTCTCAAACATTTACAATGATTTAGCAATTTTTAAATGTCAATTTATTAAAGATTAATCAATATAAATCTTCAATTTCATAAAATTCATAATTATAGAAAAAAGATTTCCATTAAATTGAATTAATTCATAATTATTCCATTCATTAATTTCAAATAGAAGGATTTACCATTGGATTTAAAATTATTACATAAATATTTCCCAATTTCAACTTAATTTTTAAATTAATGTAATAATTAAATATTTGATTTCATTCATTGGCAATAAATCCAACTTTTATAAATTAAATAAATTAACTCACTATTAAAGATTCAAATTCTATAATTCATAAATTTCATCATCTTGATTTACTTATAAATTTATAATTCTTTAAACCAATTCCCATCTCAATTTAAAGTAACTTAATTCACTCATTATACAATTTTAATTTCTTAAAATAACCCCTTTATTATAAATTGAATCCCATTTATTTTAATAAGTTTCCAACTAAACGGATTAGATTCAATTTCAACATTTAACTTACACTTAAGTTTAGGTTATAATCAATCTATAATGTATTACATTCTTAGTTATTACTTTACATACTTCTCGCATTAATTTCTCAATTAATCATAATTATTAAAGTAACGCTTATAATCAATAACGACATTATAATTACTCAACATTTAAATGAACGTTATTTCAAATAAATTCATTGACCAATTAACTAGGTAATTTATAATAGTTGCTATCCTACCCTTAAATTTACTACCAAATAACATACTTCCTAATTGCATCCACTTATGTTCTATCCAAACCTACATTTAGATTTTATTTCCAGTAATTAATTAATATTTACATCCATTTATTACAATTTACTCCCATTCATACAGTTGCAATTCATTTTAGTTATTATTTTATTAATACTATTTCCAAATTTATTTCTTTCAGTATTAATTACACGATCATATTTAATTAACAATTATAATGTTTTCCACTATTTCTATTTACACTCCCTTATAACTTAAACAGTCGTTTCAATCACATTCAAATTTGCATTTTACTTCTTACGACCTTTTTCTTTTATTCATTCGGTAAATGTTTATTTTAATTATTCCTTTATTACTTACAAATCTTATTTCATTCATTAATGCCATCATATAACAATTATTGCATAATTTCGTTTATTAATATTCGTGCTATTTATGCCACTACAACAAAAATTGTTTTTAGTTGCATAAATTAGTAGCATTTGAAGCTATATGCAACCATTGATCGGTTTAACTTATAAAAATGAATGAAGAAACGCTACAAAGTGCTTCCCGCCAACAATTCACGTAAATTTGGATAAAAATTTTGTTGTCCGCTCATATCTTTTTATACTTAGCGAATTTTTGGTACCTTCCTCGCTCAAACTTTCAGTGGCCGCTCATGTTTCATTTTTCTCTCCCTCGTTTTTTGTCAAAAAATCGAGTTCCAAAACCCTCGTTTTCATTTTCCCTAAAATTAATCACTCAAATTCATCACAAAATCCATATTCTTTGTTTTCAAATCCCTCTTACTCTTTTGGTATAACTACCGCTGCTACAGCTACCGCCAACGTGTCAGCTTCCTCCATCACTTTAGTAATGGCCGCAGAGAACAACGCTCAGACCCGGCTCAAGGCATAGGCAAGAGATACATTTGTCTAGGGCAGCAACAAACCTTGGGGCAACAAAAAAAACTCGAAGATGCCAATTCTCCTCTCCCTCGAACTCAAAGATGCCGACACCGCCTCAAACTCAAAGCCGCCGGTCACTCTCTCAACCTCCGACCGTCGACGCAGTCTTAAAAGCCTCAAACTGGAAGTCGCCGGCTCTAATTTGTTTTGCCCTAAATCATGTGAGTAACCAATTTTATTGTATGTACTAGTTTATCATTCTGCAATTAAATTTATGTGTTATTTGCCCTAATTTGATTTCAACTTCATTTTTACATATTTTTGTGCTGCTCATCCTTCGACCGTGAGTTCATTTCATAGTAAATTATTCTCTGTTATTAATCAATATGCATTTAGTTGTTTTAATTAGTCACTGCGTATGTAGTTCATGCATTCAGGTGGTTGGGAAAAAGGGAAAACAAGTTAATGTCAAATAATTACTAACAGCTAATATGGCTAATAATCAGTCACTGATGGTTGTTATATATATGCTTGTGGTATCCATGATGCAACTAAAGGTTTACTCAGATGAATCGGGAATGAATGAGGGAATTTCGTTGGACATTTTCTTTGTCTGATGGTTGTGAATTTTATTTGAATTTAGTTTGACACGGTTGAAGTTGAATTGTTTAACATTGCGTTAGGATTAGGTAAGTTAATGCTCTGTTTGCATTGACATTGTGTATAAACTGCAAAGATAAGGTTCATGAACAGGTAGAAGTTTTTGACTGCGATCAGATTCATGCTCTTCACGTTAATTAATGTTAATAACTATTGTTCATGTAAAAATTATGTTTACATCACTCAGTATCTTACCGAAGAGTGAAAGACTATAAGCTATTTCTTGCCAGGTTGCATACATAAGTACGGTTAAACGGTTCAAGAATTTTGTGCATTCAGTCTTCTATCTGATGCACATCATCATCCGAACTCCAATCAGCAGTATTAATGGAACTTTCACCTACAATTACTGACCCTCATTGTCTTTTGTGAATATACAAACCGGTCATATATTGACTGCTATAAGACATTTCGATCGGCAGTTCTTAGAAAATTTGGTGCTCTTGGTCGTTTTCAGCACAGGCTAGGCACTGATTGCACTATAATATCACTCTATCTCATTTGACCATGTAGTAGCACATGGCAGTACCAAACTTCTTGAATATGTTCCAAAACACTGCTCACACATGCACGTAAGAATGTAACATTTATTGAGTTCTTGATATTCTTGTAAGTTCTTTTCCCGTTAGCACTGCTTTACAGAAAAATATACTTTCTTCAGATATCGTTGAACAAATATGTGTATAGGCAGTTTTATTCCTCTTCGTGTACTCTACATATATACTAACATTCCGAGCCGACTACTCTACTATTTGTTCCTCAAATTTGCAACCTATGATTGCCTGCGGAATTCACGGGGGTGGTTGATTTGAAATGTGCAAAATGATTTCAGCCAATGGATATCTTTGTGCAAAATAATCATTTTGTTTTATTATTCGAGCATATGTTTAAGTTAATTCTGAGTCGTTATTTATTTATTTTGCACTTGATCTCTATATCTAAATGATAACTTACTAAATAGTTAAACAAAATTTGAAGTTATGAACGTTTCTATAGGTTTATTTTTGATAAAAATGTTAATGGGACTCCGGTCGCTGTTAAAAGGATACTGAATAACATGTAAGATCTTTATGTGCTACTCAGCTACTTATAATGTTATCATTTCTTTATATTAAGCTAGGTTCCAAAACTCCTGAAGAATGTCTTACATCTCTAACTTCTCATCTTAGTGTTTTTCTAGATGAGTAGCTTGTTGGGAGCTAAAATGAATCTTTAATCTGGTGTTAACTTTTACTGGATATTATATTATAGGGGTCAAGCTGAAAAAGAGTTCAGGGTTGAAGTTGAAGCTATTGGTCATGTTCGTCACAAGAATCTTGTTCGGCTACTTGGTTATTGTGTTGAAGACACTCAAAGGTAAGCTTCCCATTTAAATTGTTTTCATTTGTCACAATAATATACTACAAAAACTCAACTTCTTGTGAGTACAACTAGAGCAATAGGTTTACTGCATTTAATTGAAACATGTTTTTTAAGAACATTTTTCGTATATCAAAATTCTTAATTAGCCGTGTTACAATTTAGTCAAATTTGATGCTTTTACTATGATTATAAAACTTAAAATCTCTAGTCATACCATCAGGATGAGTTAGGGAAAAATAAAACAGTAACCCATATTTCATTTATCTTTGGTCATAATAAGAGATGAAAAGGAAATAATTGACCCATTGGAAAAAATGCACTGGTTCAGTGGCGTGGAATGCTCTTACACTGAAGCAATGCTATAATATTATACAATCCGTTGACATGGGCTTTTTCTTTTTCTTTCTTTTATAAGCTACAGGTATATACTGGCATTAGTCAGAGCACCGCTACAATAATTAATTAATTAAGATATGGCTCTGTATTAGTAAAGATCTTTAAAACTTTATCCAACACTTGATGCTTAATTATATTTAGCTGTGTCCAATAATACATATAAATAATAAACCAGAGTAGAATTATGTTAATTAAGTAACGACGATAAATTAATACATACAATTACTATCCACTTGGATATTTATGTTCTTTGAGTTGCATAATGGCCACTTATTAGCTAGCTACTCTTTTGACCTTTCATAGTTTATTACCTGAAGAACAAAATGCACCAAGGCGAGAGGCTTTGTCATTCGAATTTAAATAAATCATGTCACATTCATGGTGTGCTCTAGCTGTGACCCATTTTATTATTTTTTGTACATATTATTTGAGCTAAGAAATGAAATTAGCATAATGATAAGACGTGTATAATATGGTTTCTTGTTTCCAATAGGTTCCAGGATCACTGGTTCTAAGTGAATGAAAAATTTACTATCCAGTCAGTTGTTGTCATTAAACCATTTAGCCAAATTGTGAGTGCTGCTTTTGTTTAAACTTTAGTCTTCCTGCACTTGTTTTGGAAGCTTGGGCTAAATTAGTAATGTCAGCAGGATAATCATGGCTTTATGCTGAGGTTCTGTATAGTCGTGTTTTGGTATAATATGTTCGTTATTTTCAAATGCAGGTCTAAAGCTTCACGTGCACCAAGATCACAGCTTCAGAAAACAATGTATGTTCGAAAAGAATCTATAAGGTCACCAGGTAGGTGATTCTTATGTTTACAAATTACCATGAATATCAAATGGCAAATAGATTATTATTATCATTATTGACATTTTTTAAATATATTTTTAAGTCACAATGTAATCTCTATTCAATTTTTAACATATGAGGCCAATTTGGGAAGTGTATGGTTTGGACTTGAAAGAAAAAAAAAGAACCTGTTAATATAAGCCAAATGACGGTTCAGATTTTTTTTCTTCTTTGGATATACATGTAGTTTAAATGCTACAGATCTCAATTGCCAAATTATGTAATCACTTGGGTATTTTATCTATTTGTTAGCTTGATTTTAAAATTTTATATACATTAACACAATGGGACTGATAGTGATTTAAATTTCTTTGAATCATAAAGATCAAATTGTATCAAGGGAAACGTGAAGCATGCTTGCTAGTACCTCATCTGTTTTTTATATGTTTTCTTAATTTAACATTTTCATACTAATTAACTATCTTTCCTCTATTTTTTAGTAAATATTGCAATATTCCCAATCATTGACATAGTCCATTAAAAAAGAAAAAGAAAAACCAGATTCTACTATTCTTTGAAAGAAAATGGACAGAAATGGAAGCTACATTATTTAGTATGCCAATATGTATTTATATCATGTCATTTATTAGGATTTACATATGTCATTTACATATTCATAAGTTTAAATTTGAACTAAAATCAAATAATACTTTTGCAGGATTATCCTCCAGTTCCACCCATCACAGCATCCTTGGAGCCGCATCATCAGACATTTCCAGTAGGAGTTGTTTCATCTGTAAGTCTTCTACTAAACCTTATATAAGTGCAAAACTATGTAGTTTATCCATGCTTCAATTTACCCATTTTAGTAAACAATTGTTTGCCTACTGCAAGTTTATTTTTAACTCAGCAATGTAATGTCGAGTGAAAATGTTTGTATATTTGCTGAACAATGTACTATCGAGTGGGTAGTTGATAGTTTTTGATACTTGGGACATCTGATGTTTCTAATAATTTCTTCTGCAAAAACACAGATAATGGGCAGCAAAATCATAGTAGAAGGATCTGAAAACCACAGCCCTCTAAACGAAGGATCCATACTCTGGATCACTGAAACCCTTTGCCACTAGGCATAGTTGATGAAATATTCGGACCCGTTAAAAATCCATACTACATAGTCCGCTACAACTCTGAATCTGAAGTTCCAAAAGGAGTTAAGAGCGGCATCCCAGTTTCCTTTGTAGCAGATTTCGCTGATCATATCATTAATTATAAGTCAGAATAGTTTATTTATAGAAAATATTTCTTTGGTCATTTTTCCAGTTCCGAGAACAAACTCTACCTGCATGAGGGGCACGGCATCATCAAAGCGATCTACCAGCATGTAGCTTTTGGTTTGTGGTCGAGTATGTGATGACAGGGTGTGTGAATGATGTTTGTGAGTGGCTGGGTTGATGTGTACAGCAGTGAGACGGTGATGAAGAGAAGTGGAGTGATAGGGTAAGTTGTATGTTATATGGTGTTGCATTGTGGTGATGTAGTATGTTAAACTGCAGTTAGAAAGGGGTAGACAGTGGCTAGTGCAAGGACTATGATTGACTGGTGGTGCTGAAAGGTGTATTTTGAAATGTGGCTGTTGGAGAATGTCGATGTATTGCACAAAGAAGAGGCAGAGTATGTTGACAGAATGCAGGAAGGGTATGGAAGTTGCTGACGAGAAGGGAAGAGTGGAATTTGGTAGAGGAGAATATATGATGTTTTCAGGTATGTTGTTCTTGTGGGTTGAGTAGTGGTTTGTATTATAGTGGTGCTATGGTTTGGTTTGAGAAATTCTTGTATACAGGGAGGTGGTATATATGCAGTGTGCAGTATTGACGAGTGAAGGAGTTGCGGGTGATCAGGCAACATGGTATATATGCAGTGTGCAGTATTTGATACCTTCACCTCACAAATATTTAGTAACATGATTGTTATTGTTTACAGGTAGATAAACGTTTGTGAAGAATTCAAGCAGCAGCACTGGTTTTTGGTATGGTAGCAGCACATGTATGTAGTTAGGTTGATTAAAACTGTTATGAAACTATTATGAAACTAGTATGTATGGCAGCAGCACTACTTTAGCTGCATGTACTATTATGAAACTGTTTATCGTAGTTTGGTTGTGTATACGTATGGCTAACCTTTTGTCTTGACACTAATGTTATGATATAATGGTGATTATGTAATTGCTTTTGTTTATGTTATTGTGGTTCATTGAATGTATTATTTTTGAATGTGTATGTGTTTATATATTACGTTATTGTATAAGTTTTGAAGTACTTGAATTGGTGGCGAAATCAGATGTACTCGTGAAACAGCAGGCAATAAATTCGAAACATACGGTGGCGGAGAAAAAACGCCACCAAAAATATTTTTTGTAGCGTTTAAAAAGCGCTACAGAATCAGCAATTATAGTAACTCGGATAATCTCCGTGGCGTTCAAAAAACGTTGCAAAAAATAATAATAAGTGCAACAAAAAATAAGATAGTAAACGGCACCTTTTCGGTGGCGTTTCTTAAACGATGTAAAAAAGATCTTTATTAACGTTTAAAAAACGCTGCCAAAAATTCATTTATAGTGGCGTTAAAATAAATGCAACAAAAAATCATGGTTTTTTAGTCGCATGTTTTCTAGCGGCGTTTTTCAAAACGCCACCAAAACTTTTTGTAGCGTTTTTTGAGCGCCACTAAAAATCAAATTTCTTGTAGTGTGCTATCCATGTTTAATTCAATTACTTTGCACATTAATTCATTTACTAAAGTTTACAATCATTTATTTTTTACTTACCTTCTTATTATATTAAATTAGTAGCATTTCAATTATACTTCTGATTATAACATTTCATTAGTTAATTTAATATTCCCGTTTGGTTCTTATATTAAACTTATAACCAAGTATGACAAAGATTCACAATTTCAATTGATTGCAATTACATTTTGAATTTGTAAATCTTAATTTCAATTGCTACATTTAAATTTCTAACATCTACTTCATTATAACTTCTAAAATTTTTATTTCTTCCTAAATTAAATTGCAAAATTTAAATTAAACTAACAAATCTATTAATCAAAATTTACGGGTCGTTCGCTCTCCCCCACTCAAAACTTTTCGTCCCCGAAAAGGAAAAAGAAGGGAAAAGAAGAATTTGAAAAAATCAATATATCTTATTCAAACATTAACTTTATAACCATTAAATTTACAAAATTAATTAATTAAAATAAAATATAACAATTTATAACAATTAAATCTTTTTATACTCAAATTTAATAAAGTTTGAAAAAAGAAATTTCAAAATTATCTAAGTCCAAAATTTACGAAAAATTTTAGCAGAGTCTCCTTTGTACGGGGAGGCTCGGGAGAAAATATAATATCAATAATACAATATACAACATATATTTTACAAAATAATATATCCCAACACGGGAAAAATATATAAAATAGCGCTATAAAACCGTAATCCGAAAACATACCTATTAGTCGGGCAATTAACGCTTATTTTATGGAACCAAAAGCAGTAGCAATTTCTTCCATAACCTGTATTTCACTTATACAGTCCAAGAGAGTTAATAATTATATAGAATGAAATATTTAAGTTATTTTAATTACAACCAACCAAACCAATACAACAACAACCAATTGCAACCACAGCAAACAACCATCACATAGAATCAATATAATCAACCATTCATTCATATCAAACAAAACAAATAGTTGTTCGAGTGCAAAGCTTCAAATTGTACAGGATGAAAATAAACTATTAAGCGCACCATTTACTCAACAGTCTTTGATGAAGCTAAATAGATTATTCATTCATCCAACCAATTTTGAAGTACCCCTGCCCAAACAACCATAAACCAAAACAAATAACAAATCCAACAATAGATCAAGTTAATATTATTTATTCTCATTTATTCATACCACGTAAATTTTCCTTTTATAATTTACATTTATTTGTAACAAACTTTTAATTTCATTTACTCATTCAATGTTTGTTTCATTAATTTTCACTTATTACTTACAATTATTCATTTCCATTAACTCAGGTCATGCCAGTTCCTTTTATTTCATTATAAGTATTCATTCATTTATTGCATGCCCTCATTTATTTACATTCATTTATCAATAGTATTCATGTCCCAATCAATTTCTTAGCATTTCCATTTTATTTACTTAAGTTTATAATTATCTATTTGTAATACTTACATTCATTTATATTTACTTATAGTAAAATTTCAATTATAACTTAAGTATATAACATTAAATTCTCATTTATAACAGCAAATTCATTGAATACTTCATTACCTACTTTTACTTGTACAATTTCCATTACATTTCTTATTAAACATTTCAACTTTTTATATTTGGAAAGTTATATATGTTAAAGAAAATGCAAATGAACTTATACAAGTTTTATCTCGTCCTTTAATTAAATTTAATGTTCGATAATATTACTCTTTGTTTCATATGTTATAAATTTCAAATTTCCTATAATACCATTAATAACCTAGCATTAAATCTCTTATTTTATTTAGGGTTTCAATTATTAGTTAAATTCTATTTCACTACGTTAATTAAACTATTAATAAATGGAAACTTAATAATTAAATACCAGATTTAATTTCAAATTATTTTAAACTAATAGATAAATATACTTACAACTCATCTATATCCAAGTATCTTTAAAACAATTTAAAATTTTACTTCTGTTTATCAAAAATAAATCTGTAGCAAAACTACTACAGTGGCCTTCCCACTTCGAAACTCGAAAATGGAAGTCGATGATGCGTGCACTCATCACCGAAATTATTTTCCAGCGATGGAGAGGGGAGTACAACTTATTTCTTTCTAGAATTTCTTTAAAACCATACTTTCAAATTATATTGAAATATTTATATCAGAAAATATTTCTAAATACTATTATTATATTTAAAAATCCTTTGAAAGCAATTTTTCAAAATCCCGGACTTAAGTTCTAAAATTTCCAAATTTCATTGATTTTATTTTCAATCTTATTTTACCTATTATTTGTAAATTTTATTCCTAACAACCAATATATTGCAACCGAATATGATCTTTATAAAAATTTATTACTTTATATATAGAAAATATAATAGGCAAAATTATTTCATTCACCTATATTAAAACAAAAATTGTGTCGGTCTGTCCTATTAAGTGTTTAGAAATCCCTATTGATGTCATAGCGTCCCATGCATCAACCAGAATTTATAAATACAAAACGGAACAAATTAACACAATATTAAAACCTTTTTATAACATAAACAAGTACGCTCTCTCATATGTATACACTCAGCGACTCCCTTAGGGTATTACTATCCTATTAGTAAAGAGTCAGACCCCACAAAGCTAAGGTTTATCGCAAAACCAAAGCTCTGATACCAGATGTAACGTCCCGCCTTATCGCACACCTTAAATCGACACACGTGCCAATTCAAACCATCCGGAAGGGCGGATTGTTATGGGGTAAATAAGAAAACAAGAAAGAAATGAAACAAAACAGAATCTCACAGCGGAAGGATAAAATATAATAATCAAATATACAGTTTATAAAGCTGTTTTAAAATATTCGATTATACTTATACAACATATATCAGAGTTACACATACCATATAACCATGCAGCGGAACAGTATGCAGTGGAATAAAATAAATAATAATAATAATAGAAATCTCCGTCTTCGTCCTCCAGGGCTAAAGTCTTTGATCCTGAAACGCTCGGACTGACCCGAGTGAATTGAAAAGACAAAACACTCGAGTTAGAACTAAAAGATCTTATGTAAGTTAAATCAACAGGAATAAATATGAGTGCAGTAACTCAAAAGATGCTCGGGATTCACATCTCTTAAGGATCCGTTAAACTATTTACTATGTAGTATATTTCGCTATTATAATAGTGTCTAATTGTAAAATAAACTTATTTTTAAATAGCGTTAAGGGGTTACCCATATATCCCTTAACCCAAAATATATTCCCATAGTCTATATAGTACCGTAATCTCCCCCGTATTGGGCATCGTCAGAGGGCACTCCATAGGTATGGTAAAAAATAAAATCGTATAAGGCGCACTAGGGTAGGTGACACGGCACAACTAGGCAATGTCAGGGTAGATATACCAATTACGTTTCCGGACCGGTGGTAGCGCATAGCCACAGCTATCACCCACCTCGAACAGACTCCCTCAAAATCAAAAGTAAAGGTGGCCACCGAATAAATCCAAAGTCAGAGTATAGTATCGAAGAGGAGTGTCCGATAAAGGGCGCTAACCCCCTTAGCCCGTCGATCGCTCCTGTTTTAGCCACCTTATGCCAACTCACAGGGGTTGGGTCAACGTATTTACCTTATAGGAAACGCCGCCGCCAACCTACTTCATTCTGGAATCTCCACCGCGTACACGGTTGTTAAAGTGGTTTTCGGAGTTGGCAGAGAGTATGACAACTTCCGATCCCGGTCTCTGCAACCACCAAACATTATTATAACACCGCGGTTATTTCAAAATAATTTATACTTTAAAACCAGAATATAATATCCCTTTCAAAACATATAAATACGATATCATTTATATTTTTAAAACCCTAAATCAATATGATATCATTTATATTTTATAAATATCCCTTTCCCAAAATCATAATATTTCAAATATGTATACCTTGAAACCATAGCTTTGAAACATAACTTTTAATACTTAATGGTTCAAATACTATATTACTTTATAAAATAAAACGGCTTCTTTAAATTTCACAATAAATTCCCAATATCAATTTGAACCTCCAAATAAACCATTTTAATTCCCATATATTCCAAAGCCTAAATATTCTATATTTCAAAACTTTATAGTTAATATATTTCAATCTTTAAATATTCCACTATTTCAAAATGGATTATTTGATAATTAATATATATCAAATCCAATTCTATTTTTTTAAATTATGAAATGTTTACTTAATACAACAAATATTATTTAAGTAAAGCCCTTAACTTCAATAACAGGATATTCTTTTAATTAAATTTAACTTGATAATATTCTTTAAATCAATTTGATATTCATTTAAATCCTCAAATCAAAAATCAAGTTATAAAATCATACCTTCTAAATCTTAATTTATTTACATTTCAAAACAAATTTTTCAAGGATAATACTTAAATACCGTAATTCAAAACATACTCACATTTAACTTCAACCTTACTTTTATTTGGGTTATTATAAACTCTATATATAGTAGAATTTTTAAACAGATACTTAACCATATTATATACACGAAATCAATTTCATTATTTAGCTTTTTTTTTAAATTCGAAACAAATTTAAACATATCTAAATTCAAGAATTTTATTATATGTATCAAAATTTAATATTTATTAAACCGTATTCTTTCCAAAACCATAAAAAATCATTTCAAAAATAATTATATATATATATACCGCGGTGCCTGTATACAATTTTCTATCTTATGGTCAAGTGATACGGATATTTATCATTTCAATCCGTAATTTAAAAATAAAATTGCGGTTGTATATCATTTCAAACCGCAATCCCGATAAATAAGAATGCATAATAACTTGCAGTTTATACAATATAGAACACATCATCCATTCACCCAATATCAATCATCAACCAATTTATTTCAATCATCATCAATTTAAACAAACATCAATAGAGCATATAAAATATAACAGGTATCAACGAACAGTTTATATTCAAAAAGAAATTAATAACTGTTTAACTAGCAGTTTATATGCAGAATAAATAAATTTTAACTGTCAATTTATATGCAAAAATAAATAAATTTAACTAGCAGGTTATATGCAATAATAAATTTAACTAAAATTTTAACTGGCAGTTCATATACAAAAATGAATTAAATTACAAGTAAATTATATGAATGCAAATTAACTGAGATAATGATGAAATATATGCCAAACAGCTATAAATAAATTTCTAAACACATCATAAATCAATTTAACAAACATAAGAAATTTTAGAAATTGTGAGTGGGTTAAAACACTCACCTTTTGGGATTTAAATTGAATTCAAATCCAATTTAAACCCAAAAATTGGACAGTCTCCAAACTTGTCCAAACAAGCGTCAACAGATCCGGAATCCCAATATGAACCTAGCGGAGAAACCCGCGTGTGATTTTGACCTCGTATACGAAAGTTACAGCATTTATAAGTTATACGATCTAATTTAAAACAAATAAAATAAAATAAATCAATATACCAACCCATTTACATGTCAGCATAAGGTGCTTCCTCTCCCTGTACACGATCGAACGAGCCTACAGCAGCTCGTTACTTTGACTTGTCGTTGACCATAAATCTCCCCCTCTACGCACCGCCGTAAACTATGGCACCTCCAACCCCGAGAACCCCATCGCCAGCCGCACCTCCCCTATTCGTCGCGTCCCTTTATATGATCGCGCTGCCGCCACGTACAACTAGGGTTTCGGCCCTAGTTTCCCAAATTCTGACGGCAGTAGGCCGAAGTAGGTGATGCGACCATCATCCCTAGACTCCCAACGACACTCTCTACGAAACCCATATTCCAATTTTTCTGATTGAGGCCGAAATCAAAAACCCCCAAATTGGACTTAGGGTTTCGCGATTTTTAATCTTTGACCGAGTTTTCTGGCTGAAACGAGCATCAATTGCAGAAGAAGACACCACACATAGATTCGTATCGATGAAATCTACAACATACTATTTTAAAAAAAAAATTCCGAGGACTTTGAATTTTTGGCTTTGGATTTGATTTTTGAATTTGAAAATTGGATCTAAGGTTTGCATCCATTGAAGAAAAAGAGGAGCTGGTGAAATTTTATGCGCAGATAAATGAGAATAAGCGGAGTTTAGGGTTTAGCAGGGTATTTATAGATAAAGTTGAAATAGTATGGATCGGATAAGAGGGATGTACGCGCTAAACGATATGTGGTCCGAAAAGCCTGTTTTGACTCCGGAACGAAATTGGGTCAACCCATATATCCAAATAGATGTTTTAAAGTATTATGAACGCGATGGAAAAAGTTTCACGTCCAAATTCCACCGTATGAAGAAGTTATGCTGAAATCAATATTTTCAAATTGATTTCAATTGAATCGATTTCAAGGCGTTTCGTGTTCGTACAATCAAACGACACGTCCGATCGCTACGAAACTTGAAACCCTATAATAATTTACCGATACGGATCCGATGAAATTAGTTTCGTCGAAATCCGAGTTAGTGGCCAAAATGGCTATTTTTCTATTAATTAAATAAATTTAAAATAAATTAATTAAATCAAATTTTAAATTTTAAATTCTGAAATTTGTAATCTTTATCACTTTATAATTCTCAAACATTTACAATGATTTAGCAATTTCTAAATGTCAATTTATTAATGATTAATCAATATAAATCTTCAATTTCATAAACTTCAAAATTATAGAAAAAATTTCCATTAAATTGAGTTAATTCATAATTATTCCATTCATTAATTTCAAATAGAAGGATTTACCATTCGGTTTAAAATTATTACATAAATATTTCCCAATTTCAACTTAATTTTTAAATTAATGTAATAATTAAATATTTGATTTCATTCATTGGCAATAAATCCAACTATTATAAATTAAATAAATTAACTCGCTATTGAAGTTAAACTTCTATAATTCATAAATTTCATCATCTTGATTTACTTATAAATTTATAATTCTTTAAACCAATTCCCGTCTTAATTTAAAGTAACTTAATTCACCCATTATACAATTTATTTCAATTTTTTAAAATAATCCCTTCATTATAAATTGAATCCCATTTATTTTAATAAGTTTCCAATTAAATAGATTAGATTCAATTTCAACCTTTAACTTACACTTAAGTTTAGGTTATAATCAATCTATAACGTATTACTTTCTTAGTTATTACTTTACATACTTCTCGTATTAATTTCTCAATTAATCATAATTATTAAAGTAACGCTTATAATCAATAACGACATTATAATTACTCAACATTTAAATGAACGTTATTTCAAATAAATTCATTGACCAATTAATTAGGTAATTTATAATAGTTGTTATCCTACCCTTAAATTTACTACCAAATAACATACTTCCTAATTGCATCCACTTATGTTCTATCCAAACCTACATTTAGATTTTATTTCCAGTAATTAATTAATATTTACATCCATTTATTACAATTTACTCCCATTCATACAGTTGCAATTCATTTTAGTTATTATTTATTAATACTATTTCCAATTTTATTTCTTTCAGTATTAATTACACGATCATATTTAATTAACAATTATAATGTTTTCCACTATTTCTATTTACACTCCCTTATAACCTAAACAGTCGTTTCAATCACATTTGAATTTGCATTTTACTTCTTACGACCTTTTTCTTTTATTCATTGGTTAAATGTTTATTTTAATTATTCCTTTATTACTTACAAATCTTATTTCATTCATTAATGCCATCATTTAACAATTATTGCATAATTTCATTTATTAATATTCTTGCTATTTATGCTATCCATGTTTAATTCAATTCCTTTGCACATTAATTCATTTACTAAAGTTTATAATCATTTATTTATTACTTACCTTCTTATTATATTAAATTAGTAGCATTTCAATTAAACTTCTGATTATAACATTTCATTAGTTAATTTAATATTCCCATTTGGTTCTTACATTAAACTTATAACCAAGTATGACAAAGATTCACAATTTCAATTGATTGCAATTACATTTTGAATTTGTAAATCTTAATTTCAATTGATACATTTAAATTTCTAATATCTACTTCATTATAACTTCTAGAATTTTTATTTCTTCCTAAATTAAATTGCAAAATTTAAATTAAACTAACAAATCTATTAATCAAAATTTGCGGGTCGTTACATTTAGAAAAATATTGATTTCAGAATAAGAAAAAAAAATTTATACTAATATAATTTTTGAAAATCTTTTAAAAATCATTTTATACTTCGAAAATACGTTCTCTCACAAAGAAATGATTCTGAGATTGATTTCACTCATTCTAGGGTATTTCTACACTATCTCTAATGGGTTTTTGCTCCTCAGGCTAAGGTTTGCCTAAAACCAAAGTTCTGATACCAAAATGTAACGACCCACTATTTTGGACCATTCAAATCGACAATTATCCACACATGTCGGACTTGAATACTTCAAAATAGTAAATTGTTAGGAAATTTGGAGCAAATAAAATCATTCACAGAATCACAGACGCAGAAATATTAGAATACTCGCAGCGGAAATAAAATACTATAGTAGTTCATGAAGCTACTTTATACAAACTCTCAAAACATATACAAAATATCATAGTTTAAAAATGGATACAATAGAAGTTTGGATACATAAATCAATAATACAGAGACAGATACCGAATAGGAACTAACTGGAAGGAGTAGACGAATAGATAGGCATATAAGCTCCAGCTAAACTCTAGCTCCAAAAAGTGAATTCAAAGCTGTCATTCTCAGGCTGACCCCATCGTAAAGTAAAACACAAACACTCGAGTCGAGACATACATACTTATATAATGTAAACCTACTCAAGTGAACTGTAATAGCAATGCACAATAACTTAAAGGATGCTTGGGATCGCCCATCCTTTAAGGATCAGTTAAACCATCAATTAAGTAGTAACAACCACTATCCTAGAAATATCCATATTAAAGTAAACAATGCAAATAACAGTGCTATTGTGACTAGGGTAACGTAGAGCTGCAGTAACCGCTCACCTCTAGCCACACTCTTAAAATCAAAGGTGTGCATCAAATAATCACAAACAAATCACATGACATACAAAACATCGTACCCGTGGTTATAAATTTTAAAATGATTTATAATTTTGAATTAAAATCATTCATTTAAACCATTAAAAAGTGAAGTCATTATTCCTTCAAATCAAATATTCAATTCCAAAAAATTTAGTGTTTTCTGAGTTCATTTATCCACTTAAACACTTTGAAATTTCAGCCACAAATAAACTTTGATTTTAACCCTTTAAACATTATAAAAATCTTATTTTAACACTCACAATGTTCATTAAAATACCTTTAACTTATGATTTTTATAAAGTAAATTTCCTATAAATAAAATCAAATTTTCAATAATTCACTTGATAAATTCAAGTGTACAATTTCCTATTCTTCACATTTTAACAAATTTCTTAACGGTTAAATTTTTATTGCATTTTCCAATTATAACTTAATTTCCATTTTATTTATATAACTTAAATTCCATTTTTAATTTCTTAACTTAACCTTTAATTTTAAACCAAATTTCACATTTCCAAGTTAAGTTAAATTCCAAAATTTCCATTTAACTATCCATTGATTTAACATTTTAAACTAATTACCTAAATTCAAAATACACTGTAAGTTGCTTAAATTTATTTTACAAATAACTTGATATTTTCTTTTACTTTATATTTATCCAATTCATACATCAATTATATTAATTACCAAGTTCATCTTATAATTCCATTTTTACTTAAATTCCCATTATTAAGTTAAATCGAACTTTCACACTACAACTCAAACCATCTATTAACTTACACCATTTTTCCTGTTAGAAAATCACTGCTTAACCATTTTAAATCCAATATAAGTCAAATTTCATATTTTTATTTTTCTCTTTCATTTACAATACATGAAATTTATAAGAAATCATATTTTGAAATCAACCACGGGTCCGATAATATTTTACACCTAAATCAAGTGATACGGAAATTATCATTTATATCCGAAATCAGTAAAATTTCTGGGTTTTGATTATTTCAAACCCACAATCCCATGACAAATACAAATAAATAAAAATCACTCAGGCCTATCATTTCAGCCCATAATGATTTTTCCCTATTCTAAAGTCCGTCCGGATATGTATCATTTCAACCCATAGTGATTTCTATACTAACAAGGAACTTGCAGTGATGATCAAAAACTGAATAGTAACAACATATAGCAGTATCAGATGATATGACAGATAAATAAGTAGGATTAACATTATATAATTTATAACACAGGTTGGTAAAACATGATAATAAAATCTACAGATTCACATGGTGTCAATTTACTAATTATGTAAGTACAGATGTCATGTGTGAATTACTCACCTTTTATGCTGGAGTTAGCAAAACAAACAACAAGAATGAATTCCAGAAGGCATGATGACATGACAAAAGATTCAAGTGGAAGACAACCAAGCTAATGATCTTGTCACAACCCATAAGCAAAACCAAATATAAATATAAATTCAATACACATTGAATTTGAAACAACTTTGAAATTTAAGAAAATTGAACACGATAGTTTTTGCCATGCTTCCAACATCTGCTTGCTCGGCCTAAGGGGTGAATATGGTCGGGTTTGGTGTGGTTTTGGATCAGGTTTGAGTCTATGGAGGCACGACAACATGTGCTAGAAGTGGCAAAGGAGTCACAACACATGAATGTGAGACTTTCACAATATTATTCCGATTTCAACGAAACAAAAAGCATATCATGTTACACAAATTAGAACATGATTTTAAAAACAAAGATATTATTTATATAAATTTAAAATAAACAAATATGTTAAATAAAACAATTTACACACAATATTGTAAAAAGCTTAACTTTCATAATATTAGTCCGATTTCAACGAGACGAAAAGTAGTATTCTTGAAATTAAATCTATTTTCATAATAAAAGATAAAATTCTAAAATTAAAATATTTAAATTTGAAATTTCAAAGTCAAAGTTTGACCATTCGGACCAAAATCCACTTTTTTGTAAAATATTACATTTATTCATATTTGGAATTATAATTCACACAGAAAACTAAATTTATATTTAAAATTATAACAAAATTTATCCATTTTAATAAATAAATAAATAATTTGAATTAGGAATTTCAGTTAAAATAATTAAAATAAAAATTTAAAATAATCGCAAAATACAGGGTTGTTACAAAATTCTTTTAAGGGAGAAGTCTGTGACGACCCTGAATATTGGACAATTGAAATTGAAAATTTTAATTGATTTTAAATATTTGAATGTTAGCTTAATTTGAATTTCAATTATAATTATGGATTTGACAATTAAATTATTGAATATAATTTATGGAAGTTGGGTAAAAATTTGAATCTTCAGTTTTAAGTTAGTTAAAAATATTTCAAAGGCTTAGAAAATTTATATTGATAACACTGAAGATAATGGAAGCTTCAGAATTGGATTTGGAGATGATTTGTTCAGTTTTGAAAATTATATCGTTTAAATCGATATTTAAAAATAGTCTTCTGAGGCACAGTCTCGGAATTCGACGAATCCAGTTCCATTGGATCCGTAATATTATATTATTATCGGATTTCAATTTTCGTAGAATTCAGAGTTGTCGTGTGATCATATGGTAAGCAAACGCGCTGAAATTTAAATCGAAAATTTAATTAAATAACTGGTTCAAAAAAGTTATCTTCTCCATACGATCAAATTTGGACTCAAAACCTTTTCCATTATATTCGAAATAGGGGTTTAACATTATAAACGACTGGCGGCATGCCTTAATAGGAGATTGAAATTTTAGGCTTCATTTTCTAGACGATTTAAATTTAAATTTAAAATTTAAATTTAATAATATTTTTACAAGGTAAATTACCCGTTTTTCTTTTCTAACATGTAGTGTTGTTTTTCACAATTGGCAAATTGTCTGCAATACGGGTTCGTTTTAAGGGAAATAAAGAAAATAAAAGAAGTGTAGAGTTTTTATTTTCCTTTCTCTTTCAATTCGAAAATCAAAAATCTAACAGAATTAATCAAAAAGAATGGCGGGCCTAAATTCACTGCTCTCTTCATTTAAATCAAAATGTTTTCAATCGATTTGTATCGATTTCGTTCCTCGGAAAATGGCTTCGTTCCTCAGAAAAAAAGAGAAAAATAAAGTGAATTGATTTATATCGATTTCGAGATCGTGAAGGAGGATGGGGGTTCGCCTATAGGAGTTCGCGCGATGGCAGGTGTTCGTCCCCGTGGTTGGTGGTGGTGGGTCCTCGAGCAGATTTGGGCGAAGTATATCGCGTTCGTTTTCTCGATTTGGGGAACGCGACGGCATGGAGCTCGAAATCGAGCGAGGCAGCGGTGGCGCATCGAGTGGCAAGCACGAGTGTGTGGTGACGCATTTGGGTAACTCGCGGCATGTCAGAGAGGATGCGGCAAGTTCGACTGGAGGTAGCAGCAATGGGTTCGGCGTGGCGATAGCAATGATGTTCGTCTCTGGCAAGGGAGCAGATCGTTGGTAGCCTGGATTTCGATCGGCTGTTAGGTGTAGGTTTGTTTTATTTTTAATTTAATTTTAAGAATATATATTCACCTGCCACTTTAAATTAATTTTATTTATATGTAAACAGTAAATGTATAGATGTAAATTAGAGTTTGAAAGAAATTAGTTTTTTAAATTAGTTATTTTTATAAGTGTGTATATATATAGTTTGAAAAGAAAATATCACGTGCATGTTTGAAATTTATATGGAAATAGGTATACATTTACATGTCGTAATATACTAGCTTATTTTGAATAATGGATATGGTGATTAATTTGTTTAATTAACTTATTTAATTATCTTAATTACTCAAAGATTTTTAAAAGGGAAATTGTTAGTATAAAATAAATTATTAGTTAATTAAATTATCAAATGAAAATTGATTATTCGATTTATTTCAAATATTAATAAATTGTATAAATGTTTATACAAGGTCTGAAAACATAAAGGAAACGAACTGGAATGGAAATGGATTGCAAAATAAAAGCCAAGGTGAGATCTTCTCACTCAAATTAAAACAATTGAAAATTTCAGTTATTGATTGATTTTTGAATTGTAATAGTTAAACTTGTTGATTGTGTGCTTGGAAGAATAATTTATTATCAGTTGTATTGGAATAGACCCTATGCACCGCATAGTAGCGGATGATATTACATTAATCCCACATACCGCGATATTCCACCTCGAAGTGGAATTGGTATTATATATATATTTTGGAGTGATTGATTTCCCGCATTATATAGCGGATGAGACCCTATGCGTCGCATAATAGCGGATGATATTTTATAAATCCCATATACCATGATATTCCACCTCGAAGTGGAATTGGTATTTAATTGTTGTGCTAACGTCTGTGGATGCTGGGAAACAGGTTGGAGGGATCCAACTGGATTCCTCAAATATTTGAATTTATTTCAATATTTTAGGTGTTGATTTATTTATAATATTTGTGTGATTATATGTGTGATTGAAATCGTTGAGGGCTATAATTTAGCTGAATATATTTTTGGTATCGTAAGATACCGGAAAAAAATAAGAATTGGATTTTGAAAATTCAAGTTGAAAAATTTATAGTAAAATTTATTTTAGAGAATTGGACAAATTTAAAAGAAGGAATTTTAAAAGGATAAAGATTTATTTTTGAATCCTATTGAATAAAAATTCCAAAACATGAAAAAAAAAGGCTTAATAAATGGATTTCGGGTAATATTATTCAAAGGTTGAAGAATTTATTTAAATATGGATTTTAAATAGTTTGAAAGAAATAAAGGAATTTAATTTAAAAGAAATTAAATCTTTGGGAAACCGTTTTGATATTGATTTGGTGTTTAAAATAAATTTTAGGAAATCAATTCTGAAATCGATTTGGTGATTGAAATAAATGTTTGGAAAATCAGTTTGAAAATTTGATTTGGTGTTGGAAATGAATTTAGAAAATCAATTTGGAAATTGATTTGGTGTTTGGAAATAAATTTGGGATTTGATTTGGTGTTTGAAATGATTTTGGAAATCAATTAGAAATTTGATTTGGTGTTTGAAAGTGAATATTTGGAAATCGATTTGAAAATCGTATATCAGTTGATATTTGGAAATCTAAATTCACAATGGGAATTTTATGAAAGAAAGGGAAATTTGTTTTAAAAATAAATATTGTTTTATTTTTAAAAGTGTGGAAAGGAATTTACGGATTTGGAACGTAAATTTAAAGTAAATCAAGAAGGATTTATTATTTGTGTAACGATCGTGGATTTTTCGTTGCCGAAAAACCGAACCATTAGGGTTTTAAGAAAGAGAAAAGAGGTAGAAGAAGAGAGAAGATAGAAAATAGAGAGAAAAGAAAGATAGAAAATTGAACGGAACAGGAAACAACAGAACAACAACAGAATCTCACAATTCGCAGCGGAACAACATATAATAGATAAATGAATAATCTTTAAACAAAGAACTATATCAGTTATTACATTACATTACATTACATCTTATTATCAGAGTGTACAACAACATACAACAACAAACAGCGGAAAAAGAAGTACTATATACTAGTAATACGCTATGCCATCCAGCTTGCCTCCAGCAACTCCTGAATTCCAGAATATCCTGATAAACCTAACTCTTGCTGCCCGTGTGGAAATTGGTGGGCACCCAGAGTTTAGGAAGGAAAACAATAAACTCCGAGTCAGTCATGTGACTGGTGTGGGAACTAAAACAGTTTATTTTTCTTTAAAATCAAAATAGAGGAATATTTTTAAAGTCAATTCGCAATGCTTTTAAAAATGAGACTACCATAAGACCTCCCGCCACACACACAATGCAAACGCAGAATTGGGGAAGATTTCTTCTTATGTTAGTCAAAGATGCTTGATACGTATTAAAAGAAAACATTTGTTATTATTTCTAGTGCATAGTGTAGAAGATATTTCGAAAGTAGAATATAAATCTTAGCCAGCATAGGTACCATTATATTATGCTTACTATAGCTACCATATTAGATGGCAGGTTCTACAACTAAAACCGTACAAGACCGTATTGTTTCTTTGGATTTCCAACGAATGGTCAGGCCAAGGAACTTCCTATTGCCACATGAGAATGCCTCTGGATGGACATCCCCGAGAACCAAACCGGATCTCTACCAACACAAGGCCGGGTTACCCCTAACTGAGTAACAACTGACCGAATATGCCATCCCCCGGTCCTTTGGGACCTTTCACCGAGCGCTTGCAATCAATTCACACAATCATAAAGTGTTTTCAACATGAGTAAATATCTGGGCTCCATACCATGATACCACCCTTTTCCAGAAGGAAATGCACATATCCTAAAGGGCGCTACCCCTCATAACCTTGCCGCATCTTTCCTGTTTTGACCATTCCGGGGTGTGAGGCTCGACGAAGTCTCGTCCACAAAAACATACTTTATACAAAAGCCATGCTTTGGGTCAACAAATGATCATAGAAATGATCACCAAGATAGACGATCAAACAAATGATCTTATCACAAATAATCAACACAATGATCATTTCACAGCAACACCCAGTATGTCACATTACCAAATTGGGAATATATCGCTGATAACCTTCAACTATATAACCTCTGAGCCCGTACATCTCAGAGAAGGGTGTTAAGCTAAGAGAATAAATTCTCCGCCACCAACAGAAATATATTTGAAAGAAATCGGCTTTACATCTCAATTTGTAATGTCAAACACACAATCCATACAAGTCTGTTCCGGGCTCGAACAGAACCGAAGGCACTTACAAAGAAGTCCTTGCAATCCGAATAATCTCTAATCACGTTCGGATTTCCCATCACATATGGAGATCTCAATACCGGGGATCAGCCAGTGCAGAGACAATCAACAAGAAACCCTTACGTTTTCAAAAATATCCGGTCTTCAACACCGATCTTCGAATACAATTCATAACAACGTATCACATATTCGGAATGGGTTATACGACCCCAAGGTCCTTTCCCGGTTAACCTGAATAGTGAGCGCTTATTTTAAAAAAAAATAAGTGTGGCATTCAAATTCAAGCAAATCACAACAAATACCTATTTAAAGGTAAATATTGATAGTCAGTTATTGAACTATCAATAGATATGCCAACATCACCAGATTCCAAATAATTTTCCAAATTATTTATTTTCCAAAAATATCTTTACAAGATATATATTTTCCATTCTTCAAAAATAAATCAATATTATTTTTAAACCCAATTTCCCAATTTCATTTATAAATTCTATATTGAATTTACATTCCAAAATATTTATGAATATACGATTCCCATTCGTTTTCAAATATTCATTTTCAATTTATCTTCAAAAGGATAAATTCAAAATATTCACTTAATATTGGAAAAACATTTCCATACTTATTTATTTATAAGTAAATCACAAGCCTTTTTATTTTCTACGCTTAGAAAATATTTAATATACTCTAATCGAAATTAAGTATATATTTCATTCTTTAAGGAAATCATTCACTTAACCATATTTATTTGGGCCAAAACGAATGTTGCGTAAAACATTGTTACGACAACCCAAAATCACTAGTATAGGGATTTGAAATTAAAATAGATATATAAATCCCAATACTATACAAAACATTTCCTTTTGGAAATCATCTATTATAACAACAGTGTTATAATCCACTATTTCCTTTTATTTCTCGAAAACATCTATTTCAACAATAAATGTTGAAATCTATGGTTTCGAATCTCAACACCTTTTAAAACATCTTTAGATCGTTTTAATTTTATTTCAAACATCACATCCAAAATAATTTCTTTAACTTATTATTCACTATTCAAAAACGTGAATATACCTTGTTAATAAATTTCATCACTTCTATTCCTTTTATTTTAAAGGATTTATTCACTATTCAAAACGTGAATATAACTCTATTAACAAGTTACAACTATTTACTTATCAAAGTAAGTCGTTTCGAATTTATAAAACAACGTTTATAAATTCTATTCTATTTATCAACTCCTTTTATAAATTCCTTTATTAATCTATTCAATTTCATATCACAATGATATACTAAAAATTCATATTATAAGTCAAACACTTATAATTTATTTGTTTACAAAATTGTTTCTTTAAACTCCCCAAATTTATAAATCTTATAACTTATAAGATTCTTTTATTTATCCAAAATCTATTCTTTTAAATAACTTTACAAATTTTATAAACCTACTGTTTATAAAATTCCATTTATAACTTCACCGTTATAATTCTATAATTCCAATTTATGAAATTCATTTACAATTCATTCTAATACTTGTAAAAGCTCGTTTTACACTTCTAATATTTTTAATTTATAAATATCAATTGATAAATCTTTTAATATAAAACAATTTATATTACTATTTTAAAACGTCTTTAAACTCTTTTATAATATCATCATTTGATTTATAAAATAATCAAATTTCATCAATCCTATATTTAAACCTTTTTTTAATAAATTCAGAAATCCCAGTTTAAACTATTTTATAAAATCATTAATCTCGTATCTTCAAAAATCAACTTTTAACTGTATTTCTCAAAAATCATAATTTTTATAACATTAAAATTATAACGTTTATTTATTTACGATGAATCAATTCCAATTTATTTTATAAACGTATACTTTCAAAAATTATTTTAGAATCCCTTAAAAATCAAAATCGTTATTTTTAAACTTTCAAAATTGGATCCGATGATGCAACACATCAAATAGTCAATCACGACTTTCAAACATCATATATCGTCCATGATAAACAATCAAATATCACAATATCTGAAATCAAATAAATATTTGTGAGGAATCCAGTTGGATCCCTCCAACCTGTTTCCCTGCATCCACAGACATTTGCACAATACCAATTCCGTTTCAAGACGGAATATCGAGGTATATGGGATTTTATAAAATATTATCCGCTTACTAACGGCGCAATAGGGTCTCATCCGCTATACAATGCGGGAAATCAATCAACTGCAATATATACATATGCCAATATATATATATATTGCTATATATATAATATAATACCAATTCCACTTCGAGGTGGAATATCGCGGTATATATGTGTAATAAATAACCTCCGCTTACTAACGGCGTATAGGGTCTATTCACATCCAATATATATATATATATATATATATATATATATATATATATATATATATATATATCAATCATCATTCAAGCATTCAATCAACACAACTAACAATTTTAAATCTAACTATTTAAAAATATAAATAAATCCTTTTGTGTGAGAAGTTCTCACCTTTATTCCCGTTTGCAATCCACTTCCAATTCAACTTGTTTTCTTCATTTATACCTTGTATAAATATTTATACAATTCAATTAATATTCGAAACGATCGAATAATAAATTTTTCACTTGATAATTTTGATTCATCGTTGATTTCATTTTAATAGTTAAATTAACTAATAGTTTTGTTTTAAACCAATTTCTTCTTTTCATAAATTTATTTTAACTAAAAAAAATTAAATTTAATTAACCAAACTCTCTTTTAATAACTTAATCAATTATAATTTCAATTTTAGCTAAAAATTTTCTTTTTAGTAACTATAACAGATAAAACAAATTCATTATCGTAAACTATTTATTTTATAACAACTTAACTAATCATTTTACTTTAAATTAATATCCTTATATCAATTTCTTTTAATAAATTTGTTTGACTAAAAATTTAAATTTCTTTTAATACATTTTCTGTTTATAAATTTTATTTAGACTAATGATTAAATTCCCTTTTTTTTAAAACAAGTTTTCCTTTTTATAATTTATTTAACTAAAATTTAAATTTAAACTATATTTTTATTAATAAACTATTTTTAATTGTTTTAACTTACAGTTATAAACTAGATTTCTGCAGAAATATAAAATTTAGTAATTTTAAATAAATTCAAAAATTACTTTACTGTGATTTAAAGATCTATCTTCTATCAATATTTTTATTTTCAAAATTAAATTGAACTGAAATTTTTTGAAATTACCTTACTGCAAAATCACATAAACCCAGGCTCCTCACTGTCCCAGGTCGCGATGAACCCCATGCTCGAACACGCGCCTGCTAACTTCAATCGCCGCCGCGCCATCTCCACGCGTAACCTCTCTGTCGCCGCGACCCAAACATGCTCGCGAGCGCCTCCACTTCGTGATATCCCCTAGCCCAAGACGCCGACCTCACGAAGCTTGCCACTGCGCCACTTCGAATTCGCAAACCACCCCTCGTCGTTCGTGCCCTAGCCGATGCCGCCATGCCCCAAATTCGCGAGCCCTTAGACCAACTCGCGATCGATTCCCCTTGCCTCGCGCGAGTGCCATCCCCTAAATCGAACGACTTCGATTCGATTTCATTTATTTTTTCTTTGATTCGAACCTGAACGGCTTTGTTGATGCGGCCATGGTATTTGAATTGAATGAAAAAAATTTCGTTTGTTTGAGGAGGGAAACGAAAATTTATTTGGGGACAGAAAAATCAAGCTCGGCCATTGTTTTCGTTCTTCTTTGATTTTGAAACTGAGGGGATATATAAAATGTAAAGAAGGATGGCTTGCACGATCTTTAGCGTGATCTAAGGCTGAAACAAGGGAGCGTGATGCTCTGCGTGTTTTAAGGGAAGACAACGTGTGTTTGTTAATTAATTATAAATTTAAAATTTTAAATTGAATTCAATTTGAGCTCGACGCGTTTCTATGTCGTGTGCTCACATATTAACTCAGAAAAATACGAAATTTGAAACCCGGCAATAATTCAATATTCCGGACCCAATGGAACTGGTTTCGTCGAATTCCGAGACTGTGCCTCGGACGGCTATTTTAAATATCGATTCAAACGATGTAATTTCAAAACTGTACAATTCACTTCCAAATTCAATTCTGAAGCTTCTATAATCTTCAATATTATCAATATAAATTTTACAAGCCTTTGAAATATTTTTAATCAGCTTAAAATTGAAGATTCAAATTTTTATTCAACTTTCAATAGATTAAATTCTATAATTTAATCGCCAAATTCATTCTGATAATTTGAAATTCAATTCAAACCATCCTTTAAATATTTAAAATTAATTAAATATTCTCAAATTAAATTGTTTAAAATTCTGGGTCGTTACAATTTGATTTAAATAGACCATTTTGAAATGGAAAGCATATTTTCCCTGTGAAGCCGATTATATTTTCAAAGTAGCTTTGAAATGTAAAATAAAAGTTTTAAAGTTGATTTTAAAAGAATATTTTAGAGAAATTATTTCTTGAGTTTTTAAATCTTTAAAGTAAAGATTTATTTAATTAATTATAGAAGTGGTTATTTAAAGATTTAAATAATATTTGATTTTAGAAAATGGTTATTTAAATATTTATACCCTATCTACTAATTTTATTTCTAAAATTAGTTTGGACTTGAAGTTTTATATAAGATATTAGTACAATATTTTCATAACAAATATTTAAGCAAATGTTTTAAAATAGTTTTGATTTTAAATATTTCCAAGTTTATTTTAGATAAGTGATTTAAATTATTTTAGAGTATTTGAACTCGGCAGACTCTCAGTGGAAATAAATAATATCGAGAATCTTATTCCCCAAGTGAAAAGTGATTTGAAATTTGTTTTCAAATATTTGAAGTGTTAAAATTATATCTTGCAAAGATATTTTGAAAGATAAATAATTTAGGAAAATTATTTAAATCTGGTGATTGTTGTGAATGTTGATTAACAGTTAAATAACCGACTATCAATATTGGCCTTTAAATGGCATTTGAATTTCGATGCGACCGGGGGTCGGATTCCAATTGGATATTCGAAAACCACATCGAATATTTGTGATGGATCTTTTGTTTAAAAGATCAAAGTGGAAATTTGTTGTGATTTGTTTGAAATCTGAATGTAACATTTATTTTTAAAATAAGCGCTCATTATTCGGATTAGCCGGGAGAGGACTTTGTGTCATAAAACCCATTCCGACTAACGATACGATGAAATGAGATTGCATTTGAAGATGGTGTTGAAGACCGGGTATTTTCAAAAATGAAAGGATAACCCGTCGAATGTCTATGCACTGAGTCGCGCCGGTGTAGAGATCTCCATATGTGATGGGGAGTCCGATCGGGATTGTGAATACCCGGATTGCAAGGGCTTCTTTGGAAGTGCCTTCGGTTCTGTTCGAACCCCGAACAGACTTGTATGGATGTGTGTTTGACATTGCACTTTAAGATGTAAAGCTAGTTTCTATCAAATACAATTCTGTTTGGTGGCGGAGATTTATTCCCTTAGCTTAACACCCTTCTCTGAGACGTACGAGCTCAGAGGTTATATAGTTGATGGTTACTAGTGATACATTCCCAGTTTGGTAATGTGGCATACGAAGTGCTGCTGATCATTTGTTGATCGAAGCATGGCTTTTGTGAAAAGCTTAGCTTTGTGGACAAGACTTCATCGAGCCTCACAACCCGGTAATGGTCGAAGCAGGAATGTTGCAGCAAGGTTTTTAGGGGTCACGCCCCTAGGGTATGTGCTTTTCTTTCTAGATAAGAGGTGATATCATGGTATGGAGGCCAGATATTTAACCTATGTGGTTACTGCAAATTTATTACTTTGTGGTTGTTGGTATCGAGGCCTCGGATAAAGGTCGGTAACGAACGGGGATGGCATAATTGTGTGGTAGTTACCTATGTTATAGCTTAGTTAAAGCGTGAGGTAGCGTCGGCCTTGTGTTAGCAGAGATCCGGTTAGGTTCTCGGGGGCGTCCTTCCAGCGGCGTACCCATTGCGGTGTAGGAAGTTCCTTTGCTTGACCATTGTTGGAAATCCAAAGAAACAATACAAGCCCTGTATGGTTTTTAGTTGTATAACCTTGCCATGAAATATGGCAGTAACCTGCTATTGAACATGGCAGCTATAGTAGGCATACGACGAAATGTGGTATGTTGGCTAAGATTAATATTATACTTTCGAAATGTTTTCTGCACTATGCACTAATAACAATATCAAATGGTTTTCGCGTATCAAGCATTTTTGACTATCATAAGGAGAAATCTCCTCCAAGTGTGCGTTTGCATTGTGTGTGTGGTGGGAGGCCTTATGGCAGTTTCTTTTTCCAAAAGCATAGCGGATTTCTTTTTATTTTTTTGTGAAAGTAATTTTTTTTAAGATCTCAAACCAGTCGCATGACTGACCTGGAGTTTATTGTTCCCTTTCTAAACTCTGGGTGCCCACCAATTTCCACATGGACAGCCTAGAGTCAGGTTATCAGTTATTCTGGAGCGAAGTAAGAAAAGAGATGCGGTGGAGATCAGGAGAAAGCTGGATGGCAAGGCGTATCGCTAGTATATGTAATATTTCCTTTCCGCTGTTGTGTTGTTGTACACTCTGACAATGTATGTATAAATTGAGATAGTGATTTTGTTTAAAGATATTCATTTATCTATTATATTTGTTCCGCTGCGAAATGTGAGATTCTGTTATTGTTTTTGTTTCTTATTTTATCTTCATCTTCTTTAACCCTAATGGTTCGGTTTTTCGACATTCGACTGTGCGGCATTTGATATAGTGGACGTATTAATATCGACTTTTCGGGCGTTGAAAAATTGTATTGTTAAACCAGTGTTAGTTTCCTTAGGGAAATAAATCTTTGTTAAATTGTTTTTTATTTGATAATTAAATAAACGACTATCAAATGTTGGTCGGTTTTAGAACTATTATTATCAGTTCGGATAGACCTGGATCCGATATTATCTGAAAACCAATTCGAACCGGCATAATTTTTTGAATTGGAGAAAACTTGAAGATGATCGAAGATGAATTTCTTTGAAATGCAATGGATACTTGCTATTAATCCTGAGGATGTAGTAGAAGTAGTGCCTTCGGTTTGTTCAGACCTAGAACAACTTGTATGGAATAATGCTAGCATTGCATTGCTGCTTGGAGAGAAGTGTTAGCATTCCAAGTGGGATTGCTATATAAAAGGTAAAAAAAATATCCTCAAACCTTACAACTGGTAAATGACTAAAGAAGGGATGTGCAGCAGGGCTATATGGATCAGTCTCATTATGGTATGATCATTACTTGTATCTAGATCGACATTTATTTATGGATTATGTATGTTTATGGCTATGGAAATGATTCATCAGGGACAACTGAGGGGGAGGTGATCATGTTCGATACGACCCATGAGGCCGGTCCTTAGTAGCAGATGTGCTAATTAAGGCAGCCTCGTTACATATTCTCTAGAGATGTATTGTATGGAAGGTAGACCCTTAACTTCTCATTTATGGAATCTATTCTTTAATAAATGCGTTCAGACTTAGTTGTATAGCTATTATTGCTGGAATTTAATTAATGTAATAATTTTTGCTTAGATTTAGTATTTATAGTAAACCCTAAACATTATTATAATATCACAAGATTTCCTATAAATGATTTGGTTATTGTAAGGTAAAAACATGTCCGTGTTTATATGTGGTATGGTCTTATACATAACTTTATTTTGAAAGGGTTTATAACATTAAAATTCATTTGAGGTGTGTTTCTCACGCTGGTTTACCAAACTGGTCCAGACGTTATTTTCCTTATAATACTCGAGTCGGACCGATCATTTTTCAGATTTAGACATGGATGCTTTGGAGATCCAGGAGACGAGCGGGGGCTTGCCAAGATGTACTCACATATATTTTATTTACACTACATTAGTTGCCTATATTTATCAGCAAATATGAGGATAGATTGTTATAACGGTCCAAGCTAATAATTAGTTGGTTAACTCTGAGTTGATGTATGTATATTATAGTTATCTTTTGTAAAGACCCGTTGTATATTATATATTATTCGTCATAATGTAAGTTATGTTATGTCTTTTATTTTTTACTCCAACGGTCTGCTTTCCCAGCACTTTAGAGCTTAGCACGTGAATTCAATGAATGTATTAGTGTTGACTTTTGAGGATTGAAAAGACGGGTCGTTACAGAGCCACATTTAGGAAGGCTTGGAACGCGCGCTATTTAATTGTTATTTTACTTAAACTTTTTTCATGTTCATTGTATTGAAGATTTATAATTAAACTCTATAACAACCCGCAAATCCGTACCCCTTGAGTCAACACTATTTTACATCAATTAACTCAAGTGGAACAGAAATACGAACCATTAGGGTTAAAGAAGAAGAGGTAGAAGAAAGAAGGAACTAAACAATATCAGAATCTCACAGTCGCAGCGGAATAAAATATAATATATAATATCAACTCTTTACACAAAATGAAAACTATATCTGTTTTATACAATATATCAACAGAGTATCTCAACAACAACATTTACCAGACAGACAATCCCATACAATCACAGCAGCAGATATATATATATACAAGTACGAATAATACATCTCGGACTCCAGCTCCTCTCCTGCTCCATAGCATCCTGTTCTGAACATATAATACTCGGTCTGACCCGAGCATTATAATGAAATAACACCCGAGTCAGTCTGGAATACCAGCTGATAATAATGCATCCAAATTTATTATTAAAGTTTCAAAAATCCTTTTGAAAACAAAAGCATCTCATAAGACCACACCACAAATAAACATGTCGGGTTTTTACCTTATGATAGCTAAAATAATTTTTATAGAAATCCTCTGATATTATAATAGGGTCTATATACAAGTACTTATAAAATAGCCGAAATTGTTGCATCTATTAAATTCCAGCTACTAGCCACAGAGTGGGCAATACAAACAAAACTCGTAAAAGGCTCATAGGGAGAATGGATTTCCAACAATGACTAGGCACTGGGGTACCACTTGTCACAGTACCTGGTCTAGATCAGTGTACGGAGGACGATGCCCGATCCCCTACAACACAAGGCCCGGACTACCCCTTATTGGATACTCCCGAATAAGATCACCCCGCGGTTGGGATCGGCAACCGCACCACTAAGCCGAAATAAAAGGGACATCTAGACAGGAATGACCTTACCCGGAAATGGGTGCTGCCCACCAAGCCTTGCTACATATCCCCTGATTTTCAGTCATTCCCGGTTGATGAGGCTTGAGGCTAAATGTTACCTTTTATGATGTTTCACTTAGAATGCCCATCGCCCACCTGACAATGTTCCGAAAGCATTCGTCTATACAAGTCCGTCCCGGGTTCGAACGGAACGGAAGGCGCTACTCCTACTACATCCATTTTAGAAATATCCCAGGATTAGTAGCGACTAGCCCTTGAACTTCCCTGCTCCATCTTCGACTCCGAACACTTTTTTCCACGAAACGTACAAACTGGATTGAAGTGGTTTCCGAGAAATAAATCTCGATCCCGGTCTCTTCGAAACGATCAACGCATTTGTCCAATATTGATAGTCGGTGATTTAACTATCAATTAACATTCATAAACATCCATCACGCAATAAATAATTTCCCACATTATTTATTTTCCTCAAAGATATCTTTACAGAATATGTTTCCATTTTCAAAATCCCTTTGAAACACTTTTAAACCCAAGTCTTTCATGGAATAGATTCCCAAATCTTTACTTCCTCTGAAAACATCCAAGTACCAATATTTAAGGTTTAAAATAATTTAAATACTTTATTTTTGAAAATACATTAAAACATTTATATTAACACTACTTACATACTTAAATTAAAATATATATACTTTATAAATGTTCCGAATAAAACTGCTTTATAAAATATAAACTATTATCTTTAAAATAAGTTAAGTCATACTAGATTTTAAATGAATCTATGAAATCCTATACAAGTTTCAATCAGAACTTTAATTGATTATCTTTAAAATAGAACCATTTTATAAAGTATAAATATTAATAATATTCTTTAAAACCTAATACTACTTACCACTAAAATAATTACTTCTATAACTAATTTGATAAATGTTTACTTTTAAAATTCTTATAACTTAAATAATTTCTTGAAACCATTCTTTAATAAAACTTCAAAACTTCTAACTTTTCAAAAATCAGCTTAAAAACGTACTAGGCTTTTCAGGGAAATGCACTTCCAATTTAAGATAACCCAAAGAATTCTTTTATCAGTCCAACACGATTTACCCAATTCAATTTACGTTTGTCCCGTAAATTCCTTTCCATACTTTAGAAATAGCTCCTTTTATTTTAAACACATTGCTATTTCCTAGAAATCACTTTCAAACATACGTTTAAAATATTTAAAATAAGCTTTGGAAATTATTTAATTGAAAATAATACTTAAGGAAATATATAGGGGTTTCCTAAGTATTTTAAATAAATTTAACTTTTTAAAAATAAGGTTATTAAATCAAATATTCTAATTAAAATTTCATTTCGAAAACTTAATACTACTTTACTCTTTAAAAAAAAATTAAATACCATAATTACTTAATCAAATATTGCTTTCACTTAAAACATTTTAAAATAGTTTTTCTTTCTAAAAAATTTCTAAACATATTTAAACTACAAATTTATAAGTTGAAAACTTTCTTAAAAATAAAATAAAATTTCCAGAAGAAAGCACACTTCTCATTCTTTAAAATAAATCTCGCTATTAATTTAAACAATTCTCAGTTCCCTTTGAAATCAAATTTCAAACACTTGAAATTTTTCAACCCATTCCTTGGATTTAATCTCTTTTAAAATTCTTCACTTAAGAATTTCTTTTATATTCTTTAAACCCAATTCATCTATTTATATTTAAAATTTTCAAGTTGTATTTACCCAATCACAGCACAACACAATTTAAATTTCAATTTAATTCATCACAGCATATAAATAAAACACAGCATATCAAGATCTAAACAAATTATCACAGAACAATAAATAAGGCATATCACAGAATATAAATTAATTTCTATTTGTGAGGGATCCAGTTGGATCCCTCTAACATGTTTCCCTGCATCCACAGATATTAGTATAACAACATATATCGATTCAATCATATTCAACCAATCAAGCAATCATGTAAATATTGACTATTTAAATTAACTAGTACTCCATATGTGAGTGAGTTAAACTCACCTTGGGTTTTCGGCGAGCGTTCAAATCTAAATTAAATCGAACGACGTTCGATTTAACCTAAATTTTTACTTGCTTGGAACAATTCCAGAACTACTCCACTGCGCAGTACGCGTCTCTGCGATTCCGGCGTTTCTCGTTTCGTCGAAATCTGATAATGTATGTAATAGATGTGAATTTTCAAAGTTTGAAACAAATTTTAAAACAAATTTCCTTTTTTATTTAAATTATTATACCAACAAAACACGGCCCGCGCCTTCTTCTTCCAAGCACACGTACAGGTTCAATGTTGAACCCAAAATCGCAGCTTAGGGTTCGAAATCGCGCCTGCCATGGAGCCATCCACCTCGATCGGAGGTTACCACTACATAGCTCGCCACCTTCTCCATGCACGACCCAAATATGGTGAAACTCGGTCAGCCCTAGGTCGAGCAAATCTTGATTGAAACGGCGACGCATGCGGCGAGATTCTGGCTTCCATACGCCTTCGAATACGATCACGACCGGTCAATATGTAGAGCTCGCCAATCTCTACGTTTCTCTAGTTGGTGATTTTTGAAGAAAGTTGAAGGATTCGAAGAAATTGAGGGAGGCGCGAAGTTGTTCTTCGGCCATTGAAAAATAAGGAGGCAGTCGAAACTAGATCTAGGGTTTCTATGACAAACTAGAATATATAAATGTTTATTAATATTATTTCAATATTATCTCCAATTTAACAAGCTTTTACAAACAAACTCCAAATCTCACGTGTCGCCAGGCGTTTATAAGGTTTTACCTGCATTTCGAACACAATGGAACGTGTTTCGGAGGCTAATTCGGTCATATGCGCGAGTTACGGAAATAAACGGTCAATTTTAAATTAAATCGATTAAAGTATTTACTATGCACTTTAAGCTGCGGGGTCAAACAACAACTCCGATTGCTACGAAAATTGAAATCCGACAATAAGTAACTATTACGGATCCAATGGAACTAGTTTCGTCGAATTCCGAGACTGTGCCCCGGAAGGCTAATTTAACTCGTCGATTAAATCGAGCGATTCTCACAATCGTCGAAATCATTCAAAATTTCACTTTTAAAATTTTACTAACTCTATTATAACGGGTATAAAATTTATATTCACATTAGAAATCGTTCTGATTCAGTTTAAATCAAAATCTGATTATTTGCATTAATATATTATTAAATTCCATTATTAAATTAATATAAAATTCCAAATTAAATTTATTAACTTCTAATTTCATCCAACGGTCCAATATTATAATTCAAATCTGATAAACTTAAAATAAACTTTAGAATCTAATTTTATATCTATTTACACTCAAAATTACCAATTACCCCAATTCTAATATTAAATTATTATTATTCAAATTTCAATTAAATTCCCGTATTCAAAATTTAACTAATTTTATTAACTTAACCAAAGCTTTTATTTCAAAATTCAAATTATAATCAATATTCAACATTTAAAATGAATTAAATGTTCAAATTTGGCGACCCAAAATTCCGGGTCGTTACATTCCTCCCCCTTATAAAAATTTTGTCCACGAAATTTGCCAAGGTAGAAAGAATGTTCCCAACTCAATAACAAAACTTACTTAGTGAAATCTCAATTTCACTTTGCTCAAATCTTTGGTTACAAATCGAAACTGCTAGTTTCAATTCCTATCCCAAAATCCTTTTTATTTTAATTCTTAATTTGAAATCAATTTTGTCGTTAATGAAACATTTCAAATTTTCCAAAAATTTTCTAACTCCCAAAATTTCCAAAATTTTTTGGCAGAGTCTCCCCTGTACGGAGGAGCTTTTGCAATATCACAATAGATATAATATATATACATCGACCCACACGGTCGAAAAAACCAAAAACAGTTCATATTTCCTATTTTTATTGCGTAAGTGTACCTTTTGTTAGCATTTTCAAAGCAAGCAGCTAAATAGTATCGCATATACGCACTCCAATTCTAACTACTGCCTCCCGTACCTGTACTTACTTAAAAAAACACATCAGTTTTCAATAATATGAGAATTTATCAACATTCTTTTCATTAATCTTAACCAAACATATCAATTTCATAGTTTAACCAAACAAACATCATAATTTAACAATGTTAACCATATTATATCAGCACCTCAAAGATTCCAATCACCTTTTTATGTTTCTTATACAAGTCAAAGCTGCATTTTATCTCACTCGAATAATTTATATTCAAGTTCACTATATACCATTCATATTTATTACAACCATTTTATTTCCACTTCAATATGATTAACATATGCCTTAGTTACATCTCTTTACTTCAATTCAATTCCCAATTTGATTCACAATCAAATTTTACTTTAAATTTGAAGTATTTGCATTACTTTAATGATCCATTCTCATTCATATGCAAAATCACTTAATAAAATTTCAAACTATTCCAATTAATTCAAAACCAATTCCATTTGCTTCTTTAAACCAACTCAATTCCGAATACAACAAAATACCCAATTCTTATGCAAATTTTCATGTCATTCAAACAAAAATAATCACCACTTAAGCTTATATAAATTTATATTAATTTTATTCCATTCGGAATTATTCACAATCCAAATACTCTTATTTCCTTGCAATTTTTAAATCAAATTCTTATTCTTACTTCAAGTTTATCATTCAACTTAAGTTTAAATTAATAACATCCCATTCTATATTATTTACAACTCACACATCTTTAATTCATACATTCTTATTCCATCACAATAATTAATTAAAACCATTTCACTTGCAATTAAATTTCATCATCTAAACAAATTTATCCAAGACCACATTATAAGCTCGATCACAAATATCTTTTTCAATTTGCTTAAGTTGTTTCAATCACACAATATTTCCATTTCTTCTTATATCACTTTTATTTTATTTCCACTTGATTCTCATCCAACCAAATTCCAATTCATATACAAATTTTAATTCAATTTTTTTATTTATTAAATCCATTTGGAATTTTAATTCATCTCCTCGACTCATTCTGAATTTTATTAATACCGTGACCACTTAAAATCATGTCACTCATTTGAATTTATTTATAAGTCAAACCCTGACTATTTTAATCCAATTCCATTATTCATTCACACTCTCAACTTTTATTGCCAAAATTAAATCCCATACTAGAACTGGTTTTATTTTTCCCTTCAAAATTTTCTTAACAATCCACCAAAATTTCATCCATGCCAATACAAATTCCATTAAATTTAGTTTACACTAAATTTATCTTCAAGCTTCTTTTTATTTAATTTAGCTTACGCTAAATTCATTCTCAAACAAATCCTTTGAATTTAGTTGGGTTAAAATTTTATTCATACGATATCATTCTTACTTCTCTGAATTAAATTTTCTTTCGATTTAATTCTTTCCCAATTCTAATTCAAGTTTAACCAAATTTATTTAGCCATCTTGAATTTATACCATTACCTTTACTATCTTAAATAAGAATTTAATTACATTCATTTTTATTCATAACACAACTGAATTTTGATTTTAATTTATTCCAAATTCAGCTCTATTTAATCGAAGTTAAATCCAATTTTACTTCTCTATATACAAGTTCTAAATTTATTTACTGACTTAAGTTCATTCACATCTTTTATATCTCACTTTACCTTATCTTACTTTACATTTCATTTGAGATTAAGTTCGGATTCACCATACCATTCAACTGTTTTCCATTTGTGATTATAATTCCATTTCCCTATTTATAAGTTCACCAAATTATTTACTTTAAAGTTTATATTGCTCATTTTAATCCATTTACATCTTATAATCACAATTCCAAATTTTATATATTTGCATCTCCGAATTCTTAAGGATACAAATTTTCTTCAATTTAATTCTTTGTAAATTTCAAATCTACAATCTCAAATTATAAGTATAATACTTAATAGCTTGTAGGTATAATTCATTACACCATAACCCACAAATACAAAGTGAACTTACATTTTAATTTAACCAAAATCAATTTAATTCTAAGTCCAATTTATTTAACTTAATCCAAGTTAAATTCAAATTTTCTATTCACTTCAATACATTCAAGTTAAATTTTAATTCCAAGATTAAAATTTTCATTTCCTTCTTATTAATATCAACTTCACTTAATAAATTCAATAGTTGATCCATTTTAGCCTTCACATTATTTAAATAGAATTTTTCAGAATTCAATTACCCGGTTTTATACCAAAACCATTTTGAAATGATAATCAAATATATAACCATTTGGTATATCAATCAAATCTCAAGATTTCCAAAACAAATTGTTTTTGCCAAAGCACTTTCCCCTTTTGAAACTTCTAAAATCACTTGTATCTCAAACAAGTCCAACAAATATCATAATCACTCACATGGTAGCAATCCGTCACTTTAGAAACTCGAAAATAAATTCTAATGATGTGGCCAGCATCATCAGGATTATTTTCCAGCGACTGAAGTGAGTTCAGTGCTTCCTTACTTCCCCACATTCATTTCAAAACAGTTTCCATTCAAAAATACTTCCCAAAACAATATTCCATTATTGCCTTCAAACACCTTAGCAAACATTTCAAACTTTCCCAGGATTTTAAATTTCCAAACTTTTATTTTCATTACATTTAAAATCCTTTCCAAAACTTCCGAGATTTAAATTCTGGTTTAGTTTAAATTTAGTTATTCTTCTTTTATATAATTTATACTTGTAGAATTTATTTGATTATAACCATTTCAACTTTAGATTAATTTTAGATTCTTAGTTGATTAAGATATCCATATCCAAACAATCAAACATAAATAATAATTTCAGAAAATTATTTCTTCTATATCAAAATATAATTTTGGGCAAAATTATTTCATTTACCCACTTTAAAATAATACTACGTCGGTTTATCTTGTTTAAGAGTTTAGAAACCACTATCGATACAGTTGTACTTCCCGTACCGACCAGAAGTCATAAACACTTAACCGATAAGTCAACACAGTATAAAAACAATTTTATATTCACTAACAAGTACGCTCTCATATCTATTAATATGCTCAGCTCATTATAGAGTACTATTGACTCTGTTAAATGAGTAATTTCCCCACCAAAGCCGAGGTTGTCGCCAACCTAAGCTCTGATACCAAGTGTAACAGCCCGCAAATCCGTACCCTTGAGTCAACACTATTTTACATCAATTAACTCAAGTGGAACAGAAATACGAATCATTAGGGTTAAAGAAGAAGTGGTAGAAGAAAGAAGGAACTAAACAATATCAGAATCTCACAGTCGTAGCGGAATAAAATATAATATATTATATCAACTCTTTACACAAAATGAAAACTATATCTGTTTTATACAATATATCATCAGAGTATCTCAACAACAACATTTACCAGACAGACAATCCCTTACAATCACAGTAGCGGATATATATATACAAGTAAGAATAATGAGTCTTGGACTTCAGCTCCTCTCCTGCTCCATAGCATCATGTCCTGAACATATAATACTCGGTCTGACCCGAGCATTATAATCAAATAACATCCGAGTCAGTCTGGAATACCAGCTGATAATAATGCATCCAAATTGATTGTTAAAGTTTCAAAAATCCTTTTGAAAACAAAAGCATCTCGTAAGACCACGCCATAAATAAACATGTCGGGTTTTTACCTTACGATAGCTAAAACAACTTTATAGAAATCCTCTGATATTATAATAGGGTCTATATACAAGTACTTATAAAATAGCCGAAAATGTTACATCTATTAAATTCCAGGTACTAGCCACAGAGTGGGTAATACAAACAAAACTCGTAAAAGGCTCATAGGGAGAATGGATTTCCAACAATGACTAGGCACTGGGGTACCACCTGTCACAGTACCTGGTCTAGATCAGTGTACCGAGGACGACGCTCGATCCCCTACAACACAAGGACCGGACTACCCCTTACTGGATACTCTCGAGTAAGATCACCCTGCGGTTGGGATCAGCAATCGCACCACTAATCCGAAATAAAAGGGACATCTAGACAGGAATGACCTTACCCGGAAATGGGTGCTGCCCACCAAGCCTTGTTGCATATCCCCTGATTTTCAGTCATTCCCAGTTGATGAGGGTTGAGGCTAAACGTTACCTTTTAGAAAGTTTCACTTAGAATGCCCATCGCCCACCTGACAATGTTCCGAAAGCATTCGTCCATACAGGTCCGTCCCGGGTTCGAACAGAATGGAAGGCACTACTCCTACTACATCCATTTTGAAAATATCCTCAGGATTAGTAGCGACTAGCCCTTGAATTTCCCTGCTCCATCTTCGAATCCGAACACGTTTTTCCTCAAAACGTACAAACCGGATGGAAGTGGTTTCCAAGAAATAAATCTCGATCCTGGTCTCTTCGAAACGATCAACGCATTTGTCTAATATTGATAGTCGGTGATTTAACTATCAATTAACATTCATAAACATCCATCACACAATAAATAATTTCCCACATTATTTATTTTCCTCAAAGATATCTTTACAGAATATGTTTCCATTTTCAAAATCCCTTTGAAACACTTTTAAACCCAAGTCTTTCATGGAATAGATTCCCAAATCTTTACTTCCTCTGAAAACATCCAAGTACCAATATTTAAGGTTTAAAATAATTTAAATACTTTATTTTTGAAAATACATTAAAACATTTATATTAACACTACTTACATACGTAAATTAAAATATATATACTTTTATAAATATTCCGAATAAAACTGCTTTATAAAATATAAACTATTATCTTTAAAATAAGTTAAGTCATACTAGATTTTAAATGAAGCTATGAAATCCTATACGAGTTTCAATCAGAACTTTATTTGCTTATTGTAACGACCCGTATTTTACGTGTCGATAAATCGGAGAATTTCTAGGTCGTTAGAGTTGTTTAAGTCGTCCTTAGCCTGAGTCGTGTGGAGGTTAGCTCGTGTGAGCGACTTATAGTTGTGGCCGAGTTAAGGATTAAAGGGATTAGGAGTTAACTCGTGCGTTGATTAGGTCGTGTACGAGCTATTGGTGAGCGGCTTAGCTGGGGTTTTAAGTCGTTAACGACTCATAGGCTTAGCTGACTTAGGATGTTGCTGAATTAGCGTGTTAACGAGTCAGTGGTGTTGCCGACTTAGTGTTAGACCGAGTTGAGATAGCGACCGACTCATAGGGTGACGACTGAAGAAGTTTCCGAGTTAAAGTAGCCAGCCGAGATAAGAGATGGAGCGACTTAAGTTAGTAGCCGACTCAAAGTTCGGCCGACTCAAGGGAATAGCCGACTTAGGACTTAGAGCGGCATGCATGAGTCTTATGCAGTTGGGTCGGCTCGGTGATGAGTCGTAGGCGAGATAAGGCTTGGGCTTGTGTCGTGTGTGTCTTGGGTCGTGTCTGGGTTAAGTCGTACGAAGGCTTGAGTGTTAGGTCGGGTACCTGATGAGTCGTGAGTCATTGAGGCATAGGTTGCTAGGTCGTAAACGACCTAGTTAAGTCGTGGCATGTTGATCTGTGTTGTGTTAGGTCGGTGGTTCGAGTTAAGGGACACGGTAGTGTTTTTAAGTCGCGTGCTTTCTGTGGTCCTAGGTCGTAATGGGGTTAGGTCGTAGCATAGGCTAAGTCGTTAGGCAGTTGACTCGGAGGCTTTTGTGATGATAGGTCGCAGAGTTAGATGAGTCGTGGACGACTCATGGGATAAGTCGTGACCGACTTATAAGGGGCCGACTCAGGAGTTTTCCAGCCTATAAATAGAGGGGTTTGGCTCACTTTTTGGCACCGGATTTTGAAGCGACGAAGTGCTGCCATTTTGAGAGCTCGACTACAACATTTCTTCATCTCCTTTTCTCCATTCCAATCTAGTTCTAACATCCATCCAAGATCGAAGATCCAAGAGCCAAAGTTGAAGATCTTCATCCAACCAAGCTAGATTTCATCGTTTCAAGCGGGATTTCAACGAATCAAGCCTTGTTCTTCGCTGTCCAGATCTGAAGTTGCTAGTTTTTGAAGTGTTTGGGTGATTTGGTGAGTGGTGGTTATCTCTCACGCGGACCCAAAGGAGTATATTGGTTTGGTGGTTTGTTGGAGTGTTGTAGATAGTGATTTTATGCATTTTTCCTTAGATCTAAGTATAGATCCATTACTTATGAAGATGTTTACTTTTGCAAGTTCATTCATCAAGTTGTAGGGACAAAACCCATGATTTATATTTGCTAGATCTATGCTAAAAACCCATGATTCATGTATGATAGATCTATTCTCATTTATTTACGAAATTGCCATTTTAGTTATAAATGCCTATTTAGATCTTGATTGACTACTTATTTGTTTGGATTAATGTTTGCCTTGTTTGATTGTTGTGAATGAGTTATCTAGTTGATAGATTTGGACAAGTATGGTCAAAGACGATTCAAAAGCTACGGAAGAGGCTCTTGAATGGTGAAAGTTGCTTAAGGCATATGTAGTGGATGTTGAAGCTCATATGTATGGATTGGATGATGTTGAGATGGAACTTTGCCATGATGCGATGAGGCAAACCATGATGTTAAGATGAGCCTTTGCTATGATGAAGATGAGGCGAGGCATGATGTGATGTAACCTTGGTATAATCGAGAAGGATTACTCCAAGCATGTTGATAACTTGAAGGGTAGTTCGAGTTGATTGATAATGGATGGCTCAAGAGGTAGTTTGGGCTAGGTTGAGAATAGTCGTCAAGGAAGATGACTAGAAGGCTTGGATTTCATCGTTGTTGAAGGTTCTAGCAGACTCAAAGCAAGAGTACAAGGGTTGCCCTAAAGACTACAGGTAGGTGGTCTGGACGCCCTAAAGACTACAGGTAGGTGGTCGAGTACTCTGGGTAGTTGCGAAAATTCCTAGGCACGGGTCATGATGACGTGCGGAGTTATGTCTAGAACCGGGGTTACCATTAGCCCTTGATAGATGGCTCAGGAAGGAGTCGGTCATTCAATTAACGGTGATTTCGAAGCAAGGTTAACAGTGATAGCCAGAGTCATGGATGTTTGATTGTACCATCATTCGGCCTCAAGAGCGGTGTTTTCTGGGTGCTTATCTGATCTTGGTTTAGGCCTTGGGGGTTTGTATTTGGAAAACATCGACCTTGACTCGAGTGGTTATTGCTTTACCTTAATTGTCTGCTATGTTATGCTTGCTTCTCCTTAGTGTGTGTTTGGGGGCTATCACTGTAGAAAAAGGTGGGGTGGGATGGTTTGGTTCCTATTCCTTTTATCCCTTATGCTCTTTTGGTATGTTTGATAGTTGATTTACTGCTCACTAAGACTTTGTCTGACTCAAGGTTTTATGTCTCCTCTTATTACCTTGGGTTGTTCATCCATGTTGGGATGGGCAGACTAGGTAGCAGGTGACAGGTGCTGTTCATGGAGGTCTACGTTGATGACGACGAAGACGAGCATGAGGCTTTTGCATATTATCTCTTATTATATGTACTGGGTGTTCCGCTGCTGTATTTGTTTGAGTGTTTTGTAGTGAGGCTTTGATGTATGGATGATTCATATGTTTGTATAAAACTACTATGATGCTTATATGATGGTGTTCTGTTCTATGGAGCTTCACTATATTATATTACTCTATTGTATTTTATCCATGCGCTGTGAGTTGTACGATAGATTCTATGATGTTTATTCTACCTTGACGGTCACCCATGGCTGCCTGGCACGCCCTTCAGCGCACCATTCCCTTGTTTCCGTGCGGGAGTCATGGGCGGTAGTCACATTTGGTATCAGAGCTTTGGTTAATCGATTTTAGCCAACGCTCGCTGACGTAACTACATAAGAGAGACGTAATTGTATTTTGACGGATGATTACTATATATAATATAGTAGTTTAGATGGATTTGAACTCCTTATGTAGTTGTTTCTCAAGGTGTTCTAAATCATTCCTTTTTGTAGATAATAAGGATGAGTCGAAGCGAGAGACAAGCTGCGAGGGAAAGCCGTGCTGCTAGGGAAGCTGTTGATTATGCTCCTATGTTTGAGGCCATGATGACTTCTATCATGAGAAGGATACCAGCCTCGGGGCCATCAGTAGATGTTGGAGTTCAAGTTCAAGCCCCAAGACCAGTGGATTTTGCTAAGCTTTGCAAGGACTATACTTCTCTTGGAGGAAAGGTTTTCTTGGAAACGGAATCGACCATTGAGGTGCAGAGATGGATTGATGCTTGTCAAAGGATTTTTGGTGACTTGGGAATTGAGGATGCAACTAAGAGGAAGCTCGCATCAAGGCAACTTCAAGGGAGAGCTTCGGATTGGTGGAATTCTATCACCATTGATACTCCGGAGGAGGAGATTACTTGGGAGCAATTCCAAGCTAGATTTGAAGCTAAGTTCAACTCTACAGCTCAGAAATTTGTTTTGTTCAAGAAGTTTGTAGAGCTCAAGCAAGGTGGGAGATCGGTCCTTGAGTATGTTTCTGAGTTTGAGGCTTTGTCCAAGTATGCCAGATCGTATATTGATTCTCCCTATCAGAAGAATGAGAAGTTTGTGACAGGCTTGGACACTTATCTTGGGAGGCAGTTGGTGGATCATTTGGACGATCCGTTTGAGAAGCTTGTGGAGAAAGCTCTCAGGCATGAGAGTTTGTTTCCTAAGGAAGGATCTGTTGTTGCTGTAACCAAGGAAGGGTCTAGGCCACAGCAGGGTGGAAACAAAAAGAGGAAGCAGCAGCAACAGAAGGGTAAGGATGGCCAGAAGAAGCCGAAGGGTGAAGTGACCTGCTACAACTGTCAGCAGAAGGGCCATCTCTTCAGAGATTGATCCCAAGGTGCCGGGAAAGTGTTATAACTGTGATAAGCTGGGACATATCAAGAAGAATTGTCCAGAGCCGAGGAAGGATAGGCAGATTGTGCAAGCTTATGCTTTGGGAGCTGTGCCGTCGTCTTCAAAAGCTCCTACTGCGGAAGAGAAAGGGAAGAGTGTGGTGGTTCAAGGTAATCTTTCTATTTGTGGTGTTCCAGTTAGAGTGTTGTTTGATACTGGAGCGTCGCATTCTTTTGTTTGTGATGATCTTGTAGGCCGGTTAGGTTTGAAACCGGATATTGTTGATAGGCCATTGGTTGTGACTAATCCAGTTGGGGGTTCGTCATGTTTGTGTATGATATGCCGTGGTCTAGTTGTGTCGAGTCATGATTGCTCTTTTGCTTGTGATTGCTTTGTTCTGAACTTTGCGGGGTTCGGAATTATTTTGGGTATGGACTGGCTTAGGAAGTATGCGGCAAGGATTGATTGTGAGAGGCTGGAGGTGACAGTCGGGAATGTGGAAGGACGAAAGGTTGTGATACGATGTAAGCATGAAGAAGGCGTCTTCATGAGCTTCATGTATTCGCTGGTTGTTCCACGGGATGGACTTTCATCGGTGCCTATTGTGAATGGATTTGAGGATGTCTTTGACGAAGTCAAAGGGTTACCGCCGCATAGGGAGATCGAGTTTCGTATCGATCTAGTTGAGGGAGCCAGACCTGTTGTGATGCCTCTTAGGCGGATGGCGCCTAGGGAGCAGCTAGAGTTGAAGGTGCAAGTTGATGACCTTTTGCAGAAAGGATTCATTCGGCGTAGTGTGTCCGAATGGGGTGCACCAGTTGTGTTCGCAACCAAAGCGGATGGATCGTTAAGGTTGTGTGTGGATTGTCGTGAGCTGAATAAGGTGACTAAGAAGAACAAGTATCCATTACCGAGAATAGATGACTTGTTTGATCAGCTTCACGAGGCTAAGGTGTTTTCTCAGATGGATTTGGCGACGGGATTTCACCAGTTGAGAGTGGCGAAGGATAGTGTGCCGAAGACTGCTTTTAGGACACCATCCGGATTTTATAAGTGGCTGGTAATGCCGTTTGGATTGACCAATGTACTAGCATATTTTATGGATCTTATGAATAGAGTATTCAGAGATCAGTTGAACAAGTTCGTACTTGTGTTCGTGGATGATATTCTGATTTATTCCAGAACTGAGGAAGAGCACAAGACACACTTGCGTATTGTTTTGGAAATCTTGCGGAAACATCAGCTGAAGGCTAAGTTTTCGAAGTGTCACTTCTGGAAGGGTGAAGTGAGGTTCTTAGGCCATGTTATCTCTGGAAATGGAATCGCGGTTGATCCCGCTAAGGTGGCAGCAATCCAGGATTGGGTTAGACCTAAGAATGCATCTGATGTGAGAAGTTTTCTTGGATTAGCAGGATATTATCGTCGGTTTATCAAAGACTTTTCCAAGATAGCTGCACCGTTAACAGGATTGACGAAAAAGAACCAAGTGTTCAGATGGGATGATAAGTGTGAGCAAGCTTTCGTAATCCTGAAAGAGCGACTGACGAGTGCTCCTGTTTTGACTATTCCAAGTGGGAATGATGAGATGGTGGTTTACACCCATGCATGTGGTACTGGACTTGGAGCAGTGCTAATGCAGAAGGATAAAGTTGTTGCGTATGCTAGTCGACAACTGAAGCCGCATGAAAGGAATTACCCGACTCATGATTTGGAGTTAGCGGCAATTGTCTTTGCTTTGAAGATGCGGAGACATTATCTATTGGGAGTTCGATTTGAGTTGTTTACAGATCATAAGTCGTTGAAGTATCTGTTCTCCCAAAGGGATTTGAATCTTCGACAGCAGAGGTGGCTAGAATTTTTAGCATCGTATGATTTTGGTATAGCCTATACTCCGGGAAAAGGTAACGCAGTGGCTGATGCGTTAAGTCGAAGACATGTAGGATTGGGAGCCATGTTTTCGGAATGGAAGAGTCTCGAGTATTTGGCTGAGTTTGACTTCAGGCCTAGATGTGAATTGGAACCTGAGATGTTGGCAAACTTATCGATAAGACCTACTCTTGTGGAGAGAGTTGGCGAGAGCCAAAAGCGAGACGATAAGCTTGTCAAGATTATCCGAGATTTGGAATCTGGATTGAATCCAGAAAAGAATAAAGGATTTGAAGTCGATCGAGAGGATTGGCTTCGAAAGCAAGGACGACTGGTTGTTCCTGATATAGATGAATTAAGAGATGAAGTTCTGAGGGAAAGTCATCACTCGAAGTTGACGATTCATCCAGGAGGAAATAAGATGTATCGGGACATGAAGAGAACCTACTACTGGGAAGGTATGAAAAAGGATGTTGGAAGTTTTATTTCCAAGTGTATGAACTGCCAGTTGGTGAAAGCTGAGCAGAAGAAGCCCAGTGGATTACTTCAGCCATTAGAGGTTCCTACATGGAAGTGGGAACAAGTGTTGATGGATTTTATCGATGGTCTAGCTAGAACCAGGGCAGGGAATAAAGGGATTTGGGTCGTCATAGATCGTTTGACTAAGAGTGCAAGGTTCATTCCTGTTCGATCAACTAGAACTGCATCGAAGTTGGCTGAGTTATATGTTAAGTGGATAGTTCTATTCCATGGTATTCCGAAGAGTATAGTGAGCGATCGAGATCCATTGTTCACTAGTAGATTTTGGAAGAGCTTCCAGGAAGTTTTGGGAACTGAGTTATGTTTGAGTACAGCTTATCGCCCTCAAACAGATGGTCAGACTGAGAGAGTCAACCGAGTTTTGGAAGATCTCCTGAGAGCATGTGTTATGGACTTCGGAGGATCATGGGAAGATCACCTTCATTTGGTGGAATTTGCATATAATAACAGTTATCAGTCGAGTATTGGTATGGCACCATATGAGGCATTGTATGGAAGACCGTGTAACTCTCCGACATGTTGGTTGGAAACTGGAGAAAAGCTGATACTTGGGCTAGAAATGATTCAACAGACTTCGGATTGTATAAAGATCATTCGGCAACGAATGAAGGCAGCCCAAGATCGTCAGAAAAGTTATGCCAATAATCGTCGTAAGGATTTGGAATTCGACGTAGGTGATATGGTTTTTGTGAAGATTTCTCCTCTGAAGAATGTTATTCGATTTGGAAAGAAAGGAAAGTTAACTCTGAGATTTGTTGGACCATTCCCGATCATCGAGCGAATTGGAAAGCTCGCTTATAGATTGGAGTTACCGGAAAAGATGGCGGGTGTGCACAATGTTTTTCATATATCATATCTACGGAAGTATGTGCACGACCCAACTACGGTGGTTTCTGCAGATAACTGTGAAGATTTAGAGGTTGATCCAGTGGTTACGAGACCTCGTAAGCCGCTTCGTGTTGTTGGAACCAACACGAAACAGCTTAGGAGGAAGACGGTTACGTTGCTCAAGATACAATGGAGTGATGATGTTAACGACTGTACGTGGGAGGAGGAAGAGAGGATGAAGGCAGCTCATCCTGAACTCTTCGAGGTATGGCCCTAAGGTGTCGTGACATCTCACGAACTTGTAACTTGTTCTAATTTTAGAATTCTGCATGCTAGGCTAGAAAATGGATGCATGGTTTGTTGATTGCTATGGATGGTAGGCATGCAGAATAGTTTTGTTGCTGTTGTTTGTTTGGAATTTCGGGGGCGAAATTCCTAAGGGGGAGAGAATGTAACGACCCGTATTTTACGTGTCGATAAATCGGAGAATTTCTAGGTCGTTAGAGTTGTTTAAGTCGTCCTTAGCCTGAGTCGTGTGGAGGTTAGCTCGTGTGAGCGACTTATAGTTGTGGCCGAGTTAAGGATTAAAGGGATTAGGGGTTAACTCGTGCGTTGATTAGGTCGTGTACGAGCTATTGGTGAGCGGCTTAGCTGGGGTTTTAAGTCGTTAACGACTCATAGGCTTAGCTGACTTAGGATGTTGCCGAATTAGCGTGTTAACGAGTCAGTGGTGTTGCCGACTTAGTGTTAGACCGAGTTGAGATAGCGACCGACTCATAGGGTGACGACTTAAGAAGTTTCCGAGTTAAAGTAGCCAGCCGAGATAAGAGATGGAGCGACTTAAGTTAGTAGCCGACTCAAGGTTCGGCCGACTCAAGGTTCGGCCGACTCAAAGGAATAGCCGACTTAGGACTTAGAGCGGCATGCATGAGTCTTATGCAGTTGGGTCGGCTCGGTGATGAGTCGTAGGCGAGATAAGGCTTGGGCTTGTGTCGTGTGTGTCTTGGGTCGTGTCTGGGTTAAGTCGTACGAAGGCTTGAGTGTTAGGTCGGGTATCTGATGAGTCGTGAGTCGTTGAGGCATAGGTTGCTAGGTCGTAAACGACCTAGTTAAGTCGTGGCATGTTGATCTTGTTGTGTTAGGTCGGTGGTTCGAGTTAAGGGACACGGCAGTGTTTTTAAGTCGCGTGCTTTCTGTGGTCCTAGGTCGTAATGGGGTTAGGTCGTAGCATAGGCTAAGTCGTTAGGCAGTTGACTCGGAGGCTTTTGTGATGATAGGTCGCAGAGTTAGATGAGTCGTGGACGACTCATGGGATAAGTCGTGACCGACTTATAAGGGGCCGACTCAGGAGTTTTCCAGCCTATAAATAGAGGGGTTTGGCTCATTTTTGGCACCGGATTTTGAAGCGACGAAGTACTGCCATTTTGAGAGCTCGACTACAACATTTCTTCATCTCCTTTTCTCCATTCCAATCTAGTTCTAACATCCATCCAAGATCGAAGATCCAAGGGCCAAAGTTGAAGATCTTCATCCAACCAAGCTAGATTTCATCGTTTCAAGCGGGATTTCGACAAATCAAGCCTTGTTCTTCGCTGTCCAGATCTGAAGTTGCTAGTTTTTGAAGTGTTTGGGTGATTTGGTGAGTGGTGGTTATCTCTCACGCGGACCCAAAGGAGTATATTGGTTTAGTGGTTTGTTGGAGTGTTGTAGATAGTGATTTTATGCATTTTTCCTTAGATCTAAGTGTAGATCCATTACTTATGAAGATGTTTACTTTTGCAAGTTCATTCATCAAGTTGTAGGGACAAAACCCATGATTTATATTTGTTAGATCTATGCTAAAAACCCATGATTCATGTATGATAGATCTATTCTCATTTATTTACGAAATTGTCATTTTAGTTATAAATGCCTATTTAGATCTTGATTGACTACTTATTTGTTTGGATTAATGTTTGCCTTGTTTGATTGTTGTGAATGAGTTATCTAGTTGATAGATTTGGACAAGTATGGTCAAAGACGATTCAAAAGCTACGGAAGAGGCTCTTGAATGGTGAAAGTTGCTTAAGGCATATGTAGTGGATGTTGAAGCTCATATGTATGGATTGGATGATGTTGAGATGGAACTTTGCCATGATGCGATGAGGCAAACCATGATGTTAAGATGAGCCTTTGCTATGATGAAGATGAGGCGAGGCATGATGTGATGTAACCTTGGTATAATCGAGAAGGATTACTCCAAGCATGTTGATAACTTGAAGGGTAGTTCGAGTTGATTGATAATGGATGGCTCAAGAGGTAGTTTGGGCTAGGTTGAGAATAGTCGTCAAGGAAGATGACTAGAAGGCTTGGATTTCATCGTTGTTGAAGGTTCTAGCAGACTCAAAGCAAGAGTACAAGGGTTGCCCTAAAGACTACAGGTAGGTGGTCTGGACGCCCTAAAGACTACAGGTAGGTGGTCGAGTACTCTGGGTAGTTGCGAAAATTCCTAGGCACGGGTCATGATGACGTGCGGAGTTATGTCTAGAACCGGGGTTACCATTAGCCCTTGATAGATGGCTCAGGAAGGAGTCGGTCATTCAATTAACGGTGATTTCGAAGCAAGGTTAACAGTGATAGCCAGAGTCATGGATGTTTGATTGTACCATCATTCGGCCTCAAGAGCGGTGTTTTCTGGGTGCTTATCTGATCTTGGTTTAGGCCTTGGGGGTTTGTATTTGGAAAACATCGACCTTGACTCGAGTGGTTATTGCTTTACCTTAATTGTCTGCTATGTTATGCTTGCTTCTCCTTAGTGTGTGTTTGGGGGCTATCACTGTAGAAAAAGGTGGAGTGGGATGGTTTGGTTCCTATTCCTTTTATCCCTTATGCTCTTTTGGTATGTTTGATAGTTGATTTACTGCTCACTAAGACTTTGTCTGACTCAAGGTTTTATGTCTCCTCTTATTACCTTGGGTTGTTCATCCATGTTGGGATGGGCAGACTAGGTAGCAGGTGACAGGTGCTGTTCATGGAGGTCTACGTTGATGACGACGAAGATGAGCAGGAGGCTTTTGCATATTATCTCTTATTATATGTACTGGGTGTTCCGCTGCTGTATTTGTTTGAGTGTTTTGTAGTGAGGCTTTGATGTATGGATGATTCATATGTTTGTATAAAACTACTATGATGCTTATATGATGGTGTTCTGTTCTATGGAGCTTCACTATATTATATTACTCTATTGTATTTTATCCATGCGCTGTGAGTTGTACGATAGATTCTGCGATGTTTATTCTACCTTGACGGTCACCCATGGCTGCCTGGCACGTCCTTCAGCACACCATTCCCTTGTTTCCGTGCGGGAGTCATGGGCGGTCGTCACACTTATCTTTAAAATAGAACCATTTTATAAAGTATAAATATTAATAATATTCTTTAAAACCTAATACTACTTACCAATAAAAAAATTACTTCTATAACTAATTTGATAAATGTTTACTTTTAAAATTCTTATAACTTAAATAATTTCTTGAGCCATTCTTTAATACAACTTCAAAACTTCTAACTTTTCAAAAATCAGCTTAAAAACATACTTGGCTTTTCAGGGAAATGCACTTCCAATTTAAGATAACCCAAAGAATTCTTTTATCAGTCCAACACGATTTACCCAATTCAATTTACGTTTATCCTGTAAATACCTTTCCATACTTTAAAAATAGCTCCTTTTGTTTTAAACACATCGCTATTTCCTGGAAATCACTTTCAAACATACGTTTAAAATATTTAAAATAAGCTTTGGAAATTATTTAATTGAAAATAATACTTAAGGAAATATATAGGGGTTTCCTAAGTATTTTGAATAAATTTAACTTTTTAAAAATAAGGTTATTAAATCAAATATTCTTATTAAAATTTCTTTTTCAAAACTTAATACTACTATACTTTTTTAAAACAAAATTAAATACCATAATTATTTATCAAATATTGCTTTCACTTAAAACATTTTAAAATAGTTTTTCTTTCTAAAAATATTCTAAACATATTTAAACTGCAAATTTATAAGTTGAAAACTTTCTTAAAAATAAAATAAAATTTCCAAGAGAAAGCACACTTCTCGTTCTTTAAAATAAATCTCGCTATTAATTTAAACAATTCTCAATTCCCTTTGAAATCAAATTTCAAACACTTGAAATTTTTCAACCCATTCCTTGGTTTTGATCTCTTTTAAAATTATTTACTTAAGAATTTCTTTTATATTCTTTAAACCTAATTCATCTATTTATATTTAAAAATTTCAGGTTGTATTTACCCAATCACAGCACAACACAATTTAAATTTCAATTTAATTCATCACAGCATATAAATAAAACGCAGCATATCAAGATCTAAAAAATTTATCACAGAACAATAAATAAGGTATATCACAGAATATAACTTAATTTCTATTTGTGAGGGCCAACCTGTTTCCCTGCATCCACAGATATTAGCACAACAACATATATCGATTCAATCATATTCAACCAACCAAGCAATCATTTAAATATTGACTATTTAAACAAACTAGTACTCCAGATGTGAGTGAGTTAAACTCACCTTGGGTTTTCGGCGAGCGTTCAAATCTAAATTAAATCGAATGACGTTCGATTTAACCTAAATTTTTACTTGCTCGGAAAGATTCCAGAACTGCTCCACAGCATAGTACGCGTCTCTGTGATTCCGGCGTTTCTCATTTCGTCGAAATCTGATAAAGTTTGTAATAGATGTGAATTTTCAAAGTCCGAAACAAATTTAAAAAAAAATTCCTTTTTAATTTAAATTATCATACCAACAAAACACGGCCCGCACCTTCTTCTTCCAAGCGCACGTACAGGTTCAATGTCGAACCCAAAATCGCAGCTTAGGGTTTGAAATCGCGCCTGCCACAGAGCCATCCACCTCGATCGGAGGTTACCACTACATAGCTCACCTCCTCCTCCATGCTCGACCCAAATATGGTGGAACTCGGTCAGCTCTAGGTCGAGCAAATCTTGAATGAAACGGCGACGCACGCAGCGAGATTCTGGCTTCCACACGCCTTCGAATACGATCACGACCGGTCAATATGTAGAGCTCGCCAATCTCTACGTTTCTCTAGTTGGTGATTTTTGAAGAAAGTTGAAGGATTCGAAGAAATTGAGGGAGGAGCGAAGTTGTTCTTTGGCCATTGGAAAATAAGGAGGCGGCCGAAACTAGATCTAGGGTTTCTATGACAAACTAGAATATATAAATGTTTATTAATATTATTTTAATATTATCTCCAATTTAACAAGCTTTTACAAACGAACTCCAAATCTCACGTGCCGCCAGGCGTTTATAAGGTTTTACCCGCATTCTGAACACAATGGAACATGTTTCGGAGGCTAGTTCGATCATATGCGCGAGTTACGGAAATAAACGGTCAATTTTAAATTAAATCGATTGAAGTATTTTCTATGCATTTTAAGCTGCCGGGGTCAAACGACAACTCCGATTGCTACGAAAATTGAAATCCTATAATAACTAACTATTACGGATCCAATGGAACTAGTTTCGTCAAATTCCAAGATTGTGCCCCGGAAGGCTAATTTAACTCGTCGATTAAATCGATCGAATCTCGCAATCGTCGAAATCATTCAAAATTTTACTTTTAAAACTTTACTAACTCTATTATTACTCGTATAAAATTTATATTCACATTAGAAATTGTTCTGATTCAGTTTAAATCATAATCTGGTTATTTGCATTAATATATTATTAAATTCCATTATTAAATTAATATAAAATTCCAAATTCAATTTATTAACTTCTAATTTCATCCAACAGTCCAATATTATAATTCAAATCTGATTAAACTTAAAATATACTTTAGAATCTAATTTTATATCTATTTACACTCAAAATTACCAATTACCCCAATTCTAATATTAAATTATTATTATTCAAATTTCAATTAAATTCCCGTATTCGAAATTTAACTAATTTTATTAACTTAACCAAAGTCTTTTATTTCAAAATTCAAATTATAATCAATATTCAACATTTAAAATCAATTAAATGTTCAAATTTGGCGACCCAAAATTCCGGGTCGTTACAGATTATAAAACGGATTCTAATAAAGTGTTTTTCCTTGAAATTTTATCTCAACGGATATTTATTTGGAAACATAACTTCATGCTACCAACTAAACATGTTGGATTAACATAAACACTTCGAAGGGAAATCATATAGTTGGAAGACCTAACTCTTCAACTTAGTAACCAAACTCAATCTTTGCATCATCTTCCTTCAAACTTATTTTCCTGCAACGGCAAGCCCGATCAGCCCATGGTTAGGACATAATTGCTAAATGGGCGCTCATCATTGACGATCGTCTTAAACTTTTTTGTTAGCAACAACGAGCCCGATCAACCCATGGTTAATATATGACCACCAAATGGGTGCTCTTCATTGATGGTTTACCCAAACTACTTTGCTAGCAATTGCGAGCCCGATCAACCCATGTTCAAGATGTGACCGCTAAATGGGTGCTCGTCATTGACTATGGGCCCAAACTTCTTTTCTAACAATGGTGAGCCCGATTAGCCCATGGTCAGGACATGACCGCCAAATGAGTGCTTATCATTGATGATCGAGCCAAAATTGTTTGTCAGCAATGGTGAGCCCGATCGGCCTATGGTCAGGATATGACCGCTAAATGAGTGCTCCTAGTTCACAAATAGTCCAAACTTCTTTGCCCTGCAGTGATGATCCTGATTAGGCAATGGTTAGGACAAGACCGCCAAATGGGTGCTTATCATTGACGATCAACATAAACTACTCGGTTGACAATGACGAAGTGTAAGGATCTCTATTCATCTGACCACAACCGACGATCGGCTTATATTTTACCTTTGGCAATGGTAAGCCAGAGTAACACTACTAAGACATTCTTTATTGTCAAACGGCTTCGAACTCGTGGAAGGCCAAGGAGAACCCAACAATCAATCTATATTTTACCTTTGGCAATGGTAAGCCGAAGTAACACTGTTAAGATGTTCTTTATTGTTAAACGACTTCGAAGTTGTGCAGGGCCAAGGAGAACACGACCTGTTGGCCATTAGGACATGACAACCACCTAGTTGGTTCTCCCCTAACCAATAGATAAGTTCAAGGATGGTAGATAATCACATGCAATATAAAGCTATCCTGAGCTCATTAAACATCGCATCGTATCCAATAAAAGGCAAAATAGAATTCACGGAAGCAATTAAGCTGCAGATACTAATCATGTTTATCATATATACAAATGTTCACAAAACAAAGTCATAAAGCACCAGGGAACAATGCACACTTGACCGCAACACATCAAAGCTGGTCAAGTGCAAGTGAAAATGTTTAACACAAAATGAGTCCTGAGTATATGGTAGGATGAACATTGACAAACAAGAAACACGAACGAGGAGCAGGCATGATCATTACTTCGACCCAGATTTGGTTGACCTACACATGGAAATGGATTGCTTGGAATAACGCCTCAAGCACTTGTGCGCATGTAAGTCCTTATGCTCACCCTATTTTTCCCCTTTTTCCTCCTCCTCTTTCCTCTTGGCGACGGCACCAGCATCAAGCTCAGCTTGCTTTTCCTTTACAAGCTCTAACTCTTCCATAGCCTCGATCTTTATCCTTACCATGTCCGTGAGGATGTTAGCCAAGACTTGATTTCCCAAGGCTTCTTCTTTATCAAACTCCTCAACAGGTTCAGAAGAGCCCATAATATTAATGTTCGCTTCCTTTGAGAGAGCAGCAATCATCTGATCATGGGCTTTGTCAACTAGAGGATTGACGGGACCTCGAGGCATGGTGATCGAGGATGGAACATCAGAAGTAACCATAGCACCAGTAGGACACACCATATCACAACATCTGCAGGGGAGTGTTTGACGGCCAAATTTCTATCGGATTAGAAAATATCCCAAAATTTTTAATTAAAAATAACCCCAAGAACACAACGTACAATTCTAGTACGTGGCGCGTATGGGTCGATCCGTAGGGAATTGTTTAGATTTTAAAATTTTATCCAATCAAATTAAATAAGAGTTTGAAATTGTTTTAAGCTAAAAATATAGAAAACTAACAAAAGAAATTGGATAAAAATAGGAGAGTAGAAGGCAATTTAGAGGCAGTGTCCTTCTCAAGATCACATAAATCAACATATATAAAATTATGATCTCTCTTTTGGTCATTACTGAATTTAGTTGATAATTTATCATAATTGTGGAATATTTGTGCTATTATTAGGCCAATATAAACCATCAAACTTTAACATGCCCACTAAACCACTTTATAACTCTCTTGGAAATGACAATGAATTTGAAAGTAAAATCTGTTCTAAACACGATCTATTAACTATTGATTAGAAATATTGACCATCAAATTTTAATGTTAGTATTCACTTCATTAGCATAATCATATTTAGATGAAAATGTAATTTGTGTTTGTGTTTGTTTAAGCATAGCCTATTTGGTGTCAACAACATAGGCTATCAAATTCAAAGAAAAAAAATTTACTCATTCAAACATTATCATTAAGCAAAAAAAGAGATCAAAAATTAGCAAAATGTTGAATCCACATGATTAAGAAAGCTTTATTACCCTTAAATTGAAAGGATTTAGCCTCTCATATTTGTTATCCTTTAACAAATATAGTGTTCAACATGAAACAAAAACAAAAGGAAAACGACGGCTAATTAAAATAAAATAAGAGCTAATCTACTTGCATAAATAAAAAGATCTACACTACTAACATGAAAGGAAAAGACATGTAAATAAAAAAGAGAATGGAATAAAATTGCATAAAAAGAAAATTACATAAAAGACAATGGGTAAGTAGCCATGAAAGAGAGAATGAGAGCTTGTAATTTATTTTTGAGCCTAAAATTAAACTAACTAAAGAGGAGGCTAAGAGCTAATTACATGAACATATGTGGTATTTATACAAGTCTAAAACCCTAATACATATTTTTGGGAACTACCTAAAATACCCTTGAGGAAGTGTGTTACCAAGTTATCATTAGCATGAATTAATCCTCCTTTATGTGTGCATGAAACTTCAATGGCCATTTAGCATGTGCATTAGCTCCTAATTAAAGATCAAGGTTAGCGGATAGGTAGGGTCCTCCATGATACATGAGTTTGAATTATTTCCATCTCCATTCCTTTATTACCTATTGTGCATGCATATTTTCCATGAAAACTTCTTCCATTTGAATACAAATTCCTATAAAATAACGTAAAAATGTCCATATAAAATTCTCAAATTAATATATGCACAAAAATGACCACTTAGCCCCTATATGAAGATGAATAAATGGTAATTTGAAAATAACTGGAATTTTTGTTTAAACATGCTAAAATACCATATATGCTCATTTATTTAATTACATTAGATTAAATATGAAAGTAAAAATATACACATTTACGTGCACATCAAATACCCCTATACTTTTATCTTTTTATTCGTCCTCGAATAAAGAAAACTAAGATAAATCCATTTTCATTGGGAGCACGATTGCATTGAGCGTATGCAACAAGTCGTTAAACCTCTAGATGTCCCTAGTAGGACGAATGTTGTCTCATGAGCATTCAGTGGATACTACCCACAAAATCTATATGCAACATGGAAATTTCCTAAATGTAAGATTTATTTACAATGATATGGTTGCAAGTTTTTGAAAATATTTACAAATAAAGAATTTACTTTCGAATTTTCATGAATAAGTTAAATATTAGTTTTGGTCATTACAAGTCATTTAAGTCCTTTTACTTCTCAAAATTTCAAACAAAAATTAAGTTATCATAACAAATAAACTATAGGTTAGCTAATTGTTTCGGTTGATAACACAATGTAACTATGAAAAAGATCCTCAGTTGATTATCAAAGTTGTTCAAAGTGGTATTTTCATTTCTTTTGAATAACAAGTTAAATCAAATAAGTAAAAATAGTGTTTGGATTTCAATTGCTTACTCTCTCTTTATTTAAATTTTTTATCGATATTAACAATATTTATATGTACCTAACTCAGAAAACTAAGGCCAGATATGTCACCCATGCACTGCCTTGCGGGCTTACATGAGGGGAATACAAAGCGTGACGAGTGAACACACAAGTGTGTACACCCATCGACCATAGCATTATTAATAAAAGAATTTTTATATACATACACCTAATTCAGATAAACAGAGGCCAGATATACCGATCATGCACTACCTTTCGGGCTTACGTGAGAATGGTACAGAGCACGGCGAGTGGACACACTTGTGTATGAACACATGACTCTAGGTGTTAGTATAATATATACATATATATAAAAAAATCTTTTGTTAGTTTGTTTCTTTTGTTATATAAATTTTTTGTTTCTTTTGAGGAGAACGTTTTACAAAATCATCTTGGCATTACTTAACTGAAAAGATTTAAAATGTTATCTCCTTTACTTTAAATCAACCACTAATAAAAAAAAAGATTTCAGGTAGGATATACTTCATAATTTTCACCCATGAACCTTCTTATATACTAGTTAAACCATGATTACTTGTAATCAAATTTAATTTTTATTTTTTGTTGGGACAAATATATTTTCAAAAATTTCAATTTAATAACCAAAATCCTATATTATCCTATAAAGTTTCTCCAAAAAATAAATCAAAATGCTAAAAATTTGTTTATAAAAATTTTGTTTTTTAGGATTTTCTCAAAAAGAATTTAAGTTTTTTGTGTTTTTTTGAAAGAAAAATGCAAAAAATAAATCATGAAAAATCGAAAATGAGACTTCCCCTACACTTGATTTTGACTGTGTCCCCACAGTCAACTCAAGTTAAAGGAGAAAAAGAAAATACAAATAAAAATATGACCTTTATTTACATGAAAATGAAAAGATTATTATTTACACGACATCAGAAAATATACGCTTAAAGAGTAAGCGAAACGATCTTTCAAAGACCCGTTCATTTGTCTCATCAAGTATTAGAGACAGAACTTAAGCACGGAAAACCAAACCATAAAAGATTTCAAAGTTAAATGGTGATTTAAAAAAACGAATGTCGTTTATTAAAAATCGTGTGAGTTGTTTTATTTTCGATGATTTTTAAAAGAATTGGTTGAAGTTCAAGTTTATTTTCACCAAATTGAAATTCAAACTTATCATTGAAAATTTCTTCCGAATTATTGATTTTAAAGTCAAAATAATGATTTAACCCTTCCCCTTCGGAATTCAACAACTCGTTTTCGAAAAGTCCGAAAAATTTGTTATCGCTAAATTCGTCTTCCTTTGTTGAATTTTTCACAACTTCATTGCATATATCATGTTCAAAATCCAATTCAAAATCGAAAAAAGAAAGATCGAATTTTAAATTTAGTTCCATGCTCTCAAAAGAATTGAAATCCAACTCAATTACCGCATTTTCAACAACTTTATTAAGATTGTCATTTTCAATTTCAAAAGTTGTTACTTGAAAATCCTCAATTAGGGTAAAAGGAGGATTATTATTTCATTCGTCGCACGTTGGGATTTGATTTTGTTGCTCACGTTGTTTCATATATATTTCAAACAATAAATCCGTGTGATCATTGTAAATCTCTTCCATTTGCTCAACAAAATCAACTATATAATTTTTAACTTGAGGATTTTTCAATCTGAAATTGTTGAGAACAAAAAATTTCACCATCATTGAAACAACTCCCATTGCCAAAATCATTTAAACAGTTGTTTCCACTTTAATTTTGATTTTGTAATTCATTTTGGAGTTCGGAATTGAATTGGCATGGGTTATACTCGAAATTATTTGAATTTTGAAGTGAATTCAAATTTTCATTATTTTAAAAACTTTGACTCGAGTTATTGCACAAATATGAATTACATAATTCATTTATCATTTGATTTTGTTTTTTAGAGAGTTCGAGTAAATATGAAATCATTTCAATGCTATTTTCAAGATTTGAGAGTTGGTCGTCATTTTGAAAATTTTGTGGTTCAAAATTCGAACTATTTATGCAATAGTTGTTAAAATATCCATAAGAATTTAATGTGAAATTATATGGATTAATTGACTTTCACAACTATTGTAAAATCCTGATGAATAGGGAAACTCGGACATTTTTAAGATTGTTTATTTTTAAAGGGAAAAATATTTACCAAAAAGAATTTACTTTTCAAATGGCAAATTTGATTTTTGTTTTTTCAATTTTTTTTGTTGTTTTTGAAAAGATTATAAATATTTTTTTTTGGACTTTTCTGAAAAAAACTAACCCAATTTTTTTTTGGATTTTTGGTTTTGATTTATAAATTTCAAAAGAAAGGATTTAAAAACTAAGTTAAGGAATATTTACAATTTTTTTAGTTTCGGATTTTGAATTTTTCTTTTAAATATGCATGAACTAATGCAAGTAAATGAATACAAAGACTTAATTATAAATTTTCTATCCTAAGTAGCTCCTAACCCAAAATCGTATAATCATACTTTGGCTTAATTCAACAAGAAAGTTCTCAGCCAAGTAACGAATAGGATTTATCTGTGCACCACGAATCACCGTTTTAACGCAGCCGAAGATTTAAGTACCTTTAGAGAAACAACCAGTATGATATTTAAGAATCACTGCAATATTTATAAATGGTTATTGCTCTATCGTAGCCTAAACACTAAGAAATAAAATTGTTAAAAGAGGACAACTTGTTAGTATACAATTAAGCCCTAGGTGAGCTCTTGACACCCTTAAAATGTCTAACCGTTATTATTAGTCAAGTTCTAAGATGAAATGCAAAACTAAAATTAAACGTGTATTAACAATGCAACTACGAAAGGATTTTTGTTTTTGTTTTTGAATTTTTTTTATAAAATGCTAGCAACCAACAATGCAAAACAAATAAAAATAAGGGATGGAGGGAAAAATACCAGAGCGTGTATAATTATTAGCAAATTATTTTAAAAGCAGCAATTTTTTTTAACCATGCAAGCATAGTTGAGCAATTATTTGAAAAGCAATTTCTTGTAAATTTCTGTTTTTGCAACCTAAAAATAAAACAAAATATATACAAGTGTATGTATATTGTGTGTGTGTGCATGTCAAAGATGAAGCTTAACAAATGGAAAAACAAATGAATGGAACTAAAACTTGTTTGCTTCTTTTTTAAGTAAGAAATAAAACAACTCAACCCAAACAAGTTTTTTCTTTAAATTGTTTTTATAGAGTTTTGGCAAGAAACAACACAAAGAAAACTTGTTCTTTTTTTATTAAGAAAATGGAAGACAGGAAGGAAAATGGATATAAAAAGAAAACATAAACAACCAAAATAAAAAAAATAAAAAACAAAGAAAAACCCACCCGGCCCAACACAATTGTAACTTTCAAACCCGAAGCACTTTTTCTTTTATCTCATTAAACCATGAATACACACTATCTCAGAAATAAAAAATTCGAAAAAAATTCGAACTTGGAATTGAACGGCTGTAATGTTTTTTAACGAAATTTCAGAATCGCGAGTCGAGGATGTTCGAATTTGTGTCTAGTGATGGCGGCAGGTGCTTTGATGTTCAATGTTCGATTTAGTGGATTTTGCGAGGCGATTTGTGGTTGGTGATTTCGGTTTGTAGTTCAAAGGAGTTCGGGTTGTTTGAGATTGGAGCCGGTGGCGATTTCGACTGAGGATTTTCGTGAGTGTTGAATTGGCAGAAAGATGGATGGTCGTGGTTTCGGGTTGGTGATGAGATAGTTTGTTGAAGTGTGGAAAATGAGTTGTTGGCTGTAGAAAATGAGTTTGTTGAAGTTTTGTTTCAGATGGTTTGTTGAAGCAGCGGTGTGCTCTGTTTGGGGGAGTGGCTGCTGTGGGGATGATAGTATTATGGTAATTGTTTGAAATGCAAGTTGTTTTTTTCGTGAACAGGGAGTTGAAATGCAGGTCAAAGGAAGTGGAATGTATGTATGTGTGTAGGGTGTACAGTCAGATGGTGGCAAGTTGGTGATGAAGTGGCTATTGTACTGGTGAAGGTCTAGTTTTTATGGCAGATTGACGAATTACTGTTGTGCAGCAATAAGAAGGAGGGCAGGGCAGTGATGAAAATGTGAATAGTTGCAGTGCTCGAAGGGGATGAAATTGATGTGGGGTTGCTTGAAGTGTTCGTGGCAATGGTTGAAATGGTATGTCAGTTGCAATATGAATGAGTTGCACTATGTATATGGTTGTGTTGTACACTGTGTATATGAAGTTGACGGCTGGATGATGTATGGTATGTGGAAGTTGAGTATATGTTGTCGACAAAGCGGTGAATGGGGACAGTGCAGTGAGTAGAGGGCAGTAAGTAGCAGCAGAGATGGTTTTTTGTGATAAGGCAGTGTGGAGGGGGTGGTTCAGCACGTGTTGCGGTTTTTGGTGGTTGGGGCATATGTACGAAGACAGCGATGTGGAGATATGTATGAAGATGTTTGAGAGCAATGCCCGTTGAAGTTTGTATGTTGTTGGTGGTTTGTAGAACTGGTATAGGAGTGACGAAAGCAGTTTGATGTAGGAGGGAAATATATGACACAGTGAAGTGTGTTGGTGAGTTTGTAACCGCGATGTTTGGAGATGACTGCAGTGATGTAATTGTGTGTATGCAGAGGAGATTGATGATGGGGTAGGAGTTTGTATGCACAAAAGTGCACAGTGTATATGGCACAGTGTATGCACAAAAGTGCAGTGGTAGTTGTGAGGAGGTTGTAAAGAAGTAGGATGTTGGTTGATGTTAATGGTGGATGTGGTCTGTAGAGGTGAAGCGGAATTGTCTGATGATGTATAGTGAGGCATTGTAAACGTATGGTGAAGGTAGTAATAAGGTGCTGCAGTAAAGCAGATGTACAGGCAAGGGTAATGGCAGAAGCTAATGATGAAGTTGTATAGTTGTATGAAGATATGTACACTGGTGGCAAGTGATGAAGTTTAGGATTGTGGTTGTGTTAATGAAGTGGTTTGGCAGTGAAATGGGCTAACGACAATGATATGGATGTGTTAGGAACTGGAGATAGTGGTTTTGATGACAACAACCTTTATAACTTATTTTATTATAACTTATGTACTAACACTATTGTCTAGATATATATGAATGTTATCATGCAGGATACATATAAGGCAGGTACTGATTATTGGAGACTATACAGTATAAAGATCAAGAATGAAGCAATCAAGTTTGAAGACTAATGAGTATCAAGATGAATATTTCAAGATATGTGTCTAGATTTTGTTAAAAATCCATAATAGCATGGAAATTTTCATTTCGAATTTCATTTAGGATGGAACTCATTTCTACCTTCTTAGTGGCTTACAAACCCACGACAAGTAGCTTACAAACCTACGACAAGTGACTTACAAACTCACGAACATCCTGCTTTTGTAAAAGTTCTCGATTCCTTATGTGATGAGATATTCTGCAGGAAGAAGCTTGTAAAACTACTTCAAAATGATTTTCAAAACTGCTTTTCAAAAATATTTTAGCCTAAAAATTATCTTTTCAAATGATTTTCAAAAAGATGTTTTAGCCGTAAAATATGTTTGTTTTTGTTTTAAAATAAACTCTTGTTTTAAACTTCATTTTCAAAAACAAATTTTACATTATTTTTTAACTAGGGATGTCGACAACATGAGATATCCCATGTCGACATGATGGCCGTTAAATTGAAAAGTTTCAATTTTCAAAAGAAATGTCTATTTGTTTAAATCTCTTCATGAATGGTTATGACCTTTGATGCTTTATAAATAACCTTCATAAACGAATTTTTTAACTAACAAATTTTTTATTTTCTTCACTCCTTCTCCACAAATTCATATTCTAGAATTTTTATATTTTTAAGATTGTGCCGAAATTCTAGCGAATTCTCAAGTGAATCAAATTAGAATCTCATTCTTGTTTGATTCTCTGCCCTCTGTCGAAGATCAAAGTGCTGTTCATAGTTATAAAATCAATTTTGTAATAAAAGTTTATCGAGTCTCTCAATAAGGTGTGATTGTGCCTGGAAATCAATTGAGTGATCTTATGTCCCGTAAATCAAGAGAGTTTGCACCAAACTCGTGAGACGGTAGGGTATCTCGAGGTCTTTTGAAATTGAGGAATGTAATCTCGACATTGATATAATAAAATGAGGTGTTGCCTTGGTATAGGACTGGATGTAGGGTAACTATGAACCAGTATAAAATCCGGTGTTCTCTTTCCTTTTTACTGCTTTTTATTTACTTTCGGTATCTGTGTTTGATTCTGTGATTATTCTTTGATTAATTTCTGCATTTGTTTGTGTTATAATTTCAATTTAGTCCGTATAAGTCTTAGAATCCATTAAACAATATTCACCCATCCTCTAGTCTTAAATTAGCCTTAAAGTCCTTAATCCGCTGTCCCTTTTAGGATGTTCACAGGCAGGTTCGTTTCCTTGTGAAGCAGTGGCAATATTGATGGTATGAAGGCAGTTTGTGGTGATGGTATGCAGGGGGTAGTTTGTTGAAATGGCAGTGCTATACAGGGTTGTGGAAGGAAGTATGGCCAAAGGTATTGTTGGGGAGATGAATGTATGGTTTGAGTTTGATGGAAAGTGGTGTGACAGTGGTTAATGTAGTTGATTATGGTATATGACTGACGGGCAAGTAATGACAGGCAGCAGGAGTTTGCACGGTGAAGGCGAGGAAGTGACGGTGAGGTCTAGAGGAGGAGCTTGGTGGATGTGTGAGGAGTATGGTCTATGTTAATGTAGATGCACTTGTAAAAAAAATGAAATGTAATTGAAAATTTGTAAATGCAAATATGAATTGTAAAAATATATATGAAATAAATTTTTTACCTTTTCAACTGAAATTGTGCATATTTTATTTTAAATATAGATATGCAAATGGAAAAACAAAAGGCACACAACAAAATGAAAACAAAAATCATATAACAAACATACACACAACAAAATCTTTTTTACTTTTTTAAAAAATAATGCAATTTAACACACAAAACAAATACACAATAAAATCAAACGAAAAATTATTCGAAGAATAGAAAATTAAAATCAAATAAATTCTTCAGCAACGGTGCCAAAAACTTGTTTGACGGTCAAACTTCTATCGGATTAGAAAATAGATGAAAATTTTAAATTAAAAATAACCGCAAGCGCACGGCGTAGAATTCTAATACGGTTCGACCCATAAGGAATTCTTTAGATTTTTAAATTCTATTCAATCAAATTAATCATGAGTTTGAAATTGTTTTTAGCCAAAAACGTAGAAAAGCGGATAAAAATATGAGAGTAGAATGCAATTTAGAGACAATGTTCTTCTCAAGATCACATAAATCAACTTATATAAAATTATGATCTCTTTTTTTGTCATTAGCGAATTTAGTTGATATGTTTATATGGAATATTTATGCTATTAATTAGCCCAATATAAACCATCAAACTTTAACATACCCACTAAACCACTTTTTAACTCTCATAAAAAGGACAATGAACTTGAAAATAAAATCTATTCTAAGCACGATCTATTAACTATTGATTAGAACAATTGACCATCAAATTTTGATTTTAATATTCTCTTCATTACCATAATCATATGTAGATGAAGAGATAATTTGTGTTTGTGTTTGTTAAGCATAGCCTATTTGGTACCAACAACATAGGCTAGCAAATTCAAAGCTAATACAACAAAATTTTACCCATTCAAACATTATCATTAAGCAAAAAAAGAGATCAAAAACTAGCAAAATGCTGAATCTACATGATTAAAAGAGCTTCATTGCTCTTAAATTGAAAGGGTTTAGCCTCTCTTATTTGTTATCATTTTAACAAATATAGAGTTCAACATGAAACAAAAATAAAAGAAAAATGAGAGCTAATTAAAATAAAATGAGAGCTAATCTATTTACATAAATAAAAAGATCTACACTACTAACATGAAAGGAAAAAGCACGTAAATAAAAACAAAGAATGAATTAAAATTGCATAAAAGGAAAATTACATAAAAGAAAATGGCTAAGTAGCCATGAAAGAGAGAAGGAGAGCTTGTAATTTATTTTTGAGCCTAAACCAAACTAACTAAAGAGGAGGCTAAGAGCTTAATTACATGAATATATGAGATATTCATACAAGCCTAAAACCCTAGCGCATATTTTTGGGGACTATCCAAAATACCATTGAGGAAGTGTAGCCACCAAGTTATCATTAGCATGATTTAATGCATCATTAAGTGTGCATGTAACTTTAATGGCCATTTACCATGGCATTAGCTGCAAATTGAAGATTAAGGTAAGTGGGTATGTGGGGTACTCCATGATACATGAGTTTGAATTATTTCCATCTTCATTCCTTTGTTTCATCTTGTGCATGAATATTTTTCATGAAAACCTCTTCCATTTGAATCCAAATTCCTATAAAATAACATAAAAATGTCCAAGTAAAAATTCTCAAATTAATATATGCACAAAAATGTTTATTTTGTCCATATATGAAGATGAATAAATGATAATTTGAAAATAATTTTAATTTTGGTTTAAATATGCTAAAATACCCTTTATGCTCATTTATTTACTTAAAATAGATTAAATATGAAAGTAAAAATATGCACATTTACGTGCATATCAGGGAGCGAGCAAGACTATCAAAAGCAGACTTACTCAAGCAAATCCAAGCATGTTGAGCTATAGCTCGTGGAATGTAAAGAAAAATTCTACCTCCCTTAGGGACCTAGGGGCATTACCTAGGATCTGAGTGTGAGTTGGAGAGGGAGGAGCATACAAGAGCTGGCTTCCAGCAGGCAGATCTGAAGAAACATGGAAAACATTTAGTGGGATATTGTGTACAGGGAAGTAAATCACCGGTTTAGGGGCCTAACATTTTATAGCTGCATCGGAGTTTGATCCAGTGTTATTCTTCTTCTCCATCTCTTCTCTTCGGGATTCCTTAGCTAATTTGAAGTAATCCAAGTGGGCAGCCTCCTGCTTATCCATTGGGAAGCGGGAATCGACATCTTCCAAACGGAACAGCGTCCCCTCTTTTTCATTGGCAATTTTCGCCTCCCTGATCAACCATTTGTGAATAAAGGCCTTAACTTCCTAGTAGTCACCATTCAAACCGGGTCCTTTTCGGTGAACATTATACAGCAGATTTTTTCCATGAGCCCTCCAACCGGTCCAATTGGCTATTTAATTCATCGCACAGGGCCTGTAGTGTTTCAGCTTTGGAGGTTTCGACCTTTTTTTGTACAATCAAGGCTTGGACTTCTGCCCAAAGGGTAACTAGCTCAGCTCTCCACTCTACCATCTTATTTTTCTAGTCTGCAAGACCGAGCTCCACCCTATCAGCCACCACTCAGATTTCTTCAAACTGTTTGGCCATTTTGTCCTTGACATTTCTATAGTTCTCAATGAAGCAAGCGGCCTTATCGTTATATTCTTTCTTAGTGTTTTTGATATTAATGTAGCACCCTTTCCTTATTATCTCCAGTTCTTCGGTGTGAGCGGCCTTAAAATCCTTGATCTCTTTAGCATGTTTATTGAACTCGTCAGTTTGAGACCACTCCATTGCCTTTACCACTTTCTTGTGGTCCAATTCCTTTTCATGTAGTTGCTTCCTAAGGTCGAATATTTTCAAGTTCTGCTCGACATTCGTTTTGCCTATATCTTCTCGTGCCTTTACAACTTTGGCATGATATTCAAATAGGTCCTTGACACCACTGAACCTGTCAGTAAGAAGATTGATTGACCTAGTAAAGGAAAGAGGTGGTGCCTAGGAAAACAAGTAGGTCAGTGGATCCCTAGGTTGGCAGGGCTATTGGTACTCATTAAAGCGTGGGTCTAAGGGATTGGTGACGATAGATACTACAGCTAACTCCCTTCGCTTGTCCTTTCTATTGGAGGCAGGGACTATTGCTCTTTAATTGTTGGTCTTTACTGTTGTTTAGAGGCTTTAGAATCAAATAAAGGGACATAGGGAAGAGAAAGATTACAGGAGACATGGATTGCTAGATCAAAGCATGGGACCTTGATTTGCCGTCAGAAGAGAAGGACCTCTTCAGTGGACCATATTTGGAATCTTGTTCGCTTTTATCTCTAACCAGGCGATATCAAACAACCTCCTCAATCATCGGCTTTCTAACTGGTTGCCGACATTATCACTTGGGCCAAATAAAGATGTGGCTTGTTTTACCACCTTAGGGGCCACCTTTGGCCCCAGCGGACGCTAACTTCTCTCTTTTTGAATTCATGCCACCTGCAATAGCAAAAAATCTTTTAAGTAAGAATGGCACCAGCACTTAAAGGAAGAATGACTGTGAAAGGAATACGTAATTGCATGAGTGCAAGTGCAAGAGCATTTAACAACAGTATGAACCCCTTAGGGTCCTTGTAAGCCTCTCGCTACTGCTGCATCTCTAGGATGGATGTAGAGTCCCTGTAGCTAATCCCGAGATTCAGATCCAAAAGGTAATCATAAATACTAATATCTCCAGTGATGAAAACCACTCTCGCTCCTCCTCAGGACCAAAAAAAGATGCATGGCTTCATCTAGCTTTGTTTTACGCGGGATAGCTTAACCAATACCCCCAAAAGAGTGGGCTTCATCATGATTCAACGTGGTGTGATCACTGTCGTTGGAATAAGAGCCCACCTCTTCCTCCATCCTTGTATGGATACTATTATCTTCCCACTCCCTTAAGGTCATCAACTAGCCACTTTTACTTGGAACTATCTTAAAGGCACCTAACTTCAGATCTTCTGAGTCTGCTACCATAGTATGGACAATTCCAGATTGGTCAACAGTCGAAGCAGTACTATAAATGAAAGGTTGGGAAGACTATGCCTCTCTTGTCTCACCGGTGATCGAATCTTTCTTTTTATTAGCCTAAGTAGGTTTCTAAGTGGAAGGTTACATGACCATCTCGATTGAGCGATCGGTAGCCTGTAGTCTGGGTCGCCTTAAGCTATCATCATTAATAAGTCAAAGAACCTTTCAAAGCTCTTTAGGAGTCTATTGGAGCCTATGTAGCATGTCCTATAAATCCTTCCTAGTAGCCGCCTTCACTACACTTGGAAATCCCTCTTGAAGATGAATGCAAGCTAGTGAGGATGGCATACCTATTAGGGTATAGTTGGAATAGAGCGATTTTCAAATATATAAGAAACCTCATGATCCACTAAGGAAGAGGAGGCGGAGCTCCAGCAGTGGCAATGGTAGTGGGAATAGGCCATATATCCCTCTGGAGGAGCATGAGCATACTGTTTCGAGGTAGGTAGAAGATCTTCCCTAGATATACCATCCGTAGTCATAATAAGATCAAGCTGCTTGGTTTTCAAATTAGAGGTTTCAGGGTTAATAAGTTCTATTAACAGCTCCGATACTCCATATCCATGAACAAAAGAGTGAGCTGGGCTAGTTAGATCGGCGTCCCGATTGAGTAGGACCTAGAGGTGTAGAGGAAGAAGGAGCCTGGTCTTCGGAGGCAGTAGAGGAGCGTGTATGATGATGTCCCGACATACCTATATAACATGATAGATTATCTCACTCGTAATCTCAAGGAATGGATGTGCTCACATGTGTGTGTATGCACGTGTGTAAACAAAAAAATTTTACAACACTTATATTCGACACCCACCAAACCATTCCAAGCCCTAGCATTAATGTAGGTGCCGAACCAAGCAGTGAGCATAGCACATTAAATCCGCATAATTTAAGGCATGCGGTTCGGTAGTATGAATGCCAAGATAAAAAGGTGCTTACCAAATCATTGATTGCCTTTGAAATAGAGATTAGAGTTAGATGGGAAGAACAAAAAGCGGTGCACAAGAATGGCGGTTCGAGGAGACGAAGGGTCATATGTTTTGAGGAAGGTTGGAAAATGAATATGCGTGGCAAGTGGGATGAGGTGCCTCAGCTCATATAAGGGAGAAACCTATCAATAGCCAGATCGAGAAGGTGCCTAACCAACTAGAGCGTACCAATATGGGACTGAACTAACAATGTGGCCGAGCAAAAATGCACACCGAAACAATCCTGACCACTAAACCTCGAGTAGGCCGAACTAAGCTGGAGAAAGAGATAGAGATACATCCGCTAAGAAGTTTAAGGAATGGTCCATTAAAGTCCACCTCGTATTTTACAAGGTGAACATTGAGGGGTAAGTGTTGTGGGCAATTTCATCCATGTAACAAAGGTAATAGAAAGCTTGGAAGACAATATTGCTCGATCACGAAGGAGAGGTGCTGCAGTAGAGTGAAGCAAGGCTAAAGGCAAAGGAGCAAAGGAGAGAAAGCATCCCCCATTTGTTAGGTACCAAGCGCACAATTTTTTTTCTCCTTGTTTGGTACCCAAGGGTACCGAACAGAAGTTCATGTTCGTACCTCAAGGTAGTAAATCGAATTTATTGTCGGGTACCCAAAGGCACCGAACATATGTTTTTGTTCGGTGCTTCATGGTACCGAACCAAATTTCTTGTTTGTTACCCTTTAGCATTGAACAAGGTCAAACCTTCATTCAACACAAAGGAGCGCAGATACCGGACCAAGGAGGAGCATCTACCGAACCAAGCTGTCCACTTAACAGAGCTATGGACCAGACTGTGAGGAGCTAAAGCATACACACCTAGCTAACAACTTATCAACATCCATCCAAGCCAAACCGACATCCTACGAACAAAGTTCTTAGCCGAACCGAGCAAGGTATAGTTGGAAGGATATCTACATATATTTTAGAAAGAATAAAACATATTCTAGATTCCCTATAATATTTCCTGTAGGAAAATTATACAAGGAATCATCAAATCATCATAATTAATGTCACCGCCTCTTATTCTCTACAAATACTCAAGCATTTAGCATAAAATGATGACTTTTTGGAATCTACAGAGCTCCAAGTTATAGAAACCATTGCACGGAGCATTTGAATCACCATTTTCTATTATAAATCATTGTATTCTTCATCGGTTACTTGTAATATCAAAAACATACGAGAAAGGAAAAAAACGAACTATGGACATTGGCCCATTATGGCTGAACGACTATAAAACCTAGCATCTTTTACTTTTTATTTAATCCACTATAACAAATCAATTGGAGGTGTTTGCCCATTTTTTGTGCAAACATTAACCATATGTATATTTATTTGACTTAGTATCATATTTTAAACAAAAGGTGTTTTGCACTTAAATGATATTTGAAATCATATGTCTATATATATTATATATATTATTAGTGCAAATATATTTATTATCTTATATTATATGCCTTTCTTATATCACATTTAACATAAGTTAAAACCTTATATAAAATATCATGCTGATATTAAATAACATTTGACACATTGAATTTGATTTAGTAAGAAATAATTAATTATATAAGCCCAACGTAGATCCATCTAGGTAATTTTTTTTGAAATTTGTCCCAAACTATCCACTGCATAACAAACAAGATGTAATATGGTGTCAGTGCTCTAATAGGTTTATATAAATAATTAGTCAATATTTATGCAAACTACCAGGCTTTCTGATTGTAATTGTTTTATAAATACACACACGCACACACACTATATATACTAGTATGGGCCCGTGTTTTGCACACGGGCTGTTTGTGTTATTGTATACGTTGATATTTTAATTGAGCGCAAATATATAAACAAAAAGCAAGGACATTTTTGGAATTTCAAAAAGACACCGAGTAAATTAGTTCAATGAATTTTCTTTATTAGTAGTAGAGATATATATCTTTGTATGCACATATATGCATAGATTCAATTATAAAGGTTATAGTATTGAGTGTGAGTACATCTATATAATCATAACAGTTACAATTATGCAACAAGTGAAATTTATATAAATTAAATGTTTATACACATGTGTAAAGATTACAAATGTTATAATAGTATACGTATTTAAAATACATTTATGTGTAAGTATATGACTGTAAAAGTTATGATTATATGATTATTCTCTAGACTACTTGAGAAAGTAAAACAAGAATTTTCAAAATCTAAAATAACTAAAAGGTTTTAGATTATAAAGGTTTTGATCAATAATGCACACACACATATGTTATAATTGTTATTATACACACTCACACACATACTCTCTGTGTGTGTGTGTATACAAGCATATGTAAAATTATAAATGGTATAACTGTATGTAGTAATTCAAAGATTTTTTAATTAATACTTAGGATTTGTGATATATTAAATTAATAAATTAGTTCAATCATTTAATTAACTAAACCAAATACATATAAAATTATGTGTATACAATAAAAGTATTAATTAAAATTAATAAATTCATAAGTAAATTAACCTAATACATATAAATATAAGTAATAAAGGAATCGAGTCGAATCGCAGCGGGCAAAATGGTTGAATTTCAAAACTTTTACCATTTTGGACCTTTGTTGGGTATATGAACTCTAACTGATATAAGATCCAATCTAAAATATTATTTAAATAAAATCTTATTTTGCTTAATTTATTAATTTAGTTAACTAGTGGATTTAAATTTGAATCTAAATTCAAGTATATCCAAATATACTCATATGTATATTGCACGTGTAACATATAAATAGTGTACATGCTTAATGTTTACGTTATAAGTGCCGATATTTACACCACAACTGATGCATTTGTCCCTTTATATATGCCTTTACTTTCCATAATTTTATTTGAAATATTATATATATATATATATAATAATTAAATCCCTTTAGTTTGAAATAATTTTGACTAGTGCAAAATATTTTAAATTAATATCTTAAAACATTATGTTAATTTAAAATTCAGAACCATATCTAGATTTTAAATAAGATATCTACTACAGAAAATATATTGGGATTTATCCCTGTAGTTTATAGGTGCTTGTACTTACACCACAATTGACATATTTGTCCATTTGTACCCCCATTCCGAACACAATGGAATATATAGCAGAAGCCACTTCCATCATATACAGAAGATGGCTTTTCAAAATCGAATTATATTAATATAAATTCCTTTAATTAATCTTTACGCGTTTCGAACTCGCACGACCAAACGATATGTCCGATCATCATGAAATTCGATAGTATATAATAATTCACTATTATGAATCCAATGAAACTTGTTTCGTCCGAGACAGTGCCTCAGAAGGCTATTTTTATACGTTAATTAAAAAGAATTATTATTAAAACAAAAAAAACCACTTTTAAATCTAAATTGAAAGTTCATTATCTTCATTTCTATCAAAATATAATTTAGATCGACTTTTCGAAATCATTTTTAGTCACATTAGATTCAGGATATCCAAACAATTCCAAATATCAAATTCAACAATTTAATTATCAAATAAATCATTATATTTGAAATCCAAGTTATTGTGATTTGATATTGTGTACGGATGATATATGTACATTGTACGAGCTTTAGTAAATTAAATGTTGACAATTGAAAATGCAAAATAATACGATTATGAATTATATGGTTAGATATCATTGGTAAATAACTTGCGGATTCACAGAAGCAAAGGCTAGTTGACACTTTTGGGTTTCTTAAGTAGAGTTGGTTGCCTCATATATAGGTACATGTTTATTTTGTTATTTGGTTTGATGGTTTTATGATTGAGCCACTTGGCTTTTGTTTTCTTTTATTGGTTTAGGCCCGTAGTGGTAGTTTGTAGTTTTTTCGATCGTGCCACACAAAGGAAATGCTGACGAAATTTTTTTGTACATTTAATGCGTTAGAAAAATTTTGAGAAATTTTTGGTAAATAAATTTTATTTTTACGTTATAACTTGGAATGGTATTATTTAAATTTATGAATAAAGTTTAAGACTTAGAAAAGGTGGTAATAAAATTTTAACAAATTGATTTGGAAAGTTAAAGGCATAAAAGAATTTGGAAGTCTATTTCAACTAATTAGTTTTGAAAAGTTAATAGGTGTGGGGCATTTTTATTATTTGCTAACTTCAAGGCGAAATTCTTTTGAGGGGGAAGATTGAGGATGAAATTCTTTTAAGGATGAAGAATGTAACGACCCAGAATTTCAGTCATTGAATTATATTCTATTAAAATAAGAATAAAGATAGCAAACTTTTGATTTAGATTTAAAAATGATTAATTTGGTTTTCATAATAATCGTTTTAATTAACTTGTAAAATGGCCTTCCGGGGTACCGTCTCGGATTTCGACGAAACCAGTTTCATTGGATCCGTAATAGTATAGTATTGAATGTTACCGAATTTCATGGCGATTGGACGTATCGTGTGATCGTGCGAGCTCGAAACACATACAAATTGATTGAAAGAATTAAATTAATATAATTTGATTCTAAAAGATATCTTTTGCAAACGATCGAATTAGCTATTGAGACTAGTTCCTTTGAGTTCAAAATAAGGGTATTACATATAGAATGTCAGGCGGCACGTCTCGATAGAAATTCAAATTTTCAGATGTTTAAAGCTCGATATTTTCTTATTAAAATAATATGGACCATAACTATTCTCATCGTACGTAGCCCATATCAGGCCATTTCCTCCACGTTCGTTCCATGCTTTCCCTCCTCTATTAAAATCACGGCTTTAACAAAGAACATTTCATTATTCTATTTTTTCCCTCCCGTAATCCAACAGCCATGGATAGTCGAAGCCACTACAGGCGTTTTGGGGCGATGTGGTCAACTAGAGATAGGTAGGCAATGTCAAGATGAACTCAACGACCGGTTGGATTGGGTTACGACATGGCAAGGCGCAACAATTTGTAGATGAACATTGCAGGGTATTTTGGTGAAATCTGGTGATTTGGTGATCCATGAAATAATGCCATGTGAAGGAGAAATATAGAAGGAGGTAAGGGTGAGGCACAACCAGAGTTTGGTGGTTAATGGTGGGTTGTAGCGGCGGGATTTCCGAGTTGAACGTCGTTCGACATTTTGGGTTTTCGTGATGGCGGACGCGTTTCAGGTGGCGAGGTGTAACATCCCGCCATTTTGTACGTTTTAAATCGACGATAAACCACACATGTCAGACTCAAACCATAAAAAAGTGGATTGTTATGGGGTAAATAAGAAAATAAGAGAAAGAAATAAAACAAAATAGAATCTCACAGCAGAACGATAAAATATAATAATCAAATTAACAGTTCATGAAGCTGTTTACAAAATATTCGATTATATTTATACAATACATATCAGAGTTACACATACCAGAGAATAATAAATAATGCAGCGGAACAATGATGCAGTGGATATAATAAATAATAATAATAATACAATCTTCGTCTTCGTCCTCTATAAGGAAAGTCTTCAAATCCTCAAATACTCAGGCTGACCCGAGCGAATTGAAAAGACAAAACACTCGAGTTAGAACTAAAAGATCTTATGTAAGTTAAATCAACGGTATAATATGAGTGGAACGGCGTCAGAGATGTTTACGGGATCTGACATCTCCTATCCAGTGTCAAACGTGAGTGCAGTAACTTAAGAGATGCTCGGGATTCACATCTCCTAAGGATCCGTTAAACTATTTACCTTGTAGTAATATTTCGCTATTATAATAATGTCTAATAGTAAAATAAACTTACTTTTAAATAGTGTTAAGGAGTTACCCAATCTCCCCCTTAACACAATAATAGTCTCAGTAGTCCATCCAGTATCAGCGCGTCTCCAGATCGGGAGACTACCCTAAATACTCCACGGGCTACGGGAGAAAACCAAACTCATATAAGACGCGCTAGGGTTGGTGACACGACATACAAGGCAATGCCAGGGTAGATATATCAATTACGCATCCGGGCCAGTGGTAACGCGTAGCGCGCAGCTACCGCCCACCACGAGCCACACCCCCAAATCAAAAAATCAAAAGTGGCCACTGAATCAATCCCAAAGTCAGAGTATAATATCGAAGGGATGTGTCCGATAAAAGGTGCTACCTTCTTACACTATGCCATAGATGGCCTATTGCAACGAAAATATAAGATGTTGCTAGGTACAATGTAACGATAGCTATGCTGATTTTTGTCTATTACAACATTAGCTTCAAGATGTTAGCATAGATATCAACAATATGTTGCAGTAGCTATAGACTTATAAAAATATTATAAAAAATGAGTGCGGGTGAAAAAAAAGCGGGCTGAAATAATTTTTATCGTGGGAAGCAAAAACAAAGCGGCAAAAGTTAACAAAATATTGAAGTGTTTCACTCAAACCCTTAACAAAATATTGAATTAACCGCTCCACTACCCGGCCCATTCCAATATCGCATAACAAAAGCTACAAAACATAACCCTAAATTTTTCATCACGTCCGCCGCTTTCAATTCAACACATATGTCGGTCCCAAAGATTTCAGATCTACAAATTTTCTCATTCCCTAAGTGTTCCCCAAATATTCAGATTACCACAAATTTGCAGTGCTGCCCTAACCGACCGTTGAGGCATCGATTACCTAGCCATTGACCAAACACAAATTGGGATCGGCCTTCGAATTCAGATATGGTGAATGCTACTAGGAAAAGGAAAAACGTGAGTTTGTATTAATTATGTGTTTTTTTAGTTTTTATTTGTTTTATTTAGTTTTTATTGACCGTATAATTTATCATATACAGTAATATTGGGATATGAACTGAAAATATGTTCAAAATTGTATACTGTTATTATACATCTGTTATATATACTAACAGTATATATATAGTTTCAGTTCACAGCAACATGTTATGGGCTGAAATTCCAATATGAAAACATGCAATATTGCATATAAGTTGTGATTTGAATTAAAATTATGAACTGCTATATATATATATATATATATATATATATATATGCAAACATGTATAACTCTGTTTGTATATCAGTTGATAATTAAACTGATATAGTTGTACTGTTGTGACTTAAACTGAACATAGTTGTTAATGTATATTATTGACATTTACATTTAACTAAACTGTGTATTGCATATATGTATAGTTGATATATATCTATAGTTAATACTTAGTTTAATTAAACTGTGTAATTGTTATTTACATTTAATTAAACAGTTTGAATATTAAGTTTAACTCAGTTGTGTCAGTTCTTGTATCTATAGTTGACACTAGATTGCAATTATGCACTGTGTAGTTTATATTTTTGTCATACTATTAAACTGTATAGCATTATACTTTGTAATTGTTATTTGTTTGCACATATATTAAATATAATAGTAATATTCTGATATGGTGTCAGTAATGTATCTCAATGCTTATAGTTTGCTCATTCAGTTTGGTCTTTAACATGCTAGATTGTGTCCTTTTGCTCATTTAATCGTTGGTTGTATATATTAAGATCATATTTAATATGGTTCAATTTGTTGCTATCAACTGCTTCTATCTTATTGTATTGACAAAGGTTAAATGTGACTGTAATTTGATTGACCTTAGATCGAAGTGTGATTAGTTGGATAATTAAGAAAATAATCCACATAGTATTAATCGGTTAACCGACTGTGCCCACCTCTAGTATATAGCTAAGTGGCATCCTTGTTATGTACTATCATATTAATATTCTATCGGCTTTATGTTTTTGATATTTTTTTGTCGTTTATCAACAGTGTATTGTAAGTTATGTTCTGAATGAACTTTCTAATTGGTGCCTTATCCATCAGCAGTTGTATTTTTTTTTGGTTTATTTGAGATGTAACCACATTGTATGTGCACTATTTGAGTTTTACTGTTAGGAAAACAATAGAAAGTCTAACATAATCTCGGCTACAATGTCATACAAATGCTATTGATGAATTGTTTTGGATTAGGCAAAGATATGCTCAACGTGATATAGATTCAACCACTTGCCTATGTGTGATCTGATCCATACATTTTTCAGCGTTCGCTGAACCCTAGATTCACTATTTGTTTCTTTTCCTCTATGAGGTAATCCTTTTCCTCTTATTGCTTATTATAGAATTTACAGTTCATATTTTAGCATGTTGCCCCGAACCCCAAATCGATTGCTATGAATTTGTAATCATATACGATGTTGGTGGGTTATGTTCCATAATTATTGTGCTTGATTATGTTGTGTGAATAGTTGGTTTAATTTAGGGTATTTATAGTTTAATCTCTGTATTTTTTTTATAGTTCAATTTTTATGATTATGTTGATTGTGAGAAGATTATTATAATAGAATTACTTGTTTTAAACTAAATATTTATTTTGGTACCCTTAATGTAATTTAGCTTTGTGCTCATCCAGCTAGTCTTGTATTTGAATATTAGGTATCTTATTAATTAATTTTTGGGCTAATTACTGGCAACATTTGGCTACAGGGACTATTTGAGGTTAGTGAAGAAGGGTTTACCGTTCTTGCTTCTGACACTGATGATGGCTCCATAATCAGGTTTTTGTCATTTGTTTTATATTTCCAGATTATTAATTGAATTAGATGCTATCTTCAGTTACTGAATCAAACCGTGCTCTTTTTATTACATAGCACTTTCATCGTCCCTAAATGTCTGTCTGTTCTGGATGATTTCTACATAAGGAATAGTTATAACTTATAAGGCCATGAAAATTGTGTGACTAATACAAAATTTATTTCCCACAATATAACAATACTATGTTCCATTGTGTATTCGGTTAATGCAGTTTGCTCTGCTTCAAATCACCAGGCTGACTTTTAATCAACTATGTCATGCATGATTAAACATTTTTATTTTCTTTATTAAGATTGGAAGATAAAGATGTTGAAGCCTCTTATGGAACTATATACTTCACAGATGCAACCAGTAAATTCAAACTTTCTGAGTGGACTCTTGATGTTCTAGAAGCTAGACCTCACGGTCGGCTCCTAAAGTACGACCCTTCAACAAAAAATACATCTACTGTTTTATCAGACCTCGCCTTTGCCAATGGCCTTGCTCTATCATCCAATGGAAATTACCTTCTTGTGTGTGAAACTTGAAGGTACATAAATACTAAACTCTAATGTCTCTTACATACAGAGCTTCACTCAAATAAACTATGAATTAACTTACTAGCAGTATAAATTGGTTCTTTTGTTCATTTTTTATCAATGTATATAGTACAGGGCCTTGGATGTATATATGTGGCCAATTTTTACCATTCATCTTTGCTTACTGTGATGTAGTTATGTATTTTCTTATTGGTAAATCAGGTTTCGATGCTTGAAGCATTGGCTTACAGGAGAGTACAAGGGGAAAACAGAAATATTTGTCGATAATCTTCATAGAGGACCAGGTAAAATAAATTTAGCACCTGATGGATCATATAGGATTTCCCTTCTTCAGGTTAGCCTATTTATCCAAAATTTTCAAACTAGTCATGTATAAATCCAGCACTGTACATAGTTTCGAATTGATTAGTGATATATGTTCTGGAAAAATTGGTTTGATATCCTTTTGCTGTCTAACTTTTTTCATTTAATTTATATCAGTCCAACGAATCAGATGTAGAACTTCTTGTTAAAACTCGCAAGCGGAAAGAAGGAAATATGAATGCACTGGAGGCACTAGAGGCACTGATGGTACTGATGACACTAGGGGCTCGCAAATATGAATGTACTGTTAATAAGTTGAATTTAGTATATACTGGCTGTAACTATCAATACACTAGCTATGTTTTTAAGTATGTTTGTTATTTTGTACTTGACTAAGTAAAACTTGTGTGCTGGTTATTCTAAAATGAAAAGTTTTTGTTGCAGTGTAATGTTGCCATTAGATATGATATAATGTTGCCATAGATATGATATAATGTTGCAGTAGTATAATGTTGTAGTGTCCGCGAGCATAGCTCAGCTGGTTGAGGACTACCTTGCAACTATGGAACAAAGTTTCTGGAGGTTGCGTGTTCGAGTCCCGCAGCTGAGATATGTTTCCCTTAAGGCCTTCAGCGGTCTATCCTCAACAAAGACGAACATGGTAGAGGATTAATACTCTTGGCTGGGCTGGCTAAAAAGGGGGTCAGTGTGGTGGAAAGTTGTATCCCCTAGCTCTACTCTCCGGAGTAGGGTTTTAAAAGTATAATGTTGTAGTACATTTCCAATTTAAATTGCAAAAGGTGTTGCCATAGAGATGATATAATGTTGCAGTATGTGATGTCAAATGTGGTAATAAACTGACAAAGTGTTGTCATTGGATGGTAAAAGTGTTACCATAGATTAATGAATATGGTCCCCACAGCAGGGTTCCGTAAAGATGGGCCGCAGAATTAGTGGGCCCCACATGTTGGGGCCTAGATTGTGGGGCCCACTTTTTAGTAAAGTTGGTACCTGTGGCAACAACAGAACCGATGTCGTCCTAGGGCCGCAAAGACGTTGCCTTTGACCTAGGGCAACGCGGCAAAATGAATCACCGAGAAAGTGTTGCCTTTGCCCTTTTTTAGCCTACAACAACATTTTTTGGCACTTTCTGCATCACTTCTTGGTGTTGCAGTTTGCAATCTATGGCGTAGTGTTAGCCCGTCAATCGCTCCTGTTTTAGCCATCTTATGCCAACTCACGGGAGTCGGGTCCACGTATATACCTCAAAGGAAACACCGCCGCCATCATTCTGGAATCTCCACCGCGTACACGGTTGTCAAAGTGGTTTTCGGTATCGACAAAGAGTGTGTCCATATCCGATCCCGGTCTCTTTGCCAACCAATCGTTATTATAACACCGCGGTCATTTCAAAATATTTTTACTTCAAAACCATAATATAATATCCATTTCAAAACCCTGTAAATATGATATCATTTCCATTTCAAAACCCAAAGCAATATAATATCATTGTTATAAAATCCAAATCAATATAATATCATTTTTTATTTCAAATATATCTCTTTCCCAAAATCATAGCACTTTTAAATTTATAATATTTGAAACCAAACACTTGAAATATAACCTTTCAAACATAATAATTCAAATTTCATAGCTTTTAAACCATAACTTCCAAAACTTGAATGGTTTGGATATTCAAACAGTATATAAAATAAAATAGTTTGAATTTAAAATTTAATTTGTAAAGTAAAATAATTTCCTCGACTTCACAATCTTATTCACTTTAAGTTAAGTCTCAATCCATAACTTTCAACTCACTTTCAATTTCAATAAACCATCTCAATTTCACTATATTTCAAACCTAGAGTATTAAACAATTTTGAAACTAAGGTTGATAATTATGATTCAATAATTCAATGTTCTATTATTTAGTTTTGAAATAGTTGCATAATAAATCCATTATCATTTAAATAAAACTCAAATTTCAAATAACTGAATATTTCCCTCGCTTTATTCAAAATTGATATATTCATTTATATAACTTAAACAAAAATTAAGTTAAAATCATATCCTTTAAAATCTCAAATTCAATGAGTCCCAAATTGATTTTTATTAAATATTCTCAATTAAATACAATTCCAGATCAATTTCCAATTCATCTTTCAACCTTAATTTATTAAAATCATTATAAATTCTATTTTAAAATATAATTTAAATAAATACTTAACCATATTATATTTTAAATAAAATCAAACTTTATTCTTAACTTATTTATAACAACAAATTTACACATAGCTAAAAATCAATAATAAACTAACATTTATATAGTATCTAAATCAATATTGATATAAAATCATATATTTCTTTACAAAACAATAGAAAATCATTTCAAAATATTTTTATATATAGACCACGGTGTTTGTATATAATTTTCTACCCTATGGTCAAGTGATACAGATATTTATCATTTCAATCCGTAATTTAAAAAAATACGGTTATATATCATTTCAAACCGCAATCCCGAATGAAATAAAAATGCATAACAACTTGCAGTTTATAATAATATATAATACAACATCCATTCATCCAATATCAATCATCAACCATTTACCACAATCATTATCCAATTCAAACAAAAACATCAATATATAACAGATAATAAGCAATAGGTATTTACTGACAGTTTATATTCAATAATAAATTGAACAACTATTTAACTGCCAGTTTGTATGCAAAAATAAATTAATAACAATTTAATTCAATAAATTCAAATTAACTAGGATGATGAAAGAAATATGCCAAACAGTCATAAATGAATTTCAAATCACATCAGAAATTAATTTAACACACATAAGAAATTTTACAAGTTGTGAGTGGGTTAAAACACTCACCTTTCGAATTTAAATTGAATTTAAATCCAATTTAAATCCAAAAATTAAACAGTCTTAGATTTTATTCAAACTAGCGTCAAAATGTTCGGAATTTCAATACGAACCTAGCGGAGAAAATTGCGCGTGAAACAGACCTCGTATGTAAAACTTATGGCATTTAGAACGAATGAAATTTGATAAAAAATAAAAAAGGAAACAAAATAAACATCTACCTTCCCTCAACGCCATGTCATCTCATCTTCATGCATCTCTTGTTTGAAAAAAAACGAACCCCACTGAACATCATGTGCGCACAAAGCTACCACCGCCATCGCCTCGTACGCGCGCTCGCTGTCATGAGTACGCCCCCCATCACTGCCGATGGCCTACGCCCTACGCCCTACCCCAGGCCGCCTCGGCCTCGAATGCACCCAGAACCCCCAGCCGCCGCCGTTGATTTAAAACACTAGGTCGAATTTTTGTCGACAATCCGACCGTCAATTCGCCAAACAAACCATGCCGATGAGCTCACCTTGGTTCTCTCTACCCGATTGTGCCTTCAATTCTTCAATAGGACGAAGTTCAATTGGACGCGTGATGAACGGCCGTGAACAATCCCTTGAATTCCGAGCACTCGGAAATTCAAATTGAAAAACGAATCACGGATTTGACATGCGCTCGTCGAGAGATTCAAATCCATATATAATTTGATATAGTTTGTGGAGTTTGAATTTTTGGCTTTGAATTTGATTTGGAATTGCATTTTGGGATCTAGGGTCCTGTCTACCATTGGAAGAGGAGAAGCACATAGAATTGTACGAAAAGAAATGAGGAATAAGAAATAGGCTAGGGCTTATAACACAGTATATATAGGTTGGCCAGAAATAGAGATGAATGGACACGATTTATTTACACGCAGAACGATAAAATGGCCTGAAAAGCCTGTTTCGACTACGGAACGAAATTGGGTCAACCTATATATCAAAATAGATGTTTTAAAAATGCAATGGAACAGATTTCAAATCCAAATTCCATCGTATGAATAAGTTATGCCAATATCAAGTTATTCCAAATTGATTTCAATTGATTTCAATTAAATTGATTTTTAGGCGTTTTGAGCCCGTACGATCAAACGATGAGTCCGATCATTACGAAACTTGAAATCCTACAATAATTCTCCGTTACGGATCCGATGAAACTTGTTTCATTGAAATCCGATTCAGTGGCCAAAATGACTATTTTTACATTAATTAAATAAATTTATAATAAATTAATTAAATCAAATCTTAAATTTCAATTCTATAATTGACAAATTTTACCCCTTTCAATTTTCTTAATCATTTACACTAATTTAAACAAATTTAGATGTCAATTTAGAGTTGATAAATCTATCAATTTCAGAGTTAAATTTCAATTTCATTATATTCAGAAATTATAAATTAAATTTTCAATAATTCCAATTAATTTACTTTTCACTCTATTACTCAGTTCATTGATGTCAATGGATGAAACTAACATTGGACTCATGATCTATTTCATTAGTATTCTCCAATTTCAACTTAGTTTTCAATTAACGTAATATTAAATAATTAATTTCATTCATTTGCAATTAATTCAATTATTGAATTTTAAATTTCAATAAGTTAATAAATCTCGATTTTCATTCTTTAAATCAACCAATTGTCATATTATAAATAGAATTTGACATTATTTCCAATTATTTATTTACTTTACGCTAACATTGATTTTATCAAATTACAGTTTATTACGTATTATTTCATCGACTAATACACTTTGAACTTATTTCCAAATTTATTAATTACAATTGGTTCAATTAATTTGGTTTGCACTAAATTAGTTATTTATTAATCTGTATTAACATTTTTCCATTTTATCTTTATTTCAATTTCATAATATTTAGTTCCAATTGCTACAATAATTACCCTTATCATAAATTGGATTTCAATGGATTGATTTGTTTCAATTCAAATCTTTTTATTAAGTTCTTTACTACTCTATAAACTTAATTACCTTGTTTTTCCCTTCATTACCTTAATATACTCCAATTTAACAATTCCTAAGCATTATATTACATTTCACATTAATGTAACATTTATTTACATTTATTTCCAATTCCATCAAAACAAGTAACTTATAATAATTTTTTATCATTAACTCTCAATCACATTCTTACAAGTTTAATCATTTCCAAACCAATGTTGTAATTTCCTACTAAATATTGATTATATTCAATTACAATTCATTATATATTAATCTAATATTTACGTTTTGTTTTCTCATATTTGATTTATAGCCTAGTATAACATTTACATTAATTCCGTTAATAGTAACTTCATTCAAGTAGTTAATATTTAACTTAGATTACCCTTATTACATCTCATTTAAGTTATTATTCATTGGTTAATTCAATACTAACTTTTACTTACTTATTTTCAATTTTTACAACTAAATGCACAATTTACACTATTTCATTATAAATTATAAAGTTTTTATTTATTTTCTAGATTTTATTACAAAAATCTTATTAAATTAACCAATTTATTTATCAAAATTTATGGGTCGTTACACGAGGCAAGCATCGTTGGGTCGAGACGAGGAGGGGAGGCTTCGGCGAGGATGAGGTGGCGACGCATGGCATCTGGTGGCGTGGCGAAGTCACGATTTTTTTTCCGTTCGTGTGTCCTGGGTATTTAATGTATGAGGGTAAGGAGGAAAAAGGTTTGAAAATGTAAATATATTTTAATTTAATAATTAGTGGATCAATTAAATAAATTTTAAAAACGGTTAATTAAAAATTGTATAAGTCTCTCTTACGAGGTCCAATCGAGACGCAGATTTTTGCATTACGTTCGTAACAATGTCAACTTCGCAATGGAATTGGTTTGAATGAATTTGAAGATGGTTGAAATTTTAGCCAAAATCAGATATTGTTCGAATTTAGTTCAAAACTAGAACGCCTCGACGACAACTTGAATAATGGTCAATTAAACTCACCTTTTTTTGTTAATCAGCAATATTATATAGTCGATAAAAAAATTGTTGACCGGATGTTTGGATGATTTACTATTATGTCAGTTGGTTTGGTTTTATTCCCGTCCCTGGAGCGGATGACCTTTTATATATACTCACCTAGTAGGGGATGACTCATATTATATAATTATATGATGTTTATGATACAGAGGAATGAGTTGGAGGAATCCAACAAGATTTCTCGCCATTGTTGATTTTAAATTTCGATAATATTTCTGTTATACGAATTATTGGATATTTAAACCTGATTGTTGGCTCTATTGATTATGACATTGTTATATGTTCAAGACTTAAAACCTATAGTAATAGAAAATAAATACTGATATTGGTTAAACGTTGGGTAGCTATTGGCCTCAAATTTGTATTTTAAAATACTATAAATCACCATTCAGTTGGAATTTGTTTTGAGACATGAAATGATTTTAAATCCGAAATTAGGTTCTGGAAATTTTTTTTTAAAGAATCTAACTTCTATTTTATTCCAACCTTATTATCTATTTTTTTATAAGTTATTTATTTATATTTATTATTGTTTTAAAGATTATTTATTTATATTTAATATCTTTTTAAAGTTATTTATTATTACTTAATGTTGTTGTAAGGTTATTTATCAATATTTTAATATTTTAAAAAGTTATTTATTCAAATAATTAATATGGCTTGAAACTAATAATAATGATTTATTTGTAATGTTTTGGAATATAAATTGTTACTATTTATAATAATGGCAAAGATTAATTATTACTGCTTATTTTATAATGTTTGAAAGTATTAAATATTATTTTTAAGATGTTTTAAGGTTAATAATTATTTATTTATTTATAAGGTTTATTATTTATAACTATTATTATATAATAGTGTTTGAAGTAAATGATTATTATCATTTATAAATGTTCGAGATCTTTAAGTAGGGTTTTATAAACAAGGTTTGTGTTTTAGAAGGGAAGTTTTTCATAGAATGATTTGGGGACCTAAAGGGAGATTGTTTACAAGATGAAAAGAGTTTATAAATGATTTTAGATATCTATAAAAGAGTTTTAGAAATGGGTTTATAGATTTATAAGAGTTTTATAAATGGTTTTATGGTTTCATAAAATTTTAGAAATGTTGTAAAAAAATTATACGTGATTGAAAATTTATAAAAGACATTAGAAATGATTTTCAAAAATTTATAAAATGGTTTATAAATAGTTTTAGAGATTTATAAAGAGTTTATAAATGATCTTAGAATTAAATATACTTATATCATTGAGATAAGTATATGGATATTTTTTTGAGAATTGAAAATATAGGAATTCGTTAATATTCTTTGTAAAAGTATTTTGGTACAGGTATGTACAAGATGATTTTTTTATTGATGGAAAGATTAATTAAAAGGAGGCTAGTGGTTAGTTATGTGCTTAATCAATGTTGGTTTTCCCTTTTGAAATAAATCCTTTGATTTGGATGTGTGTTTGTTGATAGTTAAATAACCGACTATCAAATATGAACCAAAACATAACTTTGGGAATATCTAAGAGAAATATGTGAATTATATAGCACAACCATCTATGATGATACTGTACCGTGAGTACAAATCTTGTTTCGTCCTCCTATGACAAATGAAAAGGAAATACATTCACCAACGGCTAGGTGGTGATCTCCGCTCTTATCTTTGACTATTTATTTCCTAAAGAACTGGGATTGAGTTTCCTAAAAACTATCAAATGTTATTTTGAAGAGAATGAGATCAGATATGTTATTCGAAAATCACTTCGATCCAAATGAAGCATTTCGATTGGAAGATATCTTGAAGATGATGGAATTGAAGACGAAGCTCTGAGACATTTCATTTAGGCCTAGAACGAATTTGTATGGATGAATGTTGGCATTGCATTACTGCCTAGAGGGCAGTGTTAGAATTCCAAGTGGGAAGTGCTATAAAAAAGGTAAAACGTAGCTCCAAGCCTCATCAACCAGGAATGACTATAACATGAGAGATGCAGCAAGGCTAGGTAGGTCTCTCCTATTAAGTTAAGGTCATCCCTATTTAGAATCCCTATTATCAACACATGTATGCTTCGATACGATTGCTAATCCCAAGCATGGGTGATTTTATTCGGTACTATCTAGTAAAGGGTAAGCTGGTCTTGTGTTGGCAGGGGTTGATACGTTCGACCTCGGTACATAAATCTCTGTGACGGACGATACCCCAGCAGCCCTAGCATTGTTTGGAATCTATTCTCCATTAAGCCTCGTACGGACTTAGTTGTGCCAATTTATGCTGAAATATGAGATGCAAGCATTTCAGCTATATTCATATTTTACATAACCCCTAGACATTATTATAATATCAATGAATTTTCTATAGAAATGTTTTGGCTATCATAAGGTAAAAAATCGTCCGTGTTTATGTGTTACGTGGTCTTACGAGATAATTTTGATTTCAAAGGTTTTTATAACTTTAAAATGCAGTTGGTTTTTTTCTCATGTTGGTTTTCCAGACTAACTCGGGTGTTATTTTATTATAATGCTCGGGTTATACCGTGCATGTTATAGATTTAGTTTGGATGCATTGGAGCTTCAAGAGATGAGCTGGAGACCTAGAGACGTATTCATTTATATGGTTATTTTTCCGTTGCGTTCATTGTTATATTTATCAGCAATTGTGAGGACATATTGTTATAACTGTCCGGGCTAAAATAGGTTAGTATACTCTGATTGATGTCTGCATATACATATATATTACAGTTTGTATTTGTGTAAAGTTTTGTTAAATATTATAGTTTTTTTGTTCCGCTGTGAGGTTCTGTATTTTTAGTTTTTTTCTTCTTTCTTCTTTCTTCTTTATTCTTCCTTCCTCCTTCTTTCTTTTCCCCTAACAATCGGGTTTTCTGGCATTGGATTGCACGACATGCAATACAGTGGACGTATGAGTGTCGATTCTTGAGAGTCAAAATTCCTGGTTGTTACATTAGGCTGGACCATGAATGTGTTTGGGTTGGCCATGGATGTTTGTAGAGGTTGTGGACTTGTACTTTGGAAGAATGGTGTTGTAGTGTTTGTAAAAGTATTCTAGTGAGCTAAAGAAGTGATTTAAGTAGGAAAGAAGTGATTTTTCACAAGTTATAAATTACGAAGAGAAGCCACAGATATTTTTTCTCAACCTTGTAGAAAATTTAAAATGAAGAAGATGATTGTAAAATAAAAATTACGAAAGGGAAGTGGTATTTACAGGCTTACGAAAGTAATAAAATACATAAAGTGATCTTAATAAATAATACATGCATGCATGCATCCATACCTCCCCGCTCCCTTACATGTACATGTTACGCCTCCTTCCATGCCTTAAATCATGTTGGAGCTTCCATGTGCGCGCGCTAAAGCTATGGAGATGATTTGTATATATATATAAGTGTGTTTACATGTGTGTATACGGATTTTATAACATAATTTGTCACATCCACGCTTGGTTATAAATATTTATAAGTTAATATACATAAGTATGCTTAATTAATACTAATCATAACATATATAAATGTATGCATGTTGCACCAAGTGTGTACAACGTTCTCGACGATTTTCGGGTGTCGAAAAGTTCGAAATTTCAGAAAACGTTCTTCGGTCATATTTTCTATTTTTATTTAGAGATGAACCCAATATGGATGACATATAGTACACCTAAGCTATATCTACTTATAACTGTAGTGATAAACCGGCACATGGCTCTTTGTAAGTCAACACATGACCAAGGCATACTAGAGTTCTCTAACCACTGACCGACACATGACACCAACCATAAACCAAACATACGACTAAAGCAGACTCAGCGCAGCGAGTGTTACCACAACCACAAGAGTGTATCCCCGTTTGAGTGACATTTACTTACAATGAATAATCAAACGAATAACATAACAGCATTCCATACCACTGCATTTTACTCGAATAATTATTCAATACTTAAAAACTACACTTGATACATACTAGATACCTCTATATGATAAGCCTAATAAATAATCGAAAAAGTGTTACCGAAAGTCTAATATTAGACAGTAACACTAAACCGTTTATTCAAATTCCACATCATGTAGAAATAACACTCAAATAAAATAAAAAAGTCATGCATATAAAATATACAATACTATAAATCTCAAATAATAACAATGTATACATAAGACGTATGATACAAAAGTAATGTCCAAATATATGTATTTAAACATCCTTTGTCATCGTAAATAAAATATTCCAAATATAGTAATTATAAATTCGTACGATGTCATCACTCTGTCATCTCAAATCATCAACTAAATCAATATCAACAGTGAATCACTCATATACTAGAATCAGTAGAAAGAAGATAAGAAAGCAGATATTAGAAACAGATAAAGATAGATCATTTAAATAAATATAAGTAAACAAATCGATACATAACAATAAAACAATCAAAACCTATAATTTTATATAACGACGATAATACTAAAAAATGAACAGTAATTACATACCCAAAATCAAAAAATTATTATCTAACTTAGAAAAGACACAAAAAATATAAAGAGTATCACTAATTAAGTATTTATATAAAATTGAGTAAATAACTCTATTTTATTGTACTATAACTAACAAAACTTTTATGAACCTTATATAAATAGAATAATCGACTCTGTCTAAATCAAATAAAACTTCAATAATTATAAATTTTCTATTTCTATATTTTATATCTTCCCAAATATTTCCTATCCTATATATTACTAGCAATATTCAATTCATACTTTTATAAGATTAAATATACTTTTGTAAATAATTTATTTAATATCCAAATTTAAATAAAATATTACTCCATAATTTTATATATATATATATATATATATAAGTTATTTAGTGCTAAATCATTTTTCTTATCCGAATCAAGCTAAAATTTAATTATAACAAATTAAATACATTTATAATTTTGTTTACCTTATAGTTACACTATATATATATATATATATATATATATATATATATATGCATTTTACTAGAAGGACAAATTTTGTAGTCCAATTAGTTTGTAGGATACACATTCATAGAAATTAATTTCATTAACCGTCTTCCTTTTCCCCCCCTAATTTTCTCTGATTTAGTGGCTTCTGGTTGCAGGATCTGGTTTTATAGGTTTGGTATGAGGTCTGTTCTTTCTTCTATTATGCTTGGATTTGGGCGGTCGCTATTCTGGTTCTTGTTTCGCCGCTCTCTTTTTCAGATTCCTTTGCTGGATCTCATCCTTTTGTTTTGTTTCCTTCTGAGAGGAACCTTCGGCAGCTAACTCCGCCATATCTGATTTTGTTGTTTTTTAGACGGCTTCTTCGCCGTATTTTGTCTTTTCGCCTTCTGTTGGCAAATTTATTAGGTTTTTACTGCTTTATTTGGTTTTCTCTGTCTCGGCTAGCTTCGTCGGTTTTGGTTTTCTTTTTCTGTGGGTTACATGTCAGGCTTGTTGACAGTTTCTGTTATTTATTTATATATATTCCTTGATTGCAAAAAAAAAAAAAAATAGAAATTAATTTCAAGGCCAAAGTCAGCAGAATAATTACTTTTAAGGACAAAATCAGCAGTCCAATTACTTTTCAGGACATAATTTCATAGGTTTTTAGGTCTTAGAAACTAATTATTTTGCATTTTGTCCTTAAAAGTAATTATTTCAGTTGCGTGTCCTATAAACTAATTGCACTTGCTAAAGAGGCCCGTGTGGCTAATTTCCACTATATATATATATATATATATATATATATATATATATATTATATGAACGTGCGCAGAAGGAATTGGTGTTATAAAACAATGTTTATAATATTTGTTTAATATTACAAAATGACTTGATGTGTATAAAATGTTACATTTTCTATGTGCATATATGCACAAATAAGACATTTATCACAAATAAGACATTTATCCAAACGTGAATGAGACTAAGTTATTTTAGGAAATGATTAATCGGATAAAAGAGTAATCAACCATTATATCAATACGTAAAGAAATGTAATAAATATTAAAATTAGCATTTTTTAATAGTTTGAAAATTAAAAAACTTGCATCATCTTTATTTTAAAAAGCAAATCATTTTTTATTTTCTCTATGCTTACAGATTGAAGGCTGGTTAGTCATCCCCATTCCAGTAGCATCTTTCTTTGATCCTTCAACGTGTTTTCCGCAATGCTTTTGGTCGTTGCTACCGCACTTTTTGATTGCAGTCATGAATGATTCTTGAAGGGCACAAATATATTAAAAAAATTAAATGGTACAATGAATTGCGTATAAACATACACACATCACAGTGGATCAATAAAAACAGGGTTTAAGTAAGAATAATAAGACTTTACTGACACTCAACATGGCTAATCAGATTGTAATCACCAACTAAATTTATTCTATCACCACTGTCCCTATTGTCATTTCGTCTGCCATTTTATCTTCCTGAGACGTGAATTTCTTATCCTTCCAAAGAAGTACCACTGCCATTCATTTTATTATAGAAAAGGACAACAGTTATATTCGTTTTACAATATTAAGATTGTTTACTTTGTATTTTTAGTAATTACAAAGTTAACCATTACTTGTATTCAGAAGAAAATGGAAAAATAATTTGGCGTTATTAATTGAAGATACAGTAATATGTTTCTAACAATTTGATGTCACAAAACAACAGAAATATAACGTACAAATTCTATTAAATGAACGAAATTCAAATTAGTAATGATTATTAAAAATAACAATAAAAAATGAAGAAAAAAAAGGTGACAAATTGAGATCAAAAACCTAAATAAACCACTTGATTGTTTCCAAGTCATTCGAATATAACTCAGCATTTCGACAACTTTTACACGAATATAATACTTTGATGTATTTTCTAAAATATACATACCACTAAGTTAATTCCTTACCTAGTTTACACGTTTACATGTAGCAGCTTAGCTGTGACCATAAGGGTATCTGTTTAGCGATTAATGGCAGACCAAACAAAAGGCAACTTTGGATTAGAATGAAATGAATATATAACTTATTTCATGTCAGTTGCTGACTTGCCTCTGAAAATGATCATCATCATCTTGGTACTGCTTTAGCCTCGAGCAGCAGATTTTTTTTTTCTATAATCAATGTCTAGTGGCAGAAGAAGTAGATACGCTTATACTTTTCACAACAATGATAAATATATTTTGAGGTATTGGTAAGTAGAATAAATGGTTTGAGATCGTCTAAGCAAGCCTGAAAAGTAAATAGTACAAGAAATTTTTAGTTTTATTATTTTATTGCAAATAAACACTATTATAGAAGTTGTTCTCACGTGTCAAGTTTGGTAACAATAGTTACTAATGAGATTAAACTAAATACATCACAAAATATATGGACATTCAAAATATATATGTAAGACCTGTCAGTGACTTTTTACACGTTTAAGTGTAGCCTCTTAAAATATAACATGCACATGAATCAAATACAAAATAAAAATAGCGAAGATCAAGTAGGCAAGTTAAGCTGAATATGACGTAAAAAATATGTTGAATACCACAAACAATTGATTTGAAATGATTGGGTTAGTGTATATTGAGTAAAACACATATAGATGATAAGCTGAATAGTCCATATTGTAAAATACATAGGAATGAAGCTCCTAACTCAATATGTTACCAAAAATACATATTAAGAAGCAAAAGAAAAAAATTATTTGGGTTCACATTAATTCAATAACTGCAATTTTATTATGATCTATACCACTATGAGTAAGCTTCTAAGATTAAAACAACATGTTGATGCCACATAGCGTATTAAAAAGTGTTGTGGTTTTCAAATATGATTTTTCACCACCAACAATACTCCATGGATATACATGAATTTGAATGTTAAAGAGCCCGAAAAGGATATCCTAATCTCAAAATAAAAGAATTTCAAAAATTTGATAATGCAGTTTTTAGGATACAAATCGGTTTCTTTCAATAGCCCAAGTCAACTCAAAAATCCTATAATTCAAAATTTACCACCTTAAATTTTAATTGAACAGATTATTAAAAAAAAGCGCACAGCATACATACCTAGAAGTGGATGACTTCTAAAAATGTTTTAGATCAAGTTGACGAAATCAACAAAAGAATGCAAGTCCTCCATTTTTTCTCACATGCGTTCAGGTTTCTTCCTCTAATGCACTAGAGCATAAAAAACATGCATGGCAAACTAAGTTGCCATTAATCCTGATGCGTTCCTATCAGGTGAGAATCATCTATTCCCAAAGTTATCAAGCTATGCCCGACCAATAAAAGTTTAGTAAATTTTACACAAAGACTCTTACACTTCTTGAAAATATTTCTTGAGCTTTTGTTGGTTGGATACAAAAATATGTAACCGTCTGATTTCAACTCTTTGTATCTTTCTATATGCAGCAGTGCCCCTTTAATGTGTTGCCATAAAGAAGCAAAAAAGTGTGATATCTTAATAGCATTGTTCAAAGAAAATGATGACTTCTTGATAAGTAAACTAATGCTGTTTTTGATTAATTTACGCTTGTGTCCACGTTTTGCAACGATGAATTCACTAATCTTAAAAAATTATTATACATTGTATACTTAATATACATTGTATACCATTGTTCCTACCATTATAATGTTTCTGTCTTTCATTTTGCATTTTAAGTTTTGCACAATATCCAACTATATATAGGACTTCGTATTTACAGGTCTAACTATCCCAAGGTCATAATTATAATGTTATAACCGAAATATTTTTAAAGTGATTGTTGTAAAATTTTCAAATCTATTTTTGGGGCTTTGGGTTTTGACTTGGAAGAGAAGAAGTAAAGAAAGAAGAAAGAAAAGATAGTCTTACATGCTAAAAAATCAAGCACTGTATTTATATAAATATAGTTTTCTCATGTGGATGTTGGGGGCTTGGGGCTTCCACATGTTTGTCTTGTTGTAAGGAGAGAAGTCATGCAACACCACACGCGCGTCGGTTTCAGGTTCGGATTCGAAAATGTTTTTGGATTATATGTGAACAGTAACGGGCCAGATTTCAGCACGTTAAGGACCCAAAACTAAAATTCATGAATTTGAATAAATGGCGGAAAATTTGCAAACATTTTCTAAATATTACAAGAAATGAATAGACGCGACGTTTAAATATTGAATGGATAAAACTGTTCGTACCAGTTGTGAACCGTTGCAAACGGTTGTGACGCTTAGCGAATATGCACATCTCTACCATTATAAATAGTGACGTTTAGAAAATGTTGGAGTGATAATTCTGAATCTTTTTCTTCTTCTTCTTCACAGAGCAGTTTTGCGACACCAGAAAGTGTTATAAAACACTGCGCCACCATTACTCTGTTTTGTGATGCCTCCAAGGTGTTGCAAACTCAAAAAAAGTCACAAAATTGCTCGCGTCTTTCTCTTCGTTCTATTCTATACAAATTGCATCATCAGAAATCATTACTAAAGTGTTCTTGGTCGGATCAAAGACGTACAAACTTTGAATCCGATTACGCTTTTATAGGGCTTTATTGAATCCTGAAAGTCGATAGTTTGATAACCCGTTTGTACTTGATGGGTTAAACTATTGTCTAAAAGAATCTATTCCATAAATCCTCAAAGTCAGAAGTACAGCGTTATCTTCATCGCAATTGCCATCAAATTCATCTCGAACCGCAAAATTCTCAACAAATTTCGGATAATAGTTTTCAACGATGGAAGGTTCGAGCGCTCTACAAGTTATGAATTAGCATCTGACTCGACTAAAGCGTTTTGATGGCGACAATTTCACTCGTTGGCAAGAAACGATGAAATTTTTCTTGGTCACCGTCATGTTGTTCTACATTTGGAAGATGACTTGGAAGAAATCGCGGAGGAAACTGATAAAGATGATGCTGCCCTAAAGGCTAAACGTGCAAAGCGCAAAGATGATGATTTTCTATGCAGAGGCCATATTCTGAATGCGCTATCTACCCCAGTCTACAATGCTCATAGGACCATGTAAACAGCGAAGGCACTCTAGACTGCACTGGAGAATAAATACCGCATATCCGAGGCAAGTAATAAAAAGTTTCTTATTTCTAATTTTATGAATTTCAAAATGGTCACCAATAAGTCCATAATTAGACATGTAAGCGAAACCTTACTGTTGGTGAATTAACTTAAAGATGCTGGAATTGATCTCCCTGAATCTTGTATTGTTGGAGTTATAATTTCTAGACTTCCGCATAGTTGGAATGATTATAAGAAAAAGATGAAGCATACGGAAACGGGTTATAATTTAGACGGTTTACAGCGTCATCTTTGTATTGAAGAAGACTCTCGCAAACACGATCTCGGTAATAATCCGCAAACTGAGTCCCATTCTAAGGCAAATAATGTTGAAATCATTGATAAGTTAAAGCCAAAAATGAGACATAGTTTAAGAAGAAAAATCATTGCAAAACCAACAACAAAAAGAAAGGTGCTTGTTATTTTTGTAACAAGCCCGGCCACTATCCCCGAGGCTGCCGTCTGCGGAAGAAATAACAAAAAATGAATGTGGTCGAGGACTCGCTTGTGGCTGTAGTGCAAAAGGCAAACTCCGTTAGAGGAAATGATAATGATTGGTGGTTCGATACTGGAGCAACCATTCACATTTGCCATGAACATAATCTGTTCAAGAGTTACGAAGAAAATAAAGGAGAAGCCGACGAAGTTACTGGAGCAAATAAGGTTCCAAGTAATGTTATGGAAAAAGGCACTATAGAACTTCCTTTCATCTCTGGAAAAGTTCTTACATTAGTCAATGTATTTTATGTACCTGATATGTGTAAGAATTTGGTCTTGGATACCTTCTTAATAAAGAAGGATTCAAGATGGTGTATGAGTCTAATATGCTAGTGTTTTCTAAGAATGGTAGATTTATTGGACAGGGATACTCTTGTAACGGCATGATTAAGTTGGATCTAATAAAGAAATCTTCTGTTTATATTGTTGATTATATTAATTTATGGCATGGTAGATTAGGACATGTTAATTATAATTCCATTAGAAATATGCATAAAGTAGGATTAATTTCTGATTATGATTTCGATACCATCTCTAAATGTGAAGTATATGTTCAAGCAAAAATACACCGAAAATCCTTTAAATCCGTAGAAAGGAAAACTAGTTTGCTTGATTTGGAATATATAGTGATGTGGGTGACTTCAAAAGTCATATCACCTATGGTGGTAACCAATACAATATAACATTCATTGATGATTATGCTAGATATGAATATGTATATCAAATGAAAACTAAAGATGAGGCTTTTGATAAATTCAAAATTCACAAAGAAGAGGTCGAAACACAATTAGAAGTTAAAATTAAAATATTACATTCAGATCATGGTGGTGAATATTTGTCAAATGAATTCACTTTGTTTTGTAAACAACAAGGTACAGTTCACCAATATACTGCCCCATATACACCACAACAAAAAAGTGTTGCTGAAAGGAAGAATAGAACTTTAGTAGAAATGGTTAATGCCATGCTCATAAGTTCTAATTTACCTTATAACCTATGGGGTGATGCTATGTTATCTTCATGTTATATTTTAAATAGAGTACCACTTAAAAAGAATAATATTTCCCCTTATGAATTATGGTTTAGTAAGAAACCTAACCTAACTAGACTTAAAGTTTGGGGTTGCTTTGCATATGTTAGAAAACCGGACCCTAAACGACCAAAGTTAGGAAATAGAGCATTTAAATGTGTTTTCATAGGATATTCACTTAATAGTATAACTTATAGATTCCTTATTCTTGATACCTTAGAAGTTATAGAATCTGTAGATGTAGAATTTTTGAAAATCAAACTATTGAGATCCCATTAAGATCATCTAGTCTAGAACATAGTATGGCTAATGATATCAATGACGATGATTATACTCCTGCTCAAAACAACAAGGAAGTATCAGTACCAGATAAATGTGCTAAACGAAGGAGAAGTAAAAGAGCGTGAATAGAGAAGGACTATGGTCCTGACTTCATTACATATCTTGTAGAAGGCAGTAAGGACAAAGTCCTTAATGTGACTAAATATGTAATGAACGTCGTTGACGATCCCAAAACTTATTATGAGGCTATGGGTTCCAAATATTCCAGTTTCTGGAAAGAAGCTATCAATGATGAAATGAATTCCACACTGTTAAACAAAACTTGGATTTTAACTGATTTACCTCCTCGTGCTAAACCAATAGGATGTAAATGGATATTCAAGAAAAAGTTGAATACAAATGGATCTATTGATAAGTTTAAAGACATATTAGTTGCTAAGGGACATAAGCAAAGACATGGAGTATATTACTTTGATACGTATGCTCCAGTTGCTTGCATATCTTCTATACACTGTTTAATTGCACTTGCATCAATTTATAAATTAGTCATACATCAAATGGATGTAAAGAATGCTTTTCTATATGGAGATTTAAAAGAAGAGATATATATGGAACAACCTGAAGGTTTCAAAACCCCTGGCCAAGAAAAGAAAGTTTGCAAATTAGTGATATCTCTTTATGGCCTGAAGAAAGCTCCCATGCAATAGAATGAGAAATTTGATAAAGTTGCATTGTCATATGGATTCATTGTTAATGATGCAGATAAATATATTTATAGCAAATCGAATAACAACGGTAGTGTTATAATATGTTTATATGTTGAGGACATGCTAATATTAAGTTCCAATATATCCTGTGTGAATGAAACTAAAAAGTTTTTGTCTTCTAAATTCCATATGAAAGATCTAGGAGAGTATGATGTAATCTTGGAAATTAAAATTGTTAGGAAAGAGGGGGAGTTATTACTAACTCAATCTCATTACATAGAGAAATTCCTACAAAAGTATGGTCTTTACGATGACAAACCAGCACCAACTCCTTTAGATCCTAGTATTAAATTAGAAAAGAACACTGGACACACTATCTCTCAACTAGAGTATTCCATTATTATTGGGAGTCTTATGTATGCTATGCATTGCACTAGACAAGACATTGCACATGCTATAAGTGTATTGTGTCGATTTACGAGTAATCAAGGTTTCGAACATTAGAAAGCTATTTCCAGAGTTTTAGCTTATTTGAAAGGAACCATTGAAAATGGTTTATCTTATAAAGGACATCCAGCTGTAATAGAAGGATATAGTGGTGCAATCTAGAACAATGTAGAATCCAAATCCAAGACTACTACTGGATATATCTTACATTAGGAGGCGTTGCTGTGTCTCGGGCTTCCAAGAAGCAGACCTGTATTTCCGACTCAACAATGTTTTCAGAATTGATTGCATTAGCAGATGCATGTAAAGAAGCAGAATGGCTTAGGAATTTATTAATGGAAATCCCTTTATAGAAGAAGCTATCTCCAGTATTCTTGATTAACTGTGACAATCAAGCAACGATATACAATGTGTCTAATAAGGCATATAATGGAAAGTCTAGACATGTGAGTCTAAGACATCATATGGTTAGATAGTTACTCAAAAGAGGAGTTATAACTGTTTACTACATAGAAACGAAGAAAAACTTAGCTGACCCACTTACAAAGAGTCTTCCAAAGGCAATGGTTTCTATAAAGTCACAAGAAATAGGACTAAGGTCTGTGAATGAAGGTTGATCATCCTTAACAGAAACCCAATTTATTTCTTTAAAAGTATAGACAAAGTTCAATGGGTACCAACAAGTTAAGAGAATGATTATGGAACACTAAATCGATAATCTCATAATATTTAGTGTTGGATTCTGCAAGAACAAAGGATGGACATATATCCTTAATAAGTCTATAAACCTTAAAAGGTGTATCACAGAAACACCATAAGAGACTTACCTATATGAGTATGGAAATCGGCCCATTTCCTACGAAAGTAAGACCGCTTTCTAAGTAGACTCATAAACCAGGATTTAAGCACATGGCCATTAATGTGCTGAGCAATACAGAACACTTTATCTAAGGAAATCAACATGTGTGATTGTTTCGGTTTTATCATTAGGATACTTGGTTCAAGATTCGTTCACCATAGAATCTTGATAAGGCTTTGAATGGATTACACTAAGTAAAATTTCAAATCTAAAAGATACCTTTTATTTATGTGTTGGTTTTCATGATGATGCAAGACTTGATCTTAGAACTACACAGGCTTGATCCCACTTGGGTATGTAGGAAGCCACTCTAGTGATTCATCCGTTATATTTATTTATTTTCAAAATTGGGGGAGATTGTTGTAAAATTTTCAAATATGGTTTTGGGGCTTTGGGTTTTGATTTGGAAGAGAAGAAGTAAAGAAAGAAGAAAAGAAAGATAGTCCCACATGCTGGAAAATCAAGGACTATATTTGTATAAATATAGCTTTCTCATGTGGATGTTGGGGCTTTGGGGCTCCCACATGTTTTCCTTGTTGTGAAGAGAGAAGTCATGCAACACCACACGCGCGTTGCCGCCGTCTGTCCGTCCGAACCGAACCGGGTCGGGTCGAGTATGGTACGGGTACGGATTTCGGGTTCAGATCCGAAAATATTTTTGGATCATATGTAAATAGTAAAGGGCCAGATTTCAGCCCGTTAAGGATCCAAACCGAAATTCCTGAATTTAAATAAATGGCGGGAAATTTGTAACATTTTCTTAACGTTACAAGAAATAAATAGACGCGACGTTTAAATATTGAATGGATAAAGCCATTCGTAACAGTTGTTAACCGTTGCAAACGGTTATGACGCTTAGCGAATAGGCACATCTTTACCACTATAAATAGTGACGTCCAGAAAACGTTGGAGTGATAATTCTGAATCTTCTTCTTCTTCACAGAGCAGTTTTGCGCCATCAGAAAGTGTTTCAAAACACTGCGCCACCATTACTCTGTTTGTGACGCCTCCAAGGTATTGCAAACTCAAAAAACGCTGCAGAATTGCTCTCTTCTTTCTCTTCTTCTATTCTATACAAATTACATCATCAGAAACCATTACTAATGTGTTCTTGGTCGGATCAAAGGTGTACAAACTTTGAATCGATTACGCTGTTATAGGGCTTTATTGAATCCTGAATGTCGATAGTTTGATAACCCGTTTGTACCTGGTGGGTGAAACTATTGTCCGAAAGAATCTATTCCATAGATCCTTAAAGTCAGAAGTACAACATTATCTTCATTGCAATTGCCATAAAATTCGCCTGGAACCGCAAAATCCCCAACAGTGATTATCATTAAGTTTCACGTTAATTTATGTTCATGTAAAGCACAGAAAATCAAGAACATGTAAGCAAAACCATATCATATCTTTACAGTGAATCTCAACACAAACACCTGCCTAAATTCAATCAAATAGTTAATAACATTGACTCATCTAATCTATAGTTAAATGCATACAAATCTCTTCAAAAAAAATGAATAGCCAGTGGAAAAGATGTATGAAATGTTATAAGTTGACGATGATATGGGTAGCATAACAATAACCTCTAATTGATTGCATATAGTCAAGCTCTTATCTCTTGTCACCAAAGTCCTTGCGCTTTTAATTTTACTCTACAAGTAAAACAAAACTTCATCCTAAGCAAATTATAGTAAGCCAAGTTTAATATTTTAGTCACATAACATAACCGTTTGACAGAGTTCTTACATCCAATTAAAACTTAAAGAATAAAACATTGTCTTATTCTGAGTATTTTAATCAAAAATTGCTATATTTAAGTTAAATAACATTATTTGTTGATCATTTTATTTTACGTAATCAAAAAATGAACAACAAAAAATGCTTCAATGGGCATTACATAATTATTCCTTTCATGTATTTTTAAACATGTAATGTGTTATATAATATAGATATATTTTACTGTATAAATATCATGCCACCCTAGTTTAGCAGAATGTGGTTGGATGCATGAAAAACCTAGAGGAAAGAAATAAAGAAACCATACATGTCACAAACATAAGAATTTTTGAGTAACTTGGGTGGATACTTGCAGTAATCAATACAACTATCAAAAAATCAATGTCTGAATAAGTGCACGCTTTCATATAGCATAAGTTTATTAAATACAAAGTTACCGAAGATTAGATACATATATTATTAATGGTACATCTAGTCTACAGTAAACCAAAATTTAGCAAAAGGCTCAAAAGTTTGAAATTATGCTTCAATATTAACATGCCCTGTCTAAACGACAATCATAAGGATCTTTCTCAAAATGGATAACCTTTCGTCTTAATACCTCAACCACAAGCACATATATAAAATTTATGAAAATTATAAGTTTAAAAGTGAAATTTTCATTGTGGGTATAAATGTTCACTCACAATATATATGGCTTGATTGTAAATTTCAAATCTAACCTATCATTAAGACAGCGTTGCATTATGCAGTACAAAACTTGCATGATTACATATGAGTTTTACTATTCAACAAGGGTGACAATATACCAAAAAGAAATAACAAGGAGAAATGACATTTTAACTTTGGAAATTTTTATTTCCATACCTTGTGGATAATAAAGAAGACTTGCTTTTAAAATAATTCTGTTTAAAAATTTAAAAATAAACCTCCATATGCGAATTGTACTTGTAAAAGTTAGAAAAGGTTTGGGAACAAAAGAGAAGATTCTAAGGTACAACGGAATTGGTGTCCAAAAGGAAGGTGGGATGTAAAATTCTTCATCTAAATTTCTTTTCCAGCATAGGAGTATAGGTTTAGGAAACAAGAATTCGAATGTTATAAATTATATGTTAGGTATTAGATGGTAGAGATTGGATCCGAAATTCGATTTGCAGGAGTGTGGAAATTGTTGTGTGAAAATAAGGATTTTTAATTTTTTGAAAACATGCATAAGTATAGAACTGCCAGCATATATAGGGTTTTTACAACATATTTTCAAAATTGTTTTAAAAAATTCTTTCATATTGGAGACGCTGATTAAGTATTTTTCAGCATGCATGTCATATGTGTTATGATATACCCTACATTTGTACATGATTGGCTGCAAAATTTGTTGTACACTAATTGCCTTAATAATTTAGAATGGTTGTGCACTATGTTCTAAGATTCAATCCTCAAGAAATTTTGGGAACAAAATTGTTTTAAGGGGGAATGTAACACCCCGTGGAATGAATAATTAAAAAGATCGATAAATAACTAATAAGGCTAAAAAATGAAATCTGAGAAAATGTCATAATTCGACCATAAAACTTGCATTCTTATATATATAAAGTTTTGCTATCAAACGAAGAAGTTATCAACATTTTATGTTTTCATATTGAAAATAACTAAAAAGGAATTGAAGGAGATAAGCAATAAACAAACGTGTGGAACCCACCAGTCGACCACCTCCTTTGGTCGGTCGATTGATTAAAGTAATGGCGGTTAGGGCTAAACCTCGGCCTAATGACTCGGATTTAATTAAATCAATCGAATGAACAGAATTGGTTCCGGCGCTTATAAATGCAAACCTAGACTCTCACTTTTCCTAGAAATTATATATATATATATATATACATATATAATATGTATGTGTGTGTGTGTGTGTATTACAAAGAGGCAAAAAATAAAAGAGAAAAGGACGAGTGAATCCATTCTGCATAAAAGGTAAATTTCGTAATTATAAATCTATATTCCACTTAATTCATATCTCCATCCAGATCTGTAATTCTAATAGGTATGTATATATAGCTTATTATATATATTTTTGGATTGGAAAGGAAAAATAGTCAATTAAAGGAATTAATTCAGATTTGGAAGATTTGGAAAGCAAGAAAGATTTATGTGGAAAATTTATATGATTTATATATAACACTGAAATATGTGTCATTGAGTTTTATATAATTATTATGTCGATGCAAGAACGATTGAGTTGTAGGCATAAAATGAACATATTCGATTGAAATCTAATATACATATTCTGTAAGTTATGCAATTGCAATGGAATGGTATATACACCGTAATTCAGAGATTTGGAAATCAATCCATAAATTTTTTACACTAAAATATTGACAAGATTGTGAAGTTTATTCCAGATCTATGTTAACTAGGTTGTAATTATTTAGTACTCACTGTGATTGTCCTTACTATGTCTAAAAAGTGTATCGTTTGAAATAACAAGAAATATACCAGAATGAAAAAGATGTGTAAAGTACAAATGTTCTTCTTCGTAGTTTGCGCTCACTACTAGAATTTTGTTCACGGAGATCGGGCCAGGACCGGTGTATATGAAAAAAAGTACCGATGTGTTAGTGGGCGATGTTAAAAATAGCCAAAGTTTAGACATCGGTTTATAGATGATGTCTAAACGTACATCCAAAATCATTTTTAAACTTATCAGCAATGTAGATCGGTTTAGATACAAATCTTCTATCTGACACGATGTTATTCAATATCATATACATCAGTTTGTTATAATTGTAATCAATTTAATAATTGTAATTTGTGATGTTTGTTTGTTTTAAGCACATTATATATTACTCAATAATGTTAAAGACGATTATATATACAACAAACAATAGTATAAACATATAATATTTCATACTACAAATTTAATACATAATACATAATATTAAACATTCATATTCATAGGCTACACCTCAAGTTCACGTACCATTCCTTCACAACCATTTCCACAAACACCTGTTTATTGCTACCATATACACACAAGCCATACAATATTTGCATATGACTCCTTCTAGCATATAAACACTCCACACATTCGTGTTTACAACATATACTTTAGCAACAATACATGCTCATTTATACTTGAGACATGTACACAACTTCAACATGACTAACACCATATAATATACTGAAAGAAAAATAGATCATAACATTACACAAATACAACAGGGAGAAGATACTAAGACGAAATATGTTGCTACAACTAAAGATAACTAGTGCATCAACTAGAACATTGCAGAATGTAATAACTTCATCAAATCATCTCCTAGCTCAACCAATAAAAGTAGAAAGTACACCTGGAAAAGCAAAAATAATACAAAAGTTAAAAATGATGAAGTCATAGGCAAAAAAAACAAAAAACAAAACATAATAAGCAATGATAAAACAGATAACTTATAAATACCAAGTACTTCGACCAGAAGGAACGGAAGCAAGGAGAATACATTCGAGTTCAAAGCTACATAAACTGAAGTTATCAACAATCCAATATGCACAAATCAATTCAGAAAACGCTTTCCTATTACATCAGAAAAACACAATTGATGAATTTGAAATTCAGGCGATAAATCTTGAAATCCCCAGCTTTTCACTTACTTTATGAAAAGCTGAATTTGAGACTGGAAACAGGGTCAAATCGGCTGTGAATGTTGATCCAGTTGAAGATATCGATGTTCGTGGTGAGAATTTCAAGAATCCTAATTTGGATGAAACCCTAATTGTGGTAGATGCAAAATCTTGGTACACAATATTTGTGGACTTTTAAATAGAAACATGGACAAACCAATTCAGAAAAACTAAAAGGCTGAATATCGATTTTGGGAGATGGCGAATATTTTCAGGAGGAAGATATTATTGTTGGATCATAGGTTTTGATTGCTGACAAAAATTCACGAATCTACGACTACGACATCATCCTGACTCAACGACTCAAAGTATGGTTCATATAGTTATATATTTTAACAAGAGTCATCAAATATGTATATAGAGTCTAGTAAGTGCTTTGCTAAAATCTTTCCTCAAGAATCATCATTCACATTCAAATAAACTTGCATGCATATTTTAATCAAAATCAAGTTTTCAAAAAATGTATGGAGCGGGGCTCGAACCCGGGTCACTAGTTCGGAAGGCATGTACTCCAACCAAATGAACTACTGCTGTTTTTGTTTAACAAATGAGTTCAGTCGACTGAACAGGAACAGTCAGTCGACTGAAACCGGAACAAATTTATACACATGCACAGTTTCAGTCGACTGAATTTCCTGCACAGTCGACCGAATTTTTTCCTAAAAATTTTTCTTCATATTTTCAGTCGACTGAATCTCCTGCTCAGTCAACTGAATTTAAATCTGCGAATTTTCTCTGAAAAGACACCTTCTTCTTCCCAAGAGTTGCAAACATTCATCAATGGAAATGGAAGCATCTCTTGTTTGCAACCTTTGACAATATATGCATTTATTCTACAAGTATAAATTCATGATTCTAACATCATTTAATTAACCGAATTCTCTTGCTTTAATCTTACTATTTTCTTGTTCATATTCTCTAGATATTCTCAAAGCAATCACAAATTTATTGCTTGAATCACTATTTTTGTTTATAACATTCTTTTGATTCATAGCAATTCACATTTCCTAAATCTTCACAAACACATTGCATATTCTCGAGGATAAGATTATAGGAATATTGTACTACATTAGACTCATTAGTGTTGACAAGAACACAACAAGTCAAATATTGTATTTTAGTAATTGAGTTGAAGTCCTCTTCGGTAGTTGAGGCAAGAAATCCCGTTCGGTTGTTCGGGTAAGTTGTAAACCTATTCCTCTGGGTGAAGTGAGGGTGTTAGTTAGTGAAATTCCTAAGTGAAGCTTAGGGACTGGACGTAGGACGAGAGTTCCGAACCAGTATAAAATCCTGGTGTCTCCTTGCATTTACCTACTTTATATACCTAGACTATTTCATTATTCCATATTACACGATCCTACCGCATAGCCCTCTCTTTCAATTGGTATCAGATCCTGGTATTCTAGAGATCGTAACAACATCCTAGAATAAATGGCTACAAAGAGATCTAGTCATGGCAATAAGAAGAGGAAGAGCAATAAAGAAAAATCAAAGGAGCAAACAAACAAATGCTTCATGGCAAAAGATAATGAGGTTAGTGATCTAACTTTTGATGATATGATAGAAATAAATTCAGAACTTCTAGACACTTTAAAAAGTCTCAAAAGAAAATATAAGGAAGCTCTAGAAAATCAGAAGAAAGCAGAATTCGAAAGAGATATGCTTAAGGACGAGAATAAAATATTAGAAGAAGAACTTGAGAAAATTCAAGATTCACTCTTTGACAATTCTCAACTCGCTCTATTAAGTCAAGAAATAGAAGCTCAAAAAGAAAAGAATAATGCTCTAGCTTCTGAGAATCATGAGTTAAAAACAAAAATTAAAATTGTTGAGTTAGATAACACTAGTCTCAAAACTAAGCTTGATGACATTACTAAAAATATTTCCAATTTTAATAAAGGGAGAGAAAATTTATCCAGGATTATTGAAAATTCTCAACCTGCTTCAAATAAGAAGGGATTAGGTTATGTTAAGAATTCAAAAGCTCTCAATGATAAAAGTGGTTTAGGATATAATAAAACTGATCGTAGAAATAGCACTAGATATGCTTTCATGTATAGTAAAAATCATAGTGCTGTACTAAATTTCGAGTAAAGCCTAAATCCAATTTTTATAGAAATTCAAATACTACTATGACCTATAATGTTGATAATTCCTTTAGAAGTACAAAATCATTAACAGGAAATATGAATAAAAATTATCTAAGTATATGGGTTCCTGTTAATTGGAAAAATAGAGAAAAATACATTAATGATTATTTTGATATGGTAGTTAATAATGAAAATTATATTTATAAAGGTTCAACCACACCCAAATGGGTATGGTTTCCTAAAAATTAGGAAATTATAAGAACCTTGGGTATCGCATGCTTTAAATGTTAATTTTTTTTTCCTGATACCTTACATTATAAGTATTATTTTGTTTTATATTGCTCTATGTTAACACTTATGTAAAATATATTTTATATCATCATATAAACTCTCCTTTTTGTCGATGACAAAGGGGGAGAAAGATATTGCTCTCTAACACAATTTGCAGGAATAAACCATGTAAGCACAGATTAAGGGGGAAAAAGATTAAATAGGAATATATAGCATAGATTCAGGGGGAGAAATCGATAGCACAATTACGGGAAGATATTCAGCGAGAGAGATATGATCAACAAAGCTTGTCAAAGATTCGTTCATAGAAAATGGAGTTGTCATCATCAAAAAGGGGGAGAATGTTGGATCATAGGTTTTGATTGCTGACAAAAATTCACGAATCTACAACTACGACATCATCCTGACTCAACGAATCAAAGTATGGTTCATATAGTTATATATTTTAACAAGAGTCATCAAATATGTATATAGAGTCTAGTAAGTGCTTTGTTAAAGTCTTTCCTCAAGAATCATCATTCACATTCAAATAAACTTGGATGCATATTTTAATCAAAATCAAGTTTTCAAAAAATGCATGGAGCGGGGCTCGAACCCAGGTCACTAGTTTGGAAGGCATGTACTCCAACCAAATGAGCTACTGCTGTTTTTGTTTAACAACAGAGTTCAGTCGACTGAACAGGAACAGTCAGTCGACTGAAATTGGAACAAATTTATACATATGCACAGTTTCAGTCGACTGAATTTCCTGCACAGTCGACTGAATTTTTTCCTGAAAATTTTTCTTCATATTTTCAGTCGACTGAATCTCCTGCTCAGTCAACTGAATTTAAATCTGCGAATTTTCTCTGAAAAGACACCTTCTTCTTCCCAAGAGTTGCAACCATTCATCAATGGAAATGGAAGCATCTCTTGTTTGCAACCTTTGACAACATATGCATCTCTTCTACAAGTATAAATTCATGATTCTAACATCATTTAATTAACCGAATTCTCTTGCTTTAATCTTACTATTCTCTTGTTCATATTCTCTAGATATTCTCAAAGCAATCGCCAATTTATTGCTTAAATCACTGTTTTTGTTTATAACATTCTTTTGATTCATAGCAATTCACATTTCCTAAATCTTCACAAACACATTGCATATTCTCGAGGATAAGATTATAGGAATATTGTACTATTTAGACTCATTAGTGTTGACAAGAACACAACAAGTCAAATATTGTATTTTAGTAATTGAGTTGAAGTCCTCTTCGGTAGTTGAGGCAAGAAATCCCGTTCGGTTGTTCGGGTAAGTTGTAAACCTATTCCTCCAGGTGAAGTGAGGGTGTTAGTTAGTGAAATTCCTAAGTGAAGCTTAGGGACTGGACGTAGGACGAGAGGTCCGAACCAGTATAAAATCCTGGTGTCTCCTTGCATTTACCTACTTTATATACCTAGACTATTTCATTATTCCATATTACACGATCCTACCGCATAGCCCTCTCTTTCAATTATATTTTCTACATTGAATAGAAGTTAAGGAGAAACTAAATGACAATTCAGAGGGAAGTGAAATAATTTTGGAGGGGCTGGGGGATTTTTGGGGAATTTTTTTGGAGGGAGCTATGTGATTTGATAACGTGGTGAAGCTGGTTGGACGGTTCTTAATGATGCAGACTGTGAAAAATAATTATGAGGAAAAAACCAATTTACGATTGTACCAATCTGAACTCCTGCCGCATCATAGTACCCCCAAAATGATTATACCCCCCTAAAAAATAACAATTGCATCCAAGGCGGTGTTACCCTCGGATTCTACCATGGCCTTAAATCCAGACGATCGACGAATACGACGAAGTTGAGAGAGAAGAGAATATTGAACTCAACTGGACATGAAAGGGGAGGTTGGAAAACCGATTTGGTGTGACTGGGTGGATTTATATTGGTTTGGAGAGTGGGTTGGTTTTTCAAAGGGAGTTTAATTTGGGTGTATCCCATGTTTTCTATCAAAACATTTACACTTAGTTTTTTCGTGCTTTTTTACAAATTTGGAGTTTACATTTTAACATCGCCTTGAAAATCAACGTTAAAGAACGATGTTTTAAAGATAAAAAAGAATTTTAACATCACCCTGAAAATCAATGTGATGTGTGTGTTTTATACAATATCGAAAATAAAAACAACGATGTTAGGTTGATTTTTTAACATCATGCGTTTTTCTACCTGATGTAAAAGACGTGATGTCTATGAAAAAATTCTTGTAGCGGCTGTTTATTTCAATAAAAAAGAAAAGATAATTCCTTGTAATTCCAAACAAAACAAAAGTCTCCCTTTAGGTAGTTTATGGAATGTTATAACGGTAATCATTTTTGGGAAGAATAACTCCAATATATTAAAATGTGGAAAGAATATTCCTTGTATGATGTACATATAAGTGTATATTCTAAAATTACCAATCCTAGGAAATATATGTACATACATATACATACATATACATATACATACATACATACATATATATATATATATATATATATATATATATATATCTGTGTGTGTGTATGTATGTATATGTATATGTATGCACACAAATGTATAACCGCGCCTACCAATTTAAAAATATTGTTATATATGTGTGTGTGTGTGGGTATGGTAGTGAATAAAGCATGATAAATAAATATACATTGATATTTACATTAGTTACAGTTAGGACGAATAAATATTAATAGTGTAGTAAAATCATAGGATTGGGGGGTTACAATAGAAAAAGGTAGTTACTTTAAAAATTATGAAAAATGATTTCAAATCTTATGCACAATAATGGTTCAGTTAATAGGGAGTTACAAAAATTAATGAGGACATAAATGCATTTAATAGGATTGATAGCAGAATTTAATATGACATTTAAACGAATAAATAAATGTCATTAATGATTGTCTAATTTGAATAATAATAACCATTTGTTACGAATGATTGACATCTGTGAGACATAAGAAGGAAAGGAAGAATATAAGAAACAAACCTACAAGAAAGGAATTTGTTTGTGGCGAATAGTAATTTAATAATAATAAATAAACTTACGATGAAAAATAATTGCCTTATTAGAAATTATATGGCCTCAATAATACATTTAGGAGGAGCATAAATTAGTGGCTCTAGCCCAAAATTAATGTTTTGGACAAATGGCTTGGTTTACTATGGGTTGGAATGCAACCTCAATAGAGTTACAGGTCAAAAGTCAGCCCTTCACCTAGAGGGTACCAACAGTTGTGTATATGTATTACTGTTGTAGGACATCTCCAACTATAGGATCCATGGAATGGGATATACATTCGCGTATAGGTGGGGGAAAATACACCAATGGTTCGCGTCGGCTTTGAAGTATTAAATAGCTCGGTAACATTACAGATATCTAGGGGTTTACTTCAGAGTAGAAGGTATTAAATGGCTATTGGGTCTGCCTTCTCTCTATATAATAAGGTTAAACAACTTACGACAGCACTTGATAAGGAAATAGGGTTTACTTCATTTCTAAACAAGAGGTATTACATAACTAGAGTGGGCATTTTGCTTCACTTATATTAGGCAATTGTAAATGGAATTTTAGCTGTAGGAGTCACCGGGCTATGTTAGTGTTGTTGGTAAACCGATATTTAGAAATTGGGCTGGCATATAGGCTTTGACTACAAGCTGTAACGACTGGTTTTTTCGACCCACGAATGTCGATACTAATACATCCACGGTATTCGTGCGCTGAGCACCCAGGTGCCGAAATGACAAATTGTTAGGGTAAAATAAAAAGAAAAGGAAACATAACAAGAAAAAAGAACACAACATTTGAATCCCATTGTGCAACGATAACATATAATATCAAAAAATAGCACAAATGGTCACTCTAAGATATGTCGAATTTAGGAGTTACAATCCAATATACTATCATCAGCCTGGACAATTATGATAGCTTGTCCTCACAAATGCTGATATGTGCATAATAGTAGTCCAGCAGAAATAAGAATACTACCGTAAGTGAAAGTATCTAGCTCATTTCCTCGAGCTCCAAAGAATATCAACGAAAGCCTGCCTTTCTCATACTACTTGAAAGTGCACCCATAGAAACAATGGAAATATAAAACTGTGAGTTAGACATAAGTCCAGTGTAAGAAACTCAAGAAAAATGCTGTCACATATAACAGTAACTTTGAGACCGTTCGAATTACTGTAATAATTTTTCCCTCAAAAGAACCAAACCATCTAATAAGTACATAAGGTAATATAATAGATAATGTCTAGTGTATAGAACATAAATTAGAAAATAGCTATGCTGCTTGCATCTCACAACATAACAATATTAGAAGTACAACTAAAATTGTTAAGATGTGTTCGCATAATGGATTTCCATGGAGACACCCTTAGAAAACCGAGGCGGATCTTCTGCATAAATGTTAGAATCTACCTTCTTAAACCCTGAATATCTCTAGATAAGATATGTCTATAAGGTACATATAGCTGGTGCATGCCTGAACTCGTAATACCAAATGCCAACAAATCACACTCTCCATAATCGAAAGCATATATAAATGTTTGGAGTTGATGTGCCTGTTTTGGTTAGCTAAACCCATGACTATGCTCCTACTCTATTTTCTCATTACCGATAATGAAGTCACTTTCAGCATCTCATTATTCCAGCTTTCATTACTTGAAGAGATCTTGAACGTCTCACTTGATTCCAGCATCTCGAACACTTCATGAATCCTCCATGGATCCTAACATAGGTCGTCCGATGAATGCTATCTCCGTCCTCTCTTTTGGAATCAACTCAAGATAGACAGTACAACATGATATCATCGTTTCAAACGTTAACACTGACCTCTCTCTTAGATTTAAACTTTGGATGGACAGTTCTACTCTATAACATTAAACTTCACAACCGCTTACAAAACATAGAACTGATATATCAATTTTGAAGTTGTTTTTGGTAAGTAATACATTTATCTGACCCTGTTGTCATCAGAACCAAGTTGATGAATTTCTGGCTAAATGATTCTGATTTTGTAACGATCCTAGTTTAAAGCGAATTTAATTTTGTAATTTAAATTTAATTTTTGGGTTAAATTGTGGATTTGTTTGAATTTTTGAAATTTAATAAGAGATATATACTTATTTATTTTTGGAATTTGTATTTGAAGCTCAAAATAAATATTTTCAATTGAATTGGATTATAAATAAATTTTGATTTGGAAATTCAAAATGAATTGGATTTAAAGATTTTATTTGGAAATAATAATATGTATGATTATTTATTAAATGTATAAATTGTGTTTTAATCCATTTTCTTTAAAGAGGTTATAAAAAGTATAAAATAAAACGTATCCTATTAATATTGAGTATAAGTGTAAAATATAAAAAATAAAATATATGTTATAAATTTAATGTTTGATAATTAAACTATAAATAGAAACAAAACATCTATGTATAAAGAAAAGGCAAAAAAACAATATCTATGTAATAAAATTAACAAAAGAAGAAACAAAAGAAAATATTTACAAAAAATAAAACTGCATATACAATTCAAATAGGATTGTATGTAAACAAAAATGGAGACATAGCATTTAATGCTTCCTTCTCAAGCACACCAAATATATCATCTCAGCCGAAATAAAATTTCTTCATTTCAGTAACAAAGAAAAAATCTTTAGTCAATGGAAAAAAAATATAATCTGACTAAAAGAAAGGCTTGTACAACAAGCCTCCCCTACAAACACTATCATTTCTACATACACACACACACACACACACTATTTTTGTTCGTTCAAAAACTAAGCAAACCAGAGAAAAAGAAAATATAAACATCATCATCTACAAATTCAAAACATCATTCAATTCAAAGGAAACAAAAGAGGATTCAAAGAAAGATCAAATCTGCAGCCTTCAAACAATAAAGCAGTTCCCTGTTCTTCCATTCTCTGTGAGCAAACTTTCTTTAAAACTTGATCTTCTATCTTAATTGTGTTTAGTGATGATGAATGAGATAAAAAAAAGTTATAACTTGTTTGAATGCATATTCATGTGTATATATGTGTGCAGAGTTGATGATGTATGTCTGTATGCATATGCCTCTGTTAAACACACAGGCTCTAAAAACAACTTCAAAAAAAAATCACTTCCTCTTATTCTACTTGCTATTAGGACTTAAGGTTAAAACAAAAGTTGTTTGTTTGATTATAAACTAAGTTTTAATTTTTTTTAAAGTTAAAACAATTTGTCAATGTCTCTGCAAACCAAAATACCTGAACAAAGCTTTAAATAAGTAAAAATTAAAGCCTTTTAATTTTCGAATTCAGGTATACAAACTGAATTCTTATACTAAAACATGATTTTTAAAACTTGAATCATAATTTTTAGGCTTAGGATTGAGGAGCAGTTTAGATTTGTTCGAAATTCATTCTTTTGGTGATTTCTGGTGATGCACTGACTTGAAATAGTTGGGACTTCGTCTGGTGATGGAAGGACGAACAACGTTTTAGAGAAAAATAGGGCGATGGGGGTGTAGTTGGTCGTGGCGGCGGCGGTGAGCTTTTGAAACTGGAAAACTTAATTTTGTTGAGGGTGCAAGTATTGATTCGTTCGTCGTTGATAGTCGACCGAGTGCGACGTGGCCGTGGGAGATGATAGAGGGGATGTTGTCGAGCGTTTGGCAGGAGTTTGAGGCTTTCTGGTGGATGGGGTTGCGAGGATGGCGGCGTTCCAGGTGGAGGAATTCCTGCTGTTTAGTTCCCAGGTTTCAATTTTTAGCTCGAATTCGATTTCAAGGGGATGGGTGAATTCTGGCGATTGGGGATTGATGCGTGAAGCATCGTCGACTTGCTCGACGTCGTGGTGTCGCCTGGAGGCAATCAACGGCAACGTGCACGTTATCTGTAACGACCCGCTATTTTGGACCATTCAAATCGATAATAAAACCATACATGTCGGACTTGAATTGCTCAAAATACCGAATTGTTAATTTAAATTTGGCAAACTCAGCATAAACAGTAAATAAATAATCACAGATCACAGAAACAGAGTAACAAAAATGCAGCGGAATAGATAAAGAATAGTAGTTCATGAAGCTACTATATACATCAGAGTTTAGAATAAAATAAATCAGAATATCCCAGATGCAGTGAAGTCTCCAGTACGAGTAGATGACTTCTCTGAACCAATCAACTGGATGACTGAAGGGATAAATAGCTAGATCTCCATGCAAAGCTCCAACTTCGACAGTGAGTCTCAAAATGCTGTATCACACAGTCTGACCCGAGCGTAAAGCAAAACACAAAACACTCGAGTCAGGATTAACATTCTTATATAAATAAACCCAACTCAAGTGAAATCTCAACTGAAATACTGATAACTTGAAGGATGTTTGGGATAACCATCCTCTAAGGGTCCATAGAACTATCTACAAGGTAGAAATATACACTATAACACCGTGGTCATTTCAAATTAATTTATATTTCAAAACCAAATATCATTTCATTTCAAATATATTTATTTCTAATTTTATCATTTCAAAGTTACGATTTAAATCTACTCAAATTCGAAATTCAAATTTAGTCCAATCCCAATTTATCAATAAGAATTCAACTCAATTCCTAAGTAACCATTTCACATTTTATCGATTTCAAATCCGGATTTGAAATCACAAAATACCCTTTTACATTTCAATATATTTCAAAACATTAAATATTAAATGTTTCAAACTAAATTCTTATTCAATTCAGTTTTCTAAATAATAAATTCAAATTATACTGATTTCAAATACAGATCTGAATCACAAATAAACCAATTAAATTCCAATATAGTTCAAAGCTTTAATATTCTACATTTCAAAGTTCAATTGGCCGTTTCATATAGATCTCGATTTAACCCCATTATTATTTAGTCTTGAAATATTCCCTCATTAGATTCAATGTCATTTAAGTAATCTTAAATTACATTTTACTAAATATTTCCTTTAATTTATTTAACGTGAAATATTCATTAAATCACTTAAATCAAAAATCCATTTATAAAATCATACCTTTTAAATTTCCCATTCAATAATTCCAAATTGATTTGATTAAATAAAATCCTTATTTAAATACCATTTCCAATAAACCCAAATTTATGTTCCCATCCTTACTTATTCAATTTATTACAAGAAAATCTATTGAAATATAGATCTACAAAAATACCTAACCATATATATGTATAAAATCCATCTAATTTATATCAAATATAACTACTAAATATATATATAAAATTTCCATTTATATAAAATCTTAATAATCAATATTTATTTAACCACGTATTTCTTTCCAAAAATCATAGAAATTATTTTCAAAATATTCATATATGGACCAACTGTGTCTGTATATATTTCCTATCATATAGTCAAGTGCTACGGATATTTATCATTTCAATCCGTACACTAAATATATACGGGTGGATATCATTTCAACCCGTAATCCCAAATTCAGTTAAATGAAAATCGCTTGGATTTATCATTTCAACCCATAACGATTTTCTCCAATTCTAAAGTCCATTTGGGTATGTATCGTTTCAACCCATAGTGAAATACTAAACTAACAGGGAACTTGCAAAGTGATAGCAGTAAAATAATAACAGGCAGATATCATCAATAATAAAATATAAACAATAGGATATGGTGTCATATCCTACAGGTGAAAAATTACAGATAATGGCATAAATATAACAAATTAAATAACTACAGTAGCATATTTCAATCGTCGTTTCAATTGAAATCAAATTTAATGAATAAAAGAACGTTAATCATGAGTGATTGCTCACCTTTCGAGGCTAGAGAAATCTGACAAGAAAACGAGCAACGAATTTCAGAGCAACACTAGATGGGCACAACTTCGATGGATAGAGCTGACAACAGAATTTTACGAGAACAAATCCAAATCAGATTGACATAAATTGAAAATATAACATTATTATTTTATTATTAAATTAATACTACTTTTTAAGTCAAATATCAAGACAAAAGACGTATGTAAGAAAAATCATTGGTTTGTATTAAACACATGTATTAAAATCAAATATAATAAAATTTGAAATAAATGCTGTAACTCTTATGTTGAAATATACATAAACATATACAAGTTTAAAGAAAAATGATGAGAGCACTTTTCAAAATAACTTTATATATTACTGCAACAAAGAAAGCTACAAACGCTAACATAACAGTTTTATTATTTTATATAAAACAATATAACATATGTAACAAAATTGTTAAATCCCAAGACTTTGCAAACCACGTACGTATATATTTTATAAGAATCAATACTATAAATCACTACAAACCAATGTATATATACTTAGAAATTTTATGGCTAAAGTATATAATTACACGTATACACAGTTGTAAACTTATGCATAAACGAATAATATAAAATCATACGTATACTATTAAAATTTGTAAGTAAGTAGGATATAAACAATTGAATCTCAAATAAACAGTACTTTATCCCTATATACATTACTGCAAATGAAATATAGTAATCTATATAATACTTAAAACAACATATAATATCAACTTACATACTATTATAATATAAAACATGTACATATATATTCTCTGTCCCATATAAAATATACATATACAAACAAAAATCATTTTGAAACATACAAAGAAAATATATCTTTGAACATAGAAAATTATATAATACTTTCATATAGATATGCCTTGTATTAATTGTAAATAGTTGGAAAAAAAGAACCGTTGCCAAATAAAGATAAGAAACGTATACCATAAATATAAAGTGATTTGAATAGTAACGTCCCTCCGATTAAGCTGAATAATTAAAGCAATAAATTTTTGTTTATATATTTTTGTATATATTACTGCAAATCCCAAGACAAAGAAAGCTACAAACGCTAACATAACAGTTTTATTATTTTATATAAAACAATATAACATATGTAACAAAACTGTTAAATCCCAAGACTTTGTAAACCACGTACATATATATTTTATAAGAATCAATACTATAAATCACTACAAACTAATTTATATATACATAGAAATTTTATGGCTAAAGTATATAATTACACGTATACACAGTTGTAACTTATGCATAAACGAATAATATAAAATCGTACGTATACTATTAAAATTTGTAAGTAAGTAGGATATAAACAATTGAATCTCAAATAAACAGTACTTTATCCCTATATATATTGCTACAAATGAAATACAGTAATCCATATAATACTTAAAACAATATACAACATCAACTTATATACTATTATAATACAAAACATGTACATATATATTCTCTGTCCCATATGAAATATATATATACAAACAAAAATCAGTTTAAAACATACAAAGAAAATATATATTTGAACATAGAAAATTATATAATACTTTCATATAGATATGCCTCGTATTAATTGTAAACAGTTGAAAAAAAATATAGTTCTAACTTATATATTACTCACCTGTTGCACTAGAAGAAGAGGAGGAGGAACAAAAGGTTGGAGATGGCATTAGGGAAGAAGGATGGTTTGCACGTTCTTCGGGTTGAAACAGGGGAAGAGGATGCAAAAGTTTTCTACAACATGAATTAGATGTGGGAAGATGAAAGCTTGATTATAAATATATACTTTATTTATTTGATAACGTGTAAGTATAGAAAAGGAATAGGTAAATAAATGATTCAAAGTGGAAAATGGAAGTGATAGACGCTTTGATATCTAAAAATTTGTTTCAAAGTAATGTACGCCACAGATCAGATCAATTTTTTTTTAATAGGAACGATAGTCCATTGATTCAGCAAAGTATTTAAGGCAAAAAAAAAGAACCGTTGCCAAATAAAGATAAGAAACGTATACCATAAATATAAAGTGATATGAATAGTAACGGTCCCTCAGATTGAGCTGAATAATTAAAACAATAAATTTTTGTTTGTTTGGACTATATGTAATGAGTTTGGAAAGGCAAGGATATTAAAATGGAAAAAGGAACCGACAGAGAAATTTAAGCAAAGATAAAACGTACAGAATTAAATATAGAGTAGCGGGATGGTCACGATAATTCAGTGGATAACTAAGGCAACTTTTTAATGCCACCAGCTGCACGTTCAAATTTTAAAAGGCAGAGTAACGGACCATATAATAAATTGAAACGATGGATTGATAACAGCTGCGAAATTCAATGAAATTAATAATAGCTTGCACAACACGCTTCAATATTTGAAACCGAAGGAAAGTCAACAGTCAAAATTAAAGGTGCCGATATGACGACAGTTTATCATATTTGTCACGTACCTCAAAACACAGAAATGAATATACAGCAGAGATCAGTACGACGAGACGATCAGAACGGTATACAAATATCAGTGGTACGACTTGATTATAAAAATTCAAATTTTCTACTAGCGGAAAAATGCAGCTAAAAATTAGAAAATAAGATCGACGGAGGTATAGAAGTCCAAATTTTGAAAAATGAAAGATGACGTCTCACTCAGAATAAGATTTAGAATTTTTCTATATAAAAATATTCAGGTTTGGAAAATATTTTATTATCAACAATTATTAACTGATTTGATTTTAATAAAATTACATAATAAATAAACTTTCACAAAATTAATTGAAAATTTACCATTTTCTATATTTAATTATATGTAAACCAAATATTAAAACTTTACTTCAATATATTATTATTAAAATTTCTCAAAAATCCAAATTAAATACGTTATAAAACCAATTAAAAATTAATAAAATTTAATGGGTCGTTACACCCTCCACCACTCAAAACTTTTCGTCCCCGAAAAGGAAGGAGGTAGGAGAATAGAACAACCAGTAATAAAGGTAGATTGAAAGTCAAAGGTAAATAATTAATTTAAAACTATATAAATTTTACTTGAAATATTTATTTGAAAACTTCATTTGCGATTCAGTTAACTTTAATACTTTAAAATTTTCAAAACTCATTGGAATTTAATATGTTTAACTAACACCTTTATACATATATGAAATATATTTGAAAACAATTATTTGCTTCATTAGTTATATTTACACAGAAGCTATTGACAACATTAAATCTATAATTCATAAGTTTATATAGTTTTCTCAAGATATCCTTCAAATATTATTAATAAATCGATAATCATTTACTTTAAATATGTTTTATTTAACTAATAACTTCTAAAATATTTATAACACTAAAATTTTCTATTAAACAATGTAATATATACACAACCATATTTTAAAAGGATATATTCAAAAAAGAAAGAAGGTAGATTCGGAAAAACAGAATCAAGGTGAACAATCTAAAGCTGAGAAGATAAGGTAGATTTAAAAATAGAATCGGGCACGAAACGTAAATTTCAAACTATAAGAGTTTCAATTTCAAATATTAACACAAAATTTCTTTATTGAAAAATACCTTTATATCGAAATAAATCTTTCTTTCAGAAATATTTTTATAACTCGATGTTTCAACAAGTTTATCCTCGTTCTTGCAGACTCTGGCCATGCGTTGATCAGGTGCAAAGCTAGAATTCTTCAAGTACTTAGTAGACTTGTTTCAACATCCAGTGAAAATACTTGAAAAACCTTTAAAACAGATATGGAAAGTACAATCCAAACAAAACAACCAAACCAAAACCTTTGTCCAACCATGGTTCGCAGATACACAATGGTTACGACTGGATCTCCCAGGAAACAATCCGTATCCGTAAGCTTTCTCAGCCCTGCGAGTTACGCCATGATGAATAGTAGAGTGCAGGATACACAATGGTTACGCCTGGGTCCCCCACGAAACAATCCATACCCCTAGGCCGTCTCAGCCAGGCAGTTTCGCTATTAATTACGACCTACACAGATTGTAGGATACACAATGGTTATGCCTGGATCCCCCAGAAACAATCCGTACCCCTAGGCCAGACTCAGCCAGGCAATTTCGCTATGCAGTCGTGAGAGAAAAAAACAATGGGTTACGCCTCGGTGGGAACACTCGAGTAACATATCCGGAAAACCAAAAATCAGAGAGAATAATATCGATAGAATGAATCCAAAATGTGGCCACAAAGCGGATATCAAGCAGAAGGCACTTTCCATATCATTGCTTCGAAAATATATATCATATAGTACCTTTTCAAATACCTTCAAATATCATACTTATATAAAGTCCATGAAATCGAATACTTTCCAAATCAATAGTATATCAAATCATACTTATATAGACTTCGATTATATAAAATTCTCTTTCCAAATTGAGTACCTTTCAAATCAATAGATTTCAAATCAACTTCGTACTTATACAAATCCATTTTATATAAGTTCGACCACTCCCAAATCAAGTGCTTAATAATATAAGGTTCTCAATTTCAAATCATTTCAATATCAATTCAGTTTCAAAATCATATATGATTTCACCAAATTTTCTTCCAAATTAAATATCTAAATTTCAAAGTTCCCAAAATAATAGGTTTAGAAAATTATCCCAGTTTCCAAATTAAAATAATTCAAGTCAAACAAATTCATTTCCAAAATCACCATATAAGTACTGGTTTTTAATTTCAATTTAATTTCAAAACCAAATATTTTCTCAAAATCAATTATACTCAAAATGGTTTCCAAATTTATAATTATCCCTTTAAAACTTTTAAACTATCTATTTCTATTTGAAATATCCAATTTACCTTTCTGAAAACCATTATTCAAAACTATTTTTTTTTCAAAACATTTCAAAACTAAATTTATATTCTTTATCAAACATTTTATAATCTTCGAAATTTCCTAGCTTTGAAAATTTAATCTCGATTTGGAAGTGTTCAAACATTCAAAATAGTTAGGGAAATCAAAATTTCAAATTCAAGAGTTGAAAATCAACATAAATCAATAAATCAATTTCAATAGATAGGATTATACTAAATCAAATCTGAAACTCGAGGACTGAACACCGGTATCACTTTAAATTGTTTCAAATATATGCATATATCTTTCGAAAATATCAAATTATACTTCGGAATTTGAAATCAAAACGGTTTTACAAAATCACTCGCATAGCGAAGCTATTAAAGAGGCCTCTCCCCCACTCTGAAACTCGAAAATTAATGTCGATGATGCGTGCACTCATCACCGAAATTATTTTCCACCGACATAAGTGAGTTCTAGACTTCTATTTTCTTGAAAACTTCTTTGAAATTTCTTCAAAATTATTGGAATTCACTTGAACTCATTTGAAACATTTCTTATTCGAAAAATACTTTTAAATCGTATTATTTTTATATATATTCCAAAATCTTAAAACCAATTTCAAAATACCGAAATTCAATTCTCGAATTTCATATTGAACCCTTTAGTTATAAATCATTTTTATATAATTTAATTTCTTATAAATTTCCAAAATTTGAAATTGTGATAACCTGGAATTTTAGAATATCTATAATTGATAAGGTAACTGAATTTAATGATTAAAAATACTGATTAATAGATCGAACAAATAAATGTGATAATTTAAAATTTAGATATACATAGATTTTAAAGTAGAATTATTACTTACAAAATGTAATATGTTATATATAAGCTTTATTTATACATAATTGGTTTTATTTTATTTAAAGAAGTTTACATATATATATATATATATATATATATATATATATTGATAGATAATTATAAAATTAAGTAAAAGCTCTTATTTAACATTAAGATAAGTGAGAATTACTTAAATGACATGTGTAAATACATGGAAGCTTGTTTAAAACAAGTGTTTAATGTTAAGCTATAATAAATGACAAATGTTGAGATGACAAACAAGTGTCACCATAAATTTTTATTCTTTTATTTTTAATTTTAAATCACAAAAATTAACTTATATAAACTTATGTCTCTTAAAAATTCATTCTTTTTCCTATTTTCATCTCAAATACTAAGAGAACTCAAATCCAATTCTCAAAACAAAATCTTCCAACATCCTTTTCAAACCAGAAATAAATTCCATACCCTATCATCCATTTGCAAGATAAATCCTAGAAAACTGGTAACCATCTTCAAAAGCAAGTTCAAAGATCAAGCCTGTTTCTTCTTTTTCCAAATCTGAGATTTAAAAAAAGAAGAAGAAAAGAATTTGTAAGCATCTAATTCTAATCAGAGTTTCAAAAGAAAAAAAAAGGGGGGCTTGAGCATTTTCTCTTCAAACCTAGAATTTGTTACTGCATGCAAATCTGAAACAAGAAATTCCAGTTTTTGAAGTTAAGGTATTCGAGTTTTCAAATCAGAGAAGCTAAGGCATTCATGTTTTAAGAGTTTTCAAAAGTTTTCAAAAGCTGTTTCAAATGGAGTGCTCTGTTCTTCATTTTCAAAACAGGTGAGTAAATATTTAAATATAAAATTTAAGTAAAAATATATAGTTGCTTGTGAGATTTATCTATGATGATTGTTTTAATGTATTCTGTACATTTGAAGAATGTGCATGCCTATATGTTGTCTCCCTGTTCCTGTTATAGATTTCAAATTTAAAACCAAGTTCTAAGGCATTTCAGTTTGTTTTTTTTAAGCAAGCACTCAAGTGTTAAAAAAAAATATATATGAAAGCAAAGTTTCAAGCTTTGCAGTTTTAAAAAAAAAATGAACGAAGCATTTCCAAAGTAAGTCAGGTTCCAAATCCTGTTTTTTCCCAAAGGAAGAAAAAAACTCTTTGCATTTCACTATAAAGGGGTGAGTAAACATCTATTCATAAACTTTAAGTAATATCTGTTGTTGCTTATTAGATTTTTGAAAATAATTAATGTCTGCATGTGTTTATATAAATGTATGAGCTGTGTATATGATTGTAGATGGCTGTGCCTATATTTTCTTTGATTTTTTCTTTGCTTTTTCTTCTCTGTTTAAACTATAGAGAATAGGAATAGAAGAAAATACAAATTTTCTTATCAGTTCATTGTTTAGTGTTTAAGATTTAAACATGATATGTTTGTAAAAACATTAATTTAAGTTTAAAAATCTTATTTAAGCAAATGGTTGTAAGAGTTCTCTGTAAACAAAATATGGCAGTAGGAATTACTTTAACATGTTAAAATTTATGATTCAAATTTTCTGATTCAAGATAATAATTTTGAATCATCTTTAAGAATTATTATTTTTAAACCAAAAATCAAAATTTTAAATGGGGTATTGAATGGGAATTTGGTGAATGACTGGAAGTTGGTTTCGAGTCAATATCTGGTGATCTTGAAGTTTATGGTGATCGATATTTTTGGTAGAGGTGGAGGTAGGGTCAGGAAGTAGGGCAAAAATGGCGACGACACTGGATGATTGCCGTAGCGATGGCGGTAGGGAAATTGGGTTTTTAAACCTAATTTTTGTCGGCTTGGGAAAAGAGGTCATTGCCACTTGTATCGGTGATCGAGTTCGATAAGATTTTGGAGGAGGGTTTGTGGATGAACGGAGTTGGTGAGACCGAAGTTACTCGTTGTCTGATGGTCAGAGGTGTTGGTTTGGGTGGTTTTGGCCATGGCAGTTGGATAAATTTTGAACCGAGTAGCTTAATTTTGATTTGGGGTTTTTGACGATAGTTGGATGAGTGGAAATGGTGGCTGCATCGATTGTTGAGATGCCGGAGGGATCATCGGAGGTTGGAGGTGGTTCCGGTGACGGTGCATGTGCACAGGAAGGGGAGGTTGTGTCAGATTGTTTGGGGTGGTGAGTTGAGTGGTTTACTCGAAGATGGCCTCGGGTTTTTGAGGGAAAGACTCGAGTTTGGACTCGAGTTGTCTGTAGGGATTTTAATTGTCTCAAAGATGGGTTGCACGCGAGTGAATAGGGTTGGACTGAAGTAAATTAGTTTGGGTTCAGTAACGTTTGAGGCCAGAAGTTTGCAGTAAACATAATCAAAGTTTTAAACTGGTTCTTAAACAATTTTCTTAAAAAAATATATGTTATTTAAAATGGCTGATTTATTTAGAAGTTATGTTATTTATTTTACCTTAAATTTGATTAAGATAAGTTATAAGTTAATTTCTTAATTAAGTAATTAATAATAGTTGATGAAGGTCATTAACTTAAGACTATTTAACAATTAATGAATGTGATTAATTTTTAATAATTAATTAATTAAATTAATTAATAATAATCACTTGTGAAATTGTTTACGTTTAATTACTTAATAGAAGTAATTAATGAATTAATTACTTGATGTAGTAATTGGGTTAAAGTGATTTGTTTAGATTAATTAATTAAATTTAATTAATTTAGACACTTGACGATTGATGAATAATTATTTTATGTAATTAATGGGAAGTAATTGATAATTACTGGATGTAATTAAAGATGTCTGATGATAAAGGTAATTTTGGATTTAATTACTTTGTAATTAATCAGGGGATTTATTGAGATAATTAATTAAGAGTAATTAATTTATGGAATAAGTAACTAAGGGTAGTGAATTACTGAATGTAGTTAATAAAGGGTTTAATTGGGATAATAAAATAAGGAGCAATTTATTAATGGAGTAATTAAGTGAAGTTAATCACTGTTGTTATTAATCAAGGGTGATTAATAATTATGGTTAGTAATTAATTAATAAAGAAACTAAAAGCTAATTACTATATTTGGTTATGGATAATTAGTTGGTGAAATTAAATTAAGAGTTAATTACTCAAGTGTTATTTAAGGGATAAATAGAATGATATGGGAAGCCTTTGATTAATTGATATCCCTAATATGTGTTCGTGATGCTATGTGATAAGATATGTTTGATTTAAACTGTGATGATGTGGTTATCTATCATTACCGTGACATCCTGTATTTAAAGTTGAACTGTATCTCACTTGAATAATTTAAGTCAAGATGGAAATTGAATTCGAAGAGACCGGAGTCGGGTATTAGTGAATACCCAAAACCACTTCGAGTCTGTATAAATTGATATGTGAAACTGATAGGCTGAAGTGGAATGACTTAAGTAAATTGGACCATTTAAAATCTAAGTTTGGCACTTAGAAATTGTTATGTGAAATGGTAGATATCTGTAATAACTTATGAAGTGTAAATCGATATAAGTTACCCCGGGTTTATATAAGTTGTATGTTTTTGTATTACATGTTAGATGGGTTTACTCACACTGGTTTCCAGCCTGACCCGGGTGTTACTTTGATGTAATGCTCGGGTCAGACCGAGTATTACAGATTTTCAGGTAAGGACGTTCTGGAGCTCAGGAGGCGAGCTGGATGGCAGGGTCGTATGGAGAGTTTACTCTATGATATTGTAGTATCTGGATATGATTGTTTTATCCAGTGATTATGTATATGTGTAACTCTGATGTATAAAGATATAAGTGTAATGATATAGTTCTACTTATAAAACTATTATTTATGTGATATTATATTTTATCCGCTGCGTATGTGAGATTGTGTGTTTCTTTTCTGTTCTTCTTCTATCTCTTTCTTCTATCACTTTCTTCTTTTCACTAACTATCTGGAATTTTCGAGATCGAAAATTCCGGGTCGTTACATTTGGTATCAGAGCAGAAGGTTAAGTGAGAACCTTGGCTCTGGTGGGATTACTCATTAAGGATAGGGTAAGTGGTACCCTAGAATGAGTTGAGTGTATATATATATATATGAGAGAGCGTACTTGCTATTTTCTTATATAAAGGTTTTTAAACGATTTCAAAGGTAAATGAATCTTATATAAGAAATAGATTATCTATTATATTAAGGAAATTGGTTGTAGTATTAAATAAAATAAAAGTAATAGTAAGAATCAAGTGGTAATAGAATTACAACCAAATTGAAATTAAATTGAAGATAAGTTTGAAATGGATTCAAACTTAAATTAAAATCTTAAAGTTGAGGAAGAATTTCAAAATAAGATGAATCAGAATTGGTTTCAAACCAGGAAATTGAATGATTATTGTGTTTAATAATGGGATGATTGTTTTAAACACTAAAATGTTTTAAGGAAATACAAGCAAACTGAAATTTGATCTTGAATTCGGGAAAGGTTTCAGGATAAGGATAATCAATTAATTTAGATAATTAATTAAACTTTATTTAATGAGATTAATTAATGGATAATAATTGGGAATGATAAATAAAGAGGGAGTTACTTAATGAAGTAACTAGAAGTAAATAATTCAAAGGACAAATACTTAATGAAGGTAATTAAGAAATAAGTTAATTACCGAATGTGATTAATTTATGATGTAATTAATTTAAAGAAATAATAAATAATATTATTTAATGCATTTGAATGAAATGATCCTATTTCGAACAAAGAGTTGTTTGAAAATTTAAAAGAAATTTTTTTCGAATTAAAATAAAAGGTGGTTTAGAATTTTTAAAGTATAACTTAGTATGTAAAAGAAATTAATATGTATATATGTGGATATACATAATATTAATGGTGGTTTGAAATAAACTCTAAATATTGAGTTTTGAATTTGGAATAAGATATGATACCCAAAGTGATAAGTTTTTGAACTTATAAGTGGGAAAAGTGTTTTGAAAATTTGAAAAGGAGAATTCAAATTTGAGTAAGGTTAAACGGGATTGATTGAATTTAACTCAGAGGAAGTTAAATAAGTTTGAATGAACAATCTGATTTGGAAATTTCAGGATGAAATTGGAATTTAACTTGGAAAGTTAAAAGGTTAATTTGAATTGGGAGTTTGTGTGATCTCAAAATGGGTTTGAGATCTAGAAATTGAAAATGAATGGATGTTTTGAAATAAATTAGATGATATCATTCTATTGTTGTTAAAAATCTTTAAATTGTGAATTGGATTTGTTTAAATAAATTAAGAAGTGGATTGTGGTAATATATCCATTGTAGAGATAAATAAAATTTAACCTAAATTTAAAATTAAGTATATGTAATTCCTTTGAACTTAAGATTTGAAAGATTGTTAGAAACTCTTACTTGAACCTTGTAATGAGTTAAGTAAAGATAATTTAAAATGGAATTTTGAAATTTGAACTCAGAATTGAATTGTTTAAAAACCTTAAAGGAAAATAGATTTAAAGGAACTAAATCAACATTTGAAGTATTAACTCGAATTTATACAATTCGAGATGGTTTAAATTTGAAATTTGAATTAGTTCAAGTTGAATTTGATTTGAATTAATTGAAATTGTGATTAAAGATGTATGAGTATAAGATTCAAATGGAAAATTTGAATTGGATTAATTTGAAACAATTTGGAATTGAAGTGGTTCAATTTGGAATTAGTCCAGATTGATTTTAATAATTCGGAATTGTAATTAAAATTGAATAGTTTTAAATTCAAATGGAATTTGAATTGGGGAGGAAATCAAGAATAATTCAACTTGATTTGGAAATGGAGTTTAAAATTGGGTTTAATTCAAACTGAAGTGGAAATAAATTGAAATTGGATCTAGTTCAATTAAAATTTATTTGAATCAGTAGAATTTGAGATCATTGAATAAAATTATATTTGAAAGGAAACTTAGATTAATTCAACTTGAATTGGGATTGAATCAACTTCAATAGAAATTGAAGTTATTTAAATTGGAGTTAAGTCAATTTAAATGAAAGTGGAATTTGAATTGAATTGATTGGGAATTGAACAGTTTTGACTATGGACTGTTTTTAATATAAATTATTATAATATAAACCTATTTTTCCAAGCTATTCATTATATAAACAACCTTTCTTTTAAAAGCCAAACTATCTTGTATTTGTTTTACAATTATTTTTGAAAACTGTTTAACAATATTTCAACAATTTTACAAAACTAATTACTATCTTACTATTATTTTGCAATTATCTAAAATTTCTATAATTATTTTAACTAGTTTCTATCTATTTTACACGTATTTTACAAACTAAATTATTTTCTAACTACTTATCTATTTTTAAAAATTTTCAAACTATTTTCTAAATAAATTGGACAGAGTTTTAAACTATTATTGGTTAATTACCCAATCGAGATAAGAATAGATGTGATAATCCAAATGGATTGAAGCAATTGTGAGTTAGTGAATGAAAATCAAAGCAAATGTGAATAGAAATGGAACTGATTTGGCTAATAACCGATAAAGATAAATACGTAAGGTGTACGTATGTTATTCTATTCGCATAGTGATTTGATCCAGATTCGAGCACAGAATTTCGAGATAATTATGTCAATCCGAGTTGGGATTTTTCACTCGATTTTCGACGGCAAACCTGGAAATGGATTGTTGATTGGTTCTGGATATTCTCTATCATAGATATGACTATGCAAGGAGAATGACGGTTTCTGATCAAGAAACCAGATCTGTGTCCGCACTAGGAAGCCGGGTGGACGATACTAGTTCGGAAGTGAAATTGTGTGATCGAGTGAGCGACCAAGTTGGTATGACGTACGAATGGAATGTGTACATCGTACAAATTTGAATGGAAATAGTATTGAAAAGAGTAATCAAATATGAATATTTGATTTTTAAGTAAACAAAGTTAAATATCTTTGTTTTATAAAGTGAAATTCCTCTTGTTGAATCTTTTGCCAGAAGAAAAGGGGTTTTTGGAAATGTTTGAAGTATAAACGGGTTTTATACAAGTTTAAAATGATCTAAAGACTTTTATCAAGAATTTTATATATATCTATATATAAAGGATCGTATGAGGATTCTAGAAAAAGGTTTTGGGAACCTTTGGTTTTGGAAAGGGCTTTTGATTTTTGGGTAAAATCAATATTGAATTTGGAAAGCCTAGTTTGAGAATTATTGATTTTGGAATAATCGATTTTGAGCAAAGGAGCTTTGTATGAGATCATACTAGGTGTATGATTTAAAGATACTTTATGTGTATAGTATAAAATGTTTTGATGATGGCTCTGGGGAAAAAGGCGCTCCCTTGGAATGGACTTCTCAGGAGTACCACCGGGTGGTGCTGCCTTGAGCCCCAAAGGGGGGTTCTAAAGTTGATCCTGTGAGGATTCCGGACAAAACTAGTTCCTGAGGATTATTGGGTAGCGAAAGTCGATGGCGCTGATGCCTACAGGGGCATTTGGGTTATGCTGTGACGACAGTGTGACTCGATGTCGCTGCGATCTACTGTGGGGACCATAGCGAAAATCGTGTGGAGGATGAGTATCAACGGTCTACACTTGATTTTGCCGGGAAGGCAACGCAACATCGGTAGACTGCGATCTATGGTCAAGTGGAGTGGAGAAGTTTCATTTTTGGCAGCGAAATTCGAGGGCGCTGATGCCTACAGTTATATTGGTTTTTGCTGTGATAGCTACGTAACCCCAGTTGTAACTGCGATCTGTAGCGGGTTCCATGGTGTAATCGAGGGGCGCTGAGGCCTATAGTTATCTGTGGATTTTGTCAGGACGGCAACGTAACCATCGGGTTAACTGCGACCATGGATGGGGGTGATGATTTCCAGAGCATCCTCACTAAAGATATATCCTCTATTTTCAAAAACTGTTTTCTATATTTTCAATAAAATTATTTTCTAAGAATTTTCACTAGATGTTGAAAACAGGTCTGCCAAGCACTTGCAGATTTTCAGTCGTACGCCTGATCAACGTATGACTGAATTTCTATGAGAACAAGGATGGACTTGTTGAAACATCGAGTTATAAAAAGTATTTTTATAAAACCATTTTATAATATTATGTAAATTTTAAAAGTGTCTCAAAAGTGCTTCAAAGAATAATTTTTCTAATAATAAGCATTTTAATAAATTCTGGCTTCGTTCCTTTTCGAGGACGAAAAGATTCTAAGGGGGGAGGAATGTGATAACCTGGAATTTTGGAATATCTATAATTGATAAGGTAACTGAATTTAATGATTAAAAATACTGATTAATAGATCGAACAAATAAATGTGATAATTTAAAATTTAGATATACATAGATTTTAAAGTAGAATTATTACTTACAAAATGTAATATGTTATATATATAAGCTTTATTTATACATAATTGGTTTTATTTTATTTAAAGAAGTTTACATATATATATATATATATTTTGATAGATAATTATAAAATTAAGTAAAAGCTCTTATTTAACATTAAGATAAGTGAAAATTACTTAAATGACATGTGTAAATACATGGAAGCTTGTTTAAAACAAGTTTTTAATGGTAAGCTATAATAAATGACAAATGTTGAGATGACAAACAAGTGTCACCATAAATTTTCATTCTTTTATTTTTAATTTTAAATCACAAAAATTAACTTATATGTCCGCGGGTGCGGCGCAGTGGAAAAGAGACTTGAGTTCTGGTAAAAAGACCCAGGTTCGATTCCTACCATGTGCTTCCCTATCCTATATAAATGTGCCCGGGGGTATGGGGGCTTGGATCAGCGGACGGCTTTACTATACCCTCCTCAGGAGTTTACCGGTCCGCCGGGTTCTCCTGGGTATTCAAAAAAAAAAATTAACTTATATAAACTTATGTCTCTTAAAAATTCATTCTTTTTCCTATTTTCTTCTCAAATACTAAGAGAACTCAAATCCAATTCTCAAAACAAAATCTTCCAACATCCTTTTCAAACCAGAAATAAATTCCATACCCTATCATCCATTTGCAAGATAAATCCCAGAAAACTGGTAACCATCTTCAAAAGCAAGTTCAAAGATCAAGCCCGTTTCTTCTTTTTCCAAATCTGAGATTTAAAAAAAAAAAAAGAAAAGAATCTGTAAGCATCTCATTCTAATTATAGTTTCAAAAGAAAAAAAAAGGGGGGGCTTGAGCATTTTCTCTTCAAACCTAGAATTTGTTACTGCATGCGAATCTGAAACAAGAAATTCCAGTTTTTGAAGTTAAGGTATTCGAGTTTTCAAATTAGAGAAGCTAAGGCATTCATGTTTCAAGAGTTTTCAAAAGTTTTCAAAAGCTGTTTCAAATGGAGTGCTCTGTTCTTCATTTTCAAAACAGGTGAGTAAATATTTAAATATAAAATTTAAGTAAAAATATATAGTTGCTTGTGAGATTTATCTGTGATGATTGTTTTAATGTATTTTGTACATTTGAAGAATGTGCATGCCTATATGTTGTCTCCCTGTTCCTGTTATAGATTTCAAATTTAAAACCAAGTTCTAAGGCATTTCAGTTTGTTTTTTTAAGCAAGCATTCCAGTGTTTAAAAAAAAAAAATATATGAAAGCAAAGTTTCAAGCTTTGCAGTTTTAAAAAAAAAAATGAATGAAGCATTTCCAAAGTAAGTCAGGTTCCAAATCCTGTTTTTTCCCAAAAGAAGAAAAAAACTCTCTGCATTTCACTATAAAGGGGTGAGTAAACATCTATTCATAAACTTTAAGTAATATCTGTTGTTGCTTATTAGATTTCTGAAAATAATTAATGTCTGCATGTGTTTATATAAATGTATGAGCTGTGTATATGATTGTAGATGACTGTGCCTATATTTTCTTTGATTTTTTCTTTTCTTTTTCTTCTCTGTTTAAACTACAGAGAATAGGAATAAAAGAAAATAAAATTTTCTTATCAGTTCATTGTTTAATGTTTAAGATTTAAACATGATATGTTTGTAAAAACATTATTTTAAGTTTAAAAATCTTATTTAAGCAAATGGTTGTAAGAGTTCTCTGTAAACAAAATATGACAGTAGGAATTACTTTAACATGTTAAAATCTATGATTCAAATTTTCTGATTCAAGATAATAATTTTGAATCATCTTTAAGAATTATGATTTTTAAACCAAAAATCAAAGTTTTAAATGGGGTATTGAATGGGAATTTGGTGAATGACTGGAAGTTGGTTTCGAGTCAATATCTGGTGATCTCGAAGTTTATGGTGATCGAAATTTTTGGTGGAGGTGGAGGTAGGGTTAGGAAGTAGGGCAAAAATGATGACGACACTGGATGATTGCCGTAGCGATGGCGGTAGGGAAATTGGGTTTTTAAACCTAATTTTTGTCGGCTTGGGAAAAGAGGTCATTGCCACTTGTATCGGTGATCGAGTTTGATAAGATTTTGGAGGAGGGTTCGTGGATGAACGGAGTTGGTGAGACCGAAGTTACTCGTTGTCTGATGGTCAGAGGTGTTGGTTTGGGTGGTTTTGGCCATGGCAGTTGGATAAATTTTGAACCGAGTAGCTTAATTTTGATTTGGGGTTTTTGACGATAGTTGGATGAATGGGAATGGTGGCTGCATCGATTGTTGAGATGCCGGAGGGATCATTGGAGGTTGGAGGTGGTTCCGGTGACGGTGCATGTGCACAGGAAGGGGAGGTTGTGTCAGATTGTTTGGGGTGGTGAGTTGAGTGGTTTACTCGAAGATGGCCTCGGGTTTTTGAGGGAAAGACTCGAGTTTGGACTCGAGTTGTCTGTAGGGATTTTAATTGTCTCAAAGATGGGTTGCACGCGAGTGAATAGGGTTGGACTGAAGTAAATTAGTTTGGGTTCAGTATCGTTTGAGGCCAGAAGTTTGCAGTAAACATAATCAAAGTTTTAAACTGGTTCTTAAACAATTTTCTTAAAAAAATATATGTTATTTAAAATGGCTGATTTATTTAGAAGTTGTGTAATTTATTTTACCTTAAATTTGATTAAGATAAGTTATAAGTTAATTTCTTAATTAAGTAATTAATAATAGTTAATGAAGGTCATTAACTTAAGATTATTTAACAATTAATTAATGTGATTAATTTTTAATAATTAATTAATTAAATTAATTAATAATAATCACTTGTGAAATTGTTTACGTTTAATTACTTAATAGAAGTAATTAATGAATTAATTACTTGATGTAGTAATTGGGTTAAAGTGATTTGTTTAGATTAATTAATTAAGTTTAATTAATTTAGACACTTGGCGATTGATGAATAATTATTTTATGTAATTAATGGGAAGTAATTGATAATTACTGGATGTAATTAAAGATGTCTGATGATAAAGGTAATTTTGGATTTAATTACTTTGTAATTAATCAGGGGATTTATTGAGATAATTAATTAAGAGTAATTAATTTGTGGAATAAGTAACTAAGGGTAGTTAATTACTGAATGTAGTTAATAAAGGGTTTAATTGGGATAATAAATTAAGGAGCAATTTATTAATGGAGTAATTAAGTGAAGTTAATCACTGTTGTCATTAATCAAGGGTGATTAATAATTATGGTTAGTAATTAATTAATAAAGAAACTAAAAGATAATTACTGTATTAGGTTATGGATAATTAGTTGGTGAAATTAAATTAAGAGTTAATTACTCAAGTGTTATTTAAGGGATAAATAGAATGATATGGGAAGCCTTTGATTAATTGATATCCCTAATATGTGTTCATGATGCTATGTGATAAGATATGTTTGATTTAAACTGTGATGATGTGGTTATCTATCATTACTGTGACATCCTGTATTTAAAGTTGAATTGTATCTCACTTGAATAATTTAAGTCAAGATGGAAATTGAATTCGAAGAGACCGGAGTCGGGTTGGAATGACTTAAGTAAATTGGACCATTTAAAATCTAAGTTTGGCACTTAGAAATTGATATGTGAAATGGTAGATATCTATAATAACTTATGAAGTGTAAATCGATATAAGTTACCCCGGGTTTATATAAGTTGTATGTTTTTATATTACATGTTAGATGGGTTTACTCACGTTGGTTTCCAGCCTGACCCGGGTGTTACTTTGATGTAATGCTCGGGTCAGACCGAGTATTACAGATTTTCAGGTAAGGACGTTCTGGAGCTCAGGAGGCGAGCTGGATGGCAGGGTCGTATGGAGAGTTTACTCTATGATATTGTAGTATCTGGATATGATTGTTTTATCCAGTGATTATGTATATGTGTAACTCTGATGTATAAAGATATAAGTGTAATGATATAGTTCTACTTATAAAACTATTATTTATGTGATATTATATTTTATCCGCTGCGTATGTGAGATTGTGCGTTTCTTTTCTGTTCTTCTTCTATCTCTTTCTTCTATCACTTTCTTCTTTTCACTAACTATCTGGAATTTTCGAGATCAAAAATTCCGGATAGTTAGTGAAATCCTTTCAAAACTTTTATATATAGAATAACATTTCTTATTTGTTTTATATATAGGTATATAATCCTTATCAAATTTTTTTTTAATTTTATATATAGAATAAAATCATAGTTATCAAAATAATAATTTCGGTATAAACAATTTTAAAAATACAACATACCCGATTTTTCAAAGGGTGATTCAAGAATGGATTTCAAAACAAAGATAGAGATTTAAATTAGTGGAACTCCAATCAATAGAATCCTGATTCGAAGATAGACTCGATCGAAAATGAGATAATTAAATTACAAAATAGAAGATGGATATACTTCTACAAATCGCGGTGACCTTAATCAGGTCAACCGTGACCTTAGGAATATAATCGATGCGGAATTCCAAACAAATCGACATTCGATCGCCAGAGATAGAATTCAGCATATCAAGATAAAGCAGCATCGTAAACCAAGGATACAGAAATCTTCGGTGAATCAATGCCGATTGTAAAGGAGTTTTCACCCCCTTTACAAAACATTCAGTGGAGTTATGGGATACTCCAGAATCAAACAAATATAAATAGAAAGAGACAAGAATGAATTTCGGAACTGAGGGACATTCCAAAATTCAAAGGAAATCGAGTCATAAAGGAAGAGATTCAACTCGAACGAAAGTGATTGTGTAAATAAATTTACCATATATGCTAAGTTTTGCCTAGAGCCAAAGCTCTGATACCAACTGTAACGACCCGCTATTTCGGACCATTCAAATCGACAATAAAACCATACATGTCAGACTTGAATTGCTCAAAATACCGAATTGTTAACTTAAATTTGGCAAACTCAACATAAACAGTAAATAAATAATCACAGATCACAGACGCATAGTAATAAAAGTGCAGCGGAATAGATAAAGAATAGTAGTTCATGAAGCTACTATATACATCAGAGTTTAGAATAAAATACATCAGAATATCCCAGATGCAGTGAAGTCTCCAGTACGAGCAGATGACTTCTCTGAACCAATCAAATGGATGACTGAAGGGATAGATAGCTGGATCTCCAAGCAAAGCTCCAACTTCGACAGTGAGTCTCAAATGCTGTATCACTCAGTCTGACCCGAGCGTAAAGCAAAATACAAAACACTCGAGTCAGGATTAACATTCTTATATAAATAAATCCAACTCAAGTGAAATCTCAACTGAAATACAGATAACTTAAAGGATGTTTGGGATAACCATCCTCTAAGGGTCCATAGAACTATCTACGAGGTAGAAATATACACTATAACACCGTGGTCATTTCAACTTAATTTATATTTCAAAACCAAATATCATTTCATTTCAAATATATTTATTTCCAATTTTATCATTTCAAAGTTACGATTTAAATCTACTCAAATTCAAAATTCAAATTTAGTCCAATCCCAATTTATCAATAAGAATTCAACTCAATTCCGAAATAACCATTTCACATTTTATCGATCTCAAATCCGGATTTGAAATCACAAAATACCCCTTTACATTTCAAGATATTTCAAAACTTTAAATATTAAATGTTTCAAACTAAATTCTTATTCAATTCAATTTTATAAATAATAAACTCAAATTATATTGATTTCAGATATAGATCTGAATCACAAATAAACCAATTAAATTCCAGTATAGTTCAAAGCTTTAATATTCTACATTTCAAAGTTTAATTGACCGTTTCATATAGATCTCGATTTAACCCTATTATTATTTAGTCCTGAAATATTCCCTCATTAGATTCAATGTCATTTAAGTAATCTTAAATTACATTTTACTAAATATTTCCTTTAATTTATTTAACTAAAATATTCATTAAATCACTTAAATAAAAAATCCAGTTATAAAATCATATCTTTTAAATTTCCCATTCAATAATTCCAAATTGATTTAATTAAATAAAATCCTTATTTAAATACCATTTCCAATAAACCCAAATTTATCTTCCCAACCTTACTTATTCAATTTATTACAAGAAAATATATTGAAATATAGATTTACAAAAATACCTAACATATATATGTATAAAATCCATCTAATTTATATCAAATATTACTACTAAATCTATATATAAAATTTCCATTTATATAAAATCTTAAGAATCAATATTTACTTAACCATATATTTCTTTCCAAAATTCATATAAATTATTTTCAAAATATTCATATATGGACAAACGGTGCTTGTGTATATTTCCTATCATATGGTCAAGTGCTACGGATATTTATCATTTCAATCCGTGCACTAAATATATACGGGTGGATATCATTTCAACCCGTAATCCCAAATTCAGTTAAATGAAAATCGCTTGGATTTATCATTTCAACCCATAACGATTTTCTCCTATTCTAAAGTCCGTTCGGGTATGTATCGTTTCAACCCATAGTGAAATACTAAACTAACAGGGAACTTGCAGAGTGATAGCAGATAATAAAATAATAACAGGCAGATAACATCAATAATAAAATATAAACAATAGTATATGGTGTCATATCCCACAAGTGAACAATTACAGATAATGGCATAAATATAACAAATTAAATAACTACAACAGAATATTTCAATCGTCGTTTCAATTGAAATCAAATTTAATGAATAAAAGAACGTTAATCGTGAGGGATTGCTCACCTTTCAAGGCTAGAGAAATCTGACAAGAAAATGAGCAACGAATTTCAAAGCAACACTAGATGGGCACAAATTCGATGGATAGAGCTGACAACAGAATTTTACGAGAACAACCAAATCAGATTGACATAAACTGAAAATATAACATTATTATTTTATTATTAAATTAATACTTCTTTTCAAGTCAAATATCAAAACAAAATACGTATGTAAGAAAAATCATTGGCTTGTATTAAACACATGTATTAAAATCAAATATAATAAAACTTGAAATAAGTGCTGTAACTCTTATATTGAAATATACATAAACATATACAAGTTTAAAGAAAAACGATGAGACCACTTTTCAAAATAACTTTATATATTACTGTAACAAAGAAAGCTACAAACGCTAACATAACAGCTTTATTATTTTATATAAAACAATATAACATATGTAACAAAACTGTTAAATCCCAAGACTTTGTAAACCACATACGTATAAATTTTATAAGAATCAATACTATAAATCACTACAAACCAATGTATATATACCTAGAAATTTTGTGGCTAAAGTATATAATTACACGTATACACAATTGTAAACTTATGCATAAACGAATAATATAAAATCATACATATACTATTAAAATTTGTAAGTAAGTAGGATATAAACAATTGAATCTCAAATAAACAGTACTTTATCCCTATATATATTATTGCAAATGAAATACAGTAATCTATATACACTACGCCATAGATGACCTTCTGCAACATTTTTGCAAGGTGTTGCTAGCTAAAATGTTGCGACAGCTATAAAATTTTGGTCCTGCTGCAACGTTGTATTTTTGGTGTTACCTTAGCCATAAAAATGTGTTGCTCTAGCTAAACAAGTGTAACACGATGCAACATTTTTATATAGTGTTGCCATAGATATATTCTAATTAAAAAATTTTTTACACCTCAGCGATCCACACCACCATTTAAAATGAAATCTCAACCGTCGATTCACACCATCGATCCACACCTTACCAATTTCCATTTCCCGCTTTACTTTTCTTTCTCATTCCACTCTGTGTGAAAATTAGGGCACGCGATTTTTCTTTCTCGTTCCTCTCTGTGATAACTAGGGCACGCGATTCCAGTTGCTTTGATGCTCTGATTAATCGAATCTAGTGTAAGAAACGTTCCTGGTAGCTTGATCCTTCGTTCTCCTTGATTGATTGCTCGAATTGCTTTGACTTCGTCGTCGGGTGCGATGTGATATTATTTGGTATGTTTTCTGCCTTCTAGTTTACTTGATTATTCTCAATTTTGGTTACACTCGCACGCTTTTGCCGATGATGAATTGGGAGTTATTTATAGGCTTTATTTCCTATAACCTCGAGTTTAATCTTTCTGATGGACTTTGAGAAATCTGGTATGTTGGATTGCGATGATGTATTGGTATGTTGGATTTTGGTCCACTGGCTTGATTTTGCTTTGCCGATGATGAATTGCGATGTGATATTATTTGGTATGTTGGATTTTGGTTCACTGGCTTGTTTTTGATTTCTTAACTGAGCTTGTTAGCTCCTTTCTGCTGCATTTGTTAAACCAGAACTTGAACCTTTGTTAAACTTGTTCACATACCTTTGTACCTTGCTGCATTTGTTAAACCAGAACTTGAAGTATTTGTATTCTGCCGTCCTCTTGAAAACTGCTTCACTTGAAAACTTCTGCATTTTTGAAAATCAGAACTTTGAAAGTGATCTTTGGTTTTATTAAACTGTTGACTAATCTGAACATTGAGTTTTGATTTCCACGATATATACAAACATATGTGTGTTGAGCTTTGTTGGTTTTGCTTGGTCTGGACTGAACTGGTACCATGCTAACCTTGTTCTTTAACATGAACTAATGCTCCAAGTCCTCTGTATATCATATTACTGCCTGTGTTTCTCTTGTACATGCCTGATGCATTCACTATTTTTTCTTGATGGGCTGCCTATGTGTACTGCTGTGTTTCTTGCACTAGCTTGTCTACATTTTGCTGAACCTGGTTCTTGTTTATTTTGTTGGTTGCTTGGCCCTGAGTTGAAACCAGTCGATTACTCGGGTTTGACCTTGTGCCGTGTCCATTTTTTTTGGCTTGTCTACATACCTGGCTGCACTTGAGTATGAACTTGCACTTGAGTAGTTGCACTTGAGTAGTTTCTTGTACCAAGCCTTATGATGCATGTATGTTCATCCATGTACATGCATTTCTTGGTCATGTTATGTTGCTTGCTGTGTTGAGTACTACTTTGTGCACTTGGCTTCTCCTTTGTGCATTTTTGCCTGAACTGCTGCTTGCTGTCTTCCATACTGTCTTGTATCCATGTGTTGCATTCATGTTTGGCTTATGCACTTATGAACAGCTGACTTGTGCATTCACAGGTTGTCCGTGCAAATATTTGGTCCCTGTCAGAAAAAAATATGAAAAGAAACAACCCAAATACCTGAGGCAAATAATATAACAAAAATATTTTCATTTTCTGTTCGAGTTAAATATTATTTTCCAGATTACTGCTTTTGAATTATATGTGACAGGTATTGAAGACTGGACAGCTGGATACAAGCTTGAAGACAGAGTCAAATCAAATGTGCATGAGCTTGAAGACTGGACCCACCACTCGGCTCGCCTTCGGCTCGGCACTCGGCTCGTCATATATTTGTCAGTGTTGGTGTCAGTATAAATTGAAACTGCATATGTAATGAGTGAACTGAGTGATGTAGTGAGGAATATCTGTATATGTGAATATCAGTGTTATATATCATTGAATTGTAAAATAGTGGAGTCAGGAATTGTACTATTTCAAATGTTGAAATAAAATATTTATTTAAATAAATTACTGTTTGAATATCAAATTCTGTGCAATAGCATTTTATTAAATAAATATTTATTTCTATTAAAAAATCAAATATGCTCTACATTGTGGGCCCCACAAATTTAGAAAGTTAATATCTATAGCAACATTTTGGAATGTTGCTACAGACACCTATGGATGTTGCTATAGACCCAAATAGGTTTCTATTGCAACAATATTACTTATGTTGCCTTAGACAGTCAAAACGTTGCCTTTGAGGTCTAAGGCAACGGTAAAAATTGCATCATCCGAAAAGTGTTGCCATAGACCTATGGCAACATTTTTTGGGCCTGACCCAACATTTTTTTTGTGTTGCAGAAGGCCATTTATGGCGTAGTGATAATACTTAAAACAACATATAATATCAACTTATATACTATTATAATACAAAACATGTACATATATATTCTCTGTCCCATATGAAATATATATATATATATATCTACAAACAAAAATCAGTTTAAAACATACAAAGAAAATATATCTTTGAACATAGAAAAATATATAATACTTTCATATCGATATGCCTTGTAGTAATTGTAAATAGTTGGAAAAAAAGAACCGTTTCCAAATAAAGATAGGAAACGTATACCATAAATATAAAGTGATTTGAATAGTAACGGTCCCTCAGATTGAGCTGAATAATTAAAGCAATAAATTTTTGTTTATATATTACTGTATATATTACTGTAAATCCCAAGACAAAGAAAGCTACAAATGCTAACATAACAGTTTTATTATTTTATATAAAACAATATAACATATGTAACAAAACTGTTTAATCCCAAGACTTTGTAAACCACGTAAGTATATATTTTATAAGAATCAATACTATAAATCACTATAAACAAATGTATATATACATAGACATTTTATGGCTAAAGTATATAATTACACGTATACAAAGTTGTAAACTTATGCATAAACGAATAATATAAAATCATACGTATACTATTAAAATTTATATGTAAGTAGGATATAAACAATTGAATCTCAAATAAACAGTACTTTATCCCTACATATATTACCGCAAATGAAATACAGTAATCTATATAATACTTAAAACAACATATAGTATCAACTTATATACTATTATAATAGAAAACATGTACATATATATTCACTGTCCCATGTGAAATGTATATATATATACAAACAAAAATCAGTTTAAAACATACAAAGAAAATATATCTTTGAACATAGAAAATTATATAATAATTTCATATAGATATGCCTTGTATTAATTGTAAACAGTTGAAAAAAAATATAGTTCTTACTTATATATTACTCACCTGCTGCACTAGAAGAAGAGGAGGAGGAACAAAAGGTTGGAGATGGCATTAGGGAAGAAGGATGGTTTGCACGTCCTTCGGGTTGAAACAGGGGAAGAGGATGCAAAAGTTTTCTACAACATGAATTGGATCTGGGAAGATGAAAGCTTGATTATAAATATATAGTTTATTTATTTGATAACGTGTAAGTATAGAAAAGTAATATGTAAATAAATGATTCAAAGTGGAAAACGGAAGTGACAGACGCTATGATATCTAAAAATTTATTTCAAAGTAACGTACGCCACAGATCAGATCAAAAGAAAATTTTAATAGGAACGGTTTTCCATTGATTCAGCAAAGTATTTAAGGCAAAAAAAAGAACCGTTGCCAAATAATGATAAGAAACGTATATCATAAATATAAAGTGATTTAAATAGTAACGTTCCCTCAGATTGAGCTGAATAATTAAAACAATAAATTTTTGATTTTTGGACAGTACGTAATGAGTTTGGAAAGGCAAGGATATTAAAATGAAAAAGGAATCGACAGAGAAATTTAAGCAAAGATAAAACGTACATAATTAAATATAGAGTAGCGAGACGGTCACGATAATTCAGTGGATAATTAAGGCGACTTTTTAATGCCACCAGTTGCACGTTCAAATTTGAAAATGCAGAGTAACGGACCATATAATAAATTGAAACGATAGATTGATAACAGCTGCGAAATTCAAAGCAATTAATAATAGCGTGCGCAGCACGCTTCAATGTTTGAAACCGAAGGAAAGTCAACGGTCAAAATTAAAGGTGCCGATACGACAACAGTTAATCATATTTGTCACGTACCTCAAAACACAGAAATGAATATACCGCAGAGATCAGTACGACGAGACGATAAGAATGGTATACAAATATCAGTGGTACGACTTGATTATAAAAATTCGAATTTTCTGCTAGCGGAAAAATGCAGCTAAAAATTAGAAAATAAGATCGACGGAGCTATAGAAGTCCAAATTTTGAAAAACGAAAGATGATGTCTCACTCAGAATAAGATTTAGAATTTTTCTATGTAAAAGTATTCAGGTTTGGAAAATATTTTTTTATCAACAATTATTAACTGATTTGATTTTAATAAAATTACATAATAAATAAACTTTCACAACATTAATTGAAAATTTACCATTTGCTATACTTAATTATACGTAAACCAAACATTAAAACTTTATTTTAAAATATTATTATTAAAATTTCTCAAAAATCCAAATTAAATACGTTATAAAATCAATTAAAAATTAATAAAATTTAATAGGTCGTTACATTATCACTTTGGTGTCAGTGTTGGTGGATGTGAGTGTCGCGAGTTGATTCTCGAGTAAAAGGGGTGATTACTTCAGGTTCGTGCTCGAGTACCTGAGCTCGTTGCCTGTTGTTATTATTCAACTAAAAGTTAACTTACTGGAAGAAAAGAAAAGGTAGAAGAAGGAGTGTACGCGAGGAGACGAGAGAAACTCGGAGAATAAGGATGGAAACTCGAGTGAATACTCGAGTGAAACCTGGGTAATCTCAGGTTTTGTTTAAAACAGTGTTAAGCCCAAAAATTTAAAGTTATGTAAACAAATTCTAGTGTTAACAAAATAAGTAATGTTTGACAACTTAAGACCTTATTACAAGTCTTAATTATTTCCAGTTAATACTTTAAAATGTTTTTAAAATCTAATTAATACTTAATTTAAGTAGTTAATATAAAACAAGTATTGGAATTTAATTAACATCAAAGTTTTCAAATTAATAATAAATTGATTTCAAAGTTTAAAGAAGATTTCTAAAGTATTAATCAAGACAAATAATTATTATTTATTAATTGTTTAAAAAGGGGTAATTAAGAATGGTTAATTAATTTAAAAATTGTAATTAAAAAACTAAGTTACAATTAACACTTAATTCATTAATTAGGATAAATTAATGAGTTATTAATGGTTAATCAATTTTAATTAATGATGATTAATGTAAGTAATTTCTTTAGCAAAGTAATTAAAGAATTGTTATTAGTTAATGAAGGTCATTAACTAAGATTATTTTAATAATTAATTAATTTGATTAATTTTAACAATTAATTAGATTAATTAATTAATGATAAGCATTTATGAAATTGTGTAAGTGTAACTACTTTACGAAAGTAATTAAGGAATTAATTGCTCATTGTAATAAATTGAGTTTAGTTTGATTAATTTAAGTTGATTATCAAATATTGTGTACTGGATTGACATTTCTGTTGTGATTGTGATACTGTGTGATGTGAATTGCCTTATGCTGAACTGTGAATTATGATTTGTTTCTGTATATATGTGAAAACCCCTTTGGCCGTAAAACGACATTTGAATTTCGATGCGACAGGGAGTCGGATTCCAGTTATCCGAAGCCCACATCAAATCGCAATGGTGAATCTTTGTGATTGATAAATTTACTTTATCTGTAAATATGCGAATAGAGATAAGCGTTATGGCTTATACCGCTTATCAATATTGATATGATTGATCTGTGATGATTGATTTGTGCACTATTGTGTGAAAACCGTTGGACTACACCATACACACTCAAATATGGATTGCACGTGGAAATTGGTTAAGTCACAGATTTTTTGAAATAATTTAAAAAAAATTGAATTTTAAACCCAAACAAAATTGAGTTAAATATAAAAAGCTTTTGAAAGGGTGTTTTAAAAAATGAAAGTTATTTTGAATAACTTAATAAAGATTTGAAATTTGAATAATTTGATTTAAATTGGAATTCAATATCTGAAATTTAATTCTATATTTGGTATTTACAATTTAAAAACGGTATACAAGCTTATATGGGCTTTAAACCATTTTTAAAGTGTTTTTGGGAATTTAAATTAACCCAAAAGATTTTAACTTGTATAAACGAAATCAGATTTTTTTCGAAATAAAAACTGTTTGTTTTCAAATGACAAAAGCTTTCATATGAGAAATGGATTTCCAATTTGTATTAAAGGGATTTCAATTTTGAATTGAAATGGTTTTCCAAGTTATGGATGAATCTTTGGAAACGAGTTTTGAAAGCTATAAGTCAAATCTTGATTTAAAGATTTAAATGAATTTATCCAATTGAAATGGAAGTTGTGTTGAAATCCATGAATAGATCTCTGTGAAACTCGGTGAACTTTGTAAATGAATCTTTTTGTTTAAAAGATTTGAAATGGTAATTTGTTTAAACCATTTGAAAGAAAGCTTCAAATTTTAAAGTTGTGACTTAATTGAAATCCCATATCTATATGTTTTTAAATTTACGCTCATTATTCGGTTTAGCCGGGAGAGGACCTCCGTATAACCCATTCCGAATAATGATACGACGTTATGGATTGCATTTGAAGACCGGCGGTGAAGACCGGGTATTTGCGAGAACGATAGGATGACTTATCGATTATCTCTGCACTGAGTAGCTACGGTATAGAGATTCCCTAAGTGATGGGAAGTCCGATCGGGATTGTGAATACCCGGATTTGCAGGCTTCTTCGGAAGTGCCTTCGGTTCTGTTCGAACCCGGGACAGACTTGTATGGATGTGTGTCTGACATTACACTTTGAGATGTAAAGCTGATTTCTTTCAAATACATATCTGTTGGTGGAGGAGAATTTATTCTCTTAGCTTAACACCCTTCTCTAAGACGTACGAGCTCAGAGGTTATGTAGTTGAAGGTTATCAATGATATACTCCCAATTTGGTTGTGTGGCATGCTAAGTGCTGCTGTGTGTTGATGATCATTTGTTGATCATTTGTGATCAAAGCATGGCTTTCATGTAAAGCGTAGCTTTGTGGACGAGACCTCGTCGAGCCTCACAACCCGGTAATGGTCGAAACAGGAATCGTGGCAGCAAGGTTATTTGGAGGTAGCTCCTCCTGAGGTTATGACCATTTCCTTCTGGGTAAAAAGTGATATCATGGTATGGAGCCGAGATATTTACTTATGTTGATTTTTTTTGAAATTTGGTATCATGGTATAGAGCCCAGATACTTTACTGTGTGTTTGTTGGATTGAGGGCCCTCGGATAAAGGTCGGTAACGACCGGGGGATAGCATACTCGTGTCAGTTGTTACCTAGTTACAGAGGTAACCAGGCCTTGTGTAGTAGAGATCCTGTTAGGTTCTCAAGGGCATCCCTCCAGAGGCGTTCCATTTTATATAGGAAGTTCCTTTGCCTAACCATTTGTTGGAAATCCAAACAAAACAATATGAGCCCTGTACGGTTTTAGTTGTAGAACCTGCCATTTAAAATGGTAGCTATAGCTGGCATAATATAATGGTACCTATGCTGGTTAAGATTAATATTATATTTTTGAAAGGTTTTCTGCACTATGCACTAATAATAATATCAAATGGTTTTCGCGTATCAAGCATTTTTGATTGTCATAAGGAGAAATCTCCTCCAAGTTTGCGCTTGCATTGTGTGTGTGGCGGGAGGCCTTATGGTAGTTTCATTTTCCAAAAAGCATTGCGGATTTATTTTAAAATCTTTTGTTTGTTTTGAAGATAAAAATTGTTTTTGTTTGCTCATACCAGTCCCATGACTGACCCGGAGTTTATTGTTCCCTTCCTAAACTCTGGGTGCCCTCTATTTTCCACACGGGCAGTCTAGAGTTGGGTTTTTCAAATAGTAGATTCGGTAGCTTTCATCAGCTTTTTCTTTGGTATTCTTTGGAGACTTTGGATATTGAAGTCTTTGATTAGGACGACTGACCTTGCCTAGCTTGGAGAAACTTGATGGTGGTTCGAGCTTGTGGTTTGGAGTTTTAGCTTTGGAGCATTGCGTTGGAGTTATCCCTTGGCTATTTGTTTTCCGCTGCTGTTTATGGTCTCTGATATTCTTGTATCATATTGTATCAGTGTTGTATCATAATTGGATATTGTATACGTTGGAGTTATGTTTGATATTCATTTCTTTTTCTTCCGCTATATTGTTTATTTAATGGTGTTATAAGCTCCGGCGAACCAGATTCGACGTTTGGATCTGCGGCATTTGAATATGAGTGTCGTATTCGGTGCCGATTTTCGAAGGTCGAGTCAGGTTCGTTATAAATTATTTAAGAAGTAATTTAATGATATAATGGAGTCCTCCTTGGGGGATCTCGTATATATATACATTCTTAAAGAAAGAGAAAGTTCATACGAACGAGTCCTCCCCAAGGGATCTATACTATATCAACACGTGATGGTTGCATGTACATCCAAAGTTAATTTCGCTAATTTCGGTAGCGACTAAACGACAATTAGGTACGAATATAAACCATTGCATATGAAAATAAAGTCCCATACAGTTATCATACTTCTGACTTTCTCAAATTATTTTATCCCTCGGTTAAGGGTGAAGACGATAGTTAGAGAATTATTGCTTCTTAACCCTACTCGAACATCATTCTTAACTCTCAAAGATAAAATAAGCCTACTTTGCTAGATTTTAGTGGTAAATACATGACTAAATACTTTCCACAAACAAGTAAACAAATAAAGCATGATCCAGTCACACAAACATGATTAAGTCACACAAGCACGATAATTCACAAAAAGTACAATTAAGTCAGATTAGCAACTTATGATTCTTTTTTATTTCATTAATCCTTTTATTAATTAAGAACTTTTATAAGTACTTGTATATATATTTAAAATAGCTTTACAAAAGATATATATACATGTATACTACCATTTCACTATTCATTTCTACTTTTTTCAATACTAAGAAATGCATTCATACTCCTATCCCAAATGGTATGAGAATATTCACAAATCTTAGACAATATTACATATTTCCAAAAATATAATTAAATGTGTTAAAAACAAATGTTTATTGAAACATTGTTACCATAAGCCCGATACCATTCACTTATAATTACCTTTAAAACATTCATTTAAAGATCTAATTATATTCATAAGTATAATAAAAAAAATGTTAAAAACAAATGTTGTGTTAAACATTATTTACTACAAACCCAAAACCACTTTGATACTTGTCATTATGTTTAAAAACATTCATTTAAAGATATAATTGTGTAACATCCCATATCTGGAGACTAAAAGCTAAGCTCTATATATGCTGCAGTCATCTATAGTATTAACTTTCGATGACAAAATATAGTAATGCTAATGGTATCCATGATATCAGAATCACTTGAATATGAACAAAATCGCAAATTTCAGAAACAACCTTTTACTGATTACATTTCAAAACAAATTCATATCCAAATTACATAATCCTATAACATTTTCCAGGTAAAGATCAATTATAATCATTACAGAAATACGCCAAGAGCGGCATATGACGATGCCCCTATGGTTGATCAAATCTATATAGTCATTTGACCTTATACAGACAACAGAAATAAACAGAATAAACTGCAACTCCTAGTTAGCTATTCGACAGCCACCTGCTCATCTTCGAATGCTTTATTCACCAAAATTAAAACCTATAAACCCCAACCCTCGATCTACTCAAATCAATTTTGAGCACCCAAGAGTTTAAGGGGAAACAAAAACTTCTAGTAAGGCATAAAGCCTGGTGCGAATCATACCGTTACATCGAGGTTTACTAGTATTAAGCGAGACTATGCCACTTAGCAGAATGGGTTTTCCCTCACTAATACCCTCTTTAAAACAAATATTTTGGAAATCTTTTCCTGCAACCAAATCGATTATAATAATAATAATAATAGTAGCTATGCCCGTTAATTTATAATTATGTAACTAATGGACTATTTGTCCACAAGAAATAAACGGACTATCTGTCCAAAAACTGGGCTGACTACCCGCAAACTGGACTAATTGTCCCCAAACTGGACTAACGGTCCTAATCAAAATGGACTGACTATCCACATCATTTTCTTAGAGTTAACCACCCTTCATCTTTTTCTTTAAAAACCTTTCAAAATGATTTAGCCTTTTAAATCATACTTATGCAAGGAAAATATATTCTTAGCTTTACTCTAAGTTATTTTGCCATGCTATATATACTTTACTCAAAATAATGTTGACGAATTTTAATGAGGATTAGCTATCCTTCCAAAAACAATTTAAAACCCTTTTTAACTAAAACACTTAGGCTATATTGCCTAGTTAATACATTCGTAACCTTTGTTTTAAACCTTTAAACAATCCTATCGAAATCATTGAAACTACCTCTTTTTAACCAAATAAAATCCTTAACTTAACCTAGGACGGAAGGCCAAATCATTCTTTTCAAAACCATTCAAATTCTTCCTTTTGAAAGCATAATAACCTTCCCTTCGAAAGCTTTAAATCCTAGACATCCTTCTTTTAAAACCTTTAAATATTACCTTTCGAAAACATTGGAAAAACCTTTCCTTTCAACCTTTTCAAAACCCTGGGGAACCACCCCTTTGAAACCATTCGTTAAATTTTTTGAAGGCAGCAAAACCTACCTTTTGAACGCACTTGGGTTCAGTTTAAAACATGTGAAAACCTTTCGAAACCATTCAAAATTTGCTCCTTCGAAACCTTTGAAAATCATTTCGGTCGAAACCATTTGGATTATGCCTTCATTTTGAGCAAAAGGGATCGAAAATCCATTAAGCCGAAAGAACTCCTTTCGAAATCATTCCTAGGTAAAGAAGTGAAGGTGTCAAAACCATCTCTTTCAAAGCACTTGAGAAGTGGCCAAATTTTAGAAAACAAAGTAACCCTTCGAAACCATTTGGGACGAAAGGTAGAAATCGACAGTTAAGTTCGACTTAGTCGAAACTAGCATTTAAAGCAAAAGCGCTGTTGAATCACTAGTTTTGATTCATGACAAAGCAAGTTAGAAGAAAAAGAGAACTTATGACAAAAAGAAATAATCAACGGACTATGGCTATATCAAAGACTTTTAATCCATGCTTTCACTGTCTAGTATGTATGATTGAGTCTTAGAAATTTGTTAAAATCTATCCTCAGGTAGTCCGCACTTCATATTTCACATAAAAAATCAAAACAGGAGCATACTATGTAAAAATGTCACAGCCAGTCTGGCCATAACCATCCAGTCGACTGACTGTGTACATATACAAATGCACTGTTTATTTTTTAAATCTTTTGCATAGTCAGTCGACTGACCATGAACGACCAGTCGACTGAACCGAGACCAACTGCCATATTTTCGAAAAGACATCTTCTTCTCTGAAAGGATGCAACCCTTCTCTGAACGGAAATAGATGCTCCTCTTCATCAGAACCCTTCACCAATTGCAGTAACTCTTCAACTACTATATATAGATACTCCCAAACACTTCATATTCACGGAATTTCATTCTAACTCTCTACTATTCTTTTTGTGCTTTAATATTTGCATTCAAACGGCGAACAAACGTTTTTACTGCTTTGAATCTACAAACAAACTTTCATAGTCTTTGATTCTTAGCATTACCTTCTCTTCATATCTTCACATACATTTCATATACTTGAGGATTTGATTATAGGAGGTTTTTACTATCAGTGACAAATCTGTGTTATCAAGAACACACAGTGTTAGATATTATTTTGTATTAGTGAAGTCCTCTTCTGCTGTTGAGGCAAAAATCCTATTCAGTTGCTCAGGTGTCTACTCTGCTGCTCAGACTGTATATCCCTGTTCCTCCGGGTTAAGTGAGGGTTATTATAGTTGAAATTCCAGAAGAAGTATGGGACTGGACGTAGAACGGGAAGTTCGAACCAGTATAAAAATTCCCGGCGTGCTTGTTTTATTTTACTCATTTCCATTTACTTTGCTATTATCATCTGTTTCCAAGTTTAGATTTAAGTATATTCCATATTACACGATCCTACACACTTTCATTTGGTATCAGAGCAAGGCATCTCAACCGTTACACAGTTATGTGATATTTTGCTAATATGGAAAACAACACCAACTCTACCACTAACACTAGTTTTATTAAAGGTCAATCCACTGCACGACCTCCATTTTACAATGGTCTGAACTATAATCATTAGGAAACTCGTATGAGAATCTATATGCAATCAAATAGCTTTGAATCATGGAGTATTACACAAAATGAATACACTCTTCCTACTGGAGAATACTCCACTTGGTCAAACACACAAAAATTAGGTGCTACTTCCAGTGCTAAAGCCATGAACATGTTATTCTGTGCACTATATAGAAATGAATTTAATCATGTTAGCATGTGTTAAACAGCTTATGAAATATGGAGAACGCTGAAAATCACTCATGAAGGAACTAACAAGGTCAAACTAAGAAAAATCTTCATGCTCAAAAATCAGTTTCAAAACTTTAGAATGAAACAAGATGAAGCCATAAATGATATGTACTCTAGATTTCAAGATATCTATCATTCACTATTAGGATTAGGAGAAAAGTACACCGATTTTGATATTGTATCAAAAATCCTAAACTCTTTAACGGATGAATGGGAAAGAAAAGTCTTAGCTATTGAAGAAGCTAATGACCTCTCTACCATAAAACCCGAAGAGTTAATAGGAAATCTAATGTCCTATGAAGTGAATTTGCAGGAAAAACGAGTACAAGCACAAGACAAAATGAACATAGCTTTCCATGCTGAAGAAGAAAAAGATGAAGATTCGGATGAAGAAGATCTAGCATTTATTGCCAAAAATTTCGAAAAGTTCTTGAAATTCATAAAAAACAACAAAAATAATGGAAAAATGAACTTTTCAAACAAACCATCATCTTCAATTCTAGAATGCTTTAGTTGCCACAAGAAAGGTCATATCCATAAAGAATGTCCAGAACTAAAGAAAAAAATACTTCAACAAGTGCAGAAAAGTTAAGAAAAGAAAGCATTCTCCGTAACATGGGATGATTCAGATACTTCTTCATCAGATAACAGTAGTGAAAGTGAAAACAAGCAAGAAAATGTCTGCTTCATGGCTACTGAAAACAAGGTCAGTGATTTTACTTTTGATGATATGATTGAGATAAATTCAGAACTAGTTGATACTTTGAAAAATCTCAAAATAAAATATAAGGAGACTCGTGAACATCAGAACAAAGCAGAATTCGAAAGAGACATGCTTAAAGATGAGAAGAAAATACTAGAGGAAGAACTTGAAAAATTATAAGAATTATTCTCTAACATCAATTCTCAACTTACTCTTTTGAGTCAAGAAATTGAAACTCAAAAAGAAAAGAATGACGCTCTTGTTTCTGAAAATCATGAGTTAAAAACTAAAATTAAATTAATAGAATTGGGTAATACTAGCGTCAAAACTAATTTAGAAAGCATTACCAAAAATGTTTCAAACTTTAATAAAGGAAGAGAAACTTAATCTAAAATTATTGATAGTTCTCAATCTGTCTCAAGTAGAAAAGGATTAGGATATGTTAAGAAAACAACAGTTTCACCTAAAAAGGAAAATAGAAGAAATACTAATCCTAATACAGTACAGACAAAAAGGAATTCTTACCCAAAAAGCATAAAATTCGGGGTTCCTAAAACAAACAATAGTTTGATTAGGAAGAAATATATAAAAACCTTTTTAGAAACTGTTCATAAAAATAAAAATTATATTTTTAAATGGGACATTGAGCCCTCTTGGGTTTGGTTTCCTAAGATTTAACTCTTAGGACCCTATTGAAAAAAGTGGGTACCAATGTTATCTTATATTTTTTGTAGGTCCCACTCAAGAAAAGAGGAAAATGGATACTCAACGGTGGTTGCTAAAAACATATGACATGAGACAAATATATGCTGTCAAATATTACTTACTCAGATGGAGGCTCCATCACATTTGGAGATAACTCCAAAGGCTATATCATCGGCAAAGGCGATGTGAGCAACAATGGTATTTCAAATCTACCTCTTATTTCAAATGTTTTACTAGTCAAAAATTTAAAACATAATTTACTTAGTATCAGCCAATTATGTGATAAAGGATTCAAAATCACTTTTTCTGAAAACAAATGTAGCATTTTTGATCAAAATCAAAATCTTATCTTTAAGGGAAATAGAGACAGAAATATATATGTTCTGAATATAAAAATAAATCATAATTCAGATATGTATTTAATAGCCAAAGAAAATGATCCTTTGTTATGGCACAAACGATTCTGTTATATTAACTTCAAAACTATAAACAAGCTCTCTAAAAATGATTTAGTGAAAGGTCTACCAAAAATGAATTTTAAAATTGATCATATTTGTGATGCATGTTAGTTAGGAAAGTTAACTAAGTCATCTTTTAAATCTAAAAAGGTCATTTCAACTTTACAACCACTTGAATTACTACATATGGATTTATTTGGACCAACATAAGTACAATCCATTAATCATAGTAGATATGTGTTTGTAATTGTTGATGATTTTTCTAGATATACTTGGACTATTTTTATGAAAAATAAAAGTGATACCTTTGATAATTTCAAAACATTTGTCAAAAGAATCCAAAATTTTAAAGGTTTGAAAATAAAAAACATAAGAAGTGATCATGGAGGTGAATTTGAAACTGAAGCCTTTGAACATTTTTGTAAGAAAAAAGGAATATTCCATAATTTTTCGTTTCCTAGAACTCCACAACAAAATGGAGTTGTAGGACATAAAAATAGAACCTTACAAGAATGTGCAAGGACTTTGTTAAATGGAAGTACGTTACCAAAACATTTCTGGGCTGAAGCAGTTGCAACAGCTTGTTATGTTTTGAATCGTTTTCTATTAGACCACTAACTAAGAATAATCCTAATGAACTTCTTAGTGGATGAAAACCAAATATTTCTTATTTTAAAGTTTTCGGTTCAAAATGTTTTGTTTTAAACATAAAAGATCAGCTTGGTAAATTCGATCTAAAATCCAATGAAGGAATATTTTTAGGATATTCAGATCGAAGCAAAATTTATCGAATTGATAATAAAAGAACAAATATCATCGAAGAAACACTTCATGTATCTTTCGATGAAAATTTTAAACAAATCCCAAGTATAAGAGATGATGACGAATTCTCTGATAATATCACAAGCACAGAAACTTCAATCCTTGAAAATAATGAAAACATTGTTCACAATAACAATGAATTAAGATCTCCACCTAAAATATTAAGAGATCATCCTTCCGTTAATATTATTGGAGAACTCAATTCATCTGTTAGAACCAGAAGTCAATTAAATCAAATGGGTCATGTAGCTTTTCTTTCTAATATTGAACCTAAAAATATTAAAGAAGCATATACCGATGAAAATTGGTTAATCGCTATGCAAGAAGAGCTAAACCAATTTGAAAGAAATGATGTTTGGGATTTAGTTCAACGGCCTAGTGGTCAATCTGTTATTGGTACAAAATGGGTTTTCAAAAATAAAGCAGATGAGCAAGGAAATATTACTAGAAATAACACTAGATTAGTTGCTCAAGGATATAATCAAGAAGAAGGAATTGACTATGAAGTAACGTTTGCTCCAGTCGCTAGACTAGAAGCAATACGAATCTTACTAGCATTTGCATGTTTTCATAACTTTAAATTATATCAAATGGATGTCAAAAGTGCTTTTTTAAATGGATTCATAAAAGAAAATGTTTATGTTGAACAACCTCCATTATTCATACACGAACAATTTCCTAACCATGTCTATAAGCTTAAACGGTTTAAAACAAGCACCCCATGCTTGGTACGATCATCTTAAAAGATATTTAACAGATTCTGGTTTTGAAATTGGAAAGGTTGATCAAACTCTTTTTATTAAAAGAAATAAACAGGATATTTTAATCATTCAAATATATGTTGATGATATTATTTTTGGATCTACAAATGAAAGACTTTGTCAATATTTTTCTAAAATAATGACTAAAGAATTTGAAATGTCACATATAGATGAGTTAAATTATTTTCTTGGCTTACAAGTAAAACAACTAGAAAATGGTATTTTTATTAATCAAGAAAAGTATTGTAACAATCTAATTAAACGCTTTGGTATGGAAAATACTTCTACCAAACCAACTCCTATGAGTACAACCATACATTTTGATAAAAATGAAAGTGGCAAAAGTATTGACCAAAAATTATATCGAAGTATGATTGGATCGTTACTATATTTAACAACTAGTAGACCTGACATAATGATGAGTGTCTGTTTGTGTGCACGATTTCAAGCAGATCCCAAAGAATCACATTTACAAGCAGTGAAACGCATACTACGGTATCTTAATAAAACCAATGACTTTGGACTATTCTATCCGACAGCTCTGGCATGTGCTCAAGTTATCTATATGCAACAAACACTACAAGATTTTGGTTTTAATTTATCCAAGTCAACTATTTACTGTGATAATTCTAGTGCTATTAATTTATCTAAAAATCCTGTTAATCACTTACGAACAAAACACATTGACATTCGTCATGATTTTCTTCGTGATAATATTGAAAAGGATTTGATAAATCTAGAATTTGTTTCCTCTGATAAACAATTGGAAGATATTTTTACAAAACCTTCAAATGAAAACACTTTAATCAATTTAAGACGATAACTTAGAATAATCTCTTTTAAAAATTTATAAATTTTATATAGGTACATATACTATTTGTATTTGTAGTTTTTCATAACACAACTTGATACACACACACACACACACTCAAAACTTTTATCAAAATAATTTTTTTTACGACTCTAGAGAGACTTGAAACCATGACCTCTCCTTTATAGTATTACAATTGCTTCTTACCAATTGAGCTATGATTGTTTATTGTTTCAACTAGAAGTTTGGTTTTAATTATTATGGAAATTTTCGTTCAAAAAAATTAGTTGTGCAGCTGCTGGAGCTCGAACTTGGGTCTCCTAACTAGTATTCCAATGTCTTACCAGTTGAGCTATGTATTATTTTCTACTAACTCTTTTATTTCGTGGGCTCATAACCATTCATTTTTTTAATCAATTTTCATCCATTCCTTGTTCTGTCTTTCCTCTCTGGCTATTAATGTTCTGCTGTTTCTAACCATACAAACACAGCTCAAATTCATCTATAAATCTGCATTCCTTTCATTTTTTAATCATTCTTACAATTATTTTTCAAAACTTTAAACTTCAAGTTTCTTATTTTCTATCAATGGCCTCTCACAACTCCTACGACTACTCTAACTCCAAATTATCTTTTGCTACACCAACATCCTTTAGTAGCTATCATTCTTCTAGTAGCTCTACTCCGTCCTTGCCAACTCCTACTCCTAGACATGAAACAGCTCAATATCACACTAGACTTTCTCCAAAAACTAAGAAATCACGAAGATCATTGTTTGTTTCTCCAAAAACAAAAGAAAAAATTGATGAAATCCATCATTATCAAAAGGAGAAAATCAATCTACAAAGAGAAACGTATTATGAACAACGGATGAATTCCTGTCGCCTTAGCCTTATAGAATCAATTGCCCTTAAATTCTGTGGAAAAACATCTAAGCATGACGTTGTTGAACTTTCAACATCCCATTAACCAAATTCATCTGGCTGGAATCAACGGGAGCAAACTCCACATCAACCTCCGGCATCTCCAAACTCTTGGGAACGCCAATTTTTTTTGTCTCCTTTGCAACCTTATGTTGAGAACACTAAGGTTGAACCACATGAATGCTCTGCAAAAACTCGAAAATAATCATCTTTTCTTGTGTGTTATTGTTCTTGTTACTTGGATTTCGATTATGTATATGCCTTTTTAAATAAAATTTTGTTTTAAGCTTCACTGCATTTTCTATCTTCAGCCAGTCGACTGATATATATAACCGTCGACTGTTTACAGGGTGTAAAACCTCTCGGGTTGTCAACCAGTCGACTGAGTCATATAGGTCAGTCGACTGATTACAGAGTAAAAACTCTTGGGTTTTCAACCAGTCGACTAACCTACCCCAACCAGTCGACTGGCTGTACAAAGAGGGGTTCTGTTGTTTCTTTCTAAAACCTTTTTACACCATCTATTCACTTTACCTTCTTCGTTTTTACTGCCTCCAAAACCCTAGCCCCCATTTTTCTTCCACGAAATCCTCAAAAAACACCAAATTAATGGCCCCTCCTAGATCTAAATGCTCAAAACAAGGCTCTTCATCCTTTGTTGATACTCACGTTGCTCATTGGCTATATGATGCAACTGCAATTGAACGATGGGAGAAGATGAAAAAAGTCTAGGATTTTTGAAGGCTCCTTCATGGTTTATTCTGATTTTGGTGCTTACTCTTTTCAAGAATTATTGCGAAGATGTGGTTTAGAGTCACTCCGTGACTACAATGCAAATCGGCACAATATTAATCATCTTACGGTAAAACTTTTCTTCGCAAATTTAAATCTTGGTCACCAACAACCATCGAATCCAAATAATTGTGTGTGGAGTTTGGTATGTGGACAACAAGTTTTCTTTTCCCTTGATAGAATGGCATATATACTTCAATCTCCGAGTGAAGGAATAGATTTAAATGATGTCGAATGCAATCCAAGAAAAAGAGATAGAATAAGTCATATGTTCATGGGTGACGACATGATTGAATTGCGTTTTAAGCTTCTTCGTTATAAAGCAAGAATTTTACACAAGACGCTTATGCGATCAATTCTCCCCCGAACCGGATCATATGAATTAATACATTCGGAAAATTTCAAAGCTCTTTATGCGATATGGGGAAATATACGCGTTAATTGGTTGAGTCGTATTATGGATGAATTTCTCATCTTCACACATGGGAATATGCATGTTATCTATTTTGGAGAATATATTATGCGACTTCTTCTAGATGCGGGTGTTCGTCAACCGGATTCCGAATTCTCTACTTTCAGAACGATAATTATAAGGACCATCAGTCTTATAAAGCTACCAACATGTCCACCACCTATTATTTCATTTGAATATTAGAAGCATCAACAGGCTCAATAACAACAATCTGGAGGTCCTACAATTAGAGAACCGGTAGCGCAACAAGAAGAAGGCGATATTCGCTTAGCTACTTCCTCTAGCACCGTGAACCTATAGAAATTCTCTCCCGCAATCAACTTATTTTGGATTCTAGACTCAAGAAAATGGATAAGAAGCTCGATAAAATTAAAGGTTTCTTTTCTACATTATGGGATGCATTATCATGTTCTTCTTCAACTGCTACCACGTCTGTCGCCCAAGTAAAATGCCCCGTACCTCGATTTACATGGTCTACACCCGAGGAGCATACTAGTGGCAACACTAGTGGAGCAGGCAGTGGTGCTGAAGGCGCTTCTAGACCAGGAAAGGTGCTCGCACCAGAGGGAGAATACAATTAGGATCTTGATGAGTAGGTCTCTTGGTGAGTGAGTTGGGTATGAATTATTTGCTTATCTATAACTTTATTGTTTATTTAAACATATTGAAACTTGTGGATTATTTATCTTTTGAGACTTGTAGTAAATAGTCTCACTTTGCTATTTATTTCTGCACTTTATATTGAAATTATTTTTGCTATATCTCCTTTTTGTCGATGACAAATGGGGAGAAGAATTGTCCTAATAATCTTTATGCAGGTACAAGAAGTATCATATATTCATGGGTAGTTTTTATTTGTTCTCTATGACATTTATTTATATAGGTTTGTCATCAATCAAAAAGGGGGAGAATGTTGAATCACTAGTTTTGATTCATGACAAAGCAAGTTAGAAGAAAAAGAGAATTCACGACAAAAAGAAATAATCAACGGACTATGGCTATATCAAAGACTTTTAATCCATGCTTTCACTGTCTAGTATGTATGATTGAGTCTTAGAAATTTGTTAAAATCTATCCTCAAGTAGTCCGCACTTCATATTTCACATAAAAAAAATCAAAACAGGAGCATACTATGTAAAAATGTCACAGCCAGTCTGGCCACAACCATCCAGTCGACTGACTGTGTACATATACATATGCACTGTTTATTTTTCAAATCTTTTGCATAGTCAGTCGACGGACCATGAACGACCAGTCGACTGACCCGAGATCAACTGCCATATTTTCGAAAAGACATCTTCTTCTCCGAAAGGACGCAACCCTTCTCTGAACGGAAATAGATGCTCCTCTTCGTCAGAACCCTTCACCAATGGCAGTAACTCTTCAACTACTATATATAGATACTCCCAAACTTCATATTCACCGAATTTAATTCTAACTCTCCACTATTCTTCTTGTGCTTTAATATTTGCATTCAAACAGCGAACAAACGTTTTTACTGCTTTGAATCTACAAAGAAACTTTCATAATCTTCGATTCTTAGCCTTACCTTCTCTTCATATCTTCACATACACTTCATATACTTGAGGATTTGATTATAGGAGGTTTGTACTATCAGTGAAAAATCAGTGTTATCAAGAACACAGTGTCAGATATTATTTTGTATTAGTGAAGTCCTCTTCTGCTGCTGAGACAAAAATCCTATTCAGTTGCTCAGGTATCTGTTATGCTGCTCAGACTGTATACACCTGTTCCTTCGGGTTAAGTGAGGGTTATTGTAGCTGAAATTCCAGAAGGAGTCTAGGACTGGACGTAGAACGGGAAGTTCAAACCAGTATAAAAATTCCTGGTGTGCTTGTTTTATTTTACTTATTTCCATTTACTTTGCTATTATCATATGTTTCCACATTTATATTTAAGTATATTCCATATTACACGATCCTACACACTTTCAAGTGCAACCTAATCGAAACCATTTCCTTAAATCCATTTGACCTAGTCGAAACCTACTTAATCGAAAGCAAATAGGCACATTTTCATTTAAAAGCAAAGTAGTGCTTCAACCCCTTTGAAACCCCTGGTTTTGACTCTATACCTTCCGCCTACATCCAATTGACTACATACCAGTTACCTAATACCATGTGCATTGGCTTCGACAATGCCAGAAGCGAAGGAAAGGAGGTGGAACCTGGTGCTGAAAGCATCGAAACAGCGAAAAACATGTTTATTTGTCTTTTTAAACTATTTCCTTGTACCTAACCTGCCTTGTTTGTCAAATTGTTATTGGCTGCAAGTTTCTTTTCTCTAAAAGTACTGTCGATTTTCAAGAAATAACAAATTGAGTTATTTTACAAAATACCCCTTATCCTTTTTAAAAAAGTATAAATCATTTAAGTCTCATACCTTAAATAATTTTTTATATGCATTAAAACACTTAGGAAAATTCTACAAAAATTTTAGAAAATCACTTTTTATATGTTTTCTAACATATATAAATTTCTGTCCCAAACCATTAACTATTTAACCGTAAATAATTTATAATCCAAAATAAAATTTTGTGCATTATAAAATTCATATAAAATCTACATTAATTCTAAAAATTGAAACCCATCTCTAAAATATCATTTTTGATCTTTATAAAAATTGGCAAGGCATTTGGATGTCATTTAATAGGGTTTTCATATCAAAACACGTCATAAAGTCCATATGAACAACCATAAATCATCAACAAGAATATATAATCATTCTATCATTCAAAAACATGGCAAATAAACGCAAAATATTTCGAATTTCATCTTAAAACCAAAAAAAAAAGAAATATGAGATGTAAACATTATTCACCTTGGCCTTAGAGATTAAAGAGATCGAGATGTGAATGGATTTGATTTGATTTAGCTTCTTCCTTAGCTTTTCTTAATCTTCTTCCTCTTTCTCTTGTTAATGGTGGACGACCTCAAATTTTAGAATTTTAACAAATGTAAAGTGAACGTGTATGAGGATACACGATCTAGGTTTAAGGGTATAAGAACGGCCTCTTTACTATTTTACCCCTCTTCTATTTCATTTTAACTCTTATTTTAATTTATTGGTTAAATGGCACCGCTACCCCTTAATAAAATCAAATCTCAATCTCCTAATCAACACATTATTTTATCTAATTTATCTAATTATATATCCTAAATAATGTTACCAAAAATATGTAGTGTTATAAACTCCCTTCCTTAATGAATTTATCCTTGAAATTATGGTAGGGTACAAAACAAATCAATCAAAGAGGTAAAACATACCACCAAACAAGTCTGGATAAGTATCTCTTATCCTGCTCTTAACCTCCCAAGTACAGTCCCTGCCATCGTCGCTCCACCGGACTTTGACTATTCTGACCGTCTTTGTTCTAAGCCTCTTCCCATCTCTCGAAAAAATACGAACCAGCTTTCTCACTATAGTCAAGTTAAGTTCTACTACTAAGTCATCTAGCACAGTCGGTGCTATAGTAGTCTCTGGGTCTCGAACACACTTTCTGAGATGAGAAACATGGAAAACATTGTGGACTCCTACTAAAATTCTTGGTAATTTGACTCTATATGCGAGTTTCTCGATCCTTTCAACAATACAGAAAGGTCCAACGAATCTTGTGCCAACTTTCCTTATCTTCCGAATCCGATCACACCCTTCATCGGTGACACCTTAATGAATACCTGAAGAACTCTAAACCTTTCCGACTTTTATTTTCCTAACTCTTCTGCCTAGACTGAGCCTCCTTCATTCTAGGCTTAATGACCTTAATCTTTTCTACAGCTTCCCTAACTAAATCTAGACCAAGGATCAATCTATCCCTAGTCTTGAACCAACTTACGGGAGATTTGCATGGTCTTCTATACAATGCTCCAAACGGTGCCATCCCAATACTAGTCTGATAACTATTGTTACATGATAAATCGACTAAATGCAGATGGTCTTCCCATGACCCCCCGAAATCTAATACACAAGTTATTAACTAATCCTCAAAGGCTTTGTTAACTCTTTCCGTTTTCCCATCTATCTGCAGATGGTAGGCGATACTCATCTTGAGCTTGGCTCCCAAAAATTCCTATATACTCTTCCAAAACTCGCTAGTGAATAAGGAACCTCTATCACTAACTATACTACTAGGAATTCCGTGCAGTCTAACTACATTCTTCATAAATAACTTTGTTAAAACATGTGTAGTTCTAGTGAACTGGAATAAAATAGGGGCTCTTGGTCAATCTGTCTGTACGACCCATATACTTTCATTCCCTATGTTTGACCTTGGCAAACTTTCTATAAAATCCATGGATATCGAATCCCATTTCCATATTGGAATCTCTAAAGGCTAAAGAAATCCACTCGGCTTCTGATGCTTGGCTTTCACTTATTGACAGTTTACACACTGCTTAACCCATAAGCCAACATCCCTCTTCATGCCTTCCCAATAGAAGTTCCTCTTCATATATTGATACATCTTGGTCCCTCTAGGATGAATCGTAAACCTAGATCGATGACATTCTTCAAGAACTTGTTTTCTTAAGTTCTCAATATCTGAAACACATAATCACCCCTTCTTTTTTTAACCATCCTCTCTAATCAAGAAAAAAATCTTTTAAATCATCGATCTTTGTTCCAACCTCAAGCCATCTAATCCTTTCGGCTAATAGTGGATCCCCCTTCTACTTAGAAGCAATCTTTTCGATCATTATGGGTCGAACTTCCAAACAAGATAATATAACAGTCTTACCACTAGACCCAGCCTCGGATCCCCATTGGACTCTACAAGCTGACAAGGCTCCCAAATCCTTCCACTCAACAATCATTGCTAACAATGTATTCTAATATGAAATGCTAAGTGCATCTGCAAATTTGTTGCATTTCCCCGGTGTGTACTCAATTCCAAAATCATAAGCGGCAATAAAATCTAACCACCCCTGTTGTCTCATGTTCGGCTCCTTCTGAGAGAACAAATACTTCGACGACTTATCATCTGTATATAACTCAAGCCTCTCTCATAAAAGGTAATGTCTTTACCCCTTCAATGAAAAAATCACTATAGCCAAATCCAAATCATATGTCGGATATCTGACCTAATGCGATCTAAGCTATCTAGAAGCATAGGCAATCACTTTACCTCTTTGCATTAGCACATCTTCTAATCCTTTTCCACACGCATCTGTATTGTGACGACCCACATTTCGAAAGGTTTAAATCGACAATAATCCACACATGTCTAACTTAAACAATCCAGAACATAGGTAATCAATAAGGTTAAATAAAAAAGAAAAAAAAGAAGAAAAAAACATAGAATCTCACAGTGGAAACGAAAAAAATATAATAACCAAATAATAGTTTACGAAACTTTATACTATACATTTGATTATAATCTATACACATTTACCAGAGTTATATCTATACATCAGGAGTAAATAATAAATAGAGCAGGATAACATGATGTATGGGATAATAATAGTAATATACAAAAACTCCATCTTCGTCCTCCAGAGAATAGTCTTCAATACGCTAAAAACTCAGGACTGACTCGAGCATAATGAAAAGAAAAAACACTAGAGTTAGGACTAAAATACTCTTATGTAAGTCAAATCAATATCACAAATATGAGTGCAATAACTTAAGAGATGTTATAGGATTTTTCATCTCCTAAGGATCCGTTAAACTATTTATATATAATTGTATGCTATAATAGATAATGTTTATCAGTAAAATAAACATTAATATAGCATTAAGGCTGTGATATCCCGGAAATTTGGCAATATCAATTTAATAATCTGTGTTGAAAATTAATTTGATAATTTTTGATAATAAAATTTTGAGTTGATTTAATAATCTTCTTTTAATAAATATTTAGATTGGTAGATTTTATCGTTTTAAAGCTAATAAATTGTTGTCTTTATAATTGTATATATTATAAATATATAAGCTTTGATTTGGAATATAGTAAATGAATTAATTTTCTAGTTGTAATTTATTTGTGGTAAGTTTGAAATTTGATTTAAATTTAACAATTGGCTTTTCAAAGCAATTGAATGAATATCAATAGGGACTGTAAATATTTAAAAGTAAATCTTATTTGTTTTTAAAATTTTATTTAATTAACTTAAATATGAATTTAAATTAGATAAACATAAAAGCTTGGTTTTATCTTCTTTTTAAAATATTGCTTGAAATACATATATATATATATATATATATATATATATATATATATATAAGAATTTAAAATACAAATTAAATATGATCTTAATTTATTGAGTAATGGGAGTAAATTATAATCTCTTTTATAAATTAGTTTAAAATTGTTTGATTTGTTATTTTCAAATAGTAATGATAATACTTAGTTTTTTTAAAATTATTAATAAATTTTGTTATAAATAGGATTTGTTGTTTTTAAATTTAATAAGAGTTATATATGCATCTATATATAACTTGATTTTTAAAATTGGATTTGATAAATTAATTTAAAATGTGAATTCAATGTTTTGAATTTAATAGAATAAACACTTAAAAATATTTGAATAAGCTTTTAATTATAAATTGTTTTGTTTTATTTTTCTATAAAAGAAAAGGAAGAAATTCATTTATATATATATACATAAGAATAATAAATTTTGATTTAAAAGCTTTTGTAAACTATTTAAATTAAAATAAAGAAGATAGTTTCTTTTATAAATTATTTATGGTTATCAAATTAGTTATTTTCAAAATATATAAATACATTGTTCTTAACAAATAGATTACTTTTAATAAAAATAATTGTTTTTCAAAATTTAATTGTGTAGTTATATATGTATATATATAACTTGATTTGAATTTGAATTCAAAGCTTTAAAATTTAAAGTATAAATATTTTTAATTTGTTTTGATTCTAAAATATTTGTATAAACTTTATTTTATAAATAAAATTGGATTTATTCATTTCAAAATTATCTACATATAAATAAATACATATTGACTAATTAGTTAAACATGGATTTATATTTATCTTATACTAACATCTAACTAAATAACTAATTTACATAATTTTAACTAATTAACATTTAATGACAAATGTAAGCATTTTACAAATAAAAATACATGCGTTAATCAATAAACACTACAACTTGACAAATGTTAGGATTAAAGACAAGTGTCATTTACTTTTGTTTTTTTTTTAAGTATTTCAGTTTTTTTTATTATAAACAAATTCTCTTCCATTTTATTTCTTTTCAAAATCTAAAGCTAAGAAGACAATGAAAAACAATCTGAAATAAAATAAACACTTCTTTTAAAACCAAAATTCTGAAATTATCTCCAACAAATCCTGTAATCTTAACAAAATTTAAGTCATCTTCAAAATTCTGTAACCTCTATAACCAAGCATGCAGATCCATTTACTCTCTGAAAACACCTTCTCAAAACACCTCTACCAAGATCAAATGCAAATCATTTTTCCCTGTGATCATCTTTAAAAACATCAACTGAAAAATCATTCTACAAACTCTAAAAGCCTGCATTTCCTTCTTTCAAGAATATGGGAATCAAATCTGTAGCATCAGGGGAAAAACAACTTTAAACCTGCATATTTTCAAATATGAAAGCACTGCATCATTTCAATCTGGAAGCAAGCAGTTCAAATTTAAGCTAAGCAATTCAAAAATGGGTACCGCATATTCTAGTTTTTCAACAGGCTATTGCAAAAACCAATTGAGGCTCTGCCATTTGAATTTATAAGGTGAGTAACTTTATTTTTAAAAGTTAAGTATAAAATATGGTTGCATGCAAATATTGTTGAAATAAATCTATATGGTGAAATATGTTGTGTGTTTGCACAAAAAATGGGCAAACACCTACAAGTCGTATGAATTAGTTGGTTTTATGTTGTTTCTGGTGATTTAGGTGATTTATGAAAATATATAAAAAGCATGGACTGAACTGTAAAAGACACACAGATTTATAGTGGTTCGGCCAGAACGTGCCTACGTCCACTTTATATGTTATTCTCCTTTTCTATTTAGATTACAAGTACAAGGCTTTTATTACAAGTAACTGAAAGTTGTTTGAAAGTTCTATCTGTGCTTGAGCTCTCAAACTTGTCTCCCATTGTTGTACCCCTGCCCCTCTATTTATAGAGTTTGGCTGGGGGCAGGGGTCTTGGATGTATATAGCTGCTGGTGGGCCTGGGCTGAGGCAATCTGGCCCGGTAGTGCTAGTTCGGTACGCCCTCCTCGTGTTGGTTCGGTAGGAGGTGGTATGTTGTTTGGACCGGTAGTAGGTGGAGTGAGGGTTGGTCCGGTCGTAGGTGGTTCGGTAGCGGGGGTGTTGGTCCGGTGGTAGCTTGGGGACAAGCTGGTCCGGTATCTCTCTGGTTTGGCTATGCATGGAGGTGGGGTTTGATCCGGTGATAGGTGATTCGGCGGTAGGCGAGGTAGGTTGGTCCGGTAGTGCATGGAGATGGAGTTGGTTCAGCAGGGAGATAGAGTGTGGGTTGGTTCGGCAGGGAGATAGAGTTGGTTCGGTGGGTTGATGGTCCGGTTGTGGATGGTGGAGCGTCTTTGGTTCGGCATGCATGAGAGGGAGTTGGTTCGGCCGAATCTCATCCAACACTTACCCCCCAAAGTAGGGCAGGTGTATACACATGGCATGCTTTGTTTTACCTAGGATATCTTCACTCGGCCCTATGTGCCGAACCAACTGATTCGGTCATTCGTAATTGCCTATAAGTATGGGCTTCAGGCCTTCGTTCAACCTCCATCATACGAGACAGCCGAACCACATAAGTGCCGAATCAACTTAGTGCCGAATCAACTTAGTGCCGAATCATCTTAGTGCCGAATCAACTTAGTGCCGAATCATCTTAGTGCCGAATCAGGTGCGTTCCTTTCGCCGAATGAGGTTTCTTTGTTTCACCGAATGAGAATAGAGAAACTTAGTACCGAATGAACTAAAAAACTTTTCAACGCCGAATGAGTTCAGGGACCTTATGTACCGAATGGTCCTAAAAACCTTTATCCTTTGAGTTTTGAATTCGAGTGAAGTTGCAGACTATATACACTTGTTTGTTTATGTCCTCTGTTCTAACGATGTATTTTCTTGTGTTGCAGATAAATGTCTCACAAAGTGGAAACCCGATCAGAAAAGAAAAAATCTACAGACAGAGGTGAGTCTTCCGCTGTGCCCCCAGTCCAGCCGGAACCAGCGCGACATGGACCTGCCCCGAAGTCATTAGTGGACGGATATGGCCCTCAGGAGCTTCTAAACTCTCCTCCCGATTGCTTTCCGAGCTCCCTCAAAGAAGGGCAACTTGATGTCATCGCTCGCTCCTTTAGGATTGACAGGGGGAGTATGCTGTTGCCGGGAGATGGTGTGATGCCGTATGATCCTCCTGAAGGATATTTCACTTACAGCCGATACCATTGTATTTGCGGAGCCATTCCCCCAATCAATGCATGGATAGTCAGCTTTCTTACCTATTTGAAGGTGGCTCCATTCCAACTTCAGCCCAATTCCTATGCTATCCTAGTGTGCTTGTTCATCATTTTTCAAAGGAAATATGGGCATCCCCCTTTCAACCGGGAGATCCGGTATTTGTACAACTTGAGAGGCTATAAGAAGGGACTCCATATATCAGCTTGGAAGCGGCCATGCCCTTCAAGCCTGTCCTGGATTTGTATTCGAAGCTCAGTATGTTCAAGAAAGAATGGTTCTTCATCAAGGATGACTCTATTTCCTTCCGTCTTTTCACTTCCGGCTGTAAGTTGAACTTCGTTTATATATTCCTTGTTTCGACTGCAATGCTTCCTCTTATATGCTTTTATTTCTTGCTAGCGACAGGTGGCTTTGCGGTCGTGGAGAATGATTTCTTGGCTCGGATGGCTGCAGAAATAAAGGCCATTTCGAGACGGGATAGGTCGGCTTCTTACGTGATCAGGAATGCCACTCTCCTGGAGTACAACTTAATTCTGCCACGTCAATATGTGGTTAAGCAGAGAGATACAGCCAAGGAGAGGGCTGCTAAAGCTAAAGACGAGGCTACTGCGAAGAGTAGCAAGAGGAGACCTTTCTCGGTACCTCCAATCATCGGGGGGAAGAAGCTTAAGAAATCTGACGGACCCTCTCCCAGCACATGCCCACATGTTCCAGAGGAGGAAAGTGGAGAGGAAGAAAGAGGCGAGGAGGAGAGCGGAGGTGATGAAGAAGGTGACGATAGTAACGGTGGCGAGGGGCAGAGTGGTAGTGGCGTTGGTGCCTTGACTTCTGGGCAAGCGGGTGAGATTCAAGAGTGGACAGACGATGCCTTCCGTCAAGCTTTCGAGGGGTTGGGGGAAGGTCCGACCTTGGTGGAGAAATCGAAGAAGTGTGATAAGGCTGGGACGGGCGCCAGTCTATCTTTTGAGAGTATTTCAACTAATGCAACTCCGGCGGTTCAAGGTGAATTCTTAACTTTCGCAGACTCCCTTTATGAAAAGGACTTAGTAATATTTTATGGCCAACTCCCGTCCTGGAATGAGATTCAGGACTCATTGTAGTATCCCACTCCCCCTCAGGGTTTGTAAAATAAACGCGTTTTCCTACTCCTTTTAACTTAACATATTTCTCGGATCATAGTTTCATGCATGCTTGTAACACTTGGTTTTTATTCCAGGAACGGGTAAGGTGGCCAAGACATCAGATATTCGGCACCGCCTTGAACAGTACAAGCTACTCAAAGCTTCCGCCAAACCAAAGCCGTCAACTAGCCGTCTCGGAGATGTGGTTGGCTATCGCCCTCTTCTCGGAGTTATTGAAGAAGATATGCAAAAGAGGAAGAGGGGCCGATCTTTGTTTGAACCTTTACCTGGCCCTCAGCCTCTAGTCCAGCCTATCCATGATATTACTTAGGAAGATACTGAGTTTATGCCTTCTCCACATCCGTCCGAAAATCCAACCATCACCCCGATAGACCACCCTGGTTTGGTTCGCAACCCATTTGCCGGCCACCCGGATCTGGACCCGAGTTTTCAGGACATTTCTTTTGACGAGGCCACGGGGGAGCATCTTCTTCCCCGCAATCCCATGGTACGGGTGCTTGATGAGGCTAAGTCCTTAGACCTCGATTTGCTTACTACTCGGATTGTGACCATGGGGGATGAGGCCAAGGCAAACATCGATCGGGTGGCTGAAGAGACCAAGAGGCTAATGAAGCATCACGCTCGACTGGTCGAGGCTGGAGAGGAAATCGGAAGTGCTAACATTCGGCTGCGGCTAATGGTTTCCAATCAGGCCAAACAGCTCGCCGATCAGGCCATTCAGATCTCCCAGCATGAGGCGGCCTCCAGACGGCTAAAGAAAACTATGGAGGAGGCTAGTAGAGCCGAGTTGCGAAAAATGGAGGCCACCTGCAAGGAACGAATTGATATGGCCATTCCCGCTGTGGATGAGGTTCGGAGAGCGGATCTTGAGCAGATAGAGGAGTTATCTGGGAAGCTTGAGGTCGTAGAGCTTGCTCAAGCTAAGCTGAAGAAGGAGATGGAGGCGATGCGGAAATCCTTTCAAGCTGATTGCTCGAGATACCGATTGGAGAGAGACGCCGCCGTTGCAAGGCTGTCGGCTTCCGAGGCCCGGATGAGGGAGTTTGAGGAGAACGAGAGGATGATGGATGAGATGCTTCAGGACATTTATTTCCGTACTTGGAGGCAGGCCAACCTGTCCTGGATGGACGATTATCCCCGGGTTATGGCTAGGATATATCTCCGGGCTTTGGAGGAAGCCAAGGCTGAAGCGGATAAAGAGGGTGGCGCGGCCTTCAGAATGGATGTGGTTACCGCACAGTTCACCAAGGAGGAGAAGGCGGCGGTGAAAGAAGGCATGCGGTTGCTTGCCGTCGAGGAAGTGGGTGTGCAGTTGGAGGATGGCGATCAGGGAGCAGACGCTTGTAAGTCTTCCCTTTTAATCTTTTCATGATTTGATTGCTTATCTTTCATGATTATTGATGGATTCTCTTCTGAATTGGGCAGGCGGGTCCTCTGGAGTACATGCGGGGAGTTCTGACCCTGTAGTTAAGTAGGTCCGGATGGCGGGCAGGATAGAGGCGGAGCCCCGATGTAGTTGACTCTTTTATTTGGTCTATTTGACATTCCTGTATATACTAGTCCAAAACATTATTGCATTTTCAGGCTGTAATTATGTCATCAACGAACGTCTTTATGTAACTTTATAACATAAGCAGATTCTGTCATGTTCGAATGTGGTTGTTATTCTGATGTGTTGCATAAGAAATATATCTGTGTATGTGCTTCAATCGTGTTTGATGCTATGCTCTTGCTTAAAATATTATTTCATGTCTCGCAATGCCAATATGATGTGTGAATAAATTAAAGCTACATATTTGTATATAAGAGAGGAAAGTACCGCCCTTCGTGTTTTAGTTGTAGAGGGTGGCTTCGAATGTCTTGCGTGACTGAGTATGGAATGTAGCTGAGTGTTCCGTCATCCGGATGTGAGTTCATATTTCCAAAAGCGAGAGTTCCCCTATTTTGTGACCTGTACTTTAGGGACTGTTATATAGGATAGGAGAAAAGTTTTTAAATGAAATGGAAATATGAGAAAAAGTAAAACTTCCAATCACGGAAGGCCGTCGATATGCTTAAGTTCGTGGCAAACGGGTTTTGTAGTCACTTTCCCTAGCTGTGGGTCTTGGAGACATTTGTCACCCATCTTACGCCTCTGAGGGGAGTTTATCTTTTTTACCACAGCCGCATTTAAGACATATCGGAGCCGAGATCGCGCACAGTAACTACCCGAGCCATTATGGCCCGTAATCGTGGGTATTATTCGATTTACTGTGGCCGGCTAGCGTGGGTGCCGATCGTCAACCGTGAACTACCCCTGGCTGGCCACACCTTATGTTGGGGCTTAAAGTAGGTTCACAGTTGCCGGCGAGCCGAACGCCATAATGAGCTGCCATCGGCTATAATCGGCCTTCTTGATGACTTGTAATCGGCTCATTACAGTTGGCTTTGAGGGCAGTCGCGAGCAATGAGTTAACCCGCAGCAGAGGGATGCTGGAGCAAAAGTGTCTCATTGGCGAGTGCATAGATTCGCATAGTACCTGTTGGGTCTTGTCCAGGTGAGGTTGTGCTGCGAAGTGTCCAGAATGGAAATGTCGTTATACATGATTTTGTTCAACTGAAAAGGATAAAGCTTAACAAGCAGTCAAGATATAAAGGAACAAGTTAAAAAGAGACAAGATTTTTAAAGTGGTTCGGCACGAAAATGCCTACGTCCACTGATTCTCTTTGTTAATTCACTTCATATGGGCAGTACAAGTTAAGAAAAGTATCGACGGAGGTGTTGGATGTTCCATGCCCTCTGGAACACCTCTTCGTCCACTGTTGACAAAATATAAGCTCTGTTGTGGAGATCCTTATGAATTACATAGGGTCCGTCCCAGAATGGATCTAGTGCCTCGGCGCGCGGGAAGATCCGCTTGAGGACAAGATCTCCTTCTTGTAAGCTGCGGTGCTTGACTTTGGAGTTGTATTGTGCTGCCACTTTTTGCTTGTGAGCTGCCGCTTTAAGTGCTGCATCATTTCTTCTTTCTTCAATTAGATCCAAAGACATGTGTAGGAGTTCTTCATTCTCTTCTGCGTTGTAGTGGATCCTACGGTGGGAAGGCACAACAGTTTCAACTGGGAGCATGGCCTCCGATCCGTATGCCAAAGAGAAAGGAGTATGCCCTGTTGATGTTCTATAAGATGTGCGGTAGGCCCAAAGTGCCGTAGGAAGTTCATCCACCCAAGCGTCTTTTGACTTTTCAAGTTTCTTCTTGATTAGAGTTTTGAGGATTTTGTTGACAGCTTCGACTTGTCTATTTGCCTGGGGATAAGCCACAGATGAGAAGCTTTTGTGGATTCCGTGCTCTTGGCACCAGTCGGTGAATTCCTCGTTGTCAAATTGAAGCCCATTGTCCGATATGATTTTGAGTGGAACCCCGTACCTGCATAAAACATTTTTGATCAAGAAGTTAATAACTTTTGCCGAAGATATTTTATTTAGAGGCTCCCTTCCACCCATTTAGTGAAATAGTCAACTGCTACTATGGCATATTTGGCTCCGCCTCTGCCCATTGGCAGTTCTCCAATCAAGTCAATTCCCCATATTGCAAAGGGCCAAGGGCTGGTCATTTGAGTAATTTCATTTGTTGGTAGTCGAGGAATCTTAGCAAATTTCTGACATCTGTCGCATCTTTTGACGAAGTCTAAGGCGTCTTTGTTTAAAGTGGGCCAGTAATACCCGTATCGGAGTATTTTCTTTGCTAGAGTCTGTCTTCCGGTGCGATCTCCGCAACTTCCTTGATGGACGTTGGACAAGACTTCCCTGGCCTCCCTTCCAGCGATACACCTTAATAAGGGATTAGAGAAGCCGCGCCGATAGAGGATGCCTTCTTGTAATGTGTAGCGGGAAGCTTTCCTTAGGATTTTCTTAGCTTCGTTACGCCCGTCGGGCAGTGTGCCACTTTATAAGTACTTCCAGATGGGAGTCATCCAAGTTTCCTCTTCAATTGCAGCTATCATATTCATTGGCTCGTAACACGGAGCCAGTTGCTTTGAGATGGTTACTGTTTGAGAAGCGGTGTCGTCCTCCATGCTAGCTTGCTTTTCCAGTTCGTCGGCCTCCTGATTCTCTTCTCGAGGAATGTGTTTGATTAAATAGTGATCCAATTGATTGAGCAGCAGCTTGGTCTTCTTTAGATATGCTGTGAGTCGTTCTCCTCGAGTCTGGAATTCTCCTAGTATTTGATTTACAATAAGTTGAGAACCACTGTAGAGACATAAAGAACTGACTCCAATCTCCAGGGCAAGTTCTAATCCAGCTATCACTGCTTCGTATTCTGCGTCATTGTTGGTGGCAGCGAATTCCAACCTTAGGGTGTAGTGCAATTTCCTTCCCCTAGGGGTGATTATCACAACACCTGCCCCCGAGCCTTGTTCATTTGATGCTCCATCTATGAAGGGATTCCACTTGATATCTTCTGCTATTTCAGATTGCTCCATACCTTCGTTAGTAGTGAATTCGACAATGAAATAAGCTATGGCTTGCCCCTTGATAGCGGTGCGAGGATGGTAGGTGATATCATATTGACTCAGTTCAATACACCATTTAAGTAGTTGCCCAGAAGTGTCGGGGCGATGGAGTACCTGCCTTAACGGTTGATCGGTTAAAACTCTGATGGAATGAGATTGGAAATAGTGTCGCAGCTTCCGTGACGTGATTAGCAGACAGTATGCTAGCTTTTCAAGTTTAGGGTATCTGGCTTCTGCCCCTATAAATCTCTTGCTTACAAAGTATACGGGCCGCTGCACGCGGTTGTCTTCTCTCACCAAAGCGGCGCTTAAAGCATGTGACGATACAGCAAGGTATAGGTATAGTTTCTCGCCTTCATTTGGAGTTGAGAGTACTGGTGGTCTCTAGCGGTGTCCGATTAAGTTAAGGAAGGCCGTCGAGCATTCGTCGGTCCATTCGAACCTCCCTTTGTTTTTATTTAGAGCTTCAAAGAAAGAGATGCATTTGTCAGTTGCTTTAGAGATGAACCTGCTTAGGGCAGCCACCTACCCGTTTAGGCTTTGCATCTCACTTCGAGTGGATGGTATCTTGATATCTTGCAAAGCCCGAACTTGTTCGGAGTTTGCTTCAATCCCCCGGCATGGACGATGAATCCCAAGAACTTTCCCTACGACACTTCGAAGGAGCATTTTAGAGGGTTCAGCTTCATTCCGTATTGGCGAAGTACTTGAAACATCTCATCCAGGTGGTTTATATGATCGTTGGCTTTCCTCGATTTTACCAGCATGTCATCCACATAAACCTCCAAAGTTCGTCCTATTAGTTCCGCAAACATCTTGTTGACGAGGCGCTGATAAGTAGCTCCGGCGTTTTTAAGTCCAAAAGGCATTACTCTGTAGCAGTACAATCCCCGGTCAGTGATGAAACTAGTGTGGTCTTGATCGGGGGCGTGAATAGGGATCTGGTTATATCCTGAGTATGCGTCTATAAAAGATAAGAGTTCGTGTCCGGCGGTGCTGTCCACGAGCTGATCGATTCGGGGGAGTGGGAAGCAGTCCTTCGGACATGCGTCATTTAAGTTGGAGAAGTCGATGTATGTTCGCCACTTCCCATTAGCCTTCTTTACCAGTACCGGGTTGGCGATCCATTCTGGGTAGATGGCTTCTCGTATAAAGTTATTGGCAAGTAGGTTCTTTACTTCTTCCTCGAGGGATGCTGATCATTCTGCCCCCATGCTTCTCTTTTTCTGCTTTACTGGCACCTTGGTGGGATCGATGTTCAGTACGTGGCATGCTACATCTGGGGAGATTCCTGTCATGTCAGCGTGCGTCCATGCAAATACATCCACGTTGTGGCGAAGAAAATCAATGAGTTGATCCTTTAATTCTCCTTTTAGTTGAGATCCGATTTTCAATAGTCTACTTGAGTCATGTTTGTCTACAGCTACGAATTCCATAGCCTCTGCAGGCTCGGCGATGGCCTCCTCCTCTTTGTCCATGGGGTCTAATTCATTGAAAGGGTCACTGGTATATCGAAGAGGAGGGGCTTTCTTTAGTTGCTATGCTTCCAAGCTTTTCATGCAGAGAGTAGTCTCTGTATTTTTCCCTTTATCTTTTCTGCGGTTATTGCGAAGTTCAGTTATATAGCAGTCTCGAGCAGCGTCTTGATCTCCCTCCATTTCTCCTATTCCATTATCTGTTGGAAATTTCATCTTCAGGCACCATGGGGCTGGGACAATTTGGAAGTCAGACAAGGCTGGTCTTTCCAAAAAGGCATTGTAGGCCGAATGATTCTCTATTAGTACAAATGTTTATTTTCGCACAACGAAGCGGGGATGACTTCCTATTTCAACAAAGAGGTCCAGTTGCCCGAGGGGCATCTTCGCATATCCAGTGAAACCATGTTGTAGTTTGTTGCAGGGAGACACATCCTTCATTGACAGCTTCATTTTGTCGAAAGCATGCTTGAATAGGATATTTACTGAGCTTCCAGTGTCTATTAAAATTCGAAAAACTTTGGCTGGACTGAACCAGGCAAAGATGACCATATGATCCATGTGTGGGTACGGTCTTCCCTCTAGATCACGCCTACTGAATGTGATGTCGTCATTCTCTTTCCGTTTCGGGTGGCGTTCTTCCATAACAGAATTAACGTAGCCTTCATCGTTCCTAAGTGACTTGCCGTATCTTTCCATCTCTGCCCAGCTTCTGTCGACAATGTGTGGTCCTCCTGATATGGTATGGACCACTATCTTCTCTTGACTAGAGCCGCTGGTGTTGCGATTTCCTCTGCCTACTTCCGGGAGGGGCAGCCCCGGGTTCTCATTAACAGGAGTTGAAGTCCTGTTCTGACCTTTCGCATAGCGTTCTAGTCTCTTCCTTCTGATGTGTTCTTCAATCAAGTCCCGGAGATGGTGGCATTCATTGGTGTCATGTCCATGGGATTCGTGGAAGCGACAGAACTTTCCAGACTTGAGTGTGTTATCTGACTCCTTCTTGTGCGGGGGCCGCTTGTATCTAACTTCCTCTTGAGTGGCTAGGAAGATGTTTTCGATTGTTTCATTCAAAGGAGTGTAGGAGTCAAATCTAGGTCCTGGTCGATATAAGCGCTTTTCCCCCTTCTTGCCCCCAGCATTGTCTCTAGAGTCACTTCTCCGAACATCCTTTGCTGCAGTGGGAATCCTGTCTGGAGCTGTCTTAGCCTGTTGCCCTGACTGCCTCTCAGTGGCAGCGTCTTCAAGTCTCATATACTTTCCAGCTTCATGGAAGAAATCAGGTAAAGTAGCTAGTTTTTCCTTGGTTAGTCTTCTAGCAAATTTAGTATCCGGATGTACACCATTGCAGAGGGCCATTAGTATAAGTTTCTCGTCGGCATCTTGGACTGCCGCCGCCGCGGCGTTGAATCGGGTTAGATATTGTTGCACTGTCTCTCCGGGTTTCTGTTTGATATTAGAAAGGAATAAGCGTCCTTGGGTTGTTCCACATGAATGCGGAAATGACTGATGAACTTTTCTTTCAACATTTCCCATGAGCTGATGGACCCTTGAGGTAGGTGGCAGAACCAGGAGGTAGCTGGATCTGCCAAGAATAGTGGAAAGCATTTACACAACACTCCCTCTGTTGCTCCGCTCATGAGCATATGCTGGGTGTATCTTTGTAAGTGTACGATGGGGTTAGAGGTTCCCTTGTAAGATTCCATTGTTGGCATTTTCCATTCCCGGGGGGTGATGGCAGTTTCGATATTGCGGTGAAGGGGTTGGTTACCCTAGCACCTATCTCCCGATCCCTTTGCTCCCATTGGACACACTCTCTGAACAATCGCGCCATCCTCTCGTCAGAACTTGGAGCGGATAGAAATGAGTTTGGTTTCTCCCTACGGGATCGATTCCGTCCAGATGACCTGTAAGGATGGTATCGTCTATCACTCCTGACATTCTCCAATGGCTGCCTCTGGTCTTCCGAGGGCATGCTGGGGTCAGCCACAGTTGGCCCTTGCCTTGATCTTTCCCTGCTGGGTTCTCTTCTCAGCACTTCCTCGGGTCCAACTTCGGGCTGGACTCCAGCTCGGCCTTGTTCCTTGGTGTTTCCATGGTTAGGTAGCATGGCGGGCTCAGCTACATCCGACCCTTGCCTGGTACCTCCCCCGTTGGGTTCGGTTCCAAGCATTTCCTCGGGTCGGAATTCGGGCTGAGTCCGGGCTCGGCTCCTACCATAGCTGTTTCTGTTGTTAGCCTCTTTGAAGAAGAAAGACCCTTATCGTCTCCTAGATCCTCCAGACTGGGACTCACCCCATGATTCAGTGTTGCGGTTGGTTTCTTCGACATCCCTTAAGCGTGACATGCGTTGATCCACTAAGGCTTCTTGTTAAGATGCGAAGCGGTTAGTTACTTCAGCCACAACCCTGTCCAGATCTACCCTTGTAATTGGTTGCTTCGTAGCAGGGGCTGTCAGATTTGCCTAATTTAAATTTGCTGTTGGAACTGGATGATTGTCTTGGTCTTTGATCACTGGATCTGGGATACTGCCAGTTGCGATGTTCTTTCCTTTGTTAGCATCTTTCTTCCGTCCGGGAGACATGTTTTCTAGGCAATGAACGACGCTGATAGAAAAAGGGTTAAGTGGGGGAAGCTGAAGCTTCGAGCTCCTTTTCCCAGTGAAAGCACCAAAAATGTTTGCACAAAAAATGGGCAAACACCTCCAAGTCGTATGAATTAGTTGGTTTTATGTTGTTTCTGGTGATTTAGGTGATTTATGCAAATATATAAAAAGCATGGACTGAACTGTAAAAGACACACAGATTTATAGTGGTTCGGCCAGAACGTGCCTACGTCCACTTTAAATGTTATTCTCCTTTTCTATTCAGATTACAAGTACAAAGGTTTTATTACAAGTAACTGAAAGTTGTTTGAAAGTTCTATCCGTGCTTGAGCTCTCAAACTTGTCTCCCATTGTTGTACCCCTGCCCCTCTATTTATAGAGTGAGGCTGGGGGAAGGGGTCTTGGATGTATATAGCTGCTGGTGGGCCTGGGCTGAGGCAATCTGGCCTGGTAGTGCTAGTCCGGTACGCCCTCCTCGTGTTGGTTTGCTAGGAGGTGGTATGTTGTTTGGACCGGTAGTAAGTGGAGTGAGGGTTGGTCCGGTCGTAGGTGGTTCGATAGCGGGGGAGTTGGTCCGGTGGTAGCTTGGGGACAAGCTGGTCCGGTAGCTCTCTGGTTCGGCTATGCATGAAGGTGGGGTTTGATCCGGTGATAGGTGATTCGGTGGTAGGCGAGGTAGGTTGGTCCGGTAGTGCATGGAGATGGAGTTGGTTCGGCAGGGAGATGGAGTGTGGGTTGGTTCGGGAGGGAGAGTGAGTTGGCTCGGTGGGTTGATGGTCCGGTTGTGGATGGTGGAGCGTCTTTGGTTCGGCATGCATGAGAGGGAGTTAGTTCGGCCGAATCTCATCCAACATTGTGTATAAATATGAATGTAGGATGTGTGCATGCCTGTTCTTTGTTTTCAAACTCAGTTTTTAATCAAAATTCACTATCATCTTATCTGATCTCTGTTAGGACTTAGATTCTTAGCAAAATTGTTTGCTTATTATAACTAAGTTAAAATTTAAATTGAATGTTTCTGGAATTCAAAAAGAACAGAGCAAGTTTAATATAAGTGGAAATTCAAACATCTAAATTTAGCAATCTAGGAATATAAACTAAAACTTTATCCAAAATGACGATTTTTAGAAGTGAAATTATAAATTTTAGTATTAGAATTTGAGAGCAGTTCGAGATGAACTGGAATTGATGTTTTGGATTGTCTCGGGTGATCTAGTTAACCGAGATGGTCATGGTCTTCACTGGTGGTAGTGGAACGATCGGAGAGGTTGGGAAAAATGTCAGGATGGTGTTCAAGCTACTGTGGCGGTGGAGAATGATCGGTAAAGTTTTTAAACCTAGTTTTAGGCTCAGTCAGGATATCGTTTGCCACTGCATCTCTCGTGGACCGAGCTCCACCAAACTCTGGGAATCAGAAGCTTGAGTATTGGCGAAGATGTGGTTGGAAGTGTAGAGGCTCCGACGATCGGAGGATCGTGTTCGATGTGGTTCCAGGCTTTGTCTTTGGTTCCAATTTTGAGCTTGGATGCCCGAATTCAAATTCGAGGAAGAATTGATGACCTGATGATCATGATAGTGTGCGAGGGTGATCGCCGATGTGAGGAGATCGTCGTAGATGAAAGGAGTTTACTGCGTTGATGGTGCATGTCCACGGTGAATTTTGGGTCATGGTGAAGTCTGGTTTGAAGAGGGAAGATACTCGAATTTTTCTCGAGATTTTACTCGTGATTTTGGTAGTTGCCTCGAAGGAGTGGTTTGCTGACTCGAAGTGGTTTTGGCACTTGCTCGGGTTAGTGAAGTTGTTGCAGTTTTTCTGCAACCTGCCTGTAGGTTTTAAATTTTAATCAAAATTTAAATGAATTGCAAGTTGAGATGATAGATTTAAACATGTTTAAATCTAGTATGAAGTAAAAATTCAAATGGCTTTGAAATCTCAAAGTTTGAAATATTTAGAGTGGATTTTTAGGTTTTTAAAATCCTGACAGATTTCAAGATTTTGAAATTTTCAATTTAAAATCTGAAATATATTTTAAATAGCGACTTAAATTCAAAGGCTAAGCTCAGCTTCAAATAGCTTTTGAATTTTAAGATTTTAAAATGAAATTTGGGTTTAAAAAAAAGGTTTAAAATTAAGGTTTAAAACAAAGATTAATTCAAGTTTCGAATCAAAAGTTTTAAACAAATAATGGATTCAAGTATCTTGAATTCAAATATGGATATTTGAATAAGTTTTATAAATTCTGAATGTTTTCAAACACAGTTTAAATTTAAATTGTTTGCTAGAGGTAAATGTGTTTTCAAACAAATACATAAACTTGATTCTTTTGAAATGAAGTTCTTTATAAAAGGTTTATAAATGGAAGTTAAATGGTAATGTACTTAAAACTTAATTTTAAATAAATTAAGTAAATTAAGGCTTATCTTGTATAAGTTTTAAATGTAAGTAATAAATGTTATTTACATTTATTTTAAAGGATTGTAAATGGAATTTAAATTTGGTTAATGCTTAAATAAATATCATTTTGAATTTTAGATTCAAAATGGAATTTGAATTTAAATTTAAAAATGCAATGTTCTAAGTACACTTTTATATTTATAAAATCATTAATAAGAAATGGATTTTTCTTAGAGATTATTAAAATATTAAAATGATCAAATGAACAAGATAAGTAAGGAATGTCTTATTTATTTAATGTATAAATTAATAATTTAGATTAGTTTATAATTAAGAAATAATTAGAGAAGTAATTAAAGAATGATAAATAGTTAATGAAGGTCATTAACTAAGGACTATTTAGCAATTAATTAATATGACTAATTTTTAATAATTAATTATATTAATTAATCAAATGATAATCAATTGTGAAAATTATTTAAGTTAATTACTGAATAAAAGTAACTAAGACATTAATTACTTAATGTAATTAATGAAGTTTATTGTGATTAGTTTAGATTAATTAATTAAGTTTAATCAATTTTAATCACTTGTTGGTTTGATAATAATTACTTAATGGAATTAATGGAATGTAATTACTCAGTGAAGTAATTAAATATAATTACTGGATGTAATTAATAATGATGGAATTGTGAAAGTAATTTGGATTAAATTTCTTAGTATAATTAATCAAAGTGATTGATTAAAGAAATTAATTAAGGAGTAATTAATTTGATAAGTAATCAAGGGTAGTTAATTACTGAATGTGATTAATCAAGTTGATTAATAATTATGGTTTAATTGAGAATAATTACTTAACGTAATTAATTTAAATATATAATTAATTTAAATATAATTGAGATCATTAATTAATATAACTAACGATGTAATTAAGATTGATTAATTAAGATTAATTAATCAATAATAAGTGATTAAGGATAATTAACTAATTGTAATTAATTAAGGTTTAATGCAATTAATTATAGTTAATTAATTAATGAAGTAATTAAAGGTTAATTACGGTATTTGGTTTAGAGTAATTAATTTTGTAAAATTAATTAAAGTATAATTATTCAGGGGTGATTAATTAAGATGATAAATTAGAGGATAATTAATTAATTAAATTGTAATTAATTAATGGTGATGTAAGCAAGATTTATATTGAGGTAAGAAATTAATTTAATTCACTTTAAATTAACTAGAGATGATGTAATTAATTTAATTCATTTTAAATTAATTATAGTTGGTATGATTATAGATCATTGCTTATGAATGGATGATATAGTTTGCCTTGAATGGTTTGAATCTCAGCTATGAGATTAGTAATGTTGAGTGATATGGATGCATTGGTTGCATTGTGGTAATGATATGGATTATCTTTGATAATGATAATATGGATTTTCTGTTGTGATGACAATGTTGATTATCTATTTTGAATCTTTGAATTGTCTATCTGTGTGTATATGGATAATTGTATTGAATTGTTTAAAACTCTAAAACAACTTGGACCTAAAAGACACGCTTTGGATTTCGATGAGACAGGGAACGGGTTTCCATATTTGGATATCCGAAAAGCACATCGATCCAAATTAACGATAGGTCGTGTATCTTATGTGATGAGTGAAGACTCGAGGTGTAAGGACTATTCGTCAATATAACTCTAAGGGTGATTCCGAGATGAGTTTGACGGAGATTGTACTTTCAGATTCGAGATGGTGATTCAGAGTGCAAGGGTTATCGTCGTTAACTCTGAGGGTGATTCCAAAATGAGAGTAACGAGATAATGCCTTCGATTTCGTTCGAACCCGGAACGTACTTGTATGGATTGAATGCTTTCAGAACATCGTCAGGTGGACGATGAGCATTCTAAGTGATGTGTTCACTAAAGGTAATCGTAGCCTCAAGCCTCATCAACCGGGAATCGCTAAAATAGGGGAGGTGCAGCAAGGCTAAGTGGGTCATGCCCAAGTAGGACGAGATTTTCCCCTGTCTAGAGGTCCCTTTTTATTCGGCTTAGTGGGCGGTTGGAATTGCGCACCAACTGCGTGGTTGTCTTGTTCGGGACTGTCTAGTAAGGGATGGTTCAGGCCTTGTGTTTGTGATATCCCGGAAATTTGGGCAATATAAATTTAATAATCTGTGTTTTAAATTTAATTTAATTTGATAATTTTATTAATAAAATTGGGAATTTGATTTAATAACCATGTTTTAATAAATATTTAAGTTGAAAGATTTTATCTTTTTAAATAAATAAATTGTTTTCTGTTTATAATATATATATATATATATATATATATATATTTGTATATATTGTAAATTGATAAATTTTGATTTTGAATTTAGTGAATCAATTGATTTTCTAATTCTAGTTTATTTTTAGTAAATTAAAAATTTAATTTAAGAATTGATTTTTCAAAGAAATTCAATGAATAATGTTATGATTTATATTATGGTAAATCTTATTTGTTTTGAAATTTTATTTAACTTTAAAATATATGAATTTAGAATTAGATAAATATAGAAGCTATGTTTTATTTTATATTACTTGGGATTTATATATATATACAAGAATTTACAATATAAATTACAAATGAACTTAGTTGTTATAATTTCTTTTACAAATTATTTGATATTGTTTAATTTGTTATTTTTAAATAAAAATTATGATACTTAAGTTCTTATGAACATAAATAGACTTTGTAAGGAATATAATTGTTATTTTTAATTTTAATAAAGTTATATATGCATTTATATATGTAACATGATTATTAAAATTTTGATTTGATAAATTAATTTTAAATTTGAATTTGATGTTTTGAAATTAATAACATAAATACTTCAATATTTTTGAATATGCTATATTTTTAATTTGTTGTTTTTATTTCTTTTAATTTAAACAGAGATAAAACTCATTTGTATATTACTTAAGAAATAAAATAGATGTAAAAACTTATAAACAATTTTAAATTACATATGTAAGTTTATTACCATCTTAAATTGACATGTGTAAGCCATTAATCAAAACAATGAGACAAATGTTAAAATTTAAACAAGTGTCCTTTTAGTTTTTCTTCTAATTTAATGAAATCAAAGAAATAAAATAAAAATAAAATAACATTTCTTACATAAAAACATTTTCCCTCATTCTATTCTTTTTCTATTCTCCATTACTTAAGAAATTTTCAGCTGAAAATCATCTTCTTCAAACAACCTAAAACCTGAAATCATCAATCAAACCTGCATGTAACTTCACCAATGTCTGAAATCAATTTGCAACTTAAAAAAAAAAAAATTCAAACCTGCATGCATCTATGCCTGCAGTACTCTGTTTGAAAACCATAACCAAAGCCTGCATTTTTATTCTAGGAAGCATGCAAATGTAACATGGAAGCAATATTGCAAATGTAAATCTGGAAAACACAAAGTTCTACCACAAATTCAAGTTTTAAAAGAAATCTTAAGTTCAAAGATTTCATAAGCAACCTAGAACTTGCATGAAGTGGTAAAAGCAAAATGAAGTTTTACTAAGCATCTACAGTTTTTTTAAAATGAGATCTGAAACTTGTGCTCTGCCTCCATAAAACCCAGGTGAGTAACATTTTAACAAAAATAATTTAAGTAATTATGGTTGCTTAGTTTATGTCTGTGGTATTCTTATTAAAGTGGATGAATTAGATGTTATACTCTGTTATATGCATGTTGCACAGTGATCTTGTTTTGCCTGTTTTAGTTTCCAGATTATTGTTATGTTCAAAACATGACTTTATAAAAAAAAATCAACGTTATAGTTTAAGTTTTTAAACCTAGTATGTTATGTAATATAAATTAGAGTTTAATCTTATAAAAAGAAAAGAAAATGAGAATGAAGCTGTGATGTCACAGGATAAGCAAAACCAACAGAGTAAATTTATGAAATCAATATGTAAATTTTCCAGATTTAATTATTTAAGCTTATAAACGAATTACTTGATCTTTAACTTAATTTTTAAAACTATAATCTAAAATTTTAGTTTGCTTTCATTAAAGTATTTCTTGTTTAACCAGGAAATACAAATTGAATTAGTTCTTTCAATCTAGGGGTAGGGAGCTGCCTGAATTTCTTTTGTTGTTGGAATGATGTGTATAGTTTTCCGGAAAAATCATAGATGATGGATTAAGGAAATTAGGAAAACCTGATTTGGGTTTAAAAATTTTGAACCTTAGTTTTTCTGTGTTCAAATATTTGATCACTGCGACATAATTAAGTGATCGAGTTCTCTTTTGTTCGAGCTGGAGGTAGATGGGGTATGGAGTAAGTCGTGGCCGGAGACGAAGTCTCTCTGGTGGTCAGGATTGGGTGGGTGAAGCGTTTTCCAGGTTGCGACATTATTGTAGTATTTCGAGTTCGAGTGCTTAAAATCGATTTGGGGTTTCTGGATTTGATTCGAAGGTTGGAATGGCTTTAGAGGGTGATCGATGACTTGTGTGGTTGGTCGTAAGGGGTCGGAGAAGGTTGCCGTGACGGTGCAGGTGCACGTTGATCATGATGTATCAGTGTTTTAGGATAAATGGGTTTTCCAGTGTTGGCTCGGGTAGTTCTGTAGTTTTGCTCGAAGATAAGGGGATTGGGACTCGAAGGAAATTGATGAGGTCTCGGGTGTTAATTTTGTATCAGGGATTGGTAAACCTGTTAGCACAAGTTTGCATAAACCTGTTTTATTTGAGATTTAAATAGATTTTAGGATGAAGTTTGTTATTTGAGTTACTCGAGTTGCTTGAGTCAGCTCGGGCTAATGATTGAAGTTTAGAAATTGTCTTGTTTCAAATTTAAAATTGGAATTTGAAATATAAAGCAAAAATTTAAATTTAAGTTTTAAATCTAATTTAAATTATAGATTCAAGTTGAATTGAATCTTAAAGTTGGAAATGATCAGGTATTTGAATTCAAATTTGCTTTAAATAAATTTAAAAGAATTTATTGTTTAAAATGTTTTAAAAAGAAATTTGAATTTAAATTTGAAATTGAATATAAAGTAATGTTAAACAAAGTTTTAAATTTTATTCAATTTGGGATATGAATCTTTGGTTTAAAAATAAATTTAAAGTTTTATAAATTTAAGTGTTTCAAACCAAATTTGAATATTAATGGAAAATTTAAATGGTTTAATTTTAAAAAGAAATTTATTTTAACTTTTGTAAAATTTCTTTTATAATGAAAGTATTATTGTCAATTAAGGTTTTAGATTGATTTTAATACTTATTAAAGTTAAAAATAATTTAATGTATGTATTTCGTTTAATTATTAGGGTAATTAAATGAATAATTAATTTATTTAATAAATTAATGAAATTAATAATTACTTAAGGTAATTAAGGGTTAATTTTAAGGGTTTAGGATTAATTATTCTTTGAATAATTAACTTGTAAATGAGCATAATTAATTAAGTAAAATTAGTTTTTAATTATTAATTAATCAAGTAATAATAGATTAATTAAGTTTTAATTAACACTTAATTATTTAATTAGGGGTTAATTAATGGGTTATTAATGGTTAATTAAATTGTAATTAATAATGATTTTAAAATAAGTTAATAGAAAATAATTAATGAATTGTTAATAGTTAATGAAGGTCATTAACTAAGGATTATTTAATAATTAATTAATGTGATTAATTTTAATTATTAATTAGATTAATTAATTTAAAGATAATCAATTGTGAGTTGTTAAGTATAGTTACTTATGGAAGTAATTAAGGAATTAATTTCTTATTGTAATTAATTGAGTTAATTTGATTAGTTTAAGTTAATTAATTCAGTTTAATTAATTTAAAATAAACATTTGATGATTTGTGAAGTATAATTACTTAATGTAATTAAATGTAGAGTAATTACTTAGAGAAGTAATTAATGGATAATTACTATATGTAATTAATTAAAGGTGATTTGATATTTGAAGTAATTTAAGTATAATTACTTTGTAAATTAATCAAAGGATTAATTAGAGATGATTAATTAATGAAGTAATTAATTTATTTGGTAAAGTAATTAAGGGTAGATAATTACCGAATGGAGTTAATCAAGGGTGATTAACAGTTATAGTTTAAATGAAGATTTATTACTTAGAGTAATTAATTTAATTTGAAAATGTAATTAGAAGATCATTAATTATTATAATTAATGATGTAATTAAGATTGATTAATTAAGATTAATTAATCAATAATAAGTTATTAAAGGTAATTAATTAATGTAATTAATTAAGGTTTAATGTAATTAATTTTAGGTAATTAATTAATGAAGTAATTAAAGGTTAATTACTGTATTTGGTTAAGTACAATTAATTTGAAGAAATTAATTAGTGAATAATTACTTGAATATAATTAAGGGTTAATTAATCAGGGATGATTAATTAAAATGAATAATTGGATGAAGATTAATTATTTGATCGATAAATTATCAATAGTGATATGAGCAAGTTGATATTGGTGAAGTAATTAATTTAATTTACTTTAAATTAATGGAATGATGTAATTAATTTAATTCATTTTAAATTAATTATATTTGTTATGGTTAATCATTGCTTATATGGTTGGATATTGTTGTTTGTTTTGGATGATTTGAATCTCAGACATAAGATAGATTATGTTGAGTGATTTGGATGCATTGGTTGCATTGTGATGTTGATATAGATTATCTTTTGGATAATGATAGTATGGTTTATCTGATATGATGATAATGTTGATTATCTGTTGTGGATCTATGATTTATCTATTTGTATATATAATTGAATTGTTTTAAACCTTTAAAACAACTTGGCCTTAAAAGACACGCTTTGGATTTCGATGAGAAGGGGATCGGGTTTCCATATTTGGATATCCGAAAACCACATCGATTCCAAATAACGTTAGGTCGTGAATCTAAGTGGAGCAAGTGAAGACTCGAGGTGTAAGGGCTATACGTCAGTATAACTCTGTGGGTGATTCCGTAATGAGTTTGACGGAATAGTACTTATAGATTCGAGATATAGGTTTAGAGTGCAAGGGTTATCGTCGTTAACTCTGTGGGTGATTCCGTAATGAGTGTAACGAGATAATGCCTTCGGTTTCGTTCGAACCCGGAACAAACTTGTATGGATTGAATGCTTTCAGAACATCGTCAGGTGGACGATGAGCATTCTAAGAGATGTGTCCTCTAAAGGTAATCGTAGCCTCAAGCCTCATCAACCGGGAATGGCTAAAATAGGGGAGGTGCAGCAAGGCTTCGCGGGTCGCACCCACTGGAGAGCAAGATTGATCCCTATCTAGAGGTCCCTTTTTATTTCGGCTGTGTGGGCAGTTGGATGTACACCAACTGCGGAGTTGTCTTATTCGGAACTATTCAGTAAGGAATGGGTCCGGCTTTGTGTTGCAGGGGAGTGGGAGTACTCCAAGGTACGTTGATCTAGGCCACGTACTGTGACGGGCGGTACCCCAGTAGCCCTGCCATTGTATGGAATCCAAAATCCAATAAGTGCCAACGGTTTTGATTATATTACCCACTTTTGTGGCTAGTAGCTGGAATTTAATCATGTAACAATTTCGACTATTTCTTATTTACTTGAAAACCCTAGACACTATTATAATATCACTGGATTTCCTATCAAATGTTTTGGTTAGCGTAAGGTAAAAACTTTTCCATGTTTATGTGTGGGAAGTCTTACATGATACCTTTCTTTTCAAAAGGTTTTTGAAAGTTAAGCAACTTTAACCTGTTACTCACACCAGACCCATGTCTGACCCGGAGTTTATTTTTGTTTTTCATAAACTCTTGGGTACTCAAATTTTTACGAGTAGCCAAGGGAATTCAGGTTATCTTTGATGAATTATGGAGGAGCAAATGGAGCAGGAGGCTTCTGCGTTAGATATATAGTATTCCGCTGTGTGATCTGTGATTGTCTCTGAGTTGTATTATATTGTAAATACTAGATAGGTGTTTATAACTGTCTAGTATGTGTGTATATCTGTGTACTCTGATAGTGGTTGTAAGCTATGTAATATTTTATGTTATTAATATAATTTATTCGTTCCGCTGTTTAGATTCTGATGTGTTGTTTCTTCTTCTTCTCTTTCTTTTCTTCTTCTATCCCTTTCTTTCTTAATTGATGATGTGACTTCCTTGAGTGTGGAAGTTGGGTCGTCACAGTGCTGCAGGGGAGCGGGCGTACTCGGTACGGTGATCTAGGCCATGTACTGTGACGGGCGGTACCCCAGTAGCCCTGCCATTGTATGGAATCCAAAATCCAATATGTCCCAACGGTTTTGATTGTATTACCCACTTTTTGGCTAGTAGCTGGAATTTAATAGATGTAACAATTTCAGCTATTTCATATTTACTTGTAAACCCTGGACCTATTATAATATCACTGTATTTCCTATCAAATGTTTTGGTTAGCGTAAGGTAAATTTTCCATGTTTATGTGTGGAAAGTCTTACGTGATACCTTTTCTTTTCAAAAGGTTTTGAAAATTAAGCAACTTTAACCTGTTACTCACACCAGACCCATGTCTGACCCGGAGTTTATCTTTTGTTTTCTTAAACTCTTGGGTGCTTAAATTTTTACGAGTAGCCAAGTGATTCAGGTTAGCTTTGATGAATTATGGAGGAGCAATGGAGCAGGAGGCTTCGACGTTAGATTTATAGATTCCGCTGTGTGTTTTCTGTATTAGTATCTCTTTGTTGAGTTGTATCGAGTTGTAAAAACTAGACAGGTGTTTATAACTGTCTAGAATGTGTTGTATTATCTGTGTAACTCTGATAATTGTCGTATACTATGTAATATCTTATGTTATTAATATAATTTATTCGTTCTGTTGTTTAGATTCTGATGTGTTGTTTCTTTCTTCCTCTCTTTCTTTCTCTTCTCTATCCCTTTCTTTCTTATTAATGATGCGTCATTCTGTGGAGACGGATGGCGGGTCGTTACTATGGTATTAGAGCATTAGGTTGAGCGAATACCTAGGCTCTGGAGTGATTTCTTTCTTGAGAGAGAGAGTATTTGTAATTTTGAATATATATATATATATATATATATATTTATGTATTTCTACCTATCTGTTGGGTTACCCGTTCAGGTTTTCCAATATAGGTTATAAGGGTAGATGAGGTAGTGGTGTTTGTAACATGACAACTACCATTTGTTGGAGTTAATGTTTGAGGTTGGAAGTGTATCTGTCGAGACTGTAGACTGAATACTGTCTCGAGTAAGTTATGTAGAGTGTAGAGGTTTCATCGATAACTGAAGGAAACCTGTTAAGGTTTGGAGACATCTTTGAAGTGTAGAGTTTGGTGAGTAGAGTTTGAATCTGTCGGTTGGGCAGAAGCAAGTGATGGTATTTTGATACTTCGAGAAGCGTAGCTGCGTGATGAGATGCAGTGATTATGCATTATTTCCAAAGATGTTTTCTTTGGAAACAAGTTTAAGGAAGTAGATCCGCTTCGGTGTTGTGGCTGGATTCAGCAGGATATTGTGGTTAGTTTTGAAGTCCGAGTTTCTCGAAGAGTTATTGAATCAGGAAGTTTTTGGCATCAGTGTCAGCAGTACAGATCGGAGTGTTCTGTGAGCCGACAGAGAGGTCTTAGCTGAGTAGTTTTTCTAGAGGTGGAATTAAGAAGCAGCAGAGTGAATCCATTTCATCAATGGATTGGCTTAGCCAGTGTAAGCTGTTCTGTTTGGTAAAGAGAGAACAGTTTTCTTTGGAAATTTATCTAGGTTGATCCCAAAAGTAACTTGCGATAGTTGAGTGCTCTCTTGGATTGATGAAGATTTTTCGGATGTCTTCTGGGAAGACAGAGGTTTGTCAGCATCTGGAGATTGAGTTTTCTTATCACTAGAATACCAGGAGTGGAACTAGTGGTTCAGTATAGTTGAAGGATGGTTCCTAGAGATAGAGTTTGATGAAGCAACTCAGTTTTGCAGTAATTTCTGAGTTTTCTTTATGGATCTGTTGAACCATATTTTTGGGAAGTTATGTCCAGTTAGTGCTTATGTTCTACTTCATATCAGAGTTTTGCAGCGGAAGTAGTTTGGAAGTGTTTCTGATTGTATTTTTCAAAATTAGGAGAAGTTTGTAGTCTTCTGCTGGTTATGGAGTAGAATTGTGTTCTTGGTTTTGGTTGATCTTGAGGAGATCATTGGGTTGGGTTTTTTTGGTCTAGTTTGTTTCTAGAGGAATCGGCAAGGGTTGAGCTGATCAGTTTGGATGATGGCGGCCTAGGATCGTCCGACGACATTTTGTGGATAAGAGACGGAGGAATTTGGAATTCGAAGTTGGAGACTTCGTTGTTGTTGGAGTTTTCTCCGATCAAAGGAGCTATAAGTTGTGGTAAGGCTGGAAAGATAACTCCGAGATATTTTGGATCTGTCTTTGTTCTTGTAAGGATAAGTGTTTGGTTTTCAGGATTGAATTGCCAGTTTGGATAACTGGGATTCGATACGTGTCACATATCTCTGAGGGCGTACGTGTATGGTCTATCTCTGGCTTTGGAACCAGCTATTCAGGAGGTTTAGTTCTTGAATCAGACTCGTCTGTAGTCTGATATGCTGTCTAGTTTTGTAGATCTAGATGAGTAGGTGCTCTGTAGCTTTGTAGTATTGATTGTTTGGAATCTATAGAGCGAGTATTCCGATATTCATACCGGGGAAACTCGTGGAAGTTCTATCCAGAAATTTTTCTGGATAATTAGATTTGTTTGAAGGAATTGGTTGCTATGGTTGTTAGCATATGATTGATGTATGCTTGTGTTTTAAAATAAAATCTTAAGGTAGATTATTAAATTACCTTTGTTTTTAAATTTCGGGGACGAAATTCTTTTAAGGGGAGAGGAATGTGATATCCCGGAAATTTGGCAATATAAATTCAATAATCTATGTTGAAAATTAATTTGATTTGATAATTTTTGATAATAAAATTTTGAGTTTATTTAATAATCTTCTTTTAATAAATATTTAAATTGGTAGATTTTATCTTTTTAAAGCCAATAAATTGTTGTCTATATAATTGTATATATTGTAAATATATAAGCTTTGATTTAGAATTTAGTAAATGAATTAATTTTCTAGTTTTAATTTATTTATGGTAAGTTTGAAATTTGATAAATTTAACAATTGGCTTTTCAAAGCAATTTAACGAATATCAATAGGGCCTGTAAATATTTAAAAGTAAATCTTATTTGTTTTTAAAATTTAATCTAATTAACTTAAATATGAATTTAAATTAGATAAACATAAAAGCTTGGTTTTATCTTTTTTTAAAATATTGTTTGAAATTTATATATAAGAATTTAAAATACAAATTACATATGATCTTAATTTATTGAGTAATAGGAGTAAACTATAATATCATTTATAAATTAGTTTAAAATTGTATAATTTTTTATTTTCAAATAGTAATGATAATACTTAGTTTTTTTATAATTGTGAATAAATTTGGTTAGAAATATGCATCTATATATAACTTGATTCTTAAAATTGGATTTGATAAATTAATTTAAAATGTGAATTCAATGTTTTGAATTTAATAGAATAAACACTTAAAAATATTTGAATAAGCTTTTAATTATATATTGTTTTGTTTTATTTTTCTATAAAGAAAAGGAAGAAATTCATTTATATATATATACATATACGTAAGAGCAATAAATTTAGATTTAAAAGCTTTTGTAAACTATTTAAATTAAAATAAAGAAGACAATTTCCTTTATAAATTATTTATGGTTATCAAATTAGTTATTTTCAAAATATATTAATACATTGTTTTTAACAAATAGATTACTTTTAATAAAAATAATTGTTTTTCAAAATTTAATTCTGTAGTTATATATGTATATACATATAACTTGATTTGAATTTGAATTCAAAGCTTTAAAATTTAAAGTATAAATATTTTTAATTCGTTTTGATTCTAAAATATTTGTATAAACTTTATTTTATAAATAAGAATTGGATTTATTTATTTTAAAATTATCTACATATAAATAAATACATATTAACTAATTAATTAAACATGGATTTATATTTATCTTATATTAACATCTAACTAAATAACTAATTTACATAATTTTAACTAATTAACATTTAATGACAAATGTAAGCATTTTACAAATAAAAAGACATGTGTTAATCAATACACACGACAACTTGACAAATGTTAGGATTAAAGACAAGTGTCATTTACTTTTGTTTTTTTTAAGTATTTCAGTTATTTTTTATTATAAACAAATTCTCTTCCATTTTATTTCTTTTAAAAATCTAAAGCTAAGAAGACAATGAAAACAAATCTGAAATAAAATAAACACTTCTTTTAAAACCAAAATTCTGAAATCATCTCCAACAAATCCTGTAATCTCAACAAAATTTAAGTCATCTTCAAAATTCTGTAACCTCTATAACCAAGCATGCAGATCTATTTACTCTCTGAAAACACCTTCTCAAAACACCTCTACCAAGATCAAATGCAAATCATTTTTCCTGTGATTATCTTTAAAAACATCACCAGAAAAATCATTCTGCAAACTCTAAAAGCCTGCATTTCCTTATTTCAAGAATCTAGGAAGCAATCTGTAGCATTCAAGGAAAAACTGTTTTAAACCTTCATATTTTCAAGTATGAAAGCACTGCATCATTTCAATCTGGAAGCAAGCAGTTCAAATTTAAGCTAAGCAATTCAAAAATGGGTACCGCATATTCCAGTTTTTCAACAAGCTTTTGCAAAAACCAATTGAGGCTCTGTGTAACATCCCGCATATTTAACAATTTTATATTTAAATATTTTATTTAAGTATTGCGTCGTTAGTCGGATTTTTGGTCCGAAATGTTACTTTTTGCAAATGGCCGAATTGGGACTCAAAACCATTCCCATTGGTTCCAAAATGGCGTTTGCGATCTTTTTGGGTATAAACTTTGATATGTTTGGAGTAAGTTGAATTTTGACTCTTTTTCTATTGGGTTTTGGGTTTGGGTTCAGCCCACTAGCTAACTAATACCCTAACTCATCCATTTCCTCTCCATTCATCCTCATTTCTTTCCTTTAGCTTAAGAAAACTGAAAATGGTGGAAGGGAAAGGGAAATAGAAATTTGCAAACCCTAGTTTCTTCTTGCAAACTTGATTCTTGCTCCAAAATCAAAGTGAAGCCATAGGTAAGTCTCCTCCTTATCTTCTCTATCTCTTTCTCCCTTCAATTTCAGGGATTTCCTAAACCTAACTTAGGAAAATACTTGTTTTATTCTTAGATCGAAGCTTGTTGAGTTGAAGTGAAGAGTAGTTAGTCTCTTTCTTGTGTTTGAGCATCTTCTTCTTTGTTTTGTGATATAAGGTGAGATTTTTATCTCACATCTATGCTTATATATATATATATATATATCTTTGTTTGGGTGTAGGAAGGTGAGTTTTGAATTCACATCTACTTCTCTTGATTTCATTGATGTTGGGTATGAATTCCTAGCACTTGTTCATATGTTCGATTGCTTTCGATTTGGTTTGCTTTGGTGAAATTGCCAAATATTGACTTTTGAAGCCAAATCTATGTAAAACCTTATATGGTTGATGTTTATGTTGTTCGAAGTGTTTGGGTGTGTCGTTAAGGTTGGGTAGTCGTTTGACGTAAGCCCATAATCAACACGCATCCGATTGCTTTCGATTTGTTGGCCATAGATGGCCTAGGTTCAGGAATGCCTGACCATCAGGTTTCAGACTTCTGAAACTTCTATTTCAGACGTCTGAATATTGTTCTGGGGAACATTTTCACCCCCAGATTCAGACGTCTGAAAGTATATTCCAGACGTCTGAATTGGCTAAATTTCGACCAGAAAGGAAATAGGCCAAAATATGTCTATTTCAGACGTCTGGAAGGTTGGATTCAGACGTCTGAATTCTGTTTTGAAAAACAAATTAATTTTCAGATTCAGACGTCTGAATCCCTTCTTTCAGACGTCTGAATATGCTGTTTTTGCCAAATTGCCTTGTTCGCTTCGTTTTCCAAATTTAATCGATGCATATTGATTCCAATTAGTTGTTTATGTATATTTGATCTTGATGATTCCTTTTTGAATTTATTCATGGGTTTTTATAAATGATTTCTTCAAATCGAATTAAAAGTTCGCTTCCCCGAGTTATAAATTCTATTTAAAACACACGCACAATTTCGCACTTCGAGCGAAGTGGAAAGGAAATTAAATGGTTAGATAAAACACAAACCATAAATCTGTGTGTTTATCCCTCCGATTAATCCTCGACCTATTCTACTGATCGTTTTGACCTTCGGGTTTGGTTTACCGATGACATGAGGTGAACTTTGTACTGCTTTGAGTGTGAAATTGACTAAAGAATAGTAAACCGTTTAGTGCGAACGAGTGGTTATGGGACTCACGTTACCACTTTTTGGATTCCTTTTTGAGAGTTATGACACATTCCGCCAGTTAGTGGTGTCCAGTACTGGGTCTTCGACCTTCACCACTACGGTCTGTTGTCTTCGGGTATGATGCCTTCGGGTATGTTGCCTTCGGGTTTGTGCCTTCGGGTTTGTGCCTTCGGGTTTTTTGCCCTATAGTATCACTTCCGATGTTGGTCGTTATGAGCCGCATGGGTGATATTGGGTTGCCCTTTAGTATCGCTTTTGATGTTGGTCGTTATGAGCCGCATGTCTAATATTGGGTTTGAAGTCTTCTGGCTCATGGATCCTTGTTTGTACAGTACTGAGCTCGAGCAAATTTTATGATGTTTTCATTCATTTGTATATTCCCTAGGTATCGCCTTTCGGTGTTGGTGTTTTTGAGCCGCATGATATGTTGCGATTACCTTGTGGAACTTGTATACCTTATTGGCATTTGTTATTGCCTTTTTGGCTCGTTTTGGGATATTCTTATCCTTTTGTTTTTATGAGTTGCCGATGATATGAGGCTTGTTATCATATGATTCGTCTTTTGCTAGATGATTGTGTTATCTCCTTTAGAGATATTTGTTATACTCTGTGACCTTGCAGGTTATTGTTGTTCAGTTTATCTAACTGATTTGTTTAGCTAGACTGACCCGTGTATTTTATACTCGGGTCAGACCGAGTTGTTTCAGGTTAGGTGCTTTTGGACTTAGCCTATTTTGCTTCCGCATGGACTATTCATCTTATTCCTTTTTGTTAAAGCTTTTTGTGTAGTCCTTTTATTGTAACTCTGATATATGTATTCTTTTGACTCGTCTCTATATTCTGGTTTGCTATACCACTTGACATGTATTATTTTGTGTACTCTGTTGTGTATCAATATATGTGTATATGATGACCTACTGTTCTGTGATGTTTATTACATTTGAGTTGTTATATTCTGTTCTGATAGATCCTTCAACCACCTATGGTTTTGTTTTAAGTATTCATTGGGTACGTCGACCTGCATGGTATGACTATTGTTGATGTATTCAATAGATAGTTAGAGCAAGGCTATAGATGGTCGCTCCTAACCATCCTTATTCTCCGTGTTAATTCACGGCATTACCTTATAGTGTCCTTGGCTAGCGTGGGTATAGAGGTGGGGCGTCACAGCGTGGCATCAGAGCTGAGTTCAGAACAAAATATGATAAACACAGAATAGATGCACATATTACGATACATCAAAGTGTATAAGTGATACAAATCTTTGAATCATCGTGCCTTTCTATTCCTTTTACCATCAAAGGTTAGATAGAATGTGGGAATATGTCTAGGAATGCATTTAAATTCCGTAGTATTCCATATTGGGACATCTACCTTGCGATTAATCTTGTTCTTATCTTGGCTTCAGTGTATGGCTGGAAGAGGCAGGGGATGACGTTCGGATGCTCAGCCTCCAGTTCCTCCTCGAGTGTCTCCACCTCGCAAGTCTGCCTTTGCACGCCAGTGCAGTGATTTTGCTCATCTTGGGGGAAAGCCGTTTAAAGGCTCTGAGTCCGTTCTTGAAGTCCAAGCTTGGTTTCGCACGTGTGAGTGTATCTTCTCTCGTATGCATCTTTCTGACCATGATAAAGTTCTTGTAACATCTAGCTTATTACAAGAGAGTGCTCTTGATTGGTATGAGCTTCTTGTAGCCGAGATTGATGAGTCTACTCTTTCTTGGACTCAATTTCGGGAGCGATTTGAACTCAAGTTCGTTCCTGAATCTGAAAAAGTTTTATTGACCCGTCGCTTCCTTGAGCCAAAGAAAGGGAAATCTTCTATTTCTGAGTATGTTGCATCATTCGAGGCTTTATCTAAGTATGGTCTTGAATTCATTAGCACTTCTTATAAGAAGAATTTGAAGTTTGTTTCTGGTCTTAAGAAATATCTTAAGAAGTCTTTGTTGCTCCAGCTTAAGCTTTCTTTTGAGGAGTTGGTTGATTCGGCACTTCATCTCGAGACCGTCGAGAAGAAGTGTGATAGTGATCTTGGTGTTGAGGTTTCCAAGAACCCCAACAAGAGGCCGTTTCCACTTCAGAAGAAGCCTTTTCCTTCTAAGAAGAAGAAGACCGGTGGTTCTAGTTCTCAGCCTCAGTCTGTTGGAACACCTTTCGTCCATAAGTGTTTCAATTGTGGTTCTCCTGATCATATTATTCGAGCTTGTCCTAAGCCTCTCTTCTACCGCTATTGCAAGAAGGAAGGTCATCATGTTTCAGCTTGCCCTACTGTTCCGGCTGGTGCCAAGTCCAGCAAGCTTTATGCTGCTAAGGCTTCTGAAGGTCCTTCTCAGCCCAAAGGTATATCTCCATCTATTTTGGAAGGTTCTATTTTGTTTCATGATCATAGTATATGAGTTCTTTTCGATACGGGTGCTTCACATTCTTTCGTATCGAAAAACGTCGTTGATGATTTATCTTTGGATGTTTCTTGTATGATTACTTCTTTAAGGATTGCGAATCCTACTAGGAGATCCGCGACCCTTAGCCTGCTTTGTGATGATGTTGAGATTGTTTTATGTGGCTTTTCTTTTCGTGCGAATCTGCACGTTATTTCTTGTCTGGGATTTGATTTTGGGTATGGACCCGCTAGTGAGATATGATGCCAGGATTATTTGTTCGGAGAGAATTATATATCTTCGACATCCGGATTCGCCTACTCAGCTATCACTTATTCTTCGGGATGTGGATAATTCGGAAATGACTATGTATTCTCTTGATTTGCGAGATGATGATGATATATCTCGTATTCCTATTGCTTGTGACATTTCTGATGTTTTTGAGCCTGTCTCGGGTTTGCCACCTAAGCGGGAAATTGAGTTCCGCATTGATCTCATTCCAGGCGCGCAGCCAGTTAGTCGTCCTCCCACGAGGATGTCTATAAAGGAAAATGAGGAACTCAAAAAGCAGCTTTTAGAGCTTGAGTCCAAGCAGTTGATTCAGTCCAGTTTTTCTCCTGTGGGGATCCGCGGTCGTCTTCGTGAAGAAGTCTGATGGAACTCTTAGGCTTTGCATTGACTATCGCAAGCTTAACGAGTTAACCATCAGGAATAGGTATCCATTGCCTAGGATCGATGATATGTTCGATCTATTGAGTGGTGCTAAGGTCTTTTCTCAACTAGACCTTGCCACAGGTTTTCATCAGTTACGAGTCGCGGAGGATAGCATTCCTCTTACCGCTTTCCGCACTCGTTATGGTTCTTTTGAGTGGCTCGTTATGCCGTTCGGGTTGACGAACACTTCTGCTTTCTTTGTCGATCTCATGAATTGGGTATTCCAGGAATATCTCGATAAGTTCGTCCTTGTCTTCATTGATGATATCCTTATTTATTCTAAGTTTGAAGCCGAGAATGCTAATCACTTGAGAATTGTCTTGAGTACTCTCCGTCACCATCAGCTTAGAGCCAAATTCTCCAAATGCCACTTTTGGGAGAATAAGGTTAAGTTCTTAGGCCATGTTGTATCTTCCGATGGCATTTCTGTCGATCCCTCAAAGATCGAAGCCATCCAGAATTGGAAGAGGCCTGAGAATGTTCATGAGATTCGTAGTTTCCTTGGATTGGCGGGTTATTACCGTCGGTTCATTAAGGATTTTTCCCGGGTTGTGCTTCCTCTCACCTGCCTTACTCGGAAATGCATTCATTTTATTTGGTCCAATAAGTGTGAAGCTTCCTTTTTGTCATTGAAGGAACTTCTCACTAATGCTCCTATTCTTGTGGTTCCCGAGGGGAATCATGATCTTGTTGTCTACACCGATGCTTGTGGTAGTGGTCTCGGTGCTGTTCTTATGTAGAAGGATCGGGTAGTTGCTTATGCTTCTAGGCAACTGCGTCCGAATGAAGTTCGCTATGCCACTCATGATCTTGAGTTAGCCGTCATTGTCTTTGCCTTGAAGATTTGGCGACACTATTAATTGGGCGAGCGCTTCATTCTTTATACCGATCATAAATCTTTGAAGTATTTGTTCACTCAGAAGGAACTCAATATGAGACAACAGCGTTGGCTTGAGTTTCTTGCCTCCTATGACTTTGACATCCAGTATACCCCTGGAAAGGGTAATCGTGTTGCTGATGCGCTTAGTTGCAAACATTCGGCTGTAGTTTCTATAATGCTTGCCGAATATGATATTCTTGAGACTCTATCTTTTTGTGAAGTTCATGATCGAGGTTCATCTTCTGATTCTCCTATTCTGTTATTTAGTTTGGGAGCTCGACCTATTTTGTTGGATCGTATTGCCGATGCTCAGCGGCGTGATCCTGATTCGTTGCATCTTATTCACTTTGTGAGTCTGGATCCTGTGATGAGGCATTGCGGGATTTCAGCATTGATTCTCATGGGTGTCTTCGCAAGAAGAACCGTCTTTTTGTGCCTTCTGATTTTGCACTTAGGCATGACATTCTTGATGATTGTCACCGTTCTAAGTATACCATTCATCCTGGTAGTAGTAAGATGTATGTCGATATGCGTCGTCTTTATTATTGGGAAGACATGAAGCGCGATGTGGTGAGTTATGTGAGCAATTGCATAACTTGTCAGCGTTTTAAGGCCGAACATCAGCGTCCTTCGGGTCTTCTTCAGCCTCTAGAGATTCCATTATGGAAATGGGATCAGATTTCTATGGATTTCATTGATGGCCTACCTCGTTCGAGATCGGGCCATTCTAGCATTTGGGTTATTGTTGATCGCCTCACTAAGTCTGCTCATTTTGTCCCTATTAAGTCTAATAGGACTTCTTCGCTTTTGGCTAAGTTATATATCAAGGAAATCGTGAGACTTCACGGTGTTCCTAGTTCTATTGTGAGTGATCATGATCCTTTATTCACGAGTCATTTTTGGAAGAGTCTTCAGCAAGCTTTGGGAACAAAGCTTAATTTTAGTACAGCTTATCATCCACAGTCTGATGGACAGACTGAACGGGTGAATCGTATCTTGGAAGATCTTCTCCGTATTTGTATTTTTGATTTCGGTGGTTGTTGGGAGGATCACCTTCCTCTGGTAGAGTTCTCCTACAATAATAGTTTTCAATCTAGTATCGGTATGGCTCCTTTCGAAGCTTTATACGGAAGGCCATGTTGATCACCTTCTTGTTGGTTGGAATCTAGGGAGAAGCTTATTCTTGGTCCAGATTTTGTTCGTGATTCTTCCGAGAAGATTGATCTTATCCGGTTGAGAATGAAAGAGGCACAGAGTCGCCAGAAATCGTACGTGGACAGCCGTAGGAAGCCTCTCGAGTTCTCGATTGGTGATTCTGTTTTTATTCATGTTTCTCCTTTGAAAGGGGTTATGCGTTTCAGTACGACTGGGAAATTGGCTCCTCGCTTTATAGGACCATTTTCTATTACTGAACGTATTGGCCCTGTGGCTTATAGAGTTTCACTTCCTGCTCATTTATCTGGCATTCATGACGTGTTTCATGTCTCGCAACTTCGAAAGTGTCTTCGGGAATCAGATTCTGTTATTGATTCTCCTGATTTGCTTGAGCTTGAGATCTCACCGGACTTATCTATTGTACAGCAGCCTATTCGCGTACTTGACACGGAGGTGCAACACCTTCAGAACAAGGACGTGCCGCTCGTTAAAGTTCAATGGTCCGCTAGTCCCAATGACTGTACTTGGGAAACCAGAGAGTTTATTGAGCGATCATATCCGGGTTTTCTATCTTCTCTTGGCAACGGTGAGTTTATCTTTTCGTCTCAAGCTTATTTTCCTTTTCTTTTGAATTTGTATGTATGTAGTAGTTACAAATATCATCTCTAGGAATTGCGGGGATGCAATTTTGTAAGGAGGGGAGATCTGTAACAACCCGCATATTTAACGATTTTATATTTAAATATTTTATTTAAATATTGCGTCGTTAGTCGGATTTTTGGTCCGAAATGTTACTTTTTGCAAATGGCGAAATGGGACTCGAAACCATTCCCATTGGTTCCAAAATGGCGTTTGCGATCTTTTTGAGTATAAGCTTTGATATGTTTGGAGTAAGTTGAATTTTGACTCTTTTTCTATTGGGTTTTGGGTTTGGGTTCAGCCCACTAGCTAACTAATACCCAAACTCAGCCATTTCATCTCCATTCACCCTCATTTCTTTCCTTTAGCTTAAGAAAACTGAAAATGGTGGAAGGGAAAGGGAAATAGAAATTTGCAAACCCTAGTTTCTTCTTGCAAACTTGATTCTTGCTCCAAAATCAAAGTGAAGCCATAGGTAAGTCTCCTCCTTATCTTCTCTATCTCTTTCTCTCTTCAATTTCAGGGATTTCCTAAACCTAACTTAGGAAAATACTTTTTTTATTCTTAGATCAAAGCTTGTTGAGTTGAAGTGAAGAGTAGTTAGTCTCCTTCTTGTGTTTGAGCATCTTCTTCTTTGTTTTGTGATATAAGGTGAGATTTTTATCTCACATCTATGCTTATATATATATATATTTATATATATATATATATATATATATATATATTTGTTTGGGTGTAGGAAGGTGAGTTTTGAACTCACATCTACTTCTCTTGATTTCATTGATGTTGGGTATGACTTCCTAACACTTGTTCATATGTTCGATTGCTTTCGATTTGGTTTGCTTTGGTGAAATTGCCAAATATTGATTTTTGAAGCCAAATCTATGTAAAACCTTATATGGTTGATGTTTATGTTGTTCGGAGTGTTTGGGTGTGTCGTTAAGGTTGGGTAGTCATTTGACGTAAGCCCATTATCAACACGCATCCGATTGCTTTCGATTTGTTGGCCATAGATGGCCTAGGTTCAGGAATGCCTGACCATCAGGTTTCAGACGTCTGAAACTTCTATTTCAGACGTTTGAATATTGTTCTGGGGAACATTTTCACCCCCAGATTCAGACGTCTGAAAGTATATTCCAGACGTCTGAATTGGCTAAATTTCGACCAGAAAGGAAATAGGCCAAAATATGTCTATTTCAGACGTCTGGAAGGTTGGATTCAGACGTCTGATTCTGTTTTGAAAAACAAATTAATTTTCAGATTTAGATGTCTGAATCCCTTCTTTCAGACGTCTGAATATGCTGTTTTTGCCAAATTGCCTTGTTCGCTTCGTTTTCCAAATTTAATCGATGCATATTGATTCCAATTAGTTGTTTACGTATATTTGATCTTGATGATTCCTTTTTGAATTTATTCATGGGTTTTTATAAATGATTTCTTCAAATCGTATTAAAAGTTCGCTTCCTCGAGTTATAAATTCTATTTAAAACACACGCACAATTTCGCACTTCGAGCGAAGTGGAAAGGAGATTAAATGGTTAGATAAAACACGGACCTTGAATCTGTGCGTTTATCATTCCGATTAATCCTCGACCTATTCAATTGATCGTTTTGACCTTCGGGTTTGGTTTACCGATGACATGAGGTGAACTTTGTACTGCTTTGAGTGTGAAATTGACTGACGAATAGTAAGCCGTTTAGTGCGAACGAGTGGTTATGGGACTCACATTACCACTTTTCGGATTCCTTTTTGAGAGTTATGACACATTCCGCCAGTTAGTGGTGTCTAGTACTGGGTCTTCGACCTTCACCACTATGGTTTGTTGCCTTCGGGTATGATGCCTTCGGGTATGTTGCCTTCGGGTTTGTGCCTTCGGGTTAGTGCCTTCGGGTTTGTTGCCCTATAGTATCGCTTCCGATGTTGGTCGTTATGAGCCGCATGGGTGATATTGGGTTGCCCTTTAGTATCGCTTCCGATGTTGGTCGTTATGAGCCGCATGGGTGATATTGGGGTTGGAGTCTTCGAGCTCATGGATCCTTGTTTGTACAGTACTGAGCTCGAGCAAATTTTATGATGTTTTCATTCATATGTATATTCCCTAGGTATCGCCTTTCGGTGTTGGTCTTTTTGAGCCGCATGATATGTAGCGATTACCTTGTGGAACTTGTATACCTTATTGGCATTTGTTATTGCCTTTTTGGCTCGTTTTGGGATATTCTTATCCTTTGTTTTTATGAGTTGCCGATGATATGAGGCTTGTTATCATATGATTCGTCTTTTGCTAGATGATTGCGTTATCTCCTTTAGAGATATTTGTTATACTTTGTGACCTTGCAGGTTATTGTTGTTCGGTTTATCTAACTGATTTGTTTAGCTAGACTGACCCGTGTATTTTATACTCGGGTCAGACCGAGTTGTTTCAGGTTAGGTGCTTTCGGACTTAGCCTATTTTGCTTCCGCATGGACTATTCAGCTTGTTCCTTTTTGTTAAAGCTTTTTGTGTAGTCCTTTTATTGTAACTCTGATATATGTATTCTTTTGACTCGTCTGTATATTGTGGTTTGCTATACCACTTGACATGTATTATTTTGTGTACTCTGTTGTGTATCAATATATGTGTATATGATGACCTACCGTTCTATGATGTTTATTACATTTGAGTTGTTATATTCTGTTCTGATAGACCCTTCAACCACCTATGGTTTTGTTTTAAGTATTCATTGGGTATGTCGACCTGCATGGTATGACTATTGTCGATGTATTCAATAGATAGTTAGAGCAAGGCTATAGATGGTCGCTCCTAACCAGCCTTATCCTCCGTGCTAGTTGACGGCATTACCCTGTAGTGTCCTTGGCTAGCGTGGGTATAGAGGTGGGGCGTCACACTCTGTCTTCTGAATTTATAAGGTGAGTAACTTTATTTTTAAAAGTTAAGTATAAAATATGGTTGCATGCAAATATTATTGAAATAAATCTGTATGGTGAAATATGTTGTGTGTATATATGAATGTAGGATGTGTGCATGCCTGTTCTTTGTTTTCAAGCTCAATTTTTAATCAAAATTCAGTATCATCTTATCTGATCTCTGTTAGGACTTAGATTCTTAACAAAAGTTGTTTGTTTAATGATAAATTAATGGTTAAAATTATAACAAAGTTAAAATTTAAATTGAATGTTTCTGGAATCCAAAAAGAATAGAGCAAGTTTAATATAAGTGGAAATTCAAACATCTAAATTTAGCAATCTAGGAATATAAACTGAAACTTTATCCAAAATGACGATTTTCAGAAGTGAAATTATAAATTTTATTATTAGAATTTGAGAGCAGTTCGAGATGAACTGGAATTGATGTTTTGTATTGTCTCGGGTGATCTAGTTGACCGAGATGGTCATGGTCTTCACTGGTGGTAGTGGAATGATCGGAGAGGTCGGGAAAAATGTCAGGATGGTGTTCAAGCTACTGTGGCGGCGGAGAATGATTGGTAAAGTTTTTAAACCTAGTTTTAGGCTCTGTAAAGATATCGTTTGCCACTGCGTCTCTCGTGGACCGTGCTCCACCAAACTCTGGGAATCAGAAGCTCGAGTATTGGCGAAGATGTGGTTGGAAGTGTAGAGGCTCCAACGATCGGAGGATCGTGTTCGATGTGGTTCCAGGCTTTGTCTTTGGTTCCAATTTTGAGCTTGGATGCTCGAATTCAAATTCGAGGAAGGATTAATGACCTGATGATCATGATAGGATGTGAGGGTGATCGCCGATGTGAGGAGATCGTCGTAGATGTACGGAGGTGACTGCGTTGATGGTGCATGTGCACAGTGAATTTTGGGTCATGGTGAAGTTTGGTTTGAAGAGGGAAGATACTCGAATTTTTCTCGAGTTTTTGCTCGTGATTTTGGTAGTTGGCTCGAAGGAGTGGGTTTGCTGACTCAAAGTGGTTTTGGCACTTGCTCGGGTTAGTGAAGTTGTTGCAGTTTTTCTGCAACCTGCCCGTAGGTTTTATATTTTAATCAAAATTTAAATGAATTGCAACTTAAGATGGTAGATTTAAACATTTTTAAATCTAACATGAAGTAAAAATTCAAATGGCTTTGAAATCTCAAAGTTTGAAATATTTAGAGTGGATTTTCAGGTTTTTAAAAACCTGACAGATTTCAAGATTTTGAAATTTTCAATTTAAAATCTGAAATATATTTTAAACAGTGATTTAAATTCAAAGACTAAGCTCAGTTTCAAATAGCTTTTGAATTTTAAGACCTTAAAATGAAATTTGGGTTTAAATAAAAAGGTTTAAAATCAAGGTTTGAAACAAAGATTAATTCAAGTTTTAAATCAAAAGTTTTAAACAAATAATGGATTCAAGTATCTTGAATTCAAATCTGGATATTTGAATAAGTTTTATAAATTTTGAATGTTTTCAAACACAATTTAAATTTAAATTGTTTGCTAGAGGTAAATGTGTTTTCAAACAAATACTTAAACTTGATTCTTTTGAAATGAAGTTCTTTATAAAAGGTTTATAAATGGAAGTTAAATGGTAATGTACTTAAAACTTAATTTTAAATAAATTAAGTAAATTAAGGCTTACCTTGTATAAATTTTAAATGTAAGTAATAAATGTTATTTACATTTATTTGAAAGGATAATAAATGGAATTTAAATTTGGTTAATTCTTAAATAAATATCATTTAGATTCAAAATGGAATTTGAATTTAAATTTAAAAATGGTTCTAAGTACACTTTTATATTTATAAAATCATTAATAAGAAATGGATTTTTCTTAGAGATTATTAAAATATTAAAATGATCATATGAATAAGATAAGTAAGGAATGTCTTATTTATTTAATGTATAAATTAATAATTTAGATTAGTATATAATTAAGAAGTAATTAGAAAAGTAATTAAAGAATGATAAATAGTTAATGAAGGTCATTAACTAAGGACTATTTAGCAATTAATTAATCAAATGATAATCAATTGTGAAAATTATTTAAGTTAATTACTTAAAGTAACTAAGACATTAATTACTTAATGTAATTAATGAAGTTTATCGTGATTAGTTTAGATTAATTAATTAAGTTTAATTAATTTAAATCACTTGTTGGTTTGATAATAATTACTTAATGGAATTAATGGAATGTAATTACTCATAGTGAAGTAATTAAAGATAATTAGTGATGTAATTAATAACGATGGAATTGTGAAAGTAATTTGGATTAAATTACTTAGTATAATTAATCAAAGGGATTGATGAAAGAAATTAATTAAGGAGTAATTAATTTGAAAAGTAATTAAGGGTAGTTAATTAATGAATGTGATTAATCAAGGTGATTAATAATTATGGTTTAATTGAGAATAATTGCTTAATATAATTAATTTAAATAAATAATTAATTTAAATATAATTGAGATCACTAATTAATATAATTAATGATGTAATTAAGATTGATTAATTAAGATTAATTAATCAATAATAAGTGATTAAGGATAACTAATTAATTGTAATTAATTAAGGTTTAATGTAATTAATCATAGTTAATTAATTAATGAAGTAATTAAAGGTTAATTACTGTATTTGGTTTAGAGTAATTAATTTTGTGAAATTAATTAAAGCATAATTAACCAGGGTTGATTAATTAAGATGATAAATTAGAGGATAATTAATTAATTAAATTGTAATTAATTAATGGTGATGTAAGCAAGATTTATATTGTGGTAAGAAATTTATTTCACTTTAAAATAATTAGAGATGATGTAATTAATTTAATTCATTTTAAATTAATTATAGTTGGTATGATTATAGATCATTGGTTATAAATGGATGATATAGTTTGCCTTGAATGGTTTGAATCTCAGCTATGAGATTAATAATGTTGAGTGATATGGATGCATTGGTTGCATTGTGATAATGATATGGATTATCTTTGATAATGTTAATATGGATTATCTGTTGTGATGATAATGTTGATTATCTATTGTGAATCTGTGAATTGTCTGCCTGTGTGTATATAGATAATTGTATTGAATTGTTTAAAACTCTAAAACAACTTGGACCTAAAAGACACGCTTTGGATTTCGATGAGACCGGGATCGGGTTTCCATATTTAGATATCTGAAAACCACATCGATCCAAATTAACGATAGGTCGTGTATCTTATGTGAAGAGTGAAGACTCGAGGTGTAAGGACTATTCATCAGTATAACTCTAAGGGTGATTCCGAGATGAGTTTGACGGAGATTGTACTTTCAGATTAGAGATGGTGATTCAGAGTGCAAGGGTTATCGTCGTTAACTCTGAGGGTGATTCCAAAATGAGTGTAACGAGATAATGCCTTCGGTTTCGTTCGAACCCGAAACGAACTTGTATGGATTAAATGCTTTCAGAACATCGTCAGGTGGACGATAAGCATTCTAAGTGATGTGTTCACTAAAGGTAATCGTAGCCTGAAGCCTCATCAACCGGGAATAGCTAAAACAGGGGAGGTGCAGCAAGGCTAAGTGGGTCATGCCCAAGTAGGACGGTATTTTCCTCTGTCTAGAGGTCCCTTTTTATTCGGCTTAGTGGGCGGTTTGAATTGTGCACCAACTGCGGGGTTGCCTTGTTCGGGACTGTCCAGTAAGGGATGGTTCCGGCCTTGTGTTGCAGGAGAGCGGGCGTAATCCTCGGTACGGTTATCTAGGCCACGTACTGTGACGGGCAGTACCCCAGTAGCCCTGCCATTGTATGGAATCCAAAATCCAATAAGTTCCAACGGTTTTGATTGTATTACCCACTTTTGTGGCTAGTAGCTGGAATTTAATAGATGTAACAATTTCAGCTATTTCATATTTACTTGTAAACCCTAGACCTATTATAATATCACTGGATTTCCTATCAAATGTTCTGGTTAGCGTAAGGTAAAAACTTTTCCATGTTTATGTGTGGGAAGTCTTACGTGATACCTTTTCTTTTCTAAAGGTTTTGAAAATTAAGCAACTTTAACCTGTGACTTACACCAGACCCATGTCTGACCCGAAGTTTATCTTTTGTTTTCTTAAACTCTTGGGTACTCAAATTTTTATGAGTAGCCAAGGGATTCATATCTGCTTTGACGAATTATGGAGGAGCAATAGAGCAGGAGGCTTCGACGTTAGATTTATAGATTCCTCTGTGTGTTTTCTGTATTAGTATCTCTTTGTTGAGTTGTATCGAGTTATAATAACTAGACAGGTGTTTATAACTGTCTAGAATGTGTTGTATTATCTGTGTAACTCTGATAGTTGTTGTATACTATGTAATATCTTATGTTATTAATATAATTTATTTGTTCCGCTGTTTAGATTCTGATGTGTTGTTTCTTTCTTCTTCTCTTTCTTTCTCGTCTCTATCCCTTTCTTTCTTATTAATGATGTGTCATTCTATGGAGACGGATGGCAGGTCGTTACTAAGGCTTTGCATTGATCCACCTTAACACATTTTTACGGTCTAAAAGCAAAGTCGTCATGGGCTCAATAGGGATAAATTTGACAAGACACGTGAGGCAATGGCCAAGGTAGGATTCGACCAGTTTACTCTTTCTGATTCGTCGTAACCCATCCGTGGCCAACCTCGACAATCAATCCAAACGAATAATAGGTGCACCAACGAATATGAAATCACAATAGTAATACGAGGGATCAACGTCGCTAGAGGTAGCTAACCTCAATAGCTAGACATAGGCTCCTGTTTTAGTCATTTTAATTATGACATGAACATCAAGGTTATCCATCATCGTTCTCTTACTTCATTCCAGTAAACGTCGCACAATTCAACCACCACATTTTGGATATCATCCACCGCGTACACAGTTGTTAAATTGGTTCCAGTATTGATATAGAGTACGCCAATAAGAAGCCACGATCTCTTTACCAACAAACGTCGTTTTACACACCGGTTGGTTCTTTTAGATTTCGAAAACACTGCGTATTTGGTATCAAAATATCATATTTTCTTCAAACTCAAATCCATTTCGAAATTCACCATATTCGTTTGAAAAATCAAATTATACGATAAAATATCAATTAAACTCGATATATCGATTTCACTTCGAAATTTGGTTCAAATTACAATTTAGGCTATAACTTCACTCTAACCTAATTCATATTTAAATTCAAGATTTAAATATAAACATTCCGCCCTATGACATGTTTGGCTTTTAGAAATAGTTTTGAAATAGTTAAATAGTTAAGATAGTTTAATAAAAAGTAGTTTGAGTAATAAAATGGTTTATGTAGTAAAATAGTTGGGAAAATTAAAGTAGTTTGAATATTTAAAGAAAATAGATTTGAAATAATTATACTAAAATAATTTATTTAAAAATAGTTTCCGAGCCAAATTGATTCAATTCCAAAATTTCCTACCCAAATCAATTTCCATTTCGATTTACTCCACTAAATTTCGATTTCATGTCGAATTTTAATTTAAATTCCAAAGTAATTTAAATTCCAATTCTAAATTAATTTCACTTCTAATTTCAAATTAATTCAAATTAATTTCAACTCCAATCTCGAATTTTAAACCATTTAGATTTATGTCAATTATACGTCCAAACACTTAAATCAAATTTATCTTCAATACCCAATTTAAAATCCAAATCTTTAAATAAATTCAAATCAAAGCTAAATTTCAAAATATTGTTTATAACACTTTCTTAGAAATATTCAAAGTTTGAATAAAAATCCAATCTTTTAAACAAATCAATTTCTGACATTCACATCATATTCCGATTACCACTTAAAGATTTAACCTTCAATTCATTAAAAAAAATTGTTTACTAAATTTAAATTTCAAGCACCGGTAGGAAACTAATTCGATTTTCATAAATACGATTTTTATTTCTTAAAATCAAATCATTTTAAATAATTTCAAATCAAAATTTGAAAATATTTAATTTAACCAACCCGGTGTCCATATATAATTCTCTATCCTATGGCCAACTGAATCAATTATTTCAATTTAAATTCCAAGGATGGGTATATATCATTTCAATCCAAATAAGTGCCATACATACATACATACATACATACATATCATTTCACATATTTCTTAATTTATTCGAAATAAATAAATTTACCATTTTATATATTGTGAATAACATACAAGATGATAACAGAATATATCAAACATAACTAAACATCCAAAATATCAACCAATCGCATCCACCACAACCAATCATCTAATCAGTCAATAGAATTCACAACAATATAAAATTATCAATTTTGGGTATTTATGGATAATTAAATTTAACTATCAATTCAAATCCTATCAATAAATTGAGATGTCAATTTAATTGTCAATTAAATTTATTAAGCAAAAATCAATAAATTCAATTCACTTCACTATATAATTCAACTATATAAGAAAAAAATTATTTTGTACTTGTGAGCGTATAAACACTCACCTTTTTATTTGGAACTGAAATTATTCTGGCTTCAAACAAATTCCAGCTAGTCTCATATTAGACGACATTGATACGAATTTTCAGCAACTTGTTTCACGCAAAAATGGACCTCGTACGAGAGAGTTACGATTTTTATCAATATCGAAAAAATTAAACCTCATTAACAATAATTAAATAAAAGAAAATAAAACAAATACTTTACCCTTCCTCTCCTGCCCTTCATTCCAGATAGAAAAAAACCCATGTACGATAGAAACCAAAACATCTCGACACCGTCCATGCATACCCATCCCCAGGCGATTGAATAATCGTCAAAACCCTTCGCTTGAAACCCTAGTACCCAAATTGACCGCGAGCTCGTCCTCGACACACCGCTACCATCTCAATCGTCGCTCCTTGCCAGCATCCACCCATGCGTTCAAAGTCGCCGACTACCAGTCATCGCGTGCCATCGTGCTCATGCGCCTCTAGGCACATCACAGCCTCCACGTCCCGCAACGTCATTAATTTTTTTTATTAGCTGAAGATTTTTTTAGTCAGCGACCATTTTCTTTTTATTTTTTTTGAATCGAGATCTAATTTTAAAAGCTGAACGAAAGGAGAAGAAGCGATAGTGGGTATGATTGAAAAGGATAACGGCCTGTACGCGTATGATTTTGTTAAATATATTTTATTATTATATTAGAGAATATCCCATCTAAGCATTTTAAATTTTCATACTCCAAACGAAGCATGCCGCGTAACGTTTATAATGTTTTACCACCATTCTGAATGCAATGAAACTAGTTTCGAAAACCAATTCGATTGTACGTGATAGTTGGCCTTTCAAATCGAATTTATTTAAATTTTAAATTTTAAATTCTACGCATTTCAACCTCGTATGGCCAAACAACAAGTATGAATGCCATGAAACTTGAAATTCTACAATAATTTACTATTACGGATCCAATGAAACTAGTTTTGTCGAAATCCGAAACAGTGGCCAAAATGGCTATTTTTTGCTCGTTAATTAAAGTGTAAAATTTCCAAATTCACATTTAAATCAAATTTTAAACATTAACCATCTTCATTCGTACTTAGATAAATTTAAATCAATTTTCGAAGCTATTTTAATTCTCATTAACTCCCAGATTCAATTATTCAAAAATCTCTGATATTCAATTCAAACAAATTAAATTACCCAATAAATCAATATTAACAAATCATTGTATTTGTTTATATCCATATTTATCCAATAATTTTATTTTATTTAATAACTCACAATAGTCAAAACTACGAGTCGTCACATACTCCCCCACTTAAAACTTTTCATCCTCGAAAAGGGACTAAGTACGGAATTTAACACTCAATATGTTTAATTCAAAACTATCAACTTATAAAACTTTAAATCTTATTTTGAAACTATTACTACGCTTCAACTACGCCACTCTGATATCAATTTTACAGAAAATATAACTTATATATATATAAAAGTTATAAATTTTTTAAAATTTCATAAAATTTCTAACTCCTAGATTTTCAAAAAATTTCGGCAAATCTCCTTTGCGCGGCTCGATCGGAAATTTTTTACAATTCAATATATAACACAAATATATCCAATATATATCAAATATATATCTCATCTCAATGATGAGGCATCCCGAATGGAAATAATGTATAAAATCGTGATATATAATACATGATACATACCTTATTATTTATAATACGAGTGAGTTCGCTCGTATTAAGCAAGCAATAACATATAAATCCCCGTATACACCTAAACGATCTTCGTATGTACCTATCTCAACTTAATTCGGAATGTTAGTCACTTATTATGATACAGAAACATGTATAAGTCTAACATTAGCATTTAATATGAATTTTGAATCCAAACAACAAAAATAATCACAAATACACAACATAAAACAGTCATATGCAATCAAAACGGTAATAACAATGGTTTGCAACAAAAAAAACCATCCAACTATCAATATCTATCCGATTAATCCAATTTAATTTATAACCATGTGAATTAGTATTATCCAATGTCAGCTTTTAATTTATTCCATTCATTTCTTATTAAATTCATTTCATTAACATTTTCCATTTATTCATATTTATTTATTTGCTTTGAATTGACTTATATTCAATTTCATTTGTTTCCATTTTTCTTTTACATTCATTATATGTTATTAAGATCACATTCACTTATTTACATTTATTATTGTTACATTTATTTCTTTTCACTTCAATTATTTCATTTCATTGATTCATATAATTAATTACTCTTAAGTAATTTAATCCCATACCACATTCCATATATTTTAAATTGATTCACATTCACCAATTAATATTCTTTTCGTTAATCATACAATAGATTTATAATCAATTCATTTAGTTTTAATTGATTTACATTCAACTAATTTGGTTTCAATTCAGTTCTCTTTAAATCAATATTTATTGCATTCACATTATTATCTATTACAATTCAATATATATTTACATTCCATCGATTTGGTTTAATTCTTATATTTGTATCATCCACTTTTAGTTTAATTTTACATTGCATTGATTGCTTTTTGCTTATCCAAATGTTTAACCACATTCAAAATTTAGTTTTCTTTTGATTTATTCAAATTTATTTCATTTACATTCAATTTGTGAAATTCCAATTGTTTCACCTGTTTGTTTAACCTATTTCATATAAATTCGTTTAGTGAATCATTTATAAAATTATTCCGCTTAATCTTGCTTACGTTAAATTTGTTTTATTTCCACTTAGTATGTCTTCCTTTTTATTATACTAACATTATTTATAAATTATCTAAGTACGTTATAAATATTTTATACAACACCACTCACGTCTATTTTTATTACTTCATATCTTAAGTTATTATTAATTCATTGATTCACTTCATTTAATCAAATTCATATTATTAATTTACTAACTTAAATTTTATTTTATAACTCAATTCATATTAGTAACCTTTTTTTCTTTCTTTTCACAATTAATTCATTCAGCTTCTCTTAAGTCCACTTTAACTTTAAAAATTTCCATTAACTTATTCCATTCATATAACATTCAAATTTTTATTTAAACTACTCCTCTTGTAATTTAATTTTTTTTCCAATTTAAATCAAATCCAATTATCCATACTAAATTTTTCTTAAATTCATTTGTTTTAATTCAATTTCTTACAAACTTAAATTACATTTCATTTTAAACAAATTCAAGTCCGTATTCATTTTCAATTCATTTTAAAGCTCAAATGAAAATAATCCACTTTACTAATTTATCTAGTTTCATTTGATATCCAATTCAATTTATTAAGTTAATCTTCATTTCATTTTAATCTATTGCTCATTTTATTTAATCTCATTGAAGCTAAACTTTTTTCTCTTATCATTCAAATTCAAAAAAAATTAAAATTTGTCTTTGGTGAATATTCTTAGATCTATAAATTATACTACTTATTCATTCATCAACCTCATTTCAAATGAAATTCAATATTATTTAAGCTTTCATGAGCCAAACTATATCTTATTTATTTTCATTTCACTAACTCAATTAATTTACTATTTCTTAAGTCAATTATTTTGCTTAAACAAAATATTAACCATTTTAAATTTGATTTTTTTATTTTCCTATTCAAATTCTATAAGTTATAACTTATTTTTTATATACCATTTTCAATTATAAGTTCAAATTTTTTCATATATTCATTAAATCACACTTAGAATATATTTTTCTTTCATAATCAAAACTGTTTTAATTTAAAATAAATTTGTTCTGGTAGCAATTCCCACCCAGAAACCCGGAAATGAATACTTTCGATGCTGCAGTCATCCCCAGGATTATTTTCCAACGACCAAGCGATTTTAATGCTTTCATTTTCTCCAAAATCTTTTCAAAACATTTTTCTAGCTAAAACTCTTCCAAAAAATACTATTTATTAATTTTTAAGGCTTTGAAAAACTATTTCGAAAACAAAAGGATTTTAAATTCCAAAATTTTCAATTTTTAAAATCATTTCTATACACAAGCTATATTATAAATATACTTATACAAATTTCCTTAACTTACTACCAAAATATTCCATTAATTCTCAACTTGGTCATTTTAATCAATTCTTATTTTAATTGATTTCAGTTCAATTTAATTATGAATTTCTTCATAAAATAAAATTCATTAAGTATTCGTTTATTTTATTTTACTTTTATTTATCTAACTAATAATCGGTGATAACCAAACATTATCATCGCCTAACAACTAACATTCATTTAAAATTATTATTTTGTTAAAGTTTTATCTTTTTACATATAAAATATAATTTAGGAAAATTATTTCATTTACCCAATTTTAAAACAAGATTATGTCGACTTGCCTCGTTTAAGTGTTTAGAAACCCCTATCGATAACATGGCGTCCCGAACATCGACCGAAATTCATACACAACTCAACAGATAAGTAATCACAATATAAAACATTTTATAACACTAACAAGTACGCTCTCTCATATATATACTCTCAATAGAATCATTCTAGGGTATTACTACCCTATCTCTAATGAGTCAAACCCCATAAAGCCAAGGTTATCGCCAAACCTTCATTCCGATACCCACTGTGATGACCCACATTTCGAAAGGTTTAAATCCACAATAATCTACACATATCTACCTTAAACAATCCGGAACGTAGATAATCAATGTGGTTAAATAAAAAATAAAAAAAGAAGAAGAAAACAAACAAGAATCTCACAGCTGAAACAATAAAATATAATAATCAAATAACAATTCAAGATGCTGTTTACTATACATTTGGTTATAATCTATACACATTTATCAGAGTAATATCTATACATCAGGGATAAATAATCAATAAAGTAGAATAATATGATGTATGGGATAATAATAATAGTGATATACCAAAACTCCGTCTTCGTCCTCCAGAGAATAGTCTTCAATACGCTGAAAAAGTCAAGACTAACACGAGCGTAATGAAAAGACAAAGCACTCGAGTGAGGACTAAAATACTCTTATGTAAGTCAAATCAATATCACAAATATGGGTGTAATAACTTAAGAGATGGTACGGGATTTTCCATGTCCTAAAGATCCGTTAAACTATTTATATATAATAGTATACGCTATAATGTCTATCAGTAAAATAAATATCAAAATAGCGTTAAGGCTTTACATTGAACACATTTTTACATCTTAAAACCAAATTCGTAATGGACTCGTATAGGGATAAATATGACAAGTCATGTGAGGCAATGCCCAAGGTAGGATTCTACCGGTTTACCCTTTCTGGCTGGTCGTAACTCATATGTGGCCGACCGCGACAATCAATCCAAAAGAACAAAAGGTGCACCATCGAATACGAAATCACAATAGTAATATGAGGGATCAACGTCGCTAGAGGTAGCTAAACTGAATGGGTAGACATAGGCTCATGTTTTAGTCTTTTAATTATGACACGAATGTCAAGGCTATCCATCATCGTTCTCTTGCTTCATTCCAGTAAATGTCGCCAATTCAACCATTACATTCTAGATATCATCCATCGCATACACAGTTTTTAAAGTTTTTCCAATATTGAAAGACTGTCATGACCCGCCATTTAGTACCATTCAAATCGACAATAATCTACACATGTCGGACTTGAATGATGCAAAATAACAGATTGTAAATAAATTTGGAGCAAATGAAATCCAATACATAAAATCACAGACACAGAACAATCAAAATAACTTGTAGCGGAATATAAAAGTAACATAGTAATTCGTGAAGCTACTATAACAGAGTTTCAAAACAAATACATAATATCAGCCTGAAAACAACATAATAGAAATCCCAAATACATAGAAGTTCACTAATACATGAGATAAACTAGAATAGCTGAAACAGAAATAGATATAAATGCAGATAGGAAGAAACTCCAGCAAAGACCAGCTCCAGAAAGAGAATCCAAGGCTGTGAATACCCAGGTTGACCCGAGCATAAAGGAAAACACAAAACACTCGAGTTTGGACAATATATGCTTATATAATGTAAACCAACTCAAGTGAACTGTAATAAGGTACAAGTAATTTAAAGGATGCCTGGGACCGCCCATCCTCTAAGGATCCCTCAAACTATTTACTATATAGTAATATCTCGCTATTATAATAATGTCTATAGTAAAATAAACTTACTTTAAAATAGCGTTCCGGGCTACCCATATCACCCGTCATACATAATAGTCCCAGTAGTCCATCCAGCATCAGCATATCTCCAGATCGGGAGACTACCTTAAATACTCCATGGGCTACGGGAGAAAAACAAACTCGTAGTAAAGGCTCGGTATGGTAGGTGACACAGCACACAAGGCAATGCCAGGGTAGATATTCCAATTACGCACACGGGCTGGTGGTAACGTAGCAGCCACTACGCCTTCCCCGAACAACACTCCAAAATCAAGAGGTGCGCCCAATCGATCACAACAGTAATAGAATGGTATCGAAGAAGTGTGTCCAGCCAGAGATGCTACCTCTTTTGGCCCGAGATCGCTCTTGTTTTAGCCACCTTAAGCTAACTCATGGAGTCAGGTCCGCGTAATGTACCTCAGGAACGTCGTCACCATCCTACTTCATTCTAGAATCTCCACCGCATACACAGTTGTTAAATTGTTTTCGGTATCGACAAAGAGTATGTCCATATCTGATCCCGGTCTCTTTAACAACCAATCGTTATTATAACCCGTAGTTATAAATTTAAAAATGGTATTTATATTTCAAAAATCAAATATCATTTAACAATTCAATATCATTTCAAATCCATTTCAAAATATCCAACTTATCATATCATTTCAAAACCACATTCATTTTATTCAATTTAAAATACCGTTTCAACTCACATTTTAAAATAGTTCATATTTCAAATCGAGAATTATTTCATTTAAATCATTAAAATGAAGTTATTACACTTAATAATTAAAATTTTAAATTTCCAAAATTTTAAACTTTTCAAAGTTCATTCAATCACCTAAATTTATCAAAACAATGAAAATTCATCTTTCACAACACTTAGAAAATGCTACGGAAAGTTATGTTTGAAATAGTTCAATTTAACAAAAGATGGCATTTAAAATGCTGTAATAGGGTTACTTTAGTTCCAAATAAAACTTAGTTAGATTTAGAAATTACATCACTTACAAAGTGCTATAATAACCCTTTATTAAAATTTATCCATTTGATTCATTTATACCAACTACAGCATTTACAAATGCTGTAATATCATTTTACATTAGAAACAAGTGCGTAGCCCGTGCTACGCACACGGGCGGATGTGGAAGGTAGTAGTATGTTATAGTGGTTTGTTCTATTATTCTCTTTCATATGTTATTAAGATTGTTGTGTAGATGTTGGTGACCGTTATAGAATTTTTCAATGCCTCTTAAGAATTAAGTTGTTCAGTTTGTTCATGTTATCGATTATGCATTGTTTCTTAAAATGTAATCAGTAACACAACAGTTGTGGTTCTAACAAAATCGTATAGGATTACATAAATCGGATGTTGTACGTTCCGTAATTTCGAACACTTCGTCTTCGAATATCCGAACATTTGAAAAATGGTTAGGTATTATAAATGTGATTTTATAACCTTATTACAGCCCTTTCAATTAATAACTAATGATAACGAAACTTGTTTTTTAAATTTGTTTACAAAAATAAATAATTTGAAGATATGATATCGACAATGCGACCACAAATCATTTTATCGAAAAACAACTTTTTATTCAAAAAAAGTACTTAGGTTTAGTATTTTAAACTGACGTTATGTACTTTTTTTAAGATATTTTATATTATCATTCCACTTTGAGATTCTAACATTGTGTTCTTTCTATTTTGTTTCATTTCTCTTTATTTTACCCTAACAACTTGTATGTTCGACACTTGAATATTCGGCACGTGAGTAGCATAAAAGTATCAGTGTGGACATTTAAGGGTCGAAAAGTTGGATAGTTATACATGTTGTTTGTTTATAACTTTAGGCGGATCTTTTGTTAGTATGAAGAGAATGCATGTGAAAGTACCATTGAGATGGGAACTAATAAAATAGGCCGAATATGTTAGTAGATAACTTATTTGTTTACGTGCTGAAACACGTTCCCGATTGAACCATTGTATGATAGAAACAATGGATGTATTTTATAGGCTTATCACACAGTTAACGTTAATTTATTTGACAAATTATTGTTTTCGTAGTATAACACTTATGATAGTGTTATGTGTTAGAGGATATTAAGGTAATGTGTTAATACAACTTTCAGGCAATTGACTACAACGGGAACATTAATATTGAGTCAAAGTTCACTGCGGTGATTGCTTCATGAGCAAATAGAGAGTGGCACATATGGAGAGCATAAAAAGTGAATAAGCTGAAATTAAAATCCTACTGGTTAAAGTATTAAAAAAGTGGAAGTTGTAAAAATATAGAGTAATATAAATGTGCAGATCGACTAAGTGGAAATTAAATACACACAATGAAGTGTTATTTTTTTTTACTAAAATCAAAAGGAAAGTTAAATTTAAATAAACATTGTACTTACAAATGCAAAGAGTATACAACTTGGTAGACAAAAGTGATACCCCACAGTGGTCAATTGTAGTTAAATTTAAATAAAAATTGTAATTAAAAAAAATGCAAAGAGTGAACAACTTGGTAGACAAAACTGATACCCCACGGTGGTCAATTATCTCCACGATTACTTCCTTTTCTTCTCGGTAGTTCTTGCATGAATCTTTTGCTTAACATGATTCAATTTTGAGTCAAAATTTGAATAATATCAGTGTTTACTGTGACATATACTTGCACGATTTACTCAGTAGTTTTTTAAAGCGTCCAAATTTGAACAAATATTGTACAACCTCCATGGAAATATTTATACCATCTCCATGTAAATATACATACAAATATTGTACCACCTCCATGAGAATATTTGTACACTACCTCCATGCAAATATTTGTACGCTTTACTCGGTACAATATCGTATACGTATAGTATCAGAAGTAAAGCTTACAAATTTGAACAATATTCCCTTTGTGCAAAAATATGTGCTAATATCAGGAGTCATTTGCTGATATATATTTGAACAACATCAGTAGTCATTTGTCCAGCTCTAATATATGACTGAATAAATTTTTCTATGTTCCTTTGCTCGTTATTCATTTGTGCAGCTGAAACTCATTTTGTCTCATTTGCCGACGTCATATGGTGTGATGTCCCGGAAATTTGGGCAATATTTATTTAATAATTTCATTAATAATTATTTTAAAATGTGAAATGTTGATTTAATAATCTAATTCAAACAGAATTTATCCTTTAAAATTAATAATTATTTAGTTTGTTAAATGATATTCTTTTCAAAAGTTAAAAATATTTAAATGATAAAATTATCTTTCTAAGCTTATTCAAAGATATTTTATTTACAATGTATATATGTGTATACATTGTAAATAGGAGTTTTAATTTTTATTTAAATTTAAATTTAATAAAAATATTTTCAATTTATTATATATGTATGTGTATGAATTGTAAATTGGTTAATTTGATTAGTATTGAAACTTTTCCAGAGTTAATTTAAAGGTCTATCTTGTATTTTGAAAAGAAATATAAGTAAGTATTTATTTATTTTTATAAAAATAAATATAGTTTAAATTTTGTTTTGTAATAAAAGTTTGTTTTGTTTTATTTTAAAGGGAATTATTTTCTTTTGAAATAAGATTTAATTCAATTATATTAGAGTATAGTATTTTGGTTTGAAACTTTTGACTAAAATGAATTCAACATTTCTTTTCTTTTTTTTAAAAAAAATTTCTCTTTTGAAAATTAGTTTTAAATTATTGTTTTAAAAATATTCAAGCAAACATTAAAATGTATAATGTTATAAGGTAGTTTATATGCAAACATGTAAGGCTAAATATAGATAAGCATTGATAAATATGATAGCATAAATTAAGAAATTTCTTTTTTTTATATTAGAATTGAATATGTGTTAAGCATTTAACACATAAAGAAGACACTTGTACTTAATCTATAACATTAGTTAACAAGTGGCATTGTTTTAAAAACTTTTTTTTACTTAAAATATATTGATAAGAAAACATAGCAATGCATTTTGTTAAAAAAAAAAGAACCATTCTCTTCAAAGAAATCTGAAATCAAATTTTAGAAGAGAAAATTGAAAACCAAATACAATTCAATCAAAAATCTGCAAAACCCAAACCTGCAAAATAACAACCTGCTCAAATTTTCAAAATTTGCAATCTGTAAAGGATTAACTTCAACATCAATTTGCAAGTTCAACTACAACTCAAGCATAAGAAGATGAGCCTGCATGCAGTTTAAAATCTTCAACAAATAAAATCAACTACACCTGATTCAACTAACAAATCTGCATACAAATTCAAATCAAAATAGCAAATGGGGAGATCAAATCTGTTCCAGGAAGTGAAGTTGCATCAGAAATTTGTTCTCTGCCTCTTCAATAATTAATTGAGTAAACCTGTTTTTATTCTTAAAAAAATGTATTTACAACTGTCTGCATTTGAGACTTAATATACTTGTTAGTATGAATAAGAAAATATATTACCTGGAAGTACAAGTTGAATGAACTATATATATATATAGATGCATGTCTCTGGTGGTTATCTCTGACCCGAAAATTTCATTAAAATTTTATTTTTCCTCATGAATTTACTGATAGCTTTAGAAGTCTTAAGGAAAAGTGTTTGTAAACAGGAAAATTGTAGGAAGAAAATATTTGTAAGTGGAACTTATAAGAATATTATTTGGAAATTGAATTCACAACAAAAATTCCAAAACAGGTCAAAAAAATCAATGAAGTGAATTTCATATATCTCTTGCATGATTCAATTCGTCCTGGAATTAGATGATTTTCGGTATAAATCTTGTGATTTTTAAAATTGTTTTGGACGAGAAATTGGGGATGATCAGAATCGAGTATTTTTCTAGATTCTTGGCGAATGGCGAAGAGGGAAGGGAGGAATTTTTGGTTGGAGCAAGTTTGAAGGTCATGGATCTTAGGAAAAATAGTGATGTATTTTTGAGATGGAGGTGGTGCCCGATTAAGTCGAAGTTAAGGTTTTTGAAGGGCTTTGGAACAGGGAAGGTTACCTGACATTTTTGTCATCGAGAGATCACCGTAAGGGATCGCGAGGGGGGGAAAGAGATGTTGGAGCGTGACGTGGTTTAGGGTTGGTCGACAAGACTATCGGAGGTCATTGGCGGCGACGTTAGGGGGTTTTCTGAAGATCGACATGGTCTAGTTCCTCTCGAATAGCTCAATTTCATTCTAGGGCCTGTTAGGTTGGTTGGGAGATTAATATCGGAGGTGGCTGGTGTCGCCGACTTACCAGGGAAGCTGACGATGGTCGTAGGTGCGCCGACCATCTGTGCATGTGCACGCGTTACATATGCGCGTCAGATTTTGTGGATTATCATGGAAGGAGGAGGAAACCCGAGTGGATTGCATGATGTTGGTGGGTTTGACTCGGTGCAGTTTGGGGTTTGTGGTTGTACGAGTATTACTCGGATTTGTATTCGAGTTTTGTACTCTTTGGCCTGGGTACTTGATATATTTGTTGATTCTAGTTTTTAAGAATCCTGATTGTTGTCAAAATAAGTTGGTGAATGAAGTTATCAAGATTTTAAACAATGGTTCCAGCCAAATAAAGGAAAAAGTTTTCTTTCAAAAGTGAGTGGTGTGTGAGCAAGTTTTATCGAGGTTGAGAAATTTACGTTGCTAGCTTATGATGAAGAATAAGTTGGAAAGGGGATTAACAAACAAGTTTAAGTTACAAATATTTATCTTGTTTCCAAAGTAAAAGGGTTTTAAATCGTTTAAAACTTAGTTAAGTTTAAAGTATATTCATTTTAAATTCTGTATTTGAACCAAAGTTTAAAGGTAAGTTCAAAAAGTAAATTGATTTCAAATAAATTTGTTAAGGACAATTTAAACATAATTAAATAATGTTTTTTCTTAAAATTAAGTTAAGATTAATGTTTTGAAATTAATTTAACTTATGGAGTAATTAAGAAATGACCAATTTAATTTAATTAATTAATAGTTTGGAATTTATAAATATTGATTAAGGAGTAATCAATTTGTAATTAAGAGCATTAATTAAAGTATTAACTAATGATTAAAGTAATTAAGCTTTAATCAAGGTTAATTAATTAAATAATTAGACTTTAATTAATGGATAATTAAAGATAAATTTAATTTGTAATTAATCTAAGTTAATTACTTAATAAAAATAATTAGGAAAGGGTTAATAAAGGTCATTAACCAGGATTATTTAATAATTAATTAAAGTGGTTAATTTTTAATAATTTATTAGATTAATTAATTTAAATGATAATCAAGTGTTGAATTTATTTAAGCTTAATTACTTAATGGAAGTAATTAAGAAATTAATTACTTAATGTAATTAATGGAGTTTAATGTAGTTGGTTTAAAATTAATTAATTAAGTTTAATTAATTTTAATCACTTGACAATTTGATAATAATTACTTAATGTGATTGATGAAGTATAATTACTTATCGAAGTAATTAATGATAAGTGCTGATTGTAATTAGTGGAAGGTGGAATTGTGAAAGTAATTTGGACTAAATTATTTTGTATAAATTAATCAAGGGATTAATTTGAGATAATTAAGGAGAATTAATTTATTTAATGAAGTAATTAAGGGTGGTTAATTACTGATATTATTAATTAAGGATGATTAATGTTTATAGTTAATAAATAATTAATGAAGTAATTAAAGGTTAATTACTGTATTTGGTTAAGAATAAATCAATTTGTGAAATTAATTTGTGGAATTAATTTAAGGGATAAATAGAATGGTATGGAAAGCCTTTGGTTAAATTGTTATCCCTAATATGTGCTTGTGATGCTATGTGATAAGATATGTTTGACTTAAAATGTGTAGATGTGGTTATCCATTATTGATGAATTATGTGACATCCTGTATTTAAAAAGTTGAATTGTATTTCACTTGGATAATTTAAGTTAGGATGACATTGGGTTCGAAGAGACCGGAGTCGGGTATTAGTAAATTCCCGAAACCACTTCGATTCATTATAGATTGATTTGTGAAATCAATAAGCTGGTTTGGATTGACTTAAGTGAGTTGGACCATTTAATCTAAGTTTTGACACTTGCAAATTGATGTGTGATATAGGTGATGTTTATAACAGCTTGTTAAGTTGTAAATTGATAAGTTACCCGGGTTTATTTAAGTTGTATGCTTTTGTATTTCAAATTAGATAGGTTTACTCACGCTGGTTTCCAGCCTGACCCGGGTGTTACTTTGCTGTAATGCTCGGGTCAGACCGAGTATTACAGACTTGCAGGTAAGGACGTTCTGGAGATCAGGAGGAGAGCTGAAGGACATGAACGTATAGAGTGTTTATCCGCTGTGATATATATTGTTATTTTTATGGGACAAGTTATTTTTAAACTGTCCAGTGTTGAGAAATTGTTGTAACTCTGATGTAAAATGAAAATTAACAGATATAGTTTTCTTTTGTATAACTGTTATTATTATGTGATATTATATTTTATCCGCTGCGAATGTGAGATTATGTGTTTCTTTTTTGTTCTTTTCTTCTTTCTCTTTCTTCTTTTCACTAACTATCTGGAAATTTCGGGATCGAAATTTCCGGGTCGTTACATTTGGTATCAGAGCTGAAGGTTAAGCGAGAACCTTGGCTCTGGTGGGATTACTCATTAAGGATAGGGTAAGTGGTACCCTAGGATGAGTTGAGTGTGTGTGTGTGTGTGTGTGTGTATGAGAGCATACTTGTTATTTTCTTATATAAAGGTTTTTGAATGATTTCAAAAGTAAATGAATCTTATATAAGAAATAGATTATTTATCATATTAAGGAAATTGGTTATAGTATTAATTAAATTAAAAATAATAGTAAGAATTAATGGTAATAGAATTACAACCAAATCGAAATTAAAGACAAGTTTGAAATGGATTCAAACTGAAATTAAATCTTGAATTTGGAAAAGGTTTCAGGATAAGGGTAATCAATTAATTTATGTAATTAATTCAACTTTATTTAATGAAGATTAATTGATGGATAATAATTGGAAATGATAAATAAAGAGGGAGTTACTTAATGAAGTAACTAGAGGTAAGTAATTTAAGGGATAATTACTTAATGAAGGTAATTAAAAAAATAAGTTAATCAGCGAATGTGATTAATTGGAATTAATTAATGATGTAATTAATTTAAAGAAATAATAAATAATATTATTTAATGCATTTGAATGAAATGGTCCTATTTCAAACCACAGATGTTTGAAAATTTTAAAAAAAATTTGTTTGAATTGGAACCAAAGGTGGTTTAAACTTTAAAATTTGGCTTGGAAAGCCAAGAAGTAAATATGTATATGTATGAATATACTTAAATATCAAAGATGATTTGAAATAAACTCTAAATATTGAGTTTTAAATTTGGAATGAGATATGATACCCATAGTGATAAGTTTTTGAACTAAATAAGTGGGAAGATTATTTATGAAAAGTTCAAAATTTGAAATGGAAATTCAAATTGGATAAAGTTGACTGGATTAAGTGAATTGAGTTTAACTTGGGAGAAAGTTAAATAAGTTTGAATGAACAATCTGATTTGGGAATTTCAAGATGGAATTGGAATTTAATTTGGGGAGTTAAATGGTTAATTTGAATTGGGAGTTTGTGTGATCTCAAAATGGGTTTGAGATCTAGAAATTGTAAACTGATGGATGTTTTAAGATGAATTAGATGATATCATCCTATTGTTCTTAAAAATCTTTAAGTTGTGAATTAGATTTGTTTAAATGAATGTGAAATGGAGTATGGTAATCCATTGTTGGGATAAAAAGGTAAATTGATTTAAAGGAGTTAAATCAACATTTGAAGTATTAACTCGAATTTATATAATTTGAGATGGTTTAAATTTGAAATTAGTTCAAATTGAATTTGATTTGAATTATTTGAAATTGTGATTGAAGATGTATAAGTATAAAAGTCAAATGGAAAATTTGAATTGGATTAATTTGAAATGATTTGAAATTGAAGTGGGTTCAATTTGAAGTTAGTCCAAATTGATTTGAATAATTTGGAATTGTAATTAAAGTTGAATAGTTTTAAATTCAAATGGAATTTGAATTGAATTTGGAAGGAAATCAAGAATAATTCAACTTGATTTGGAATTGGAGTTTGAAATTGAAACTAGTTCAATTGAAATTTGTTTGAATTAGTAGAATTTGAGATTAATGTTGAATAAAGTTAAATTTTGGAAAGAAACTGAGGTTAATTCAACTTGAATTGGGGTTGAATCAATTTCAATGAAAATTGAAGTTATTTAAATTGAAATTGGGTCAATTTAAATGAAAGTGGAATTTAAATTGAATTGATTTGGAATGGAGATTGGGAATTGGACAGTTTTGACTCTGGACTATTTTTAATATAAAATTGTTTTAATATACACCTATTTTTCAAGCTATTTATTATATATACAACCTTTCTTTTAAAAAGGAAAACTATCTTATACTTGTTTAACAATTATTTTTGAATTGTTAGCAATTTTCTAGCTATTCTATAAACTAATTACTATTTTCAACTACTAATTACTATTTTATAGCTATTTTGCAATTATTAAAATTTCTATGACTATTTAATTATTTTTCAATTATTTTACAATTACTGAACTATTTTACAGCTATTTTACATACTAGTAATTATTTTCCGACTACTTATCTATTTTTAAAATTTTCAAGCTATTATCTAAATTTAAACTGGACAGAGTTTAAACTGTTATTGTTTAAATAGCCAATCGAGATAAGAATATAGGTGATAATCCGAATGGATTTAAGCGATTGTTAATAAGTAAATGAAAATCAAAGTGAATATGAATAGAAATGGAATTGATTTGGCTAATAACCAATAAAGATAAATACGTAGGGTGTACGTATGTTATTCTATTCGCATAGTGATTTGATCCAGTTTCGAGCACATAATTTCGAGATAGTTATATCAATCCGAGTGGGATTTTGCACTCGATTTTCGACGGCGAACCTGGATATGGGTTGTTGATTGGTTCTGGATATTCTCTATCATAGTTATGACTATGCAAGGAGAATGACAGTTTCTGATCAAGAAACCAGATCTGTGTCCGCACTAGGAGGTCGGGTGGACGATACTAGTTCGGAAGTGAAATTGTGTGATCGAGTGAGCGATCAGATTGGTATGACGTACGAATGATATGTGTACATCGTACGGATTTGAATAAAATTGATATTGAAAGAAGTAATCAAATTTGAATATTTGATTCTGGATAAATAAAGTTATATGTCTTGGTTATATAAGATACAACTTCCCTTGATGAATCTTTTGCCAAACGAAAAGGATTTTGTTTTGAAAAGATTTGAAGTATAAAAGGATTTTATACAAGTTTAAAATGATCCAAAGATTTTTATCAAGGATTTTATATATATCTCTATATATAAAGGATCATATGAGGATTTTGGAAAAAGGTTTTGGGAACCTATGGATTTGGAAAGGCTTTTGATTTTTGGGAAAAATCAATACTTTATTTGGAAAGCCTAGTTTGAGAATAATCGATTTTGTATAAAGGAGCTTTGAATGAGATCATACTAGGTGTATGATTTAAAGATACTATATATGTATAGTATAAAATGTTTTGATGATGCTCTAGGGAAAAAGGCGCTCCCTTGGAATGGACTTCTCAGGAGTACCACTGGGTGGTGCTGCCTTGAGCCCCAGGGGGGGTTCTAAAGTTGATCCTGTGAGGAGTCCGGACAAAACTAGTTCCTGAGGATTATTGGGTAGCGAAAGTCGATGGCGCTGATGCTTACAGGAGCATTTGGGTTATGCTGTGACGACAGTGTAACTCGATGTCGCTGCGATCTACTGTGGGGACCATAGCGAAAATCGTGTGGAGGATGAGTGTCAACGGTCTACACTTGATTTTGCAGGGAAGGCAACGCAACATCGGTAGACTGCGATCTATGGTCAAGTGGAGTGGAGAAGTTTCATTTTTGGCAGCGAAATTCGAGGGCGCTAATGCCTACAGTTATATGGGTTTTAGCTGTGATAGCTACGTAATCCCAGTTGTAGCTATGATCTATAGCGGGTTCCATGGTGTAATCGTGGGGCGCGGAGGCCTATAGTTATCTCTGGATTTTGTCGGGACGACAACGTAATCATCGGGTTAACTGCGACCATGGATGGGGGTGATGATTTCCAGAGCATTCTCACTAAAGCTATTTCCTCTACTTTCAAAAACTATTTTCTATATTTTCAATAAAAATTATTTTCAAAGTATTTTCACTGGATGTTGGAAACGAGTCTGCCAAGCACTTGTAGATTTTCAGTCTTATGCCTGATCAACGTAAGACCGAATTTCTATGAGAACAAGGATGGACTGGTTGAAACATCGAGTTATAAAAGTAATTTTTTTATAAAACTATTTTGGAAATATCATATAGATTTAAAAAAAATGTTTTAAAGTTATCAAAAAGAAATTTTTCTGATAATAATCATTTTAATAAATTCTGGTTCGTTCCTTTTCGAGGACGAAAAGATTCAAAGGGGGGAGGAATGTGATGTCCCGGAAATTTAGGCAATATTTATTTAATAATTTCATTAATAATTATTTTAAAATGTGAAATGTTGATTTAATAATCTAATTCAAACAGAATTTATCCTTTTAAAATTAATAATTATTTAGTTTGTTAAATGATATTCTTTTCAAAAGTTAAAAATATTTAAATGATAAAATTATCTTTCTAAGCTTATTCAAAGATATTTTATTTATAATGTATATATGTGTATACATTGTAAATAGGAGTTTTGATTTTTATTTAAATTTAAATTTAATAAAGATATTTTCAATTTATTATATATGTATGTGTATAAATTGTAAATTGGTTAATTTGATTAGTATTGAAACTTTTCAAGAGTTAATTTAAAGGTCTATCTTGTATTTTGAAAAGAAATATAAGTAAGTATTTATTTATTTTTATAAAAATAAATATAGTTTAAATTTTGTTTTGTAATAAAAGTTTGTTTTGTTTTATTTTAAAGGGAATTATTTTCTTTTGAAACAAGATTTAATTCAATTATGTTAGAATATAGTATTTTGGTTTGAAACTTTTGAATAAAATGAATTCAACATTTCTTTTTTTTTTTTAAAAAATTTCTCTTTTGAAAATTAGTTTTAAAATATTGTTTTAAAAATATTCAAGCAAACATTAAAATGTATAATGTTATAAGGTAGTTTATATGTAAACATGTAAGGCTAAATATAGATAAGCATTGATAAATATGATAACATAAATTAAGAAATTTCTTTTTTTTATATTAGAATTGAATATGTGTTAAGCATTTAACACATAAAGAAGACACTTGTACTTAATCTATAACATTAGTTAACAAGTGGCATTGTTTTAAAAACTTTTTTTTATTTAAAATATATTGATAAGAAAACATAGCAATGCATTTTGTTAAAAAAAAAGAACCATTCTCTTCAAAGAAATCTGAAATAAAATTTTAGAAGAGAAAATTGAAAACCAAATACAATTCAATCAAAAATCTGCAAAACCCAAACCTACAAAATAACAACCTGCTCAAATTTTCAAAATCTGCAATCTGTAAAGGATTAACTTCAACATCAATTTGCAAGTTCAACTACAACTCAAGCATAAGAAGATGAGCCTGCATGCAGTTTAAAATCTTCAACAAATAAAATCAACTACACCTGAATCAACTAACAAATCTGCATACAAATACAAATCAAAACAGCAAATGGGGAGATCAAATCTGTTCTAGGAAGTGAAGTTGCATCAGAAATTTGTTCTCTGCCTCTTCAATAATCAAGTGAGTAAATCTGTTTTTATTCTTAAAAAAATGTACTTACAACTGTTTGCGTTTGAGACTTAATATACTTGTTAGTACGAATAAGAAAATATATTACCTGAAGTACAAGTTGAATGAACTATATATATATAGATGCATGTCTCTGGTGGTTATCTCTGACCCGAAAATTTCATTAAAATTTTATTTTTCCTCATGAATTTACTGATAGCTTTAGAAGTCTTAAGGGAAAGTGTTTGTAAACAGGAAAATTGTAGGAAGAAAATATTTGTAAGTGGAACTTATAAGAATATTATCTGGAAATTGAATTCACAACAAAAATTCCAAAACAGGTCAAAAAAATCGATGAAGTGAATTTCATATATCTCATGCATGATTGAATTTGTCCTGGAATTAGATGATTTTTGGTATAAATCTTGTGATTTTTAAAATTGTTTTGGACGAGAAATTGGGGATGATCAAAATCGAGTATTTTTCTTGATTCTTGGCGAATGGCAAAGTGGGCAGGGCGGAATTTTCGGTTGGAGCAAGTTTGAAGGTCATGGATCTTAGGAAAAATAGTGATGTATTTTTGAGATGGAGGTGGTGGCCGATTAAGTCGAAGTTAGGGTTTTTGAAGGGCTTTGGAACAGGGAAGGTTACCTGACATTTTTGTCATCGAGAGATCACCGAAAGGGATCGCGAGGGGGGGAAGAGATGTTGGAGCGTGACGTGGTTTTGGGTTGGTCAACAAGACTATCGGAGGTCGGTGGTGGCGACGCTAGGCGGTTCTCTGAAGATCGACATGGTCTAGTTCCTCTCGAAAAGCTCGATTTCATTCTAGGGCATGTTAGGTTGATTGGGAGATTAATATCGGAGGTGGCTGGTGTCGCCGACTTACCAGGGAAGGTGACGATGGTCGGAGGTGCGCCGACCATCTGTGCATGTGCACGCGTTACATATGCGCGTCTGATTTTGTGGATTATCATGGAAGGAGGAGGAAACCCGAGTGGATTGCGTGATGTTGGTGGGTTTGACTCGGTGCAGTTTGGGGTTTGTGGTTGTACGAGTATTACTCGGATTTGTATTCGAGTTTTGTACTCTTTGGCCTGGATACTTGATATATTTGTTGAATCCAGTTTTTAAGAATCCTGATTGTTGTCAAAATAAGTTGGTGAATGAAGTTATCAAGATTTTAAACAATGGCTCCAGCCAAATAAAGGAAAAAGTTTTCTTTCAAAGGTGAGTGGTGTGTGAGCAAGTTTTATCGAGGTAGAGAAATTTACGTTGCTAGCTTATGATAAAGAATAAGTTGGAAAGAAGATTAACAAACAAGTTTAAGTTACAAATATTTATCAAGTTTCCAAAGTAAAAGGGTTTTAAATCGTTTAAAACTTAGTTAAGTTTAAAGTATATTCATTTTAAATTCTGTATTTGAACCAAAGTTTAAAGTAAGTTCAAAAAGTAAATTGATTTCAAATAAATTTGTTAATGACAATTTAAACATAATTAAATAATGTTTTATCTTAAAATTAAGTTAAGATTAATGTTTTGAAATTAATTTAACTTATGGAGTAATTAAGAAATGGTCAATTTAATTTAATTTAATTAATTAATAGTTTGGAATTTATAAATATTGATTGAGGAGTAATCAATTTGTAATTAAGAGCACTAATTAAATTATTAACTAATGATTAAAGTAATTAAGCTTTAATCAAGGTTAATTAATTAAATAATTAGACTTTAATTAATGGATAATTAAAGATAAATTTAATTTGTAATTAATCTAAGTTAATTACTTAATAAAAATAATTAGGAAAGGGTTAATAAAGGTCATTAACCAGGATTATTTAATAATTAATTAAAGTGGTTAATTTTTAATAATTTATTAGATTAATTAATTTAAATGATAATCAAGTGTGGAATTTATTTAAGCTTAATTACTTAATGGAAGTAACTAAGAAATTAATTACTTAATGTAATTAATAGAGTTTAATGTAGTTGGTTTAAAATTAATTAATTAAGTTTAATTAATTTTAATCACTTGACAATTTGATAATAATTACTTAATTTGATTGATGAAGTATAATTACTTATTGAAGTAATTAATGATAAGTGCTGATTGTAATTAGTGGAAGGTGGAATTATGAAAGTAATTTGGAATAAATTATTTTGTATAAATTAATCAAGGGATTAATTTGAGATAATTAAGGAGAATTAATTTATTTAATGAAGTAATTAAGGGTGGTTAATTACTGATATTATTAATTAAGGATGATTAATGTTTATAGTTAATAAATAATTAATGAAGTAATTAAAGGTTAATTACTGTATTTGGTTAAGAATAAATCAATTTGTGAAATTAATTTATGGAATTAATTTAAGGGATAAATAGAATGGTATGGAAAGCCTTTGGTTAAATTGTTATCCCTAATATGTGCTTGTGATGCTATGTGATAAGATGTGTTTGACTTAAAATGTGTAGATGTGGTTATCCATTATTGATGAATTATGTGACATCCTGTATTTAAAAAGTTGAATTGTATTTCACTTGGATAATTTAAGTTAGGATGACATTGGGTTCGAAGAGACCGGAGTCGGGTATTAGTAAATACCCGAAACCACTTCGATTCATTATAGATTGATTTGTGAAATCAATAAGCTGGTTTGGATTGACTTAAGTGAGTTGGACCATTTAATCTAAGTTTTGACACTTACAAATTGATGTGTGATATAGGTGATGTTTATAACAGCTTGTTAAGTTGTAAATTGATAAGTAACCTCGGTTTATTTAAGTTGTATGCTTTTGTATTTCAAGTTAGATGGGTTTACTCACGCTGGTTTCTAGCCTGACCCGGGTGTTACTTTGCTGTAATGCTCGGTTCAGACCGAGTATTATAGACTTGCAGGTAAGGACGTTCTGGAGATCAGGAGGAGAGCTGAAGGACATGAACGTATAGAGTGTTTATCCGCTGTGATATATATTGTTATTTTTATGGGACAAGTTATTTTTAAACTGTCCAGTGTTGAGAAATTGTTGTGACTCTGATGTAAAATGTAAATTAACAGATATAGTTTTCTTTTGTATAACTGTTATTATTATGTGATATTATATTTTATCCGCTGCGAATGTGAGATTATGTGTTTCTTTTCTGTTCTTTTCTTCTTTCTCTTTCTTCTTTTCACTAACTATCTGGAAATTTCGGGATCGAAATTTTCGGGTCGTTACATATGGGCTGTTGAGCTAACGAATCGTCTAGCTGATGCATATTGGAAATTCTACTTATAGTCATTATCTTCCCTCGGTTGATTATGTCGTTGTTAGAAGGTATGAATTCGAACCGAGTTTCTAAAGGAAAATGAAAAAGATCTAAGATAGTAAAATTTAATGTTTATAATTTGATGGAATATAATTTGCATATTAATGTAGAACACATAAATTTTCTGTCATGTACTCGCAATAACGACAGGGTAGTAAGAAATATAGAAGCGCATAGGTAATTTTGCAATTCAAAATTGTGAATCTTTGCGAGGCTATGGAAGATATGTGGGTTTATGTTTTGTAGGGTAAGCTTTTATTATGATATTCATAATCACTGATAAACAAACATATGTGTGATGGCCATTACAACTTGTTACGAATGAATTGCATTACTAAATCGTTTGTGAAGCTACAACCAAATAATAAACGTTGGTACTGAAGGAAATGCAAAATTTATTTGGTCCCATACAATTGATGGAAAAAGAGATGTCAATCTTAGATCTTTCCCGAATTCAACACCAAAATCTAAAGTTCAGCTTCTATTGTGTTCCATTTTATGCTTTATATCATGTCATAATGGCCACCTTCTAATACAACAGACTGGTACTTTTATAGTCAATACGGTTAGTCAGTAGTAAGTAGTACCTTTTCAGTTGAAAAGCTAAACATCTGTAAACTAATAAAGCACCACCAAGCAGAATTCTAGCAAGAATTGCCGCCCAGCTCAAAAGGCCAGCCGTTCCTGCATTACCGAACCTTATTTTTAGAACTCAACTATATAATTTACTACTATCAACTACAACTTGGTCTGCAGTTAATTAAAATAAAATACGCATCAAACTTCAATTTTAAAGCTAACTGCAATTATATGTTTCTACCTCCAATGCAAACATCACCATTAGCTGCCCATTCTTCTGCTGCGTAGATTGGGCTGCATGTTTCAAAAACATACGTAACTCAAATTAGATTAAATTCTATATCACACAATCAAACTGTGTATCTTCTGTAAGATGTATTTTTTAATTTATGCCGCACCCATAGCCATCAACATTTGCACCATATTGGTAAACTCCCTTTCCCTATATAAAAAATTAAAGGCATAATATTATTAGTTTAACCTATTCCCTTTTACTGCATGTAAATCCAGATTACTAGCAAGAACTGCACAAAATGTTGACAAAAATAATCAATGAATGAACCTTTGGTTTCCTCCCTGATGCACCAACGCCATTTCTCCAGTACATACCACCTCTAGTTCCTATATATAAAGTCTAATAAAGGAACTTATAAGAAAACTAATTTTAAAACACACAGTCATACGAAGTAGAAAGGAAAGTAAAATATAATTGATAACATCATAAGTAATTTTTATCCATAAACTGTGTAGATGCCCCATACTTTGAATATATTAAAATTAATGTGTTGATGATAATAGCATTTATGTTTTAACACATTTTATATAAACACCCAAATAGTAATCAACTCTATTAAAGCCAGTTACAGCTTCAGGATTCAGCCTGATCTGTATCTAAATTAATTTATCTGGACTTCCACTTTAGTTGCATGCACAAATTTCAATATACCAGACATTCTAGTTCCTCAATGAGAGAAGCCTTATCCTCATCTTCATCCAATTATATCGCACAATCATCATTGTTGCATTCAAGAAGGACCTAAAGGCTGAAAAACATATTCTAAACTGTATATAATGTCATGGTACTACTATTGCATGGCCTGCAACCATAATGTTTGAATTTTTATTTGTACATATTTAAACATAGATTTTTCTTACGCATGAAAATGTTATAAAAATATATTTTGTTTATACAATAACTTCTCCAACATAAGTCTGTGTCTGAGATATTTTTCTTGTGCCTTCTATGTTATGCTTTCATTACTTAAGGCCAATTTAGCAACCTTATATATGTCCTTATGCTTGGCAGTAACATTCCATGCTAGAAGAATCCTATCCAAGTGTATGAAGAGCCCACATTTTCATGCTTGGATGTTCAAGCAAAGAACATATGCAGGTCCATTGTAAACATGGTCATTATATGAGAGTGTACAACCAAAAAAAACCTACATGTTAATTAATTATCATTATTTGTTTCCTACGACTCCATGAGTAATGGAAAAGAAACAAACGGATAATACAAAACATCTAACTATATAATGCACTCTCATTTGAAATATATACCAATGTTATTCAAATAGTCACATCGTAGTTATGTTCTAAAAAATCACAGAAAGAAAAAAATATGTAGAAGCATACATGATGCGTGACCTAATAGAAGAAAGAACTAAAATATTGCACTTTGGGATGAGGAAAAAGAGAGTGATTATGAAATAATATATGTGCGTACCTAATAGGAACGTCAATGGCACTTAGATCTTATAGGCCTACTTGGATGGTTGTAACCCAGATTTTATGAAATGATTTGATGTCTAGTTTGGCATTGGTTCTCTATTATCTTCTTCTTTCTAATAAAGCTGTTTATACTAAAAAAGCATTAACAAAATAAATATTTAAGCATATCTAACTTGAATTTAAAGTTGCTTAGTATTATATTGTTACAAAGACAAACAAATCACCTCATATGGTTAACGGAAGCAATATATTCAAAGTTAAGGCTAACTTTGATGAAAGGTTCATATTATTTGTCCATTACAAAAGTGCAGGTCAATAGTAATGCAAATAATTTCATATAAAGTTAATAATCATTTGCATCAGAAACCGTAAGTGTTTATAACAATTTTATTTCCATTTAATATAATTTTGTGCAAAAAATATACCTTACACGAAAATTAGTAACACTTGCTATCATAGTTCTGTCAGTTTGCATAGTGGAAAGAGATCAACTTCGTATATTTCAGACTCCAGAGAAAACGATGAAAAAAATGAGTTACATCGATTTGGATTACTTCAGATATACTGTAATAAACTAAATCATCCATAATTTAATATGTAATTCAAACCAAAACAACAAACAGCAATAGTGAATTTTAATACAATAGATCTAGAAGTATGAATATAAAAATATGTGATTCTTACATTTTTGGACCGTAACAGAGTAAAAGTTTTACAGATGATAGTGGGTAAATATCGCGACTTAATTATTAGATTCGGCATATTACCATGAAATCGTACAACCAAATAAAGATTGGAATTTTTTTACCAATTAGTGCTCAGCAAAATTACAATGGTAGAAAGAGTTCGGTTAGTAGTATCGTTTGTTGTCAGCGAGAGGGTTGAAGAGCATTGAAGAAAAATAACCGCTTACTCATTGTCGTCTTTTTAACTTTTACTTCGATTTGTTTGTTTATGGGATAAGTTATTTTACTTTTTTTGGGATTAAGTGGTTTAAACGGCTAGCGGAGAGGGAGTGACAGTGGTAAATGTAACCGTTGATTAAAAAACCGAAAGGCATACTGCCAAAATTAATATTGACACGTGGTGAGCAACGAAGGGGGTGGATTCTCCTTTCCTATTTAAGTAATAGATAATAGCAATACAAAAATTACTGTTAATTAAATTTCAATTATTCAATATAATTTCCCAAACAATTAAATTTTATTTAAATCCATTTTAAACTTATAAAATCATATATTTTTCACTTTTATAACCATCATTTAATTTTCCTTAAATTCATGATTTTATAAAGTTAAATTTCCATTCAAAAATCAATATTTAATAATAATTCACTTATTAAGTTCCAACATTCAATTTCAATTCATTAACTAAAATTTTAACTTAACACTTAAGTTTAAATTTTCAAATATAACTTAATTTCATTTTATTTACTTAACTTAAAAATTCACTTTTAAACCAAATTCACAAATTTCCAATTTAAGCTATATTTCAAAATTCAGCTCAATATTCATTCATTTTACACTTTAACTTTATTCAAAAATCATTAATATATTATGTAACGACTCGTATTTTTACGTGTCGATTAATCGTAAATTAAGGTTGCTAGGCCGTTAGAGTTGTGAGTCGTCATTAGCCTAAGTCGTGTGGACCTTGGGTCGTATAACCGAGTTAAGGTGGTGACCGAGTTAACAAGTTATAGGACCTGGCCGAGTTAAGACAGTATGTGACTCAGTAGGTTGAGACTTAGTGAGGTTTGGCCGACTCAGGGGGATAGCCGACTTAGGATGTGGGACGAGATAGTGGGTTAAGGGATGAGTCGTGTACGGGTTACGACTCATAGGAGACCGGCTCAAGAGTTAGTGGCTTATAGGGGTGACTCCGAGTCAAAGGGTGGTCGACTTAAGGGGTAGACGACTTAGAGTGTGATCGAGTCATGGGTTGGACCGACCTATGTGGTATGGCCGAGTCATAGGAGTAGCTGACTCATGGCGTGACCGACTCAAGGGGTTACCGAGTTATAGGATGTTACGACCTAAGAAGTGACCGACCTAGTTGGAATTAGCTTCATAAGATAGTGACCGACTCATGGGTTAGCGACTTAGGGAGTTGAGTCGGTAGGAGTTAGGTCGGCATCGTTAAGTCGTTAGGTCCTTAGTACGACTTAAGGAGATAGGGTAAGTCGTAGGGTTCGATGAGTCGGCATACGGCTTAAGACTTAGGGAAATACGGCAAGGTCTTAGGTCGTGAGTCGTGCCAGCGTTGAGTCGAAGGTTGCGCGCATGCGTTGAGTTGGCTTGGTGGATGAGTCGGTAGGTCGTATGGTTTGAGTGATGAGTCGGGGGGCGACTCAAGGATGGGTCGGCAACGACTTATGGGGGACGACTCAGGGGAAATTCAGCCTATAAATAGAGGGCCTTGGCTCACTTTTTGGCACCGGTTTTTGAAGCGACGAAGTGCTGCCATTTTGGGAACTCGACTACAACATTTCTTCATCTCCTTTTCTCCATTCCAATCTAGTTCTAACATCCATCCAAGATCGAGGATCGAGATCAAAGATCTAAGAGACAAAGTTGAAGATCTTCATCCAACGAAGCTAGATTTCATCGTTTGAAGCGAGATATTGCCGGATCAAGCCTTGATCTTCGCTGTCCAGATCTGAAGTGTTTAGTTTTTGAGGTGTTTAGGTGATTTGGTGAGTGGTAGTTATCTCTCACGCGGACCCAAAGGAGTATATTGGATTGGTGGTTTGTTGGAGTGTTGTAGATAGTGATTTTGTGCATTTTCCTTAGATCCAAGTGTAGATTCATTGTTTGTGAAGATGTTTACTTATGCATGTTCATTTATCAAGTATTAGAGACAAAACCCATGTTTTATATTTGATAGATCTATGCTAAAAACCTATGATTCATGCATGTTAGACTTATGCTCATTTATTTACGAAATTGCCATTATAGTTGATATTGCTCATTAGATCTTGTTTAAATGATTGATTGTATGATTGATTTGATTGTTTCCAAGTTAGCTAGTAGTTGATTTGGAACAAGATGATTGAAGATGATTCGAAAGCTAAGTGGAAAGGCTCTTGAATGGTGAAAGCTACTTATGGCATATGAAGTGGATGTTGAAGCTTATATGTATGGATTGGATGATGTTGAGATGGGACCTTGCCTTGATGCGAGGAGGCAAACCATGATGTTGAGTTGGGACGGGTTATGATGACGTTCCAAGCACGGGCTACGACGACGTGCAAAGTTATATTGATAACTCGGTAATGCGATCCGGGTAGGTGATAATGGTTAGCTTGAGAGGCGCTTGAGCTAGTATGGAAATAGTCGTCGAGGAGGATGACTAGGAGGCTAAGATCTTATCGTTGTTGAAGGTTCTAGCATGCTCAAAGCAAGAGTACGTTGGAACGGGCTGCGACGACGTTCCAAGCACGGGCTGCGACGACGTGCTAGTACTCTGGGTAGATGCGAAAATTCCTAGGCACGGGCTGCGACGACGTGCGGAGTTATGTCTAGAACCGGGGTTACCATTAGCCCTTGACAGGTGGTCATTCAATTAACGGTGAAATCATGGCAATGATAACAGCGATAGCCAGAGTCATGGATGTTTGGTTGTATTATCATTCGGTCTCAAGAGCGGTATTTTCTGGGTGCTTATCTGATCTTGGTTTAGGCCTTGGGGGTTTGTATTTGGAAAACATCGCCCTTGACTCGAGTGATTATTGCTTTACCTTAATTATCTGTTATGTTATGCTTGCTTCTCCTTAGTGTGTGTCTGGGGGCTATCACTGTAGAAAGAGGTGGAGTGGGATGGTTTGGTTCCTATTCCTTTTATCCCTTTTTGCTCTTTTGGTATGTTTGGTAGTTAATTTACTGCTCACTAAGACTTTGTCTGACTCAAGGTTTTATGTCTCCTCTTATTACCTTGGGCTGTTCATCCATGTTGGGATGGGCAGGCTAGGTAGCAGGTGGCAGGTGCTGTGCTTAGAGTTCTCCGCTGATGATGACAAAGACGAGCAGGAGGCTTTGCATATTAGTTTTCTTACTATGTGTACTGGGTGTTCCGCTGTTGTATCTGATTGAGTGTTGTAGTGAGGCTTTGATGTATGAATGATTCATATGTTTGTATAAAACTGCTATGTTGCTTATATGATGATGTTATGTTCTATAGAGCTTCACTATATTATATGTCTCTATTGTATTTTATCCATGCGCTGTGAGTTGTACGCTAGAGATTCTGCGATGCTTATTTTACCCTGATTACTGTCCATGGCTACCTGGCACGTCTTTCAGCGCACTATTCCCTTCTTGTGGCGCTGGAGTCATGGGCGGTCGTCACATTTGGTATCAGAGCTTTGGTTAATCGATTTTAGCCAACGCTCGCTGACGTAACTACGTATGAGAGACGTAATTGTATTTTGATGGATGATTACTATATGTAATATAGTAACTTAGAAGGATTTGAACTCCTTATGCAGTTGTTTCTTAAGGTGTTCTAATCATTCTTATTACAGATATTAAGGATGAGTCGAAGAGGGAGACCAGCCGCAAGGGAAGGCCGTGCTACTGAAGGAGCTGTTGATTATGGAACTATGTTCGAAGCGATGATGACTTCGATCATGAGAAGGATACCAGCTTCAGGATCATCAGTGGATGTGGGAGTTCAAGTCCAGGCTCCAAGACCGGTGGATTTTGCTAAGCTTTGCAAGGACTATACTTCTCTTGGAGGAAAAGCTTTCTTGGGGACATAGTCGACCATTGAAGTGCAGAGGTGGATTGATGCTTGTCGAAGGATTTTTGGTGATTTGGGGATCGAGGATGCAACTAAGAGGAAGCTTGCATCGAGACAGCTTCAGGGGAGAGCTGCGGATTGGTGGAATTCTATCACCATTGATACTCCAGAAGAAGAGATCACTTGGGAGCAATTCCAAGTTAGATTCGAAGCTAAGTTCATCTCTACGGCTCAGAAATCTGTTTTGTTTAAGAGGTTTGTGGAGCTCAAGCAGGGTGGAAGACCAGTCCTTGAGTATATCTCTGAGTTTGAAGCTTTGTCTAAGTACGCCAGATCGTATATTGATTCTCCATATCAGAAGAATGAAAAGTTTGTGACTGGTTTGGATGCTTATCTGGGGAGGCAGCTAGTGGATCATTTGGACGATCCATTTGAGAAGCTTGTGGAGAAAGCTCTCAGGCACGAGAGTTTGTTTCCTAGGGAAGTATCTGTTGTTGCTGTAACCAAGGAAAGATCTAAACCACAGCAGAATGGAAACAGAAAGAGGAAGCAGCAGCAACAGAGGGGTAAGGATGGCCAGAAAAAGCCGAAGGGCGAAGTGACTTGCTATAACTGCCAGCAGAAGGGTCATCTCTCCAAGGATTGTAGGAATCCAAAGGCGCCGGCGAAGTGCCATAACTGTGATAAGCCAGGGCATTTCAGGAAGGATTGTCCAGAGCCGAGGAAGGATAGGCAGATGGTGCAAGCTTATGCTTTGGGAGCTGTGTCGTCATCTTCAAAAGCTCCTACTGCTGAAGAGAAGGGGAAGAGTGTGGTGGTTCAAGGTACTCTTTCTATTTGTGGTGTTCCAGTTAGAGTGTTGTTTGATACTGGAGCGTCGCATTCTTTTGTTTGTAATGACTTGGTAGACCGGTTAGGTTTGAGACCAGATATTGTTGATAGACCATTGGTTGTGACTAATCCAGTTGGGGGTTCGTCATGTTTGTGTATGATATGCCGTGGTCTAGTTGTGTCGAGTCATGATTGCTCGTTTGTTTGTGATTGCTTTATTCTGAACTTTGCGGGGTTCGGAATTATTTTGGGTATGGACTGGCTTAGGAAATATGCGGCAAGGATTGATTGTGAGAGGCTTGAGGTGACAGTCGGGAATGTGGAAAGGCGAAAGGTTGTGATACGATGTAAGCATGAGGAAGACGTCTTCATGAGCTTCATGTATTCGCTGGTTGTTCCACGGGATGGACTGTCATCGGTGCCTATTGTGAATGGATTTGAGGACGTCTTTGACGAAGTCAAAGGATTACCGCCGCATAGGGAGATCGAGTTTCGTATCGATCTAGTTGAGGGAGCCAGACCTGTTGTGATGCCTCTTAGGCGGATGGCGCCTAGAGAGCAGTTAGAGTTGAAGGTGCAGGTTGATGACCTTTTGCAGAAAGGATTTATTCGGCGTAGTGTGTCCGAATGGGGTGCACCAGTTGTGTTCGCAACCAAAGCGGATGGATCGTTGAGGTTGTGTGTTGATTACCGTGAGCTGAACAAGGTGACTAAGAAGAACAAGTATCCATTGCCGAGAATAGATGACTTGTTTGATCAGCTTCACGAGGCCAAGGTGTTCTCTCAGATGGATTTGGCAACGGGATTTCACCAGTTGAGAGTGGCTAAGGATAGTGTGCCGAAGACTGCTTTTAGGACACCATCCGGTTTTTATGAGTGGCTGGTAATGCCGTTTGGACTGACTAACGCACCAGCATATTTTGTGGATCTTATGAATAGAGTGTTCAGAGATCAGTTGAATAAGTTCGTGCTTGTGTTCGTGGATGATATTCTGATTTATTCCAGAACTGAGGAGGAACACAGGACACACTTGGGGATTGTTTTGGAAATCTTGCGAAAACATCAGCTGAAGGCTAAGTTTTCGAAGTGTCACTTCTGGAAGAGTGAAGTGAGGTTCTTAGGCCATGTTATCTCTGGAAGTGGAATAGCAGTTGATCCCGCAAAGGTGGCAGCAATCCAGGATTGGGTTAGACCTAAGAATGCATCTGATGTGAGAAGTTTTCTTGGATTAGCAGGATATTATCGTCGGTTTATCAAAGACTTTTCCAAGATAGCTGCACCGTTGACAGGATTGACGAAAAAGAACCAAGTGTTCAGATGGGATGATAAGTGTGAGCAAGCTTTCGTAATCCTGAAAGAGCGACTGACGAGTGCTCCTGTTTTGACTATTCCTAGTGGGAATGATGAGATGGTGGTTTACACCGATGCATGTGGCACTGGACTTGGAGCAGTGCTAATGCAGAAGGATAAAGTTGTTGCGTATGCTAGTCGACAACTGAAACCGCATGAAAGGAATTATCCGACTCATGATTTAGAGTTAGCAGCGATTGTGTTTGCTTTGAAGATATGGAGACATTACCTATTGGGAGTTCGATTTGAGTTGTTTACGGATCATAAGTCGTTGAAGTATCTGTTCTCCCAAAAGGATTTGAATCTTCGACAGCAAAGATAGCTAGAGTTCCTAGCATCATATGATTTTGGTATAGCCTATACTCCAGGAAAAGGAAACGCAGTGGCAGATGCGTTAAGCCGAAGACATGCAGGATTGGGAGCCATGTTTTCGGAGTGGAAGAGTCTTGAGTATTTGGCTGGACTTGATTTCAGGCCTAGATGTGAATTGGAACCTGAAATGTTGGCAAACTTATCAATAAGACCTACTCTTGTGGAAAGGATTGGCGAGAGCCAAAAGAGAGATGATAAGCTTGTCAAGATTATCTGTGATTTGGAATCCGGAATGGACCCAGAGAAGGATAAAGGATTCGAGGTCGATCGAGAGGGTTGGCTTCGAAAGCAAGGACGACTAGTTGTTCCCGATGTAGATGGATTGAGAGATGAAGTTCTGAGGGAAAGTCATCACTCGAAGTTAACAATTCATCCAGGTGGAAATAAGATGTATCGGGATATGAAGAGAACCTATTACTGGGAAGGTATGAAGAAGGATGTTGGAAGTTTTATTTCCAAGTGTATGAACTGCCAGTTGGTGAAAGCTGAGCAGAAGAAGCCTAGTGGATTGCTTCAGCCATTAGAAGTTCCTACATGGAAGTGGGAGCAAGTGTCAATGGATTTTATCGATGGTCTACCTAGGACAAGAGCAGGAAATGAAGGGATTTGGGTCATAGTAGATCGTTTGACCAAGAGTGCAAGATTCATTCCTGTTCGATCAACTAGGACTGCATCGAAGTTGGCTGAGTTGTATGTTAAGTGGATAGTTCGATTCCATGGTATTCCGAAGAGTATAGTGAGCGATCGAGACCCTTTGTTCACTAGTGGATTTTGGAAGAGCTTCCAGGAAGTTTTGGGAACCAAGTTATGTTTGAGTACAGCTTATCACCCTCAAACAGATGGTCAGACTGAGAGAGTCAACCGAGTTTTGGAAGATCTCTTGAGAGCATGTGTCTTGGACTTCGGAGGATCATGGGAAGATCATCTTCATTTGGTGGAGTTTGCATATAATAACAGTTATCAGTCGAGTATTGGAATGGCACCATATGAGGCATTATATGGAAGACCGTGTAACTCTCCGACATGTTGGTTGGAAACTGGAGAAAAGCTGATACTTGGGCCAGAGATGATTCGACAGACTTCAAATTGTATAGAGATCATTCGGCAACGAATGAAAGCAGCCCAAGATCGTCAGAAAAGTTATGCCGATAATCGTCGTAAGGATTTGGAGTTCGACGTAGGCGATATGGTTTTTGTGAGGATTTCTCGATTAAAGAATATTATTAGATTTGGGAAGAAAGGGAAGTTGACTCCAAGATTTGTTGGACCATTCCCGATTATCGAGCGAATTGGAAAGCTCGCTTATAGATTGGAGTTACCGGAAAAGATGGCGGGTGTGCACAATGTTTTTCATGTATCTTATCTACGGAAGTATGTGCACGACCCAACTACGGTGGTTTCTGCTGATAGCTGTGAAGGTTTAGAGGTTGATCCAGTGGTTAGAAGACCTCGTAAGCCGCTTCGTGTTGTTGAGACCGACACGAAACAGCTTAGGAGGAAGACGATTACGTTGCTCAAGGTACAATGGAGTGATGATGTTAACGACTGTACGTGGGAGGAGGAAGAGAGGATGAAGGCAGCTCATCCCGGACTCTTTGAGGTATGGCCCTAAAGTGTCGTGACATCTCATGAATTTGTAGCTTGTTCTAAGTTTTAGAATTCTGCATGATAGGCTAGAATTGGATGCATGGTTTGTTGATTTCTATGGATGGTAGGCATGCAGAATAATTTTGTTCGCTCTTGTTTGTTTGGAATTTCGGGGGCGAAATTCCTAAGGGGGAGAGAATGTAACGACCCGTATTTTTACGTGTCGATTAATCGTAAATTAAGGTTGCTAGGCCGTTAGAGTTGTGAGTCGTCATTAGCCTAAGTCGTGTGGACCTTGGGTCGTATAACCGAGTTAAGGTGGTGACCGAGTTAACAAGTTATAGGACCTGGCCGAGTTAAGACAGTATGTGACTCAGTAGGTTGAGACTTAGTGAGGTTTGGCTGACTCAGGGGGATAGCCGACTTAGGATGTGGGACGAGATAGTGGGTTAAGGGATGAGTCGTGTACGGGTTACGACTCATAGGAGACCGGCTCAAGAGTTAGTGGCTTATAGGGGTGACTCCGAGTCAAAGGGTGGTCGACTTAAGGGGTAGACGACTTAGAGTGTGATCGAGTCATGGGTTGGACCGACCTATGTGGTATGGCCGAGTCATAGGAGTAGCTGACTCATGGCGTGACCGACTCAAGGGGTTACCGAGTTATAGGATGTTACGACCTAAGAAGTGACCGACCTAGTTGGAATTAGCTTCATAAGATAGTGACCGACTCATGGGTTAGCGACTTAGGGAGTTGAGTCGGTAGGAGTTAGGTCGGCATCGTTAAGTCGTTAGGTCCTTAGTACGACTTAAGGAGATAGGGTAAGTCGTAGGGTTCGATGAGTCGGCATACGGCTTAAGACTTAGGGAAATACGGCAAGGTCTTAGGTCGTGAGTCGTGCCAGCGTTGAGTCGAAGGTTGCGCGCATGCGTTGAGTTGGCTTGGTGGATGAGTCGGTAGGTCGTATGGTTTGAGTGATGAGTCGGGGGGCGACTCAAGGATGGGTCGGCAACGACTTATGGGGGACGACTCAGGGGAAATTCAGCCTATAAATAGAGGGCCTTGGCTCACTTTTTGGCACCGGTTTTTGAAGCGACGAAGTGCTGCCATTTTGGGAACTCGACTACAACATTTCTTCATCTCCTTTTCTCCATTCCAATCTAGTTCTAACATCCATCCAAGATCGAGGATCGAGATCAAAGATCTAAGAGACAAAGTTGAAGATCTTCATCCAACGAAGCTAGATTTCATCGTTTGAAGCGAGATATTGCCGGATCAAGCCTTGATCTTCGCTGTCCAGATCTGAAGTGTTTAGTTTTTGAGGTGTTTAGGTGATTTGGTGAGTGGTAGTTATCTCTCACGCGGACCCAAAGGAGTATATTGGATTGGTGGTTTGTTGGAGTGTTGTAGATAGTGATTTTGTGCATTTTCCTTAGATCCAAGTGTAGATTCATTGTTTGTGAAGATGTTTACTTATGCATGTTCATTTATCAAGTATTAGAGACAAAACCCATGTTTTATATTTGATAGATCTATGCTAAAAACCTATGATTCATGCATGTTAGACTTATGCTCATTTATTTACGAAATTGCCATTATAGTTGATATTGCTCATTAGATCTTGTTTAAATGATTGATTGTATGATTGATTTGATTGTTTCCAAGTTAGCTAGTAGTTGATTTGGAACAAGATGATTGAAGATGATTCGAAAGCTAAGTGGAAAGGCTCTTGAATGGTGAAAGCTACTTATGGCATATGAAGTGGATGTTGAAGCTTATATGTATGGATTGGATGATGTTGAGATGGGACCTTGCCTTGATGCGAGGAGGCAAACCATGATGTTGAGTTGGGACGGGTTATGATGACGTTCCAAGCACGGGCTACGACGACGTGCAAAGTTATATTGATAACTCGGTAATGCGATCCGGGTAGGTGATAATGGTTAGCTTGAGAGGCGCTTGAGCTAGTATGGAAATAGTCGTCGAGGAGGATGACTAGGAGGCTAAGATCTTATCGTTGTTGAAGGTTCTAGCATGCTCAAAGCAAGAGTACGTTGGAACGGGCTGCGACGACGTTCCAAGCACGGGCTGCGACGACGTGCTAGTACTCTGGGTAGTTGCGAAAATTCCTAGGCACGGGCTGCAACGACGTGCGGAGTTATGTCTAGAACCGGGGTTACCATTAGCCCTTGACAGGTGGTCATTCAATTAACGGTGAAATCATGGCAATGATAACAGCGATAGCCAGAGTCATGGATGTTTGGTTGTATTATCATTCGGTCTCAAGAGCGGTATTTTCTGGGTGCTTATCTGATCTTGGTTTAGGCCTTGGGGGTTTGTATTTGGAAAACATCGCCCTTGACTCGAGTGATTATTGCTTTACCTTAATTATCTGTTATGTTATGCTTGCTTATCCTTAGTGTGTGTCTGGGGGCTATCACTGTAGAAAGAGGTGGAGTGGGATGGTTTGGTTCCTATTCCTTTTATCCCTTTTTGCTCTTTTGGTATGTTTGGTAGTTAATTTACTGCTCACTAAGACTTTGTCTGACTCAAGGTTTTATGTCTCCTCTTATTACCTTGGGCTGTTCATCCATGTTGGGATGGGCAGGCTAGGTAGCAGGTGGCAGGTGCTGTGCTTAGAGTTCTCCGCTGATGATGACAAAGACGAGCAGGAGGCTTTGCATATTAGTTTTCTTACTATGTGTACTGGGTGTTCCGCTGTTGTATCTGATTGAGTGTTGTAGTGAGGCTTTGATGTATGAATGATTCATATGTTTGTATAAAACTGCTATGTTGCTTATATGATGATGTTATGTTCTATAGAGCTTCACTATATTATATGTCTCTATTGTATTTTATCCATGCGCTGTGAGTTGTACGCTAGAGATTCTGCGATGCTTATTTTACCCTGATTACTGTCCATGGCTACCTGGCACGTCTTTCAGCGCACTATTCCCTTCTTGTGGTGCGGGAGTCATGGGTGGTCGTCACATATTATGAAATCATTTTAAATTCATTTAATTTCAAAATATCCTAAATTTATCATAATTTCCATATTTAATTTAAATTCCATTTAAAATTAATTCAAAATTTCCAAAATAACTTATATTTCAAATTTCTAACTTTATCGTTAATTCATTTCACTTATAAATTCTTAGAAAATCAATAATACTTCTCAAAAACCATTTTTTATTAAGTTTAAATCAAAATATTATAATATTTACATTTCTAAAATATTTAATTTTTTTAGGAAACTTATATTAACTACGGGTCTGTATTTCATTTTCTAACCTAGGAAAAGTGATACGGATAATATATCATTTCAATCCGTAATTTACAAAGAAAACCCGGGTTTTATCATTTCAAACCTGCAGTCCCAAGTAAATGAAATAATTTGAAAATTGTTCGGGCCTATCATTTCCGCCCATAACGATTTTCCCCTATTCTAAAGTCCGTTCGGGTATGTATCATTTCAACCCATAGTGATTCTATTGTAAAGGTAACTTGAAGTGTGATAAACTGATAAAAATAGCAAAACAGCATAATATAATAGTAACATATGATATAACAGGTGTTTAAGCATGGGTGAACATCATATGGTCATAATATAGTAGATATAATATGGTGATGCATTTTACAGATTCAAATGTGATCGATTTACTAGTCATATAAGTATAAAACTGTCTGGTGAGAATAACTCAATGGTATAAGCTGGAGACACAACCAAAACACACAACAACAATCTTCAGAGCCATGAAAGCATGACAATGATTTGAGATTGAGAGAGCCAAAAATTAATTGCCTTGAACACGTTCAAACAAACAAAACAATCTACATAGGTTTTCAACCCAATATAATTAAACAATGTTATAATAAATGCATAAAACAAAGCTAAAATCTTTGCACTTGCTTTCAACCACTTGTGCTTCAGCCAAGGGTTAGAAACACATGGCTAAGCATGGGTTAGGATCTAGTTTTTGGGTTCATAGGGTCGGCCAAACATGGGTTTGATGATGGTGCAACATATAGGTGCATGAACAAAACAAGCTAAGGCAACACAAGTGGTTTCAAGGCCTAAATGGGCTCCGCCAAAGCAAGGAGGAGCACGACCAGGTGGGTTCAGGGGATGACGTTTCAGTGGGTGCAGGTCAGGTATGAGGTGGTGGTGGCGGCGGCCAAGGGGGAGATTGAGGTGGTGGTGTCTTGATGTGCTAGGCTATGGACATTTAGGTGAAGCTTTTTTGCATTTTTGTGGTGGATCTTCTACCTAGGGTGGCTCGGCTTGGCTAGAAGGTTGGAGAGGAGGTGGTGGTGACTGGTTTAGGTGGTGGTGGAGGCAGCAATATGGCTGGAGTGGCGAGGCCGAACCTAAAGTAGAACAAAGCAAGAGCAAAAATCATATAATTCAAGTATAAAACAATGAAAAAGAAAGTAGAATTTACCAAACTTTTTCCCAAAGAAGATGGCCGAAGGTTTTTTGTGACGAGAAAGAAAAATATTCACGTGAAATGAAATGGGAGAAGTGGGCTGTTAGAATGGAGTTAAGATAGAAAATAATGAAAAGTTGTTGGTTGAAATGCGAAAAGACAACAATATAAAAAGGCTTAAGCAAATCAAAGGTCAAAAAACTCTTCAAATTTCAATATTTTCTTTTGAAATTTTAAATAACTGAAAAATACTTATAAATTCAGATAAAAACACGAAAATATAGTAAATAAACAAAAATAAATAAATAAATATTGATTAAATATAATTTAATTAAAAAAATAGCAAAAATTGTAAACTAGACTTAAAAATTTGAAAATAAATGCAACAAGTTTTGGAAAATTTTTATGTACTTGAAAAATATTTATAAATAAAGATAAGAACAAAAAAGAAAAATGCATTCATAGAAATAAATAAATAAATTTTAATTAAATATAATTTAATGAACAAAATAGCAGAAAAATGGAAACTATGCTTTAAAAATAGAAAATAAATGCAATAAATTTTGGAAAATTTCTATTATCACTTTAAAAATATTTATAAATGAGATCTTACAAATAAAACAAATTTAAAATAATTTCAAACAAAAATAAAGTCAAATTTAAAATTATATTCAAAAATCTAGTGTTGTTACAATATACCAATACGAGGCCCCGGTCTCTTTAACAACCAAACGTCATTTTACACACCGATTAGTTCTTTTGCATTTCGATAACTGTGCTTATTTGATATCAAAATATCATATTTGCTTCAAACTCAAATCCATTTCGAAATTCACCATAATCGCTTCAAAAATCAAATTATATGATAAAATATCAATTAAACTCGACATATCGATTTCACTTCGAAATTTTGTTTGAATTACAATTTAGGTTATAACTTCAATCTAACCAATTCGTATTTAAATTCAAGATTTAAATACACACATTCCGCCCTTTGACCAATTTGGATTTTAGAAAACAGTTTTAAAATAGTTAAATAGTTAAGATAGTTTAATAGAAAATAGCCTGAGTATTAAAATGGTTTATATAGTAAAATAGTTGGGAAAATTAAAGTAGTTTGAATATTTATAGAAAATATATTTAAAATAGATTATACTAAAATAATTGTATCTAAAAATAGCTTCCAAGCCAAACTGATTCAATTCCAAAAGTTCCAACCCAAATCAATTTCCACTTCGATTTACTCGATTAAATTCCGATTTCAAGTCGAATTTTAATTTCAATTCCAAATTAATTTAAATTCCATTTCCAAATTAATTTCACTTCCAGTTTCAAACTAATTCAAATTCCAATTTCCAATTAATTTCAACTCCAATCTCGAATTTTAAACCATTTATATTTATGTCAATTCTGCATCCATTTCCAAATATCAATTCAAACACTTAAATCAAATTTATCTTCAATATCCATTTTAAAATCCACCTACTTAAATAAATTCAAATCCGAGCTAAATTTCAAAATATCTTTTTGTACCACTTTCTTTGCAATATTCAAAGTTTGAACAAAAATCTAATTTTTTAAACAAATCAATTTCTGACATTCATATCATATTCCGATTACAACTTAAAGATTTCAACTTCGATTAGTTAAAAAAACTTGTTTCCCACATTTAAATTTCAACATTTCAAGCTCAAGTTCTAAAATAATTCGGTTTACACAAATACGATTTTTATTTCTTAAAATCAAATCACTTTAAATAATTTCAAATCAAAATTTAAAAATACTTTAATTTAACCAACCCGACGTCCATATATAATTCTCCATCCTATGGCCAAGTGAATCAATTATTTCAATTTTAATTCCAAGGATGGATATATATCATTTCAATCCAAATAAGTGTTGTATATATATATATATATATATATGTGTGTGTGTGTGTGTGTGTGTATCATTTCAATTATTTCTTAATTTATTTGAAATAATTAAATTTACTGTTTTATATACTGTAAATAACATACAAGATGATAATAGAATTTATTAAACATAGCTGCTCATCCAAAATATCAACCAATCATCCAATCAGTCAATAGAATTCACAACCATTTCAAATTATCAATTTCAGGCATTTATGAATAGTTAAATTCTAATATAATTTAATTATCAATTTAAATCCTATCAATGAATTGAGATATCAATTTAATTGTCAATTAAATTTATTAATGAAAAATCAATAAATTCAATTCACTTCACTATATAATTCAACTATATAAGAAAAAAATATTCAGTAGTTGTGAGCATATAAATGTTGAATATGCGAGTATATGATTTTCTTTTAAGATAATAAACATATATATATATATATATTCATTTAAATGTATTTGTTAATGTACTATTTTATTTTTCACATAATTAAATAAATATTTGCTGAATAAAATAAATAAAACAGAATTTAAATTCAAACAGATAGTTTATTCAAATGAATATTTATTACAATTTTGAATAGTACAAATTTGAACTCTCCCTATATACATATGTATACAAATTCAATGTAAATACAATTTAATTACATTGCAATTTCCAATTTACAAATGCACCTCACTACATATCGTTCATTCTCTCGTATTTATCTTCAACTGTATTCCAGATTGAATCCAACATATGAGCAATCTGCAAAATAAACACTAATGCAGTAAAATTGAAAATGAAATTTTTTTGTAGTGTAAAATAAAATGTATTTTGAAAATATTATTTGCCTTAGTTATTTGGGTTGTTCGTCATCATTTAAATTTCAATTCATCGTACACAAATAACTTGTGACATGCACAGTGTATCACTGTACATGCCATAAGGCCGTGCACACCAATATAAACTTGATAAATATATCGGGACATGTGAGCACAAGGTCAAACCCAAATCAAAAGCTGGGTTCAACTCAAGTGAAATAAATATAAAATCACGACATGAGCATAAGGTCAAACTCGAGCTCTAAGATGGATTCAACACAAGTGCAATCCAATCGTACTAATTTAATAAAATGGTCAAAAATCCAAAATCAATATAAACGAAGCCTGGACAAAAGTTAAAGTTGTACACATGAAAAAAGAGGCTAGACAATCCATTCAGACCATCAAGAAAGTGCACCACTAAACCAACAAAGGAAGTTCACAAGTCAAAGACAAGAGAGACTAGGCACCAAACAGCTATAATAAGTACACAAGTGAAGATCACAAAACCTAGCACAGGCAGACCATACATGAACGGTCAAAGTAGTGTGAATATACCAGAATCAATGAAGCATGTAGACATGTAAACCAAAACTCAATATAGTGGACTACAATGAACAAAAACAATTGAAGTGCAGATCAACAGAAAATGTACAAAGACAATACACATTGAAACATGACTATAAGCAAGGCAATATGAACAAATGATCATGCGAACAGTGCAGTGAAACCAAGGCATGGATGTAGACAGCAACTACACATGAAGTTCAAAAGTGAAGACATGCATCATGAAAGCATATGCAGACTGCCTCGAAGCGTACATATGGTCAGGCAATGTCAAAGATAAAGCAGTACATACGCGTACAACCAAATACAAGCCAGAGAAGCAATGCAAACTGACACAAAGGAACAAAGCCTCATCACCAACATGACTCAATGCATACACCATAATTGTTGACCAGACTACACAATGAACCAACAGTGAAACAAGTGAACCAGTGAAAATACAGAAGAATGAAAGTGTACAAACAGTGGTGAATGCAGATACAACAAGCACTAGATCAGGTCAAAGTAAACCAAATCATCAAATGAAACAAAGACCAGACACAATACAATAGAGGGTGCAACTCAATACAACAAGTTACAACATAACACAAATGCTCAAAGAAACTCGAAGATAGTGATACCAGATCATAATGTGCAGAGATATGCAAACGAAGTATGCAGTGATAACAACAAGTGTAGATCCAATAATACATGCATACACACATACAAATGTATGTGTGGACAAATATGAAGACACATAGAAATAATCAAGCAGTGAATTTCAAAAATGGCCCAAGTCAAAATGGAATCCAATCCAATGCTAGAGAATTCAAAGCAGTAGTTTCAAACCAAAATCTAAACCATGGTCATGCCTATGTCAACAGAGTGAAGTTAGAAAAAGGTAGCTTGCATAAGGAATTTCAAAATTGAAACCGTGTCAACCAAGTAACACGAAAACATACGAAATTGAAGAAGTCAGAAATCATCCTAATCATTTAAGAATAATCAAATGGCAAGTGTAAAATTATCGGACGATTTCGTATAAAATATACGAACGAAAATATTGGGGTTCGAACCCTATATAAACCCTATACATCATCGGCAAAGGGGGTATTCAAGTTAAAAATCAACCAAGCTAACCAGAAAGAGAAGAGGCATAAAGTACATACCGAAGTCGAGATTGAACTCGATCGAGAAGCAGCCGTGTGCAACTCAAGGAGACGATCGATTGACAGGGCAAGCAATGCGTAATCACTTATTCGATCAATCAACAAAAGTCGACGGCTTCAAATATTATCCAAAGCCCTTAATTATTGAAGAGGAAAGAAAGTATTGGAGCATAAGAAATGAGGAAGACAGCGTTACAAATGAATGGGCCGACATAGATAAAAAGGAGAAACATGTTTTCTTATCACTTATTTGTTTGGGCCGACCTTGGTTATTAATTATATAGGGCTTTAGATTATAAAGTAGGTTTTTGTTATTTAATTGCTTTTAATTTTGTAATTTACTTTTAAAATTATGTAATTTCTAGTCGTGTGACTAGTGGACGAGCTATGGTGGTGTAGTTCGAGAATTCGCAACTCAATGGCTGAGTTGTGGCAGGGTTTTGAGCATAGAGTTAAGGCTAGTCGGTAGCAGATGTCGCGAGTTTACGTGTGTAAGTGTCTGACTGCTTAATTTCTAGTAGAAACCTTGGGGGCAGCACATAGACAAGGTTTTGCCGAAGCTAGGTAAATTCTATGTTCTATTTCTACATTTATTATTCTGCTATGATCTATGCTGCTATTATTCTTCTATATCTTTGTTAAATATATTTTATATAAACTTATGCAATAAATTTTCATAATTTATAATATCACCCTACTCACCCCCTCTAGGGTGAAATCGATTGTACAAGTGGTACCGGAGCTAGGTACATAAGACATTTATGTTTTAAAAATTTGTTTTTTCAAAAAACTATTTTTGTTTTTAAAAATTTGAATTTTTAAAATGGCTTCTTTTAATACTTCTTTTGTTGAGGGTCAGTCTATAGATAGACCACCAATGTTCAATGGTGAATATGCTTATTGGAAAAATAGATTGAAAATTTTTCTGAAAACCATTGATGCTTGGAATATTGTTGAGACAGGTTATAGAGCACCAACTATAGTTGTAAATAATCAAGAAATAAATAAACCGGTGGATCAATGGACAGATCTAGAAAATAAATTACATGATGCTAATGCCAAAGCTATGAATTCTATTATTTGTTCATTAGATTGATTTGAATTTAATAGCGTCTCACATTGTCTAACCGCGTAAGAAATATGGCACACACTAGAAGTGACTCACGAAGGAACATCTCAAGTCAAGGAATCTCGCCTTGCCATGCTGAGTAGCGGATACGAGAATTTTACAATGACCAAGGAAGAAAATGTCAAGGAGATGTATGGAAGGCTTTCCAACATCGTATAAAAATCAAAAGCTCTTGGAAAATCATACATGGAATGGGAAATAGTCCGAAAGATCCTCAGAGTCCTTCCACGAAGTTTTTAAACAAAAGTGACTTCCATTCAAGAATCGAAAGATCTAAAACAAATCAAAGCTGAAGAACTCATCGGAAATCTCACCACTTATGAGCTAGAAATGAAATTCAAGGTAGAGCGTGAAGAAGTAGATACTTGAAAGAAATCAATAGCTCTCAAGGTAACAACTAAAAGTGATGATGATGACGATGATGATGGAGCAGCAGAGCTGGCACTGGTAATGAAGAGATTCAAAAAGTGGAACCACAAATACGGAAATCCAGTTCTAAATCAAAAATTAAAAAGCAGAATAATCAAAGTTCTAGATAACCCAGAACAACAAGAAATCATCTGTCACAAGTGTGAAAAACTCGGACACATCATGCCAAATTGTCCTCAGAATCGACATGGCTTAGAAAAGAAGTCAAAAAGGAGAAATTTGCAGCCACTTGGAATACAAGTGATGAAGATAATAAAAGTACTAGCAGTGAGAGTGAGAAAGTAGATATGTGCCTTTGAGGTGATGTAACTGATAGCGATGATGATGAGCCAAGCAAGGTATCACAACTTACTCACTTAGAATTACTTATATATTTCCACGAAGTAAATGGCTTTTTTGAACGACTTAGGGAGAAGTACGCCAAACTTAATGTAACAACCTGAATTTTGTGTTTTATTTTGATTGTATATTTTAATTATTTTAAATTGAATGGATAATTTAAAAGCTTTATTATATTTATTAAAATGGATAAATTTTGTTATTTTAATTGTAAATTTTGATATTTTAGTGAATTATAATTCCAAAACTGAATAAATTGAATATTTCCAGAAAATGTGGATTTTGGTCAATATGGTCAAACTTGACTTTAAATTTGAAATTTAAATATTTGAATTCTTAAATTTAATCTTTCATTATGAAAATAAATTTAATTTCAAGAATTCTGCTTTTCGTTTCGTTGAAATCCGATTTATATTGTGAAAGTTGTGCTTTTTACAATATTGTTTGTAAATTGATTTATTTAACAAAAATTGTCTATTTTAATTTATATAAATAATATTTTTATTTATCAAGTCTTGTTCTAATTTTTATATATGTGTGCAACATGTCATGCTAGGTATATATTTTTATTTTAAAACATTTTTAAAGTGATGTTATAATTTTCCAAAGCTTATTGTATTTTATTTTCAATTTTTAAACCCTGGTTTCTATTATTTAGCTATTTTGTTATTTAATTTATATTTATCTGAATTTATTGATTTAGTTTCTTTCATACTTTATTTTGTTTATTTTTTATTTTATTTATTTACATTTTTTGTGTGTTTAAAAATGAATAAAGAAAAGGAAATACTAAGAATTTTCACCTTTCGCATGCCTTAAACTTTTCATCTTCTTTTTACCTTTTCATTTCAAAACAACACTCGTATTCATTTGACCGACCTTATCTCATTTCTTTAGCCGTACTTCTTTCATTTTCTCATGCACAAAATTTCACTTCTCATCTCTTAAACTTGCGGCATCAATTTTTGAAAAAATTGGTAATGATTTTTATATTTTTCTTATATTTCTTCTTGTTTTAGTGATATTTTGCGTTGCTTTCACCTATGTGTGTCCGGCCATAGCTTCTCCACCTTCACCACCACCTTGTTCGAATGCAAACCCCCTCCATCACCTTGTCCATTCAGGCCGTGCGCCCCTTATGTTGCAAAACTCCACAAATTATTGCATCATCCCCTTGAAACTACCACAGCCGAACTCCTATTGCCTTCACCACTTCACCACCCCTCTCGGCCACCACTGGCATCACTTTTTCCAGCCCCTATCTAACCCTAGACCACTTCCGCACCATCCCTTGACATCCACCAGGCATGGCCGAGCCATCCGTGGCCATGGCCGAACTTGTGAGTGTGCACAAAATTCATTTTTCCCTTGACCTTTGTTTCGTGCCATAAGCACCTTCCATACCTTCATACCCAAGCTAGGCCGAGCATATATGGTTCCATACTTGACTCATTCACACCACTATGGCTGTGCATTTCTAACCCTAGGCTGAGCATAGGATTTGTGAAAGCATGGGCAAGTTGATTGATTCTTTGTTGTGCATAATTTCTAGCTTGTTTAATGTTATATTTGGTGTTGAAATTTATGTGCTATACATTGTTTGTTTGATATGCCCAAGATAATAGCATTGGCTCTCCCCTCACTTGAATCGTAGTCGTGCTTTCGTTCCTTTTGGATCTTTGGTTGTGTGTTTGGTTGTGCTATCTCCAGCTTGTAGAGGTGAGTATTCACCGGACATTTTGTACTTATATAATTAGTAAATTGATACCCTGTGAATCTGTAAATAATATTATCATGTTATAACTGCATATGCTATGATCATATGATGTTCACCCCAGTTTACACACCTATCATATCATCTGTTAATGTTAGATAATGCTCTTTTGTTTATTTATATCAGTTTATCACACTACAAGTTCCCTGTAGAATAGAATCGCTATGCGTTGAAATGATACATACCTGAACGGACTTTAGAATAGGGAAAATCGTTATGGGATGAAATGATAGGCCTGAACGATTTTTATTTATTTCATTTAACTTGGGATTGCGGGTTTGAAATGATAGAACCTGGATTTTTTTGTAAATCACGAATTAAAATGATATATTATCCATATCATTTGACTTAGGTTAGAAAATTTTATATACAGACTCGTGGTTAATATATATTTTTCTAAAAATTATAAAATATTTTAAAAATGTAATTATTTTGATATTTGATTTAAATTTAATTTGAAAATGATTTTTTTATAAAATATTAGTTATTTTCTTTAAGTTAAATAAGTGAAATAATTAAATGGTAGAGTAGAATTTGAAATATAATTTAATTTTGAAATTTATGATTTTGTTTATAAACATAGTTTAAATTAAGTAAGAAAACATGATAATTTGATTTTAGTTTGAATTTAAAATGATTTTATAAAGTGTTATTGATTTTCTATAAATTAAAATTAGTTAAATAAATGTTTAAAATTGAATTTTGAAATTTGACTTACTTGGAAATTGTGAAATGTGTTTGAATTTTTTTATAAAAGTCAAGTTAAGAAAAATAAAATGGAATTTAAATTCAATTTATGAAATAGTAAATTTAATTAAAATGTAAAGTAAATTAAATGTAATAAAATTATGCATTAATTTAATAAGTAAATTATTAAAAATTAATTTTTTTATGAAAATCTCACTTTATTTAATCATAAATTAAAGGGTATTTAAATGATTGTTTTTAAAGTAAAATATATGATTCATATAAGTTTAAAATGATTTAAATTAAATTTAACTGTTTATGAAATCGTATTGAAAATTTGGAATTTAAATTAACAACATTTCTGAAATGCTATCATTTCTAAAGTTAATGATATTACGACATTTTATCAATGCTGTAATTGATATAAATGAACTAAAAGACTAAACTGAACTAAGGGCTATTAGAGCACTTTGTAAGTGCTGTAGTTTTTGAAACTAAACTAAAACCTATTACAGTATTTTTGTAAATGCTATCTTTGTTAAAATTAATTATTGTCTAACATAACTTACCGTAGCATTTTCTAAATGCTGCAAAAAGCTCAAATTTCACCGTTTTAATAAACTTAACGAATCAATGAGTTCTGAAAGGACTAAATTTTTGGGAATTGAATATTTGTTTTTTAAAGTATAATAACTTCATTTTAATTGGTTTTAAATGGAATATTTGATTTGAAATATAAACCACTTTGATATGTGATTTGAAATGGTATTTAAATTAAATGAAATGAATAAGGTTTTGGAAGGATATGATATTTTAATATTTTAAATGAATTTGAAATGATATTGAATTTTGAAATGATATTTGATTTAGAAGTATAAAATACCATTTTTGAATTTTAACCACAGGATGTATTTAATTTATGGTTTAACTGATCCTTAGAGGATGGGCGATCCCAAGCATCCTTTAAGTAATTGTGCATTGCTACTACAGTTCACTTTAGTTGGTTTACATTATATAAGTATGTATGTCCTGACTCGAGTGTTTTGTGTTTTACTTTACGCTCGGGTCAGCCTGAGTATTTACAGCTTAGCTTTGGATTTCTTTTTCTGGAGCTAGGAATCGATGGAGATTTTTTCTTATCTAGTTATCTCTTCGTTTTAGTTCAGTTGTTCTATTTCAGCTCTTGTATTTATAAACTTCTATGTATTTGAGATTTCTATTGTACATGTTTTCAGACTGATGTTATGTATTTTGTTTTGAGATTTTGTTATAGTAGCTTCATGAATTACTATGGTATTTTAATTTCCGCTGTGAGTTATTTGGATATTCCTGTGTGTGTGATTCTGTGATTGTATTTCATTTGCTCCAAATTTATTTACAATGCGGTATTTTGAGCAATTCAAGTCCAACATGTGTGGATGCGAATGGCTGAAAATACCGTTTGCTACAGTTGGTATCAGAGCTATGGTTTTAGCCAAACCTTAGCCTACGGAGTAAAAACTCATTAGAGATAGGGTAGAAATACTCTAGAATGAGTGAAATCAATCTAAGAATAATTTCCTTGTGAGAGAACATATTTTTGAAGTATAAAATGATTTCCAAATGATTTTAAAGTATTTCCAAATATTATATTAGCACAAATTTTTTCTTATTTTGAAATTAAGATTTTCTAAACTTCATCCTTTCTGTATCCACCTTGTTAGTAATCTCTTGGTTAGGAATCCTTGAACTTTGGAACGATCCCACTTGTTCTGAAATCCAGTCTTATCTTCCCTATTTTACCTTTTTGATTTTGGCTCATTTGATAACTCCACTTTGGAATAACCTCTATAAAGATCAGTGATTCTGCAAATCTTTGAATGATTTGTGAACGGGTGAAACTCCTTTAAAATTGGCATTGATTCACCGGAGATTTCTATATCCGCGGATTACAATGCTATCTATCTCCTACTCTACCTGGATTCTATCTCTGGCGATCAAATGTCAATTTGCCTTAGATTTCCGAATTAGTAATATTTCGAAAGTCACGGTTGACCAGTTAAGGTCGCTCGCAATTTATATAGGCTTATCCATCTTCTATTTGGTAATAAAATTATCTTATCTTCGTTCAAGCTTATCTTCGAACTAGAATTCTATTTGATTAGAGTTCCTTTAAATTTGAATCCCTGTTTGTTTGAAATCTAACCTTGAATCATTCTTTGGAAATTTGTATTCGGTAGTATTTTTGAAATTGGGCATACATCGAAATTATTATTTTGATAAGGATGACCATAATTTATAAAAGTGAAATGTTTTCGATAAGGATTATATGTTTTTCTTTCTTTAAAAATTTGAAATTTCAAAAGGATTTGAAATTTTGAAAATTTTATAAGAATTTGACTTATATAAAAATGATTTATAACTGAAGGGTTTTGAATTAGAATTTCGAGGAATCGAATTCCGATGTTTTGAAATCAGTTTTAAGATTTTTGAAAATATATAATAATAATATGATTTAAAGATATTTCTTCGAATAAAAATGTTTCAAATGTATTCGAATGAATTCCAACGATTTCAAAGAGATTTCAAAGAAGTTTCAAGAAAATAAAAGTCCAGAACCTACTTATGTCATTGGAAAATAATTTCGGTGAGGAATGCATGCATCATCGACATTGATTTTCGAGTTTCTGAGTGGGGGAGAGGCCACTCTAGTAGCTTTGCTATGCGAGTGATTTTGTGAAACCAAATTTTTATTTGAGATTTCGATGTACGGTTTGATATTTGGAGTATGTGTGTGTGTGTGCGCGTGTGTGTGTGCGCGTGTGTGTGTGTATGTGTGTGTATATATATATTTGAAATGATTTAAAGTAAGTCGGTGTTCAATCCTCAAGTTTCAAAAATTTTTGATATAACCTTATCTATTGGAATTGATTTACTGATTTGTCGCTAATTTCCAACTCTTGGATTTGAAAATTTGGTTTCTTCGATTATTTTTAAAGGTTCGAGAACTTTCAAATCAAGGTTTAATTTTTAAAGCTATGTAATTTTCGAAGGGTAAATTGGTTTTACCATATATGGAAATAAATAGTTTAATGGTTTTAAAAGCATAGTTATAAACTTGGAAATTGTTTTGGGGATAATTCATTTTGAGAAAGATATTTGGTTTTGAAAATAGATTGGATAGTAAAACCCAGTATTTATATGATGGTTTTCTAAATGAATTTGTTTGATATAAATATTGTTGATTTGGAAATTTGGATTATTTTCTAAATCTATTATTTTGAGAAACTCTCAAACTAAATATATGTAATTTGGAAGGAATGATTTGGCAAAATCAAATATATTTTGAAACCGAATTGATATTGAAAAGGAATTGAAATTGAGAACCTTGTTTTACTAAATACTTGATTTGGGAGTTATCGAACTTATATAAAACGGATTTGTATAAGTATAAAGTTGATTTGAAAACTGTTGATTTGAAAAGGTGCTCAATTTGGAAAGTGAAATCTCACATAATCGAAGTCTATATAAGTATGATTTGATATACTATTGATTTGGAAAGTATTTGATTTGAAAATGAAATCGTATATATGATGGACTTTATATAACTGTGATATTTGAAAGTGATTTGAAAGGTACTATATGATACATATTTTCGAAGTAAAGATATGGAAATTGCCTTTTGCTTGATATCCGCTTTGTGGCCACACTATGGATTCATTCTATCGATATAATTCTCTTTGATTTGGGTTTTTTGGATATGATACTCGAGTGTCCATCGAATTCCATGGTGATCTCCATGGTCTTATGAGCGCGACTGCATAGCGTAATTTGCCTGGCTGAGATGGTAGGAGGGTACGGATGTTTTCTGGGGGATCCAGGCGTAACTATTGTGTATCCTACAATCTATGTAGGTCGTATTAGTAGCAAAATCCACTGGCTGAGATAGCTTAAGGGTACGGATGTTTCCTGGGGGATCCAGGTGTAACCATTGTGTATCTGCGGTCTACTAGTCATCATGGCATAATTCGCAGGCTGAGATAGCTTACAGGTACGGATGTTTCCTCGGGGATCCTGGCGTAACCATTGTGTATCTGCGATCCATGGTTAGACAAATGTTTGGTTTGGTTGATTTGTTTGGATTGTACTTTCCATATCTGTTTTTTTAAATTTTTCCAGTATTTTCACAGGGTGTTGAAATAGGTGTACTAAGTACCTGGAGAATTCTAGCTTTGCGCCTGATCAACGCATAGCCAGAGTCTACAGGAACGAAAGTAAACTTGTTAAGACATCAAGTTATAAAAGTACTTTGATAAAGTATTATATAAAGGATATTTTGATCATTTATTTTACTTTTCTAAATAATTTAAAATATTTAAAATATTGTTTACTTTGAACTATCAAACTTGAATCAAATGACTATTCATCATATTGTAAAATGTTTAAAATGTTAAATATAAAATTTTAAATTGAAATTTGTATGGTTATAAAATAATGGTTCATCCTTCTCTTTCAACCTACTTTCCCTGCTAGCTATTTCTACCTTCTTCCTCTTTAGGGGTCCTTTCAACATTGTGGAAAGAGTTGGTTTTTTGGCTTATCATTTGGATTTGCCCGAGAAGCTTTCTGTAGTGTATGATGTATTCCACGTCTCACATCTTCGCTGGTATCATCATGACCCATATCTTTTGTTCAGCCTTCTTCTCTTAATGGTTTGGATATTGAGCCTAATCTGACTGTCGAGAGTAAGCCACTTCGTATTGTCGAAAAAAGGTATGAAGCAACTAAGAAGAAAATCTTTTAGTCCGATCAAAGTGTGATGGAGCACCGATGATCGAGATTGTACCTGGGAGACGGAGGAGAGCATTCATGCTTTGAATCCGACACTATTTGTTTTTTTTTCAGGTGCTATTTGTTTTTTCTATCTTGCTTTTCCTTATTTTCCTTGTTCGTTCTTTTCGAGGATGAAAAGATTTGAGTGGGGGAGAGTGTAACGACCTTGAATTTTGTGATTTATTTTTATTGTATATTTAATTATTTCAAATTGAATTGCTGATTTAAAATCTTTATTAAATTTATTGAAATGGATAAATTTTGTTATTTTAATTATAAATTTTGACTTTTTTGTGAATTATAATTCCAAACTTGAATAAATTGAATATTTCCAGAAAATGTGGATTTTGGTCAATCTGGTCAACTTTGACTTTTAAATTTAAAATTTAAATATTTGAATTCTTAAATTTTATCTTTCATTATGAAAATAAATTTAATTTCAAGAATGCTGCTTTTTGTTTCGTTGAAATCCGATTTATATTGTGAAAGTTATGCTTTTTACAATATTGTTTGTAAATTGATTTATTTAACAAAAATTGTCTATTTTAATTTATATAAATAATATTTTTATTTGTCAAATCTTGTTCTAATTTGTATATATGTGTGTAATATGTCATGTTAGGTATATATTTTTATTTGAAAACATTTTTAAAGTGATGTTATAATTTTCCAAAGCTTATTGTATTTTATTTTCAATTTTTAAACCCTGGTTTCTATTATTTAGCTATTTTGTTAATTAATTTATATTTATCTAAATTTATTTATTTATTTTCTTTCATATTTTATATTGTTTTATATTTATTTTATTTATTTACAATTTTCGTATGTTTAAAAATGAATAAAGAAAAGGAAATACTAAGAGTTTTCAACCTTACGCATGCCTTAACATTTCATCTTATTTTTACCTTTTCATTTCAAAACAACACTTGCACTCATTTGACCGGCCTTACCTCATTTCTTCAGCAAGCACTTCTTCCATTTTCTCACATACAAAATTTCACTTCTCACCTCTAAAACTCGCGGCATCAATTTCTGAAAAAATTGGTAATGATTTTTATATTTTCTTACTTTTCTTCTTGTTTTAATGATATTTTGCCTTGCTTTCACCTATGTGTGTTCGGCCATAGCTTCTCCTCCTTCACCACCTCCTTCACCAACACCTTGTTCGACTGCAAGTCCCCTCCATCTCCTTGTCCATGTCAGGCCGTGCACCCCTTATGTTGCAAAACTCCACAAATTATTGCATCATCCCCTTGAAACTACCACAGCCGAACTCCTATTGCCCTCACCACTTCACCTCCCCTCTCGGCCACCACTAGCATCAGTTTTTTCCAACCCCTACCTGACCCTAGACTACTGCCTCACCATCTCCTGACATCCACCAGGCATGGCCGAGCCATCCATGGCCATGGCCGTACTTGTGAGTGTGCACAAAATTCACTTTTGCCTTGACCTTTGTTTCATGCCATAAGAAACTTCCATACCTTCATACCCAAGCTAGTCCGAGCATATATGGTTCCATACTTGACTCATTCATACCACTATGGCTGTGCATTTCAAATCCTAGGCCGAGCATATGATTTGTGAAAGCATGGGCAAGTTGATTGATTCTTTGTTGTGCATAATTTATAGCTTGTTTAATGTTGAATTTGGTATTGAAATTTATGTGCTATATATTGTTTGTTTGATATGCACAAGATAATAGCTTTGTCTCTCCCCTTACTTGAATCGTAGTCGTGCATTCGTGCCTTTTGAATCTTTGTTTGTTTGTTTGGTTGTGCTATCTCCAGCTTGTAGAGGTGAGTATTTCTCACCAGACATTTTGTACTTATGTAATTAGTAAATTGACACCTTGTGAATCTGTAAATTATATTATCATGTTATAATTGCCTATGCTATGATCATATGTGTTCACCCCAGTTTATACACCTATCATATCATCTGTTAATGTTAGATAATGCTATTCTATTTATTTATATCAGTTTATCACACAGCAAGTTCCATGTAGAATAGAATCACTATAGGTTGAAATGATACATACCTGAATGGACTTTAGAATAGGGAAAAATCATTATGGGCTGAATTTAATTTAAAAATGATTTTTATAAAATATTAGTGATTTTCTATAAGTTAAATAAGTGAAATAATTAAATGGTAGATTAAAATTTGAAATATAAGTTAATTTTGGAATTTAAGATTTTGTTTATAAATGTAGTTTAAATTAAGTAAGAAAATATGATAATTTGATTTTAATTTGAATTTAAAATTATTTTATAAAGTGTTATTGATTTTCTATAAATTAAAATTAGTTAACTAAATAAATGTTTAAAATTGAAAAATGAAATATGACTTAACTTGGAAATTGTGAAATGTGTTTTAAAAAATATATATATAAAAGTTAAGTTAAGAAAAATAAAATGGAATTTAAATTTAATTTATGAAGTAGTAAATTTAATTAAAATGTAAAGTAAATTAAATGTCATAAAATTGTGCATTAATTTAATAAGCAAATTATTAAAAATTGATTTTTTATGAAAATCTCACTTTATTTAATCATAAATTAAAGGGTATTTAATTGATTGTTTTTAAAGTAAAATATGTGAATTTTGTAAGTTTAAAATGATTTAAATTTAATTTAATTGTTTATGAAATTGTATTGAAAATTAGGAATTTAAATTGACAGCATTTCTGAAATTCTAAAGTTAAAGATAATACAACATTTTATAAATGCTGTAATTGATATGAATGAACTAAAAGACTAAATTGAACTAAACGCTATTATAGAATTTGGTAAGTGTTGTAGTTGTTGAAACTAAACTAAAACATATTACAGGATCTCTGTAAATGCTATCTTTGTTAAAATGAATTGTTTTCAAACGTAACTTACCAGAGCATTTTCTAAAAGTTGCGAAAAGCTGAAATTTCACCATTTTAATAAACTTAATGAATCAATGAATTGTGAAAGGACTGAATTTTTAGGAATTGAATATTTGTTTTTTTTTAAAGTGTAATAACTTCATTTTAATTAGTTTTAAATGTAATTTTTGATTTGAAATATAAACCATTTTGAAATGTGATTTGAAATGGTATTTAAATTAAATAAAATGAATGAGGTTTTGGAAGGATATGACATTTTAATATTTTAAATGAATTTGAAATGATATCGAATTTTGAAATGATATTTGATTTAGAAGTATAAAATACCATTTTGGAACTTTAACCACGGGATGTATTTAATTTATAGTTTAACTGATCCTTAGAGGACGGGCGATCCCAAGCATCCTTTAAGTAATTGTGTATTGCTACTACAGTTCACTTGAGTTGATTTACATTATATAAGTATGCATGTCCTGACTCGAGTGTTTTGTGTTTTACTTGACGCTCGGGTCAGTTTGAGTATTTACAGCTTAGCTTTGGATTTCTTTTTCAAGAGCTAGGAATCGTTGGAGATTTTTGTATATCTAATTATCTCTCCATTTCAGTTCGGTTGTCCTATTTCAGCTCTGGTGTTTATAAACTTCTATGTATTTGAGATTTCTATTGTATATGGTTTTCCAGACTGATATTATGTATTTTTTTTTTAGATTTTGTAATAGTAGCTTCATGAACTACTATGGTATTTTACTTTCCGCTACAAGTTATTCTGATATTCCCGTGTCTGTGATTCTGTGATTGTATTTCATTCGCTCCAAATTTATTTACAATGCAGTATTTTGAGCAATTCAAGTCCAACATGTGGGGATGCGAATAGCTGAAAATATCTGTTGTTGCACTTGAATCACAAAAAGATACTTTGATAGATTTAAATAAACAACTTGACCAATTATTTAAAAGCTATGTAAGTAGGATCCCTAAATGTGATAAGTGTCCATCATTCGAAGAGGAGAATAAAAAATCAAAAATCAAAATAAAATCACTTGACCATAAATTCTGATTTTGAAAGAAAGCGAAAATATTCGAAGAGAAAATTCTATTAAAAGGTGCACAAAATTATTAGATGAAAAAATGAATCACTAAAAACACAAGTCCAACAACTGTCAACGACTTTAAGAAAATTTTCCAAAAGTGAAAGATCATTGAATATGCTATTAGGGAAACAAACTGTTAATACAGTTAGACAAGGACTTGGATATAATCAATCTGAACCTGTTAAAATCAAAATTAATAAAGTCATATCCGAGTGCACAATTTGTAGAAAAATTGGACACAATCAAAAAATTTGTTAGTATAGACCCAAAAACTTGGAAACAATTCCAATTTGGGTTCCAAAAGGCACAAACAAAGTTAAACAAATCTGGGTGCCAAAAAGAACATATATAAATAGCTTTGGGTCTCCACAAAATTATTTTTCAAAATCTATTGCCACTAACAACCATGGACTTATTAAATCAAATAAGTCATAAATTTTTTTTATTGTGTAGGTGTGGTGGCAGGCTAAGGAACTACACAATGACACAGTGGGCGACAAAGCAAAGTTCCTTTGCCTAGTATAAAGGTGACAGAATCGTAATGGACAACAACGAAAAATATCATAAAGGTAAAACAGGTAATGGTATATTTATTTTGAACGATATATAAAATGTGATTATCAACACCATAATCTGAATTAAATCAGCCAGCAATGTGATGATGAAATGAATGATGATTTTGATGACTTATTCAAAATTGTTGGCCAATTATATTCTTATGCCAAGAACAGTATAAAAATCTCTAGAATCTTTGAACTACTTCATATATATTAGTTTGGATTAATAATACTGTTTTATAGGTTGATACACATTTGGTTATTTTACGGCTGACTCTATATTCACGATTTTTGATTATTTACATGGCTTCAATTCAAATTCAAGAGAATTTCATTTAAAAAGTTGTTAAAAATTATTTTGAGATATTTTGTTGCACACTTCATGATTTGCTCTGTAACATTCAACTAATAATAATTTTAAGTGAAAAGAAATTCAGATGTAGATTACACTGGTAATCTAGTTGATAGAAAAATTACTAGCGGAACGTGATTTATTGTAACGAACCGATATTTTCAACCATTCGCATCTGCACATGTCGGATTTGAATTGCCCAAAATACCGAATTGTAAAATAAATTTGGCAAATCTCAGAATATACAGCAAATAAATAAATCACAGGATCATAGACACAGAGTAATATAATGCAGCGGAAGCAAAGAGATAGTAGTTCATGAAGCTGCTATATAAATACATCAGAGTTAAACAAGGGTACAATAGAAGTTTAATACAATAATCGAGTACAAAGCTGAATACATAACTGGAATCAACTGGATAACTGGAATCAACTAGATACTGAAATTGAAATAGATAGCTAGATCTTCAAGCAAAGCTCCAGCTCCGAAGGTGAGTCTCTAATGATGTATCACTCAGTCTGACCCGAGCATAAAGCAAAACATAAAACACTCGAGTCAGGACATACATACATATATAATGTAAACCAACTGAAGTGAACTGTAATATAAAGGTACAAGTAACTTAAAAGATGCTTGGGACCGTCCATCCGCTAAGAATCCGTTAAACTATTTACTATGTAGTAATATTTCTCTATTATAATAATGTCCATAGTAAAATAAACTTACTTATAAATAGCTTTAAGGGGTTACCCGTACAGCACCTGCGTACCTCCTGATCGGGAGGCTATGAGAAGATGCTCTATAGGTACGACACAAATCAAACTCATACAAGGCTCACAAGGGTAGGTGACACGGCACAACTAGGCAATGCCAGGGTAGTTATACGAATTACTATCCGGATTGGTGGTAATGCATAGCAGCTACTACCGCCCACCTCGAGCCACACCCCCAAAATCAAACAATCAAAAGTGGCCACCAAATCAATCTCAAAGTTAGAATATAATATCGAAGGAGTGTGTCCAATCAGAGGAGCGACCTCATTGGCCCGGAATCGCTCCTGGTTTAGCCACCTTTTGCCAAATCACGAGAGTCGGGTCCGCGTATATACCTCAAAGGAGTGCCGTCACCATCCTACTTCATTCTGCAATCTCCACCACGTACACAGTTGTTAAATTGGTTTTCGGAGTTGGCAAAGAGTATGACAACTTCGAATCTCGGTCTATTTAACAACCAGACATTATTATTGCCCATGGATATTTATTTCGAAACCTTTTCTATTCCAAAACCATTTAAAATCAAATATTATTACTTTCCAAAGTAATATCCATTTTCAAAACTAAGTACTATATTATTTCATTTCAAAACCAAATCAGTATATCATTTAAATAAAACCCAAATTTCCAAATCACTGAACATTTCCCTCTATTTATTTAACTTGAAATATTCCTTTAAATCATATTAACCAAACCATTTAATAAAGTCATAGTCTTAACTCCTCAATTTCAATAAGTTTAAATTAATAAAATTAAAGACAATTCCTACTTAAAAGAATTTCAAATAATTTTATTTCCAAAACACTAGTACTTTCAAAGTTATAACAGCCCTAAAACCAACACTTTGAAGCCATAATACACTAAAACCATAATACTTTGAACTCGTGACAATTTAGAAATGTTATCCTTTGAAAATCATAATACTTAGGAAATCATAACACCTTTAAAATAATATTCATTTAAACCATTTAAATTCAATGTTAAATAATATTCATTTTGAAGTTGTACATTTCAATGTTTATTCATTAAATTATAAACCTTCCAAAAACATTGTATATTTCAACTGCAACAGCATTTATAAAATGTTACCGTAGATATATTAGTATTTCAAAAACATTGTCAAATTCGAACAATAACATTTATAAAGCGCCGTAGTAGTTGTTTAGTTATTTTCAGCACCCAGTTAAGTTTCAAAATTTTATAGCACTTAACAAATGCCATCCTAAAACCATAGCATTTCTGAAGTGCTACCAATAAAATTCCATATTTATACTAACATTTCTACCACATTAAAATTTCATTTTTTAGCCAATTTAACTTATAAAATCATATTTCATGCTTCAGAAAATATTCATTTGGATGTCATTTATCTTATGATTAAATAAGATAATTTTTTATCAATGAATATCCAATTAAACTATAGTTCATTTATTAAGTCAAAAGCACATTATTACTTAACTGTTATTTTTAATCCATGACTTGATACTTTATTCTAAAATACCCGTTTCATAAAAAAAACTAAATTTCCATTTATTTACTTAACTTAGAATTTATTTACTTAACTTAGTATTCCATTTAAAACAAATTTCCAATTTTTAAGTTAAGTCATATTTCAAAAAAATACATTTCCATTTAAACATAATTTTTCATTTCCACACATGTCCACTTCATAAATATTTTTTTTATCATAGTTAATTTACACTCAAGTTTCTTTACCTCAAATAACTATGATTTTTAGTTAAATAAATTTTATTACAACAAGTCCAATTAAGATTATATTTCATTTTATCAATCTAAATATATTATTTATTATACACAACATATCCATTTTAGGAATTAGCCTTATTTAACATTACTAGGTTAGATTTAAGATTCCAAATCAAATCAAACTTAATTATTAAGATATTTATCATAAATAAAATATATTTATACCCAACTTAAAACCAATAATTGATTTATAAATTCTAGCTTATAGAAAAACCAAATCTCTTTATATTCTAAGTCATTAAATCAAATCTTTAAGCTAAAATTTCATACATTCAAAATATTCAAAATACTTAATAACTTTTTTGGAAAACATTATTTTAAAAATATTAACCATGGGCCTGTATAATATTTTCTAACCTAGGTCAGGTGATACAGATATGTATCATTTCAATCCGTAATTTAAAAAGAAAATCAGGGTTCTATCATTTCAACCCCGCAATCCCAAGTAAAATAAATACAATAAAAATCACTCAAGCCTATCATTTCAGCCCATAGTGATTTTTTCTTATTCTACAGTCCGTTCGGGTATGTATCATTTCAACCCATAGTGATAGGGAACTTGTAGTGTGATAAACAGGAAATAAAATAATAGCATAGCATATAATATCATAACAAATGATGTAATAGGTATATAAACAGCATTTAATATCATATAAACATATCACAGGAAGGTATGAACATAGCATATTAATTTATAGAATTTACTTGTCATCATTTCACAATCATATAAGTACATAATGTCTAGAGTGAATAACTCATCTTTTTAAAGCTAGAATTGAAATTCAAACCCAAATCAAAACTCCATAAAGCACAAAAACGCACGACAAAGCACGATTATTTTTTTGAGTGAATGAAGAGTCAGATCCAAATCTTGTATGCAAACAAATACAACTTATATAAGAATATATTTCAATACAAAAGTATAGAAATTATAACAATGGAAAAATATGAGATAAACATGATATAACTTTTGCTTCAACCACTAAGTGGGCTCGGCCTTTGGGTTTGGGTTGGATCTAGGCATCACAAACTCATGGTTGGGGATGGTAAGGTCATGGCAAAGAAATTTGGTGGAGTTAGTGTGATGTGGCCGAGGTTAATAGGGGAGGAGGTGATGGGAAATAGGAGTTTGGCTAGGGTTGGTTCATGTTTTGGTGATGTGGTCGTCATGGTGGTCACGACCATGGCATGGGGTGATGGAGAAGGTGGTGATGGTTGGCATGGTGGTGGTGGAGTGGTGGTGAGGTCAGCTAGGAAGTGGTGGCTGAGTCTATCTTGAAGAAGAACAAAAGAAAAAGGAAAATAGAAAAAGGAGAAGAGGAAGGAGAAGACACGAACTAGATCTAATATTAAAAAAAGCACACATATGGAAATGAGGAGATGAGAAGTTATTCACCTGAAATAAAAATATAGATGGCGGCTAGGTTGACAAAATATTTGAATGGCTAGAGATGATGTAACGACCCGCTATTTTGGACTATTCGCATCCGGACATGTCGGACTTGAATAATTCAAAATACCGAATTGTTAATTTAAATTTGGTAAACTAAACCTATACAGTAAATAAATAATCACAGAATCACAAACATAGAGTAATAAATGCAACGAAAACAAAAGATAGTAGTTCATGAATCTACTATATACATATCAGAGTTAAATAAGGTACAACAAATGTCTCGAATACAATAGTCAAATACAACATCAGAATACATCACTGAAATCAACTGAATATCTGAAAGCTGGATAGATAGCTGGATATCCAAGCGAAGCTCCAACTCCAAAGGTGAGTCTCAAAAGCTGGTACACTTAGTCTGAACCGAGCGTAAAGGAAAACACAAAACACTCGAGTCAGGATTAACATTCTTATATCAATAAATCCAACTCAAGTGAAATAACAACTGAAAAACAAGTAACTCAAAGGACGTTGGAATAACCGTCCTCTAAGGATCCGCTAAACTATCTACTACGTAGTAGTATACGCTAAATAGATAATGTCTATCAGTAAATTAAAGTATCAAAGTAGTGTTAAGGCGTTACCATTATCCCCCTTAACACATTTTTATAAATGTCATAGTCTATGTGTGACGACCCGGAATTTTTAACAATTTAAATTGGAATAATTAATGGATTGTAAATATTTAAAAAGTTAATTTTTAAATTGAATTCAAATATTATTATTAATAGCAATTAAGTTATTAGATTTAATGAATTGAAATTGGGTGAATTATTGAATCTTCAATTTTAAGCCTATTTAAAATAATTTGAAGGCTTATAAAATTTATAATGATGATACTGATGATAATAAAATGGTTGAAGTTTAATTTAAAGGTGGTTTGTTCAATTTTAATAATATATCGTTTAAACCGATATTTAAAAATGGCCTTCCGAGGCATAGTCTTAGAATTCGACGAAATAGTTCCATTGGATCCGTAATAGTTAGTTATTATCGGATTTCAATTTTCATAACAATCAGAGTTGTCGTTTGACCCTGCCAGCTCAAAACGCTTAAAAACTATTTTAATCGATTTAATTTAAATTTGATCGTTTACTTCCGTAACTCGCACATATGATCAAACTAGCCTCCGAAACACGTTCCATTGTGTTCGGAACGCGGGTAAAACCTTATAATCGCCTGGCGGCATGCCTGATTCGGGGTTCGAAATGCTGCGTTATGCGTAACGAGATATTTTAGAAATTTAATAATTTTAAAATTTTAAAAATCAACTCAGCCACCCTATATCGTATGCGAGCCACCCTAGACCTGAATTGCGTCGACCAAGCTGTCTCCTCTTCTCGTTTAAAGGAAGGTATCTTCCTCCAAAAAATATATTCCTACACAAATCAGTTCGTTCCTAAAAAAAAGAGAAAACAAAATGGAAGCGAAATGATTCTCTTCACAAAAGAATGCCGATAACCCTTATTCTTTCAATTCGAAAACCGCTCTCTTTCTCCTCATTTCGAATGAAATTTTTGCAGCAAAGTGAATTCATGGCCGCTCCCTTCTTAATAGTAAATTGAAATTGAAATATCGAACGAACGAATTTTCGTTCGAATCGGTTTAAAACGAGAAAAATTCGAGTTCGAATTGACAAGGCTGGGGAGGCATCGCGTCTGGTATTCTCGCTATTGGGTTTAAGGGGCAGTGTGCTCGAGCACGGCATCGAGGAGGATCGTGAACCTCGCTAGCAGCGGATAGGAGGGCTCGATGGGTTGAGATCTGGAAACAAGTTGCGACCGAGGCTATGGTTTCGCGATGGTTTGAGAGTCGAGCTCGAGCGCAGCAACGCAAGCATAGGAGCTCGATTTTGGGGTCGGTGGTGTGTTTGAGATTAGCTGCAAGGTATAGCTACCTTATTTTTTTTGCTTTATTTAATTAAATAAAGTCTGTATACACATCTATACATACTGTTTTAAAATAAACAAACAAATGAGTAATATACAGTAGTAAGTTTTGTAAAAAATTGATTTATATATATATATACATAAATTATTTGCAGTAGATAAACTATTAAATGGTTAAGCAGTTTGGAATTTTAAGTTGTTTTTATTTAATTTAAAAATATATAAGGAGTGAAAATATACATGCATATTTTCACTTGCTAGCTTAGCTTTAAAATATTGTTTTATGGAGATAGATCTGTTTAATAAATCGACTCAATTTTTGTGGTAGCTAAAATATTTTTATAAAGAGGGAAATAGTTCGAATTTCATTATTGGTTAATCAATTTATTTAGTAGTAATTGATTAGTTCAAATGATAATAAATTGTAAATGTTTTTTACAAGGTCAAAATTTTGATGAAACCAAAGTCAAGATTTAAGGGGATTGCAATTAACAGCGAAGGTGAGTAAATCTCACTTTGTTGGCTTTTTATTTAAATGGTTAAATTTAAATAATTGGTTGAGTGCTTAAATTGATTGGATGTGCACTGATGATGATGTGATTTTGGTTTTGGTTGGTTTTTGAATTAATTGCGCTTTGACTCGAAGTATTTGGGTTTTAAATTGTTTTTAAACTTAAGTCATAAATAAGAAGATGTTTTCATTTTAATGTTAATAAGGATTTAATGATTTGTGTTTCATTAAATTAGTGGGGTAATTAAAATGAATAGTTAATTAATTCAATTAATTTATGATTTGGGTTAATTAATTTAGTAATGACGGGCCTGAATTAATTAATTAGGTTTTAAGTTAATTGATTAAGTGTAAGTAATTTAGAATAACAAATGGATGGTTTGATTGGTAATTACTTAATGTAATTAATAAAATATAATTACTTTGTGAAATTAATCAAGAGATTAATTAAAATAGTTAAATAAAGGAGTAATTAATTTATTTAATGAAGTAAATAAAAAGATAGTAAATTACTGGTTGAGATAAATCAAGAGTGATTAATATTTATGATTTAATTAATGGTTAATTATTTAATGTAATTAATTTAGATTAGGATAAGTTAAAATGTAATTGGAAATCCTTAATCTATATAATTAATGATGTATTAAAGATTGATTAATTAAGATTGATTAATCCATAAATAATGACTTATGAAAACTTAACTAATATAATTAATTAAGGATTAATTTAATTAAAATAGTTAATTTATTTATGAAGTAACTAGGATTACTTATTGAATTTGGTTAAGAATAATTAATATCATGAAATTAAATAAAGAGAACTAATTGAATGTAATTGAAAATAATTAATCCAGGGTGATTAATTAAGATGAATAATGAAGGGTTGACTAATTAATTGATTTGGAATTAATTATTGTTAAATGAAGGAATCTAAGTGATTGTGGTTAGAAATTCAATTAGAATCTATTGAATTAATTTGGAAGTGATAAAATTTGCTTATGAATGATTGATTGGTATTGCATGCTTTGAATGAGTTGATACCTTTGATATGAAATATTGTGTATTTCATTTGTATTACTTAGGTTAGGATGACACGAGTCTCGAAGAGGTCGGGGTCGGGTATTAGAAAATACTCGAAACCACTTCAAATGTTTATAGATTGATATGAAAGATCTATTGGCTGGAATGAAATGATTTAAGTGAATTGGACTATTTAATCTAAATTCGGTAATTAGAAATTGATGGGTGAAATCAGTGATGTTTATCGAAAAATTATGGCTTGTGAATTGCTTCGAGTTACCCCGGGTTCTATATAAGTTGTATGCTTGTATTCCATGTTGGAAGGGTTTACTCACGCTGGTTTCCAGCCTGACCCGAGTGTTACTTTGGTGTAATGCTTGGGTCAGACCGAGTATTACAGATTTTCAGGTAAGGACATTCTGGAGCTCAGGAGGCGAGCCGGATGACAGGAACGTGTAGGTATTTTCGCTGTATTATATTATTGTAATTCTATGACATGTTGATTTGTATATCCAGTGTCTGTATATATGCGTAACTCTGATGTATTAAAATGTATCCGACAGAATATTATTCTTTGTAAACTGTTAATATTTATTACTATATTTTATTCGCTACGGAAGTGAGATGTCGATGTTTCTGTTCTTCTTCTTCTATCTCTTTCTTCTTTTTCATAACTATCTAGAATTTTCGGCTTCGAAAATTTCGGGTCGTTACACTATGCAGCACAGTAAACTCCACTATAAACTGGTGGGATATCAGAGAGTACCCCATAGGTATAACACAAAACAAATTCGTAGTGGTCGCATATATAGGGATATAAGTATGACAAGGCACATGAGGCAATACCCAAGGTAGTGAAACTACCGTTTGCCTGATCCAGACTGGTGAAAAGGCATCGCCACAACGATCGCAACACCGCGAAACAACACTCCCAAAAGTAAGAGGGTGCACCAATCAATAACAAGTAATGAGTAGTTTACGAAGAAGTGTGTTCGCTCGGGGTGGCTAACCCCATTTGGCCCGGCACGGCTCCCGTTTTAGTCATTTCCAATTTGACACAAGTGTCAGGGCTATCCATAATCGTTCTCTTTCTTCAGTCATCACGTACATCATTCCAACCACTTCATTCTGGATCACACTCCGCGTATAGTTATTAAGGTGGTTTTCGGTTTAGACAGTGAGTATGTCCCTAACCGATTCCGGTTTCTTTAATAACTTTCGTAATTATTACACCGATTGGTCGTTTAATAAAGTTCAAAACCAAATCAATTTCAATTCTAATTAGGATTTATAAATCAACATTCATTCGTCTTTCTAAATCAATTTCCATAATTTACGTTTAAAACTTCCAAACCGCCATTTCAAAATATTATAATTCAATTTCAAATTTTATTTAAAGCAATTCAAATATTTATTCAAGTTCGTATATAAGTTTCATTTTGTAATCATTTAAATAAATTCAGTTTAACATTCAAAACAATTTTAAATTCATTTATCAATTACATTCAATATTCGTTAAGTAAATTTAACATTCAAAATAATTTCTATTAAATTACCAATTCATTAAGTTAATTACTAAGTTCAATTTCATTGTCAAAGCTTACAAATTTAATTAAATTGGATTCGACAAATCAAATTCATTAAATTACAAGTCTTACATTAATTTCAATAAATCATATTTTATTTCTTGTTAAGGAAATTCAATTTCACTTATAAATTTCAAAGCTCAATTAATCCAGAAGCTAAATTTCATATATTCAAGAAGTTCAATTTCATTTATTAACTTACTTAAATAATTTTCCAAAACTTAATAAATAAAGAAACCCAATTTTATTTATTAACGAAGTTCAAATTCACTTATTCCAAATGTTCAATTTCTCTTATCAAAGAATTCAAATTTTATTTAATTATCAATTAATTCAATTTATTCAGTTATTAAATAATCTCAAAATTTAATTATTAAATAATTTCAAAACTTAATAATTTCAAACTAAATTATAAAAAAAAATTCCAACTTAATTATTAAATATTTTCAAACTTAATTATTAATAATTCCAAATTAATTATTAAATAATAATTTTTTTAAAACACGTTATTTCATCAATTACTACGTTAATATTTTGTTTCAAATTTCGAATATTAACATTTCCCTTTATTAAAATTTAAGCTCCAATTCTATTTCAAAACCTTATTGTTTATTCGAATAAAATCTTTATTAAATTTAAATCAAATTATTGACCAATCGGTTTTTATTTAATTCTCTAGCCTAAGTCAAGTTTTATTTGGGTATTTATCATTTCAACCCGATTCCATTTCAATTCACGATACAAAGCATAGCAAAGGGAACTTGCAGTGTGATAACTGGGATGGTGTCAAAGTAAATAAACAAGCAATAACAAAAATCAATAACAACCCAATAATTAATTCAAATAATCCCGAAATAATCATATTAATTTACATTGTTATTTGTGCAAATTAGTATAATTATTTCTAGAATCTACGCTATCATTTCATGTAGATTAAGGATTATTACACTAATGTCAATACGGTTCTACACTTGACATTTATTATTCGATTTCATACTATATCAATTTACACAACATACATTCAATGGTTCAGGGTGTACTTAACAATTTCTACGTGTCGATTTATTTAACATTAAAGGGTCATATTTTACAAATTTAATTTATCAAATTCATCACCTATCAATTTAAATTATTAACTATCCTATATCAAATTCAATTTAAAATTATTTATCACTTCATACATTAACAATTTAACGTCCAATGTAAACATCAAACAATCAATCAATCAACAGTCAAACTTATTATCATCGCATAAATAATTAACAGATAATGGTGTCAGGTGTCACAGGTGAACCGATACAGATAATTACATATATATAACAGTGTAAATAACTAACAGTAGCATATTTCAATCATCGTTTCAATTGAAGTCAAATTTAATAAATAAAAGAACATTAATCGTGAGTGATTGCTCACCTTTCGAGGCTAGAGAGATTCGACAAATGAAGTTGAGTTATGAAATGCAAGTAGGACTTCCAAAGTGAAGCTAGATAGGCACGAATATGACGAACATAGCTGATAACATGGATCGATGAAACAAAATGAATTATCTTGATATAGACGGAAAAATGTATATACAATTATTAATTATTATCTTAAAATTAATATTTTTAACTTATATAAACTAACATATTATACTTTAATATCCATACAAAAATATCAAAAATAGATTTTAAAACACATACATATAAAAAAATCCATGTATATACATATATATTTAAAACCACATGAAGTGTACACCTTCTATTTCAACCTCATCATCTGTTAACATGGTTCGTTTAAAATCAATGATATAGAGTGTCCAAACACAAAAAGCAAAGTTTATAAATACTATAGCTCTAACATATTATATATAAAACCCTTAACTATATAAATACTGATATATAACTTATATACTTTTAGAATGTAATATAATATTTTCAATAATGTAATATACGACAAATATATACTGCTCACGCACATATGAAATTGTATATAAACTAACATATGATATATATACTAATGTACCTATTATTTTATTCAATGTTTATCATGAAAAAACAATACAATTTGCGTTGTTAATATTTCTACACTTAACAAAACATAAAACTTGTATATATATACGGTCACATGTTTAAACAATTGTACTTTGTATTGTATATCTCTAAACTCTGGACAAATATGCATGCAGACCCATAACTTAATGTACATATATGTAGACTAGTTTATGACTAAAGTATAAATCTCTATGCAAACTATAAGTATTGAAAACTGCTGTGTGCATTTCCACCACCGAACTAGAGAGAGTGAAGGCACCACCGAACCAACACGCTCGTCACCGGACCACTTCCATGCCGAACCAACGCTTCTCCAATACCTACCGAACCATGCCCCCTATCCTCCATCACCAGACCAAACTCCACCTAGCTACTACCGGACCACTTCCCTGCCGAACCAACGCTTCTCCAATACCTACCGAACCATGCCCCCTCTCCTCCATCACCGGACCAAACTCCACCTAGCTACTACCGAACCAACGTCCTACCGGACCAACTCCACTTCCAGGAACGACCGAACCAACCCACTTCACCTACCACCGGACCAACCTCCACCGGACCAACCCACTTCCATGCATCACCGAACCAAGGCTTTGCCGAACCAACATTGCCAGGCCAGATAGCATCACCCCAGGCCCACCAGCAGCTATATACGTCCAGGACCCCTGCCCCCAGCCTCACTCTATAAATAGAGGGGCATGGGTACAACAATGGCAGACCAGTTTTGAGAGCTCAAGCACGGATAGAACTTTCAAACAACTTTCATAATCTTGTAATAAAAGCTTTGTACTTGTAATCCGAAGAGAAAAGGAGAATAACATATAAAGTGGACGTAGGCACATTCTGGCCGAACCACTATAAATCTGTGTGTCTTTTACAGTTTAGTCCATCTATTTTATATATTTGCAAAAATCACCCAAATCACTAAGAACAACACGCAATCAACTAAATCACACGACTTGGAGGTGTTTGCCCATTTTTTGTGAAAACATTTTTGGTGCTTTCACCGAGAAGAACTGAACTCAGGACCCCCCGCTTAACCCTTCTCCTATCAGCATTTTTCATTACTTGGAAAACATGCCTCCCGGATGGAAGAAAGATACTAACAAAGGAAACAACATCGCAACTGGCAGTATCCAAGATCCAGTGATCAGAGATCAAGACAATCGTCCAGATCCAACAGCAAATGGAAATCAGGCAAATCCGACAGCCTCTGCTACGGAACAACCAATTACAAGGGCGGATCTGGACAGGGTTGTGGCTGAAGTAACTAACCGCTTCGCATCTCAACAAGAAGCCTTGGTGGATTAACTCATGTCACGCTTAAGGGATGCTGAAGAATCCAACCGCAACACTGAATCATGGGGTGAGTCCCTGTCTGGAGGATCTGGGAGACGACAAAGGTCTTTCTTCTTCGAAGAGGCTAACAACAGAAACAGCTATGGTAGGAGCCGAGCCCAGACTCAGCCCGAATTCCGACCCGAGGAAACACTTGGAACCGAACCCAACATGGGAGGTACCAGGCAGGGGTCGGATGTAGCTGAGCCTGCCATGCTACCTAAGCATGGAAACACCAATGGACGGGCCGAGCTGGAGTCCAACCCGAAGTTGGACCCGAGGAAGTACTGTGGACAGAACCCAGCAGGGGAAGATCAAGGCAAGGGCCAACTGTGGCTGACCCCAGCGTGCCCCCGGTAGACCAGAGGCAGCCATTGAAGAATGTTAGGAGTGATAGATGATACCATCCCTACAGGTCATCTGAACGGAATCAATCCTGCAGGGAAGAACCAAACTCATTTCTATCCGCTCCAAGTTCTGATGAAAGGATGGTGCGATTGTTCAGGGAGTGCGTCCAACGAGACCAAAGGGATCGGGGGATAGGCGCTAGGGTAACCAGCCCCTTCACCCGCAATATCGAAACTGCCATCACCCCCCGGGAATGGAAAATGCCAATAATGGAACCTTACAAGGGAACCTCTGACCCCGTTGTGCACTTGCAGAGATACACACAACATATGCTCATGAGCGGAGCAATAGAGGGAGTGTTGTGCAAATGCTTTCCACTATTCTTGGCAGATCTAGCTACCTCCTGGTTCTGCCATCTACCCCAAGGGTCCATCAGCTCGTGAGAAATGTTGAAAGAAAAGTTCATCAGCCAGTTCCGCATTCATGTGGAACAACCCAAGGACGCTTATTCCCTATCTAATATCAAACAGAAACCCGAAGAGACAGTATAACAATATGTAACCCGATTCAACGCCGTAGCGGCCGCAGTCCAAGATGCCGACGAGAAACTTATCCTAATGGCCCTCAGCAGTGGTGTGCATCCGGATACTAAATTTGCTAGGAGATTAACGAAAGTAAAGCCAGCTACCTTACCTGATTTCTTCCATGAAGCCGGGAAATATATGAGACTTGAAGACGCTGCCATTGAAAGGCAGACAGGGCAACAAACCAAGGTAGCTCATGGCAACACGCCCGCAGTAGCAAAGGACGTTCGAAGAAATGACTCTAGAGATAGTGCTGGTGGCAAGAAGGGAGAAAATCATTTATATAGACCAGGACCGAAATTTGATTCTTACATTCCTTTAAATGAAACAATCGAAAACATCTTCTTGGCCACCCAAGACGAAGTTAGATACAAGCGCCCCCGGCACAAGAAGGAATCAGATAATGCAATTAAGTCTGGGAAGTTCTGCCGCTTCCACGAATCTCATGGGCATGACACCAATGAATGCCATCATCTCCGTGACTTGATTGAAGAACACATCAGAAGGAAGAGACTGGAGCGCTATGTGAAAGGTCAGAGAAGGACTTCAACTCCTGCCAATGAGAACCTAGGGCTACCCCTCCCGGAAGTAGGCGGAGGAAATCGCAACACCAGCGACTCCAGTCAAGAGAAGATAGTGGTCCTTACCATATCAGGTGGACCACACATCGCCGATGGAAGCTGGGCATAGATGGAAAGATACGGTAAATCACTTAGAAATAATGAAGGCTACGTTAATTCTGTTACAGAAGAACGCCACCCAAAACGGAAAGAGAATGATGACATCACATTCAGTAGGCGTGATCTAGAGGGAAGGCAGTACCCTCACATGGATCCTATGGTCATCTCTGCCTGGTTCGGTCCAGCCAAAGTTTTCCGAATTCTAGTAGACACTGGAAGCTCAGTAAATATCCTATTCAAGCATGCTTTCGACAAAATGAAGCTGTCAATGAAGGATGTGTCTCCCTGCAGCAAACCGCTACATGGTTTCACTGGAGATGCGAAGATGCCCCTTGGGCAACTGGACCTCTTTGTCGAAATAGGAAGTCATCCTCGCTCCGTTGTGCGAAAACAAACATTTGTGCTAATAGAGAACCACTCGGCCTACAATGCCTTTTTGGGAAGACCAGCCTTGTCTGACTTCCAAATTGTCCTAGCCCCGTGGTACCTGAAGATGAAATTTCCAACAGATAACGGAATAGGAGAAATAGAGGAAGATCAAGACGCCGCACGAGATTGCTATGTAACTGAACTTCGCAATAACCGCAGGAAGGATAAAGGGAAGAATGCAGAGACTTCTCTCTGCAAGAAAAATTTGGAAGCATAGAAATTAAAGAAAGCCCCTCCTCTTCGATATACCAGCGATCCTTTCAACGAATTAGACCCCAGGGACAAGGAGGAGGAGGCCACCACCGAGCCTGTAGAGGCTATGGAATTTGTATCTGTAGACAAACACGACCCAAGTAGATTGCTGAGAGTCGGGTCTCAATCAAGAGCGGAATTGAAGGATCAACTCGTCGATTTTCTTCGCTACAACTTAGATGTATTTGAATGGACGCACGCTGACATGACTGGAATCTCCCCAGACGTAGCATGCCACGTACTGAACATCGATCCCACCAAGGTGCCAATAAAGCAGAAAAAGAGAAGCATGGGGGCAGAACGATCAGCAGCCCTCGAGGAAGAAGTAAAGAACCTACTTGCCAATAACTTCATACAAGAAGCCATCTATCCAGAATGGATCGCCAACCCGGTACTGGTAAAGAAGGCTAATGGGAAGTGGCGAACATGCATCGACTTCTCCAACTTAAATCACGCTTGCCCGAAGGACTGCTTCCCACTCCCCCGGATCGATCAACTCGTGGACAGCACAGTCGGACACGAACTCTTATCCTTTATGGACGCATACTCAGGATATAACCAAATCCCTATGCACGCCCCCGATCAAGACCACACTAGTTTCATCACTGACCGGGGATTGTACTGCTACAGAGTAATGCCTTTTGGACTTAAAAACGCCGGAGCTACTTATCAGTGCCTCGTCAACAAGATGTTTGTGGAACTAATAGGACGAACTATGGAAGTTTATGTTGATGACATGCTGGTAAAATCGAGGAAAGCTAACGATCATATAAACCACCTGGACGAGATGTTTCAAGTACTTCGCCAATATGGAATGAAGCTGAATACTCTAAAGTGCTCTTTCGGAGAATCGTCGGGAAAGTTCTTGGGATTCATCGTCCATGGCAGGGGGATTGAAGCAAACCCCGAACAAGTCCGGGCTTTGCAAGATATCAAGATACCATCCACTCGAAGAGAGATGCAAAGCCTAAACGAAAAAGTGGCCGCCCTAAGCAGGTTCATCTCTAAAGCAACCGACAAATGCATCCCTTTCTTCGAAGCTCTAAAGAAAAAAAAGGAAAGTTCGAATGGACTGACGAATGCTCGACAGCCTTCCTTAACCTAATCGAACACCTTCAGAGACCACCGGTACTCTCAACTCCAAATGAAGGCGAAGAACTATACCTATACCTTGCCGTATCGTCCCATGCTTTAAGCGCCGCTTTGGTGAGAGAAGACAACCGCGCGCAGCGGCCCATATACTTTGTAAGCAAGAGATTTACAGGGGCAGAAGCCAGATACCCTAAACTTGAGAAGCTATCATACTGTTTGCTAATCACGTCACGGAAACTGCGACACTATTTCCAATCTCATTCCATCAGAGTTTTAACCGATCAACTGCTAAGGCAGGTACTCCATCGCCTAGACACTTGTGAGCGACTACTTAAATGGTGCATTGAACTGAGTCAATATGATATCACCTACCATCCTCACACCGCCATCAAGGGACAAGCCATGGCCGATTTCATTGCCGAATTCACTACCAACGAAGGTGAGGAGCAATCTGAAATAATAGGAGATATCAAGTGGAATCTCTTTGTAGATGGAGCATCAAATGAACAGGGCTTGGGGCAGGCATTGTGATAATCACCCCCAGGGGAAGGAAGCTGCACTATGCCCTAAGGTTGGAATTCACCGCCACCAACAACGATGCAGAATATGAAGCAATAATAACAGGACTAGAACTTGCCCTAGAGATTGGAGTTGGTTCTTTATGTCTTCATAGTGATTCTCAACTTATTGTAAATCAAATACTAGAAGAATTCCAGACTCGAGGAGAATGACTCACGGCATATCTAAAGAAGACCAAGCTGCTGCTCAATCAAGTGGATCACTATTTAATCAAACACATTCCTCGAGGAGAGAATCAGGAGGCCGACGAACTGATGGCAAAGCAAGCTAGCATGAAGGACGACACCACTTCCGGAACAATAACCATCTCAAAGAAACTAGCCCCGAGTTTCGAGCAAGTGAATCTGATAGCTGCAATCGAAGAGGAAACTTGGATGACTCCCATCCGGAAGTACTTACAAAGTGGCACACTGCCCGATGGACGTAGCGAAGTTAAGAAAATCTTAAGGAAAGCTTCCCGCTACACAATACAAGAAGGCATCCTCTATCGGCGCGGCTTCTCTAACCCCTTATTAAGGTGTGTCGCTGGAAGGGAAGCCAAAGAAGTCCTGTCCAACATCCATCAAGGAAGTTGCGGAGATCACACTGGAGGGCAGACTCTAGAAAAGAAAATACTCCGATATGAGTATTACTGGCCCACTTTAAACAAAGACGCCTTAAATTTCGTCAAAAGATGTGACAGATGCCAGAAATTTGTTAAGATTCCTCGACTACCAACAAATGAGATTACTCAGATGACCATTCCTTGGCCCTTTGCGGTATGGGGAATTGACTTGATTGGCTACATGTTTATATACAAGAGGAGAAAGTACCTCCCTTCGTATTTTAGTTGTAGAGGGTTGCTTTAAATGTCTTGCGTGACTGAGTATGGAATGTAGCTGAGTGTTCCGTCATTCGGATGTGAGTTCATATTTCCACAAGCGAGAGTTCCCCTATTTTGTGACCTGTACTTTAGGGACTGTTATATAGGATAGGAGAAAAGTTTTTAAATGTAATGGAAATATGAGAAACAGTAAAACTTCCAATCACGGAAGGCCGTCGATATGCTTAAGTTCGTGGCAAATGGGTTTTGTAGTCACTTTCCCTAGCTGTGGGTCTTGGAGACATTTGTCACCCATCTTAGGCCTCCGCGGGGAGTTTATCTTTTTTACCACAGCCGCACTTAAGACATATCGGAGCCGAGATCGCGTACAGTAACTACCCGAGCCATTATGGCCTGTAGTCGTGGGTATTATTCGATTTACTGTGGCCGGCTAGTGTGGGTGCCGATCGTCAACCATGAACTACCCCTGGCTGGCCACACCTTATGTTGGGGCTTAAAGTAGGTTCACAGTTGCCGGCGAGCCGAACGCCGTAATGAGCTGCCATCGGCTATAGTCGGCCTTCTTGATGGCTTATAATCGGCTCATTACAGTTGGCTTTGAAGGCTGTCGCGAGCAACGAGTTAACCCGCAGCAGAGGGATGCTGGAGCAAAAGTGTCTCATTGGTGAGTGCATAGATTCGCATAGTACCTGTTGGGTCTTGTCCAGGAGAGGTTGTGCCGTGAAGTGTTCAGAGTGGAAATGTCGTTATACATGTTTTTGTTCAACATAAAAGGATAAAGCATAACAAGCAGCCAAGATATAAAGGAAGAAGTTAAAAAGAGACAAGATTTTTAAAGTGGTTCGGCACGAAAATGCCTACGCCCACTGATTCTCTTTGTTAATTCACTTCATATGGGCAGTACAAGTTAAGAAAAGTATTGACGGAGGTGTTGGATGTTCCATGCCCTCTGGAACACCTCTCCGTCCACTGTTGACAAAATATAAGCTCCGTCGTGGAGATCTTTATGAATTACATAGGGTCCGTCCCAGATTGGATCTAGCGCTCCGGGGCGTGGGAAGATCCGCTTGAGGACAAGATCTCCTTCTCGTAAGCTGCGGTGCTTGACTTTGGAGTTGTATTGTGGTGCCACTTTTTGCTTGTGCGCTGCCGCTTTAAGTGCTGCATCATTTCTTCTTTCTTCAATTAGATCCAAAGACATGTGTAGGAGTTCTTCATTCTCTTCTGGGTTGTAGTGGATCCTACGGTGGGAAGGCACTATAGTTTCAACTGGGAGCATGGCCTCCGATCCGTATGCCAAAGAGAAAGGAGTATACCCTGTTGATGTTCTGTAAGATATGCGGTAGGCCCAAAGTGCCGTAGGAAGTTCATCCACCCAAGCGCCTTTCGACTTTTCAAGTTTCTTCTTGACTAGAGTTTTGAGAATTTTGTTGACAGCTTCGACTTGACCGTTTGCCTAGGGGTAAGCTACAGATGAGAAGCTTTTATGAATTCCGTGCTCTTGGCACCAGTTAGTGAACTCTTCGCTGTCAAATTGAAGTCCGATATCCAATATGATTTTGAGTGGAACCCCGTACTTGCATAAAACATTTTTGATCAAGAAGTTAATAACTTTTGCCGAAGATATTTTATTCAGAGGTTCCGCTTCCACCCATTTGGTGAAATAGTCGACACTCCGAAGGAGCACTTTAGAGGGTTCAGCTTCATTCCATATTGGCGAAGTACTTGAAACATCTCATCCAGGTGGTTTATATGATCGTTGGCTTTGCTCGATTTTACCAGCATGTCATCCACATAAACCTCCATAGTTCGTCCTATTAGTTCCGCAAACATCTTGTTGACAAGGCGCTGATAAGTAGCTCCGACGTTTTTAAGTCCAAAAGGCATTACTCTGTAGCAGTACAATCCCCGGTCAGTGATGAAACTAGTGTGGTCTTGATTGGGGGCGTGCATAGGGATCTGGTTATATCCTGAGTATGCGTCCATAAAGGATAAGAGTTCGTGTCCGGTGGTGCTGTCCACGAGCTGATCGATTCGGGGGAGTGGGAAGCAGTCCTTCGGACATGCGTCGTTTAAGTTGGAGAAGTCGATGCATGTTCGCCACTTCCCATTAGCTTTCTTTACCAGTACCGGGTTGGCGATCCATTCTGGGTAGATGGCTTCTCGTATGAAGTTATTGGCAAGTAGGTTCTTTACTTCTTCCTCGAGGGCTGCTGATCGTTCTGCCCCCATGCTTCTCTTTTTCTACTTTACTGGCACCTTGGTGGGATCGATGTTCAGCACATGGCATGCTACGTCTGGGGAGATTCCTGTCATGTCAGCGTGCATCCATGCAAATACATCCATGTTGTGGCGAAGAAAATCAATGAGTTGATCCTTTAATTCTTCTTTTAGTTGAGATCCGATCTTCAATAGTCTACTTGAGTCATATTTGTCTACAGCTACGAATTCCATAGCCTCTGCAGGCTCGGCGGTGGCCTCCTCCTCTTTGTCCCTGGGGTCTAATTCATTGAAAGGGTCACTAGTATATCGAAGAGGAGGGGCTTTCTTTAGTTGCTATGCTTCCAAGCTTTTCATGCAGAGAGTAGTCTCTGCATTTTTCCCTTTATCCTTTCTGTGGTTATTGCGAAGTTCAGTTACATAGCAGTCTCGAGCAGCATCTTGATCTCCCTCCGTTTCTCCTATTCCGTTATCTGTTGGAAATTTCATTTTCAGGCACCATGGGGCTAGGATAATTTGAAAGTCAGACAAGGTTGGTCTTCCCAAAAAGACGTTGTAGGACGAATGATTCTCTATTAGTACAAATGTTTGTTTTCGCACAACGGAGCGGGGATGACTTCATATTTTTTCAACAAAGAGGTCCAGTTGCCCGAGGGGTATCTTCGCATCTCCAGTGAAACCATGTAGTGGTTTGTTGCAGGGAGATACATCCTTCATTGACAGCTTCATTTTGTCGAAAGCATGCTTGAATAGGATATTTACTGAGCTTCCAGTGTCTATTAAAATTCAAAAAACTTTGGCTGGACCGAACCAGGCAGAGATGACCATAGGGTCCATGTGTGGGTACTGTCTTCCCTCTAGATCACGCCTACTGAATGTGATGTTGTCATTCTCTTTCCGTTTCGGGTGGTGTTCTTCCATAACAGAGTTAACATAGCCTTCATCGTTTCTAAGTGACTTACCGTATCTTTCCATCTCTGCCCAGCTTCTGTCGGCGATATGTGGTCCTCCTGATACGGTATGAACCACTATCTTCTCTTGACTAGAGCCGCTGGTGTTGAGATTTCCTCCGCCTACTTCTGGGAGGGGTACCCCAGGGTTTTCATTGGTGGGAGCTGGAGTCCTGTTCTGGCTCTTTACATAGCGTTCCAGCCTCTTCCTTCTAATGTGTTCTTCAATCAAGTCCCGGAGATGGTGGCATTCATTGGTATCATGTCCATGGGATTCGTGGAAGCGGCAGAACTTTCCAGACTTGAGTGCGTTATCTGACTCCTTCTTGTGCGGGGGGCGCTTGTATCTAACTTCGTCTTGAGTGGCTAGGAAGATGTTTTCGATTGTTTCATTCAAAGGAGTGTAAGAGTCAAATCTCGGTCCTGGTCGATATAAACGCTTTTCTCCCTTCTTGCCCCCAGCATTGTCTCTAGAGTCATTTCTCCGAATATCCTTTACTGCAGCGGGAACCCTGTCTAGAGTTGCCTTAGCCAGTTGTCCCGACTGCCTCTCAGTGGCAGCGCCTTCAAGTCTCATATATTTTCCAGCTTCATGGAAGAAATCAGGTAAAGTAGCTGGTTTTTCCTTGGTTAGTCTTCTAGCAAATTTAGTATCGGGATGTACACCACTGCAGAGGGCCATTAGGATAAGTTTCTCGTCGGCATCTTGGACTACGGCCGTTGCGGCGTTGAATCGGGTTAGATATTGTTGCACTGTCTCTCCGGGTTTCTGTTTGATATTAGATAAGGAATAAGCGTACTTGGGTTGTTCCACATGAATGCGGAACTGGCTGATGAACTTTTCTTTCAACATTTCCCATGAGCTGATGGACCCCTGGGGTAGGTGGCAGAACCAGAAAGTAGTTAGATCTGCCAAGAATAGTGGGAAGCATTTACACAACACTCCCTCCGTTGCTCCGCTCATGAGCATATGCTGGGTGTTTCTCTGTAAGTGTACGATGGGGTCAGAGGTTCCCTTGTAAGGTTCCATTGTGGGCATTTTCCATTCCCGGGGGTTGATGGCAGTTTCAATATCGCGGGTGAAGGGGATGGTTACTCTAGCACCGATCCCCCAATCCCTTTGTTCCCGTTGGATGCACTCTCTGAACAATCGCGCCATCCTTTCATCAGAACTTGGAGCGGATAGAAATGAGTTTGGTTCTTCCCTGCGGGATTGATTCCGTCTAGACGACCTGTAGGGATGGTATCGTCTGTCACTCCTAACATTCTCCAATGGCTGCCTCCGGTCTTCTGGGGGCACGCTGGGGTCAGCCACAGTTGGCCATTGCCTTGATCTTCCCCTGCTAGGTTTTGTTCTCAGCACTTCCTCGGGTCCAACTTCGGGCTAGACTCCAGCTCGGCCCCGTCTACTGGTGTTTCCATTGTTAGGTAGCATGACAGGAGGCGCAGCTACATCCGACCCCTGCCTGGTACCTCCCCTGTTGGGTTCGGTTCCAAGTGTTTCCTCGGGTCGGAATTCGGGCTGAGTCCGGGCTCGGCTCCTACCATTGCTGTTTCTGTTGTTAACTTCTTCAAAGAAGAAAGACCTTTGTCATCTCCCAGATCCTCCAGACCAGGACTCACCCCATGATTCAGTGTTGCGGTTGGATTCTTCACCATCCCTTAAGCGTGACATGAGTTGGTCCACCAAGGCTTCTTGTTGAGATGCAAAGCGGTTAGTTACCTCAGCCACAACCCTGTCCAGGTCCATCCTTGTAATTGGTTGTTCTGAAGCAGGGGTTGTTGGATTTTCCTGATTTTCGTTTACTTTTGGGACTGGACGATTGTCTTGATATCTGATTACTGGATCTGGGATACTGCTAGTTGCAATGTTCTTTCCTTTGTTAGTATCTTTCTTCCGTCCGGGAGGCATGTTTTCCAAGCAATGAACGATGTTGATAGGGAAAGGGTTGAGTGGGAGAAGTTGAAGCTTCGAGCTCCTATCGCTCTCAGTGAAAGCACCAAAAATGTTTGCGCAAAAAATGGGCAAACACCTCCAAGTCGTATGATTTAGTTGATTATATGTTGTTCTTAGCGGTTTGGGTGATTTATGCAAATATATAAAAAACAGGGGCTAAACTGTAAAAGACACACAGATTTATAGTGGTTCGGCCAGAACTTGCCTACGTCCACTTTATATGTTATTCTCCTTTTTCTTTCAGATTACAAGTACAAAGCTTTGTATATAAGTGTATGAAAGTTGTTTGAAAGTTCCTTCCGTGCTTGAGCTCTCAAACTTGTCCACCATTGTTGTACCCCTGCCCCTCTATTTATAGAGTGAGGCTGGGGGCAGGGGTCTTGGATGTATATAGCTGCTGACGGGCCTGGGCTGTTGCAATCTGGCCCGGCAAAGTTGGTCCGGAATGCCTTGCTCCGGTAGTATTGTGGTCCAGTAGAGCTTGGTTTGGTGGTGAATGGATGGGGCTTGGTCCGGCCATGCTTTGGTCCGGTAGTCGATGGAGGTTGTTTGGCTCGGTGGTGGTTGGTCCGGCTAGGACTTGGAGACGAGCTGGTCCGGTAGTAGTAGGGAAGTGGATTTGGACCGGTGGAGGTTGGTCCGGTGGTAGGAGCGTGATTTGGAGTTTGGACCGGCAGTAGGTTGGTTCGGTCATGGGACCGGATCGGTGTTGGATGGAGAGGCTTTGGACCGGTGACGGTGGGTTTTGGACCGGTGATGAGGTGGTTGGTTCTGTAGTGCGTAGGAATGGGGTTGGTTCGGTGATGGGTGGCTTGGCAGGGATATCCTTACTCTGGTTCGGCGAAGGCACGCCCAACATCTGGTTAACTTAAAATGGCACACCTGATCCTAAATTAAAAATCATGAGTTTTATCTTAAAAATCATATTTTACAAAGGGGTTTTAAGTTATGTAATTGGATTATCAAATTGTAATTCTTGATTTTAACATGCATTTATATTTTCTTCTGAACTATCTTGTTTCCAGAAAATTTCAAACCTATTTTGCTTGAAATAAATTTTAAACTTTAATTTATGATTAAACAAACATATAATATTTGAATCTCTAAGCACAACAAAGATCGGGTGAGTAGATTTTGGATTTTTGATCAAAACCTTTAAGTTCTGAACTAAGAACAGAGATGGTTACTTCAACAGGCATGCACACTTACTTATATCCATAAACATAGAGATAACTCATATACATGTACAAACAAAGCATAATTCATCTCAGACTTCCCAAGCAAACAGATATTTATTCACTTAGCTTTTGATTTAAAATGTTTACTCACCTGGAAGTATGAAGTAGAGCCTGGAATGTTGAAAACTGGAATATGTATTTGTTTCAGTTGTTGATTTTCTAGGTTTTGAAAACATTTGAGTTAGCTTCAGATTGAAACTGCTTGAGGTTGTTTGATTTTTATTTGTTCTGCTTTAATACCGATCTTTGAATTGCTTGAATTTCCTAAATTGATCATCACAGGCTTTAATTTTGTTGAAGTTGTTTGCTTTGTTTGATTTTTCTCTGATCTGGTTTTTGATTTTGTTGGAGAAATTTTAGATCTGAAATTTGCTTTACAGGTTTATGTTTTCAGTTTGCTTGAAAATGGTTATAGGTTTTGATTTCTTGCTTTGAATTGAAAAGATAAGAAAAGAATTGAAGAAAGAAGATGGAAGTTTATATAGTCTAAATTATGATTTATTAAAATTTAAGGAAAATAAAATTCAATTATAAAACTTGTTCAAATAAATCAACATTTATCATTACCAATTCCTAATTAACTTACACATGTATTCGCAAGCTTTAATAATCTAACACTTGTAATTATTTATTTATAATAAATTTTAAAATGATTAAAAAGCTTTTTAAATTAAATTTTCTAATTATTAAATACATTTCTAAATTAATAAATGCTTTCTTAGTTTTATATAAATAATAACTTTTAAATGAAAATAAAATAAAATCTAATTATATTTTAAATAAAGTCATATATAATATATTTAATCCATTTTTAAATGTAAATATATTTCTTTTGTATTTATTTTACTATTTAATAAACACTATCTTAATTTATATACATATATTTAAATAACAAACAAATATCTTATTTTATTTGGAAATTTTAAATAATTCACCAATTAAATCCAAAAATTTATATAAATTATCAATTTAAATTTTACTCAAAAATCGGAATTGTTATAGATTCTCATACTTAAGAAAATTTCGTCCTCGAAATTTGCTAGATAGGGAGACAACAAAGAACAGATGAACACACAGAGGAATGGCTCACTAGATCAAACTGAATATTTATTCTGCATTTGGCTTACCAAATCAGAACATCAACAATAGATATGAGAACAAACTCATTCTATATTTCCCAAGATGCTCGGGCCACCAAATTTACGAAGATATATAGAGCATTGGCTAGTTCGAAGGGATAACTAACCATTCGTAGAATATATCGAGACCCAAACAATAGATAAATGGATTTAATCTTCATAATTTTCAAACACCAGGTATGGATTCAAAGCTCAGGTCGGAATATCTCAAAGTTTACACCAGTTTGTCTCTCTTTGGACTTTAATCCTCACAAGAAATTACAATAGAAATTTCAAACTTTGTTTTTAATCGAAATCATTTTATCGATAAAAATCTTCATATTTTATTAACCAATTTATTTCAAATAGAATTTCAAATTCATTGGAGTTTAAAACGAAAAGCTGATAGAAAACCAACGAAGAGAATATGAAATAGAAACTTATCTATAACGATTCATAGGTCCACCACCACACCTTGAGCTGCTACGAAGCAATCAAAGAATTTAAAATCGGATTAAAGGAGATTGATGAGAAAAGTTATTTCCGTTGTTGTTACAGGATATCGACCATTTGTGGTCGTATTTCCCTGTCCCTTAGCTCGTCCTCTTCTTACACTCATACTCACTATTTGTGGATAGTAAGAGAATTTACAGAGGCACATGGACGGATATGTTAGGGATACTCATTCTATGGTATACTTCACCCTATCTCTAATGAGTTACTTAATGTGTTATACTCTAGATCTAAGGTTCAACCTTCAGCTCTGATACCACTTGTGACGACCATGACTCGACCATTGAAAAATCGGCACTGAATACATCACCCGTATTTAAATGCCGTAGATCCAAACATTGAATCTGGTTCGTCGGAGCTTATAACACATTAAGTACAACAGTGGTACAATGAATATCATTGATACAAATATTTTATACAAAAATGGTACAATGAATATCAATGCATATACTAGAGCTAGAATACAACAGTAGAAAGAATCAATAGCAAAACACAAAAACACAACAAAGGAAAGATAATGTCTTCAATGTAAAAACCCAAAACTCCAATCCAAAAAGCTTGAATCACCATCAATACTGAACTAAGAAAAGTCGATCCCCAATGCAATTTCCAAAATCCAAACGGCTTCAAAGACCAAAAGACTTTAAAGATTTCCAAAGCTACATCTATTATCTGACTACCTGACTCTAGCCTGCCCATGTGGAAAATTGTGGGCACCCAGAGTTTAGGAAGTGAACAATAAACTCCAGGTCAGTCATGGGACATGTGTGAGAAAACAAAAACAATTTAAAAAAACAAATAATAAAAGAATTTAAGACTGAAATCCGCAATGCTTTTCGAAAAATGAAACTACCATAAGGCCTTCCACCGCAAACACCATGCAAGCGCAGAATTGGAGGAGATTTCTCTTTATGATAGTCAAACATGCTTACTATTCAAAAACCATTTGGATATTATTATTAGTGCATAATGTAGAAAATATTTTGAACGACGAAATCTGGTATGCTGGCTAAGATTAACTCTATAGGGCTAAAACTATATAGGGCTCGTATTGTTTTGTTAGGATTTCCAACAATTGGTCAGGCAAAGGAACTTCCCACACCGAATGGAATGCCTCTGGGGGGACGTCCCCGAGAACCTAATCGGATCTCTGCCAACACCAGGCTAGGTTACCTCTGCCCGGAAGTAACTACAGACATGAGCATGCCATTTCCCAGTCGTTACCAACCTTTATCTGAGGCGCCTCTCAACCAACAACCAGAAAGCAATAAGTTTGCAAAAATTACAAAGTTAAGTATCTAGGCTCCATACCATGATACCACTTATTATCCAGAGGAAAATGGACATACCCTAAGGGGGCGATACCCCCAAATAACCTTGCTGCAACGATGCCTGTTTCAACCATTACCGGGTTATGTGGCTCGATGAAGTCATGTCCACAAAAATACGCTTTACACAAAAGCCATGCTTCAATAAATAAATGATCAGCATCACTTCGTATGCCACATTACCAAATTGGGAATGTATCACTAGCAACCATCAACTACATAACCTCTAAGCTCGTACGTCTCAGAGAAGGGTGTTAATCTAAGAGAATAAATCTCCGCCACCAAACATAAATGTATTTGATAGAAACTGGTTTTACATCACAAAGTCTAATGTCAGACACACATCCATACAAGTCTGTTCCAGGTTCGAACAGAAGCGAAGAAACTTCACAAAGAAGCCCTTGCAATCTCGGTATTCACAACCCCGATTGGATTCCCCATCACATATGGAGATCTCTATACCGGCACGACATAGTGCAGAGACATTCGACGGGTTATCCTTTCATTCTTGAAAATACCCGGTCTTCACCACCGTTCTTCAAATGCAATCCATAACGTCGTATCATTATTCGGAATGGGTTTTATGACACAAGGTCCTCTCCTGGCCAAACCAAATAATGGGCGCTATAGTTAAAAATCATGTGGATAACGGGATCTCAGTTAAGTCACAACTTATTACCCAAAACTTTTCTTTCAAATGGTTTAAAAAATTACCATTTTCAATCTTTAATCAAAAAGATTCACTTCACAAAGTTCACCAATCTTTCACAAAGATTCGTTCACAATATTTAAAACAAAAGATCTATCTTTGAGATCCTCTTTTGTTTGAAAACAATGTTCATAAAATATTTCACAAAGATTTCTTCATAGCTTTTGAAACAATTCCATTTCAAATCTTTGTACAAAAGATACATCTTTAAGATCCTCTTTAAATTTCAAAACAAGGTTCAACCACCTTTCATCAAGATTTATTCATAGCTTTCAAAACTATTTCAATTCCATTTCAATCTTGAAATCTTTTAACAAAAATTGGAAATCTTTTCTTTATATGGAAGCTATTATTATTTTAAAACAGATAGTTTTCGCTTCGGAAAAATCCAATTACATTTGCACAAGTTAAAGCCCTTCAAGTCCAAAACTTGGATTAAATTCAAATTTCCAAAATAATATTTTTAAAATGGTTGAAAACCCATATAAACACATTTATAACTCATATAACCTTTTTGAACCATAATTTACAAACATAGAATTCAATTTCAAATCTTGAATTCAAATTCAAATCAAACTATTTAAAGTTCAAAACTTTAGTAAGTCATTCAAAATAGATTAAAAATTCCTTTTCAAAAGCTTTTCATACTTAACCCAATTCCATTTCCAAAACTATTTTTGGATTCAAAATTCAACTTTAAAACCTTTTCAAAAGTCTGTGACTTAACCAATTTCTTTGTGCAATCCATATTTGTATGTGTATAGCTGTGACGCCCCACCTCTATACCCACGCTAGCCAAGAACACTACGGTGTAGTGCTGTCAACTGGCTCGGAGAATAAGGCTGTTGAGGAGTGGCCATTAATAGTTAGGCCTTACACTAGTATTGGTTATCTCGATAGGAGTGGTATATATATATATATATATAAATATTCTTTCATTTTTCATCTCTGATTTATTTTCTCCCATCGACATGCCCCAATTCCAGTATAAAACGAACTACGATGGTTCGTAATAGTTTAGAACAGTAAATATAAAATATTACACAGATAATATAATGCGGAACACAAATAAAACAGAAATCCTCATATATACAATAACTGATGTCAGTTACAATACATTTGACACGGTACATATGATACAACTACAACAGTCGACTCAGGAAGTTACATATACAAGTACATTAACGTATATAATATACATGAATACATATCTTCCTATACAATCATACAGACTACTACAAATAACGACGACTACTCCAAAAGATATGAAAGAACTTCATAGCTCTAGCAGCAACCCAAAGCAGAATATCTACAACCTGAAATACTCGGTCTGACCCGAGTATTAAATTCAAAAGAAAATAATACTCGGGTCAGTCTAATTCAAACTCAGTTATTAGTGCACAGAAGCAATAATAATTAAATAATGAATAGACGACAGTAATTAAACCAAATCAAAATGCAATTCAGAAAATTGAATTGAAATAAACAAAACAGTTCAAACCATTGAAATATCAATTAAAATATTAAGTCGAGTAGGGCTGCAGTACACGCACGCGTGCACTGCCTCGCCACTACAGCATATGGAATATGCATAAGATCAATAAATCAAAGCAAGATTGAATATCATAAAAGCCATAGCGTGTGGCTGCAGTTCATGCTTGCGCGCAGTGCCCTGCCACTTCAGTGATGATGTACCCAATGAATACCGTGTGGCTGCAGTTCACGCTTGCGTGCATTGCCTTGCCACTACCGTGATGAAATAGGAATCGGCACAAGGTGAAATCCGAGCTACTAGCTGGATTCAACACAGGTGTATTCAAATGACTAGACTAGCAAATGTAGTAAACAAGTGATGCAGGCAACAAATGCACCAGCAAAACAAACTGAAACAAAGTGCACAAGCATCTCGACCTAAAACAGAAACAAGGAGTACAAGTGCATCTCTACTAAATGTACATGAATACTTGTAACAAATGGTGCAAATACAACCTACAGCTATACACAATGGTGTATGACCAAAAGCAATACAAACTAATGCACTAACCAAAGCACTAGTAACCTTACATGAAACAGCATAATATGTAGCAGTAGCTTATGTACAAGAATATGAAGGCAAGGCACAAGTCAGATAGTGGTAAAGTCAAAGCCCAAAGTGAATACAGTGAAACATGCATAGGCAGTGCCCATATAAACATGTGATACAATACATTTGTACAGCAGTTCGAATAAACAATGCGACTCAAATCAAAGTGTGTACGAGTGGCAACATGTTACAGTATGGGACAACATGAAATAATGTTTGCATGCCCAAAAGGTCAGAGGCAATATAAATGCAAACAGCACATAAATGAAGACTACAGGCACATGGTCAAGTGCATAAGAGATACAAGTGCAGACACAACAGTGCACCAGTACAACACTACATGATCAAGTAAGCATATGCACATCAAACCAGAAAAGTGCATAAAGACTACAAGTTCAAGTGTCAGTGTAACTAAAAATGCTACAATGGATCAAAGATTAAAGAAAGTAAATGGTCCAGTTTCAATATGAATACACAGTACAGAGGTGACAAACCAACAGCATACAAGCATAGGTGAATGGGCAGACTAGAGTATGCACTGGAATGCAACAAGCTAGTCTACAAGCACAAGACAGTGGTAACTACACAATGCAACTGGTCATAAATGAACAAACAAGTTCAAGTGTACTATAGAGAAAATGCAACATGAATGACATAAAGGCAGTGAAGTGCTGACTGGTAACAGACTACAAAGACATCAACAAGTATGACCTGAAGCAGTGCAACAAAGGCCAACGAGTTCAATGTAATAAATGGTCAAAGTCGAGCACATAAATGACTTCAACATAGGATCAGTGGCAGGCATGCAAGTAAATAGTAGGTGGTATAATACTAAACCCAACAACAGCCAGTATATACAAAGTATAATAGAGGCAAGTCCACAAGCAATTCACAGACTGTAGACAATTACACAAAAACTCCAAGCATGTAAGTATTTCAACAGTGAAGCCCCAAGCAATTACAAGTTCGACCAATGGAAAAAATACCGAAAACATTACCAAGTCGGAGCCGAGTTTGACAGTGTCGAACATCGAAGTGTAAAACCCAAAGACACGAGCCACTTCAAGTTCACAGGGAACATGATCGAGACAGTGGCCAAGGTAAACAATCAAGTACGAGAACATCTACAGTGGTATTACTCCAGTGTTTAGCAGAAGTCAAGACCAAAGTCACAAAAGGAATCAAAGTTCAGGTCATAAACACGCGACAAATTCAAGTAAGACACAGCAAGAGGTTTAAAAATCAAAGTGACAGAAGTCAACAAAGAAAAATCGAATTCGTGATGGTCACAAAAAATCAAACAGCCCAAAAGCAAAGCCGAGTTAACCAAGCATCACGAAATTACACGAATTTGACAAAATCAGAAAAAGCATCAACAACTAAACCAATTCATACACAAAGCATAATACTGAGTCCACTTAGATGTGAGTAATTAAGATTACTCACCTTTGCCACAATTGAAACAGCCGAAGACAAATCAAAGAGCCAAGCAATCGACGAAGGCAACAAACTGAAAATCATTTTCGAATGAGCAATCATGGGTCGGCAACTTCCGAAGCAAGCCTTAATTTTTGAAAGGGGGACGAATGAAAATAAACGAGGCCGCCATTATTTTCTTTCGATCATTCATTAGGGTTGCGAACGAGAGTGAAAAGGGGAGGCCGGTTATATGCTTTAGTTAATTTTCACGGCCCAAATTAAAACATGGTTCACTATTTAATTCAAAGCCCACAATTCCATTTTAACAATTTATAAAATAATTTTAATTCAAATTTTAAAATTTCAATTGGAAAATTTGCGACAATATTCATCGTTAAAATGTCGATTATTAATGGATGCTAAATACCGGGTTGTTACAGACTCCCCTCCTTAAAGAAATTGCGTCCTCACAATCATAAGGAATAAAGGGACAACTGGTAACAACCATAGAAGCATATCATCACGAGATGAAGAAATTTGAAAATAGGAAGTTCAATATATAGAGCACGTGAGAGAGAGAGAGAGCCTGAACGTGTTTGCTCGATGAATTCTCTGGATTCCAAAGTGAAATCCATAGAATTTGAGATCCGTTGTACTTTCACGAGAAAAACATCTTTATTTCGAAGGTGCTACACCCCCGAAGCAATGATATGAATAAGAGGTTGCTCAAGAATAAAGATCGGAAACCCCTAAGGCATCTCCGTAATTGGAGGACGTAGGAAACGTCATGAATAGCAGAAAATTAAACCGGTACACTGGCGTAGTACTATATAAACACCAAAGAAATCTTTTAATTTCATAAAAGAAAGTCCCAAATTTTCAACAAAATCTAATTATCAAATAGATAATCGATAATTAGAATACAGAAATCACAAAACAGCAATATCTAATCACCAATTCGATAATTAGAAAACAGCAAAATCAGCAAATCTAATATCAACAAAGATAATTTGAAAACACAAATATCTAACTATCAAAAAAACGATAATCAGGAATTACCACAATGGTAATCAAATTTCAAATCAGCAAATATTCAATTATCAAAACGATAATCAAATCTTAAATCACAAATATTTAATTATCACAAATGATAATTAAATCTCAAATATCTAATTATCACAAGCGATAATCAGAAACAATAAATATCTGATTATCAAAAACGATAATCAGAAATCACAAATCAACGAATATTTAATTATCACAATTGATAATTAAATCTTAAATCGCAAATATTTAATTATCACAAACGATAATCAAAACAAAAATATCTAATTATCACAAACGATAATTAGAAACAATAAATATCTGATTATCAAAAACGATAAATCAGAAATCGCCAACATCCGATTATCAAAACGATAATCAGAAATCACAAATTATTCAATTAACGAGTCCGGAATTAACCGAAATAGCAAACGCACATGACCCATAACCACGAGTTTACTAAATCGTTTAATTCACTTCATTGTTTTCTTGAAAGTGCATAATGGTGTATTTTAAAAATAACATTTCACATTCTCAAACGGACAAGTCCGGAATTAAGCGAATCAGTAAAAGAAAGGAGTCATAGTCCTCGATTTTTCTGAAACGTTTAAATCGCTTCCTCATTCTTTTGAAAGCGCAAATCGTAAAAATTTTGATTTATATTTTAAAACAATTTTTAAAACACGTGATTAAAGCAGCAACATCCGTAGCAACTTCGACATATGTCAAAATTTCATCGAAATAATTGGCATCAAAATATAATACCAATGAATTTTCATTCATCAAAAATGTCACAAGAATCTTCTCAAAGATAGGAAAGGGTATCATACCCTAAACTTGTATTCATAAAAAGTCAATAACACATGAATTCACCAATGCACAAAAATTGATAAAACTTATCAATAGAAATCACGAAAATTGGTGAAGCACAAATTCTAGAAATCATCACAAGAAATCCAGAAAACACAAATTCTAGAAATCTACACAAGAAATCCAGATATCACAAAATGAGAGTACGAAAACTCAAATGGGAGTATGGAAACTCAAATGGGAGTATGAAAACTCAAATGGGAGTATGAAAACTCAAATGGGAGTACGAAAACTCAAATGAGAGTATGAAAACTCCCCTACACGTGAGCATGAAAAATCACCAACACATATAACGCAAAGCGAGAACGGGAGCATGGAAACTCACCTACACATGAGCATGAAAAATCACCAACACGTGCAACGCAAAGCTAGAACGGGAGCATGGAAACTCACCTACACATGAGCATGAAAAATCACCAACACGTGCAACGCAAAGCGAGAATGGGAGCATGGAAACTCACCTACACGTGAGCATGAAAAATCACCAACACATGCAATGCAAATCGAGACGCTATCTCCTAGCGGCTAACCAAAAAGCAAAAAGGTATGTGTGAATGGTATCACACAAGTGGTGTCTAGCCTATCCAGAAAGAAAAAAGATATGTGTGAATGGAATCACACAAATGGTGTCTAGGCTAACCAAAAAGCATAAAGGTATGTGTGAATGGAATCACACAAGAGGTGTCTAGCCTAACCAGAAAACAAAAAGATATGTGTGAATGGAATCACACAAATGGTGTCTAGGCTAACCAAAAAGCATAAAGGTATGTGTGAATGAAATCACACAAATGCTGTCTAGCCTAACCAGAAAACAAAAAGATATGTGTGAACGGAATCACACAAATGGTGTCTAGGCTAACCAAAAAGCATAAAGGTATGTGTGAATGAAATCACACAAATGTTGTCTAGCCTAACTAGAAAACAAAGAAAGAGACATCACACAATTGCTAGTCTAAATCACAAAGATGATCGTCATAATCATCCAGAGATCAATCAATATCACAAGAATCTTCTCAAAGATCCAAAGGGGGCATCATACCCGAAACTTGTACTCATAACAAGTCAATGACATAAATTCCAGAAATCAACACGAGAAATCCAAAAATCATAAAAAGAGAAAGAGGCCTATCACATGACGGTCCGAAGACCATGGGGAGCTACCCCATATGGATGAGTCTGAGTCAGCCGAATGAGGTCAAGGCTAACCAAAAAGCAAAAAGGTATGTGTGAATGGAATCACACAAATGGTGTCTAGCCTAACCTCGCAAACAAAAAGGTATGTGTGAATGGAATCACACAAATGGTGTCTAGGCTAACCAAAAAGCAAAAAGGTATGTGTGAGTGGAATCACACAAGTGGTGTCTAGCCTAACCTTGCAATGAAAGAGACATCGCGCAATTGCTAGTCTAATTCATAAAGCGATCATCAAGATCTACGAGAAGTGTCAATTACACTAAGCTAGTAAATATAAAAGTTTAGCTTCATGTCCCATAACCACTTGCTTAACTTAAATATTTACGAACAAACTGTAAATCTTCACTAGAAAATTGTCACAAGAGATTCAATCGAATAAGTCCAAGAATTAACCGGCGAAGTAAACGCAAGCGTTATATACAACTCGTTTTACTAAGTCGTTTAATTAGATTTCTCATACGAGTGAGGTAAAGGTTAGTATATACTAATAGATTGGAAAAAGGTTTAGGAAAAGAGTTTTGTAGTAAAATAGTTTTGAAATCGGTTGGAGAAAAGGGTTTTGATATTTACTACTAGTATAGAAAACCTTTATATTTTTAAAGTGACAAATCACAAAAATGATTGTCGGAACAATCAAGCACAAGAATTCACACACCAAGATGTGAATAGAATCCAAAGAAATCGATACTGTATCCATCAAAAGGAATGTTCACAAAAATTCCGAAGAAAATGTTATCAAAGTTGCTAATAAATGATAGCAACAAATCGGGGAAATAACAAGAATCGATTAAATTTGGAAACCAAATCAATTCACTAAAATTCACATTCGAAGACGTGAATAAAATCCAAAGAATTCGATTCTAAATCCATCAAAGTAGGAATACCTAAAAATTCCAGAAATAGAAGTTATCAAAGTCGACAAAGACGAAAATAACTAAGCGGAAAAGAAGAATCGATTAACAAATGGAATAACGAAGCAAAACGAGCATAAATGCATAAATGACTTCAACAAAAAAAAATGAAAATCAAGTCAATGCCGAAGTCAACAAGTAATGGCCAAGTTCAAACAAAATCAACGTCGGCTAAATCAATTCAAAGCCGAAAACACAAGAACAAAATCCTCATCATCAAAGAATTCAACTTAAGTTCGCAAAGCAAATGGAGGCCGAAGCCAAAATACTTTCACGAAATCAAAATCAAAGGCACATGAATAAGCGTTAGGAATTCATACCTAACAATCAAAGATAATCATATGCAAAGATAAGAGATAAAATATCGACAAATAGTTGTAACATATGTTCCATCCAAGTTATGTTTTATATTTGTTCTAAACCCCAGGCTTTGATACCAAGCTGTGACGCCCCACCTCTATACCCACGCTAGCCAAGAACACTACGGTGTAGTGCTGTCAACTAGCACGGAGAATAAGGCTGTTGACGAGCGGCCATTAATAGTTAGGCCTTACACTAGTATTGGTTATCTTGATAGGAGTGGTATATATATATATAAATATTCTTTCATTTTTCATCTCTGATTTATTTTCTCCCATCGACATGCCCCAATTACAGTATAAAACGAACTACGATGATTCGTAATAGTTTAGAACAGTAAATATAAAATATTACACAGATAATATAATGCGGAACACAAATAAAACAGAAATTCTCATATATACAATAACTGATGTCAGTTACAATACATTTGACACGGTACATATGATATAACTACAACAGTCGACATAGGAAGTTACATATACAAGTACATTAACGTATATAATATACATGAATACATATCTTCCTATACAATCATACAGACTACTACAAATAACGACGACTACGCCAAAAGATATGAAAGAACTTCATAGCTCTAGCAGCAACCCAAAGCAGAATATCTACAACTTGAAATACTCGGTCTGACCCGAGTATTAAATTCAAAAGAAAATAATACTCGGGTCAGTCTAATTCAAACTCAGTTATTAGTGCACAGAAGCAATAATAATTAAATAATGAATAGACGACGGTAATTAAACCAAATCAGAATGCAAATTAGAATATTGAATTGAAATAAACAAAACAGTTCAAACCATTGAAATATCAATTAAAATATTAAGTCGAGTAGGGCTGCAATACACGCACGCGTGCACTGCCTCGCCACTACAGCATATGGAATATGCATAAGATCAATAAATCAAAGCAAGATTGAATATCATAAAAGCCATACCGTGTGGCTGCAGTTCACGCTTGCGTGCACTGCCCTGCCACTTCAGTGATGATGTACCCAATGAATACCGTGTGGCTGCAGTTCACGCTTGCGTGCACTGCCTTGCCACTACCGTGATGAAACAGGAATCGTCACAAGGTCAAATCCGAGCTACTAGCTGGATTCAACACAGGTGTATTCAAATGACTAGACTAGCAAATGTAGTAAACAAGTGATGCAGGCAACAAATGCACCAGCAAAACAAACTGAAACAAAGTGCACAAGCATCTCGACCTAAAACAGAAACAAGGAGTACAAGTGCATCTCTACTAAATGTACATGAATACTTGTAACAAATGGTGCAAATACAACCTGCAGCTATACACAATGGTGTATGACCAAAAGCAATGCAAACTAATGCACTAACCAAAGCACTAGTACCATTACATGAAACAGCATAATATGTAGAAGTAGCTTATGTACAAGAATATGAAGGCAAGGCACAAGTCAGATAGTGGTAAAGTCAAAGCCCAAAGTGAATACAGTGAAACATGCATAGGCAGTGCCCATATAAACATGTGACACAATACATTTGTACAGCAGTTCGAATAAACAATGCGACTCAAATCAAAGTGTGTACGAGTGGCAACATGTTACAGTATGGGACAACATGAAATAATGTTTGCATGCCCAAAAGGTCAGAGGCAATATAAATGCAAACAGCACATAAATGAAGACTACAGGCACATGGTCAAGTGCACAAGAGATGCAAGTGCAGACACAACAATGCACCAGTACAACACTACATGATCAAGTAAGCATATGCACATCAAACCAGAAAAGTGCATAAAGACTACAAGTTCAAGTGTCAGTGTAACTAAAAATGCTACAATGGATCAAAGATCAAAGAAAGTAAATGGTCCAGTTTCAACATGAATACACAGTACAGAGGTGACAAACCAACAGCATACAAGCATAGGTGAATGGGCAGACTAGAGTATGCACTGGAATGCAACAAGCTAGTCTACAAGCACAAGACAGTGGTAACTACACAATGCAACTGGTCATAAGTGAACAAACAAGTTCAAGTGTACTATAGAGAAAATGCAACATGAATGACATAAAGGCAGTGAAGTGCTGACTGGTAACAGACTACAAAGACATCAACAAGTATGACCTGAAGCAGTGCAACAAAGGCCAACGAGTTCAATGTAATAAATGGTCAAAATCGAGCACATAAATGACTTCAACATAGGATCAGTGGCAGGCATGCAAGTAAATAGTAGGTGGTATAATACTAAACCCAACAACAGCCAGTATATACAAAGTATAATAGAGGCAAGTCCACAAGCAATGCACAGACTGCAGACAATTACACAAAAACTCCAAGCATGTAAGTATTTCAACAGTGAAGCCCCAAGCAATTACAAGTTCGAGCAATGGAAAAAATATTGAAAACATTACCAAGTCAGAGCTGAGTGTGACAGTGTCAAACATCGAAGTGTAAAACCCAAAGACACGAGCCACTTCAAGTTCACAGGGAACATGATCGTGACAGTGGCCAAGGTAAACAATCAAGTCCGAGAACATCTGCAGTGGTATCACTCCAGTGTTTAGCAGAAGTCAAGACCAAAGTCACAAAAGGAATCAAAGCTCAAGTCATAAACACGTGACAAATTCAAGTAAGACACAGCAAGAGGTTTAAAAATTAAAGTGACAGAAGTCAACAAAGAAAAATCGAATTCGTGATGGTCATGAAAAATCAAACAGCCCAAAAGCAAAGCCGAGTTAACCAAGCATCACGAAATTACGCGAATTTGACAAAATCAGAAAAAGCATCAACAACTAAACCAATTCATACGCAAAGCATAATACTAAGTCGACTTAGATGTGAGTAATTAAGATTACTCACCTTTGCCACAATTGAAACAACCGAAGACAAATCAAAGAGCCAAGCAATCGAAGAAGGCAACAAACTGAAAATCATTTTCGAATGAGCAATTATGGGTCGGCAACTTCAGAAGCAAGCCCTAATTTTTGAAAAGGGGACAAATGAAAATAAACGAGGCCGCCATTATTTTCATTCGATCATTCATTAGGGTTGCGAACGAGAGTGAAAAGGGGAGGCCGGTTATATGCTTTAGTTAATTTTCACGGCCCAAATTAAAACATGGTTCACTATTTAATTCAAAGCCCACAATTCCATTTTAACAATTTATAAAAGAATTTTAATTCATATTTTAAAATTTCAATTGGAAAATTTGCGACAATATTCATCGTTAAAATGTCGATTATTAATGGATGCTAAATACCGGGTTGTTACAGTATAGTGCAGTCCAAGGGTTTTACACAATAGTGCAACATAATCAATCAACACTATAATGACTCAGATTTTTCAACGTTGAATCTTGAATATTTAAATGGTTTTAAATATAGAAATTGAATTATAAATTGGTTTTGAATATGAAAAACTTGGATTTATCTATTCAGAATGTAGATACAACAATTTGTTGAATAATATAATTATTCAATTCAATAATTAAAAGTTGAGTAAAATATTTAAACTTGAATTTCAAGCTTGTTAAAAATATTTTAAAGGCTTGTAAAATTTACATTAATGGTACTGAAGATAGTAAAAGTGTTAAAATTGAATTTGGAAGTGTTTTGTTAAGTTTTGAAGATATATCGTTTAAATTGATATTTAAAAATAGCCTTCCGCGGCACAGTCTCGGATTTCTACGAACCAGTTTCATTGGATCCGTAAGATTGTATTTTTTTGGGGTTTCAATTTTCATAGTATTTGGAGTTGTTGTGTGAGCGTACGATATGTAAACGCGTTGTAATTTATATCGAAATCGAATATTAACTAACTGGGTCTGAAAAGCTATCTTCTCCATAAGATCGAATTAGGATTCGAAACCTTTTCCATTGTGTTCGTAACAGGGGTATAACATTATAAATGCCTAGCTGCACGCCTCTATACGGGTTCGATATTTTGAGATGTGTAATATTGGAAATAAATTATATTTATATATATATATATATATATATATATAATTAAATCAAATCTTAACCAAATTGTCTTCTCAGCCACCTTATGATCTGCACACCCATACCTTTCGTGTAAACCACGCCTCCTTTCTTTCACTTCAGTTAAGTCATGAAAGAAATATATTCCATTATCCCCTTTTCCTTCTTCTATACGATCAAATACAATAGAAAATTTATATATGGCAGAACAAGTGGAATACGAGAATCGAAATTTCCCTCTTCCTAAAAATCACTCAAACAACTATAATCGAAACCAGCCCCTCTCTTCCTTCTCTTCTGGCAATCACGAATTGAATTCGATGCTCCTGTCAACTTGATTTCGATTTGAGAGTTGGTCATTTCAGACGGTTGTGCGCATGGATGATTAACGCATCATCGAGGATTGGGTTTTCGCTTGGAGTCGTTACTAGGGAGAGCATGGGTTTGTCGCGACCAAGTTAGGTGGTAATCGTGCCGCGTTCGAACATTGGAGATGGCGCCACGATTTATGGTGTTGAGGCTTTGGGGATTCGCGACTGGCGACTAGAAGTAGGGAGTCGCCTGGAAAGGTGGGAAAGTCGCTCGTCGCTATTTCGTTCGAGTAGCATACTGTGAGCTAGGGCAGCTGGGTCGAAAGGCAAGGCGTGGTGGATTGTCGCGCGCATCGGTGGCAATCGAGCAAGGGGGAGGTATGGGAGCAGTTAGTTGGTGTTGTTGCTGCTATTGCCTGGAAGTTTTCTCTTTAGGAAGCTTTGGCAGAGGTATTCGAGTTAGATTTTTATATCATATATAGTAATTTCCTATGTTTTCAGAGTAATTTAATTTCTGTTACTTTTTAAATAAATAAATGTAAATCAGGGTAGCAAAATTATTAATTACTCTGTTGTTTTAATTGATAAATTGATTATTCCAAATAATAATAATTAGTATAAGCTGTAAAAAAAAGTGGGAAGAAGAAAACGAGTAGTTTTTGTTTTCCTGTTCGAGTAGGTAACTTGACTTTAAACACGTGGATTCAATGTTACTTAACTTTAAAACTTGGACTTTAATTCATTTAATTTACCACTTCATTTAACAGTAAAGTAGTTTCAAAATCTTGGTAAGGAAATGAGTTTAAATTAAAATAAGAATATTAATGGTAGTTTAAAATCATGGCAAATGTTAATAAAACGTATAATGCTTGTACAAGGTCCAAATCGTGAAGGAAATAGCTGGATTGGGTCGGATTGCCAAAACAAAGGTCAAAGGTGAGTTAATCTCACTCTTCTGGATTTCTATTTAAATTTAAATGGTTAAATTTAAATAATTGGTTGAATGATTGAATTGATTTGATATGCTGTATTATTAATAACAGTATATAGCGTATATTGGAGTGATTGATTTCCACATTATGTAGCGGATGAGACCCTACGCGCTGCGTAATAGCTGATGATATTATATAAATCCTATATACCATGATATTCCACCTCGAAGTGGAATTGGTATTATTGTATTGTGCTAACACCTTTGGATGTAGGGAACCAGGTTGGAGGGATCCAACTGGATTCCTCAAAACATGTAGATTTGTTTTATGTTTTATGATTGGATTTTTTTGATAATCTGAGATAGATTATATTGGTGATTGAAAATATTGAATGTTATATTTGATTTAATATAATTGGGAATGCTGAATTATTAAAATATATAGGTTGGATTTTGAAAAGATAATAAAAGAGATAATTTTGAAGTAAACAATTATAGGAATTTAAATAAATTAAAGAATGAATTGGAAAAGAATAAAAGTTGATTTTTGAATTCTAATAAATAAAATACCAAGCATGGAAAATGAGATTTTGAATAAATGGGAATAAGTAATTTTTCTTAAAAACTCAAGTGTTATTATTTAAAGGAATAAAGAATTTATTCTAAAAATTCATGGTTTAAATTTATTTAAAAGGATAAAGAAGGAATTTGGAAAATCTGAAATTTGTATTTTTCAGTTAAATGATTTTAAATCATAAGTAAGAATTAAAAATCTGAAGTTAATGGGTTTTGAAGTAAATGAGTAAGTGAAGGAAATTATTTCAAACAGAGTAATATGGAAATCAGTTTGGAAATTGATTAAGTGTTCGAAATTGGAATTATAAAGGAGGATGAGACTAAGAAATTTATAAACTGGGCTTATAAAAGTGAAGTAATATATTAGTAGATATTTGGAAGAATAAATTCACGGTGGGAATTTATTAAAGAAATGGGTAATTTTTTTTAAAAATAAATATTTATTTATTTTTAAAGGATGTGAAAGAGAAGTGTATTTCCCTGGATAGCCAAGTACGTTTTCGAAGCAAATTTTCAAGTATAAGTTAAAAGTTCTAAAGTTGTTTTAAAAGCATGTTTTAGAAAATTTATTATTTTTAAATGTTTAAATTTTAAAGTAAGTATTTTTCAAATGTATCTTAGTAGTAATTACTTATAGGTGGCTTGGTACTATGTTTGTAAAAGAGAAAAAATTAGTTTTATGAAGTAGCTTTATTTTAAATAGTCTTAAAGTATATATTTTTAAAGTATTAAGGTAGTTTTTATTTTAAATGTTTTAAAGTATAATTCATAATAAAGTGTTTTAAATTATTTTAAAAATCTAAAGTATTGTACTTGGTGTTTTCAGTGGAAATAAATATTTGGGAATTCATTCCATGAGAAGAGTGTGGTTTGAAATAGTTTTCAAAGGGTTGAAAAGTGGAAATATATCTTGTGAAGATATTTTGAGATTAATAAATAATTCGGTGAAATTATTTATGTTTGATGGTTGTTTGTGAACGTTATTTGATAGTTAAATAACCGACTATCAATATTGGCCAATGCGCTGATCGTTTTGAAGAGACCAGGATCAGGATTAAATTCTCGAAAACTACTTCGATCCGTTTTGTACGTTTTCGTGAGGATGACAAGTTTGGATTCGTAGGTGGAGCAGTGAAGTGCAAGGGCTAGTCACTACTAATCCTGAGGTGATTCCAAAATGGATGTAGTAGGAGTAGTGCTTTCGGTTCCGTTCGAACCCGAGACAGACTTGTATGGATGAATGCATTCAGAACATCGTCAGGTGGGCGATGAGCATTCTAAGAGATGTGTTCTATAAAGTAACGCTTAGCCTCGAGCCTCACCAACCGGGAATGACTGAAAATCAGGGGATATGCAGAAAGACTAAGTGGGTAGAACCCATTAGGGTAAGGTCATCCCTGTCTAGATGTCCCTTTTTATTTCGGCGGTGTGGGCGGTTGCTGATCCCAACCGCGGGGTGATCTTACTCGGGATTATCCAGTAAGGGGTAGTCTCGGTCTTGTGTTGCAGGGGATTGGGAGGGATCCTCGGTACGGTGATCTAGGCCACGTACTGTGACAGGTGGTGCCCCAATTCCTAGTCATTAGTTGGAAATCCATTTTCGCTACGTGCCTTTACGGTTTTGATTGTGCCCACCTATTGCTGAAACGTGTAATGCAAGCATTTCAACTAGATTCTATTTTACTTTCTATAGACACTATTATAATATCAGACGGATTTGATAAAAAGTGTTTTGGCTATCGTAAGGTAAAAACCCGACATGTTTATTTGTGGCGTGGTCTTACGAGATGCTTTTTTTTCAAAGGATTTTGAAAATTTAATAATCAAATTGAATGTGATTTTCTCATGCTGGTATTCTAGACTGACTCAGGTGTTATTTCACTATAATGCTCGGGTCAAACCGAGTATTATAGATTACAGAAAAGGATGCCGTGGAGCTCAGAAGACGAGCTTGATGGCGATACATACTTCTGTACTTGTTTTAAATATTCCGCTGTGTTGATTAGCTGTGTATTCAGTTTTGTGAGGACATGTTATGATTACTATCCAGTTGAATGTTATGTGTGCTCTGATGATGTAATGTATAAACAAATTTGCTTTTGTGTAAAGATCAGTTATTATCTATTATATTTTATTCCGCTGCGATGGTTAGATTCTGTTGTTGTTCTATTTTCTTCTTCTACCTCCTTCTTCTTAACCCTAATGGTTCGTATTTCCGTTCACTTTGAGTTGATATGTTGGAAATAGTGTTGACTCAAGGGGTAGGAACTGCGGGTCATTTCAATCACAGATTCAAACACACCAATATCGATAAGTGGTATATTCCTATATATCTTCTATTCACAGATTCATGGATAAATAATATACATTTATCACAGATAAAATAAATTACATTCATCACAGCTCGAATCAAATAATTCATAACACAAAACATTACACATAGAGATACCAAACAATTCAATGCATTTCATACAATTCAAACATCCATAAGTAAGATTAATTATTCATATGATTAATTTAAATCAGATTAATCACTTACAATTAAATTATTAATACTGGTTAATTAATATTAATTAATTACAAACCATCTTAATTAATTAACCTTTATCCACTTATTAATTAACATTTAAAATGAATCAATCAACTTTTAATTATTAATAAATCAACATTGATTAATAAATAAATCAACCTTTAATCGTTAAATAATTAACCTTTAATTATTTAATTATCCTTTAAACTAATTACACTCAATTGATTAATTAATAAATTAATTAACCCTTAATTAATTACCATTAAATTAATTAATTGATTATTCCTTAATTATTAATTAATAAACCTTAATTATTAATTAGCAAAACTTAATTACAAATTAATTAATCCTTAATTACCAGTTGATTAATCCTTAATTACCGTTTGATTAATTCTTAATTAACAGTTAACCAATCCTTAGTTAACAGTTAATCAACCCTTAACTAATCTTTAATCAATCCTTAATTAATCGTTAATTACAGATTAATTATCCTGTAACTATTAATTAATAAAATCTAATTATTAATTAATAAAACTTAATTACAAACTAATTAACCTTTAAATTAATTAACTTTAATCCTTAATTATTTATTAATTAAATCAATTAATTACTCTTAATTAATCCTTTATAATTTTTAATTAAATTATTTAATCATACTAAATTTCCTTAATTAACTTAATTAATATCAGGACTTTAAATCTTAATTATCTTATTAATGCCTTAATTACCGTTGACATATTTAAACCATTATATCTTTATAATAATTTTACTTAATTAAATCATTAATTAAGTTTAAAATAAAATAATCATTTAACTTGATAAATTAAAGTTACCAAAAGATAACTTCTTTTAGATGCTTTAAACATTGTGAAGTAATAGTTTTAAAACTAGTTTCAATTTAAATTTTAAAACTTACTTTTATAAAAATCTTAAAATTTCATTTTACTAAGTTTTATAATCACTTTAAATTTTACTTAACAGAATTTATATTAACAAATTTCTAAACTTTTTAACCAATTGTTAAAGAAAATGACTATTATATAAAGAGTAAGTTTAAATAAGAAAGTTTAAACAAGATTTTAAACTTTAAATTTCAAACACATTGATTTTAAAACCTTTAAAACTGCACAACACTGTACTTCGGGTCAAACCCGAAAACCACTCGGGTCTACCCCGAGTTTCCCTCTCCTTCTTCCCTTTATTTCAAAAACTTGAGTTTTATTTAAAGCTTTAAAAACCTACAGGTTTAACCCCAAAAACCACTCGAGTAAATACCCGAGTCTTTTGCCCAAACACTCGATCAATGCTTCGAGCAAAACCCCAAACCAAAACAACAGACACGAAACTCCTCACCATGCACGTGCACCATTGTTAGAGCCACCTCTGACAATCGACACACCCTCCATCACATCGACCATCGTCTAGACCTTGATTCCTACCCTTGAATCAGTCGCATAAGCCTCCAATCAAAATCGTGCAAAGAGGATGAAACTGGAACACATGACCATTACCAGAATTTGCCTCGAACACTTGCCTCCGTCCACCAGAGTCGCTGTAATCCCATCTACGTCCCCAATAGCACTCCCTCCTGCCTTCCCCCAATGCCCGGTAAAGCTCGATCCACCAGAGACGATGCATTGCCCTGATTCCAGATTCGACCTAAATTAGGCTTAAAAATCTAAATTAAGTTGTCGCCGACGCCATGATGATCGGGAACCACACTAGCCATTTTTTCCGAACTCCCGGAATCTTCCCCTAACTCCAGCCATTTTTGCCAAACTCCCTGAACCTTCCTCTACCTCCAGGCATTTTTGCCGAACTCCCTGAACCTTCCCCTAACTCCAGCCATGGTTCCAACTCCCCAGTAGCTGCCGATCACCAGAGAACACCCAAAAACCCTTCTCTGGTTAACTTAAAATTACACACCTGGTCCTAAATTAAAAATCATGATTTTTATCTTAAAAATCATATTTTACAAAGAGGTTTTAAGTTATGTAATTGGATTATCAAATTATAATTCTTGATTTTAACATGCATTTAAATTTTCTTCTGAACTATCTTGTTTCCAGTAAAATTTCAAACCTATTTTTCTTGAAATAAATTTTAAAATTTAATTTATGATTAAACAAACATATAATATTTGAATCTCAAAGCATAACAAAGATCGAGTGAGTAGATTTTGAATTTTTGATCAAAACCTTTAAGTTCTAAACTAAGAACATAGATGGTTACTTCAACAGGCATGCACACTTACTTATGTCCATAAAGACAGAGATAACTCATATATATGTACAAACAAAGCATCATTCACCTCAGACTTCCTAAGAAAACATCACTTAACTTTTGATTTAAAATGTTTACTCACCTGGAAGTATGAAGCAGAGCCTGGAATGTTAAAAACTGGAATATGAATTTGTTTGAGTTGTTGATTTTCCAGGTTTTCAACATCTTTGAGGTAGCTTCAGATTGAAACTGCATGAGGTTGTTTGATTGTTATTTGTTCTACTTTAATTATGATCTTTGAATTGCTTGAATTTCCTGAGTTGATCATCACAGGCTTTAATTTAAAAGTTGTTTGCTTTGTTTGATTTTTCTCTGATCTGATTTTTGATTTTGTTTGAGAAATTTTTGATTTGAAATTTTCTTTACCGGTTTATGTTGTTAGTTTGCTTGAAAATGGTAACAGGTTTTGATGTCTTGCTTTGAATTGAAAACATAAGAAAAGAATTGAAGATAGAAGATGGAAGTTTATATAGTCTAAATTATGATTTATTAAAATTTAAAGAAAATAAAATCTAATTATGACACTTGTTCAAATAAATCAACATTTGTCATTACCAATTCCTAATTAACTTACACATGTATTCACAAGCTTTAATAATCTAACACTTGTAATTATTTATTTTTAATAAATTTTAAAATGATTAAAAAGCTTTTTAAATTAAATTTCCTAATTGATAAATACATTTCTAAATTAATAAATTCTTTCTTAGTTTTATATAAATAAAAACTTTTAAAAGAAAATAAAATAAAAGCCAATTGTATTCTAAATAAAGTCATAAATAATATGTTTAATCCATTTTTAAATGTAAATAAAAATTATTGTATTTATTTTACTATTTAATAAACACTATCTTAATTTATAAATCTAAATTCTTTTAAGGAAAAAAAATCTTATTTTAAATAGAAACTTTATCCATATATTTTTATATCCAAAATATTTTCAAGATATAAACCCTTTTAAATTCCAAATTTAAATCCAAATTTTAAATTCAAACTCAAATTTAAATTTTAAAATCCAATTTATTTTCCAAATATATATTTATTTTGAATATCAAATCAATATTCTATTTAAAATCAATTTATATACATATATTTAAATAACAAACAAATATTTTATTTTATTTGGAAATTTTAAATAAATTAACCAATTAAATCCATAAATTTATATAAATTATCAATTTAAATTTTACTCAAAAATCGAGATTATTATATTAGGCAATAAAAGGCAAGAGTTTGAATGGTTTGGAAGATGAAAAGGCAATACTATAAAACAAATAACATGATGGATTTAATTATCTTTTTTCCTTTGTATGCACACAATGAAAAGAGGAGTTTGAGGAACAATGTGTAAGTGATTGATAGGAGAAAATCATGCTTTGAATGTGGGAAGTAATTGGCTATCTAAGTGGAAAGGTAAGGGAAAAGAAAAAGGCAACAAATAAAAAACAAGTAACTTAGGTCTTTTCAAATTTCTAAGCCATTTATCAAAATAAAATCCACTAAATAAAAAAAAGTTTAAACAATGTAAAAGAGGAAATAAAATAGGGAAATAAACATAGAAAAATAGAAAATGAGATATAGAAAATCATTGCGTATAAAACGCTGTATTCTATCCCATTTAAAAGGTATAAATCAGAATTTAATGAAACGAAAAGCAGAACGTATATCATAAATATATTCTTCTTTAGAGAAAAAAATTTAAAATTAAAATTTTAAACTGGAATTCAAAATTTGACCAGAGTTGACGAAAATATAAAATTTTCAGAGAACATTTATTTTATTGAATTTGGAAAATAAATTATAAACAAATTCCAAACTTAGATTGGAAAATTCCAAAATTCAATTTTAAATAACTTAAAGTTTAAAGTTTTCAAATAAGAATTTTAATTAAAATATTTACAAAATTATGGGTTGTTACATTTATGTTGAGACATTTAGTAATTGCATCGTTTTTTAAAGAAAATATCTGCATATTTTTCACTTCAAATAATTTTCAAACAGCAGACATTATTTTCTTATAAAACCCCTTCTAGAAAATCATTTTTGACCTTGTTTCAGATTAGTCATTTTTAGAAAATTTGATAATTATTTTTGGATTTGATTTTAAATGATTACATTGACTAATCTGACTCCTTTCTAATTATCGAAAAGATAAATAGTGATTGAAAATGTGATGAGTGTTGATATTAATCATATACTATAACTTGAGATGGTATATTTAGTAAATTTCTTTAGAAATTTGAACAAGAGATAAAAACTTTTTGTTGGTAAAAATTCTATGACCATCTCTATTTCTACCATATTTCTAACAACCACCACTCATCAAAATTCAATATAGTTTGTCAATATGTGGTATTTTAAGTAGGAAATAATTTGTTATTCATTTTATGTTTAAAAAAAAGGATCCAAAGTATTTACACTCATTTAAAAGTCCTCACGGTTATGCATGGGTAAATTTATTGGAATTTTGATTATGTGCTTCCATGCTCATTTAAACGTCCTCATGGTTATGCATGTATGGAACGCATATCAAAATTGATTAATTAAATGGATAAGTTGATTCTAATCTCATTTAAAAGTCCTCACAGTTATGCGTGGTTAGAAGATACTTGAATTCATTTTTTTTTTAAATAAAAATTTGGAATACTACTGATCTCATTTAAAAGTCCTAACAGTTATGCATGCTTAGTAGATATTAAAATTCCTGATATAAATATGCCGCAAATAGACACAATTATATGGTTTTATATGATGACATTATTCCTATCATTCTAAAGTGGAATATGCGTCTAACAGAGTATTTATGATTTTTGTTTGATTTTTTATTGAAATATAATATTTATACTCGATTGGGAACTAATGTTGTATTAATGTCTATCGCTTTATCTCTATTTTTCTAACACCATTACTCTTTTGCTGATAACAAAAGGGGGAGAGAAAGGTTATGATTTTGGCAAATAAAAGTCAGTTATTTTATTTTCTATATGTATCAAGGCTCATTTGAATATTTTTATTTCTTTTCATGCATATATGAAGGGAAGCTTTATGTGGAGAGGAAGCATTCAAATAGGGGGAGCTAATTGAATGATCAAATACATTTAATAAATTCAAAATCTTATATATATGTTTGTTATCATCAAAAGGGTGGGATTGTTGAATATGCGAGTATATGATTTTTGTTTGACGATAACAAACATATATATATATATTCATTTAAATGTATTTGTTAATGTACTATTTTATTTTTCACATAATTAAATAAATATTTGCTAAATATAATAAATAACATAGAATTTAAATTCAAACAGATATTTTATTCAAACAAATATCTATTACAATTTTGAATAGTACAAATTTGAACTCTCACTATATATATACACAAATTCAATGACAATACAATTTTGATTACATCACAAGTTCTAATTTACAAATGCACCTCACTACATATCGCTCATTCACTCGTATTTATCTTCAAATTTATTCCAGATTGAATCCAGCATCTGAACAATCTGCATAATAAACACTAACGCTGTAAAATTGAAAATGAAATATTTTTGCAGTGTAAAATAAAATGTATTTTGAAAATATTATTTGTCTTAGTTTTTTGGGTTGTTCGTCATCACTTAAATTTGAATTCATCATACACAAACAGCTTGTGACATGCACAATTTATCACTGTACATGCCATAAGGCCATGCATACCAATATACACTTGTTAAATCTACAGGGATAGGTGAGCATAAGGTCAAACCCAAATCAAAATCCGGGTTCAACTCAAGTGAAATAAATATAAAATCATGACATGAGCACAAGGTCAAACCCAAGCTTTAAGCTGGATTCAACACATGTGTAATCCAAACGTATCAACTCAATAAAATGGTCAAAAATCCAAAACCAATATAAATCAAGCCTTGACCAAAGTTCAAGTCGTACACATGAAAACAGAGGCTAGACAGTCCATTCAGACCATCAAGCAAGTGCACTACTAAACCAACAAAGGCAGTTCACAAGTCAAAGACAAGAGAGACCAGGCACCAAACAGTTACAACAAGTACACAAGTGTAGACTTAGCATAGGTAGACCATACATGAATGGTCAAAGCAGTGTGAACATACCAGAATCAGTGAAGCATGAATATAATCTATGTAACTTGAACAAATGATCATGTGAACAGTGCAGTGAAACCAAGGCATGGATGTAGACATCAACTACACATGAAGTTCAAAAGTGAAGACACTGCATCATGAAAGCATATGCAGACTGCCTCGAAGTGTGCATATGGTCAGGCAATGTCAAAGACAAAGCAGTACATATGCATACAACCAAATACAAGCTAGAGAAGCAATGCAAATTGACACGAAGGAACAAAGCCTCATCATCAACATGACTCAATGCATACATTATAATTTTAGACCAGACTACACGATGAACCAATAGTGAAACAAGTGAACCAGTGAAAACACAGAAGAATGGAAGTGTACAAACAGTGGTGAATGCTGATACAACATGCACCAGATCAGGTCAAAGTAAACCAGATCATCAAATGGAACAAAGACCAGATACAATACAACAGAGGGTGCAACTTAATATAACAAGTTACAGCAAAACACAAATGCTCAAAGCAAATCGAAGCCAGTGATACGAGATCACAATGTGCACAGATATGCAAACAAAGTATGCACTGATATCACAAGTTTAGAAACAACAATACATTCATACACACATACAAATGTATGCATGCACATATATGAAGACACACAGAAATAATCAAGCAGTGAATTTCAAAAATTGCCGAAGTCAAAATGGAATCAAATCCAATGCCAGAGAATTCAAAGCAGCATTTTCAAACCAAAATCTTAAACATGGTCATGCCGATGTCAACAGAGAGAATTTAGAAAAAGGTAGCTTGCATCAGGAATTTCAAATTTAACGAGTCAGAGCCAAAGTCAAACATTATCACAATATCAAGCCATTAGAAATTCACGGAACCAAAAATGACAGAAATCAAAGCCGTGGTTGTCAAGAAATTGATAAATTTAAAATAGAAACCGTGTCAACCAAGTAACACGAAAACATATGAAATTGAAGAAGTCAGAAATCATCCCAATCATTCAAGCATAATCAAACGACAAGCGTAATATTATCAGACGATTTAGTATAAAATATACGAACGAAAATATAGCGGTTCGAACCCTATATAAACCCTAAACATCAACGACAAATGGGGTATTCGAGTTCATGCAACAAAGAACAAATCAATCAACTCGAATCACGATCGAGTTCAAGCAAGCTAACCGGAAAGAGCAAAAGGCATAAATTATATACCGAAGTCGAGATTGAACTCAATCGAGAAGCAGCCATGTGAAACTCAAGGAGACGGTCGATCGATAGAGGAAGCAATGCCTAATCACTTATTCGATCAATAAAAAAAGTCTACGGCTTCAAATATTATCCAAAGCTCTAATTTATTGAAGAGGAAAGAAAGTATTGGAGCATAAGAAAGGAGGAAGACAGCGTTACAATGGAACGGGCCGACACAGATAAAAAGGAGAAAGGGATTTTCTTATCACTTATTTGTTTGGGCCGGCCTTGGTTATTAATTATATAGGGCTTTAGATTATAAAATAGGTTTTTGTCATTTAATTGCTTTTAATTTTGTAATTTACTTTTAAACTTGTGTAATTTCTAGTCGTGTGACTAGGGGATGAGCTACGGTGGTGTAGTTTGAGAATTCGCAACTCAGTGGCTGAGTTGTGGCAGGGTTTTGAGCGTAGAGTTAAGGCTAGTCGATAGCAGGTGTCATGAGTTTACTTATGTAAGTGTCTGACTGCTTAATTTCTAGTAGAAACCTTGGGGGAAGCATGTAGGTAGGGTTTTGCCGTAGTTGGGTAAATTCTGTGTTGTTTTATTTTTGCATTTATTATTCTGCTATTATTTGTGCTGTTATTATTCTACTATATCTGTGTTGAAATTATTTTATATAAACTTCTGTAATAAACTTTCGTAATTTATAATATCACCATATTCACCCTCCTCTAGGGTGAAATCGATCCTACAATAAACACTCAACTTTTTATTTGGAACTGAAATTATTCTGGCTATAGACAAATTCCATCTCAATCCTATATCTTATACGACATCGATACAAATTTTCAGCAACTCATTTCATGCAAAAATGGACCTCGTATGAGAGAGTTACGATTTTTATCAATATTGATAAAATTAAACCTAATTAAAAATAATTAAATAAAAGAAAATAAAACAAATACTTTACCCTTCCTCTTCAGCCCTTCATTCTGGATCGGAAAAAAACCCACGTAGGAGATAAACCAAAACATATCGACAACGTCCACGCATACGCAACCCAAGCGATTGAAGAATCGCCAACACCTTTCGCTCGAAACCTAGTACCCAAATAGACTGCAAGCTCATACTCGACAAACCGTCGCCATCTCAATCGCTCCTCGCTGCCAACATCCGCGCATGCGTGTAAAGTCGCCGCCCGCTAGTCATCGTGTGCCATCGCCATCATGCGCCTCTAGGCACATCGCTGCCCCCACGTCGTGCGACGTCATTATTTTTTTATCGGCTATAGATAATTTTAGGCTGCGGCCATTTTCTTTTTGTTTTTTGAATCGAGATCTAATTTTAAAAGCTAAAGGAAAGGAGAAGGAAGCGGTGGTGGGTACGGTTGAAAAGGATAAAGGCCTATACGCGTATGATTTTGTTAAATATATTTTATTATTATATTAGAAAATATCCCATCTAGACATTTGAAATCCTCAAGCTCCATATGAAGCATGCCGCCTGATGTTTATAATGTTTTACCTCCATTCCGAGCGTAATGAAACTAGTTTCGAAAGCCAATTCGATCGTACGTGAGAGTTAGCTTTTCAAATCTAATTTACTGAAATTATGAATTTTAAATTCTACGCGTTCCAAGCTCGCACAGCCAAACAACATGTTCGAAAGCCACGAAACTTGAAATCCTACAATAATTCACCATTACTGATCCGATGGAACTGGTTTCGTCGAAATCCTAAACAGTGGCCAAAATGGCTATTTTAACTCGTTAATTAGAATATAAAATTTTCGATTTTTAATTATTCACATTTAAATCCAATTTTGAATGTTAACCATCTTCATTCTTATTTAAATAAATTTAAATCAATTTTCGAATTCATTTTAATTCTCATTAACTCCCGGATTCAATTATTCAAATTATCTCTAATATTCAATTCAAACAAATTAAATTTCCCAACAAATCAATATTAACAAATCATTGTATTTGTTTATACCCATATATATCCAATAATTATATTATACTTAATAACTTACAATAGTCAAAAGTATGGGTCGTCACATGTGTAAACTTCCAAATCTCGATTCCCTTCCAGAACAACCAAAACTGGTGCATGTGTCAATAAGTGTTTCAAACTCTGGAACGCCTCCTCACACTTATCGATCCACACAAACTTTACATACTTCCTCGTTAGCTTGGTCATCTATTTGCACCAAAAATGGTCACAAACCCAAATTTCGCGAAAGCACCAGTGTATGAACACAGATTAGCAATAAATGATCACCAAACACAGATCTAAGTAATGTAGAGGATAAAAAATGAAGAATAATCAGCTTAAAAACGGAAAGAAGTAGACAGAGTAACAAGATTTATAGTTGTTCGGCTATCTCCGGCCTACAACCACTCCAAAAGTTAATCTTTTATTGACTTTCCTTGCTGGTTACAGCTAATTACAACGGATTACAATGAAGATATTCGAGTACAACAATAGCTTAGTAGTGAAAAAGTATTTTTAGTAGAGTCTGGATGTTGGCTAGCCAAAATATCCTCCTTCTGTTGGCTCTGAGGTGCTATTTATAGGCACTCCATACAAATATCTTGCTCAAATTTCAGGTGACTTTTTCTGGCATGTGATTGGGCCTACGTGATCGATCCCACAAAGTTTTGGCTCGATCCATGATCGATACGAACGTAATTCATATCGATTAAGATTTTGTCCAATGGAGTTGAAACTTGGCATGAATATTTCTTAGCTTGTACGTAAGTTCATGTGAAAATTTCATAGCATTTGGACTTGTAAATCTCGAGATATGATCGGTATGAAATGTAGTGTTCGTGTGGTATTTCGTTTGTATCGATCAATTTTTATCGATACTGGATCGTATCGATACCATGCACGTGCTTGTTAATGACGTGGCCCTAACTTCAAGGCTCGATCCACTTCCCATGTCGTGTTGAACATTTCTTCACTCGAACCATGCACATTCTTCATTTGCATCCATGCTTCGTGCCTTCGTGTCTTTTACTTTGCATCCATGCTCTCCTCTCTTCGAAACGACCAAGTTAGCATCGATGACGTTTCTTGAAGGTCCAAGAGAGATCCACCTTTCACGCTGCTTTGGTTGCTTCCTTCGTATCGATCGATACAAATACAATTGATACGAACATGACTCCTGAACCCTTCGTATCCATTCGCTACCACCCATCTATTAACGCCTTCGGACTTCTTCGCATCGACTCGAAGTACCCAATGTCGATTGATACAAGCAGTATCGATTCGAAGTAGTCATGCTAATTGGTACTAACAGCATTGATTCGAAGTATGCTGCTACGCTCCATCCTAATCGACAAGAATTCACCATGTTGAAGAAACCATCACGCGCCTGCCTATTCGATCCAAATCCACAGCCATCGAGTCAAAAACCACTTTTCCTTCCTCATTGATCAATGCGAATTTCTTGTTCGTATCGATGGGGATCGATACGAAATGTAAGGATACGAACAGTATCGATACCGAACCAATCCCCTTTAACATTGATCCATATATATATCGAGCATAAAAACTACGATTGATCTAAAGTTTGAAACATAGCCTCTCCTAACCTTGATCATCATTCCTAATTGATCCCGCCTTGATTGGAGCTCGGCCAGATTTTGACGACATCGGTCATAGCTTATTTCCAATCGATCTCCAATCCTGATATCCATCCTTTCTAGCCACTTTGTTGATATTCCGGCTTTGACCAAAAGGTGGGATAACATTTGCCCCACAAAACATGCTTGTGGTAAGGTGTGTTTTGAACAGTTCTGAATTCGACGTCTAAAGCTCATATTCCGTCTATAGTCATATCATCTGAGTGCATCACTCTCGACTGCTCCTAGTCGATGTCCGATTCCAAATCCAATAACCAAAGTCTTAGCTAATTCCTCATTCATCCAAACCCGATAATTGGGTCCTAATCCATCCTTATCCAATAACCAATAACCGAATTCAAGATCCCTCCGGGTCGATATCCAAATCTATAACCTCTCCGGGTTCTTTCCAAGCGTAGTCCACACCTGATTACCGCGGTCAAGTGTCCCTGAACATTGAATAATGTCATGGCTTAAGTCCTAAGCCCAATCCTGGTCACATCGGACCCTTTCCGAGCATAGTTCATACTCGAAGACCTGAAATAGCAATCGATAAATATTGTGGGGCTAAAGTCCTAGGCCAAATCCTGGTCTCTCCGGACCCTTGTAGAGCATAGTCCATACCCGATGACGTGAATAAGCCAATTCACCACGTTCGGACGAAGAGACTTACCCCTTGCCAGGCATAATCCATACCCGACGACCATTTACCAAAAACCAGGTAAAAATCCAATAAAAATCCAATCCAAATCAAATCGGAAAACCAAAAATCCACATCCGAAATCAAAACCAATATCCAAACATGAAAACAATCATCTAAATGAAAGTCTAAACCAGAAAAAAAAATTAGAAGTTCAAACCAAACTCCAAAACCAAGCCAGAAAAGACAAATGTCCAAACCAAAAGAAAACACAGGTTTCACAAACCGTAGTGTCGCGGTTTTTCATCATTTAGAGCATGCCTAGGGGCCATCTCCATCCTCGTACATGAGTAAACGACTTGGTCATTTACATGTAGTTTGCTACTTATTTCATATCATCCCTATCAATTGATAACCAATCGACCATCACTCCTGGGCCTCGTGTCTTCATTTTTTGAGGTAGATGGTGGTTGCTCCTGTTCCACCGCTGCATTCCGAGCCCCAACATATTGTCGCAACTGTCCCTTCCTTACATGCTCTTCAATTATGTCCCTTATATGCCTGCAGCTGTTGGTATCATGTCCATCAAAATCGTGAAAAAAACAATGCCTCCTTGATGCCCTTTTTTTCGAGGATTCTCTCCTCATTGGCCTTTGGTAGGGAAGGCGATTCCGAGTCCCAATGAATATCCGTTCCAACATCTCTTTTAATCTAGTGTAAGTGGAAAACTTTGGCTCCCTCCACCGCTTCCTAGCTTTTCCTGTTTCGTCATCTAGCTTCCTTTTTCCTTTATCTTTATCTTTATCTTTATCTGAGCTTCCGCTGGATGGCCCTCCATCCTCAGCCGCATTCACCTCCTTTAATTTTATATCTGAACGTGCATCATCTAGTCGAAGGAATATCTCAGCTTCATGAAAGAATTCCTTGAGATCCATTGGTGGATCCCATATTAGAGATACTTTGAAATCTGAATTCTCTCCGCCTCCTAGTACTGCTGCCATTAAAACCATCGATGGATCTGACCGATCCATCGAAGAAACCGCTGCATTGAACCGAGTTAAGAAAGCTCTGAGTGATTCATCCGTCCTTTGCTTTACTGATGTTAGCATCATCACATTCTTCGGCCTTTTGATATGAACCCGAAACTACTTCAGAAACCTGTCCACCAATTCTGTCCATGGCCTAATAGATCCTTCTTCCAGCTGTCTAAACCACATAGCCGCTATATCCGTTAAGTAAAAAGGAAAACATCGAGTCATAACTTCCTTTGATGCCCCCAGCACTTCCATGGGTCGTATGCACCTCAACAAGTGATCAGTAGGTTCAGTTTTGCCATTCTATACCTCTAGCGTAGGTAACTTGAATCCTGGTGGATTCCGCGCCATTATGATGTTATGAGTAAATGGACTCCTATTTACTCCTTCTAAATCCCTGTTTGTCAAACCTCTGCGCATGGTTCTCCTAATGATCTCAGCCAATCCAGCGTTGTCCATCAAGGGTTGTCCCCCAAGTTCCTAAGGGAACTTCGACATATATTCCTCATTGTGCGCTCTTGCATTCCCGCAAGCATCTTGTTGTGTGCTGTCTACTAGAATTCCTCCATGGACTGGTCCATCGTTGCTGGGTGGTGTGCCCATATGCTTAGATCTATCCAGATTAGCAGTTGTGTGCTAATCAGGGGTTGAGCCTTGTTGAGCTGCTCCATTCGATTTCCTATTTGGTCCTTATGCTCCAGCTCCGTGGATCTGAATTCCTAAACCTCCAGCTATTCCTGCTTGCCCAAACTGTCTGAGAAGGTTCTGCATCATCTCCTCCTGCCTTTTTAGAACTCTTCATGCATAACTCCCATCATAATCTCCATCTCGTCTCTGGTGATGAAATCTAAAGTTTGATTAGCTCCTGATGATGCCTTCTGGCTTCCTTCATGCTGACTTCTCTCGGCTCTTTGTCTTCTACTTGATTGCCTTGTCATAGCTCTTTAGATCTGAACCCTAAAGCCTTCTAATCCGAACTCCAAATCTGGTATAGCGTGTGCTAGTAGTTCTCAGTGAAAGCATCAAAGTGTTTGTGCCAAAAATGGTCACAAACCCCAAATGTCATGAAAGCACTAGTGCATGAACACAGATCAACAATAAATGATCACCAATCACAAATCTAAGTAATGTAGAGGATAAAAAATTAAGAATATTCAACTTAAAACGGAAAGAAGTACATAGAGACATAAGAATTTTAGTGGTTCGGCTATCTCCAGCCTACGTCCACTCTAAAAGTAAATCTTCAGTTGACTTTCCTTGCTGGTTGCAGCTGATTATAGCGGATTACAATGAATAAATTCGAGTAAAACAGTAGCTTAGTAGTGCAAAAGTGTTTTTGGCAGAGTCTGGACATTGGATAGCCAAAAGATCCTCCTTCTATAGGCTCTGAGGTGCTACTTATAGGCGCTCCATGCAAATATCTCGCTCAAACTTCAAGGGACTTCTTTTGGCACATGAGTGGGCCCACGCGATCGATCCCATGAAATTTCAGCTCAATCCGTGATCGATATGAATGTAATTCATATCGATCAAGATTTTGTCCAATGGAGTTGAAATTTGGGGTGAACATTTCTTAGCTTGTACGTAAGCTCCTATGAAAATTTCATAGCATTTGGACTTGTAAATCTCAAGATATGATCGATACGAAATGTAGTATTCGGGTGGTATTTCGTTCGTATCGATCAATTTCGTATCGATACTGGATCATATCGATACCATGCATGTGCTTGTTAATGACGTGGCCCTATCTTAAAGGCTGGATCCACTTCCTATGCCGTGTTGAACGTTTCTTCCCTCGAACTATGCACATTCTTTGTTCGCATCCATGCTTTGTTCCTTCGTGTCTGTTACTTTGCATCCATGCTCTCCTCTCTTCATATCAACCAAGTTAGCATCGATGACGTGTCTCGAAGATCCAGGGGAGATCCACCTTTCCGCCGCTTTGATTGCTTCCCTCGTATCGATCGATACTAATATGATCGATACGAACATGACTCCTGAACCCTTTGTATCCATATGCTACCACCCGTCTACTATGCCTTCAGTCTTCTTCACATCGACTCGAAGTACCCAATGTCGACCGATATAAGCAGTATCAATTCGAAGTAGTCATGCTGATTGGTACGAATGCCATCGATTCGAAATATGCTGCTGCGCTCCATCCTGATAGGAATTCATCGAGTCAAACAAACTATCATGTGCCTGCCTATTCGATCCAAATCCACAGCCATCAAGTCGAAAACCACTTTTCCTTCCTCACTGATCGATGCAAATGTCTTGTTCGTATCAATAGGGATCGATACGAAATGTATGGATACGAATAATATCGATACCAAACCAGTCCCCTTCAACATTGATCCATCCATATCTCGAGCATACTAACTCCGATTGACCTGAAATATGAAACGTAGGCTCTCCTAGCCTTGATCAACATTCCTAATCGATCCCGCCTTTATTAAAGCTCGGCCAGATTTTGTAAAGACCCCTAAATCCGTACTCCTTGAATAGACACTAATCTCCTTTGTTTAATTCAAGATGAACGAAAATACGAACCCTTAGGGGTTTTTTTTTAAGAAAAATTTAGGAAAGAAGAAGAGAAAAAGATAGAAATTAGGGAGGAGAGAAGAAGACAATTTTTAGAAAACAGAGAATTAGAAAAACAGAAGATAGAAAATTTTAAAAATAGAACGGGACAGAAAGGGAACAACAGAACAACAATAGAATCTCACAATTCGCAGCGGAACAACATATAATAATAAATGAATAATCTTTAAACAAAGAACTATATCAGTTATTACATTTCATTTCATTACATCACATCATCAGAGTGTACAACATCATACAACAACAAACAGTGCAGCGGAAAAAGAAATACTATATAAACTAGTAATACGCCATGCCATCCAGCTTGCCTCCAGCAACTCCAGAATATCCAGAATATCCTGATAAACCTTAAACTCTTGACTGCCCGTGTGGAAATTGGTGGGCACCCAGAGTTTAGGAAGGAAAATAATAAACTCCAAGTCAGTCATGTGACTGGTGTGAGAACTCAAAACAGTTTATTTATCTTTAAATTCAAAATAGAGGAATATTTTTAATCAATTCGCAATGCTTTTAAAAAATGAGACTACCATAAGGCCTCCCGCACACACACACAATGCAAACGCAGAATCGGAGGAGATTTCTCCTTATGATAGTCAAAGATGCTTGATACACATTTAAAATAATATTTGATATTATTATTAGTGCATAGTGTAGGAAAAATTTATTTCGAAAGTAGAATATAAATCTTAGCCAACATAGACATTTCGAACTATGCCTACTATAGCTACCATCCAAACAGTGGTGACCACCATAAGTGAATGGCAGGTTCTACAACTAATACCGTACAAGTTTCGTATTGGGAATTGGATTTCCAACGAATGATCAGGCCAAGGAACTTCCCATTGCCACATGAGAATGCCTCTGGATGGACATCCCCGAGAACCAAACCGGATCTCTACCAACACAAGGCCGGGTTACTCCTAACTGAGTAACAACTGACCGAATATGCCATCCCCCGGTCCTTTGGGACCTTTATCAACCGAGCGCTCGTAATCAATTCACACAATCATAACAAAGTGTTTTCAACATGAGTAAGCATCTGGGCTCCATACCATGATACCACCCTTTTCCAGAAGGAAATGCACATATCCTAAAGGGTGCTACCCCTCATAACCTTGCTGCTTCTTTCCTGTTTTGACCATTCACGGGATGTGAGGCTCGACGAAGTCACGTCCACAAAAACATACTTTATACAAAAGCCATGCTTTGGGTCAACAAATGATCAACACAATGATCACAAGGATAGACGATCAAATAAACGATCCTATCACAAATAATCAACACAATGATCATTTCAGCATCACTCAGCATGTCACATTACCAAATTGGGAATATATCGCTGATAACTTCAACTATATAACCTTTGAGCTCGTACGTCTCAAAGAAGGGTGTTAAGCAAAGAATAAATTCTCCGCCACCAACAGAAATATATTTGAAAGAAATCGGCTTTATATCTCAACTTGTAATGTCAGGCATACAATCCATACAAGTCTGTTCCGGGCTCGAACAGAACCGAAGGCACTTACAAAGAAGTCCTTGCAATCCGGATATTCGCAATCCTGATCGGATTCACCATCACATATGGAGAACTCAATACCGTAGCTACTCGGTGCAGAGTCAATCGATAGTTCATCCTATCACTCTCGCAAATACCGGTCTTCAACACCGATCTTCAAATGCGATTCACAACGACGTATCACATATTCGGAGTGGGTTATACGACCCCATGGTCCTTTCCCGGTTAACCCGAATAGTGAGCGCTTATTCAAAAATAAGTGTGACATTCAAATTCAATCAATTCACATCCAATACCCATTCAAAGGGAAATACTGATAGTCGGTTATTGAACTATCACTGGATATGCATACATCACCAGATTCCAAATAATTTTCCAAATTATTTATTTTCCAAAATATCTTTACAAGATATATAATTCCAACACTTCAAAAATAAATCAATATTTATTTTTAACAAGTTTCACTTTCACATATAAATTCCTTAGTGAATTTATATTTCAAAAATATCCATGCATATGTGATTTCAATAATTCATTTCAATTTATCTTTAAAAAGATAAATTCTAATTTTTCACTTCATATTGGAAAACATTTCCATACTTATTAAAAATAAGTAATTCACAAATCTTTTTATTTTCAACACTTAGAAAATATTCAATATACTTTAAATCGAATTAAGTATATATTTCATTCTATTAAGGAAATCATTCACTTAAACATATTTATTTGGGCCAAAACGAATGTTACGTAAAACATCGTTACGACAACCCAAAATCACTAGTATAGGGATTCGAAATTAAAATAGATATATAAATCCCAATACTATACAAAAACATTTCCTTTCGGAAATCATTTACTATAACAACAGTGTTATAGTCCATCATCTCCTTTTATTTCTCGAAACATCTATTTCAACAATAAATGTTGAAATCTATGGTTTCGAATCTCAACATGTTTAAAAACATCGTTAGATTGTTTTAATTCTATTTAAAACATCACATTCAAAACAATTTCTTTAACGTGTTATTCACTATTCAAAAACGTGAATAAACTTCGTTAACAAATTTCATCATTTCTATTCACTTTAACCTAAAGGATTATTCACTGTTCAAAATGTGAATACAACTCTATCTCTAAGTTATAACAATTAACTTATCAAAATAAGTCATTTGCGGATTTATAAAACAACGTTTATAAATTCCGTTTCTATTTATTTATAAAAACTTCCTTTTTATAAATTCCTTTATTAACCTATTCCAGTTTATAACTCAATTATAAACTACAAGTTCATATTATAAGTTAATTACTTATTAAACGATTATTTTACAAAATCGTTCATTTAACTTCCCAAATTATTAATCTTAACTTATAAGATTGTTTATTTATCCAAAATTCATTCTTTCGATAACTTTATAAATTTTATAAACCTATTGCTTATAAAATTTCATTCATAACTTCACAGTTTATAATTTCATAAATTTCATTCATTTAGGCAATTCATTTTCACTACATTCAAACACTTATAAAAACTCGTTTTATAATGTCCATAATTCAATTTATAAATATCCATTTATAAATCTCTTAATATAAATTAATTTATATTATTCTTTTAAACGTCTTTAAATTCCTTTAAAATTTCACCGTTCTCTTGATTTATAAAATAATCAAATTTTATAAATCTTATATTCAAACTTTTAATAATAAACTCAAAAATCCAGTTTAAACTATTTTATAAAATCATTGGTTCATATTTCTCAAAAACCGGCCTTTAACTATATTTCACAAAAACCATAATTTTATAACTTTAAAAATTATAACGTTTATTTATTTATAATGGATCAATTCCAAAAATATAGTATATTTTCAAAAATCACTTTAAAACCATTTTAAAATCCCAAAATCTGGGTCCAATGATGCTACACACCAAATAGTCAATCACGACTAACAACGATATCATTTATCGATATGATAATCCATCAAATATCAAAATATCTGAAATAAAATAAATACTGTTGAGGAATCCAGTTGGATCCCTCCAACCTGTTTTCCTGCATCCACAAACATTAGCACAATACCAATTTCGCTCCAGTACGAAATTATCGCGGTATATGTTCTTATTAAATATTATCCGCTTACTAACGGCGTAATAGGGTCTCACCCGCTAAACAAAAATGCGGGAAATCAACAACTGCAATATATACATATGCCAATATATATATATTGATATTATATATAATACCAATTTCACTGTTTATGAAATATTCGCGGTATATGTTTTTAATAAATAACATCCGCTTACTAACGGCGCATAATGTCTATTTTAACAATCAATAATTTACAGTCATCATTCAAACATGCATTCAAATATTTTAAATCTAACTATTTAAAATAAAATCGAAATCTATTCGATTGAGTGAGAAGTTCTCACCTTGGTTTTAATTTCCGTTTCAGCTTTTATTTCGAATAAAATTAAACGCGCGTTTAATTTTACCCGAAATTCTCACTAACTCCAAACGACTCCAAACCAACTCCATCGCGTAGTGCTCGTCCATACGATTCCAACGCAACTGAGTTTGCATTTTTTCGACCTCGTATGAAAAAGTTATTGATTTTACAAGTTTGTACACAATTTAACTTATATAAATACAACATTAACTTTTATATTTTAAACCCAAACTCACACCAGCCCTTGGATCCAACTTGAGCAAATCTGGGCCGTGCTTTATCATCTTCCCAAATCACGTTTGCATCTCCAGGACACAAATCCAAGGCCGAACCCAAACATTAGAACTAGGGTTTGATTTTTCAACATCCATACACAACGAAACTCGATCACGCAACCACCATCGCGAAGCTCTCGACGCGAGCTACTTCCACCTGCCACCATGGCCAACTCGGCCCCCCTATGACGCGCGCGTACGCACATGAACAGCCCACGAACGGCCCTACTTTGCTCCTCCATCGCGACGTCGTTTCAGATCATAGCCGTATAGAATCGTAGAGCTCTCCTCCCTCCTCCATTCTCTAGTTGAAACCTAAGGCTAAATCTTCACGGATTGAGAGTGATTAAGAGATGAAAGAGGAGAATTTCTGGCCATTCATGTATAAGTGGCGGCTACTAGCTTTAGGGTTAGGGTTTTAGTATTTATTTTAATTTTATGAAGAGGTAGGGGCTATTTATAAGGAACGAGCGACACTATTCATCCCGGAAATTCCGAACTCCGATTTAGACGCCGTAACCAGCGTACCTAGGGTTTATCCCGCGTTCCGGACACAATGAAACAGGTTTCGGAAGCTAATTCGGAAGTATGTGCGAGTTATGGCTGTAAACGCTCAATTTAAATTAAACCGATTTAAATCGATTTCTAGGCGTTTTAATTTGTACCGGACAAACGGTAAATCCAATTGACTTGAAATTTGAAACCTTACAATAATATCACATTACGGATCCGATGAAACTAGTTTCGTCGAAATCCGAGACTTTTTGAAAAATGGCTATTTTGACTCGCCAAATTTAAATTAAAAACGATTCGATGCGTTTCGAGCTGCCACGATCAAACGATAGCTCCGATTGACACGAAAATTGAAATCCGGTAATAACTAACTATTACGGATCCAATGGAACTGGTTTCGTTCAATTCTGAGACTGTCCAAAAATTGGCTATTTTACAGTCGATTATTAAATATTAAAATATTCAATTTTCACAAATTAACTTCTAATTCGATTTTAAAAGTTCTAAAATATCTCTATAACTCCAGTATGATTAAATAAAATTTTACAAATTATTTTCAATCATATTTAACTCAATTTTCAATTATTTCCATAATTTAACGTATTAAATTATCGATTAAATTATCCAATTAAATCTAATAATTCAAATAAAAATTTATTTGACTTATAAATTCACTTATTAATTTTTAAAATTAATTAAATATTCAAATTTAAATTTCTAAAAATTCTGGGTCGTTACAATCTTTCCTCCTTAAAAGAATTTCGTCCTCGAAATTACAAGTAAGAAAAGTTATAGAATTTATTAATTTTCCCAAATTCATAGTTAAACTTCTTATAAATCTTTACTAAGTTTTCAAATCATACTTAGTTATCTTTTCAAAAGCAACTATTATTGTTTAACTTTCAATTCCAAAATCAAAGTTAAAGTTTTCAAAATTTTCCCAATTTTCTCAAAAATTTTCTAACGCCTTAAATTTTCGGAAAAATTCGCCATAGTCTCCTTTGCGCGGCTCGATCCGAAAAAAAAAATGACAGTATATATATCACAAATATACATCTCATCAAGTAATGAGGCATCCCGAAGGGAAAAAAGTATAAAAGTACGATATTTAATCCGAGATATGTACCTTATATTTTATTAGCAAGCATATACGGCTAATATAGCGCAAAAGCGAGCTCCAAATGCGAAGCAAACGCGATCCGCACCTACTAAACACTCAATAAACAACATGAGAACATGCACATATGCAAATAATCTCAATATACAACATATAGCAACATGATAACTATATATGTCACATAGCAAATGCAACAATAGCAATATATATTCAACCATCAACCAATTATCATTCATAACTAATAATATTCATTCATATTCTCATTAATATTCAATGAAAGGGTTTTCAATTCAAATCACATTTGATTCATTTACATTGGATTTTATCAACATTCATTCTCAATTTTAATTAGTTTGCATTCACTAATTAAATCCAATTCACATTCAATTCTATTCAAATTTATTTACTTCTAATTTGAATTCAATTTACTTTAGCTTTCAATTTCATTAATACTTAATGAATTATATATAATCAATCAACAATCAACTAACAATCATATAGCAACCAAAGTATATTAATTATAACCAAATTCCTTTGCTTATATTCATTCAATTTGGTTTAACACCATCACTTTTCCAATTGGTTTAATTAAATTGATTTTTATTCAACCATTCAACTTCTAATAAAATTAGATTTTAATGAATTAATATTTATATTCATTATTTCATATCAATTCTATTTTCCATTCAATTGATTCACAATTCAATTCATTTATTCAATTCAATTACCAAAGTTGAATTTCATTTATATAACTCTTAAGTCATATTCCATTTAACTTTAAATTCACTTCTTATTTACAACTCATATTCATATAATTTTACTTCTTATATATATAAGTTTATTTCACAATTGTAAATCACTTTAATTATACTTCATTTCTTATAATTCTTTTGCTTATACAATTATTCTTTTACTTAGATTATTCAAACAACTTAACAATCAACTTATATACACTTTAATAATTCTGAAAAATTATTCCTTTATATTCAAAATAAAATCAAGGTAAAATTATTGCATTTACCCAATTTAAAAATATACTATGTCGATTTATCTTGTTTAAGAGTTTAGAAACCCCTATCTACGATAGTTAGCTAGACTAAATCGACGGGAATCTATAAACAATCAACCGATAAGTCAACACAATACAAAACAATTTATATTCACTAACAAATACGCTCTCATAGCTATTATTACACTCAAATTCATTCTAGAGTACTGCTGACTCTATCTCTAATGAATAATACCCAACAGAACCATGGTTGTCACTTAACCATCTGCTCTGATACCAAATGTAAAGACCCGTAAATCCGTACTCCTTGAATAGACACTAATCTCCTTTGTTTAATTCAAGATGAACGAAAATACGAACCCTTAGGGGTTTTTTTTTAAGAAAAATTTAGGAAAGAAGAAGAGAAAAAGATAGAAATTAGGGAGGAGAGAAGAAGACAATTTTTAGAAAACAGAGAATTAGAAAAACAGAAGATAGAAAATTTTAAAAATAGAACGGGACAGAAAGGGAACAACAGAACAACAATAGAATCTCACAATTCGCAGCGGAACAACATATAATAATAAATGAATAATCTTTAAACAAAGAACTATATCAGTTATTACATTTCATTTCATTACATCACATCATCAGAGTGTACAACATCATACAACAACAAACAGTGCAGCGGAAAAAGAAATACTATATAAACTAGTAATATGCCATGCCATCCAGCTTGCCTCCAGCAACTCCAGAATATCCAGAATATCCTGATAAACCTTAAACTCTTGACTGCCCGTGTGGAAATTGGTGGGCACCCAGAGTTTAGGAAGGAAAACAATAAACTCCAAGTCAGTCATGTGACTGGTGTGAGAACTCAAAACAGTTTATTTATCTTTAAAATCAAAATAGAGGAATATTTTTAATCAATTCGCAATGCTTTTAAAAAATGAGACTACCATAAGGCCTCCCGCACACACACACAATGCAAACGCAGAATCGGAGGAGATTTCTCCTTATGATAGTCAAAGATGCTTGATACGCATTTAAAATAATATTTGATATTATTATTAGTGCATAGTGTAGGAAAAATTTATTTCGAAAGTAGAATATAAATCTTAGCCAACATAGACATTTCGAACTATGCCTACTATAGCTACCATCCAAACAGTGGTGACCACCATAAGTGAATGGCAGGTCCTACAACTAATACCGTACAAGTTTCGTATTGGGAATTGGATTTCCAACGAATGATCAGGCCCAGGAACTTCCCATTGCCACATGAGAATGCCTCTGGATGGACATCCCCGAGAACCAAACCGGATCTCTACCAACACAAGGCCGGGTTACTCCTAACTGAGTAACAACTGACCGAATATGCCATCCCCCGGTCCTTTGGGACCTTTATCAACCGAGCGCTCGTAATCAATTCACACAATCATAACAAAGTGTTTTCAACATGAGTAAGCATCTGGGCTCCATACCATGATACCACCCTTTTCCAGAAGGAAATGCACATATCCTAAAGGGTGCTACCCCTCATAACCTTGCTGCTTCTTTCCTGTTTTGACCATTCACGGGATGTGAGGCTCGACGAAGTCACGTCCACAAAAACATACTTTATACAAAAGCCATGCTTTGGGTCAACAAATGATCAACACAATGATCACAAGGATAGACGATCAAATAAACGATCCTATCACAAATAATCAACACAATGATCATTTCAGCATCACTCAGCATGTCACATTACCAAATTGGGAATATATCGCTGATAACTTCAACTATATAACCTTTGAGCTCGTACGTCTCAAAGAAGGGTGTTAAGCAAAGAATAAATTCTCCGCCACCAACAGAAATATATTTGAAAGAAATCGGCTTTATATCTCAACTTGTAATGTCAGGCATACAATCCATACAAGTCTGTTCCGGGCTCGAACAGAACCGAAGGCACTTACAAAGAAGTCCTTGCAATCCGGATATTCGCAATCCTGATCGGATTCACCATCACATATGGAGAACTCAATACCGTAGCTACTCGGTGCAGAGTCAATCGATAGTTCATCCTATCACTCTCGCAAATACCGGTCTTCAACACCGATCTTCAAATGCGATTCACAACGACGTATCACATATTCGGAGTGGGTTATACGACCCCATGGTCCTTTCCCGGTTAACCCGAATAGTGAGCGCTTATTCAAAAATAAGTGTGACATTCAAATTCAATCAATTCACATCCAATACCCATTCAAAGGGAAATACTGATAGTCGGTTATTGAACTATCACTGGATATGCATACATCACCAGATTCCAAATAATTTTCCAAATTATTTATTTTCCAAAATATCTTTACAAGATATATAATTCCAACACTTCAAAAATAAATCAATATTTATTTTTAACAAGTTTCACTTTCACATATAAATTCCTTAGTGAATTTATATTTCAAAAATATCCATGCATATGTGATTTCAATAATTCATTTCAATTTATCTTTAAAAAGATAAATTCTAATTTTTCACTTCATATTGGAAAACATTTCCATACTTATTAAAAATAAGTAATTCACAAATCTTTTTATTTTCAACACTTAGAAAATATTCAATATACTTTAAATCGAATTAAGTATATATTTCATTCTATTAAGGAAATCATTCACTTAAACATATTTATTTGGGCCAAAACGAATGTTACGTAAAACATCGTTACGACAACCCAAAATCACTAGTATAGGGATTCGAAATTAAAATAGATATATAAATCCCAATACTATACAAAACATTTCCTTTCGGAAATCATTTACTATAACAACAGTGTTATAGTCCATCATCTCCTTTTATTTCTCGAAACATCTATTTCAACAATAAATGTTGAAATCTATGGTTTCGAATCTCAACATGTTTAAAAACATCGTTAGATTGTTTTAATTCTATTTAAAACATCACATTCAAAACAATTTCTTTAACGTGTTATTCACTATTCAAAAACGTGAATAAACTTCGTTAACAAATTTCATCATTTCTATTCACTTTAACCTAAAGGATTATTCACTGTTCAAAATGTGAATATAACTCTATCTCTAAGTTATTACAATTAACTTATCAAAATAAGTCATTTGCGGATTTATAAAACAACGTTTATAAATTCCGTTTCTATTTATTTATAAAAACTTCCTTTTTATAAATTCCTTTATTAACCTATTCCAGTTTATAACTCAATTATAAACTACAAGTTCATATTATAAGTTAATTACTTATTAAACGATTATTTTACAAAATCGTTCATTTAACTTCCCAAATTATTAATCTTAACTTATAAGATTGTTTATTTATCCAAAATTCATTCTTTCGATAACTTTATAAATTTTATAAACCTATTGCTTATAAAATTTCATTCATAACTTCACAGTTTATAATTTCATAAATTTCATTCATTTAGGCAATTCATTTTCACTACATTCAAACACTTATAAAAACTCGTTTTATAATGTCCATAATTCAATTTATAAATATCCATTTATAAATCTCTTAATATAAATTAATTTATATTATTCTTTTAAACGTCTTTAAATTCCTTTAAAATTTCACCGTTCTCTTGATTTATAAAATAATCAAATTTTATAAATCTTATATTCAAACTTTTAATAATAAACTCAAAAATCCAGTTTAAACTATTTTATAAAATCATTGGTTCATATTTCTCAAAAACCAGCCTTTAACTATATTTCACAAAAACCATAATTTTATAACTTTAAAAATTATAACGTTTATTTATTTATAATGGATCAATTCCAAAAATATAGTATATTTTCAAAAATCACTTTAAAACCATTTTAAAATCCCAAAATCTGGGTCCAATGATGCTACACACCAAATAGTCAATCACGACTAACAACGATATCATATATCGATATGATAATCCATCAAATATCAAAATATCTGAAATAAAATAAATACTGTTGAGGAATCCAGTTGGATCCCTCCAACCTGTTTTCCTGCATCCACAAACATTAGCACAATACCAATTTCGCTCCAGTACGAAATTATCGCGGTATATGTTCTTATTAAATATTATCCGCTTACTAACGGCGTAATAGGGTCTCATCCGCTAAACAAAAATGCGGGAAATCAACAACTGCAATATATACATATGCCAATATATATATATTGATATTATATATAATACCAATTTCACTGTTTATGAAATATTCGCGGTATATGTTTTTAATAAATAACATCCGCTTACTAACGGCGCATAATGTCTATTTTAACAATCAATAATTTACAATCATCATTCAAACATGCATTCAAATATTTTAAATCTAACTATTTAAAATAAAATCGAAATCTATTCGATTGAGTGAGAAGTTCTCACCTTGGTTTTAATTTCCGTTTCAGCTTTTATTTCGAATAAAATTAAACGCGCGTTTAATTTTACCCGAAATTCTCACTAACTCCAAACGACTCCAAACCAACTCCATCGCGTAGTGCTCGTCCATACGATTCCAACGCAACTGAGTTTGCATTTTTTCGACCTCGTATGAAAATGTTATTGATTTTACAAGTTTGTACACAATTTAACTTATATAAATACAACATTAACTTTTATATTTTAAACCCAAACTCACACCAGCCCTTGGATCCAACTTGAGCAAATCTGGGCCGTGCTTTATCATCTTCCCAAATCACGTTTGCATCTCCAGGACACAAATCCAAGGCCGAACCCAAACATTAGAACTAGGGTTTGATTTTTCAACATCCATACACAACGAAACTCGATCACGCAACCACCATCGCGAAGCTCTCGACGCGAGCTACTTCCACCTGCCACCATGGCCAACTCGGCCACCCTATGACGCGCGCGTACGCACATGAACAGCCCACGAACGGCCCTACTTTGCTCCTCCATCGCGACGTCGTTTCAGATCATAGCCGTATAGAATCGTAGAGCTCTCCTCCCTCCTCCATTCTCTAGTTGAAACCTAAGGCTAAATCTTCACGGATTGAGAGTGATTAAGAGATGAAAGAGGAGAATTTCTGGCCATTCATGTATAAGTGGCGGCTACTAGCTTTAGGGTTAGGGTTTTAGTATTTATTTTAATTTTATGAAGAGGTAGGGGCTATTTATAAGGAACGAGCGACACTATTCATCCCGGAAATTCCGAACTCCGATTTAAACGCCGTAACCAGCGTACCTAGGGTTTATCCCGCGTTCCGGACACAATGGAACAGGTTTCGGAAGCTAATTCGGAAGTATGTGCGAGTTATGGCTGTAAACGCTCAATTTAAATTAAACCGATTTAAATCGATTTCTAGGCGTTTTAATTTGTACCGGACAAACGGTAAATCCAATTGACTTGAAATTTGAAACCTTACAATAATATCACATTACGGATCCGATGAAACTAGTTTCGTCGAAATCCGAGACTTTTTGAAAAATGGCTATTTTGACTCGCCAAATTTAAATTAAAAACGATTCGATGCGTTTCGAGCTGCCACGATCAAACGATAGCTCCGATTGACACGAAAATTGAAATCCGGTAATAACTAACTATTACGGATCCAATGGAACTGGTTTCGTTCAATTCTGAGACTGTCCAAAAATTGGCTATTTTACAGTCGATTATTAAATATTAAAATATTCAATTTTCACAAATTAACTTCTAATTCGATTTTAAAAGTTCTAAAATATCTCTATAACTCCAGTATGATTAAATAAAATTTTACAAATTATTTTCAATCATATTTAACTCAATTTTCAATTATTTCCATAATTTAACGTATTAAATTATCGATTAAATTATCCAATTAAATCTAATAATTCAAATAAAAATTTATTTGACTTATAAATTCACTTATTAATTTTTAAAATTAATTAAATATTCAAATTTAAATTTCTAAAAATTCTGGGTCGTTACAGATTTTGTCGATATCGATCATAGCCTTGTTTCCAATCGATCTCCAATCATGATATACATCCTTTCTAACCACTTTATTGATATTTCGGCTTTGAGCAAAAGGTGGGATAATACCATCGATGCTGATATCTGCAAAAAACGATTAACGAATCCCTGATAAAAACGAGCTAATCCAAGGAAACTCTTTATCTCAATCACTGTCTCGGGTCTCTTCCAACTATTCACCGCTTCAATCTTAGTCAGATCTATTGACAACCTTTTCTTTGAGACTACATGACCAAGAAACTTCAATTCCTTCTTCCGAAAATGACATTTCAAAAACTTCGTCTTTAGCTGATACTGCCTTATTGTCTCAAGCACCACACTAAGATGATTTTCATGCTCCTTCTCATTCTTAGAGTATATCAAGATATCATTTATGAAAACCAACATGAACCTATATAAGTGCTCTTAGAAAACCTGGTTCATCAAATCTATAAAGAATGCCGGCACATTAGTCAGTCCGAACGGCATAACTAACCATTCGTGTGATCCACATTTGGTCCTAAAAAACATCAAAGATATACTATCCTCTGCTACTTTGAGCTGATGGAAACCTGTCGCCAAATCCAACTGGGAAAATACCATGGCTCCACTCCACTAGTCGAACAAATCGTCAATCCTCGGCAATGGATGTTGATTCTTTATCGTCTTCACATTCAACTTATGATAATCGATACATAGCATTGACAATCCATCTTTCTTCATAATAAACACCGTGGCTCCTCCCTAAGGTAAACTACTCAATCTGATAAAACTATTTCCTTCAAAATCCACCAACTACACCTTCAACTCCCTCATCTCTGTAGGGATCATCCTGCGTGGCATCCTACTCACTGGTTCTACTTCTGGAACCAAATCTATCTGAAACTCAATGGCTCATTTCGGTGGCAATCCCACAAAAGGCTCAAAAATATCGGCGAATTCTCTAACCATGAAAACTCGACTCAGGTCATCATCCAACTCCAGAACACCCAACAATGCATTTACCTCACTGCTAGAACCTTCTACGGTATAAACAATCACGTTGCTACAATCAAGGTGCCTAAGCGATATTTTCCTATCATAGAAAAATATCCTAGCATCGTACTTGGTTAACCAATCCATACCAAGAATAATCCTGAACCCCATAAAGTAAAACACATGCAAACTGCAATCAAAAGCATGACCTAACAAGTTAAACTCTAACTTGTAGCATCTCAACTCTAGAGTTGTGTACCCTCCTATTGGATTCACAACCCATAAGGAAGTAACTAAATATGCGGGTTCAAGGTAAAGCTTATCTATCAAACATCTAGATAGTGAACTGGAGCTAGCCTTTCACTTAAATAAACACTCCTAGATACATCAAGGTCAATTGAATAACGAACTCCAGTCCTTGCATCTGGATCTAGAGAGATTCCTCACTATACACCTTTCTTTTGCATTCCACCTGAGCTCGTATATGAGTTTTTGATTACCAATGTTGTTTATACACACATCTCCTAAGTATACAGCCATGCTAGCTCCTTGACATCCCTTCTATTGCTTTCCCAGAATAACTTGATCACATATAAAGGAATGCGATGCTCCAATATCAAATAAAATGCTCGCAGACATACCTTAAATCTGAAGCATACCTTCCAAAACTGCCTTTCCTTTCTCCTAAGCTGTTGGATTCGAAGTAGCAGGCTCCAATGCGTAACCTTGCCCTTTCCATTCTTATTGGGCTTCTTGCATTGATTCTTATAGTAGCTAATCTGGTCCCAGTTGAAGCATCGGAAACCAACAGAAAAGTTTCGACTAAGGACACTTAACGATCAAAATTGCCCTTAGTTAACCCATGCAATGTGCATCTCTCAAACATGCATATTGCACAGTTGCTGGAATATTACAAGAAACTTGGATAACATGCTAAGGTTCCAAAACTTTTCAAAAAAAAGAAAATCGTGCTCTGACTTAGCCAAATTTCAAGTTTAATATGAAAATTATCTAAACCCTAAGTTACGCATCATATGAAAATTGTTGGAAGTAAACAGCCCTGTGAATTAGGGCGCATATGCCGATACTTAAAAAAAACATGCGAAAACAAAAACATGTGAAAACAAAATGTTCATAAGTTCTGTCACTCCAAAAAAAGAATTCTTATATAGTTCTGTTAATTCTTAAGTTTTGTTACTTCAAACCAAGGATTTTGGCAGTAATCAAAGTGCTAGATAAGTATAAAATACAACAAGCACGAGTGTATATGGCATATGTGAGCAGACATATAAGAATAAAGTCAAAGTATCAATATATTGCTTATAATTTTCTTTACATAGGGTCAAAATACGGGAGCCGTACCCACACAACACTGGTTAACAAAAAGAAAATATAGATTCAACAGCGGAAACACTAAGTGTAGACTATGTATTGATAAAAATGACTCAAAAGGAACCAAAAATTAAATCAGTCTCCATAGAAGCCTCTCAACACTTCTTTCCACCGCTCCCCTTTTCGTCCTTTTTTGGCAGCTTCTGCCTCGCCTCAGGAGAGCTATCACTGCCGGTGATATCACGGTATTTGAGATATTCCGTTGTATTTTATTTATGACTCTGATGTTTATATAGTAGCTTCATGAACTACTATTTATCTACTCCGCTGTATTATTTTATATTACTTTGTGTTTGTGATTCCGTGGTTGATTTATTTACTATATATGCTGAGTTTTGCCAAATATAAATTAACCATTTGATATTTTGAGCAATTCAAGTCCGACATGTGCGGATGTGAATGGTTGAAAATACTGGGTCGTTGCAGTTGGTATCAGAGCTTTGGCTCTAGGAAAACTTAGCATATATAGTAAATTTGTTTGTGGAATCACTTTCGTTCGAGCCTATCTTCGAATCAGAATTCTAATTGATTAGAGTTCCTCTAATTTGAGATCTCTATCTTAGTTCTGAAATTCGTGTTTGCCTCTCCCTATTTATATTCTTAGATAAGTATATCCATATTCTATTTTGAATTTTATTTCCTTATCGTCGTTCGAGCCTTTTCACTTTGTTTCGAAACTTCCTTTGATTAAGTTTCCCCTTAAATTTTGAACCCCTAACTTGTTTGATTTTGGACTCCTTGAATGATAGGAAACTATTTAGTAAATGGCAAAACCGGAAGAGCAGAAAGCAGCCCGTCGAGCACGAAGAGCACTAGTCCATAAGGAACAGGAGGAAGCAATCGAGAAGCAAGAGAGGCTGTGGAGAGAAAGGGTAGAACCAGGTCTTTATGACTATGTTATTTGTTATCGATGTCAGGAAAAGGGGTATTATGCAGTCATATGCGGAAAGAGAGATAAAGGAAAGAAGAAGGAGGGCAAGCACTTTCGATTCGAGATTTTCTGTTTTAAGTGTCATGAGAGGGGACACTTCCCAAGTCGCTGCCTAAAAGTGAAGAAAGTGAAATCTGCACCCACTACATCAACTGACAAGCCAACCATTTGCTACCACTGTAGGCAGACTGGACATATAGCCAGAGATTATTCCGAGAGACAGCGTGGGAGGCAAGCTGTGTTGCATCCTGCTCGAGCTACTGCCTTCCCAAAGTTCATTCGGGAAGATGGGAGAGTAGTGTACTCATGTAAGAAATGTAATAGTTGGGGGCATCTTGATGTGGAGTGTACTGGACCCGTTGAAGTACCACCCGGCAGAAGAAATACCAATGCTTTGTTCTTGTAGAAGTTTGGATCAGTGGAATCTGTTTGTTTTCAGTAGGCATGTTAAGTTGTATTAAGAGAAATCTAGTATATCCTTTACCTAGTAAAATTCGATGTGTCGAACCTAAGTTATATGGTCATGCTTTAGCATTTCGCTTGATGAGAATTTGTGATTTTCACTATTGAAAGAAGTTCCTTTGAATTGGTATAGATTAATACACCTCTAAATCTTGGTTAGGATTCTCATTGAGTTGGATCCCTTTTGAAGTTGACTTCGACCTTATCTCTTTCCGGGATTCATTCTAGAATCATCCTTTGAAAATCGGGTTTGTATGTATTTAAGAAATTGTTTCATATATTGAAATTATTATTTTGATAAGTATGATCATATTCTATATATATAAAACGGAAAAATGTTTTCGACAGGGATAATATACCTTTTAAAAAACGAGAATTTGAAATTTTGAAAGGATCGGAAATATTGAGAATTTTATAAGAAATTTAATTTATATAAAAATAATTTATAACAGAAGGGTTCTGAATTTGAATTTCGAGGAATTGAACTCCGGTGTTTTGAAATTGGTTTTGAAGATTTTGGAAAATATATAATAGTAATAATACGATTTAAAAGTATTTTCTAAATAAGTAGTGTTTCAAATGAATTCGAATGAATCCCAATGATTTCGAGGAAATTTCAAAGAAGTTTTCAAGAAAATAGAAGTCCAAAACTCACTTGTGTAATTGAAAAATAATTTCCGTGATGAGTGCATGCATCATCGACATTGATTTTCGAGTTTCAGAGTGGGGGAGAGGCCACTTTAGTAGCTTTGCTATAAGAGTGGTTTTGTGAAACCAATTTTGATTTCAAATTACGAAGGATGATTTGATTTTCAAAAGATATATGTGTATATATTTGAAACTATTTGAAGTGAATCGGTGTTCAGTCCTCGAGTTTCATATTTGTTTTGGTATGACCCTATACATATATTAAAATTGAGAACCTTGCTTTACTAAATACTTAATTTGGGAGTTATCGAACTTACATAAAATTGATTTTTATAAGTACGAAGTTGATTCGAAAACTATTAATGGGAAAGGTACTGAATTTGAAAAGCGAAATCTTATATAATCAAAGTCTATATAAGTGTGATTTGATATACTATTGATTTTGCAAAGTATTCGATTTGAAAATGGAATCCTATATATAATGGGCTTTACATAAGTGTGATATTTGAAAGTGTCCTGAAAAGGTACTATACGATACATATTTTCGAAGTAAAGATATGGAAAGTGCCTTCTGCTTGATATCCACTTTGTGGCCACGTTGTGGATTCATTCTATCGATATTATTCTCTCTGATTTTGGTTTTCCAGACGTGATACTCGAGTGTCCTACCATGGCGTATCCCATGGTCATTTTTTTGTAGTGTAATCCGCAAGGCAGAGATTGCTTAAAGGGTACGGATGTTTCTTGGAGGATCCAGGCGTAACCATTGTTATGTATCCTACGGTCTACTGATTTTGTTGTCGTGGCGTAATCAGCAAGGCAGAGATTGCTTAAAGGATATGGATGTTTCTTGGGGGATCCAGGCGTAACCATTGTTATGTATCATACGGTCCACGGGTATTTGTTATCATAGTGTAACTAGTGAGTGGCCCGTGCTACGCATACGGGAATTGTTTGAGTACATTGCTTTGGAGATTGTCACCTAAGGTCATATGGTAGTAAGTTATCTATTTTCTTGTAGCACATATTAGTAAATAACTAAATGGATTGTATTTGAAGACTGGTTGGTATTGAACGTGATGAGTGAACAATTTTTTGGACTTCCTACATGTGTCTTTGAAAGGTTTTAGTTTAGGTAACTTAAGCATCATTTTATATCATTCATTATCCAACTATGCTACAATATACATCAATTATATTTAGTATTATACTCTATTGTGTATTCAATTTTGATTGTTATTATAGGTACAATGTTTTAGGTTATTATGTGTTGTTATGTGAAAACATGTTGAAGCACGACAGGTTACTTCTTATGTTAATGAAAAGTAAATATTGATAGCCTTTACTATTTAATGATCATGGACAATAGAGTTAAATAATATACTATTCTGGTGTAATAGTTATACTACAATTTAAAGTCGTACAAATAGTACATGTTATTTACAAAAGTACAATACAAAATATAAAACTATGGGTTTTCAAATATTTCACTGGTTTTGTTTTAGTGTCTTCAAAAAGTTGCACCTTACTTTTAGAATGCACAGTGTCAACTGAAAAAGAGAGAAGAAGAATTAAAAAATGTCCAGAATATAAGTTGATAGTACGACCTAATTATGTTAGAAATGTTACCATGGACTGAAATGCATTTATTTGATTATTTGCACAGTGATTATACATTTGGTTTATAAGTTAAATTAGAGGAGTAACATTCATGTTACAAACATATGTTAAAAATTGAAATAGTTTGGGTTTACAATTAAATTTCAAGCCAGAGTCTGTAATATTGAAGTAAATATTGAGGTGTGAGGTGAAAAATGCTTTGTTGTGAGAGCCTATAGATTGATCTGTAACTAAGTCGACATTGAATCCAATGGATAGAGATAACATGGTAATTTGTTTACAAAGTAATAGTTCCATGAAAAAAGGGTGGTACAAAAACAAATATGTAGGGTTTTTCAAACCGATTAAAGTACAAAAAGCATTTTTTTTACACACACAATAAAGCAAGCAGCGCGTAAATCACAGACGATGGAGGACACTATGAAGATGTTGCTATAGAAGTGGTTTGTCATTGTGGTCAACCTTTTCCATTCTTACTTCTTTCTCTTCTTCTCTGAAGTTCTTCCACGAATCTTTTTCTTACCAACAATCTTTTTTGCATTAGCCGAAAAAGTAAATTAATATATTATATAGGTTCAGACAGGGTTTTAATTAGATCATAATCCCTAATGAGGTAATGACCGTGCCACGTTGTGTTGTAGTTAACTGGCTATGTCCACCATTACATAATCAGTACACATGAAATAACAAAAATAATCTTCTGAGTTCATTTATCATGAAATATCTCGTTATACATACTAAAGAAAGTAAAAGCAATAATTTTAAATATACCTTAAACCTTGAAAATCTTTTGGTTAAAAATATTTGGGCACCAAATATGCTTGTTGTTCTCTACAAATGAAAAATTAACATGGTTACTTTACAATATTTCAAATAGAACCATTTCAGAATATCGATAGATAACTAAATTAGTATGAATTGTCAGACAACCCTCACCCAAAGTGAAAACAGATAGAATATTTGTTCAACCCATACCAGAAATCAATAGATATAAATGGTACATGTGGAAAAACCGAGCCAACGTTTTTTCTTTCCTTAATATTAGGTCAGGTACAATTTTACTACGTTCGTGTTAAAAAGCTAGGGATGATGACAATACTACTAATTAATTACTAACTACTGCACATGTAGATCATAACATTTTATAGAACTTCAACATATTCATAACCATAATTCACAGAATATATAATGAGATTGAACTTATTATAATAAACACTTTAGGTTTGAAAAATAAATCAAGTTTTCAGTGAGTAACCAAAGATCATTGGTAATAGTTTTTGAATGATTATCGCATTATAGAAAAAATATGCAATTTGATTTGAATAGATGTTAAAGGAAAAAATGTGCTAATTCTAAAAGAGGATGTACTTATATGAAATAAGTAGAATAAAAACAATATATGATAACTTCACCAATCAAATGTGTAAATTGCCAATTAAAAGTAGTAAAATTACCATTATAATATCAAACTAATAGAATTATCTTTGATATAAAAAATGCTGGTTAGAACTCTGCGACAGTTTAAAAAATTAGTATCAAAGTACTACTACTTACAACCATATAAGACAGTTAGTTCTCTTTTATTTGTAAACATAGGCATAATCCACCTGGAAAATAATCAAGCATACTGTAAAATTATAATATCATGTTAATTTCATAATAATGACTTGGATGCATAAATATAAATTTCCTAAACAGACGGCATATGCAAAATCAGGGGAGCAAGGTCAAGTAGCTAAGTACAGCCTTACTGCCACTGATCATCAATGAATAATAGTTGGATAACCATTTTGCAATCATTTACAGTACAGTAGTAAGGTTCATTAATCAAACTTTTAGTAAAATGCAATCCAATTACATAGAAAAATATGAACAAAAATTTCAGTATATCAACACCATTTTTTACCGCTCATTAACCAAATTGTAAGTTGACGGGCTAGAGAAGAAAAAATAGCAAAGATTATTAGAAAAAACATGACTCTGCAGTACATGAACTCAACTTCACTTAGTAATTCCAATTTCAATAATGAGAACTCTGGTAGTAAACATGCTATTTTTTTCATCAAAACAGTCTTTAATCTGTCAAACATGACTTATAAATCTGAAGATAATCCAGAACCGTTATATGTGCATGCCATACACAACTTACAGCAACTGTTATAACCATTGTTTGCGGTTGTTGTACGTAAATAGATTATGTAGGAGAGCACATAATTTGATTCAATAGTACAGTACAACAGTTTTCTAGATATCACTGTAAATGGAAAAATGGCTTCAAAGGAGCAGTAAATCAGTTATAGAGGTTGAGGTGTGTTGAAATTGATATGATTGAGAGTTTGTATTAGAATTATGAAGATGAATGCAATATACTTAAGGCAATTGGCAGAAGTTACCGCAAAGATGGGCCAGCTCGTTGTCTTTCATAACCGCAGTTTTAAATGCAGCCTTGTCATATTTGTATATTTAAACTGATAAAATGAAAAAGCATGTCAAGTTACAGTAGAAAACCTGGACATTTTCATTTTACACAGTTCTGTCAAACGACAATAGTAGGTACAATAGATGCGTAAACACCCAAGCAAAGTACAAAAGCTTGTACAGTTGTAGAATTCTTCAACTGAAATGAAGAAAAAATGTTAACATTCTCATTAACCGCCAAATAGTGGACTACATCAACTTTTGACCTCCATCTTTTACTCTTGTCCTATTCATCTGTTGTGAAGGAACATTATGTTATATTATAATGAGTTAATTAGTAGAATATAATTGAAAGAATAAAATTATGATTTAAAAACATTGCCATGCTTCAACTTTTGTAGGAATCAAGGAAAATAATTTCTCGTGAATGTGTATTATGGTTATGAAAGCCTAGCCGGGAATCACACGAAGTGAAGTGTTTTGGTAAAAGTTTTACTCATTTCATGCAAGTGTAATTAAGCATGTTATTGGTAATCTTTCAAAGGAAGAGCAATGATCGGTGTCTATGATGCTATGTATATTTTTATGGTAACTAATTAATTGAGCTAATCAAATGAAACTAATAAACTAAGTCCATAAATGCGTTGATATATAATTAGCGAAATCCAGTGATATTTTAATAGCAGCAGAAGTTTTAGTGCAGGAGGTGGTAGCATCCAAAGTTTATAAAATATTAAGACGACTATTTATAGTACACACTGAATTTTTTTAACAAATTTTAGTAATACACACACATATATACACACAAATAAAAGTAGATTTGTTAAGTAAAAACAAATTTACTACTTTTCTCATCTATTCCGTAAAATGGCGGCCATTTGTGTCATGAACCTAAGATTATTGGTTGTCCGCATGGTATTGAAGTATTTTTGATTTTGTTAAAACTTGATTTTGTTTTAATCGAAGACCTAGTATTTGGAAATTCAAAAGGTGTTGTTTGACTACAGTGCATATAAAATTTAATCTGCCGAGTATTTTTGGTATTTTCTTACTGATTGGAAGGGAAAGAGTTGACAATTAAGTCGACCTAGAAGACAGCTAAATTCAAAGTCACTTGAAAGTGTTCAGGATGGCCGTTTGAGTATAATTCTTATTTGCAATTGGTCACGCACGCACACATATCATGTATTGTGGCTATCCAAATTCAGACATTACCATAGTAACAAAGTCTGGTCATTTGAAGGAGCTTAAGATGAACTTAGAGCTAGACTAAAGGAATAAAAGAGGAAAATAAATGCAAGACGGACCATTTTATCAATTTGAAGAAATTACAGATGTTTCCGAGAATAAGTATGTTTCAAACAACTTGCAGTGTCGATTATAACATCCATGGAGGAGTTGTTAATCCCAACGCCAATCTATGTAGTAAATGTTGAAAGATGTGGTACCGTTTGTACCTTGTTTTTGGAGTCCAAAGTTTCACGTTGAAAGGCTGACTGCCTAAGTGTGCTAACTTGTTTGATATAATCCTATTTTCATGTGTTTGCATAAGGTAAATTTAAGTAAGAGTATAATTTTGGCGGGAATTGAGGATAGTGGTGAAAAAGAAAGAACATGTAGTGAAGCATACAGTATGATCAGTTGTTCTTGCACTGTTTAGGTAAACCAATTTGTTGTTTGAAGCTGAAGATGAAGTTTGTTATGGTATTAAACCAAACGGATACATTGGAATCTACTGCCTTATTTTACGATCAGATGATTGTTTGGTGTAGTACAACCGATCGGTTATATAACAATGAATTGAGCTGGTTACCTTGTTTGACGACCACCTGATTTGGACACCTTTCGTTGTTAGATTTTCAAAACCTTCGAGATTGAAATCATCCACCTATGGAAGAAAAATATAAAATAGGTTGATGCTTATAATATTAAATAATGTCTAAAATAAATAGTTGGGGAATGGAACCAAAGATATGCACAGTTTGCCACAGTCTTGTATTCTCTATTATTCTTGTTAATTTGGTAACCTGCATCTCGAACAATATACGCAGGAAAACAAACACCACCATGCACTGAAGATATGCACAATATGCCATTTACCTTGTTATAGATAGTTAAAAGTCCCGGTCTAGGTGACTTACAGAATTATTATGGAAAGCGTAGAAAAATTTAAAGCCAAAACAATTAACAGTTTATAGATTAAGAAATATAATATTTAAGTCATAGAGTCGCCAGATGGTGTATGGTAAAAAATAATAATGTAGTACTCATGGAAATTAAAAAATCATATCATGTCCATTAGATATAGCATTTTGGCACGATAGAAGTATGGTGTGTTGTATTTTGTGTTACACGGTATACCAATATTTTTTTCGTCTTTTTAAGGCTGGTGGATTCTCACTTTTAGTTGTAGGCTCATGCTCATGTGACTCTGAGGTTGCAAGATCTTGAAGGGAAAAAACAGTTAGAGGGTTAGCAACATAGGTTCACAAACTTATAGTGAAAAGGACATATTTTTAGCCGATTGTGTAAAAAGTGATGCAGTACTTGTATGAGGATATTTTTCCCTTTTGAGTTGGCTGAATGACTCACACCAACAGATATGATTTTGTTTGTGCAGCCAAGCTTTTTCTTCCATTTTTGAAGTCGTAATAGTTGAGCTTCATGTAGAACGTGTAGCTTTGTCCCAAGAGCTTGTTGAATATATCTGTTACTGCACTTTTTCCCATTTCCTTCGAAAGAGGTGTAAAACATTTGTTAGTTAGGTTAGAGGTGTTTGTATGATTGAGCAGTCTATCGGTGTCATTCATAGTGTTCAGATTGCCATCAGTAATTTGTAGTCGTGTTTTTATGGAAGTCAAAATAAGGGCCAACCTGCTCGCTTATGAGTGTGAGATCATCCATAGTTTTATCAAGCAAAATTTCAACCTTCTTGCCGAAGGCGACAACAGTTATTTTCGCAGTTTTATCATGGGACGTTTAGTAGCAATTTGAACCTGGCAATGGTAGAAACTTAGCGAATCATGGAAGAACCGTAATCCTTACCATTTTCCTAAATTACGTATTTCCTTGGGTGAAAATTTGTACATTTATGCAATGGTAATAATGAAAATTAGCCACCGTATACAGTACTCTTTATTTGACAGCATTGTATTCGTGAACATATTAGAGATTTACATGAGAAAAATCATATAATCACTTTGTGTGTGGATTGGTTAACCTATTGGTGATGTGTTGTCTTAAATTGGCTTAAATACAGACACATTCTACATAGCGGTGTATCTTTTGGAAAAAACTGAAAGTAATTTAACTTTCGTCATTGCAAATATCAATCATTGTTTAAGGCTAATACGCGGAGAAGTTCCAAGTGGTTAGAAAACTTAAAAACAATTTCAGTAAAAAATTACCAAGTTTTATTCAAAACATGAAATTTTATAAATTTACCCAAAAAAAGTATGTATTAAATTTAAACTATCTAAATATGGAAATGCGAATACAACTATGTTAATAATTGGAGGGCTAATTATATGATAGTACATTGACTTTAAATCTGTGAAACTCGGTACTGGTTTAAGGATAATAGAAAGATCAATGTACTTCTGGAGGCTGAAACAAAGTTGTTATCAATTTTTCATTTTCAATGCGCTACTTGCAGCAAAAACAAACCAAATTTTTTGAGTTGTTCCTTGAAAAGGTTAAAGCTGTTTCAAAGATAAGGTGTGTTGAAGATAGGAAACAAAATACCCCATTTTTTAAATTTCACAATTTTAGATGCGTACATGATATTAGAACTTATCATTCGTAAGCGTATAGTTATGGAAAAATTAATAATTTTGAATTTATTTTGCAAGAAAAAGTGGGTAAATTTAAAACTTTTTTCAGAACAAATTCAAAAATTACAACTAAAACCGTGTTTTACCATGTGAAGCATTTTGTGTGGTGAAATGTTTCAAATTGACATGAAAGATAAAGTTTGGGAAATTTAGGTTGCAAAGTAAAAACAAATGTAAAGCACGTAAAAAAAAATTCATGGAAAAAAAGCAAAGTTAAATTAGCCATGAAATACAGTTTTATCACGAAAAAAATTGCAAAAATAAAATATAAGTTAAGCACCAAAACTTTTTGGTAAATTTGAATGTAAAAGGAGATGTTAGTTGAGAAAGCACACGCCTTTAAAATTCAAAATGCATAAACTATCACATAATAGATTATTATGCTAAAATACAAAGCCTTTTTAATTTTCGCTGTATAGAATTATAAATCAATGCGTAAAATACAGTGTTGAAAATAACGGTTTTTAAAAATAGTAAAAAGTTAGTATTGTGTTAGTATAAAATTTGTATTAGGGGTCCAATTAGTTAAGAAAACATTCGGAGTTATAGTTCATACGTCGGTTAACCTTGGTAAATTATGTCTACTTTTTATTCGCTCACTCGTAAGCCCATATGGTTCATCAATATGGTAAATAGTACTGTTGTGCACATATATAATAGTCCAAAAAAAGTTACTTGGCTTCTAAGAAGTCTGTTTAGTTTTAAGTTTGTTATGGTGGGAATAGAAAAAATTAAAAAGTAATATGTAGCAGCATGGCCAAAAATTATAATGGATATGAAAGTTGTGCAGATGGCCTACTTGGTATTAATAAACCTATCTTAGTATCTTAAGGTATTCAATAGAGCGTAGTAGTATCTGTTGAACAGGTATTAGGAAACTATTGTCGATTGAAAAGATGGAATTTAGTATATGTGGTCAGAGCTAATCGTAATATGGTTACCTGGTTTGTGGTTCATCAATAATCGATGCACACTTACCGCAGCAGTCTGTACTTCCATTTTTTTGTAACTACCTTACACTTACTGCATAAAAGATAATTCCAGCCAAAAACATGAAGAATTTGGTATCTATTCTTCATACAGTCAAAAGAAACAAAACTTAAAAATTAGTACATCCATCTGCATGGCAAAGCACAATCGGTATGTTATAATGTTACAAACAATATTACCGATAACGCTGATCAAATTTAATGGTACAATGAAGATCTATACACATAAGTGGAAAACCATTTTTCAGCACATAACAGGCTAGAAGGATACGCTTTGTGTTGTAGCTTATGAAGTAAAAAGAATCTAATTACATACGAAATTCATTTCAAGCTGGAAAACATACACACCAAGCTTTACAACTCATGCAACGAACTGTATGAAATCTTCTTTTAACTTATAGAGGGCACCATATGAATGACCACATAGCCTACTGAAAATTATTCTTCATTTGATATGTGCAAATTTAGTCACATCGCAACAAAATAGGTCGGGTAAGTGGAAAAGCCACTACGCCATAGATGACCTTCTGCAACATTTTTGCAAGGTGTTGCTAGCTAAAATGTTGCGACAACTATAAAATTTTGGCCCTACTGCAACGTTGTATTTTTGGTGTTACCTTAGCCATAAAAATGTGTTGCTCTAGCTAAACAAGTGTAACACGATGCAACATTTTCATATAGTGTTGCCATAGATATATTCTAATTAAAAAAAGACAAATTTTCAAAAGAGGCTGGTTTTTTAAACTATTGGCATAAATAGGCTAGTTTTCAAACTATTTGCAAGTTTAGGCCAGATTTTTTAAAACATATTACGTGGAGCATCTGGGAAATGCGCCCATTCAAAATTACACTGGCGCATCTGTCAAATGCGCCAGTGTAATTACACTAGCATTCTTTTAGTTCTTCGCTATCTAGTGTTGAATGTTTTTTTCAAAAAACTTTTGTTAAATAAGATCCCCTACGAAAGGGGGGTCTAGGGGGGGTGGCAACCCCCCAAGGTAGGGGTGCAGGGGCAACGCCCCGCTACGGGTCCAGGGGGCAGCGCCCCGTCCAAAACGATACATTTTATTGACTGTTGAATTCAAATTCAACAGCCAATCATTTACTATATAACAGTGCATTCCATCAACGCAAGTGTAACACGATGCAACATTTTTATATAGTATTGCCATAGATATATTCTAATTAAAAAAATTAAAAAAAAATTACACCTCAGCGATCCACACCACCATTTAAAACAAAATCTCAACCGTCGATTCACACCATCGATCCACACCTTACCAATTTCCATTTCCCGCTTTACTTTTCTTTCTCATTCCTCTCTGTGTGAAAATTAGGGCACGCGATTTTTCTTTCTCGTTCCTCTCTGTGAAAACTAGGGCACGCGATTCCAGTTGCTTTGATGCTCTGATTGATCGAATCTAGTGTAAGAAACGTTCCTGGTAGCTTGCTCCTTCGTTCTCCTTGATTGATTGCTCGAATAGCTTTGACTTCGCCGTCGGGTGCGATGTGATATTATTTGGTATGTTTTCTGCCTTCTGGCTTACTTGATTATTCTCAATTTTGGTTACACTCGCACGCTTTTGCCGATGATGAATTGGGATTTATTTATAGTCTTTATTTCCTATAATCTCGAGTTTAATCTTTCTGTTGGACTTTGAGAAATCTGGTATGTTGGATTGCGATGATGTATTGGTATGTTGGATTTTGGTCCACTGGCTTGATTTTGCTTTGCCGATGATGAATTGCGATGTGATATTATTTGGTATGTTGGATTTTGGTTCACTGGCTTGTTTTTTTATTTCTGATCTGAGCTTGTTAGCTCCTTTCTGCTGCATTTGTTAAACCAGAACTTGAACCTTTGTTAAACTTGTTCACATACCTTTGTACCTTGCTGCATTTGTTAAACCAGAACTTGAAGTATTTGTATTCTGTTGTCCTCTTGAAAACTGCTTCACTTGAAAACTTCTGCATTTTTGAAAATCAGAACTTTGAAAGTGATCTTTGGTTTTATTAAATTGTTGACTAATCTGAACATTGAGTTTTGATTTCAACGATATATACAAACATATGTGTGTTGAGCTTTGTTGGTTTTGCTTGGTCTGGACTGAAATGGTATCATGCTAACCTTGTTCTTTAACATGAACTAATGCTCTAAGTCCTCTGTATATCATATTACTTCCTATGTTTCTCTTGTACATGCCTGATGCATTCACTGTTTTGGCTTGATGGGCTGCCTATGTGTACTGCTGTGTTTCTTGCACTAGCTTGTCTACATTTTGCTGAACCTGGTACTTGTTTGTTTTGTTGGTTGCTTGGCCCTGAGTTGAATCCAGTCGATGACTCGGGTTTGAACTTGTGCCGTGTCCATTTTTTTTGGCTTATCTACATATCTGGCTGCACTTGAGTATGAACTTGCACTTGAGTAGTTTCTTGTACCAACCCTTATGATGCATGTATGTTCATCCATGTACATGCATTTCTTGGTCATGTTATGTTGCTTGCTGTGTTGAGTACTACTTTGTGCACTTGGCTTCTCCTTTGTGCATTTTTTCCTGAACTGTTGCTTGCTGTCTCCATACTGTCTTGTATCCATGTGTTGCATTCATGTTTGGCTTATGCACTTGTGAACAGCTGACTTGTGCATTCACAGGTTGTCCGCGCAAATATTTGGTCCCTGTCAGAAAAAAATATGAAAAGAAACAACCCAAATACCTGAGGCAAATAATATAACAAAAATATTTTCATTTTCTGTTCGAGTTAAATATTATTTTCCAGATTACTGCTTTTGAATTATATGTGACAGGTATTGAAGACTGGACAGCTGGATACAAGCTTGAAGACAGACTCAAATCAAATGTGCATGAGCTTGAAGACTGGACCCGCTACTCGGCTCGCCTTCGGCTCGGCACTCGGCTCGTCATATATTTGTCAGTGTCGATGTCTGTATAAATTGAAACTGCATACGTAATGAGTGAACTGAGTGATGTAGCGAGGAATATCTGTATATGTGAATATCAGTGTTATATATCATTGAATTGTAAAATAGTGGAGTCGGGAATTTGTACTATTTCAAATGTTGAAATAAAATATTTATTTAAATAAATTACTGTTTGAATATCAAATTCTGTGCAATAGCATTTTATTAAATAAATATTTATTTCTATTAAAAAATCAAATATGCTCTACATTGTGGACCCCACAAATTCAGAAAGTTAATATCTATAGCAACATTTTGGAATGTTGCTACAGACACCTATGGATGTTGCTATAGACCCAAATAGGGTTCTATTGCAACAATATTACTTATGTTGCCTTAGACAGTAAAAATGTTGCCTTTGAGGTCTAAGGCAACGGCAAAAATTGCATCACCCTAAAGGTGTTGCCATAGATCTATGGCAACATTTTTTGGGCCTGACCCAACATTTTTTTTATGTTGCAGAAGGCCATTTATGGCGTAGTGAGCAAATAAGAAGATAGCATGAATGACAACATAAATTATTTTTAAAGGAATGGAATACGTAAAATGGAAAAATCATTTTACTCTAATTTCAGTTGGTTAAAAAGGACATTAAATTTCACATAGAAGGTGAAGCTTAGAGCAAACCTTTTTATAAATCGATAAAAGTACTGTGAGGATTGGATATGAATTATTTTAATAAAAATATAAATCTATTTTGGTACAAATCGATATGGGACATAAAGAGGGTGTTGAGGTTAAAACCAACACGTAAAGTATAAAAGATTGTTATAACTGTAGAAGAGACCAATATAAAGAATTCAGAAGTATGTCAAAGTTAAAGTCGGTACATAAAATCGTTAACTAAGTGTTAAGAATGTCATGAGGGATAGGGAAGCTAAAAAGTTTGGAACAAATTTGAGTTAAATGACAATGGACTACCATTTTATGAAAAATGTAATCAGCAAGCTATAAATCGAGAAAACCTAATATCATGGGGGGTATGGAAGCTAAAAAGTTTGGAACTAATTTGAGTTAAATCACAACGGACTACCATTATATGAAAACTGTAATCAGCTTTAGTGTCAAAACCTTATTGGGGTCTTGCATTCTATTATTATAGATGTTGCCATATCTATACGTGAGAAGATAAAATTATGCGAGCGGATAAAAGCACGTAGAGTATTAGAAAGAATTTTGGGAGCAGATAAAATTTTGTTCAATGCCTATTTGTATGCAAATCCAATTGTGTAAAAAAAACAGTGGGAAAGTATACATAACAATGAATTAATACTGACCGCTGAGAAACTTAAACTTACTATTTCCCACCTTTTCATATCTTAATGGATGAAGAAAGCATGAATTAAGATGAACCGTCAGTCAATTAGGCCTGAAAAAATGTTTGGAAAAATATTAAAAAATTATTTCTACCAACTGTGATATCAGTTGATCAACCATGTGTACTAAATGTATTTCTAATCTGATGCAAAAGGCCTAAACTGTACAATGATATAGGGAATATGGAAAATTAATATTTGTTAAGATGAAAGAAAAAATCATAACACTGCAACTGTCAAAGAGAATGAATATAGTTTTAAAAATTAAGGGTTAAAATAACCATGCCAGACCTCATGAAACAGCCAGTTACCAAAAAAGGAACTAAATAAATTTATGGATAATAAAAGTTTGGCAAAACATGAGATGTGAAGAAAGTTAGTTGGATATTGAAATTTATTGGCACAACAGATCATCAGTTTATCCACGAAAACAAACCCTAACAACTATGTCTTCCAATTCACGGACAGATTTTAAGTTGAACCAAAAAATCATACATTACATAAGAGGGCAGTAACATTTCATAAAAGTATACTATACCACACTTCCTACCTAGTAAGCCCTAAAATTTGTGCAGAATCTCTAATTTCAGTTAAAAATTTATCAAATTACTAACCTTAGAAACCCTAGTATCTGAATTTATGGTTGAACCAACGTTTGGAAACCATGAATGCAGATATCGGCAAGGAGCAAATAACCGTACGCAAACCGATGTGTACTAAATGTATTTCTAATCTGATGCAAAAGGCTTAAACTGTACGATGATATAGGGAGTATGGAAAATTAATATTTGTTAAGATAAAAGAAAAAATCATAACACTGCAACTGTCAAAGAGAATGAATGTAGTTATAAAAATTAAGGGTTAAAATAACCATGCCAGACCTCATCAAACAGCCAGTTTCCAAAAAAAGAACTAAATAAATTTCGGGATAATAAAAGTTTGGCAAAACATGAGATGTGAAGAAAGTTAGTAGGAGATTGAAATTTATTGGCACCACAGATCATCAGTTTATCCACGAAAATAAACCCTAACAACTATGTCTTCCAATTGACGGACAGATTTTATGTTGAACCAAAAAATCATACATTACATAAGACGGCAGTAACATTTCATGAAAGTATACTATACCACACTTCCTACCTAGCAAGCCGTAAAATTTGTGCATAATCTCTAATTTCAGTTAAAAATTTATCGAATTACTAACCTTAGAAACCCTAGTATCTGAATTTGTGGTTGAACCAACGTTTGGAAACCATGAATGCAGATATCGGCAAGGAGCAAATAGCTGGACACAAATCGACTAAAGCAACGGCATGATTCAAAGAACTACGGTTATGAAATTAGGAAAATGGGAAATGGGTGTGGAGATGGGTAAATTTGATGGGACGAAATTGAAATAACATTAGCGTTTACAAACTGCTCGTTATACCGTTGAGAAAAATGTATTCCGTAAACAGGACAGGTGTCGCCCTATAAATAGTCTGGTTTCTCTTTTCCTATTTAAGTAATAGATTCGTAAGGCAGTGATTGCTTAAAGGTACGGATGTTTCCTGGGGGATCCAAGCGTAACCATTGTGTATATGCGGTCCAGGTGATTTGTTTTGGATTGTACTTTCCATATCGGTTTTGAAGGTTTTTCCAGTATTTTCACTAGGTGTTGAAACAGGTCTACTAAGTACTTGAAGAATTATAGCATTGCGCCTGATCAACGCATGTCCATAGTCTACAAGAACGAGGATAAACTTGTTGAAACATCGATTTATAAAAGTATTTTCGAAAGGAGAATTGGTTCTATATAATGGTATTTTATTATAAAAGTATTTCCAATAAAGAAATTTTATATTAATCTTTTAAATTGAAATTCTTATGCGTTGAATTAACTATTCATGCCCGATACTATTCTTTTGAATCTACCTTATCCGCTCAACTTTATTTATTCACCTATATTTTGTTTTCCGAATCCACCTTCTTTCCCGTGTTGACTATATCCTTATAAAATATTGTTATTTAAATACTACATGGTTTAATAGAATTTTTTTAAATATTTTATAAGTTATTAATTAAATAAAACATATATAAAGTAGATGATTATTGATTTATTAATAATATTTGAAAATTATTAAAATATTAAAGATAATTGATTTGCAAATGAAGTTTCAAATGAATATTTCAAGTAAAATTTATATAAGTTTCAAATGTTTGGAATATGTCTATTTTAACATAGCAACTGGTAAATTTTCATTAGATAATCTGAATGTTTATTTTATGGTGTAATTTTATTTCAATTTAAATCAGTTACTATTTGATGATAATAAAATTTCTTCCAAACATTAATATTTTTCCATATAAAAATTCTAAACCCTCTTCTGAGTGAGACGTCATATTTCGTTTCATCAAATTTGGACTTCTTTAACTCCGTCGATCTTATTTTTCTGTGTTTTTGCTGCATTTTCCGCCAGGGAAATTCAAAATTTTATAATCCAATCATATCATTAATATATGTATACTGTTTTGATCGGCTCGTCGTGTTGATCTCTGCGGTATATTCAATTCTGTGTTTTGAAGTCCTATATGCAGCGGAATCCGTGAAACAGATAACCGTATCGGTTACCGTATTGAGCCTTTTGGTTTTCTTTGGCCAGTTATTTCCATCGTACACATCATTTTGACATTTGTCATTTATATTATTGAATTGAACAGGTGTGATCTTTGTTCTTCCAGTAGTTCCAATATTTATTTACGGGTCCATTTCTCCGCTAAACCATCGCTCCAAACAGATGTAACTAGCTGTCATTATAACATCAATTTCATTATTTATTTTATTTCATCCGTTGCCAAACTCTAAACGTATAAATGAATATACGTTTCTTTTCATTGAATTTGAATGGCTATTTGAAGTCATATTTATAACTTCTCGTTCGTTGCACTGCCACTTCCTTTTGTTCCTCTTCGTTTTCTTCCTTCCCGAGCATTCTCTCTTCTCTGTTTGATAAAACAAAGATTTACAACTTGAATTCACGAATGGCTTGAAACCTTGGCCTCCAATTTTCCACGCGACCTCCCTCTCCCCGGCATCTCATTCACCTCCACCTCAAATAAACCCTGTTCGTCGGTCAACCACCAATCAACAAACCCGGACCCAAACTCGCAAGCAGTCATCGCCATCTTCTGCCATTTCCACCTTGGCGATGTCACCGCCTTTTGCCACTAATCACCATACTAGTCGTGACAACTAAACCCAACCCGCCTGCCACCTTATCATTGCCAAACAAAGCTTGCTCCACCTTCCACTTATCCGCGCGACCCACCACCATCTAAAGCACGAGCAGCCCAAAGCCCGCACCCCGCCTCGGCCACCTCAACAGCATGCCGAACAACCACACAACACTTACATTGCTCGATCATCCGCCTCCTCCTGGTTCGACTATCCAAATACTCCTCCCTACGGCATGTTTCGACCCCAAACCCTCCTAGTTTCGACTCTTCCTTTTTCCTTGCATCATTTTTGTTCGAGCCTGTTTCGTTTCATCCACCTGTACTTATACTTTCAGTTAGTAAATATATATGCTTCTCCTTATACCTATTTTCAATTACTCGCTTACATAGAGTTACGCACATATTTTGTTTATATATATGCGGTCTATTAAGCTATATTAGTAATATACGAATTGTTGGTTATATATTTTAGTATTTATAATATGTCTGTTAAGTTATGGATGTTTTAACATACAATTATAATATAGCTATTTGGATATATGTATTTTGGTTTAAAATATATAATATGCGTGTGAAGTTTAAGATGACTGCTAAAATATGTTTAAAGGCACGTAGACTATACATAAGTTTTATATAAAATCTATTGCTGTTATACATATGAATTTATATATAGCTTATATGTCATTTTGTTGGTAATGTATTGGTTATAACTTTAGTTTATAGGGATCTGATATTATATGTTACAATATATACTATTAAATAATATGTTTACAAGATAAGTTCTGTTAGTTACTGGTTGGATTTATATGTTACGTTATTTAAGTCTGCATAATTTTAAAGTTGTTATATATGTTTAATCTAGTAAGTTTTTGTTTCTCTTTGGAAGGGTATGTTTTAAATTTTAAATTTACATGGAAATATGCATTTTAAATATGTAATTTAAATTTAATGTTGGTTTTTTGAAAAAAATTATAATTATCATAATAACAGTTTATATATATTCCATTTGCATCGTGCTTTTTCACTTATTCTCGTCGATTCATATCTATCAGCTTTGACGAATTCGCGCCATTCTAGCTTTGATTTGGAATTTGTGCTTGGAATTCGTAACTCATTTCTTTATCTATCCTCTCTAGCCTCGAAAGGTGAGCAATCACTCACGATCAATGTTCTTATATTTATTAAATTTGATATCAACTGAAACGACAATTGAAATATGCTGTTACAGTTATTTAAATTGTTATATTTATGCTATTATCTGTAATTATTCACCTATGGGATATGACACCATATCCTGTTATTTATATTATATTTTTATTAATAATATATGCCTGTTTTTATTATTGTCATATCTATTATCACTCTGCAAGTTCCTAGTTAGTATAAAATTCACTATGGGTTGAAATGATACATACCCGGACGGAATTTAGAATAGAAGAAAATCATTATGGGTTAAAATGATAGACCCAAGAGATTTTCAATTGAATTGAACCGAGATTACGAGACAGAATGATATATACCCGTATATATTTAAATTACGGATTGAAATGATAAATATCCATATCACTGGACTATATGGTAGAATTCTATATGCAGACACCGTTGGTCTATATATCTATAAATATTTTGATAATGAATTATATGGTTTTGAAAGGAAATATATGGGTTTTATTAAATATTGATTTAATATATTATATATAAAGGTTATTTTATATGTAGGTTTAATAATAATATATATTTTAATTAGGATTGATTTATTTAATACGAAATATGTTTAAGTGCTTAGTAAAAATTCGTATTTCAAAAATAGATTTTGTAAAAGTTTTATAAGCTAAGGTTGGAAGATATATTTGAGATTTATTTGGAATTGTATTAAATTAAGAATTTTATTTAATTAAATCAATACGAAACTTACTGAATTTGGGAATTTAAGATATAGTTTTATAACTTGATATTTGATTTAAGTAATTCAATGAATATTTCATATTTAAAGAAATTGAAGGAAATATATATAGAAAAATGAAATGTAAGGGCATATAAAAATATCAAACTTATTAAGTGAATATTTCAAGACCAAATAATAATGAGGTTAAATCAAGACCTATATAAACTATTAAATTTAGCTTTGAAATTGTAGAAGATTAAAGCTTTGAAATATATTGGAATATAAATGGTTTATTTTGCGATCCAAATCTGTATTTGAAATCAATATAATTGGAAATTGTTTATCTAGAAACTGAATTGAATTGAAATTGTTAAATTGAGATTGAATTTAATCTGAATGGAAAGTCGGGTGAATTGTAAGCGATTTGTGAAGCTTGAGGAAATTACGAATACTTTACTTTATAAATTATTTAATATATATATATATATATATATATATATATATATATATATATATATATATATATATATATATATATACATACTATTTTAGGAAATAGAAATATTTGAAATGAAAATGGTATTTTGGTTTTGAAGTATAATTAAATTTGAAATGAACATGGTATTAAAGTGTATATTTCTACATTGCAAATAGTTCCACAGATCCTTAGAGGATGGTTATTCCAAACATCCTTTAAGTTACTTGTATTTCAGTTGATATTTCACTTGAGTTGGATTTATTGATATAAGAATGTTAATCCTGACTCGAGTGTTTTGTGATTTGCTTTACGCTCGGGTCAGACTAAGTGATACATCATTTGGGACTCATCGTTGGAGTTCGGAGCTTCGTTTGGAGGTCCAACTATCGATTCAGCTTTCAGCTTTTCCACTGGATTGGTTCGGAGAAGTCATCTGTTCGTACTGGAGACTTCACTGTATTTGAGATATTCTGTTGTATTTTATTTCTGACTCTTATGTTTATATAGTAGCTTCATGAACTACTATTTATCTATTCTGCTTCATTATTTTATATTACTTCGTGTTTGTGATTCTGTGGTTGATTTATTTACTGTATATGCTAAGTTTTGCCAAATTTGAATTGACCATCTGATATTTTGAGCAATTCAAGTCCAGCATATGTAGATGCGAATGGTTGAAAATGCTAGGTCGTTACACTAGACCTGCTAAAGAGTTTGTTGTGGCAAGACCTAAAGAATGGGGATAATACTCAAATTTTTACCTTTTTGATGGGTCCTCCCTTTCCCATACGTTCTCCTCTTCTCGTACCCGCCTTTCTACAATTGGCCTCGATCTCTTTCTTCTTGACAGTGGACTTCGGCCTCTAGTTCTTTCCTCCTCCTATATTCCTCCTCTGTTTCTCGAGATTGATGATGGCTGGAGGTATGCTTGGAATAAAAATGTGAGTTAATAAATTGTTCGAGGTCATATAGAAACCTCGCCTTCTTATCATACATGGCACGAAACATTAATAAAAAAATTTAGAAATAAAAAATAGGCATGGAAAGAGTATACGAAAGTGAGTATAATCCTAGTGAGACGTGTAGTGTGTTTCTAAGGTAGGCCTAAAACGTCAACACAAACCAGATCAAATGGCCGTCGTAGGCAAAATCGGGTGAACTTCGAATATTATAGGCGGAGCTGGGTTAACTTCTTGTGTAGTTCCGCTCGAGCGGGGGAGGGAGGGCACCTCATTGAATTTAAAGTCTTCTCTCATAAGCGTATCAAAGTCAATGTAAACATCGCCCAAATCCCCAAACTCTGCTTCTTACTTGGAGAATCTTGATGTCCCCTGGTTTCTAGAGCTTTGTGTTTATCGATTATATCAGGGAGAGGCGATCTTGGAAGAATGGGACTCATACCCCAACTTTTGTCACATGATTCCAAGTACTCATCATCAGATTCTACGTAAATATCATCACTTGTAGTAGACTAATCGCTACTGCTCTCAAACTCACCCTCTTCCTTTTCTGAGTCCAATGCGACTTTGCCTTCCCTTTGCATGAACGCTTCTTCCCCTTCCTCTAGGATTGGGGGAATTCTAACGAAGCCACTGAATCTAGTCGCAGAAGCATCTCCTCCTTCACAGCCCTCCTCGGTTGATCCTCCTGACGGGCTCTCACTCTCTTGAGAGGTACCTTCCTCGAAATCGTGGAAGGAAGAAGTATATCTTGTACGAACCCTGGATCGGGTAGGAGAGAGAATTTCAACTTGAACAATAGAACTACGCGGAGCTATTAATCCATATCGACACGAGTTCTCATTGGTTAACAACATTTTAACGCATCTCTCCTCGGCGTCAATAACCTTCAGAGTCTGACAAACTTCATCGAGAGCCATATCTTTATTTGGCCTTAGAATAATTGCAAGAGACATATGGCTGGTTAGAAATTCCATTGCAAAGCATCGGACCTCGAAAAGTGAAAAAAAGAAACTTACCCCCTGTCGTCCATTGACGATTTAACCCCTCTGGGTATTTGACAAGTAAATATTGCGTCTTGAATTGCGACAAATTGCTCTGTAAGTGCAAGACCAATTTTCGGTTTCTTTGGGCTTCGATTATGATCAAGGAAGGTAGTTATCTCTCCTCTTGAATGACAGAAAGTACCGCAACTCATCAAAGCTTGGAGCTCAGTTGAACGTCTGCCTAGAAAGATCATGTAGGCAAGTTAAGATGGCATAGTCGTTAGGATGAAGCTGAAATGGGGGAAATACCAAAGTACGAAAGAGTCTCGCGTAGAAAGTCGTTAAAGGGAAGTATATCTCTATTCGAACACATATAATGGTGGTAAGCGATGAACCCCAGGGGAGGCATATAAACGATATCGTCCTTCTTTGGTAGATGAACGTCCTCTTCTGGAATTCTGTGTTGCGCACAGATATCACGAAGAACCTTAGCAGAAACCACCGAGGAATCTCTCTTAGGCGGATTATTTAGAACTCTAAAATTGGGAGGCGTTCGATCCATTATTGGCCCAACCAGGACCAATTAGCCAAACTAAGCTTGCAAAGTGGTAAAAAAAAGTGATGGATGATGACACGGCTTCTAAGAGTGTCGGGCTTCTCCTGCTTAACTTACGACGCATGGATGGCCGCTTCATTCTGAATAACAGAACTCACGTTCGAAACGGTCAGGTAAATCTATCCTAAATTAACCCCTAGCATACCTGAATTCTAAAGAAATATTAATTTGTAATTGATACATCGGATTTCAAGTGTGAACTAGGGCAAGTGCAGTGTGCTATCTATATGAGATAAACCCGGTGCCCGAAACACTACAAATGCTCTATCCCGGGTAAATAATTTGCTCGTAGTGGAAGAAGAAAAGAACTTCATGCATCACTTTATTTTTTTCTACTTCCTGTACACTTACTCGCTATCGATCATTAGATCCGTTGTCCAAAGCGACATGGAAAACTCTTCCCACTATAGAGACACCGAGCATGCAACAAGAAAGCAAAATAAGTCGGAATTCCCCGTAAGAATCTGGATCGGTAAGAGGTGAGATGTGTAGTAATAGCTACGAAACTAGGCGCAAGTCAATTCGGTCTAATGGACGAAGATAGTAAAACATGTCAAGCATTGGGCCAAAGCCCGAACGTCATTCCGAGAGAAAACTCAAGACTTGATTTACTATCTTCCTCCATTAAATTGCAATCAACTCAAACTTCCCACGACCAAAGTTAAAAATGTAAACTCATCATCGAATCATTATGCAAACACTGTAATTTGTGAACCAATTAGCAAACCCACCTGATAATGAATCCTTGAGCATGGGAAGGATCAAAGACTGAAATCGGAAAGATATGGATGGATTGGTGGCATGCTAAGGAATCAGACCTCCTGTGATACAAGGAAGTTCATGAGCGATTGTCGAGGCAAAGGTTTTGGCCAATGGTGAACTGGGGAGGCAGTGATTCTCTGGTGATGGTGGTGGTAGAGAAAACACGGCGGAATGGTTGAATGAGATGGACCTAAGGGAGAAAAATGGATTGATTTGGTTTAGGTTTCTGATTGCAAGGATGTTGGTTCGGGTCGTGTGAGAAGTAGAAGGAAGGGTTGGCTCAATTCGTGTGTATAGGCAAGCAAAAGAGTGAAACAAAATTTTTGCTAAGTAGTTGGGTCGCACGTGATCCATCATGTGCCGTTGGCGACCCATCTTTACAGAGTACAGTTTATCCCAGTAGTCTGGTCGCTAGTGACCCATTCCACTTGGATCATTAGCAACCCATGAAATTGAAGGAGAATTTTTCTCAAACTCGGCCTGTAATATTCGTCTATCATTTTGAAGCATACCAGGAAAGTTGAAGAAATTTGATCTGTTACGTCAAGCAATAGAAATCGAAACCAAACCTAGGTGATCAACAACATGACCTGCCATTTATTCGTAAAACTATAATGTGAACACTTGGAATTCGATGGATGGATATTGAAAATAATAACTTCAAGAGTACGCCTCATTTACAGCGAAGACGTACACTAGAGGGGAAATGTTATCCGGGTTTTTAACCAAGCAGAACCTACTAGAAGGCATAACAAACTCGTGATATCAAAATGGCTCAGAACTCAACCAGAAAGGCTATGGCAAGGAGTTAATGAGAGTCAAGCCATATTACTAAGGCAACAACTGAGATAGACTAAACCAAGAGACTAGTGTCAATTCATTCCAATAAGTAGCCAAGGACAGTCAGCTAGTAGATTATCATCAAAACTAAACAACGGGCAACAAGACTACACAAGCAACGACGATACAAGACCATGGAAACATCCCAAACTCCAAAAAATATCCTAAATGGTTGGATCGGCAGCGACACATCCCCTATGAATCGCTTGCGATCCATGCAAAACGGAAGGTCGCATTGAAGCAGGAAAGAAGAGAAGGAAGGAGATGCTGAAAAAAATGCTATGTGTATGGATCTCTAGTGATCCATACACCCTGAATCAATAGCGATCCATACTTTCCCATGAGTCTTTAGCGAGCTAACTAAGGAGGCATTTGGAAAAAGGAGCCAAGTTATTAGTTCGCATACAAGACAAGTTTATTGGTCACTAGCATTCTATAAACCATGGATTGCTAGCGACCCATGGTTTTGGCTCGGCTCACGAGCTAAACCCCTCCTAGGTCATTCTATACCTACCTACGAGTAGTTGATAAAGTGGACTAGCCTAGAAGCTCTCTGATCCCTATAAATACCATCCTACCTTTAGCATAAACTGGATTTTCTTCGGACTGGTTACTAAAGCTCTACTGAAAACATTCTTCACTCTCTGCCTCCCTTACAATAATCTCCAAAGGGATTCACTACGATTCTCCAGTGGATTCTAACTCTGAGGATTCATTCTACTTAAAGATAATCAAATTTTTGTAATCAAACACTTCTTGTAATAGTAATCAGTCTATAATTAAACTACAAAGTGGACGTAGGCTTCATTAACAATCAAACCACTATAAAATCTCTATCTTCTTTCTTTTTCAATATCTGTGATTTGTGATATTTCTCTGTCAAAACAGGGCTGGTGCTTTCAAATTCAAATCAGGTGTTGATCCATTAAAAAAATTTAAACGACCCTTTCAAAATCATTGAAAGTACCCCTTTTGTATCCACGTAAAACACTTCACTTAACCTAGGCCAAAAGACCAAATCTTTCCTTTCGAAACCATTCAAAATTTTCCTTTCGAAAGCATAAAAACGTTCCCTTTGAAAGCATTAAATCCTTGACATCCTTCTTTCAAAACCTTTAAATATTGCCTTTCTAAAACATAGAAAAACCCTTTCCTTTCAACCCTTTCCTTTCAACCCTTTCGAAACCCTGGGGAACCACCCCTTCAAAACCATTCATTAAAACCATTCGAAGGCATCGAAACCTACCTTTTGAAAGCACATGGATTCAATTTAAAACATGTGAAAACCTTTCAAAACCATCCAAAAATTTAGTCCTTCAAAAACTTTGAAAACCATTTTGGTCAAACCATTTGGATTATGCCTTCAAATATAGCAAAAGGGATGAGAAACCCATTAAAGTCGAAAGCACTCCATTCGCAATCATTCCTAAGTAAAGAAGTGAGGGTGTCGAAACCATCCCTTCGAAAGCATTAGAGAAATGGCCAAATTTTAGAAAACAAAGTAACCCCTTCGAAATCATCTAGATCGAAAGGTAGAAAGCGACAGCTAAAGGTTTTGACTTAGTTGAAAGCAGCATTTAAAAAAAAAGCGCAACCCAATCGAAACTGTTTCTTTAAATCAATTTGATCTAATCGAAAGCTAAACAAGTCGAAAGCTACTTAATCGAAAGCATGTAGGCGCATTTTCATTTACAAGCAAAGTAGTGCTTCAACCCCTTCAAAACCCCTGGTTTTGACCTATGCCTTTCGCTTACATCCAATTCACTATGTACTAGTTGCTTGATACCATGTGCATTAGCTACGATAATGTCGGAGGCGAAGTTGAGGAGGTGGAACCTAGTGCGAAAGCATCGAAACAGTGAAAACCATGTATATTTGTCCTTTTAAACCATTTTTTATACCTAACCTGCTTGTTTGTCAAATTGTGATTGGTTGCAAGTTTCTCTTTTCTAAAAGTACCGCCGACTTTCCAAAATTAATAATTTGAATTGTTTTACAACGTACCTCTTCTCCTTTTTATAAATATATAAAACATTTAAGTCTCGTACCTTAAATAATTTTATATATCCATTAAAACACTTAGGAACATTCTACAAAAATTTCAGAAAATCATTTTTTAAATGTTTTCTAACATATATTAATTTCTGACCCAAACTATTAATTATTTAACCGTAAATAAATTTTTAATCCTAATATTTTCTTCACTAAAAAAATTCATATAAAATCCACATTAACTAAGAAAATTGAAACCTATCTCTAAAATATCATTTCCGATCTTCATAAAATTTGCAAGGCATTTGAATGTCATTTAACAGTTTCCATATCAAAACATGTCATAAAGTTCATATGAACAACCATATATCATCAACGTGTATATATAATCATTCTATCATTCAAAAACATGGAAAATCAATGCAAAATATTTTGGATTTCATCTTAAAACCAGAAACAAAAGAAATATGTGATGTAAACATTATTCTCCTTAGCTTTAGAGATTAAAGAGACTGAGATGTTAATGGATTTGATTTGATTTAGCTTCTTCCTTAACTTTTCATATTCTTATTCCTCTTTCTCTTGTTAATGGTGGCCAACCTCAAGTTTTAAAATTTTAACAAATGAAAAGTGAACGTGTATGGGGATACACGACCAAGGTTTAATGGTATAAGAATGGCCTCTTTCCTATTTTATCCCTCCTCTATTTCATTTTAAATCTTATTTTAATTTATCAGTTAAATGGAACGGCTACCCCTTATTAAAATCAATACTCAATTTCCTAATCAACACATTATTTTATTTAATTTAACTAATTAAATATCCTAAATAGTCTTGCCAAAAAATGGGGTGTAACAAACTGTATCTACTCATATTAAACAAGGTAATATACTTTTAGACAAATTTATAAAACCGTTTATTATAAGTGTTATAGTCCAAACTACCTTTTATTCTTTTATAAAGTACTATACTTAACTTTCCCAAACCTATAAAAAAAAATACTTCAAAAATAATAAATCCTATTTAAAAGATATTTATGTTAAGATATTTAATAAAATACTAAAAAATTACAGGATATTAATTTTACGATATTTAATAAAATAATAAAACAATTTAAAATATATTTATGCTCAGATATTTAATAAAATACTAAAAATAATTTAAAAAGATATTTATGTTACATAAGTGAAACGACCCAATTTTTCGACGTTCGAAAGTCGACATCAATACATCCACTGTATCAAATGCCACACAGTCGAATACTGAAAAACCGAACCGTTAGGGTTTAAGAAGAAGAAGATAGAAGAAGAACAGAAACAATAAACAGAATCTCACATTTCGTAGCGGAATAGTGTATAATAGATAAATGAATATCTTTAAAACAAAGGACTATATCAGTTACATTACATACATCACATTATCAGAGTTTACAACAACACAAAACACAACACTGGCATTCATTAGAACTTGTATTATATGAAAAATTGACTTGCACCAATCCATATGCAACAGATAATACATAGTATAGATGATACGCCTCGCCATCCATCTTGCCTCCTGATCTCCATAGCATATCTCTCTGACTTTGCTCTAAAATAATGATAGCCTGACTCTAGGCTGCCCGTATGGAAAATTATAGGCACCCGGAGTTTAGAAAGGGAATAATAACTCCAGGTTAGTCATGGGACTGCTATGTGATCTTAAAAACAGTTATTTTTCACAAAAAAATAAAAAGAAATCCGCTATTCTTTTGGAAAATGAAACTACCATAAGGCCTCTCGGCACACACACAATGCAATCGCACACTTGAGGGAGATTTCTCCTTATGATAGTCAAACATGCTTGATATGCAAAATCATTTCCGATAATATTATTATTAGTGCCTAGTGTAGAAAACCCTTCGAAAGTATAATATTAGTCTTAGCCAACATAGGTACCATTATATTATGCCTACTATAGCAACCTCCTGAGGAGGCAGGTTATACAATTGCAATCTTAAGAGGCTCGTGTTATTTCTTTGGATTTCAAAAAAAAGGTCAAGCAAAGGAACTTTCTTGGTCACATGGGTACGCCTCTGGAGGACGCCCCGAGAACCTAACCGGATTTCTACCAACACAAGGTCGGGTTACCTCTGTAAATAGTAACTATTGACATTAGTATGCCATCCCCCAGTCGTAACCGACATTTATCCGAGGATCCTTAACACCAACAACCACGAAGTAATAAATTTGCAGCATTCACAAAAGGTTGAATATCTGGGCTCCATACCATAATACAACCTCTTTCCAAAAGGAAATGGCATACCCTTAGGGGGCGCTACCCTCAAATAACCTTGCCGCACTTTCCTGTTTTGACAGTTCCGGGTTGTGAGGTCCGATGAAGTCTCGTCCACAAAGCTACGCATTTCACCGAAAGCCATGCTTCGATCAACAAATGATCAGCAGCATTTCGTATGCCATATTACCAAATTGGGAATGTATCACTAGTAACCATCAACTACATAACCTCTGAGCTCGTATATCTTAGAGAAGGGTGTTAAGCTAAAAGAATAAATTCTCTGCCACCAACCGAAATTTATTTGATAGAAACCAGCTTTATATCTCAAAGTGTAATGTCAGATACGCATCCATTCAAGTCCGTTCCGGGATCGAATTGAACCGAAAGTGTTTCAAAGAAGCCCTTACAAATCCGAATATTCACTAATAACGTCCGGAATCCCCCTCACAAAGGGTGATAAAATCTCTATACCGGAGCAACCCGGTGCGGAGACATTCGACAGGTAATCCTTTCTCTTTCAAAAATACCCGGTCTTGAACACCATCTTCAAACGCAATCCCATTTCGTCGTATCGTTATTCGGAATGGGTTTTATGACACAAAGTCCTCTCCCGGCTAATCCGAATAATGAGCGCTTATTTTTAAAAAAAGTGTTCATTTAGATTTCAAGCAAATCATAATAAATTTCCACTTAGATCTTTTAAATAAAAGATTCATCACTATTACAAAGATTCGATGTGATTTTCGAATATCCATTTGGAATCCGACCTCCGGTCGCATTGAAATTCAAACGTCGTTTAAAGGTCAATATTGATAATCGGTTATTTAACTATCAATCAACATTCACAACAATCATTAGATTTCAAATAATTTTTCCCCCAATTATTATTTTCAAAATGTCTTCACAAGATAAAATTTTAACACTTCAACCATTTGAAAACAAATTTCAAATCACTTTTCAACTTTCAATCTTTTGAAAACAAATTTCAAATCACCTTCCTCACGTGGAATAAATTTCCAAATATCTATTTAATTCCATTGAAAATTTTCCAAGTTCGAATACTTCAAAATAATTTAAATTACTTATCCAAGATACATACTTGGAAATAATCAGAATAAAAACTATTTTAAAACCCTTTATTTAAAACATTAGTTATAAAAATATCATACTAATATCTCATATAAAAATTCAAGTCCCAATACCAGTTTTAAAATAAAATTAGTAGATAGGATATAACTATTTAAATATCCATTTTCTAAAACAAATATCTATTAAAACTTTAAATAATCATTTCTATAATAAATTAAAATAAATCTTTACTTTAAAGATTTTCACAATAACCTAAATAAATAATTTCTTCAAAATATTCTTTCCTTAAAACAATCTTTACAACTTCAATTTATATTTATAAAATATATTGAAAACATACTCGGTTTTCTAGGGAAAGTAGGCCTTCCATTCTAAAATGGTTCATTTAAATCAATTTATAAATCTTTCTGGATTTATTTTAAATTTACATTCCAAATCCGTAAATTCCTTTCCACACTATTAAAAATAAAACAATATTTTTTTTTTTAAAATTCCCTTTCTTTTATAAAATTCCCATTGTGAATTTTAAATTTTCAAATATCCACTAATATACGATTTTAAAATTGATTTCCAAATATACACTTTCAACGCCAAATCAATTTTCAAATTGATTTCCAAATTTATTTCAAATACTAAATCAAATCCCAAATTAATTTTCCAAACATTTATTTCAAGCACTAAATTAAATTCCAAATTTATTTCTAAATTTATTTCAAACACCAAATTAAATTCTAAATTTGATTTCTAAATTTATTTCAAACACCCAATTAAATTCTAATTTTATTTCCTTTTAAAATAAATTCCTTTATCTCTTCCAAAATATTTAAAATCCGTATTTTTAATAAATTCTTCAGCATTTGAATAATATCACTCGAAATCCATTTATTAAACCTTTTTCCCATATTTTGGAATTTTATTAATAGGATTACAAAAATCAATCTTTATCCTTTTAAATCTCTTCTTTTAAATTCACCCAATTTTCAAAATTTAATTTACTATAGATTTTCTATTCGAATTTAAAAAATCAAATTTTATTTATTTCTAGTATCCTATGATACCAAAAATATCTTCGGCTAAACTATAGCCTTCAACGATTTCAATCACAAATATAATTACACACAGATTATAAATAATCAACACACAATATTGAAACAAATTCAAATATTTGAGGATTCCAGTTGGATCCCTACAACCCGTTTCCCTGCATCCACAGACGTTAGCATAACAATTGAATACCAATTCCACTTCGAGGTGGAATGTTGTGGTATATGGGATTATTGTAATATCATCCGCTATTATGCAGCGCATAGGGTCTCATCCGCTATATAATGCTGGAAATCAATCACTCCAAGCACAAATATAATATCAATTCCACTTTGAGGTGGAATATCGCGGTACATGGGATTAATATAATATCATCCGCTATTATGCGGCATAGAGGGCCTAATTCAATATGACTAATAATAATTTATCATCCAAGCACACAATCAACAATTTTAAGTTTAACTATTTAAAATTAAATTAGAAAAATCTAATTGAGTGAGAAGATCTAACTTTTTGCATACACATGCAAACCGTTTCCATTGTGGGTTGTTTTCTTTGCAATTTTGACCTTTTATAAACAATTATATAATTTTATTCATATTCAAACAAATTGAATAATTAATTATTTTTAATACATTTATTTTAAAATTTTAATTTTAACTTGTAATTTATTTTAAACAAATGTATAAATTTTAAATTAAATTCCCTTTCAAAATCCTTTAGTAATTTAAAATAATTAAATAACTTTATTAAACAAGTAAATTACTCATAATACATTATTTAAAACAAGCTATTAATTTTCTTTTACAAAAATCTCTTAAATCGGTTTTTAACTTGAAATATATATATATCCTTTCGAATCTACACATATACTTGTAAAAATAATAATTGATTTTAAAAATCTAGCCTTTATATGAACTTCCGACATTCAAAAATATTAAAACTTATATTTCCTGTTTACTGCATATATTTTTTAACGGTCTGAAATTTATTTCCGCTTACCTATATATAAATTAACAGAATTGCTTTTAATTTTATCTCTCTGTTTTATCTATACAATTTTAAACTGAAGTTTAAAACTTCGTAATACAAAAATAAAATGAACTAAATTACCTTGCTGCCCAGATACCCACGCTCGACACCGAGCCACTCACGAATCTCGTTTAAGTGTCGCTGTGGCTGCCAACGTCTACGGCAAATCAAACGACCCACTCCACTGATCGCAACATCACCTCGCCGATCCTTGCGCAACCACCAGAGTTGTCATTGACCTGACCATCGCCCTCGCCATTGCGACGAACCCAAATCTTCGGCTTGCCCACGCCCTATTCAACATGACCGCCAGCAAGCTCGAATGCAACGTCGCCACCTCCATCTACTAGCCGCCTCGACCTTGTGCCTTGAATCGCGATCGCTCGATGCTCGATCTAGAAGATTGAGATGAATTTGAACTCATCTTCGAATTGTACTGGGAACGAAGAGATCGACCATTTTTATTATATTTTTTTCTCGAATTTAGTTCTTTTTTTAATTCATGATTTCAAACTGGAGAGGGAGAGGCTTTCTAAATTTGAATCGAATTAGGAAGTGCGGCCATAAACTTGATTTTAAAACGAATCCGAGAGGTTTGTTTCTTCATTCGTATATTTTTTTAATATCATCTGGCACGAAAAATTTGTTTCAACAAATGGGAGTAAAAATTTCACAAAATAAAAGGAACACGTGTTCAAATTTTCCTCAACGTGTCTACTTTCCTATATATGTGAATATATGTATTTTAATTTTAAACTAAATTCAAATTGCTTCGATAAACGTAATTCAAAACTTTGACCTCCAATTGAGGCATGCCGCCAGGCGTTTATAATGTTATATGCCTATTCCGAACGCAAGGGAAAAGGTTTTGAGTCCAAATTCGATCATATGGAGAAGACAACTTTTTGAACCTAGTTATTAATTTAAATTTCAATTAAATTTTCAGCGCTTTTGCAATCCGTACGATCACCCGATAACTCCAAATGCTACAAACATTAAAATTCGATAATAATACAATATTACGGATCCAATGGAACTAGTTTCGTCGAATTCCAAGACTGTGACTCGGAAGGTTATTTTTAAATTTCGATTTGCACGATATAAATTCAAAACTGAGCATAACGTTTTCAAATCCAATTCTGAAGCTTCCATTATGTTCAATATTATCAATATAAATTTTCGAAGTCTATAAATTATTTTTAACTAGCATAAAACTGAAGATACAAAATTTTACCCAATTCCAATTATTAAATTCAATAGTTTAATTGCCATTTTCATTCTGATGTTTGAAATTCAGGTTAAATCAACTTCCAAATATAAAAATTCAACCTAATATTTCAATTTCAAATGTCAAAATTTCTGGGTCGACACATTCTTCCCCCCTAAAAGAATTTCGTCCCGAAATTACTAGTTAAGAAGAATGATCCATAACCCATTTATCTTTTCTCCCAAAACAAACGGTTTTATCAACTTTCCAAAACAAATCTTTTTATTTAAGACCCATCATTACTTCAACTTGCTTTCCAAATTCAATTATAAGTTCCAAACAACATTGTTTTATTAATCATTCAAATTTAAATTTTAAATTATCAAGATTTTCTCAAAAAATTTCTAACTCCTTAAATTTTTGAAAAATTTCGCCAGCGTCTCCTTTGCGCGGTTAGCTCGGTATGACTACAAAATGCCACAACGAGCCCTTGGATTTCAAATAGAAAACGAAAAACCAAGTGGCTAGAAAAGAAAGTCATCAGATTTCATATTGAAATTCAAATACATACCTTTTTCGAGCAATTTCAATTGTCTTCAAAATCAAATCCAATTCCCTTTGCATTTAAATCGCCTATATATTCGACTAAAAATAATATCCAATCATAGATTTCAAAAATCATTTTATAATTTTCTTTACAAAAGTTTCCATATCAATTGTTATTAAGTCCATACGATATACATACATCATTCATACGCAATATCAAATTCAATCGCTCACTCGATCACATAATTTCACTTCCGAACTAGTATTATCTACCCGATTTCCTAGTGCGGACTCAGATCTGGTTTCTCGATCAGAAACCGTCATTCTCCTTGCAAAGTTCTAAACAATGATAGAGAATTTCCGAAATCAACCAAAAATCAATATACAGGCTCGTCGTCGAAAATCGAGTGAAAAATTCTAACTCGGATCGATATAACTATCTCGAAATCATGTGCTTGAATTCTGGATCGAATCGTTTTGCGAATTAAATAATATACGTACGTCCAACGTATTTATTCCTAATTGATTATTAGATATATCAAGTCCCATTTCTTTTATTCACTTTCATGTTCATTTCTTTATTCACAATTACCCTTTCACAATTTTCAGTTTAATCTTCACTTAATCATTTACTTGTATATTTTCAACAACAAATTTACCTAAGAATTTTGCCATTTATTTCTTAAGTCCAATAAATATTTAATATAACTTCTTATATTTATTTTCAATTACCACTTGGTTTTATAACTACTTACATTTAAACTGGATTTCAAATTCCACATGAATTCAATTTACCTTTCATTTATAATTATTGAATTCAGTTCACTTCAAACCAAATTTATCTTGTCATTTCTTCAATAGTTTCACTTACAAATTTTTATTTCAATACTTCGCTTTGTTTATCACAAATCAAATTCAATTCCACTTCCAGTTCTATTTCCTTACAAATTCAAAATGAATTTCAACATTCCAATTTCACTTTCATTTACTTGCAATCGTAAATTTATTTATCCGTTCACAATTTTTTATTCCATAACTATTTTTATCAGATTCCAAAGTCTTTCCACCATTTCAAAACCATTTTTTTAAATCAATTCAAATTATCTTTTGAATTTTAAGACCCAAACTCAAATTCTGCAAACAACTTCAATTTTAAAATAACCCGGCAGCAATTCCTCTCTTGAAAACACGAAAATAAGCATCGATGATGTTGCAGTCATCATCGAAGTTATTTTCCCGTGACCAAAAATAGTTTAGAGCTTTTATCCCTTCAAAAACCTTTTTTTTCAAACCTTACCATTTCCAAACTCCAAGGGAATTTAATATTTTCCAAATTTTCAAATCCTTTCAAAACACTTCTTTGGAATTCTATTTAAAATTATAAATCACATTTATAATTTACATTTACAAATCCCATTTGTATATGAATTTTATTTCCTTAGCTCTTTGTTTATCATTTCAATTTCTTATTCAATTTCAATGATAATAATTTAATATAATCACTTCCTAACAAATAAGCAACCATATACTACAATAATTTACGGGAAATGATTTCTTTTCTATACAAAAATAGTTTAGGTAAAATTGTCTCATTTACCCTATTTTAAAACAATATTGTGTCGAATTGTTCTGTACAAGTGTATAAAGATCCCTATCGGTTGAGTTGTATAGACTATATCGACCAGAATTCATATACCACTCAACAATCCAATCATCACAATATAAAACAATTTTTATAATTCACTAACAAATACGCGCTCATATCTATTATTACACTCAACTCATTCTAGAGAACTACTGACTCTATTTCTAATGACTAACATCCACCAGAGCCCAGGTTGTCGCTTAACCAAATGCTCTGATACCAAATGTAACGACCCAATTTTTCGACGTCCGAAAGTTGACATCAATACATCCACTGTATCAAATGCCGCACAGTTGAATGCCAAAAAACCAAACCGTTAGGGTTTAAGAAGAAGAAGATAGAATAAGAACATAAATAATAAAAATAATCTCATATTTCACCGCGGAACAATATATAATAGATAAATGAATATCTTTAAAACAAAGGGCTATATCAGTTTACATTACGTACATCACATTATCAGTGTTTACAACAACACAAAACACAATACTGGCATTCATTAGAACTTGCACTATATGAAACTTGACGTGCACCAACCCATACGCAATGGATAATACATAGTATAGATGATACGCCTCGCCATCCAGCTTGCCTCCGGATCTCTACAGCATATCTCTCTGACTTTGCTCCAGAATAATGATAACCTGACTTAGGCTGCCCGTGTGAAAAATTATGGTCACCCAGAGTTTAGAAAGGGAACAATAAGCTCCAAGTCAGTCATGAGACTGGTGTGAGATCTTAAAAATAGTTGTTTTTCACAAAATAATAAAAAGAAATCCGCTATGCTTTTGGAAAATGAAACTACCATAAGGCCTCCCAACACACACACAATGTAATCGCACACTTGGGGGAGATTTCTCCTTATGACAGTTAAACATGCTTGATACGCAAAATCTTTTTTGATAATATTATTATTAGTGCATAGTGTAGAAAACCTTTCGAAAGAATAATATTAATCGCAGCCATCATAGTTACCATTATATTATGCCTTCTATGGCTACCTCCTGAGGAGGTAGGTTATATAATTGCAAACGTAAGGGGCTCGTATTGTTTCTTTGGATTTCCAACAAATGGTCAGGCTAAGGAACTTCCTGGGCCACATGGGTACGCCTCTGGAGGGACACCCCAAGAACCTAACCGGATCTCTACCAACACAAGGCCGGGTTACCTCTGTAACTAGGTAACTACTGACACGAGTATGCCACCCCCGGTCGTAACCGACCATTATCCAAGGATCGTCAACACCGACAACCACAAAGAAACAAATTTGCAGCATTCACATGGGTTAAATATCTGGCCTCTATACCATGATTCAACCTCTTTCCAGAAGGAAATGACATACCCTCAATGGGTGCTACCCCCAAATAACCTTGCTGCATCTTTCCTCTTTTGACCATTCCGGGTTGTGAGATCTGACGAAATCTTGCCCACAAAGCTACACTTTTCACCAAAATCCATGCTTCGATCAACAAATGATCAACAGCACTTCGTATGCCACATTACCGAATTGAGAATGTGTCACCAGTAACCATCAACTATATAACCTCTGAGCTCGTACGTCTCATTGAAGGGTGTTAAGCTAAAAGAATAAATTCTCTTCCACCAACAGAAATGTATTTGATAGAAACCAGCTTTACATCTTAAAGTGTAACGTCAGACACACATCCACCCATTCTGGGATCGAACGGAACCGAAGGCGCTTCAAAGAAGCCCTTGCAAATCTGAATATTCATTAATCACGTCCGGAATCCCCATCACAAAGGGTGATAAAATCTCTATACTGAAGCAACCCGATGCAGAGACATTCGACTGGTAATCCTTTCACTTTCGAAAATACCCGGTCTTCAACACTGTCTTCAAATGCAATCCCTTTTGTCGTATCATTATTCGGAATGGGTTTTATGACACAAAGTCCTCTCCCGGCTAATCCGAATAATGAGCACTTATTTTTAAAAATAAGTGTTCATTCAGATTTCAAGCAAATCACAACAAATTTCCACTTTGATCTTTTAAATAAAAGATTCTTCGTTGTCCTAAATATTCGATGTGCTTTTCGAATATCCATTTGGAATCCGATCCCCGGTCGCATCGAAATTCAAACGTCATTTAAAGGTCAATATTGATAGTCGGTTATTCAACTATTAATCAACATCCACAGCAATCACTGGATTTTATATAATTTTTCCCACAATTGTTATTTTCAAAATATCTTCGCAAGATATAATTTTAACACTTTAACCATTTGAAAACAAATTTCAATCACTTTCATCATTCAATCTTTTGAAAACAAATTTCAAATCAACTTTATCACGTGGAATAAATTTCCAAATATTTATTTAATTCCACTGAAAATTTGCTAAGTTCGAATAATTCAAAATAATTTAAATTTCTAATCCAAAATACATACTTGGAAACAATCAAAATAAAAACTATTTTAAAACACTTTGTTTAAAACATTAGTTATGAAAATATTATACTAATATCTCATATAAAAATTCAAGTCCCAAAACTAATTTTAAAATAAAATTAGTAGATACGATATAACTATTTAAATATCCAATTTCTTAAACAAATATCAATCAAAACTTTAAATAACATTTCTATAATAGATTAAAATAAATCTTTAATTTAAAGATTTTCAAAATAACCTAAATAAATAATTTTTCCAAAATATTCTTTCCTTAAAACCATCATTACAACTTCAATTTATATTTATAACTATATTGAAAACATACTCGGCTTTCCAGGAAAAGTACACCTTCCATTCTAAAATGGTTCATTCAAATCAATTTATAAATCTTTCTGGATTTATTTTAAATTTACATTCCAAATCCATAAATTCCTGTCCACACTATTAAAAATAAAACAATATTTATTTTTAAAACAAATTTCCCTTTCTTTCATAAAATTCCCATTGTGAATTTTAAATTTTCAAATATCCACCGATATACGATTTTCAAATCGATTTCCAAATATTCAATTTCAACACCAAATCAATTTTCAAATTGATTTCCGAATTTATTTCAAATACCAAATCAAATACCAAATTAATTTTCCAAACATTTATTTCAATCGCTAACTCAAATTCTAAATTTATTTCTAAATTTATTTCAAACACCAAATTAAATTCTAAATTTGATTTCTAAATTTGTTTCAAACACCCAATTAAATTACCAATTTGATTTCTAAAAATTTATTTCCTTTTAAAATAAATTCCTATGTCTCTTCCAAACTATTTAAAATCTGTATTTAAATAAATTCTTCAGCTTTTGAATAATATCAATCGAAATCCATTTATTAAACCTTTTCCCCATATTTTGGAATTTTATTAATAGGATTACAATAATCAATCTGTATCCTTTTAAATCTCTTCTTTTAGATTCACCCAATTTTCATAATTTAATTTACTATAGATTTTCTATTCGAATTTCAAAAATCAAATTTTATTTATTTCTGGTATCCTATGATACTAAAAATATCGTAGGCTTAACTATAGCCTTCAATGGTTTCAATCACAAATATAATCACACAGATTATAAATAATAAACACACAATATTGAAACTAATTCAAATATTTGAGAAATCCAGTTGGATGCCTCCAACCTGCTTCCATGCATCCATAGACTTTAGCACAACAATTAAATACTAACCCCACTTCGAGGTGGAATATCGCGGTATATGAGATTAATATAATATCATCTGCTGTTATGCGGCGCATAGGGTCTCATCCGCTGTATAATGTAGGAAATAATTCACTCCAAATACATATATAATACCAATTCCACTTCGAGGTGGAATATCGCGGTATATGGGATTAATATAGTATCATCCGCTATTATGCGACGCATAGGGTCTGATTCAATATAACTAATAATAATTTATCATCCAAGCACAAAATCAATAATTTTAAATTTAACTATTTAAAATTACATCAAAAAATCTAATTGAGTGAGAAGATCTCACCTTTTGCTTACGCATGCAACCCATTTCCATTCCGGCTTATTTTCTTTGCAATTTTGACCTTGTATAAACAATTATATAATTTTACTAATATTCAAACAAATCGAATAATTAATTATTGTTTAATAAATTTATTTTAAAATTTTAATTTTAACTCATAATTTATTTTAAACAAATTAATAAATTTTAAATTAAATTCCCTCTGAAAATCCTTTAGTAATTTAAAATAATTAAATAATTTTATTAAAGAAGTAAATTACTTATAATACATTATTTAAAACAAGCTATTAATTTTCTCTTACAAAAATATTTTAAATTAGTTTTCAACCTGAAATATATACACACACACACACACACACTTTCTTTCGAATCTACACATATACTTGTAAAAATAATAATAGATTTTAAAAATCTAGCCTTCATATAAACTTTTAACATTCAAAAATATTAAACCATATATTTCCTGTTTACTACATATTTTGTTATTTTAACGGTTTGAAATTTATTTCTGCTTACCTATATAAATTAACAAAACTGTTTTAATTTTATCTCTATTGTTTTATCTATACAGTTTAAACTAAAGGTTTTAAACTTCGTAATACAAAAATAAAATGAACTAAATTACCTTGCAGCCCACATATCCATGCTCGACACCGAGCCACTCACGAATCTCGTTTAAGTGTCGCCGTGGTCGCCAGCTTCTACGGCAAATCAAACAACCCACTCCACTGATCGCAACATCACCTCGCCTGTAACGACCCGTATTTTTACGGATCAAAATACTGTTGTTATTAGGCCGTTAGTAAGTCGTTCAGAGTTTAGGTCGACCAAAGCTTAAGTCGTGTAGTGGTTTAGGTCGGTGGAGCGAGTTAAAAGAGTGGACCGACCTATAGGAATGAGCGACCTAAGGTAGTGGAGCGACTTAAGGATTTGAGCGACCTATAGGAGTTAGCGACTTAGTGGTTAGCGGCTTAAGGGGTTAAGCGACCTAGTAGCAAGCAACTTAGTGGAGTGAGCGACCTCAAGGACTGAGCGACCTATAGGGATGAGCGACATAAAGGTTAGTGGCTTAGGTCGGTAGGATGGTTAAGCGACTTAAGTATTAACAAGATAGAGCGAGTTAAGGACCTAGTAGGGAGCGACTTATGTTAGGTCGCGTAATGGCCTAGGTCGCTGGGTAGTTATGTTAGTGCATTAGTGTAAGGCTTAAGTCGTGAGCGACTTAGTTTAGGTCGCGACCATAGTTAGGTTGCTAAAGGCGCATAGGTTAAGTCGTTAGGTCGCGGCATGTGCTAAGTCGTTATGTTGCATACCAGTTAGATCGTTGGTCTTGTGGGGTAGTTAGGTCGTTGACTCGGGTCTGTTAAGTCGGCTATGTGTTAGGTCGTTAGGTCGCGCAGTTGTGTTGAGTGTTAGGTCGCGTGGAGGCTTATGTCGCTAAGTCGCGAACGACTTAAGGGTTAGGTCGATAAGTCGCGAACGACTTAGGGGCGGGCGACTTAGGGCCTATAAATACACGGTTCTATCTTCATTTTTGGGATCCGGATTTTGGAGCGACGAAGTGCTGCTATTTTGAGAGCTCGACTACAACACTTCTTCACTTCTTTTCTCCACTTTAATCTTGTGATTCCTTCCATCTAGATTGAAGATCAAATCGAAGATCCAAGAGCCAAAGTTGAAGATCTCCATCTATCGAAGAGAGATTTCATCGTTTGAAGCGGAGCTTTGGAGGATCAAGCTTGATTCTTTGCTGTCCAGATCTGAATTTGGTTGTTTTTAAGGCGTTTAGGTGATTCGGTGAGTGGTGGTTATCTCTCACACGGACCCAAAGGAGTATATTGGATCGGTGGCTTGTTTGTGTGTTAAAGATAGCGATTTCATGCATTTTCCTTAAGTCTGCATGTAGATCTATGGTTCATGATGATTCAACACCTATTTTACTATATGTTCACCTATGCAAGTTCATTCATTAAGTTGTAGGGATGTTGCTTAGAATTCATACTTATTAGATTTGGACACTTTATTTACGAAATTGCCATTTTTGCTGTAATTGTTTATTTAGATCTTGTTTGATTGATTACTTGGATTAATGTTTGATTTGATTGATTAGTTGATTGATAATTTGATTGGGTCAAGTTGGTCGAAGATGATTCAAAAGCTAAGTGGAAAGGCTCTTGAATAAGGAAAGCTGCTTGTGGCATATGAAGCAGATGTTGAAACTCATATGGATAGATTTGATGGTGATGTTGAGATTGGACTTTGCTATGATGCGATGAAGCAAAGCATGATGTGAGATAGCCTTGGTTTAATCCAGACGGGATCATCCCAAGCATGTTGATAACTCGGTAAAATGGTTCGAGTTCGTTGATAATGGATGGCTCGAGAGGCGCTTGAGCTGGTATGAGAATAGTCGTCGAGGAGGATGACTAGGAGGCTGAGATTTCATCGTTGTTGAAGGTTCTAGCATGCTCAAAGCAAGAGTACGCCGGGCAGATTCGATAGTCCCAGGCACGGTCTGCGACGACGTGCTAGTACTCTGGGCAGATTCGATAGTCCTAGGCACGGGCTGCGACGACGTGCGGAGTTATGTCTAGAACCGGGGTTACCATTAGCCCTTGGTGGATGGATGAGATAATGTGACGGTCATTCAATTAACGGTGAAATCAAGGCAATGATAATAGTGATATCCAGAGTCATGGATGTTTGGATGTTTGGTTGTATCGTCGCTTGGGCCAAGAGCGATGTTTTCAGGGTGCTTATCTGATCTTGGTTTAGGCCTTGGGGGTTTGTACTTGGAAAACATCGACCTTGACACGAGTGATAATTGCTTTGCTTTGAATATCTGAATTGCTATGTTTGCTTCTGCTTAGTGTGTCTGGGGGCTATCACTGTACAGAGAGGTGGAGTGGGATGGTTGGGTTCCTATTCCTTTTACCCTTTATGCACTTTTGGTATGTTTGATAGTTCATTTACTGCTCACTAAGACTTTTGTCTGACTCAAGGTTCTATGTTTAACTCTTATTACCTTGGGCTGTTCATCCATGTTGAGATGGGCAGACTAGGTAGCAGGTGACAGGTGCTGTTCTTAGTGGCCAATGCTGTTGATGACGAAGACGAGCTGAAGGCTTTTGCATATTGTTTTCTTACCATATGTACTGGATGTTCCGCTGTTTGTTTGTATTCTCTGAGTGATATGTAGTGAGGCTTGATGTATTGACTGTTCAGATGTTTGTATCAAATTGTTGTGAGCTTATATGATGAGACTTCTGTTCTATAGAGCTTCACTATGTATACTTTCTATTGTATTTTATCCATGCACTGTGAGTAATACGATAGACTATTCTGTGTTTACTTTACCCTGATGATCGTCCATGGCGGCCTGGCACACTTTACAGCGCACTATTTCTTAGTTTAGTGCAAGAGTCATGGGCGGTCGTCACATTTGGTATCAGAGCCAGGTTAATCGATTTTAGCCAACGCTCGCTGACGTAACTACGTATGAGAGACATAATTGTAATTTTGATGGATGATTACTATATATAATATAGTAGCTTAGAGGGATTAGAACTCCTTAAGCAATTGTTTCTCAAGGTGTGCTGATCAATTTTTTTTATAGATATTAAGAATGAGTCGGAGAGGGAGACCAGCTGCTAGGTAAGGCCGTGCTGCTGAGGGAGTTGCTGATTATGCTGCTATTTTTGAGGCTATGATGACTTCGATCATGAGAAGGATGCCAGCTCCAGGGCCATCAGTAGATGTTGGGGTTCAGGTTCAAACTCCAAAACTAGTGAATTTTGCTAAGTTGTGCAAAGACTATACTGCTCTTGGAGGAAAGGTTTTCTTGGGAACAGAATCAACCATAGAAGTTCAGAGATGGGTAGATGCTTGTAAAAGGATTTTTGGTGATTTGGGAATTGAGGATGCAACTAAGAGGAAGCTTGAATCAAGACAGCTTCAGGGAAGAGCTTCTGATTGGTGGAACTCTATCACTATTGATACTCAGGAGGAAGAGATCACTTGGGAGCAATTCCAAGCTATATTTGAAGCTAAGTGCATTTCTACAGCTCAGAAATCTGTTTTGTTTAAGAAGTTTGTGGAGCTCAAGCAAGGTAGAAGATCAGTTCTTGAGTACGTTTCTGAGTTTGAAGCTTTGTCCAAGTATGCTCGGTCATATATTGAATCTTCATATCAGAAGAATGAGAAGTTTGTGACTGGCTTGGACACTTATCTTGGGAGGCAGTTGGTGGATCATCTGGATGATCCGTTTGAGAAGCTTGTGGAGAAAGCTCTCGGGCATGAGAATCTGTTTCCTAAAGAAGGATCTGTTGTTTATGTGACTAAGGAGCAAAATGGAAACAAGAAGAGGAAGCAGCAGCAGAAGGGTAAGGATGCCCAGAAGAAGCCGAAGGGTGAAGTGACCTGCTACAACTGTCAGCAGAAGGGTCATCTCTCCAGGGATTGCAAGAAACCGAGAGTGCCGGCAAAGTGTCACAACTGTGACAAACCGGGGCATTTCAAGAGGAGTTGTCCAGAACCAAGGAAGGACAATCAGATTGTGCAAGCTTATGCTTTGGGGGCTGTACCATCGTCTTCGAAAGCTCCTATGGCGGAAGAGAAAGGAAAGAGTGTGGTGGTTCAAGGTATTCTTTCCATTTGTGGTGTTCCAGTTAGGGTGTTGTTTGATACTGGAGCGTTGCATTCCTTTGTTTGTAATGAGTTGGTAGACCGGTTGGGTTTGGAACCGGATATTGTTGATAGACCATTGGTTGTGACTAATCCAGTTGGGGGTTCGTCTTGTTTGTGTATGGTATGCCGGGGTCTAGTTGAATCGAGTCATGATTGCTCTTTTGTTTGTGATTGTTTTGTTTTGAACTTTGCGGGGTTCGGAATTATTTTGGGTATGGACTGGCTTAGGAAGTATGCGGCAAAGGTTGATTGTGAGAGGCTTGAGGTGACAGTCGAGAATGTGGAGAGGCGAAAGGTTGTGATACGATGTAAGCATGAGGAAGGCGTCTTCATGAGCTTCATGTATTCGCTGGTTGTTCCACGGGATGGACTGTCATCGGTGCCTATTGTGAATGGATTTGAGGATGTCTTTGACGAGGTCAAAGGGTTACCGCCGCATAGAGAGATCGAGTTTCGTATCGATCTAGTTGAGGGAGCCAGACCCGTTGTGATGCCTCTTAGGCGGATGGCGCCTAGGGAATAGCAAGAGTTGAAGGTGCAAGTTGATGACCTTTTACAGAAAGGATTCATTCGGCGTAGTGTGTCCGAATGGGGTGCACCAGTTGTGTTTGCAACCAAAGCGGATGGATCGTTGAGGTTGTATGTGGATTATCGTGGGCTGAATAAAGTGACTAAGAAGAACAAGTATCCACTACCGAGAATAGATGACTTGTTTGATCAGCTTCACGAAGCTAAGGTGTTTTCTCAGATGGATTTAGCAACGGGATTTCACCAGTTGAGAGTGGCAAAGGATAGTGTGCCGAAGACTGCTTTCAGGACACCATCCGGTTTCTATGAGTGGCTGGTAATGCCATTTGGATTGACTAATGCACCAGCATATTTTGTGGATCTTATGAATAGAGTGTTCAGGGATCAGTTGAACAAGTTCATACTTGTGTTCGTGGATGATATTCTGATTTATTCCAGAACTGAAGGAGAGCACAAGACGCACTTGCGTATTGTTTTAGAAATCTTGCGGAAACATCAGCTGAAGACTAAGTTTTCGAAGTGTCACTTCTGGAAGAGCGAAGTGTGGTTCTTAGGCCATGTTATCTCTGGAAATGGAATAGCGGTTGACCCCGCCAAGATAGCAGCAATCCATGATTGGGGTAGACCTAAGAATGCATCTGATGTGAGAAGTTTTCTTGGATTAGCAGGATACTATCGTCGGTTTATCAAAGACTTTTCCAAGATAGCTGCACCGTTAACAGGATTGACGAAAAAGAACCAAGTGTTCAGATGGGATGCTAAGTGTGAGCAAGCTTTTGGAATCCTGAAAGAGCGACAAACAAGTGCTCCTGTTTTGACTATTCCAAGTGGGAATGATGAGATGGTGGTTTACATCGATGCATGTGGTACTGGACTTGGAGCAGTGCTAATGCAGAAGGATAAAGTTGTTACATATGCAAGTCGACAAATAAAGCCGCATGAAAGGAATTATCCGACTCATGATTTGGAGTTAGCGGCGATTGTATTTGCTCTGAAGATGTGGAGACATTACCCATTGGGAGTTCGATTTGAGTTGTTTATAGATCATAAGTCGTTGAAGTACCTGTTCTCCCAAAAGGATTTGATTCTTCGACAGCAACGATGGCTAGAGTTTTTAGCATCATATGATTTTGGTATAACCTATACTCCGAGAAAAGGTAACGCAGTGGCAGATGCGTTAAGTCGAAGACATGCAGGATTGGGAGCCATGTTTTCAGAATGGAAGAGCCTTGAGTATTTAGCTGGATTTGACTTCAGGCCTAGATGTGAATTGGAACCTGAGATGTTGGCAAACTTATCGATAAGACCTACTCTAGTGGAAAGAGTTGGCAAGAGCCAAAAGCGAGATGATAAGCTTGTCAAGATTATGCGAGATTTGGAATCTGGATCAGACCCAAAGAAGGATAAAGGATTCGAAGTCGATCGAGAGGGTTGGCTTCGGAAGCAAGGACGACTAGTTGTTCCCGATATAGATGAATTGAGAGAGGAAGTTCTTAAGGAAAGTCATCACTCGAAGCTGACAATTCATCCAGGTGGAAATAAGATGTATCGGGATATGAAGAGAACCTATTACTGGAAAGGTATGAAGAAAGATGTTGGAAATTTTATTTCCAAGTGCATGAACTGTCAGTTGGTAAAAGCCAAACAGAAAAAGCCAAGTGGATTGCTTCAGCTATTAGAAGTTCCTACATGGAAGTGGGAGCAAATATCGATGGATTTTATCGATGGGTTACCTAGAACCAGAGCGGGAAATGAAGGGATTTGGGTCATCGTAGATCGTTTGACTAAGAGTGCAAGATTCATTCCTGTTCGATCAACTAGAACTGCATCGAAATTAGCTGAGTTGTATGTTAAATGGATAGTTATATTCCATGGTATTCCGAAGAGTATAGTGAGCGATCGAGACCCATTGTTCACTAGTGGATTTTGGAAGAGCTTCCAAGAAGTTTTAGGGACCGAGTTGTGTTTGAGTACAGCTTATCATCCCCAAACAGATGGTCAGACCGAGAGAGTCAACCGAGTTTTGAAAGATCTCCTTAGAGCTTGTGTTTTAGATTTCGGAGGATCATGGGAAGATCATCTTCATTTGGTGGAATTTGCATATAATAACAGTTACCAGTCAAGTATTGGTATGGCACCATATGAGGCACTGTATGGAAGACCGTGTAACTCTCCGACATGCTGGTTGGAAACTGGAGAAAAGTTGATACTTGAGCCAGAAATGATTCGACAGACTTCGGATTATATAGAGATCATTCGGCAACGAATGAAGGCAGCCCAAGACCGTCAGAAAAGCTATGCTGATAAGCGTCGTAAGGATTTGGAATTCGACGTAGGTGATATGGTTTTCGTGAAGATTTCTCCTCTAAAGAATGTTATTCGATTTGGGAAGAAAGGAAAATTGACTCCAAGATTTGTTGGACCATTCCCGATCATCGAGCGAATTGGAAAGCTCGCCTATAAATTGGAGTTACCAGAAAAGATGGCGGGTGTGCACAATGTTTTTCATGTATCATATCTACGAAAGTACATGCACGACTCGAATATAGTGATTTCTGCTGATAACTGTGAAGATTTAGAAGTTGATCCAGTTGTTGTTACGAGACCTCGTAAGCCGGTTCGTGTTGTTGAAACCGTCACGAAACAGCTTAGGAGGAAGACGATTACGTTGCTCAAGATACAATGGAGTGATGATGTTAATGACTGTACATGGGAGGAGGAAGAGAGGATGAAAGCAGCTCATCCTGAACCCTTCGAGGTATGGCCCTAAAGTGTCGTGACATCTCATGAACTTGTAACTTGTTCTAGTCGTAGAATTCTGCATGGTAGGCTAGTAATTGGATGCATGGTTTGTTGATTGCTATGGATGGTGGGCATGCAGAATATTTTTGGTTGCTCTTGTTTGTTTGGAATTTCGGGGGCGAAATTCCTAAGGGGGAGAATGTAACGACCCGTATTTTTACGAATCAAAATACTGTTGTTATTAGGCCGTTAGTAAGTCGTTCAGAGTTTAGGTCGACCAAAGCTTAAGTCGTGTAGTGGTTTGGCTCGGTGGAGCGAGTTAAAAGAGTGGACCGACCTATAGGAATGAGCGACCTAAGGTAGTGGAGCGACTTAAGGATTTGAGCGACCTATAGGAGTTAGGGACTTAGTGGTTAGCGGCTTAAGGGGTTAAGCGACCTAGTAGCAAGCAACTTAGTGGGGTGAGGGACCTCTAGGACTGAGCGACCTATAGGGATGAGCGACATAAAGGTTAGTGGATTAGGTCGGTAGGATGGTTAAGCGACTTAAAACAAGATAGAGCGAGTTAAGGACCTAGTAGGGAGCGACTTATGTTAGGTCGCGTAATGGCCTAGGTCGCTGGGTAGTTATGTTAGTGCATTAGTGTAAGGCTTAAGCCGTGAGCGACTTAGTTTTGGTCGCGACCATAGTTAGGTCGCTAAAGGCGCATAGGCTAAGTCGTTAGGTCGCGGCATGTGCTAAGTCGTTATGTTGCATACCAGTTAGATCGTTGGTCTTGTGGGGTAGTTAGGTCGTTGACTCGGGTCTGTTAAGTCGGCTATGTGTTAGGTCGTTAGGTCGCGCAGTTGTGTTGAGTGTTAGGTCGTGTGGAGGCTTATGTCGCTAAGTCGCGAACGACTTAAGGGTTAGGTCGCTAAGTCGCGAACGACTTAGGGGCGGGCGACTTAGGGCCTATAAATACACGGTTCTATCTTCATTTTTGGGATCCGGATTTTGGAGCGACGAAGTGCTGCTATTTTGAGAGCTCGACTACAACACTTCTTCACTTCTTTTCTCCACTTTAATCTTGTGATTCCTTCCGTCTAGATTGAAGATCAAATCGAAGATCCAAGAGCCAAAGTTGAAGATCTCCATCTATCGAAGAGAGATTTCATCGTTTGAAGCGGAGCTTTGGAGGATCAAGCTTGATTCTTTGCTGTCCAGATCTGAAGTTGGTTGTTTTTGAGGTGTTTAGGTGATTCGGTGAGTGGTGGTTATCTCTCACACGGACCCAAAGGAGTATATTGGATCGGTGGCTTGTTTGTGTGTTAAAGATAGCGATTTCATGCATTTTCCTTAAGTCTGCATGTAGATCTATGGTTCATGATGATTCAACACCTATTTTACTATATGTTCACATATGCAAGTTCATTCATTAAGTTGTAGGGATGTTGCTTAGAATTCATACTTATTAGATTTGGACTCTTTATTTACGAAATTGCCATTATTGCTGTAATTGTTTATTTAGATCTTGTTTGATTGATTACTTGGATTAATGTTTGATTTGATTGATTAGTTGATTGATAATTTGATTGGGTCAAGTTGGTCGAAGATGATTCAAAAGCTAAGTGGAAAGGCTCTTGAATAAGGAAAGCTTCTTGTGGCATATGAAGCGGATGTTGAAACTCATATGGATAGACTTGATGGTGATGTTGAGATTGGACTTTGCTATGATGCGATGAAGCAAAGCATGATGTGAGATAGCCTTGGTTTAATCCATAAGGGATCATCCCAAGCATGTTGATAACTCGGTAAAATGGTTCGAGTTCGTTGATAATGGATGGCTCGAGAGGCGCTTGAGCTGGTATGAGAATAGTCGTCGAGGAGGATGACTAGGAGGCTGAGATTTTATCGTTGTTGAAGGTTCTAGCATGCTCAAAGCAAGAGTACGCTGGGCAGATTCGATAGTCCCAGGCACGGGCCGCGACGACGTGCTAGTACTCTGGGCAGATTCGATAGTCCTAGGCACGGGCTGCGACGACGTGCGGAGTTATGTCTAGAACCGGGGTTACCATTAGCCCTTGGCAGATGGATGAGATAATGTGACGGTCATTCAATTAATGGTGAAATCAAGGCAATGATAACAGTGATAGCCAGAGTCATGGATGTTTTGATGTTTGGTTGTATCGTCGCTTGGGCCAAGAGCGATGTTTTCAGGGTGCTTATCTGATCTTGGTCCCTTGACTCGAGTGATAATTGCTTTGCTTTGAATGTCTGAATTGCTATGTTTGCTTCTACTTAGTGTGTTTGGGGGCTATCACTGTACAGAGAGGTGGAGTGGGATGGTTGGGTTCCTATTCCTTTTACCCTTTATGCTCTTTTGGTATGTTTGATAATTGATTTACTGCTCACTAAGACTTTTGTCTGACTCAAGGTTTTATGTTTAACTCTTATTACCTTGGGCTGTTCATCCATGTTGGGATGGGCAGACTAGGTAGCAGGTGACAATTGCTGTTCATAGTGGCCAACGCTATTGATGACGAAGACGAGCTGGAGGCTTTTGCATATTGTTTTCTTACCATATGTACTGGATGTTCCGTTGTTTGTTCGTATTCTCTGAGTGATATGTAGTGAGGCTTGATGTATTGACTGTTCAGATGTTTGTATCAAATTGTTGTGAGCTTATATGATGAGACTTCTGTTCTATAGAGCTTCACTATGTATACTTTCTATTGTATTTTATCCATGCGCTGTGAGTAATACGATAAACTATTCTGTGTTTACTTTACCCTGATGATCATCCATGGCGGCCTGGCACACTTTACAGCGCACTATTTCTTAGTTTAGTGCAGGAGTCATGGGCGGTCGTCACATCGCCCATGCTCGTGCAACCACCAGAGTTGTCATTGACCTGACCATCGCCCTCGCCATCGTGACGAATCCAAAACTTCGGCTTGCCCATGCCCATGCCCTAGTTCCACGCGACCGCCACCAAGCTCGAATGCGACGTCGCCACCTCCATCGACTAGCTGCCTCGACCTTGTGCCATGAATCGTGATCACCCGATGCTCGATCTAGAACATTGAGATGACTTTGAACTCGGCTTCGACTTGTACTGGGAACGAAGCGATCGTCCATTTATATTACATTTTTTCTCGAATTTAATTCTTTTCTAAATTCACGATTTCGAACTGGAGAGGGAGAGCCTTGCTAAGTTTGAATCGAATTAGGAAGTGCGGCCATAAAATTGATTTTGAAACGAAGCCGAGTGGTTTGTTTCTTCGTTCGTACATTATTATTATTTATATCATTTGGCACGAAAAATTTGTTTCAATGAAAGCATGTAAAAATTTCACAAAATAAAAGGAACATGTGTTCAAATTTTCCTCAACGTGTCTACTTGCCTACAAATGTGAATATATGTATTTAAATTTAAATTTAAATCCAAGTTGCTTCGATAAACGCAACTCAAAACTTCTATCTCGAATTGAGGCGTGCCGCCAAGCGTTTATAATGATATACGCCTATTCCGAACGCAAGGGAAAAGGTTTCGAGTCCAAATTCGATTGTATGGAGAAGATAGCTTTTCGAACCCAGTTATTAATTTAAATTAAATTTTCAATGCGTTTGCAATCCTTATGATCACCCAACAACTCCAAACGCTACAAATATTGAAATCCGATAATAACATAATATTACGGATCCAATGGAACTAGTTTCATCGAATTCCGATGTCACGACCCGAAATCCAGCATTCGAAAATCGACATCAAATACCTCACTTGTGTTCGACCGCTGGAGATTCAAATGTTGAACTTCAGTTCAAATGGATCTTATAATAACATTAGTGAATATAAATAGCGGAAACCAAATGAATTGACATTTATCAACATCATAAATGCAACATCATCATAGTATTTGATTACAACCATTATCACAAACATCAAAGTACTACACAATGATATAACAATAGGATAATGACAACTTCACAACGGAATGACAATAGAGTCTTCAAAAGGTTCCCACATACATCTACTTCGATAAGGTCTTCAAAAGGATCCAAACACTTCAAAAGATATCCAAACCAAAGCTTTCCAAAAATTGATAGCTTCTAAACCAAAAAGACTTCAAAAGATTCCAAGCTAGCACAATAACATGGATAACCTGTTTCTAGGCTGCCCGTGTGAAAATTTTGGGCACCCAGAGTTTAGGAAGAGAACAATAAACTCTGGGTCAGCCATGGGACTGGAATGAGTAAACAAAAACAGGTTTTTGAATAAAACAAGTTTATAAAAGAAAATCTGGTATGCTTTTGGAAAATGAAACTACCATAAGGCCTCTCGGCACACACACAATGCAATCGCACACTTGGCGGAGATTTCTCCTTATTATAGTCAAATATTCTTAATATGTAACGATCCGGGATTTTAAATAAGTTTAAATTGATAATTAATTTAATTTTTGAATTTAAAGTTTAAGTAAATGGTTTAAATTGAATGATTTAAGTAGGAATCAGTATAAGAAGTAAAAACAAAATAGATTGAAAATAAGTTGTACAAAGGAAAACAAGACGATAAAATATTAAGTTAAATAAATAAATACAAGGTAAATACAAGACGATAAGTATTTGAGTTGAAAATAGAAATTTATTTATATTACAAAGTACAAGAACAAAGAAATAAAATAAATATCCTAAAATTTTGGTTATGTAAACTATAAAATATAAAATATACAAATTAAACAAATTAGTTAAAATTCAAACAACATATTAACCATAGGATGTCATTTCTATTACAAAGCATAGGACAAGAAAAGGAAAAAAATTGGATAAGTAATATAATTTGCAAGCTTATAAACAAGACAGCAAATATAAGTATATTCATGTACAAGCAAAGAAAATATAGTCAAGTATGTGTAAACTGAAATGTAAACATGTGAGCCTGGAAGAGAAACAAGTAAACCAAAAATATTTATTAACTTGCAAATGAAGACATAAAGCACATAGGCATTTAATGCTTTCAACCTCAGCCACCATACAAGTATCAACATCCACCATATTAATAAACACATAAAAAATATCTCTGAAATGTTGTACAAAATGTACAACCTGTATTGTACATAACAATATTATCACCTACAAACTTTTCTCTATATAATTGTACATCCTCTTTATTTCATTCGTTCGTCAAAATATAGCAAACCTGAAATAAGAAAAAAAATAAACATCATCCTTCTACAAACTTTAAACAACAGTTTAACCAACTCAAACCAGAGAGTAAAGAGGAAGGAGACTTCAGCAAGTAAATCTCAAGCCTGTTCAACATAAATGATGAGCTCTGTTCATCTTCTCAAACAAATTTTTGAGTAATTCAACCCAGTTCCCTCTGATATTTGAAATTCCTGTGAGTAAACAACAAGTAATTTAAACCTAAGTTATATATATATATATATTGAAATTGCTTTGTATATATCCAAGTACCAGTGTACATCTTCTTCTCGGTTAGTCCCGGGGCATAGAACATCAAAGAAGAAGAAAAAAGTTGATTTCATATTATTTGGTAAGTATTAGACTTTAGATTCAAAACAAAATAGCTGTGTTTAAGTATGAATGATAATCTAAAAATAGCTTCATGATTAATAAAGGTATGCAGGATGAAAATTTAATTTTTTTAGAGGAAACTTTAAATTCTTGAAATTTCGAATTACACAAAATATTTATTCAGGTATACAACTCGAATTCTTTTTGAAAAATAAGATTTTTAAGCCTATAATGAAGATATTTAATGAAGAGAGCAGGGAGCTGTTCGATGATGATCGAAATTGGCATTTTGGCCAATTTCCGACGACGCGTTGATCTGGAAGGGTCGAGCTTGCTCGGGGAGGTGGAGGAGCCTACGCAGGTGATGGGAAAAATAACTGGAGATGTTCCAGTTCGTCGTAGTGGTAGAGGCGATGGTTTGAAAATTTTAAACCTAATTTTTGTGAGACTGAGATTTTCGTTTCGTTCGTCGTCCTCGCTCGATCGAGTTCGCCGTGACTTTAGGTGATGGAAGTAGGTACATTGTCAAAGACGCGGCCGGAGATGCTGGTTTTTCTGTGATCGGCATTAGGAGGACGAGGCGTGTACGGGTTTGAAGGTGAGGTCGGTTCATGTTTCCAGGTTTTGGCATTGAACTTGATTTCAATTTTCGAGTAAAGGGTGAAGATCTGATGGTCGGGGAGAGGAGCGTGGAGGACCGTCGACTTGATCGACAACGTGATGTCGCCTGAGGTTGATCATCGGCGACGTGCACGTGCACCGTGCACGATTCTATTTGCGTGCCTGTCGACTTTAGGCTTTGGGAAGAAGACGTGAAATTCTCGGGGAAGACACGAAGCATTCGAGTGACAATCTCGGGGTTTTTGGGAATTTTCTCGAGTGTTCGTTTGTATGGGCTTGTGTAGTTTTAAATATGATTAACTAGGTTTTAAAAAGAAAAACAGAAACCTGTTCTGTTTGGGCAATTTAAAACTGAATTTTAATTTTTAAAAGAAAAGTTTAAATTAAGTTTAAGATCAAAGGTTTAAATAAAAAATTTCAAGTTTAGTTTAAACTTAGTTTGGGTATAAATAAAGTTTTAAATAAAAATTATTTAATAACTAGAAAATGTTTTAAGCATTTATGTTATTTAAAAGAATTTGCATTTAAAATGGGAATTTGAATTGTAAATAAAGAGTTTAAACAAGTTTAGATCAACTTTTAAACCTGGACTTAAATTACATCTGAATTCCAGAATTTGAAATTTAACAAAATTTTATAAAATTAAGTATTTAAATAAGTTTAAATGTAAAGAATTCATTGGATATGTGAATTCATGGGAAATTGATGTTGAACTCTTTTAAATTTCTTTTATAACAAAAGTACTACTTTAACATGCAGATTCAAAGATTTAAAAAATTAGTTTAAACTTTATCAAAGATAAATAGGTATTCTTTTTAAATCTTGGAATTTAAACTGAATTTTTAAAGTAAATTTGTAAATCAATGTTTCCAAACATATTTGTGAATGGTAATTTAATCATCACTAAGAATGAGTTTTAACTTAAGTTAATGAAATTTTAATGATTTATAATTCGTTAATTATTAAGTTAATTATAATAGACAATTAATGTTTTGTATTAATTAAATTCGTAATTACAAGTTTAAATTTATTAATTTAAGCTAGTTAATTTAATTAAGGAATGATTAAATTGTAATTACGAATTCATTAAGTTACAATTAACACTTAATTAATTAAATAAGTAGGATTAATCAATGAGTTAATTAATGAGTTATTAGTGTCTAATCAATTTTAATTAATAATGATTAATGTAAGTAATTTCTTTAGCAAAATAATTAAAGATTTTTTTTATGAAGGTCATTAACCAAGATTATTTTAAAACTAATTAATATGATTAATTTAAACTAATTAGATTAATTTATTAATGATAATCATTTATGAAATTGTATAAGTGTAATTACTTTATGGTAAGTAATCAAAGGGTTAATTTCTGAAAACAATTAATTAAAGGGTTAATTAATTATGTAATCGGTTTAGAGGTTAATTTAATTAATGTGATTAATTAAGAATAATTTATTAATTAAGAACAATTAATTTAAATGTTTAATTAATTAATTTAGATCAAATGTTTTATAATTAATTAATCAGAATTAGATAATTAATTCATAAGTAATTAATTTAATTGGAAATAAATTGAATTAATTAGGATTAAACAATTAATTAATTCTACTTAAAAATAAATATTGAATGCTTGACCTTACTTATGAATGATTGTACTGTATGAGACGCCTTGAATTGATTGCCTATCTGATCTATGATATTTTATTCTGTGGATTGAGCTGTGTTTAATTTATTTATTTATGATACATTTTCATATTAATCTGTGATCTGTGAATGAACGATGAGCGTTATAGTTTATACCGCTTATCAACTATATTTCTGCGTTTTGATCTGTGATGATGATGTTGTTGCACTATTGTGTTAAACCCCTGGACCACACCGTACACACACAAATATAGATTTCATGAGGAAATCGATTAGGTCATAGATTTTTGAAATGATTTCAAAATAGACAATTTGAATTCAATGGTTCCAAAATGGAACCGGGTAAAATGTGAAAAGCTTTTGAAATGAAATTTGAAATTTATTTTTGAATAACTTGATTGAGTTTTGAAGTTTAAATAATTTGATTTAAATTTGAATTCAATATTTGAAACTGAATTCTATGATTTGAAACTAGGGATTAAAGATGTTATACAAGTTATCTATGGGTTAAGCCATTTTAAAGGCATTAATTTGGGAATTGGAATTTAAATTCAAAGGCTTTAACTCGTGCAATTATAATTGGATTCTTCCAAACGAAAACTAATTGTTTTCAAATATTAAAAGCTTTCATATAAGAAATAAACGTCCAATTTGGGTTAAAAGGATTTCTAATTTAAAAATGAAAATAAGTTCCAAGTTATGGAAACGATTTGAAAGCTATAAGTTAAATATTTAATTTAAAGACTTAACGAGTTAATCCAATCGAAATGGGAATTATTTTGAAATCCGTAAATGGATCTTTGTGAAACTGGGTGAACTTTGTGAAATAAATCATTTTATTTAAAAAAATTAAAATGGTAATTGGTTTAAACCATTTGAAAGAAAGGTTTTTGGATTTTGTAAGTTGTGACTTGACTGAAATCCCATATCCATATATTTTAAAATATCGCGCTCATTATTCGGTTTTGCCGGGAGAGGACCTTGTGTCAAATAACCCATTCCGAATAGTGATACGACGTTATGGATAGCATTTGAAGACCGGTGGTGAAGACCGGGTATTTGTGAGAACGATAGGATAACCTATCGATTGTCTCTGCACCGAGTAGCTACGGTATAGAGATTCCCTAAGTGATGGGAAGTCCGATCGGGATTGTGAATACCCGAATTTGCAAGGGCTTCTTCGGAAGTGCCTTCGGCTCTGTTCGAACCCGGGACATACTTGTATGGTTGTATGTCTGACACTACACTTTGAGATATGAAGCAGATTTCTTCCAAATACATATCTATTGGTGGCGGAGAATTTATTTTCTTAGCTTAACACCCTTCTCTGAGACGTACGAGCTAAGAGGTTTTGTAGTTGAAGGTTATCAGCGATATATTCCCAATTTGGTAGTGTGGCATGCTGAGTGCTGCTGTGTGTTGATGATAATTTGTTGATCATTTTTTATCAAAGCATGGCTTTGGTATAAAGCGTAGCTTTGTGGACGAAACTGCATCAGGACATCACAACCCAAAAATGGTCAAAACAGGAAAGATGCGGCAAGGTTATGAGGGTCGCGTCCTTTAGGGTGTGTCATTCCCTTCTGGTAAAGGGTGGTATCATGGTATAGAGCCTAGATATTTACCTATGTGGGTGGATTCAATCTCATTTCTGTGTGGTTGTTGCTTTGTGGTTTAGAGGCGACTTGGGTAAAGGTCCCAAAGGACCGGGGGGTGGCATGCTCGAGAAGTAGTTACCTAGTTACAGAGGTAACCCGACCTTGTGTTGGCAGAGATCCGGTTAGGTTCTCGGGACGTCCCGCCAGAGGCGATCCTATGGACAATGGGAAGTTCCTTAGCCCGACCATTTGTTGGAAATCCATTCATCCAATACGAGCCTTGTACGGTTTTAGTTGTAGAACCTGCCATCTATTAATGGTGGCGCCCCACTGTTTGGATGGTAGCTATAATAGGCATAGTTCGAAATGTCTATGCTGGCTAAGATTTATATTGTACTTTCGAAATTTTTTTCTGCACTTTGCACTTATAATAATATTATCAAGAAATTTTCTCATATCAAGCATGTTTAACTATCATAAGGAGAAATCTCCTCCAATTCTGCATTTGCATGGTGTGTGCGGTGGGAGGCCTTATGGTAGTTTCATTTTCCAAAAAGCATTGTGAATTTATTTTAAATTCTCTTGTTGTTTGTTTTAAAGACCAACTGTTTTTGTTACTCACACCAGTCCTATGACTGACTCGGAGTTTATCGTTCCTTTCCTAAACTCTAGGTGCCCACAATTTTCCACACGGGCAGTCTAGAGTTGGGTTTCTCAGATAGTCAGGTTTAGTAGATTATCTGGAGTTAGTTCAGTCTTTGGATATGGACGAGACTTTCTCATCTAGGTGACACGTGATGGGGGGTTCGAGCTAGCTTTGGATTGGGGCATTTGATTTGGGGATGCATTCTTTTGGAGTTATGATTCCGCTGTTGGTGTTGTCTTTTTTCTTTCCACTGTGTCTTGTATCTTATCTCTGATAGTGGTGATATCTGTTGTATCATTCTGTTGTATCATATTATATCAGATATTGTATCTATTATTGTATCAATGTTATATAGATATTGATAATCTTTTCTTCCGCTGTGTTGTACTTAATGGTGTTATAAGCTCCGGTGCACCAGATTCGACGTTTGGATCTGCGGCATTTGAATATGAGTGTCGTATTCGGTGTCGATTTTTGAAGGTCGAGTCAGGATCGGCACATAATACGAGAAAACACTTTTGATGTTATTATTAGTGCATAGTGTGAAAACATTTCGAAAGTATAATATTAATCTTAGCCAGCATATGTACCATTATAGTATGCCCACTATAGCTACCATATTAGATGGCAGGTTCTACAACTAAAACTGTACAGGGTTTGTATTGCTGATTGGATTTCCAACAACGGTCAGGCTAAGGAACTACCTGGGCCACATGGGTGCGCATCTGGAGGGACACCTCAAGAACCTAACCGGATCTTTGCCATTACAAGGCCGGGTTACCTATGTAACTAGGTAACTACTACACGAGTATGCCATCCCTCGGTTGTAACCAACCTTTATTCGAGGCCCCAACAACAACAATCACAAAGCAACATAATTGCAATATCAACGTAAGTTAAGTATCTGGGCTTCATAGCATGACACCACTTCTATCCAGAATGAAATGCATATACCCTAAGGGGTGATACCTCCAATAACCTTGCTGCATCCTTCCTGTTTCGACCATTTCCGGGTTGTGAGGTTCGACGAAGTCTCGTCCACAAGGTTACGCTTTTCACAAAAGCCGGGCTTCGATCAATAAATGATCAGCGGCACTCAGCATGCCACACTACCAAGTTGGGAGTATATCACTGATAACCTTCAACTACATAACCTCTGAGCCCGTACATCTCAGAGAAGGGTGTTAAGCTAAGAGAATAAATTCTTCGCCACCAATAAAAATGTATTTGAAAGAAATCTGTTTTATATCTCAAAGTGTAATGTTAGACATACAACCATACAAGTGTGTTCCGGGTTCGAACAGAACCGAAGGCACTTCCAAAGAAGCCCTTGCAATACGGGTATCCACAATCCCGATTGGACTCCCCATCACATATGGAGATCTTTATACCGTAGCAACTCGATGTAGAGTCATTCGACAGGTTATCCTATCATTCTCGAAGACACGCGGTCTTCACCTCCGTCATCAAATGCCATCCATTTCGTCGTATCACTATTCGAAATGAGTTATATGACACAAAGGTCCTCTCCCGGAAAAACCAAATAGTGAGCACTCAATTTAAAAACATGTGGATGTGTCATTCACAAAGATTCACAAGTTCAATGTGGGTTTCGGATAACCAACTAGAATCCTACTTCGTGTCGCAAATTCAAATGCCGTTTTACGGGCCAATGGGTCTTCATATTCACATAGAAACAAATCAAAGATATCACAGCTCGGCACAAAGCAATTCATATCACATAACATCACAATTACATATCAGAGCTATCAATCAGTACATAACATTCAATAGTTATCAATCATCAACAATTAAGATGAATCAATCGTGTGGTTTAAATTAATTAATCACATAAATACTTTCATTATTTATCTTTAATCAATGATTAGTTATCCTTAATTATAATTAATTAAATTTTAATCACCTTCATTTATTAATTATTCCTCAATTAATTGTCCTAATTGATTAATTAATCCTTATTTATTAATTAACTAAATCTTAATTACTTTTATTAATTAATTAACAAATCAATTAACCTTAATGATTTACTTAATTAATCTTTAATATTTAGCAATTAATTAAATAGTTATTCTTTAAATAATTTATTAACAAATCATTAATTACTCAATCAGTTTAAAAGATAAATCTTTTTACCTTTGTTAATCATTTTGATTATCTTGTAGACGTTATTTAATAAATCATCCTTATCATATAAATTAACTTAAAGGATTAAGATTTAATTTAAATAACATTTTATCTTAATTATCCCCCTTAATTACATTATTCAATTAATATAAATAAACTTATAAAATAATGTAACAAAATTTAAATTAAATTAAATTACTTTAAAAATATCTTACTTAATATCTTAATTAGTTTAAACTTAAATTAAAATCATCATTTGAAAAGATGCATTTAAAATTGTTTAAAAGTTTGAATTTTTATTTTAAAGTAAAACTATTTTGTGTATCAACCCGAGGCCACTTCGAGTCTTCCCCGAACCATTTTGCTACTTGCTTCGAGTCATTTACCAAATCCACCCATATGCCCTATAATTTTTAAAATAAATTTTGTTTAAGTACAAACCCGTGCAACCCAGAAATCGCTTCGAGTCTATACCCGAGCTCGAACCCTTATTTCCCGAAGGCTACTTCAAGTTTTCCTTTCTTCCCAAACCTATGTCTACTGACATAGCTAAAGCCATATACATGTGCACCGATTATCTGCGAAGCTCTGACCTCCAAGACCATCGCCGACACACCATCGACGACCTACCAATTCAATTCCGACCACCCAGAATTCGCCAGGAACCCAAAATCAAAATCGATGCTACTCGAGCAGTTCCTAGAACAATGACCTCGCCTGAAAATCCTTCGAACTCCCAACGCCGTCCATCAGAGGTCATGTAACTCCAACCGAAGCTGCGTTTGACTTCAACGCTTCGATCACCACCGGTGCGATCAACTCAAGTGCGACGATGAAGCTGCAGCAACACAAATACTTGACTTTGACCAGACATGGGCTTAAACCCTAGTTCTGTAATTTCCGATCACCATGATGACTTATAAATTCGATCAGTAATTTTCTAATGATCCCAGATCATCCACCAAGCTCCAAACACGATTACGAGATTTATCATAACCTCGATCACTTGAATCTGTCCTAAAAACCCATATCATTCAATTAACAAATTCATAGTGAATTCAAGTTTAAAATTTTTGATCTTAGCTATAAAAATCATTATTTTCAAAAACGTTTCCCATAATATAATTTAAATCAGGAACGATGATGATCGGAATTTTGACAAAAGTGAGTTTGCCTGTAATTTTAATCTTTTTCAGAGAACACTTTGATTTATTTTACTGAAATTTATTTTTAAGACATGAAACATGTTTAAACAAGCAAAATTTGTTTAGATCCTAAGATCTAATATGGTTCAGGGGGAGAAATCAAAATTTGAACAGGTTTTTGGAAAACATGGGAACACAGAGGCATATATGTCTATAAAACAGACATGCATAGAACATTCATATGGGTTTATATACATGCAGGCATTATTTTGCAACTTATCTTCAAAACAAATTCATCACAACATCAAGATTTGCTCATATTTTAAATAGTTTTACTCACCTGAGTATTTTGAACAGAAAGACTTGGAAACGGTTTGAAGGTCTGGAAAGCTGTTTTTAAAATTTGATCTTGAATTCTTTTCTGCAGCTAATTGATATAAATTTTGCTTGGTTTTCTGATGTATTTACTTGCTTAATTTCTCAACAACAAACTCAAATTCAAATTCTTAAAAATATCTACTTACAATTTGATTTTTTTTTATGAAAACAGAGAAAAAGGAACTCTAGTCTGCAACTTAAAACTGGAATTTGCAATCTTGGGTTGATCCTGATTTTAAAGACTTGATTTTTGGAAAAAACTGAGATGCTTGAATTTACTTTGATGTTGAACTGCCTGTTTCTTTCCCTTAATTCAGGTTTGAAATGGAATTTAGATTTGTGGTTTGAAGAAATTGTTTTTGTGAAAGTTTTTCTTTTAAATTTTCTTTTTTGGTTTGGGAACTTGTACAGGGTTTTGTTTCCTTTGTAAATTTGCAAATATCAAAAGAAATGAGAGGGAGGAGGTTTGAGATGGTACATAGTTTTTATTTTTCTTTTTATAAATTCCTTAAAAATGAAAACAATATGATGACACTTGTAAATTTTCTTCCTCCATGAATTACACTTGTTAATTCATTTATTTAAATTTAAACACTGGTTAATTCATATGTTACTAACCCTCTATGCGTCCTTTACATGAGAAAAATGATACATATATATATATATCTTTAAATTATTTTTCTTAATTTATAAATGCATTTCTCTTTTATTTAAAAATATATAATTTAAAAGAAAATACTTTAAACCAATTATACATTAAATAAATTTCGTATATATATTATTTTAAAATCCAAATTATTTTACAAAGGATTTTATTTAAAATTTAAGTTCAAATTCAAAGTCAAATTCAAATCTACTTATATATGTACACACATATGTATAATTTAAATTCAAATGATTTTAAAAACATTTGTTATTTCAAATTTTAAACTCAAATGAAATTGAAACCCTATTCATACAATTTAACACTTATTTTATTTGATTTGATTTTTAATTCCAAAAATTCAAATAAATTGCCAATTTAAATTGATGAAATTTAGGAGGTTACAAATTCCCTCTCCCTCCCCCCCAAGAAAATTTCATCCTTGAAATTTGAAAGAGAGAGAAAAGCAAACAAAGGATATAAGAATATAGAAAAAGATAGAGATGGGCTTACCAGTTTAAGCCGGAATATCCACTCAACAATTGGGATAAGACTTTTGCATACTGTCTTCTGTCTCCCAAGTACACTTCTTTGGATCACCGCTCCATTGCATTTTAACCAGTTTCACAACTTTGTTCCTCAATTGTTTTCCATCACGATCGATTATTTTCAATGGCTCTCTTTTAACTGCTAAGTTGGGAGTGATTTCAAGATCCTACTGAGCTGCCTCTTCAATGATACTATCTGGATCGTGCACATATTTTCGAAGATGTGAAATGTGAAATACATCGTGTACGCTAGATAACCAGGTAGTTAGCTGCACTCGATATGCCAGAGGACCGATCCTTTCCAGAATAGGAAAAGGACCAATATAGTGCGGTGCCATCTTACCAGTTTTTCCAAACCTTAAAACGCCACGCATTGGAGACACTTTTAATAAAATAGAATCTTCAACTTGAAATTCTAAAGCTCTTCACCTTTGGCCGTAATAACTTTTCTGACGACTTTGTGCAGTTATCAACTTCATTTGAATAAAATCAACTTTTTTAGTGGCTTTTTAAAATCGTATCTGGTCCAAGAACGAATCTATCACCTGACTCGATCCAACATGCAGGTGATCGACATGGACGACCATATAAAGCTTCGAAAGGAGCCATTTCGATACTGGCTTGATAGCTATTGTTATGTAAGAATTCGATTAGATGTAAATAGTCCTTCCAAGAACCACCAAAGTCGAGAATACAAGCTCGCAAAAGGCCTTTTAATATTCCATTTTCCTTTCAGTCTGCCCATCAGACTACGGATGATAAGCAGTTCTGAAATTCAGTTTTGTTCCCAATGCAGCCTGAAATGCCTCCTAAAATCTACTAGTGAAGTTCGGATCACAATCACTCACTATACTGCTGGTTATACCGTGGAGACGAACAATCTCTTTTATATATGCTCTACTAAGCTTGCAGCAGTCTAGGTTTATTTCACTGGGATAAAGTGGGCGGTTTTAGTCAAATGGTCTACAATAACCCAAATTGCTTCATTCCCATTTCGAGTGCAGGGAAACCCGTCGATGAAATCCATCGATACTTGATCCCATTTCCACTTGGGTACCTCCAAAGACTGGAGTAAACCCGCCATCTTCTTCTGATCGCTTTTAATTTGTTGACAGGTAGCATAAAGACTCACATATATCGGTATGTCCCTTTTCATTGTTTTCCACTAGAAAGTTGTTTTGATATCTTGCTACATCTTATTAACTCCTGGATGGATACTGAGTTTAGACTTGTGACATTCATCTAAAACTTCACATTTTAATTCTGGGATATTTGGGACACACATCCTGCCTTTCAATCTAATAATTACACTATGATTGGTTTCAAAACTAGTGTCTTTGCCTCGAAGGATTCTCCCATAAATATCTCAAAGAAACTTGTCTTCTTTATGTCTGCTAGCAACTTTCTCAAGAAGAGTAAGAGTGATAACAAGGTGAGAAAGAATGCATGTTTCCTACTCAAGGCATCGGCTACCACATTGGCTTTCCGAGCATATACAGAATATCTAGGTCATATGACGCTAGAAATTCTAGCCATCATTGTTGCCTCAGATTTTAATCTTTTTGGGTGAACAGATATTTCAGAGATTTGTGGTCGGCGAATAAATCAAAATTTTCACCTAGAACAAGAAGGATTTATTAAGTATATATTTTAAATTAAATTAAACTTTTAAATTTTAGTAAAGCTGAAAGAGATTCTTACCCAGTAGATAGTGTCGCCAAATTTTCAAAGCGAAAATAACAGCTAGAAGCTCGAGATCGTGAGTTGGGTAATTTTTCTCATGCGGACGTAATTGTCTACTTGCATAGGCAATTACTTTCCCATTCTGCATTAGCACCGACCCCAAACCATATCCACAAGCATCAGTATACACAGATAAACCTTTGTTCCCGTTAGAACGAGAGCAGTATTTAATCTTCTTTTCAACTCCTGGGAAGCTTCATCACATTTTTGAGTCCAATCGAATTTAGCATTCTTCATTGTTAGCTTAGTCAATGGACTGGCCAACTTGGAGAAATCTTGGACAAACTTTCTATAATATCCCATTAAACCCCAAAAACTTCAAACTTCTTTTGGAGTAGTGGGTTGCTTCCAGTCTAGAATAGCAGAAATTTTCCTGGATCAACAGAGATTCATTCTTCATTAACAATATGGCCGAGAAATCTGACTTCTTTAACCCAAAAATGGCATTTAGAAAAATTTACAAATAGAATGTTCTTCCTTAATATCTCCAAAACAATTCTAAGATGCTCAACATGCTCCTCTTTGGTTTTGGAGTAGATTAGGATATCATCAATAAACACAAGAACAAATTTATTCAACACCTCTCGAAACACACGGGTCATTAAATCTATGAAGTATGCGGAAGCATTGGTTAGTCCGAAAGGCATGACTAACCATTCATAAAAATGTTTGGACCCCTGAAAGCAGTCAAGTGAACATAGTCTTCGGTAATTCGCAGCTGATGGAATCCTTGGGCTAGATCTATCTTAGAAAGGAATCGAGCGCCATGAAGTTGATCGAATAGATCGTCGATTCTAGGTAAAGGGAATTTGTTCTTGAAAGTTTGTTTATTGTGATGGCGGTAGTCTACACACAATCTCAAGGATCCGTCTGATTTAGCCACAAACACCACAGCTGAACCTCATTCGGAATCACTAGGACGTATCAACCCTTTTTCTAGCAAATCACCATTTTTCTTGACAAGTTCAGTTCTTTCCCTTGGTGCCATCCTGTGACTTGCATGAACGACAAGATGAGCATTTGGCACTAAGTCAATTCTGAATTCTATTTCTCTATGTAGAGGTAAGGATTTTTACTTCTTCGAACACGTCTGAAAATTCCCGAACAACAGGTATGGACTACAGACAAGGTTCAGGATATCCCAAAGTATACATCCTTTTATCTCTCTTAAGACTCGGATCCTCACAAGAGATTTCAATAAAATTCCCAAGGTTTGTTTTGATCGAGATCGTTCGGTTGTTACAATCTAATTCGGCTTCGTATTTGGTTAGCCAATCCATTCCGAGTAAGATTTCGAATTCATTAAAATCAAGGACAAAGAGACTGATAGGGAACTGGTAACAAAGTACGAGATAGGAACATCTCTACATCGTAGACAAAGGTTTGCAGGGCCACCAACAGGATTTTTCACACAAATGGGCTCGTTGACAAAATCAGGTTTAAGTTTTAATTCATTAACGGCTTGTTGGGAGATAAAGCTATGTGTAGTGCCAGTGTCAAACAAAAATCTAACAACTTTATCATAAATAGCAAGGTTACCTTCGAGAACACCTTTTCCTTTATCCGCCCTTGAAGTTGAGGGGTCATCCTTTGTCCCATAAACATTCGCCACTTGTGCTTGCTTCATCGTCGGGCTATTCTTAACTACGTGTCCAGGCTTGTGACAATAATAACATTCTCTAACTCCCTTACTAGTCTTCACAGGTTGTTCTTTCTAAATTGCTTCTTTGGATTCTTGCACCTATTTGAATAATGGCCCTTTTTTGGCAATTGTAACAAGATATATCTCTAGCCGGGTTTCCTTGATTGCTTTACTTATCCTTGCCTTGATATGGTTTCTTGCCTCCGAACTTTCTTTTTTTCCAATTTTGATTTCTCGTATTTCCTTCTTCCCTCGCGACTTCTTGCATATCCAGGGTAGCATACCTATACCCCAAATCTATCAAATCTGAAAATGATTCTTTGACGTGTGGTGTCATCCTTTCATGGTACTTCTTACTCATCCCACGAATGAATCTTTCATTTTTCTATAGAGGCATGTTCACCACTTCTGGACTGAAATGGGATAATTCGTTGAATTTGTTTAAGTACTCCTCAAATGACAAACTCCCCTGCTTCAAGTCAATAAATTCCTGGTACATTCAGAAAATGCCAACCGATGGCATATAGCACTTCTCAAACACCTCCTTAAATCGACTCTAAGTAAACTCTTCTTCTGGTTCATCTACAGTAACTGTCTCCCACCAGGCTAGGGCTTCTTCTTGGAGTTGCCAAGAAGCTTTTAGTCGCATTTGATCACCTTCTAACCTTAGCCCTTTAAAAATTCTTTCACATGACCTGATCCAGGATTGAGCTTCAAAAGTAGACTACTTACCGGTAAATGGCTTACCACCAAGTCTTGAGAGGATTTTATATAGATCAGCTAGATTCGGATGAGATTGAGTAGGTAAAGCTGCTTCTATTATTGCAGGGATTTGACTAGTTATGGTATTTCCCTGTCCCCTAGCTCTTCCTCTTTGCCCACTCATTCTTACTATCTGTAATAGTAAGAAAATTTGATTTTATAATACGGACGAGATATCTTTGGAAATATTGTTTGCACAAAAAAAGGGCAAACACCTCCAAGTCGTATGATTTAGTTGATTATATGTTGTTCTTAATGATTTGGGTGATTTATGCCAATATATAAAATAGATGGACTAAACTGTTAAAGACACACAGATTTATATTGGTTCGACCAGAATGTGCCTACGTCCACTTTAAATGTTATTCTTCTTTTCTGTTCAGATTACAAGTATAAAGCTTTGATTACAAGTATCTGAAAGTTGTTTGAAAGTTCTATCCGTGCTTGAGCTCTCAAACTTGTCTGCCATTGTTGTACCCCTACCCCTCTATTTATAGAGTGAGGCTGGGGGTAGGGGTCTTGGATGTATATAGCTGTTGGTGGGCCTGGGCTGATGTAATCTGACCTGGTAGTGTTGGTCCGGAACGCCTTGATTCGGTGGGACTTGGTCCGATGGTGAGTGATACGGTGATGGTTGGTTGGAGTTTGATTCGGCTATGTATAGGAAGTGTGTTGGACCGGTAGTGCTTGGGAAAGGAGTCAGTCCGGTGTTGAGGGCGTATCTTGGTCCGGTGGTGAGTGGTTCGGCAGTTCCTAGAGGTGAGTTGGTTCGGCAGTGCCTTAGGGGTGAGTTGGTTCGGTGGTATCTTAGGGGTGAGTTGGTTCGGCAGTGCCTAGAGGTGAGTTGGTTCGGTGGTATCTTCCTTCGTCTTGGTTCGGTGGTGGTGGAAATGCACCCAACATTTGCCCCCCAAAGTGGGGCATATGCCAGCATATGTCGCGCTTTGTTTTAGGTCGGTTAGCTTGGGGAAATGCTCATTCAGTTTCAAGTGTCGAACCGATTGGTTCGGTCGTCCATGTTTGCTTATAAGTAGGGGCATCATGCCACTGTTATTCCTTTACCGTTTGAGATGGCCGAACCAATTGAGTGCCGAATCAAACTTGACTGTTCGAAACAACCGAATCAAGCGAGTACCAAACCACACTTAACTGCCGAACCAGGTGAGCTTTCTCCTGCCGAATGAACTTTTATGGCTGGACTACCGAATGGGATAGGGGAGTTCGAATACCGAATGAACTTAAACATTTGAATTACCGGATGAACTTGGGGAGTATAAGGCCGAATAGCATTTTGCCTTGCTTTACCGAATGAATTCGGGAGTTTGGGTGCCGAATGACTTTTTGGCCTTGAACTGCCAAATGTTCTCTTATGTTTTGAATTACGAGCGAAATTCTAGACTACATACACTTGCTTGTTTATGTCTTCTGTTTTAACGATGTACTTTCTTGTGTTGCAGATAAATGTCTCATAAGTGGAAACTCGATCAGATAAGAGGAAATCTACGGACAGAAGAGAGTCCCCCGTTGTGCCCCTAGCCCAGCCAGGATGACAGGGACCCACCCCGAGATCACTAGTGGATGGATATGGCCCTCAGGAGCTCTTGAACTCCCCTCCTGACTGCTTTCCTAGCTCCCTCAAAGAGGAGCAGCTTGATGTTATATCTCGTTCTTTAGGGATTGATAGAGCACACATGGTGCTGCCAGGGAATGGAGTTATGCCGTATGACCCTCCTGAAGGATATTTTGCTTACAGTAGGTACCATTGTATGTGTGGGGCCATTCCCCCGATCAATGCTTGGATAATCAGCTTCATCACCTACCAAAAGGTGGCCCCTTTCCAGCTTCAGCCCAACTCTTACGCTATCCTGGTGAGCCTATTCATCATTTTCCATAGAAAATACGGGCGTCCCCCTTCCAACCGGGAGATCCGATATTTGTACAACTTGAGAGGCTACAAGAAGTGGTCTCCATACATCAGCTTGGAATCGGCCGTGTCCTTCAAGCCGGTCCTGGACTTATATTCGAAGTTCAGCATGTTCAAAAAGAATGGTTTTTTGTCAAGGATGACTCTGTTTCTATCCGTCGCTTCACCTCCGGCGGTAAGTTGAAGCTTATTTATAACTTCCGTTCTGATTGCAATGCTTCTTCTTATGTGTTTTTATTTCTTGTTAGCGACAGGTGGCTTTGCGGTCGTGGAGAACGATCGCCTGGTTCAGATGGCTGCGGAAATAGAAGCCATTTCGAGAAGGGAGAGGTCAGCTTCTTACCTGATCAGGAATGCTACTCTTCTGCAGCACAACTTAATTCTACCACGTCAATCTGTGGTCAAGCAGAGAGACACGGCTGAGGAGAGGGTTGCGAAAGCTAAAGGAGGGGCCACGACGAAGAGCAGCAAGAGGAAACCCTTCTCGATACCTCAAGTCGCCGGGGGGAAGAAGCTCAAGAAATCCGATGGACCCTCCCCTAGCACATGTCCAGATGTTCCGAAGGAGGAAAACGTGGAGGAGGAGAGAGGCGAGGATGAAGGAGGCAAGGCGGAGAGTGGGAGTGGTAGAGAAGGTGATGGCAATCGTCACGGCGATGATGGTGGCGAAGGACAAAGCGGTGATGGCACTGGGGCTTTGTCTTCTGGGCAAGTAGGTGAGATACAAGAGTGGACAGATGAGGCTTTCCACCAGGCTTTCGAGGGTTTGGGGGAAGGATCGGCCTTGGTGGAGAAGACGAAGAAAGCGGACAAGGCCGGAACTGGTGCCGATCCATCTTCTAAGAGCATTTCAGCTAGGGCAACTCCGGCGATTCAAGATGAATTTTTGACTCCTGCCGACTCCATTTATGATAAGTATTTAGGAATATGTCATGGCCAGTTCCCGTCTCTTTTTCACTTGATATATTTCTTGAATTATGATTCAATGCATGCTCATAACACTTGGTTTTTATTCCAGGAGCGAGTAAGGTGGCTAAGACATCAGACATTCGACACCGTCTCGAACAATTCAAACTCCTCAAAGCTTCCGCTAAGCCAAAGCCTCCGACCAACCGTTCCGGGGACATAGTCGGCTACCGTCCTCTTCTCGGAGTTATTGAAGAGGATATTCAAAAGAAAAGGAGGCGGCGCTCCTTATTCGAACCTTCACCTGGACCTCAGCCCCCAACCCAGCCTATTCATGATATCACGGGGGAGGATACTGAGTTCATACCCTCTCTGCATCGATCAAAGAATCCTACCGTTACTTATATTGATCGTCCCGGCTTAGCTCATGATCCATTTGCGGGTCATCCAGATCTGGATCCGGGTTCTCATGATATTTCCTTTGACGAGGTTACTGGTGAGCACCTTCTCCCTCGCAATTCTATGGTAAGGGTGCTTGATGAGGCCAAGTCCCTGGACCTTGATTTGCTTACTACTCGGATTGTAACTATGGGGGATGAAGCCAAGGCAAATATCGACCGGGTTGCTGAGGAGACTAGGAAGTTGATGGGGCATCACGCCCGACTGGTCCGCCACCAATAGATACATATTTGAAAGAAATCTGTTTTATACCTCAAAGCGTAGTGTTAGACATACAACCATACAAGTCTGTTCCAGGTTCGAACAGAACCGAAGGCACTTGGTCCAATAAAGGAAGAAGCCCTTGCAAATCCGGGTATCCACAATCCCGATCGGACTTCCCATCACTTAGGGAATCTCTATACCGGAGCAACTCAGTGCAGAGACAACCGATAGGTCATCCTATCGTTTTTGAAGACAACTGGTCTTCACCACTTTCTTCAAATGCTATCTATTTCGACATATTACTATTCGAAATGGGTTATATAACACAAAGGTCCTCTCCCGGCTAAACCGAATAGTGAGCATTTAATTTTGAAGCACGTGGATATATCAATCACAAAGATTCACATTCAGAGCTCGATATGGGTTTCGGATAATTAACTGAAATCCGACTCCCTGTCGCATCGAAGTTTAAATGCCGTTACGGGCAAAAAGGGTTTTCACATCAATACAGAATTAAATCACAAATCACAGTTCAGTACAGAGTAATTCACATCATACAGTTTTAGATCACAACAGAAATAAAAATCCAGTGAAGAACAATAGTTAATTATTTCCAGTGTGGTTTAAGTGAATTAACCACATAATTATTTTAATCAATGATCAATTATTCTTAACGATAAACAAATTAATTAAATATCAACTTTGTTAATAAATTCTTCCTCCATCAATTAACTTAATTAACTACTAATTATAAATTAATCAACTTAAATTATCTAATTAACAATTATTAATTATAAATAATTTAGACATTTAATTGTTTATTAATCAATTTTAATTACAAATTATAAATCCTTAATTACTTAGTTAATTACAATTATTAATTTAATTATTCTTGATCGCTTTCGAAAACAGTTGGTCATTTATCTAAATTAACATTTAAAATTCTTCTTTAATTGTTTCGAAATCAATTTATTATTATTACAAAAAGCTTTAATGTTAATTAACTTTAATACTTATCTTAAATTAAATTATTTAGTGGAAGTATTTATTAGAAAAACTTTGTTAAGTATTTGTTGGGTTAATTAAAACTTGAATTTATTGGGTTAAACCCATTTCCAAAACAAACCCGAGTATAATCCCTGGTTACTCGAGTATTCACTCGGGTTTCCCCTTCCTTTCCCCGAGTCTATCTCCCCTCCTCTCGTACTTACTTCTTCTTCTTTTTTCTTTTTTTTACCTTCAGCTAAGTTTAAGTTTTAAACTTTATATATGACAACATAATTTCGCACCCAATCCAACTCGAAGAAAATCAACCACGTACCCGAGTATCGACTCGAGTAGTTCCCAACGAAAATCTCCTGACACATCGCGCAAGGCCGTGCACGTGCACGTCGCCGCGCCACCGCTCTGTTGGGCATCGCGACCTTCGACAAGTTGCAATTCTCACCCTCACTCGAAATTGAACTTCGACTCAACAGAGAAAACTCGAAATCGAAAATGGGTATTTTGCTCGATACTGTAACTCGAACACACCCAAACTAAATTGCCTCGCCCCCATGTCTCAGACCACCGGAAGAGCTTCTACCCCATCCACACCACGTCACCACTCCATACTACCATCCCCCATCATCTCGAGCATCTCGATCGCTCCATGGTGACGAAATCACCACACTTCCAAACCACCGCAAACCTCGAACTTAAACCCTACTTTGGATCCGTTCGACAAATTCGTGCATTTGAAAAATTATTCAGCAATTTTCTCAACATCACAGAAGTTCATACAAGCTTCAAACCAAATTTCAATGTTTATTATTGGATCGTTCACTAGAAATTTGGAAAAGTGCAATTTTTGTTTAAATTCGAACCGCTTTTAGAATACTCTATTAAAAATCATCATATTGCTTTTAAAAATCATGTCTTTGTATGTTCATTCAAGTTATGTAATCAAATCAACATTAAACAACATTCGAATTAATCCAAAAATTCACCTTTTACTGTAAAACTGAAAGTTACAGAGTCACACTTCACTTTTAGGATTTGAACAAATTTAAATCTATGATTCAAATTTAAACAAACTTATTTTGTTTAAAAATCCTAAGCTAAAAAGGTTTTTATGAAGTTTATTTAATTTTTTCCTACTTCTCTTTGCTCTGAAATGAAATATTGAAGAACAACTATATAAGAGTTTCCAATAACACAAAAAAAAACATACAGAACAAATTTTTCTTCAATATGCAGCAAAGCTCAAGATTTAATGAACTAAATACTTAGATTTCCATTAAAAATAGGTTTATTCACAGAAAATATTGATGAACGAAGACTTGTTTTTGAAACTGGAGTATTGATCTCTCTGTATCCTCTTTGTGTTTTGTTGTACAAACTGAGTTTGAATTTGTAAGCAAATAGTGATGTTTTTATATTTTTCTTTTTGGCTTTGCGAGGTTTTTATGAACGAAATAACACAATATGAATGTGTATATATAAAGAGAATCAGGTTTGTACTAAGGGAAGGTTTTAACTGGTGCAAGATTTTTCTTTTAATCAGATTTTTTTTATTTGTTCGTTGACTAAGAAAAGTTTAAATTCGGTTGATATGATCTTATTTGTGCTGAGAAGATGGCATTTAATGCTCATGTTTCCATCTTGGTTAACATGTAATCCTACTTAATTTTTTTGTAAGTACATTTTTGTTTTATTTAAAGATATTTATCCTCTTGCCTACACTTTTGTTTTATTGTTTTTTTTTGTTTCCTAGTTTACATAATTTACATGCACTTATGTGTATTCCATATGTCATGTTATAACTATATAACCTTATTACAAACATAAACTTGAATTTTTATTTCTATTTGAAGTTTAACTATCAACATTTAATTTATCACATATATTTTATTTTATGGTTTGACAAAAATTCTTGTTTGTTATATATTTTTTTCCTTTATTTTTATTATTATGTATTTAAAACTTACTACCAAATATTCTATTTAAATAAATATATCTTTCTTTTATTTAATATTAATAATATTTTATTTCTTTTGAAACTTCTCATATTAAAATTTAAAAATCTAAACAATTTATCAAATTTAAATTAACAAATTTTTGGGATGTTACAAAATGGTAGAGCTTCGTTGCCCTAGATCACAAATATGAGAAGAGAAGTGCAACGACCCGAAATTTTAGATATTTGAAATTAGAATATTAGATTGATTTTAAATATTTAAAGGTTAATTTTTACCTTGAATTTCAAATATCACTATTTATTTGGTAATTAATTTATTGAGTTTAATAATTGAAAATTGGGTAAAATGTTAAATCGGTTGTTTTAAGCTTGTTAAAAATAATTTGAAGTCTTGTAACATTTATATTGATCATACTAAACACAATGAAAGCTTTAAAATTGGATTTGGAAGTGATAGGTTCAGTTTTAAAAATACATCATTTAAATTGACATTTAAAAATAGCCTTCCGAGGCATAGTCTTGGAATTCGATGAAACCAGTTCCTTTGAATTCATAATAATGTATTATTATTAGATTTCAAATTTCGTAGTGTTTGGAGTTATCGTGTGGACGTACAGGATATAAATGCTTTGAAATCTATATCGAAAATTCAATATAACCTGGGTCCAAAAAGCTATCTTCTCCATATGATCGAATTAGGACTCCAAACCCTTTCCATTACATTCAGATCAGGGGTATAACATTATAAACGTCTAGCTGCATGCTTCGATCGGATGTCAAAATTTTAAGTTGCATTTTCGAGACAATTTAAAATTTAAATAATATTATATATATTGTTGACTGGTCGAAATATATTCACATCATCCATCCCGACTTTCTTCTCAAAAACAATGTAAACTTTTTCACCCAAACACGCTTCCCTCTCCATCAGTTCAAATTAAGTTCCCTGTTTTCTTATTAAATCCATAGCCGAGCATGTCAAAAGAAAAAAATGCACCTCTTCTTCCTTTATAAATCCTTTGGCCTGTTCGAGGGAAAAATGACAGAGAAAGAATCTTAGGCCGTTCCTCTTTTCATTCTATTCAATCGAATTCTCTGGAAAAAAAGAAAGATCGACTGCCTCGTTCAGAAATCGCCTGTGTTCCATTTTCTTTTCCTCCCACTCTTCAATTTTGTAATGACCAGTAAATTTTCAACTGTTTAAATTGTTAAATTAATAAGTTTTGGTAAGTTGATATGGAAAGAAATAAAAAACTTTGTAATTTAATAATGAAATGAATGCTAAAATGAAATGCAATAATTTTAATTAAAACTAATTATTAACAATTGAAATGAAATTCCAACAATGAAAAGATGTAAAATTGTCATACTTGGTTATAAAATGGATATAAGAAAAACAAATGTAAATCTTGAATTAATAAATGAAATGGTATGAAATAGATGACCATTGAATAAAACTTGGGTCATGTAAGGAATTATAACATTTGCATGTAAAAAATGAATTCACAAATGTAATTAAAAGTTATGGTAATGATTATTATAAGTTACCTGCTTATTTGGTCTATTTAATTGAAATAGGAACTAAATTAAATTAATGAACTTTAATGTTACGTTAATGAGATTTAAACAACAATTGCAAAATGGGAATGTATTAGGATGAGTGGGAATGTAAATTTATTCGTGAGGTAATAATTAAGTTAATTAATAAAAGGATGAAACTGTAATAAATAAATTGGGGGTATAAATTTTAATTAATGTGAAAAACTGACAAAATTCAAAATAATTGAAATATAGTCATTAATACAAATAAAAGAAGGGAATTGGAACATGTTAAGGTAATGAAAGGTAAACAATTGTTAACTAGGTTATAGAGTAGTTATGACTTAATAAAAAGAGTGAAATTGAATTTAATCAATTATTTGGAATTAATTATAATTAATTTGAAATCAATCTATAATAAATGGACTTAGTGTAAGTAAATGAAATTGAATACTACGCTAATTTAAGTTGGGATGAAATGGGAAATATTAATGTAATAAATATAAACCAATGTTAATTATGCCATAAAATGAAATTAATTGAATAATAAATGGAAAGAAAATTAAATTGAACTATTGGAAATTTAATTTATAATTGATAATTATATTGAAATTGAAATTTAAAACTTTGGAATTGGTGAAATATGCAAAATTAAATGTATATGGAAATTTGTTATAAAGAATTATAAATTTCTAAGTAAATCCAAAGTGATGGAAACGACAAAATTATTAAACTTTAATTAAAAAAGCCTTAATTAATTTAATACTAATTTATTTCATTAACCGAAATATAGCCATTTTGTCCACTGTCTTGGATTTCGATGAAAGCAGTTTCATCGGATCCGTAACAGTGAATTATTATGTGATTTCAAGTTTCATAGCGATCGGACTTGTCATTTGATCGCACGGACTTGAAACGCCTAAAAATCAATTTAATTGAAATCAATTGAAATCCATTTAAAATAAGTTGATTTTATCATAACTTCTTCATACGATGGAATTAGGACTTGAAACTTATTCCATTGAATTTATTGAAAACAACTATTTTGATATATGGGTTGACCCATTTTCGCTCCGGAGACGAACGGACTTTTCGGGTCGTGTATCGTTCAATCAATCAAGTCCATTTCTTCTGTTTCTAGCTTTGTCTATAAATACCTCGTTATAAACCCTAGCTGCTCCATATTCTCATTTGTCTGTATGTACATTTCCTTCTCAGCTCCTCATTCCAATATAGACAAACAATTTCCTAAATTACAAATTAAAAATCAAAACCAATTCCGAAAATTAAAACACCTTAAACTATATAGAATTATATATCGATTTGAAGCTCTCGACGAGCGCAAGTCAAATATGTGATTTGTTTTTTGATATGGGTTTTGGTGTGGCCAGAAATTGTTGATCTGTTTTTGGTCGTTCATCGCCGGACGATGAACTTCACCTGATCGAAAAATCGAAGGCATGGTTATGTGGAGAGTCGATGGGGAGACCATCGGAGTGGTTCGCAGGCAGTATCAACGACTAGATCACCGTAAACAATTTAACTAGGGTTATACAGATCGACGGCGGCTGCAGTTGTTTTAGGCATCGGCCTGGGTGTGGTCATGCGCAGTCGCGAGGGGAGGAAAGCTGAGGGTCACGACGTGTCAGAGGTAGCTGGAATGGCCAACGGCGTGGCGTCGATGTTAGTGAAGTGGTAGTGTTCGAATTAGGGTATTGGTGAGGTTACGGCCTGATGAGATATTAGATGGCGACATGGCGGCTTTTGTGTGGTAATTATTTATTTAAAATTTTGATTTCAATCTTCTAACGCGTATAACTTTTTCATACGAATTCGGATTCACGCGCGGTTTCTGGCATTGGGATCGTATTGAAATTTCGAATACTTTGGCGCTGGTTTGAATGAATTCTGAGACTGTTCAAATTGGATTTAGTTTAATTTAAATTCAAAAGGTGAGTGCTTTAACACACTCACAACTTCTAAAAAAATTATGTTTATTCAATTACGATGTGACTAGGAACTCATTTTTGACTGTTTGATATATTTAAATTGTTATTCTTGTTAATTTGTTTCCTTTCAAATTAATTTTTTATTTAATTTTTTATTGAAATTAAATTGCCACTTTAATACCTATTATTGTTAATTAGTTAATTGCTGATATTTATTTAGTTGATTTGGATGATAATTATGATGGATGTTGATTGTTGATATTGGATGATTGGATGTTATGTTAATATATATATATATATATATATGTACATATACTGTTATCACTCTACAAGTTCCTTTAATTATTATTATTTGAAAATCATTATGGGTGAAATGATAGACTCGAGCGACTTTATGAATTTTTACATTTATTTAGGATTGTGGTCTGAAATGATATATAACAATAAAACTTTAAATTACGGATTGAAATGATAAATATCTATATCACTTGATCGTAGGGTAGTGAATTAAATACGGATACCGGCTTGGCTAAATTAAATGATTTTTAATCCTCAATTTTTGAACGGAGTTAAATGATGCTTTGAATAAAATTAGATTTGTATAAATTGAAGTAGTTTTGGAAAATCAAGTTTATGTTGAAAAGGGAAATTTGATTTGTTGATTTGGAAATTGAAATTGGTCTAAATTAGTTTAAATGAAATGAATAGTTTAATTTGATATAAATTCCAAACTTATATTTTAATATACGCTATTTTAAAATAATATATTATTTTAAAATTTCTAATTATTTAGATTTTTCAAATTTATTAAACTACTTAACTAATATTAACAATATATTTTTTCTTATCTGTTTCAAACTATTTTAATACATTTATATATAATTAATCTATTTTAAAGCTATTTAATCTATTTTAATTATAATTAATCTAATTTAAATCCTTTTAACTATCTTAAATCAGTTTAAAAGTATTTTTAACCTATAAATAAACTATTTATAACTATTTATAATTATTTAAACTATTTCTAAATTTCCAGACTAAGTAAAGTGGAAGTATTTAAATTCAATGCTTTGTTTTAAAAGAGAATAAATTGAAAATGATGATTTTGAAGTAAGGTTTTAACCTATTTTGGAAATATAACTATGGAAGAAATTATGACTTTTTGAAAGGAAATATAATTCAAAACTACGATTTCAAGGTGAATATGATTTGAAATTGAATATGAATTTCGAAAGTATCATGATTTTGAGAATATGATATTTTGATACAGATGGTGAATTGACTTTTGAAATGCAAAATAACCATGCGGTGTGTAATAATCAATTGGTTGTTAAAGAGACCGGGATCGAATATTGTCATACTCTCGGCCAATACTGAAAACCACTTTAACAACTGTGTACATGGTGGAGATTCTAGAAATGAAGTAGGATGGTTTGGTGAACGATTTCTATATGAGGTATGGCGTGACCCTGACTCCCGTGAGTCAGGTTAGATGTGACTAAAATCAGGAGCCATGCCAGGCCTAGCGAGGTCAATCCTATGAGTGGCACCCATATTTGATATTATATTCTGATTTTGTGATTGTTTGGTGGCCACCCTCGATTTTTGAATTGGAAGTGTGTTCCAAGTGGGCGGCAGTAGCTGTTATGCGTTACCACCAGTATGGATCCGCAAATTGTATATCTACCCCAGCATTTCCTCGTGCTCCGTGTTCACATGCCATAACGCGCTTTCTATGAGTTTATTTTGTACCATATTTGTAGAGTGCCCTCTGATAGCCCTCTAGTTTACGGAGGAATTACGGTACTGTATAAACTATGGGAATATATAAAAATTTGTTAAGTAAGATATGGGTAACGCCTTAACGCTATTTTAACACTTTTATTTTACTGTAGACACTATTATAATAGCATATATTAGTACATAGTAGATAGTTTAACGGATCCTTAGGAGATGTGAGTCCCAAGCATCTCTTAAGTTACCACACTAACGTTAGACGCTGGATAGGAGATGTCAAACCCCGCAAACATTTCTGACGCCATTTCCAATCATATTTATTCCTTTGATTTAACTTACATAAAATCTTTTAGTTCCGACTCAAGTGTTTTGTATTTCCAATTCGCTTGGGTCAGCCTAAGCATTTCAAGAATTGAAGACCTAATTTCTGGAGGATGAAGATGAAGATTGTATTACTCTTATTTATTATACTGCATCATGTATTCCGCTTCATTATTTATTATTCTCTAGTATGTGTAACTCTTATCTGTGTTGTATAAGTACAATCAAATGTTTTGTAAAACACCTTCGTGAACTATTATTTGATTATTTTATTTTGTCATTCTGCTGCAAGATTCTATTTTTTCTTTCTTTGTTTGTTTTTTCTTATTCACCCCAATAACAGCCCGCCCTTTTGTATGGTTTTAGTCGACATGTGTGTCTACTTAAACGCACAAAAGGCGGGATGTTACAAATTCGAAATAAGGGCCGCTCATTTATAAAAAAGTTATACAAACCATATCGAATCGAGGCATTTGGAAACAAGGGGCAGGCAACTGAGACGTGTGGTGATAGGACATGTAGCGAGGGGGAGTTTCGATCTAGGGCATCTCGTTTTGGTTGATGGGAGAAGTAATCGCGGAAGGGAGGCGTGACGTTATATGGGAGTCTACCGGTGGTCAATTTGGGTTAGGTTGAGTTCAGCATCAATGGAAAGGAGTGCTTCGTTGTAATCAATTTGGAGAGGCTGTACTTTGTGTAGGTGGTAAGGTGTATGCTTAGGGGTGGGTGTTTGAGCATTTTAAGGAGATGTGTAATGTGCAGAATGCTTTGTTTTAAATTTAATTTAATTCAAATATATATATGTATGTATATATACATATTAAGAGAAAAATACACATGGTGTAACTTACTGATTTATTTTAAAATATATTGGTAATTTTTTTAAATTTAATGGTGAATTAAACTATTTATTTGCAAACTGAAAGGAAAAATAAAATATTAGGCCAGTATTTATTTAAAACTAGTTAATTAAAATTATTAAATGGTAAAAACAAATTGTTTGATTATTGCAAATATTTATCAACGATGTAATGTTTATATCAGGTCTAAAATCATGGAGAAACAAGCCGGTGAGGATCGGATTGCAAATTAAAATTTAAAGGTGTAACAACCCGTATATTTGGACCATTTAAATTGACAATAATCCATACACGTCAACTTAAATAATACAAAACACGAATTATTATGGGATTATATATACATAAATGTAAATGAGAATCAATACAACATCACAGACACAGAACAGTCACATAATAATGCAGCGGAAAATACATCGTCATAATGGCAGTTCATGAAGCTACTACAAAAGTACAACAATGTCTAAATCATAAAGTGACTGAAAAGAAATACATAAATATCCCGAACAACAGTACGGAAATAGAAATAGACTGATAAAGATAAATGCTAAGTCTTCGACATCTTCGACCAACCTTGATCAGCAACTGGATAGCTTCAGACTGACCCGAGCATATACAAAAAGAAACACTCGAGTCAGGACTCAAAATCTTATACAAGATAATCAAATGCAAGGGAAATCTATAACTCAAAGATGAATAAAATAACATCTCCAGGGTCAGATAAACGATTTATGTATACAATAGAATAGGATATGTAGATAATGTCTAACCAGTAAAGTAAAATATTAAAATAGCGTTAAGGCGTTACCATAATTCCCCTTAACACATTTTTATATTCCCAAAAGCATATACAAGACCGTAGTTTCCCCCAAACTGGAGGTCACCAGAGGGCAATCCATATACTCAAGGTACAAATCAAAACGTAGTGGTCGCGAATAGGATAAACAGTATGACAAGGTACATGAGGCGATACCAACTAGGATACTAGTAGTTGCGTGATCCGGACTGATGTTGAGCATAGTAGCTACTATCTCAACACCGCGAAACAACACTCCCAAATCAAAGGGTGCACCCAAATCGAATCACAAAAGTAATAGATATGGTATCGAAGAAGTGTGTCCGCTAGAGGTAGCGAACCTCAATGGCCCGACGCGGCTCCTGTTTTAGTCATGTCAGGGGTCATCCAATATCGTTCTCTTTCTTCAGTCAACGCGTTCACCAAATATCCACTTCATTCTGGATCAACACTCCGCGTATAGTAGTTATTAAAGTGGTTTTCGGTATCGACAGAGAGTATGTCCATATCCGATCCCGGTCTCTTTAATAACTACGTATTTATTACCCGATGGTCGGTTAAATTAGAGTTTAAACAAAATCAAAGTCTAAAAGTCAAGTTGCAAATTTGACCTCTAAAATTTGACATTTACAATTCGATTGATTCCAGATTTGGAAAAACATATTTCCAGTTTAATTTTAGTTTATTGTTCGAGTTAACACTATAATCCAGTATTCAAATTTAATTTAATAAGATCTAAATTTCGCTTATTAAATTTTATTCACAATTAATTAATTCACTTTAATGGTCGATTCTGGTTCAAATCGTTAAATTAAATTATATTCTCTTAAATTCGTATTTACATTCATCGTTTCTTTAAATAAATCATAAATTTGACTTACTTAATTTCATTAACAAAACCTCCCTTTTTATCAAAACTTCGTTGATTTATTTCCAAATTCGACTTTACATTTTTTTTTTTTAAAATACACTTTCATTTATTTAGTTAAATGATCTATACGTCAAAATAGGCTATTTCGGGTTATAATCAATTCAGTACATATTCCACTTACAACATCGTGATTTAATTAATTCATTAAAATTTAAATCGTTAAATTATCATTAAATCAAATCTATATATTATTTTTCACTTAAGTCAAATTTCCAATCTCAATTTAAACTTTATACATGTTCCAATTTATTTAATTAAGTTCCAGTTAAATCTAAACTTTACACATTTAACAATCTTTAAATTATTAACTCCTAAGCTTATTTGTTTCAAAATCTCATTTCGATCAATCTTCCAAATTCATTTTTTTTACCCAACTAAATAGATTTATTAATTTGTTTCAATTAAATCCATTAACGTAATTCGTTACCTATTTCAATTAAACCCATTAATGTAGTTCGTGACCTATTTCAATTAAATCCATTAATGTAGTTCATTACCTATTTCAATTAAATACAATAATGTAGTGCGTTACCTATTTCAATTAAACCTATTCAGTCTGTTACTTAATAAAATGTTTTCAATTTCAAAATGATTTTTTCTTCGACCGTTCGGGTTTCTTACTTTTAAATTCTCTATCCTAGGCCAAATTGTTTAATTGTCTTTATCATTTCCACCTAATATTATTCAAAATAAACAAAGCATAGCAAAGGGAACTTGCAGTGTTATAACAGGGATGGTGTCAAAGTAAATAAACAACCAATAACAATCATACATAACAATTCAACAATTTTTTTAAATAATCCCGAAATATCGTATTAATTTACATGTGTTATTTATGCAAATTAATACAATTATTTTCTAGAATTCGCACTAATATTTCATGCGAATTAAAGATTATTTCATTCTGGTTTCACTTGGTGTTTACCTACATTCACTAGTTCAAATAAGATTTACGCTATTCCATGCGACAATTTATTTAACATCTAGGGGTCAAAATTCAGTATATGTAACCCAATTGAAATCGTGTAACTCCTATCGATTTAAGTCTTTATTAACTATCGTTTAAAGTAACGACCAAATTTCATATCAAATTTAGTGTCACAACTATTAGCTATAAATCAACATTAAATCACAAATCAATCACAACTCCATATTTAATACATGGCATCAATTTAGAAATCTTAAATTCTAGTAATATTCCATTTTAACTTATGTAACAATTTACAGTCTAATTCAACAATTTTAACAATCAAAATTTAGTATCCAAATTTATAATAACAATAATTTATCACTTGATTATCATAGCAAAATAGATTTTGAGTCGTGAATAAAATATTCACCTTGCGTGGTTAGAGAAGACGACGAAGCACAAAGATGACTAGATAAAAGGCACGAACAAGCACGATGCAAAACGACACAAACTGCAATCAATAAATAATTAATCAAAATTTGTTTATTGCAATATATATCAATTATATATATATATATATAGACCATACCAAACAACGAAACTAGGTAAATTCAGACAAGTCGGATGAAGCCTAAGACTGAGATCCCGGATCCGCAGTTGCTGGAACAAAACACAGCAAACAATAGTGAGCACTGATGGATATATAACTGGATATATATATATATGCACAGCAAGCGAAATGCCAAATATGAACAGGAACTTGAACTATAATTCGAAAGCAACTGTACAACACTTTGCTTCCTCCTCCTTTCTCTCTCTGTTTTTTTTTTCTTTGTTTTTTTTTTCTTTCACTGCCTATCTTAAAGCATACGAGCGGCAACGGATCTGAGTCAAAGTGGCATCGCCAGGATCGCGGAGTAGTGGGTGTTTGGCTGGTGGGGCCGTGGGTGTCGTGCGACCTGTGGGTGGAGGCGGTGAGGGGGTCTTTGCTGTGAGGTGTTGCGGTGGCAGTGGGCTGGGCAGAGGGTGGATGGGGAAGGAATGGTGATAAGTGGGACTGCATGGGGCGGTGGTGCGTGGATCTGGGGTGGTTGCGGGTCAGGGGACGGCGGAGAGGAGTTTGAAGACTGGTGGCGTGTGGGTCTGGAGGTGGGCAATGGGCCGCGTGTGTGGGTTGGTGATGCGGCGCGCCTGGGTCGTGGGTCTGGGTGGAGGCGCAGGAGGTGGAGGGGGTGGCCGGGTCTGATGGGTTCTGGGCGGGCTGGAGGCGGAGGGGGTGCTGTTGGCGTGTGGGCGTGGCGGGCTGATGAGGGGGAGAAAAACATGCACGCATGAAGTTTGAAAAAAAAAAAAAAAAAAAAAAAAAAAATATAAGAGGAGGAAGAAGGATTTGCAGCAGAGGTAAAAGTAAGCACGTACCAGAGAGATCAAAACTTGCAACGAATGAAGAACGAACCAAACCAGTATATATTGAATTTTCCAAGCAACCAAGAGCCACACATTTATTTTCTTGGTAACCGAACTGGCTATTGGCTTTCCAACGTAAATGAACAGTCCAAGGCTATTAAAATTCTGAACGTTGGAGGGAGTGGGTACCGTTTTATGCTGCGAAGCGTACCGGTTGTAATCCGTTAAACAATTATAGTTCTCCGTGCCGAACTCCGATTGACGCAAACAAATATATCGTTTTGATCACCGCGACGAGACGGTCACAACGGTATGAAAATATTTATGGTTTGATATTGTTTGCGGAGAGATAATCTTTATTTACTGTTTGCCCAAGTGCATATTTTACTAGCAATTAAAAGCGAAATTTGACGAAACGGAAAACGCCGCCGGGTTCAGAATATTTTTCTTATGCAACACCGAGATAATATTTGAATTTGGACGATAGGAATTTTATGCACAAGATTTGAAGTGATATGTAAATGCGACGGGCGTAATTTATTTCAATATTTTCCGACGAAATTTGGCGTACGCCTATGTCTATCTAGACGTATTCCAAATGTGGAGTTTGGTTGGCAACGGAAATTGTTTGTGAAAATTTAAATTTCTACATTACATAACGATTTAAAAATTTTAAACTGGGTCCGAATTTCAGGGTCGTTACATTCTCCCCCACTCAAAGCTTTTCGTCCTCGAAAAGGAACAGAGTAAAAGAGTGGAAGAACAGATAAAGAGATACGATGGATATAGAATAAATTATCGAATAAAGTAAAGAATATGGAATGGAATTTACCTTCAGCAAACAATTCTGGATTAGAATCTCGGATACTCTCCTCGGTTTCCCAAGTACAATCACGATCATCAGAACTCCATTGGACTTTGACTAGGCTAACCGATTTCCTTCTAAGCCGCTTCGTATCCCTATCAACAATACGAAGTGGTCTCCTCTCTATAGTCAAATCTGGCTCAATATCCACCTCATCCAACTGTGCAATAGGAATGGTCATGGATGGATCGTGTACAACCTTCCGGAGATGTGAAACATGGAATACGTTGTGCACACCCTCAAATTTCTCCGGCAGTGCAACTCTATAGGCTAGAGTACCAATTCCCTCAGTAATAGTGAATGGTCCAACAAATCTAGGAGCGAGCTTCCCTCTACGACCAAATCGAATAACATTCTTCAAAGGTGATACTTTAAGAAAGACCTCATCTCCAACCTGAAATTTTAACTCTCTTCTATGCCTATCTGCATAGCTCTTCTGCCTGTCCTGTGCGGTCTTCATCTTCCTTCTGATCTCATAGACCTTCTCGGATGCTTCCATAATCATATCTGGGCCAAGAACTAATCGATCACCAGGCTCAATCCAACAAGCTGGCGATTTACATGGTCGTCCATATAAAGCTTCGAACGGTGCCATATCGATACTTGCCTGATTATAAAGATAGTTGCCTTCTGTTAACGAGGTTAAATTTCAATTCAAATTTTTACTTATTCAAATTGAAAATTTTGGATTACCTGATAGCTGTTATTATAAGTGAATTCAACTAAATGGAGATGGTCTTCCCAAGATCCACCAAAATCAATAATGCAAGCTCGGAGTAAATCTTCCAAAATTTGATTTACCCTCTCAGTTTGGCCATCTGTTTGAGGATGATAAGCCGTGCTCAGATTCAGTTCAGTGCCCAAGACGTCCTGAAATGCCTTCCAAAATTTACTAGTGAATAGAGGATCTCTATCGCATACAATACTAGATGGAACCCCATGAAGTCTAACTATCTCTCTCATGTAAATCTCGGCCAAACTCGAAGCAGTACGAGTGGTCTTAACGGGAATAAAGTGAGCGGATTTTGTCAACCTATCGACAATCACCCATATACTCTCGTTCCCTTTTCTGGTCCTCGGTAATCCGTCAACGAAGTCCATAGAAATCTGATCCCATTTCCAACACGGAATCTCCAGGGGTTGAAGTAATCCTGCCGTCTTCCGGTGATCGGCCTTGACTTGCTGGCAAGTGGTGCATCTACTGACATATGTGGAAATATCTCTCTTCATCCCACTCCACCAATATAAACGCTTCATGTTTCGATACATCTTGGTGACACCAGGATGAAATGAAAGTGATGATTGATGGTTCTCACTAAGCACTTCTTGTCTCAATCCATCAACATTAGGAACACAAATACGGTTGTCAATCTTTAGAACTCCATTACTATCTATCTGTGCTCCCACTTTACTGTCAGCATTTCCAACTCTACCAAGAACTAACTCCTTCATGCGATAGAGCAAGGTGTCTTCGAATTGCTTAGCTTTGATGCGATCCATCAGAGATGGGGAGATAGTAAGCTGAAAGAGCATGCTTTCTACAAGGTTACAACATGACAATGCTTTGCTACGGCTCAAAGCATCAGCTACAACATTTGCCTTTCCAGGAGTATAATTGATGTCGAGATCATATGCAGCTAAGAATTCAAGCCATCGGACTTGTCTCTGGTTCAAGTCCTTCTGAGAGAAAATATACCGCAAGGACTTATGATCTGTGAATAATTCAAATTTTGTCCCCAAAAGATGGTGCCTCCATAATTTCAAAGCAAATACAACTGCTAGAAGCTCTAAATCATGGGATGCATAGTTTACTTCATGAGTCTTCAACTGACGACCAGCATAAGCAATAACCCTTCCATTTTGCATAAGGACTGCACCTAAACCTTCTCGACAAGCATCGGTATAGACAGTTAATCCTTCACTCCCGTCAATTACCGCAAGAACTGGGGCTGAAGTTAACTTAAGCTTCAACTCATTAAAAGCTGATTCACACTTCTCACTCCAAATAAACTTGACATCCTTTCGAGTTAAAGTAGTGAGTGGGGCAGAAATCCGGGCAAAGCGCTCAATGAATCTGCGATAATAACCGGCTAGGCCCAAGAAGCTACGGATATCAGTAGGAGTTTTAGGAGTCTCCCAATCCTGTAGATAAATTTCAAATTAGAAGGGAATAAGATGAATCGAATAGAATTTATGAATAGAATAGAACTTACATTGATTACGGCGATCTTAGCTGGATCGACCGAAATCCCGTTTTCAGAAACAATATGGCCAAGGAATCGTACTTCGTCTCGCCAGAAGTGGCATTTAGAGAACTTGGCTTTAAGCTGATGGTTTCGGAGAGTTCCCAGAACATAAGCGAGATGGGTTTCATGCTCTTTCTCATCTTTGGAGAAGACGAGAATATCATCAATGAAGACAAGAACAAACTTGTTAAGGACATCACGGAAGACTCTATTCATTAAGTCGACGAAATAAGCAGGTGCGTTGGTCAAACCAAATGGCATAACCAACCATTCATAGAATCCATTCTCGGTACGAAAAGCTGTTTTATGAATACTATCTTCTGCTACTCTTAGTTGGTGGAACCCAGTGGCTAGATCAAGTTGTGAGAAAACTTTAGCTCCATGGAGCTGATCGAATAAATCATTGATGCGAGGCATCGGATAGCGGTTCTTGAGAGTGCGCTTGTTTAATTCTCGGTAATCAACACACATGCGAAGAGATCCATCTGATTTGGTGACAAAGACGACTGCGGCGCCCCATTCAGAACAACTTCTCCTGATCAAACCCTTTGCAAATAGATCATCAATTTGGGTTTTAAGTTCAGATTTTTCTTTAGGAGCCATCCTTCTGTGAGGGAGAACTACGGGAGTAGCTCCGGGAATAAGGTCAATACGGAAATCAATCTCTCGCTTTGGCGGTAGAGAGTCGACCTCTCCAAATACATCGGGAAATTTCTGAACAATAGGAGTAGTACTAAGGTCATCCGGGTGAGCATCAAGAGAGAATATGAAGCTTCCCGCATATTTCTGAGGTGATTTGCATTCGATGACAAGCGGTAGACCCTTGTCATTGACTAGAGAAACAGATCGAGCTTTGCAAGAAATAACAGCATCGAAATTTCTTAACCAATCAGCACCCAACAAAATGTCAAATGCTACGAAGCCAAGCACATAGAAATCCCAAGTGAATCGATATCTTCCATACAAGAGCACAACCCCTTTACAAATTCTACTGAGGTTGGCAAGTCCTCCAATAGGGTTGGAGACACATAAGGAATTAGTAGCAAGAGTAGGTTCTAATTTGAGCTTATTACAAAGATCAATAGATATGAAGCTATGAGAAGCACCAGTATCGAATAATACCCGAACAGGTAAATTATGAAATGAAAAAGTACTTCGTAAGGTACCTTGGTCATCCTGAGCAGGTGGTGGAGGTGGTGCAGGAGTGGTGACAGCATATACTCCTGATGGTGTGCCTTTCTTCCTCAATGGGCAATCTCTTTTGAAGTGACCTGGCTGGAGGCAGACATGGCATAAATCATTCCTCATCTGAGGAGGTGGTGGAATAGTAGCTCCGGTGGATGGACAGCTATTTGCGTAATGACCCTTCTTATCGCATTTGAAGCAAGTGATATTAGCAAGGTCAATTGGGCTTTTCTGGGCATATCCCAATCCTGTAGTCTTTTGCCAAGCTTTCTTTTGTTGATCAAAGTTCATCTTCCTCTTTCCGAGCTGGCTCGAAGAGGACTGAGTAGGAGTGGCCTTGGCAGTGGGTCCCTTAGGCTTCGCCTCATATCGAAGAGCATAGTCAACAAGCTCTGTGAAAGTGCAGTGAATGTGTCCAGTAAGCAAGTCATAATACTCTGGTCTAGCTCCCAAAATGAATTTCTCGTTCTTCAGAAGTGGTGTATCAATCAATCCCGGGCCAAACTTGGAGAGCTCGTTGAATTTTCTCTCGTACTCAGAAAAAGTCATACTGCCTTGCTTAAGGTCCATAAAAGTTCTATAAAGTTGGGTTTTCCCGGCAGCTGGCATCCATTGCTCCGAGAAAGTATCCCTAATCAAAAGATAGACTAGATAAATAACATTCCAAGGATTGAAAGAAGAATTAAGACTATGAAATCCAAATAAATTTATACCTAAACTGGGCCCAAGTGATGGTGTTCTCCTCGATACGAGAAGTAACAGATTCCCACCAGTCTCGTGCGGCATCCCGAAGTTGCCAAGCAGCAAGCTGACGCTTCTGAGCATCAGTGATCTCCAATCCAGAAAATATCATCTCTAAGCTTTTGAGCCATTGTTGAGCTTCAATAATATTCTCGGATCCAGAGAACTTAACACCTCCAAGCTGTGTATATTCCTTACTAAGAGTGGTGAATTTGACTGGAGCTGGGGCGGCAGGTGCAGCCTGGGCAGGACCATTTCCCCTTCCTCCCCTATTGTTTCTTCTGGCACTCATCCTGAAATACCAACAGGGAATCTTGAGAACCAAGGATAGAAAATCATAGAATTTTAAGGAAAGTCAATCAACGAATTAATAAGAAGTTTGAATTTTGAAAGGATATGGATCTTGAATTGATTCTCCTCATTCTAGGGTATTGCTACCCTATCTCTAATGAGTGTGTATAATCCCAAACTAAGGTTTTTAGAGAAACCAAAGCTCTGATACCAACTGTAACAACCCGTATATTTGGACCATTTAAATTGACAATAATCCATACACGTCAACTTAAATAATACAAAACACGAATTATTATGGGATTATATATACATAAATGTAAATGAGAATCAATACAACATCACAGACACAGAACAGTCACATAATAATGCAGCGGAAAATACATCGTCATAATGGCAGTTCATGAAGCTACTACAAAAGTACAACAATGTCTAAATCATAAAGTGACTGAAAAGAAATACATAAATATCCCGAACAACAGTACGGAAATAGAAATAGACTGATAAAGATAAATGCTAAGTCTTCGACATCTTCGACCAACCTTGATCAGCAACTGGATAGCTTCAGACTGACCCGAGCATATACAAAAAGAAACACTCGAGTCAGGACTCAAAATCTTATACAAGATAATCAAATGCAAGGGAAATCTATAACTCAAAGATGAATAAAATAACATCTCCAGGGTCAGATAAACGATTTATGTATACAATAGAATAGGATATGTAGATAATGTCTAACCAGTAAAGTAAAATATTAAAATAGCGTTAAGGCGTTACCATAATTCCCCTTAACACATTTTTATATTCCCAAAAGCATATACAAGACCGTAGTTTCCCCCAAACTGGAGGTCACCAGAGGGCAATCCATATACTCAAGGTACAAATCAAAACGTAGTGGTCGCGAATAGGATAAACAGTATGACAAGGTACATGAGGCGATACCAACTAGGATACTAGTAGTTGCGTGATCCGGACTGATGTTGAGCATAGTAGCTACTATCTCAACACCGCGAAACAACACTCCCAAATCAAAGGGTGCACCCAAATCGAATCACAAAAGTAATAGATATGGTATCGAAGAAGTGTGTCCGCTAGAGGTAGCGAACCTCAATGGCCCGACGCGGCTCCTGTTTTAGTCATGTCAGGGGTCATCCAATATCGTTCTCTTTCTTCAGTCAACGAGTTCACCAAATATCCACTTCATTCTGGATCAACACTCCGCGTATAGTAGTTATTAAAGTGGTTTTCGGTATCGACAGAGAGTATGTCCATATCCGATCCCGGTCTCTTTAATAACTACGTATTTATTACCCGATGGTCGGTTAAATTAGAGTTTAAACAAAATCAAAGTCTAAAAGTCAAGTTGCAAATTTGACCTCTAAAATTTGACATTTACAATTCGATTGATTCCAGATTTGGAAAAACATATTTCCAGTTTAATTTTAGTTTATTGTTCGAGTTAACACTATAATCCAGTATTCAAATTTAATTTAATAAGATCTAAATTTCGCTTATTAAATTTTATTCACAATTAATTAATTCACTTTAATGGTCGATTCTGGTTCAAATCGTTAAATTAAATTATATTCTCTTAAATTCGTATTTACATTCATCGTTTCTTTAAATAAATCATAAATTTGACTTACTTAATTTCATTAACAAAACCTCCCTTTTTATCAAAACTTCGTTGATTTATTTCCAAATTCGACTTTACATTTTTTTTTTTTAAAATACACTTTCATTTATTTAGTTAAATGATCTATACGTCAAAATAGGCTATTTCGGGTTATAATCAATTCAGTACATATTCCACTTACAACATCGTGATTTAATTAATTCATTAAAATTTAAATCGTTAAATTATCATTAAATCAAATCTATATATTATTTTTCACTTAAGTCAAATTTCCAATCTCAATTTAAACTTTATACATGTTCCAATTTATTTAATTAAGTTCCAGTTAAATCTAAACTTTACACATTTAACAATCTTTAAATTATTAACTCCTAAGCTTATTTGTTTCAAAATCTCATTTCGATCAATCTTCCAAATTCATTTTTTTTACCCAACTAAATAGATTTATTAATTTGTTTCAATTAAATCCATTAACGTAATTCGTTACCTATTTCAATTAAACCCATTAATGTAGTTCGTGACCTATTTCAATTAAATCCATTAATGTAGTTCATTACCTATTTCAATTAAATACAATAATGTAGTGCGTTACCTATTTCAATTAAACCTATTCAGTCTGTTACTTAATAAAATGTTTTCAATTTCAAAATGATTTTTTCTTCGACCGTTCGGGTTTCTTACTTTTAAATTCTCTATCCTAGGCCAAATTGTTTAATTGTCTTTATCATTTCCACCTAATATTATTCAAAATAAACAAAGCATAGCAAAGGGAACTTGCAGTGTTATAACAGGGATGGTGTCAAAGTAAATAAACAACCAATAACAATCATACATAACAATTCAACAATTTTTTTAAATAATCCCGAAATATCGTATTAATTTACATGTGTTATTTATGCAAATTAATACAATTATTTTCTAGAATTCGCACTAATATTTCATGCGAATTAAAGATTATTTCATTCTGGTTTCACTTGGTGTTTACCTACATTCACTAGTTCAAATAAGATTTACGCTATTCCATGCGACAATTTATTTAACATCTAGGGGTCAAAATTCAGTATATGTAACCCAATTGAAATCGTGTAACTCCTATCGATTTAAGTCTTTATTAACTATCGTTTAAAGTAACGACCAAATTTCATATCAAATTTAGTGTCACAACTATTAGCTATAAATCAACATTAAATCACAAATCAATCACAACTCCATATTTAATACATGGCATCAATTTAGAAATCTTAAATTCTAGTAATATTCCATTTTAACTTATGTAACAATTTACAGTCTAATTCAACAATTTTAACAATCAAAATTTAGTATCCAAATTTATAATAACAATAATTTATCACTTGATTATCATAGCAAAATAGATTTTGAGTCGTGAATAAAATATTCACCTTGCGTGGTTAGAGAAGACGACGAAGCACAAAGATGACTAGATAAAAGGCACGAACAAGCACGATGCAAAACGACACAAACTGCAATCAATAAATAATTAATCAAAATTTGTTTATTGCAATATATATCAATTATATATATATATATATAGACCATACCAAACAACGAAACTAGGTAAATTCAGACAAGTCGGATGAAGCCTAAGACTGAGATCCCGGATCCGCAGTTGCTGGAACAAAACACAGCAAACAATAGTGAGCACTGATGGATATATAACTGGATATATATATATATGCACAGCAAGCGAAATGCCAAATATGAACAGGAACTTGAACTATAATTCGAAAGCAACTGTACAACACTTTGCTTCCTCCTCCTTTCTCTCTCTGTTTTTTTTTTCTTTGTTTTTTTTTTCTTTCACTGCCTATCTTAAAGCATACGAGCGGCAACGGATCTGAGTCAAAGTGGCATCGCCAGGATCGCGGAGTAGTGGGTGTTTGGCTGGTGGGGCCGTGGGTGTCGTGCGACCTGTGGGTGGAGGCGGTGAGGGGGTCTTTGCTGTGAGGTGTTGCGGTGGCAGTGGGCTGGGCAGAGGGTGGATGGGGAAGGAATGGTGATAAGTGGGACTGCATGGGGCGGTGGTGCGTGGATCTGGGGTGGTTGCGGGTCAGGGGACGGCGGAGAGGAGTTTGAAGACTGGTGGCGTGTGGGTCTGGAGGTGGGCAATGGGCCGCGTGTGTGGGTTGGTGATGCGGCGCGCCTGGGTCGTGGGTCTGGGTGGAGGCGCAGGAGGTGGAGGGGGTGGCCGGGTCTGATGGGTTCTGGGCGGGCTGGAGGCGGAGGGGGTGCTGTTGGCGTGTGGGCGTGGCGGGCTGATGAGGGGGAGAAAAACATGCACGCATGAAGTTTGAAAAAAAAAAAAAAAAAAAAAAAAAAATATAAGAGGAGGAAGAAGGATTTGCAGCAGAGGTAAAAGTAAGCACGTACCAGAGAGATCAAAACTTGCAACGAATGAAGAACGAACCAAACCAGTATATATTGAATTTTCCAAGCAACCAAGAGCCACACATTTATTTTCTTGGTAACCGAACTGGCTATTGGCTTTCCAACGTAAATGAACAGTCCAAGGCTATTAAAATTCTGAACGTTGGAGGGAGTGGGTACCGTTTTATGCTGCGAAGCGTACCGGTTGTAATCCGTTAAACAATTATAGTTCTCCGTGCCGAACTCCGATTGACGCAAACAAATATATCGTTTTGATCACCGCGACGAGACGGTCACAACGGTATGAAAATATTTATGGTTTGATATTGTTTGCGGAGAGATAATCTTTATTTACTGTTTGCCCAAGTGCATATTTTACTAGCAATTAAAAGCGAAATTTGACGAAACGGAAAACGCCGCCGGGTTCAGAATATTTTTCTTATGCAACACCGAGATAATATTTGAATTTGGACGATAGGAATTTTATGCACAAGATTTGAAGTGATATGTAAATGCGACGGGCGTAATTTATTTCAATATTTTCCGACGAAATTTGGCGTACGCCTATGTCTATCTAGACGTATTCCAAATGTGGAGTTTGGTTGGCAACGGAAATTGTTTGTGAAAATTTAAATTTCTACATTACATAACGATTTAAAAATTTTAAACTGGGTCCGAATTTCAGGGTCGTTACAAAAGGTGAGTTAATCTCACTTAAATTGGATTACTGGTGAATTTAAATAGTTAAAATTTAAATTATTGGTTGGTTGATTGAATTTGATAATTATTGTCAGTCTGGATATGATATTATATACAGTAGTGTGTGTATATACATACTGGAGTGATTGATATTCCCGCATTATATAATGGATGAGATACTATGCACCCCGCATAATAACGGATGACCCTATATACCACAATATTCCCCTCGAAGTGGAATCTGTATTCTTATATTGTGCTAACATATACGGATGTAGGAAACTGGTTGGAGGGATCCAACTGGATTCCTAAAAAATATTGAAATTTATTTAACCTTTCAGTGATATGATTTATTTGATAATCTGTGATTGATTATATTGAAAATTGAAAGTATTGAACGCTATGGACTTGCTGAATATATTTTGGTATTTTAAGATATCAAAAATATAAAGATTAGATTTTTGGAATGGAAATAAAAAGGAAATTTTTATGTAAAATAATTATAGTGAAGGGGATAAATATAAAAGAATGAATTTGGGCAAAAGGGGAAAGTTTGATTTTAACATCCTATTTAATAAATGTCGAAATATAAGAAGAATAGAAATTTTGAATAAATGTGAATCGAAGGATTTTAAAATATGGACTAAAGCAATATTGGTTTGAAGTACAAAGGACTATTTAAATTCAAGATTTAAAATGTTGGGAAGAAATAAAAAGGATAATTTTGAAGTAGAATATGAAATTGATATTTCATATTTAAATAAGGTTTTAAATCATAATAAAGAAGTGAATCTGGAATAAATGGATTTTGGATAAATTGGGTAAATCATGAAGTAAATTTTAGAATGGAATTAATTCAGGAAATCGATTTCGAAATCAATTAAGTGTTTGAAAATAGTGATTAAAAGGAGGATGAGATTATGAAATTTATAAAATGGGTCTATGAATAAAGTAAATATTTTTCAGGGGATAATTTGGATTTATAGATTCATGGTGGAAATTTGTAAGGAAAGGGAAAACTATTTTGAAAAAAATAACAGAGTAAGTTTATTTTTAAAGGTGTGGAAAAGAAAATTTATGGGATTAGGACATAAATTAAATTAGCATAAATTGAGAAGGATTTATAAATGATTAAACGAGTTATATTGGAATGGAAAGTTTATTTTCCTGAAAAACTAAGTATATTTTTAATGAAAGATTTCTAAGTATAAGTTTAAAGTTTTAAAGTGTTTTTAAAAGAAAATTTTTAGAGAAATTTATCATTTAAATTTTTTTAAAGCAAACATTAATTAAGTTAACTACAGTAGTTGGTTATTTTTAAAGATTGAATTAGTATTATGATATCTATTAAAAAATTACCTTATATAACAATTTTATTTTAAAAGTAGTTTTTGGATAAAGTTTTACTTGGGAAATTATCATAGAATTCCATAACTAATATTTTGAATAAATTATTTTATTTAGTTTTATTTTAAATATTTTAAGTTTAGGTTTTTGTGTTAAAGTGATTTAATTTATTTAAAATCTAATTTTAATAAGACTTGGTGTTTTTCAATGGAAATAAAATAATGGGTTGAATGATTGTTTAATTTGATAGTTAAATAACCGATTATCAACGTTGGCCAATGCACCGATCGTTTCGAAGAGACCAGGATCGGGTTTAATTATCTAAAAACCACTTCGATCCAGTTTGAACGTAGAGAATGAATACATGAATATGATGAAGATGGTGATTCGGTTTGTCCAAACCCAGGGCAACTTGTATGGCAAAATGCTATTAGACCATCGTCATTGGAGGACGATGAGCATTCTAAGTGAATGTTTGCTAAAAAGGTAATGCATAGCCTCAAGCCTCATCAACCTGGAATGGCTAAAATAGGGAAGGTGCAGCAAGGCCAAGTGGGTAGCGCCCAATTAGGGTAAGGTCATCCCTTTCTAGAGTCCCTTTGATCTAGATTATGTGGCGGGTGCTGATCCTAACCACGCGATGATCTTATCAGGTCTATCTAGGTTTGGGGTAGGACTGTATTGTGTTGTAGGGGATCAGGAGTGGTCCTCGGTACTCTTATCTAGGCCAGGTACTGTGACTGGTGGTACCCCAATATCCATGCCATTGTATGGAATCCATTGCTTAATAAGCGCTCCTATGGTTTTGATTGTGGCCAATTATTCTAAAACGCGAGATGCAAGCATATCAGCTATATTCTATTTTACTTTTTATAGACACTATTATAATATCAGAAGGATTTGATAAAAATATGTTTTGGTTATAGTAAGGTAAAAACCCGACAGGTTTATTTATGGCGTGATCTTACGATATACCTTTGATTTCAAAGTATTTTGAAAACTTTAATAATTTAATTGAGTTTGTTTTCTCACGCTGGTTTTCTAGACTGACTCGGGTGTTATTTTATTATAATGCTCGTGTCATACCGAGTATAATGGATACATAATAGGATGATTTGGAGCTCAGGTGACGGGCTGAATGACGAAGATGTATATCACGTATCTTAGGTATATTCCGATGTGTAGTGTAAGCTGGATAGTCAGTTTTGTGAGGACAAGTTATTATAAATATCCAGTATTTGGCTATTTTTTGTATGTACTCTAATGATGTAATGCATGAAAAAAGCTATAGTTCTTTTTGTATAAAGGTCAATTGTTATCTATTATACATTGTTCCGCTGCGATTGTGAGATTCTGATATTGTTTTCTATTTTCTTCTTCTACCTCCTTCTTCTTTAACCCTAATGATTCATATTTCCATCTAATTTGAGTTAAACTAGTAGGTAATATTGTCGACTCAAAGGGTACGGATTTGCGGGCCATTATAGTTGGTATCAGAGCTGAAGGTTATGTGAGAACCATGGCTATGGTGGGGATTACTCATTAGAGATAGGGTCAGTAGTGCCTAAGAACGAGTTTGAGGGTATTGATAGATATGAATGCATAATTTTTAGTGAATATAATTGTTTTTATTGTGTTGATTGGCTTGTTGAGTGGTTTATGGATTCTGGTTAATACGAGTGAGTAACATTATTGATTGGGATCTCTAAACACTTGAATATAACAACTTGATATAGTGTTTTTTTTTAAAATCGGGTAAATGAAATAATTTTTCCCAAATTAATTTTATATATAAAAGGAATTGTTTTTATAAATTATTATAATTGCTTGGTTGTTAGGGAAAGATAATGCTAAATTATTATCTTTGTTGTGTGGAAATTGAATAAGAAATTGAAGTTATAACCAAAAGTTAAGAAAGAAATTTATATAACAAAATGGAATTTGTAAATGTGAATTATAATTTGAAATAGAAAAAAATTCCAGAGGAATATTTAAATACAGATTTGAAAGGATTTGGAATTCAAAAATTTGGGGAATTTAAACCTCTTTGAGTTTGAAAATGATTTTCAATGGTTTTGGAGGAATAATAGTGATATTATTCGAAAGTATTTTTGAGTTGGATATCTGGTGGAATTTGGAATTAAAAATGTTTGAAAATGTTTTAAAAGAGTAAAAGCACTGTACTCACTTCGGTCGCTGGAAAATAATTCCTATGATGATTGTAACATCATCGGTGCTCATTTTTGGGTTTCTAAGGGAGGAATTACTACCTGAATGTTTTAACTTGAAGTTGTTTGCAAAAACTTGGTTTGGTTTTGAAATTCAAAGGAATATTTTGGGATACAATCGATTTCAAAAATGATTTTGAGATGCTTAAGTAAATGCTTAAACTCTAGAAGTTATTTAAAAATGTTTATAGAATATCAATAAGTTTGAAGACTTATAAAATTTAAATTAAAGTGAAAATCAACTTGAATTGTGTTAAGTAAAGTGAATTTGAGAGATTAAGCCTAAGTAGGCTAACTGGACATAATTACTAAATAAAAATTTATCAAGTTGGAAATAATTTAAATGAACAAATTTATTTAGTGCAACTAAATGGAAATTGGAACTGAACATGGAATAATGTTTAAATTTGAATTATGTTAAAATAAATGAGTAAAATAAACTAATTAAGTTAAATAAAAGGGAAAGAATGGGTGAATAGAATATTGGTGAGTTTGAACTTATGAAATTTGAAAATTTAATTGAAAAGGGAATTAACTTGAACTAAGAGGGATTTGGAAATTTTGCTAAGTTTGACTAAACAAAACAAAGGATTGAAAACAAATTAGTAAGTAAACTAATTGATTTAAATAGGTAAGAAAATGAATTGAAAATGAATATTGGAATGTTATTTTATTTAAATTGTGTAAGTAAAGTGAAATTGGAAAGTTAGTTTTGAATGGGCTAAATAAAATGAAAAGTTTGGGGAAAAAATTTGATTGAGATATAAATAAATGAGTTAACGGAACTAATTAAGGGAATTGGTTAATTAAATTTGGTTTGAGAGGTGGTCGGTAAAATTCAATTTTGAAAAACTGGAGGTAAATTGAATTCAAAATGGAATTGGAAATTTAAGTTGAATGAAAATGGATATAAACTTCAGTGATGAAATGGAAATAAAAATAAGAAGTTTATAAAATATTTATATAAAATTAGGAAAAGTAAAGGGTGAAATTCTTAAGTCAATTTGGAATTGAGATATATACCAAGTCAATATTTGAATAAAGATTTAATAAAGGTGCGTGAAGCGATAAGTGTGGGTAAGTGGATGGAAATCAAAATAAATGTGAATAAAACGGAGAATTTGTAACGACCCGCTATTTTGGACCATTCAAATCGACGATAAAACCATACATATCCGACTTGAATAATTCAAAATACCGAATTGTTAATCAAAATTTGGAAAAACTTAACATATATAGTAAATAAATCATCACATATCACAGACACAGAGTAATCTAATGCAGCGGAATAGATAAAGAATAGTAGTTCATGAAGCTACTATATACATTGGAGTTAGAAATAAAATACAACTGAATATCTTAGATGTAGTGAAGTCTCCAGCATGCGCAGATGACTTCTCTGAACAAATCAACAGGATGACTGAAAGGATAGATAGCTGGATCTTCAAGCAAGGCTCCAACTTCGAAGGTGAGTCTCAAATGCTGTATCACTCAGTCTGACCCGAGCGTAAAGCAAAACACAAAACACTCGAGTCAGGATTAACATTCTTATATCAATAAATCCAACTCAAGTGAAATATCAACTGAAATACAAATAACTTAAAGGATGTTTGGAATAAGCGTCCTCTAAGGATCCATGGAACTATCTACAGGGTAGAAATATACACTATAACACCGTGGTCATTTCGGCTTAATTTATACTTCAAAACCAAATCTCATTTTCACTTCAAATATCTCTATATTTCCTAAAATAGTATTTATATATATTAAATAATTTATACAGTAAAGTATTTTCAATTTCCTCAACTTAACAAATCGTTCTAACATCAACCTGACCTTACCAATCAAATTAAATTCAATCTCAATTTATCAATTTAAATTCAACTCAATTTCTAAAATAACCACTTCAATTTTATCGATCTCAAATTCGGATTTGTAATCACAAAATACCCCTTTATATTCAATATTTTTAAACCTTTAAGTATTCAACGTTTCAACTAAATTTTTATTCAATTTAGTTTTCTAAATAATAAATTCAAATTTAGTTCAACCTAAATTTTCATTTTAATTCAATTTAGTTTCTAAATAACAAATTCAACTATATTGATTTCAAATACATATCCGAATCTCAAATTTAAACCATTTAAATTCAAATATAGTTTAAGGCTTAAAAATTTAAATGTTCAATTTAACCGTTTCATATAGATCTCGATTTAACCTCATTATTATTTAGTCTTGAAATACTTCCTCATTTGATTCAAGATTATTTAATTAACCTTAAATTCCATTTTTCTCAATATTTTATTTAATTTACTTAAACGTGAAATATGCATTTAATCGTTTAAATCAAAAATCCAGTTATAAAATCCAACCTTTTTAAAATTTCCCATTTAAAAATTTTAGATTGATTTAACTAAATAAATCCTTATTTAGATACCATTTAATAAACTCAAATTTATCTCCCCATCTTAATTTATCCCAATTATTTCAAAAATCTATTTGAAATATAATTTACATAAATATTAACATAGTTTATGTATTAAATCAAACTTAATTAAATTAAATATTATTAAATCTATATACGTAGAAATTTAAGAATTAACATTTATTAAGACCATATATTTCTTTCCAAGCAAAGAATTTATTTCCAAAATATTTATATATGAACCACGGTATCTATATATATTCCTTATCATCTGGTCAAGTGTTACGGATATTTATCATTTAAATCCGTACACTAAATATATACGGGTGGATATCATTCCAATCCGTAATCCCAAATTTAATTAAATGAAAATCGCTTGGGTCTATCATTTCAACCCATAACGAAATTCTCCTATTCTAAAGTTTGTTCGGGTATGTATCATTTCAACCCATAGTGAATTCTAAACTACAAGGAACTTGCAGAGTGATAACAGATAACAAAAATATTGCAGGATATGATAATAATATACAACAGGAATATATAATCAGTAAATAAATAAAGTAATAAACAATAGGGTATGGTGTTATATCCCGTAGGTGAACAGATACAGGTAATAGCATAAATATAACAATTTAAATAACTACAGCAACATATTTCAATTGTCCTTTCAATTGAAATCAAATTTAATAAATAAAAGAATGTAAATCGTGAGTGATTGCTCACATTTCGAGCCTAGAGGACGCTGGAAAACAACTACAGAAAAGGACGACAGAACGAACACTGCCACGACAATCAATTAGCTGCGACAAGATACGAAAGCAGATTTAGCACGATAATCTATGGAACAATAAATGTTTGGCACATAGATATAGTTACAGCATGCATTCACTCCGCTACCAACATATACCTTTATTCTATTTATATATATGGCATATATCCTGTGAATGGTGCATTTCAAACAGGTACATCTCCAATATATATACGCATGCATACATAGGTGCGGCATGCATATGTTACAAATGGACAAAGCCTAACGGAAGAGAGAGGAAATTAAATCAAACAGGGAAGCTATGTATGAATATGTGGTTTGAAAGGTTTAATTATAACAAATAGATAACATTACAAGGGAGCAAGCTCTTGACGGCCGAAGATAAGAGACATCCTATACTAATATAACTTCAAATAAACTCTTGCTTAATTTTCAAAAGTCAAACTGATATGTATATATACAAACTGTTATTATTATAATTAATATTTTTCTTAAAACCAATATTTAGTTTAAATTACATATTTAGGATAACATAAATATCTCACATGTAACGTATATTCAAGTGATCAATACAACTACTAATGTTTTATATTAAAAGCATTATATATATATAATAACTACTAACGTATAAACTATATATACCGTTGTACATAGTAGCTTATACATAAAATGAACTTTTATAAAATCTTTATATTAAAAGCTCAACATGCAGAAACTAATGTACTAAAAAAAATATATACAATGACATATACTATTCAAAATAAAATATACGCATGTGGAAAATAACTCATGCCAAATATATAACATATATATAAATATATAACCGAATATGTAAAACTTATTACTATCTGTAGATAACTATAGCTATACCTTAGATAGCTTTACATATTACTATATATACTTAAATCCAATGTTAAATAAACGAATCTGTAAAAGTGATACACAACAATTTATATAATATATACCTTATATAAATAAGCATCGGCCAGAGAGAGAGGGAAGGAAAAGAGCTGCACGAGGGGAGGAAGAGAGAGCAGTGTCGCTTCGGCACTGGCATGGAGGAGCAACAGACGGTGGTGGTTCGCTAGGTGTCTCGGTTTGTCAAGGAGGTGGAGCTGTTGAAAGCAGTGGGTGGTGGCTTCGGCTGGGTTGATGTCCTAGTGGAGAGATCCGGTGCTGGCACAGGTAGGAGGAGGGTGCGGCCGATATGGATGTGGTGCGCGCAGGTTGAGGTGGCGCTCCAAGATGTGGGTAGGTGGATCGGAGCTGCAGGCTTGGTGGTTAGTACGGCAGTGGGGAAGTTAAATTATGAACGGGCAAGAAACCAAATAGAAGAAGTAGAGGCCATAGGGAAAATAAAGGAAGAGAGGAGATTGACAAATGATGGGTTCAGTGCACTTGTTTTTAGAATGGAGAAAGTAGGGGGGAGAGAAAGAAATAGATCTGGAAGAAAAGAATGATAGGAATTATAAAGAAAAAGGGATAAGAAAGAGCAGGCAACAAAAGAAATGTTTCAACGTAAATATAGGTATAAATTCAAAAGCCAAGGAGACGTACACCTTTCCATATATTCAGCAAACGTATTAAAGCAATGAATTAAATAGAAAAATAAGTGGATAGAAATGGAAAGGCAAACGTGAATCTAGGGAGTTACGTAGGTAGAGTATTTATTGGTTTTTATCTAATGGAAAGATTGAATGGACACGAGGAAAAAGTAATAAATGAAATCAACGTTCACGCTATGATTTAGTACAAAGTTAAAGCGAATATTTACTAAGGCCCTGCTGTGCGTTTTGAATTTTGAAATCGAAGGAAGTGAAAAGTTAAAAAAAATAGTGGTACCGTTACAATAGACCGTTATCAATATTTCCATCGCGTATCGAACCTCAAAAATACAGAAGTAAATATACCATTGGGATCAGCACGACGAGGCGATCAAAAAAGTATACAGATTTCGGTGGTAATTATCTGATCAAAAGTCGATAATCGGTACCAGAAATGCAGTTATTTTGCTAGAAATAAGATAAACGGAGTAATAGAAGTCTGAATTTTGAAAAATGAAAGACGGCATCTCAGTCAGGAGATGGTTTAGAATTTTCTATGTAAAAATATTCAGGTTTGGAAATTAATTTATTACCATCAATTATTACCTGATTTGAATTAAATAGAATTACATAATAAATAAACTTATACCCTTTCCAATGTTTAATTATACGTAATCCAAATATTAAATTTTTATTTCAAAATATTACTATTAAAATTTCTCAAAATCCAGTTAAATACGTTATAAAACCAATTAAAATTATTAAATTTTATGGGTCGTTACACTCTCCCCCACTCAAAACTTTTCGTCCCCGAAAAGGAAGAAGGTAGGAGAATAGAACAACTAGAAATAAGAGTAGATTGAAAATCAAGGGTAAATAATTAATTTAATTTACCGACAGGTCCCAAGATCGAAACCTGGCTCTGATACCAACTTTAACGACCCGCTATTTTGGGCCATTCAAATCGACGATAAAACCATACATATCCGACTTGAATAATTCAAAATACCGAATTGTTAATTAAAATTTGGAAAAACTTAACATATATAGTAAATAAATCATTACAGATCACAGACACAGAGTAATCTAATGCAGCGGAATAGATAAAGAATAGTAGTTCATGAAGCTACTATGTACATTGGAGTTAGAAATAAAATACAACTGAATATCTTAGATGTAGTGAAGTCTCCAGTATGCGCAGATGACTTCTCTGAACAAATCAACAAGATGACTGAAAAGATAGATGCTGGATCTTCAAGCAAGGCTCCAACTTCGAAGGTGAGTCTCAAATGCTGTATCACTCAGTCTGACCCAAGCGTAAAGCAAAACACAAAACACTCGAGTCAAGATTAACATTCTTATATCAATAAATCCAACTCAAGTGAAATATCAACTGAAATACAAATAACTTAAAGGATGTTTGGAATAACCATCCTCTAAGGGTCCATGGAACTATCTACAGGGTAGAAATATACACTATAACACCGTGGTCATTTCGGCTTAATTTATACGTCAAAACCAAATCTCATTTTCACTTCAAATATATCTATATTTCCTAAAATAGTATTTATATATATTAAATAATTTATACAGCAAGGTATTTTCAATTTCCTCAACTTAACAAATCATTCTAACATCAACCTGACCTTACCATTCAAATTAAATTTAATCTCAATTTATCAATTTAAATTCAACTCAATTTCTAAAATAACCACTTCAATTTTATCGATCTCAAATTCGGATTTGTAATCACAAAATACCCCTTTATTTTCAATATTTTTAAACCTTTAAGTATTCAACGTTTCAACTAAATTTTTATTCAATTTAGTTTTCTAAATAATAAATTCAAATTTAGTTCAACCTAAATTTTCATTTTAATTCAATTAAGTTTCTAAATAACAAATTCAACTATATTGATTTCAAATATAGATCCGAATCTCAAATTTAAACCATTTAAATTCCAACATAGTTTAAGGCTTAAAAATTTAAATGTTCAATTTAACCGTTTCATATAGATCTCGATTTGACCTCATTATTATTTAGTCTTGAAATACTTCCTCATTTGATTCAAGATTATTTAATTAACCTTAAATTCCATTTTTCTCAATATTTTCTCTAATTTACTTAAACATGAAATATGCACTTAATCGCTTAAATCAAAAATCCAGTTATAAAATCCAACCTTTTTAAAATTTCCCATTTAAAAATTTTAGATTGATTTAATTAAATAAATCCTTATTTAGATACCATTTAATAAACTCAAATTTATCTCCCCATCTTAATTTATCCCAATTATTTCAAAAATCTATTTGAAATATAATTTACATAAATATTAACATAGTTTATGTATTAAATCAAACTTAATTAAATTAAATATTATTAAATCTATATACATAGAAATTTAAGAATTAACATTTATTAAGACCATATATTTCTTTCCAAGCAAAGAATTTATTTCCAAAATATTTATATATGAACCACGGTGTCTGTATATATTCCTTATCATCTGGTCAAGTGTTACGGATATTTATCATTTAAATCCGTACACTAAATATATACGGGTGGATATCATTCCAATCCGTAATCCCAAATTTAATTAAATGAAAATCGCTTGGGTCTATCATTTCAACCCATAACGAAATTCTCCTATTCTAAAGTTTGTTTGGGTATGTATCATTTCAACCCATAGTGAATTCTAAACTACAGGGAACTTGCAGAGTGAAAACAGATAACAAAAATATTGCAAGATTTAATAATAATATACAACCGGAATATATCATCAGTAATTAAATAAAGTAATAAACAATAGGGTATGGTGTCATATCCCGTAGGTGAACAGATACAGGTAATAGCATAAATATAACAATTTAAATAACTACAGCAACATATTTCAATTGTCCTTTCAATTGAAATCAAATTTAATAAATAAAAGAATGTAAATCGTGAGTGATTGCTCACATTTTGAGCCTAGAGGACGCTGGAAAACAACTACAGAAGAGGACGACGGAACGAACACTGCCACGACAATCAATTAGCTGCGACAAGATACGAAAGTAGATTTAGCACGATAATCGATGGAACAATAAATGTTTGGCACATAGATATAGTTACAGCATGCCTTCACTCCGCTACCAACATATACCTTTATTTTATTTATATATATGGCATATATCCTGTGAATGGTGCATTTCAAACAGGTACATCTCCAATATATATACGCATGCATACATAGGTGCGGCATGCATATGTTACAAATGGACAAAGCCTAACGGAAGAGAGAGGAAATTAAATCAAACAGGGAAGCTATGTATGAATATGTGGTTTGAAAGGTTTAATTATAACAAATAGATAACATTGCAAGGGAGCAAGCTCTTGACAGCCGAAAATAAGAGACATCCTATACTAATATAACTTCAAATAAACTCTTGCTTAATTTTCAAAAGTCAAACTGATATGTATATATACAAACTGTTATTATTATAAGTAATATTTTTCTTAAAACCAATATTCAGTTTAAATTACATATTTAGGATAGCATAAATATCTCACATGTAACGTATATTCAAGTGATCAATACAACTACTAATGTTTTATATTAAAAGCATTATATATATAATAACTACTAACGTATAAACTGTATATACCGTTGTACACAGTAGCTTATACATAAAATGAACTTTTATAAAATCTTTATATTAAAAGCTCAACATGCAGAAACTAATGTACTAAAAAAAATATATACAATGACATATACTATTTAAAAATAAAATATACGCATGTGGAAAATAACTCATGCCAAATATATAACATATATATAAATATATAACCGAATATGTAAAACTTATTACTATCTGTAGATAACTATAGCGATACCTTAGATAGCTTTACATATTACTATATATACTTAAATCCAATGCTAAATAAACGAATCTGTAAAAGTGATACACAACAATTTATATAATATATACCTTATATAAATAAGCATCGGCCAGAGAGAGAGGGAAGGAAAAGAGCTGCACGAGG